>CM060846.1:339775511-341059261 GCA_030762175.1 Metallyticus violacea | reverse complement strand
GTAAATATATTTCTATTGGTTTGTGTTGATATATGTATATTGAACTATGTATGTCTTCTGTTTAATGCTCTGTAATGGTTAATTTAAGATACTTATTAATTACATCACTTTTTCCATTAAGATTGGATCAGGGGGTTATTTCTTAAAAAAGGTTTAGTACCCGAGTTAGCGTTTGTATTTCTGTTTGTTTCAACATTTCTTATGTGTAAACCGCAACCTGAATGGTATGGCATGACTCTTGTGCTAGATAAGTATTTAATTTATGTATGCGGTAAACCATTATTGAAATAAATATACCTACCTCTGCCTAAGTGTACTATACACCTTCAGCACAGCTCAGTCAGAAAATTTGCAAAGCAATAAGGGGTTGCATTTCAACATGCGTTATGTCATATGTTGAAAACAAGTATTTTTGTACAGAATGCTTATGTGCTATCGATAACATATTGCCTATATTTCTGAAAGATTATAAATTCTACGAGGGTTAAGTCATTAAATAAGCTATTGATAATATATTGCAGAATTAGTCCGGTAGTAACTGATGACATTCGATACGAGACAATTGATGTTTACAATAGCAAAACAGCAGTTGCAAGAGTGTACAGTATTCGAGGGCAAAGGTATGTAATCAAATAATATTCATAATGAAATGATATCCGTCCACGGTGAGAAGTATCTGTTACCTCAAGGTGTTTTACAATCGGGTGCAAAAGTTCTCTGAAGGGCGGACATGTAACGAAGATGAACACCGCGTCAGCCAGCCAACGGGAATTGCTACAAAGGCGAATTTACAGACTTAATCCCAACGGACAAAACGTTGCACAGACACTATAACCGATGCTAATGATACCTGCTAATGCACGACATGTTAGGTTTTCACAAAGTCTGTGCACGATAGGTGCTGCGCATGCTGACCCCACAACACAAAATGCAAGAATGGGTGTGGAATTCACTACCATGATGGACACGATATGCTAATCCGAATTGTCACAGGTGATGAGTCTTTCACCATTACCAGCTCGAAACAAAGCATGCGTCAATGCAGCGGAAATATCCTGACGTCTCCGAAAAAAATAATAAATTGACGCCATCTGTCGGAAAAACAATGCTCCCAGTCTTATGGGATCAAAGATGGCATACTTCTCACCCTATTTCAGCCTCAGGGACAAACCATAAATGACAACCCCTGCTGTAACACCCTCAGAATACTTGGCAAAATCATTCAACAGAAGGGAACAGAGCTACTCACCAAAGGCGTGTTGCTCTTGCATGACAATGCTCGTCCTCATATGTGGACTTTCAAATGGGAAGGCCTCCAGGATCCTTCTTATAGCCCAGACCTCCAAGCGACTTCCACTTGTTCAGCTCTCTTAAACATCATCTTTCATATGAACATTTTCCAGATGAAACTGTAGAAAGGGAAGTGACGGCTTGGTTTCGAAAGCAGTTTGTATGCGGTTGGATTTCAGGGGCTTTTGAAACGATGGTGTTCAAGCAGATTGATACAAGGCTATTCACAAACCTGTACTAAACAATCCAAGAGCAGGTTGTTGAATTCTATGTCGCCAGGTTAACTTAGCTGTACTGAGGTTATATAGTCGTCAGACTATTAGGGTAGTTCAAATTTGTGGTTTTATGTAAAAACAAACTTGTGTTAGTTAACTACTTCAATTTTACATTTCATTCAATACACGTTCTTCGTCCTTGCCATTAAATCAAGAGCTAAAATTTTGAGTAATACTTTTAAGGATGGAATACTTAATGAAAAAATATATGTAGAACGATAAATCAGTATAATTAGTAACGTTTCTCTTCAGAAGACGCAAGTTTAAACATTTTCTATGAGTTCTAAAATTAGTTATTTTCATCAGTTCCTGTTTAATTACTATAAAGTTCCTTGTGGAAATTATCTATCAGGGGCTAGCGTTCAGGATTTTAATTTACTATCGTAACTACTTCAAATAAGTGTTTGGTGTTTAACCATTTAAAATATCGACCACTACATTTTGTGCAAAATATATTATGCCTCGAGATATTCCTTCGTCTTTAGTTGTTGCTCCCTGAAGCTCCTCCTACACCGTAGGGTTAAGAAAACGTCTCATTCTTTATCATGCCTTTTGTCTCTTTCCACACTCGTTAATGCAAACACTTTTGAACTCACATATTGAATTTTTTGGTTCATCGAACCAGAGGGCACGCCTAATATAAAGTTTCTTGAATATAAAGTAGGAGTTCTTTAAGAAGTTGTTAGTAAATTTCCATCGCTTATTAAATTTAGTATGTGACCTGAGCGCTAGGATATTAAACACTGGCTCCAATGTACACCGAATATGAAACCATACGTGGCGTACTCATAGAAACAAAGGTTAGATCACATGGGACATGCTCTGGAACGTTTTTCTAAAAGTCTATTTGACTAATTACTCAGCAAATGGGAATATACCAATGTTCTGCTTGAACTGCTACTAAGCCACTGAAGTTAAAAGCCTATAAAACTACTGTGTTGCAAAAACATAAACCGGGTAAATGGGTTTTGAAATGTGCATTATGGAGAAATTTACCCTAATCTAATTTTCTTTACGGACGAATCGTGGTTTCACCTAAGTGAGTATGTTAATTCACAAATCAATCGATACTGGAGCTCACAAAGACCTAACCTACATCACGACGAGCTCCTGCATGTTCAAAAGATAGCGTGGTACGTCATTAGCGGCGAGAAAATAACAGGTCCTATATTTTTAAGAAATAACTAATAGTGATAGGTATATGCAGAATATTATGCAACCCATTTTAAGTGAATTAACTGTGAGGGAACATAGAATAGCAACTTTCCACCAGCATCCTGCAACGGCAGACACAGCCCTAGTCTTCTTGCATGCAATTCATGAAATATTCGACTAAAGAGTCAATTAACAATTGAACGCCCCGTGATTTTTATCTCTGAAGGGCATTCAAGGAAAAAGTGAAAAAGGTAAATCCAACGAATTAGATGAACTTAAAAATAACATTCGTGAAGAAATTTCTGCCTCTTCTCAGAGGGAACTACCTTCACCGCGGTACCAGCTTGAACCGAGCGACTGATCGGCAGTTACGTGGAGAGCGGTCCCGCGGAGGAAAAATCGCCACTACAATGCCCAGAACGCAAAATTATAGGGCTGAAAAATGAAAAAGTAAACTAAAGGGCAAAAAGTTTAAATCCTATAAAATGTTTGAAATTTCCCATTAGAAAAACTTTTATGATTAAGTACGCATTTTTAATGCGTAACGTCTCCAAAACATAAAATATCATAAGAGTCTAAAGAGCTGAAAGAATGTTTGAAAATTAATACTTAAATGAGCCCGAAGTCCACAACGCTTAAGTTACCTGGCATTTTCTTTTTCGGGGTAACGGAAAAATCCAGAATAAACCTTACTCAGGCTACTCACCGTACGGGATTCGAATCCGGGACCTCGGATTTTTAGGCAGAATCCTTACGGAATTCGAATCCCGGACCTCGGGTTTTTAGGCAGACCGCTGACCGCAGGAAGGGCACAATTTAGGTATGAACTGGACACAACGGCGTAGAACATAAAAACGGGGGGCGTGGTACAAAACCTATTCACTAATAACGTCATGAATATTTTGGAAATATTTTTATTTTTTCGTAGAGATAAATATATGAATCAATCATGTACTAAAAATGGTAACTGCTAAAGAAAGCTAAAATTAATATTATAACATGATGTGCAAAGGAAATAACTACATGTTTGCTACAATGAATAAAGCAAACTTTTGACTAATTAACATTCAACAATAGCAACGGCTGTTTATAGATGTTTAACATAACAAAAATATACGAACTTAGGAAATAACAAAATTAAATGCATTACAAATAAGTAAATATTTACAAAACTAACTGATGATAAAACAAAGGTGCCAGGATAGAGCTGAAGGGAGTTACAGCCCAAAATAAAACATTTTAAAGTACAAACAGCGTTTCATAAATAGAGTGCATAATTATTATTCTTCAAAGCGGTAACTGTTAACCGTTTTGCAGGGACAGCGCAGCTTCCCTAGCACGATTGTGTAATCTTCTTATTCTTCTTCGGCGCTGCAACCCGAGATCGGGCCTGCCATGGCGACCTCTGTTTCCTCTAACTCCGTCTTACGACTTCATTAATAGAGGACAGTATTGCAGGAGAATATGTGATCAGCATGCCAGCACTCCGTCGGTTGCCTATCATGCGGCTTTCTAAATTTCCATTAGGAAGTTCCCTAATTATCCTCACGAGGCTGGATGGACCCCGTTCCAAAGCTACCTAGCTTATAAAATTCATAAGTAGGTACCGGAAATCGATTCTGGGTATTCCCATCCAGCAGTCTGCAATACTAACCACTAGACTAACGGTACGATTGTGCATTGCTTTGACAAAATTTGAGTTTGTTCTTTGAACTGGAATGAAAAACCAATAACATATGTTCAATTGCATTTAAATAGGTTTGACTTCTGTACTGTTTCACACTGTAATAAATGTTTTGGCGAAAGATTAGTTTACAAAAATCGATATATGTGATAAAGAATAGCCTATTATATAAGGATACATCTGTCTTCCATAAAGATATTCTCCATTCGACATTTATACTTCTTGAATTTAAATATTAATACAATTCATAGAATTTAAGGGACCAAGATAACAAAAAATGTTCAAATGAGATTTACATATATTGATTGAAAATGTTACACAAAAGTAATTGCAAATGAAGGTTGTGTGATTAAAAATAAATTAAAACATAAAACAATATGAGGAAATTAAATATAAAAGGATTGAACCTACTCTTGTAAAACCAGATCGACCGAGGGCAAGATGGGGAAATGCAATTAGTCTGAGAACGAAAAACGTAAAGAGCATGAATAGGATTGGAAATTAATCTCTTCCCCTTCATTCCTTTATTAGCAAACAATTCAACATTACATTTTCATTGTAAAGATAAATATTATTTTATAAATTAATTATATTCAAATTATATTGTTCCTTTTATTTTAACACTTTTTCCCTTTATACTTAAATGCTGCAAATTTGCGTTTTATTTTAAATGAAAGAAGAGTTGATCTTCAAAAGTATTTATTTTTTTAAAAGAATATATTAAAGTGCAAAAAGGGATCATCTATACGGATGGAATTTTAGGCATAGAATGAAATAGAAGACAATTAGAAATATTTTAAATTATCGGGAAGATAGGAAGATTTAAAAAATTTGGATCTCCACCGCGTATGGAAGCACGGATCTCGGCCTTCAATGCCATTCCCTAACCAACGGAGTCCCGTGTCCTGCAAGGAACCCCTCTCAACTGACTATACATCCCTAGGATTTTCTCCACTATGAGAGATTTGTTCCTTATGAGGCGACTCTTAATGCTCCATTTGACCAAAATTTCTAGTTTAATTATCGTTAGACCTCGATAAGGAAGGCCAAAGATACGTGGTTCGAAACCCGGTCATGACCCCATTTTCAAGTCCGATTATTCCTTTCTGACTGCTAGTGTGGGACATAGAAAATGTCCTTATTTAATATATATATTAAATAAGTAAGTATAGAAAACGGTAGCATGTGTGTGCGAGTTTGTATAGGAAATAAAAGTTACGCCAACAGGGTATTTATTATCTATTGTATAATTATTTAATATTAGTTATATTTAATTATATTTCAAAGTGTAACAGCGAGTTTGTTTTTGTTCAAAATTTTAAAATAAATTGCTAAACTTGCAGTATTTTTATTTCGAAATTCATGAAATAAATTATGTATCAGCATGTTTATAAAAGCGTTCATTTATCTCTTAACTATTTTCGCACAAGTCTTTAGACAATATAATCCCTGCCGTTCTTAGCAAAAGTCAGACAATCTGACTTAAGTGCAAACTATGGCGCGTTTTTGCACATGTTTTTAATCATAAATGCATTTGAAATTCTTAAATATATTGCGCACTTAATTGGAACTTACTAGGATTTCTTTTTGTTGTACAGATCTCACTAAAAACAGATGAAGAACAACTCCTACGAGGAATAATCTGCTCTAGAGATTGACTCGAAATGAAATCGCTTGACTAAATGAAAAAAATATATTATTACATTTTAAAAACCATTACTAGAAATACTGATCATTTTTCACTTGGTCCTACAGTCTATTGCTGATTTTAAATGCAAACCATGAAACTCTACTGATATCAATATCCTCGTGTCTCTGCCCTGACAACACATTATGTATGACCTTAGTGCCTTACCGAGTTCTTCTGTATTGTAACTCCACTCAGCGGACGACATTTTGAAACAGCTTTCATCAAATATTTATACACATCCTAAGTGGACTTGAATTTCACAAAAAAATTCCGGCGGAAATGAACGTAGAGGTCTGTCATGGTCCCAGTAAAATAAAACGAAAAGGGCATGTGGCATGAAGCCACATTATGTAAAGTAATGCATTTGCTGTGACAAAACGATCAAACTATGAAACAAAATAATGCTATACAAATGGAAACATACGAATATTGCCTTTAGGATACATGCTTTGTTTACTAGGTGTTAAATCTGTTAATCAGTCTAAAGGCCACTTGAATTTATCGGCAATACATATATAATAGACCTTTATTTACCGTAGCAATAAGTATTTTGGTTTTGTATTAATTCTAAAAAAAGACAAAAAATGTCTAGGCCTATTGAATGAAATGCCTAAGGCTTCTTTTCTTTGCTTGCTCCTTTCGTTTTGAAAAAGCAGAACTATTGTACCTGCGAAGGTATCGGACTTTATCAGTGAAACAATTGGAGATGATTATCCCAAATTATTCAAACTATTATACACCAATCTATAAAACATATCTATGTAATAAAACTAGCAAGAGTGACCCATTGGTATATATATGTTTACATGGTGTAGCGTTTTACTTCTGTTCATCTTTGGTTAGCATTTATTTACAATACAAAATTTATTTCTTATTAGTGTCTAATGGTGTATAGCGCATAGGTCTGTGGCGAATTTTTAGCACTTCTCTAGCTAATGTATGGAAAGCACAGAATAAAAAGAAAAGGATTAGTTTCTTCCATGGGGAAAAATCCAAAAAGTTAGTATCAAAAATACTGTTAACATATATATATATATATATATATATATATATATATATATATATATATACACACAAGATTTCAGAGGACGACAATTCGTGGACGAGATTTTTATATAAAGCCCGGTAGATCCATTATGAGGAAGCTGTGAATGAATGTAAGGAAGGCAGGTTTGAAGATAAATTATTCTGAAAAAGAGTATGTAAATTCTAGAAAGCACTCTTAATGATCAAAATATAAAAAATTGCATGAGTCGACAAGACATATAACTAAAGCTCCGTGTGTACAATACGATGTAGCTTTTATTGACTGCAAGCTATGGCGGATTTGGTTTTCAGAAACCGTAAATTATTAAAAAAAAAAACAAAAAAAACAAGTGCCAACCCACAGAATATAAGCTATGAAATGCCTTATTTCACTTACCTAAGGAAACAGACCTGTAAAAAATTCTGAATTGGGCAAAAAAATATTTTTTTCACAGATAAATTAAATTTCTTTTAGATTCATACTGTGAATCTATTTTGTGCTATTTTCCCTTTAGGACCTGTACGTGACTGTTTATCTGACTCTGCATATTGGTAAATATATATTAAATGTCCATTTTCTCAAAACTGCTTTTCCTTGTACATATGAACTTTCAAATTGCTCCTTGCGATGTGAAACTTCTTCAATCAACTTTAAATTTTCAACAGAGGTTCTTAAGACAGTATAAATGAATAAATGCACAAAAAGTTCAAGTAGATAAAGCTAAAACATATTTGCTCATGTAATATTCCATTATATTTAAATTACTACAAAATGTACACAAATTGAGAGAGAATTCTTTTCTAAAGTAATAATTATTCAAATAAAATTATGTAGTTAGTTGTAGTTTGTTTGGAGCGCAAATATGCGGTTGTTTTCCAAAAATGTTGAATGTTATTTCAGTAAATATTTCATGGATTTATTTGAAATTGCATGCATTATTTTCCTACATGCTATTAATGTAAGGTATAAACATTAAGTGAATTGGCAAAGAAATATAAAATGTTTGGTTATGTTATCCCTATGTTGTAAATGTCCCTAAGAACTTCCAACCAGAAAAATGTCATCGGAACTCTAAGGGGAATACTTTGATCTATGTAGTAATCTCGTGGTGAAACAGAGAACTCAGAAGTATATGTTAAACTCTTCGGGAGTTGAAGAAGCTGTTCAAGGAGATGCAAACGAAATTCAAAGCGAAAGCGCGCATCCGAGAAGAGGGTATTAAACTTCAATTGGCTGTGCTTGCAGTGGAAATTATGGCTACCTTCATTAAATTAATAAATTGAGGGTGTAGAGTTATATTTGTAAATCATAGATTTTATAAGAATTTATTATGTATAATTAAATAATTTAAAAATCGGTTTAACAGGGATTGATATAATTTGAGACTTGTACTTATATGTATGTCATTTGACAGGTAACTATAATTTACAAGAGGCATTGTATACATTGGCTGCAGCCACATGTAGGTGTAGGTGTGAGAAAGAGACAGAAATATCCCTTGAACCCTTACTGACGGCTCCAGCATTGACCTTTCCTTAGACAAGGCTGTGAGTTACAAAAGAGTAAAAGATTCCTTTGTCAGGTAACGGAATTTCTGTCCATGTGAATATTTAGGAAAAAATCGCAATAAGAAAACCAAAAAACTTAACGGTCACATGTCTAGCCGGCGGATGATAAATTATCGGCAAAGATGAACAAAACAGCAAATGGCCGTAACGGGACAGAGTTTGAACAAATAAGATATAGCAATAATTTTAAAAAGGGAATGTAAATGTAAGAACGGAGACGAAACTGTTTTGTTACAGGCAGGCCGGGGGTACAAAGTGTTATGCCGTCTATTCCAGGGCAGGTATGTGAAAGCAAATGGGAAAAATGCGTGCGACATCTATGAGAACATTTGGCAATGTATAACTAAGGGAGGAAAAAATGCTACTTTAGAAATGCAGCATGTAAGGAAGGTGCCAAAATTTATGACGGGCTGTTCTTGGAAAATTTAGGCTTGTGGGAAGATAGTGTAGATCAGAAGGGGGAAAACAATTTTTGCCAATGAGGATCGAATAAAAATCAACGAACGAGGAGAACTTAGCGATATAATAAATATTTTAAGATAGCCAATGGTAAACATATAATTCGGGAATAGAATAACCAACGATGGAATTTAATTTAGCGAGAGGCATGGCGATGATTTAGAAAAACAGTAGTACAGGTCCAGAAGTCCATTTATTTTTCACTTTTGGGCAGTTAGAAGTTGGGAGCTAACAGAGGGAGATTTTCAGCAGTGAGTTGTGAGAGATAGTTGGTACGAAGTTGTGAGAAGAATAGTTTGCAGTGAAAGGAAGGCAGGTGGTACGAAGGGCATTAGTAAAGGCAGTAGTGATAGAAATAAAAGATTGATGAAAAGTGTACGAGATTAAAGTAGGAGACAGTATCAGTCTAACAAAGTAATGACAATTTTTTAAACAGCGACGAGCAGTCAGAAAGCTACAACCAGTATTCTTAGATTTAAATAAACTATTTGGAAGAAATCAAATTAGTGTATCTTTTGGGCGATACGTTTCTTGTTCGTGTGGATCTAAATTGATCCACAAAACACTGCAGAAGATCCTGAGATCTAACCAAACGGAATTGGAGCAGCGAGCCGCCGGGGAAACAACGAGACCACGTCCAGCAGTCAACAACATAACCACATCCACCATACACACCTAACCAGAATCCACTCCATAATAAACCCCGTTCCCATCTGACGCTACTAGCGTGGGGTATTGATATCAAACTTACGCTCCCGTTATTCCCCTCCCCACTTCATGCTCCCTCATTCATCCTACAGTCAGAATCCTGTATCCCTTCGGTTCTCTAAAAACTGCAATGCGCGGAAGGAGATTTGAGGATCAGGGGAAGTCTTCGTCTCAGAACAAAGATGGTTGAGACACAAAGCTGCAGATTGGTACCTAGTTGGAGCAATGTCATAGATTTCGAAGATTATATTGAAAAAATTAGCACGGTACAGATAAGACTGAGGAACAGTCCAGTACGCGTATTTAAAACTGAAAGAAAGCAAACCATAAAGGAAAGAATAAAAAAAAATATTGCAGTACTTTTTGAATGTGCCTCCTACTCTTATGTACACATTTTAAGTACTAAACACCATCTGCGCCTTTAGTTCAGACATGCAGATTAAATGACGAACACATTCACGGCAGGAGATATTTACCAGTGGGTGAAGAAAGGGAATGAACACCGCACGTGGGCGGTGCTTCCAGTCGACCTGATGTGGCACTTTTGAATGGAACTAATTGGTACGGCTGAAGCTACAGAGTATATTGTTGAGTTGAGAGCTCACGCTTTGATGTGCACCCTCCCTTTTTGTTTACGCATATCTACACTGGAAAACGTAGAAGATAGGCAAGAGGCTTTTGCCATCATGCAGCGTTGGTTTGCGGTTAATCCAGGTCAGCACGGGAAGAGCGTAGGTAAACACGATGGCAGCTCTTTGGTCGTCAGAAGTTTTACACTCGCTGTGCTCGTTACGAGGTTCTTTGTTTGCTGATATGTCATTTCTAACGGGAAGAAGGGAAGTACTGTAATGGGGACACTTTCGGTAAACCGTCGCTTTTAAATTCTATTTTGTGCCTATTCAGCAATCTTCCCTTTACGACTCAATTTTATTTCGTGCGTAAACGTGCAAAAGGTACTTTCTTTTGGCATAACATGATGTTCAGGTCCAAAGCGGAGTGTGTGCGATTAATGATTTTTTACAGTATCCGTAGCAGTAGTGCTCGAATCTGTTGTGTCGTACATTCTTTTTATTCCACTGTTTATGTTTCGTTTAAGCGCAATAAATGACACAAAAATTTGTCCACATTTCGGATACCCCCAGAAGAATCTTGTAGTTACCACATTCTTTTTCAGAATTTAGAAACCTAACAGTTAAGCTCAAATACGCAAACATTCAATAAACGGCAACACTAAAACAAACCATTTCCGAAGCAGAATCACATAAGAATAAACATCATTTACAAGATAAAGCCAACGGAAAATATTTTCAATATCTTTTCAAAGGTAAACATTTCAGAACGCACACCGCCACGGGTGGCCGAGGTCGTTAAGGCACGGACTCGTGAGCGGGAGGTCTGCGGTTCGAATCCCGCCAGGACCGTCCTCCCTGACTGGGGTTTTTTCCAGGTTTTCCTCAGTCTTCATAACTGGCAAATGCCGGGGAGGTACCTAAACTTAGGCCTGGAACGCTTCCTTCCTTAAAAAAAATATCCTTTCCCAATTTATCATTTCATCTCATGTATCACCAGTGTCCACCGCCTGTGGTGCCTCAGTAGTGAAAACGGGCGTTAAACACTACTCAAAAAAAAAAAAAATTCAGAACGCTCCCAATTTTTAAATTGGGAAATTGACATACTAATTTATCGCACCTGTTTTTGATTGATAAGAAATATGAATTATTTCTGTTTTGCTGAATATCGAAGATAACTTAACATACCGGCTTTATATCCAATGTTCAGTCTAGTCAGTTGGGATAACCCTTACTTCGGAAAGCGAGGGTCAAACAAATGAATGGCATGAAATGTTGTTTCTATCAACAAAGCACTTTAGATGCTATCCATTTCTGCTTGAACTACAAATATAGTAATGACAACATTAATATACTTCGCTGTGGAGTGCAAGCAATTGATTATGGTAAGCTAGACCAGTAGCGGCTCGCGACGTACAACCTAACTGGGGCTCGTGAGATTTTATAATTAATTCTACATGAAGCTTATAAACCCCAAATAGCAAGCTTTCGACATAGTAGCGCCATTTGTTTGTTTGATCTCTAAATCTTTCAATTCACAATTACTATAATCGGCACAATTTTCCGCAATAGGAGGAAGTGTATATCTTTCCATAAAAGAAAATGTAATTCTATTTATTTTAAATGGTACTTTCCCAAAACCATGTAAGTTATATAATTCATGCTCGGTGCTAAAGAATTGAACTACCTATAATTTCCTGTAGAGACGCTCAATCTTTCATTTGAGCAGCTTACACTGCGTTTATTCCATAATTAAAATGAAACAGGTCACCTGATCACACGTGGATTCAGAATAAAATTTCGCTCCACAGGACAAGTTATTACAACTGACATTGTCCACAGGAGCCAATTCATAAAGAATTCAGGAACTGCGAAACGTCGTGGCAGTGACAAATTGGCAACGAACTTCAGCTAATGGCATATTTTTGTTACCCTGAGCTGGATAGGTTAGGCGGAGGTGTGACATTTTCTTAATATGGAAGCTAATAGTATGTTGGAGCCATCTTGTTTCAAAAATGATTACTTTGGCATACCTAACCATACTCCACCGTTTACGCCCTGAAGGAACGTACGCAAAAGATCTGTGTCAATCTTTATGTTGCCAATTCTCTCCAGATATTCCGGTAACTTCATATTAATGTTTCAAGAAAAGTGAGCTATTTCCAAAAGAAGAGGGAAGAAAATATGTATGTTTCATTTGCAATTGGAAGCGCACATGACTTTGTAACCTTATGTCTCTGAACTAGAATCATGCTGAGTCAGTGAAAGTAAAAGAAGTAATTTGGAGAAGACGATGATGCACCTTTCAATGACAAGGAGGGTGTTCCAGGTCGTTTTTGATTTATTTGCTTTATTTGCGAACGCTCTTTAACATCTACGGTCATCAGTCCCATTCACTTCAGGGCGTTAAATGGCCGATAAATTTAACTTGGAGGTCTCTTCTTTCGTGTCGTAAATGTACGCACGGGACAAAAGACTTTACTTCCCTTCCAAGTGAAGACATATTTAGGATTGTTACACCCGAAAAAGTCATTGAATGAACCCGCAATCTTCGGTCTATGGGGCTCCAGCCGCAGTGTTCTTAACGGAAAAAAGTAAGATGACATACAAGAATTTCCTCCTCAGACGTATTGCTGCTGAAGGGCATCATTTTATACCTGTCTTCTAGCACTGGTTAATATACACTGCTATCAATTTCATTCTTTCAGTAAAAATATAAATATTAAAATAAAAGTAATAACTTTACGAACGGTGACTCTATCTCCCTTTTTCGTGTTGCGATGGCTGCACTTCCTTCCCCAAAAACAGTCGCGCATAGGCGGCCCGCAACTCAAATAACCTAATTGAATATACTACAATTCCTGATTGAACTTCATGTAAAGGTTAGTAATTTCAGTATACTAGCCCTGTTTCACTTTCTTAATTGTGGGAGTTTGTCTGAATATCTATATAAATGTGCCCTTAAACATTCAATGCTATGTGTAATAGTTTACGAGTTAACGTATTTTATATTTTGTGATCATTATGATCAGGGTTGATACAGATTTTAACTCTATTAAGACATTAATTAAAAGAATATACCGGTTATATTTTCAGAGCAATGGATTGGAAATGTAGAGCATAATATTCCGCTATATAGCACAAGGAACGAAAATGCATTAAGCTGAGAACCAATAGTGTTTGGGTATAATATACAGAGAAACAACTGAAAACTCAGTCAGGGACAAGATACTAAACTGCTTGCTATAAATTTGTTGTTACTTAAGACGTTCTTAACGAGCTCATTTGGGGATAGAGCTTCATCTGATAATGATAGTGTACTACATAATTTTTCACGTGTAACGGAAGTAACATAAGTTAAGCCTGGAGACAATGTCATTACTTGCTGTCAACGTTTGAAATATGCAAAACAAAATGTAGTGTTCAGATCGCGATTTCCAATCTAAACTCTACAACTTCGTTAATTATTTTTTTTTTACCTCGAATGTTATCATTGTTATGTTTTTCTGTCACCCAATCCGGTTCTATGTGGGGATCCAGATCTCTAGACATTTGAGGCACGTCGATATAAACTGCAATAGCCAGTAATAGTGCTGCAGTACAACACATGGGCAACGGTTCTCGCCACATGCAAGCCTTAAAAGCATCATGCAATCAGTTTCGTTTTCCTCCGGAGTGTTGTGCCTAAGGGAGAGCGCGCTCGTTATCCTGTTAGCGGTCCATTCAGGTCTCGGTAATTAGCGGGAGGGTAAAACAATAAAACAAACCAACCATACAGCAATACACAAACCAATTTAAGAGGCTCATTACTTTCAAAATTATAAAATAAGGTGTTGAACATTCCCACCTCCATTCTCCACACATTTTTGGGGCACCTTTTAGACTACTATTCATCATTCGCTTTAGTTCATTTTGAGGAATTCAGACAATTTCCTGATGAATATTGTCTCTGAATTCCTGTATGGTGAATGGATTCGTCTTGTAAATGACACTTTCTTAATTTACTCCAATGTAATAGCGACAGGCTATTAAATCGGCGGACCAGGGGGGTCATAAATGCCTACTAATAACTTATTTTGTGAATTTCTCTCGTGGAATTGTTTGCAGCTTGAGCAGTGCCAGAGCCGTGTAAAACAATCATGACCACTCCTTCTGTCCGTTAATTCTCTGGAAAAAGGTGTTAGTATGGTATTCACATAAGTGGCAGAATCAACTACATGCTCAAAAAAAAAATAATAATTCTATGATTCTTTCACCACTGAGTTTACACATGAATCGTACACAAAACACGCTGTGTCGTTGTAAACACTTGAGGCAGTATACAGTATTCGGTAGTATACACTTTATGTATACTACCGCATTACAAAAAGAACAATACAACATGCTCCCAGGAACAGCTGCGCTACTACTGCAACAGTCAGCAAGTTATCAAATGAGCGAGCAGGCTTGCTATTCCCTCCACGGCGCGGCAAATAAGCGAGGGCTTACTCATAGGAAAAACACGGTGCCGCGGGGGAAAGCATCACTTATCGCACTGTAAAACACTTCATGCGTTAGGCCAAACCTTTCGGTCTTGGCGCTATACATTTGGTTAGGATAAAGTGCAAACTTTTCTGGAAAATATAAACCCAAAAATTACATTTCCACACAAAGCAGCACATTCTATACCTTGTTACGTATTAATTTCTAAATAGAAATATTTGATAGGTAAAATGGTAGTCACGTTTATAACGTAAAGCATATTAATCTTAGCACCCTTAAGAATATATATGGTGTCTCCAAATTAGACCAATAATCTTTGGGAGCGAATAGATAACGAGTTTTTTTAAAAATTTTTGCTCAGTAACACACTATGAGATTGTTTCAGTGCAACACGATTATGTCATTAAATTGGGCCCATTACAGGAAGAGACTAAGGTAGATATACGAAAACAAAATAATAAATTTAACAAACGAATCATTTACATTATACTTGCCTCTTGAACACAAGATTCCGGGCTCAGTTCTGGGCAGGGTCGGTGGATTTTTTTCGTACATACAAATCTTAAGTATGACTTCCTTCGGAAGAGAACTAAAGCCATGGGTCCAGTGTTTTAGATTTAGGGCAAATTTACAGTATCTGAGCAAAATTTGTCGGTCGTTTCACGCCATGCACTGAATTGGACGCTGATGATCTGAGATGTTAATGAGCGTCCTTAAATAAAATGAATAAATCGAAAATTAACATTACAGGTGCTTGACCAAAAATGCAGAAAATACAAACATAAATTGAAATACATTTTCTTTAGTGTTAAACTAGCGGTATAAACCGATTACTTTACAGTGTTTTCATCACAAAAGCACGTAAAGCAACACATGTCCATTGGCTTCTATACAAAGGATGCATCAATGTATCATACTCTTTCAAATACACCGGTCATTTCCCCATTTCAACTGCTTCCTGACTATGCTTGCCATCGGATTTTTCGGAATCAACGGGGTTTTCATATACTATAGACTTCATATGACCCCAAACTAAAAATAAATAAATAAATAAAGTGGGATAAGGTCAAGCGACGGCGAGATGCAGGCAACGAGCTCATCGCGACCTAAACTATGGTCACCGAAGTAGCCGTAATACGACGAAGTACTACATTCCCAGATAGATTTGGTGCCATGACATGAAGAAACTACAATCCTTATTTTTCTAAAAGGAAGTGAGTGCAGTAGCTCAGAATTTATTGAGGAAAAATTTGATGATGGGTCGTCGCGGTAAAGGGTATGGTCCCACAAAAAAGTCATTCGCTACTTCTACAAACACTAACACCAAATCTACTCTGATATGAGTACGCAAACAAACAACTATGAGAGTTTTCCAAAGTACAAACTTTTGAATTTTGGGAATTAAAATATCCCTCAAATGTGAAACATGCTTCATTCGTGATCACATGCTTGAGCAGCGTTTGGTCCAAGTTTTCTCTTTGGAATTTGGGCCAATTTGTTCAATTTGTGAGCAGTAGCGAGTACTAATCGAAGTTTTGCCCGCTACACACTACAGCATGACTTCCTCAGCCTCAGAAGTTCGCATAAACGTCACCGTTCTTGACCCTCGAGCCCAGCTGCTTAGCCTGCGATCAATGCTAGCACGTGTAGTGTGGTGAGAAACACGTCAGTCTGGGAAATGTTCCTGGGAAGACCTCTTAGTCGAACGGACGGAAGCAAATGCTGCTCCGTGCGCCAGTAAAATTATTTTGTGGGCAATGTTCTGTTTCACTCTACTGCAGGCATGAAAGAATGATACTGAGCACAAGAAGCAAATGGGGGAATGATATTGAGCGCAGGAAGTAAACAAACTTGGTTGTAACATTAATGCAGACGTGTCGGTTCGATGCAGAGCTTCATAAACACGCAGCTTATTACATCAAAACAACACGCGGCGGCACCAGCGGTAGAATAACAGTCTGAGCATAGCATTATTGCATGATTATGCTTGGGCAAACAGGATACGGTTTACCACTAAGATATTACAGTAGCCTTCACCTTCCCTCCAACCCCATCCCTTTGCTAATGGCGTTCTTACTCTTTCACTGAAACGAAATTCACAACCCAAGGGTTCTTTAACAAAAAGTGTTTTAAAAAGGCTATTTAAATAAACGTCACAAAGTTTGTAGGTCCAGTATAGGCACGACATTGCTTCTTAAAATAAGAGCTAATATATACCGAGGGTACCAAAAAAATGTATGCACACTTTCACAGTACATATCTATTTAATATCTTTCAAAGTTGAACCAAAATACCACAGTAATGTCTTGTATGATGTTCTGTAAGCAGATGTAACTCACATACATTACGATAGCGTTGCTATTTGGCAGGTAAATCAACAATGAACCAATTAGGCCAAGATTATCGAATGATATTCATCGTTTGATCAGCGGAAAGCAATTTTGAAGTGATATTGTAAAACCGAGAATGTTATTGAAGTTCAAAGGCAATGGAGACGTGTGTACAGAACATAATCGCCAATATGAGTAACAATTACACGCATTCGAGAGAAACTTGAGACTCGTGGTACCGTATGCAACAGGATGGTGCACCACCACATTACCACCGAGATGTACATGCGTACCTTGATGACAATCTTCCAAGGTACTGGATAGGACGAAGAGGTCCGATAAAGTTTCCACCGCGTTCTCCAGGTCTAACTCCGCTGGACTTCTACCTATGGGGAACTCTTAAGGTTGTTGTAAAGCGTAGAAAGCCAGCTACACTGGCAGCACTTTGGGAAACAATTGAAACGGCACGTGCTGCAATCGCTGAGGACATTTTCGCTCAATCATTAGTTCAACGTACTCAGGAGTGTATCGACGCCGATGGTGGGCATTTTGAGCAACTGATGTAACTGTAAAAGTTTAAGATGATTTGTGTTCATCATTTTCTGCACATGTGAATTCAGTTTTGTAATGTTAACACAGTTTTTTTTTCTTTGCTTGAAGTGAGTATACATTTTTGGCACCCTCTGTATTACTCGAAAAGTAGTCGATAATTTGCTTTCATGATAACTTTTATGCTCCTACCAATTCCGGTGATGTTTGAGTACTTACGTTTTTATCAAATATAATAAACAGGGGCCATTCCACTGATAAAACAGCATGAAAATCGTAAGCGAATAAATTTCGAAATAACAGAAAGGAAACTGACTGCAAATCCATTTTCTTGCTGTATTATGTGTGGTGCGTCAGAAAGCCAGTAAATAAATGTGTAATATCCAGTTTAAACATTAGTATTAGAATCATAGTATTTAAAAGTTGTGTCAGTCGAACTAGTGCTAGTGGAAGTGATAAATCCAGTGGTTACAGTAACAAAGTACGAAAAATTGTGTTTAATGTTTACAATTTTTTCAGGGAATATGCGTGAAGAAAACAATGAACTATATATCTTTTCTAAGTGAACGAATCCAACCGACGAGGTATTTTCGTTATGAATTTAAGAGATCACAGTGACACATATGATGATGGTGGCGGTAACATTGACGATCACACACATTCGCTCTGTAGTGAATACAAATTTTAGTAGAAATCATATTGTGAATGTATATAATGTAACGATGCGCTATTATGGCATACGGTACGCATGGCGTTACAGAGTGGGACGTAGCGAGGGGCGTTCGCGAATTACTAAGAGATTAGCTACAATGAGCAGGCAAAGCTACGGTATTGTTTCCCTTGTAGTTTACAAATTCGATCCATTACTACATTTATTACTTGTTTTAATCATGAAGTACTTTTAAGAGTTTACAAAGGTGATTCGTGTAGATAATACGTCATTTTGAGAAAATTGTCTTCATTGGGAATAAATGGATTTAAACACTTTACGTTTCTTCTGCACAATTACTCATTTTAAATATAATATGCTTATGTGCTTACAGACTGTGTATTTTTTTCTGGTATTTCAGAAGATGTGAACCGTCCAATTGACTGTATCACATTTGCACATAAAACTTATTTAAACTGAAGTAACATAAACCATGGAAACTATGCTTTATGTAATTGGAGAAAGATCGGCTCATGACCGTAGTATTTATCCTTTGTTCGTTCCGTTTTTATGCTCAGTAGGTATTAAAATAAAAACTGAAGTTTTACAAACCTTATTACACCGAACACACTAGTAACAAAACCGGTGGTAAAACAGGACGAGTCAGTCGCTATTGGTGACGGCACCGCTAATAAAACGGCAGTATTGTATTTAACGAAGCATTGCATGACGCTATGCTGCTATCTCGGTAATGCCAGGATGTCGCGTTGCGATAGATATATTTTATTTTGTATTGAGTTCTGTGGTTGTACATTTAGTTAACCTTTCCCAGTAGCGTACGAATATAATGACTGCACAGCTTTATGTTTGGTCCGACTCTATGAAGATCACATTCTGAATTTCAGAAGTCTTCCGAAAATAGTCATGTGATTATTATAGTGGTGCCTTTGACTTGATATTCAAGATGAATTTCATCCAAGTTTTGTCACTGTAAATTCATTGAGGTGCATCGTACGGCCTATAAGACTCAAAGGAAACAACAGATAAAATGTACTTTGAATCACTATTGCCACAGCTGCGGTCTCATAAATATGTTAGTTTGAAAGAAGGCTATAAATCCATTTTATAAGCATCAGCACGCTAGTGGTATATCTCCATCGTAAGACTCTGTTAGCAAATAAAAAGGTTTCATTGGTTATTTCTAGGCACTTTCAAACCCTTCCACTGCCTCGTGGGTGACGGCGTGGTTCCAAAACCCACCAATGTCTCAAATTTTCAAAGCTAAGTAAAAGCACACCTGGTTTCTTTACATTATAGCAGCAGAAATATATTTATAGCTTCTTGATATTTGCAGCTAGGTACAATAAATTACCTCTCACATCCAGGTAAACACCCCTGGTCTGTAAATTATTTTGAAAGTATTAGCATTGCATCATCAGAAATCCTCCACATTTCCCGTAGATTTCATTCATTCAGTGTTCAAAGAAGGGAAATGCACTTCTAGCCATTAAAATTGGAAGGCCTAAAGAGATGCGTTAAACAGACCGCACATTTTCTCAAACAGAAACAGGTATGACTGGTAGAAAATACGACAGTAATACCAACAGATGTCCGCATTTGATCAATGGAGAATTGTACCCTATTGAGAGTGCAGGATGTCATCCCGAGAAATTGGTGCTCGTGTTGGGCGAAATATGTCCACAGCGAAACAACTATGAGATCAGTAGATCGTGACAGGACGAACACACACCCCGTCCAACAACCGAAGAAGAAGGCAGACATTATTTCCGCGTGGCTATTATGAGTACAATGTATTGCAATTGTAATGGCCAGTAATGTAAACACAGTATCGAATTCTGGGGTGGATGATGGTGATATAATATTTCGGTCATTCATTAGAAACATCGCGACAATGTCAATGTAGTAGTTCCTTCAATTGTTATTGATGGGCGGAAAGAAGTAACCGTTAAGTAAGAAGCCCTTTGACAAGATATGGTAATTAAAAAGTTGAATGCGATTTGTGGTTGTCCAACCACGAGAGTAGTTTGAGAAGCTGTTAGGAAAGCTTTAATTCGAGAAGACAAGACAGACAGGTGAGTGCCACATCTTTCTTTCTCGGCCAGCTAACAATGATTTATCTGCACAAAATACTCGTTAGTAATAGTAGATATCTATTTGATCATTTTTTGAAAAGTTTACAATAAATTTCAAAATGTGATTTAGTGCATAAGAAAGTTTTATTTACAGAATCTCTCTCAATTTGCTAGCCAAGCGAATATATATATACATAACTTTGTAAATCTACGTTCCCATATCTAGATATCCTAACAAGTATTATTTGGGAGCGAAGATGTCAGTGCCTTAACAATATATACTATTCCATTTGAACAGAATTTATCTTATATGAGGCGGGAAAGAAAGAACCGGAAACGTATTCAAAGTGGAAAACAGTTTATTCCAGAATCTGGAGAATTTTACATTTCATTGTAATCCACTGTCACATTTATCCCGCACTACTACACTTCTGTAAGTTGACACTCGTGGCTAACCCGTTCTTATTAGTGTCTGAGAAGAAGCACAACGTAATGCGGCTTGATCCGATTCTTGCGCCAGTTCCCTCACTACAATTTAATGCGCTTTGTATGACATACATGGTGCTCACACACTATCACGTCCTTGTCGAAAGGATTACAAAGTTTCATTGTCACAGGCTAATCTGGAACACGTCTAATATTCCTGTCAAATGCTACTTCAATTTTAATGCAAGTACGCTGCTCACTTTTAGAAAAAATGGCCTTGGGGTAGTTTAATTTTACATTACTACTTACTTGCCAGCATTGTATTCGTCTGTATGCACGCAATACACAGTGATGCTGAGTGTGTTGAACAGGTATAACATTTCTGTAGATGTGTTGAGAACAACCCCCTCCTATGTTCATTAGTAGCGTGGCGACAGTGCACCCACTAATTTCTTTCCGGGCCTCGTAAAATGTTGAAAATTGAAATTAAAAGTAACCATTCCCATTGTTAAGCAAGAGAGACAATAGTTAGGTAGTTTTCTTTTTCTCTCTTTTCCCCCATCAGTTCGAAGACGTAGTAATTTCATGGTGTACTGAGAGTGATCGACAAATGTCCGGTGGAAACGTATATGTTTTGCTTTGTGATGCAAAGCTAAGAGGTAAGATTTCAGTGTTCAGCTTTTGATGTTTTAGGGGATAGCAGGTAAACTACGAACTTTCATACTGCGGTTATAGGTAAACTTGTTTACAGTTGGGGTTCTTGTCTAAATAATGAAAGTGGCTGCTTTGCTTTTAGGTTTAGTAGCTAATGCACTATGTAGGCTTATGTCCAGGAAAGGTGATAAATTTCCCATCAAAAAGTAAAGCATTATTTTTACTCCGCTATTGGATCCTCATTATTTCTATGCTTCATTTACAATATTCTTTTTAATTACATAAAAAGACATTGATTTGTTTAATGACCCTTTTACCCCTGATAATGCAACTCTGATCGTCTCGTTTTCCACACGAAAGATCTCTTTCTTTTCCCTTTCGAAAGCAATTTCATGATGCAATTTTCACACCGTTAGCATTAAGTCCCTAATCTTAAGTTCATAGAGGCAAAATCCGCAATATTCTCTTTTGAATGCTTATCAACATGAGATATTGCATTATTTGAAGTTTTAGAATTTAAATGTTTCTTTCTTTAATATAGTCTTCGTGGATTTTTGTTTTTAATATCCAGATCAAATGTTAAATGGAATAAAGACATGACCGTTCCTTTTCTAAATACAGGATTTTTATTCATGTGATGGTACAATGAGTTTCATAGTTACATTAGTTAAAATAGGACTGAACTTGAGAGAGATGCTATTTCCATATCGGTTGAATTAGTTGATGTGTTAGTTTGGCTTTTCCATTACTACGTTCATAACTATTGGTGAATGACTGATTAATTTTTTTTTTTTTTTTTTTTTGGTATGGTGTTTAACGCCGAGTTTTACTACTGAGGCACCACAGGCCGTGGACACTGATGATATATGAAATGTAATGATATATTGGGAAAGGATTTTTTTTAGGAAGGAAACGTTCCAGGCCTAAGTTTGGTGTACCTCCACGATATTTGCCAATTATGAGGACTGAGGAAAACCTGCAAAAAAAAAAAAAAAAAATAGTCAGGGAGGACGGCCCTAACTGGATTCGAATCCCAGACCTCCCGCTTGCGAGTCCGGCACTTAACGACCTCGGGCACCCGTATCGGTTAAATTTGTGTGCGTTAGAAGGAGCTTAGACAAAACCTATTTGACAGCATTCTACATACTCGTCTCTGGTTTGTTGGAGGGCATCTACAGAAAAGAAACCAATATTGAATTTGAAATATGTGCATTATATAGAGAAAACATACATCAATCACCTGGTAATGGAATGCAACAAATGTTGGAAGCAGTATTACACAACCTTCCGAAAGTTAGGCAGTAATATTATACACCGAAAGAAAAATACATACACTTTAATCAATTAAGTATAAACCTTCAGCAACGCTATTTTTATTATAAAAACAATAAACCGTTACTCCTATTGTAAAATTAAGGCTAAATCGTGTAATCATACACTTTTTGAGAGACACAAAGAAGCAATTTGCTCTTTCGTCTGCGAGTCTCTTCCTTAGTGGCAGAAATATTCAATAAAGGTCTGTAGGAGTTTCTATTAATTTAATCGCCATTGTATTGATATTCAAATCCTAGTTAGCTGACAATGCAATGTAAAAGATTTTCTACGTGTAGAAAGTAATTAAATTCCTTCTCAGCTTTTCACAGCGTTCTTTTTATTTGTAGCTGCAGTAACCCTTTGGCGGTTATTGCAATACCTACATGCATATGCGTGCGCACAAAAAGAAATGAGTGTTTTAATAAACACTGTGGGATTCCAATCCTCTTAAATTTAATATCTAGACATTTTATACATTTCGTAGCCATCTGGTTTTCTGCGGCAGGCTTTAATACAGTACTTCTCTCAAAGGTGTTGCAATCTGCAAACACTTCAACAAAATAGAAATAAATTCTTTGGGAGACTGCTTCCAAACACTGCCCTATTGTTATTAAATATTCTTGTGTTTCTACATCAGGCTTACTTTAGCTAAGTCTGTTACCTAAAACCGGAGTCTGTATGCTTTGTGCTATTGTGGGGTGTGACAGAATCCCTGGCTTGTACATTAAAAGAGGATAAAAAGAACTTATCACGTCATCATGTACATATATGATGACGTGCTATATATATATATTTATTATATATACGCCATACGTCTCACACACACACACACACACATATATATATATATATATATATATATATATATATATCTGCATTTATCTAGATTAAAAAGTATATAACACAAGATTTTTATATAATTTATGATAAATGAAGTAAAAAATGATTGGCTCTTAAAGTTACTGATCCATTAAGATTTGCAAAACTCTGATTAAGAACTGAAGTGCTATATGCACTGGGTGATAATGTACTTTTACCCCAAAGCTTTACTAGGATCTTAATCTAAAACATAATTTTACATTACAGCATTTCCTCCCTTTTCAGATGTATTAGTTCTTGATCGAATAGCAAATAGTTTGTATTATAGAAGCAAGTGCTTTGCATTAAGGAAAAAACTATCCATGCATGAACTTTGAGTCTGTGACAGGACTTGACACTTTCACGGCGTTGATTAATATATTTTTTGGGCGATGAGCCATGTCACGTTGATAAAATTCGAGATTTCGGTCATCTGCAACTTTGTGGCTACCATTGGGAAGTGGTATGCTAATTCTTCATAAGTGTTTCGCCGAGGAGGTCATCTCCCCGCCTGTGTGCAGAGTGCATAGAAAGAGAAAATTACTCAAATTACCGTTATAGTTGATAGAACATAGAATTCCTACTGGTGCACAAAATATTGTTTTTTTGTATTTAGTAACATACCAAAGGACTTATATGTAAATTTTCCATACACATATGCTGCTAGTGCAAATTAAAATATTACAATGAAATTTAAATAAATATCTAGAAATATAATATGTGCCAATTAAATTTATTCTTTTTGTTGACTTAAAAATGTTTGTACCTATGAAAATGGAAATATTCCTTGATTAAATATATGCATTATAAATATTCTCATCAAAGCAGTTTCAGCTAATCAAAATCAGTTTGTATTACTGAAATGTAAAGGCTAAACTTGTAATGTATCTCGCTACACTCAATCTTATGAATTGGTCGGAGTTTCTCGGTGGCCGAAGGCTGGAACTTGGTCATCAATCAAAGTAAGTCTCTGTTATTCTACCGCCACGGATGACCGAGGTCGTTAAGGCGCGAACTTGTGAGCGGGAGGTCTGGGGTTCGAATCCCACCAGGACCGTCCTCCCTGACTGGGGTTTTTTCCAGGTTTTCCTTAGTCCTCATAGCTGGCAAATGCCGGGGAGGTACCCTAAACTTAGGCCTGGAACGTTTCCTTCCTTTAAAAATATCCTTTCGCAATATATCATTTCATTTATCATCAGTGTCCACCGCCTGTGGTGCCTCAGCAGTAAAACGTGCGTTAAACACTACTCTACTACTGCTATTCTGCCTTTAAGCTTTTTTCTCATAGCATTTTGTACAGTCTTTACATAGCTTGGCCAAATACATGGCATTGCGTAGATTTTCAAATGTATTTATAATGGTCTTATTTCGTGTAATTTTTCTTTATCTATAACCTGTCCGGATGGATTTCTAAACAAAAATTTTGTTGTGTTATGCATATTTTATAAATTTACGGTTTACACTTTTGTAAGGTTTGCATGTCTAAGATCGTTTATTGCTGCAATTGTTGCAAAATGGTTCACTATATAACGAAAACTATTTAAATTTCTTTACATTATCTAACAGTAAAACATCCAACGTTATTAAATATGAATATAGAGGAGGTCAATGTCTTAGGCATTTAAAGTCAAAATTATCCTTATCAATATGGCTGTATGTGGATACGTAACCATCTTGTTCGAAGACGTTGTGAGCCATTAACTGCAGCATATCCAGCAACATTCTAGTAAACAACAAACGCCTTTCCAGAAAAGTCCATATGCAATATACTCCCTGTAGTTCTGCTTGTAGTACAAAATGCTTTTCCATGTTAACAGTTGCATACCAATGGGGTGAAGGAGGGCCAACTACTGACCACAAAATAATTTCAATATTGTGTATTTATTACTGATAAATTTGATCTTAGCCTTCATGAAGTATTGTTGTCATATTATACATATTGTAACAAAATATCAACTTTCGGCGGAAATTAATTGTCCAGTTATACCAATTGTTTTTGTAGATGTGCACACTGGCTTTGTCATCTTGATACTTAGCACGTTCTACTCAGTAATTATTGCAGTTATAACACTCTATTTTATTATTTTATTGTTCTTCTCACTTATCTGCAAGTCTATATATTATTAATGACCATATTTTTCTTTAAATTCGCGAACGTGAAATATAGTCAAATTATGCTTACAAAATCGCTGATAACCTTCCTCCAATTTCGATTTTAGGATATTTAGAAACATAGTTCTCATTGATGTTTCCAAATTGATTAGAGTGACTTTTGAAGGGTTTCAAGAGATAGACCTACAAATTAATACGGATAAATATGTAGCAATTCGCATAGTTAAGAGTCAAATTATTAGTAGAAATCTAGAATTTTTACCTGGAAGTAATATAAAATGCAAACCCAGTGAAAAATGTATTACACATCATCATTGATTTCAAGGACTAGATTGTTTTCAATCCATGAAATATGATGGCTGAATTAAAGAAAAATTAGAGGCTCAACTTTTACTCCTTGGGTGAAAACTGAACAAAAATATAATATTCTTAACTTTGCCATTTTCGATACTGAAGTAATCATTCATTTGGATACTTATAGGCAAAATACCTTTAAGTTCCTATTAGATGTAGATAAAATTATTAAATCCACACTCAATGAATTTTATCATTGCCAATTGATATTTCTTATGCCATGGTTTATGCAGACAACAACATACAGGCTTATATCACCCTTCATGCGTAGTAAGCATCCGTTGCAAGCGGTCAACGCTAGAACTGAACAATAGGAGCACACTCTGCTCAGAAAAATTTCAGGAGAATCACTTCAATGTTTGCAAAACTTAAACATAAAGTGTAAATTAAAAAGAAAACTATTGCACAGTTAGTGATACTCGGAAAATTTGGTGACATCTTCTAGAGCAAAATTTTGAAAGATTGATTGATTAATTTATGGACGCTCTTTAACAGCTCAGGTCATCAGTGTCCCATTCAACTCAGGGCGTGAAACGGCCGACAAATTTTGCTCAGAGGCCTCTCTTTCAGGCTTGAGGTTCTTTTTCGTGCCATAAATGTACGACACGGGACTCTTGACTTTACTTTCCTTCCAAAGAAAGCCATACTTAGGATTTTTACGCCCGAAAAAACCCATCGGTCCTGGCCGGGTTGGAACCCGCGATCTTGGGTTTAGGAGGCAAGTATGGTAACCACTACACTACCAGGACCGACATTTTCGAAAGATGGTACCAGCTTTCAAATAAGGGCAAAGATGTGCGATTATTTAAATACTTTCCTAAAACTAATAAATGGACGAAGAGGCTTGACAACCTCTCCTGTGACGAATAGAAAGAAGCAATAAAAATGATTGCCAATGTAGCAGTGGTATGAGTGGTTCCGGGTGGGAGTCGAAACAACGGTAGATGTAGCGAGATTGAAGCATTAGTTCATGTTTTGGGATTTTACCCGCAGATATGTATTGAGCAATCACAGGTATCATAAAATAAGACTTATGATTGCAAATATTTTGAAAACAAGGGTTTTGCAGTTCACGAAAATGCCCATGGAACATCCACGCAAATAATTGCAGAATCACATCATCGTTGATGAAACCCGGCGATAATCGAGGTTACATTCAGGGTTAAATATTGGTTTCAATTCTCACGCAAACACCACCACCAGATTGATGGGAAGAAAAAAAAAAATATGTGAGCCAACTGCATACTACAAAGAAGAATATCGACATGGGCATTTGGAAATTTTGATGCATTTTACGAACCAGAGTCAAAATAAAGAAACATACTGTGAGTGGCCTAAAGAGATCTGGTTTTAGCAAAAGCGTCTTTGAAGGTGTAGCTCTTCAAGCGCTAAAGGGATTCATATGCATCTTAAAAAGTAACTATGCAACTAAAACCAACAAAATATTTCCTAGAGGTGAAATTATAGCTGTAATTGCTTTTTATGTTCTTTGTTATAATTTTAATGTAACCATTCTGTTGACAAAATATAACCCCGTTTTTAAAAGTTGAGTGATAATTTTATATTTCATTATTCTTTATCCTAGGGAAATCTCTCCATGTAGTCAAAGAATATAAAATTAATTCAATAATAACACCAAGAATTTGCCCAATGTGAAAACGATTTTGTTTCTTTTGCGGTGGTTATTATTTTCTACTTTAATAAAATCAGGCATCAATATAGAGTACATTATTCAGCCTCTTAACTGTTCATTTCCCTAACGGCTGGCAAACGTTTGGTCTTTCCTCCTCTGAAGCTTTTCCACATTTCTGTTACACGTTTCGACAGAGCTTCCGCAGTTCTGTCCTGAAGATAATCCCATTCACGCATCATAACGGTCCATATATTTTAGGGTTTCACGTCTGAGAGTTTTGCTGGCTAGTACAAAAGTGAAATTTCTGAATGGGTGCTTAAAATCAGCTGCTCTTGCTTCTTGATGCACGGAAGATAATATGGTACATCGACCTATTGATATATTGTCCGAAAGCTGGGGAAACGGTATCCCAAAATTTAGATAAGACAGCTGGACCATCTCGTCCTCTACACTACCAGAATGCGACATTTATCCTTCCACTCTCAGCTGTCCAATGACATGCTTGGGGTCAAATCGTCTGGAGGCAACAGACGAAAGCCAACTGTCTGGTGCAAATATATTTACATCTGTCCAGATTATGAAATTCCATTATTCCTGATCTTCTGAAATAATGTATAGAGAAACCTGCTCTGGATTCTAGATGTTCCTTTGATAGACTGCCTCTTCTAGATTTTCGATGACGGATTCCTGTTTTATGTACATTTCTTGTTATAGTTACGAAATACACATCTAGATGTAAACTGTGGGAAAAAGCGAAGAAAAAGCATTAGCTCGATTAACCTGCAAGAAGAGTTTGGACCACTTTAGCTGTCTTTGTCTTGCAAGCCCAGGCTTAAGGCTAGTTTTCAAATATTTTGCCCTTCTTTCTGGAAACGGTGAATCCAAATCTTGACTAAATGTTTGGCTTTACCAGTGACATTGGCAATGTGCAGAGGTATTGTAAAGAGGCTTGTGAATAGATACGTAAGGCCCTAAGAAGGTTTTTTATGGCATGACCTTCGAATCCCAACTCTTTCGCTTATATGCAGGAGGGGGAGTAAGGTGACCGGATACAGTCGAAAGTAAAAGTTCGACTAGTGAGAGTGGCTATTTGCGATATTTCAACGGCATGTTGGACAAAATGGCAGAAGTACAAATGACCTCACTCTGGACTAATACTGCGTTCTCTATCATGAACGGGAAATCTGTGTTAAAAGAGTATACTCCCTCTAATGCGGATAGACCAGTAAAAACGTCGGTCCTGGTGGTGTAGTGGTTACCATACTAGCCTTCTAAACCCAAGATCGTGGGTTCGATCCCGGCCAGGACCGATGGATCTTTTCGGGCGTAAAAATCCTAAGTATGGCTTCCTTCGGAAGGGAAGTAAAGCCGTGGGTCCCGTGTCGTACATTTACGTTACGATAAAGATCCTCAAGCCTGAAAAAATTGGCCTCCGAGCAAAATTTGTCGGCCGTTTCACGCCCTGAATTAAATGGGACACTAATGACCTGAGATGTTAAAGAGCATCCGTAAATAATCCTAATAAAAAAAAACAGTAAGAACAGCTTTGTGCTCAACTGTACGACTCTCTTTCCTGGCTTTTTAATCGCACTGGTGACGCAGCTTATATAAAATTAAAACTGATTCTGTAGTAAACAGTAAGTGACATTGTATAATTTGTGTTCAATTTAATTTCAACATATTTTTCTAAAATATTTTTCTAAATTGATTAATACTTGCTTATTGTTAACTAATTAGAGCAAATTTCTCCGATGTATGCCGGACTGAAAAATGGAAACGGTGCTTAATTTGCTCACAGATGCGTTTTTCATAATTGAAAATTGTTTACTGCTGTACAGAAAACAAAAAAAAATCTTTTTTTTTAAATAACCACAATCATGTATTCATAATCTACAGAGAAACAAGTGCAAAAGCTAGTATTTGAAAGAGGGAAACAAGAAGTAAAAATTCGCATTCAATAAAGGAACGAAAGCTGTGCTTCACATATTGCACCCTTAAGTTTAGCTTATTCAGCGTTTCGAGTTCTAAAATTTTGTGGACGTGTTTTTATTCCGAGTTCTTTTGACCAAAGAAACGCTTTAGAAGTACCCTAGAAGCAGAAAGAACGGGTTTCTTAAAAGAAAATGGGAGAAAAACATGACTGTCTTGCGGAAGTAAGTTAACTGCTTAGATAGCACAGCCCACGGAAATTCCGAAGCCCCTCCAAGATTATGTGGAAGTTGCGTTTGGGTTTTGCATCATAAAGGAGCTTTGCCGTCGGCTAAGAGGCAACATAATCCTCGTGATAGTAGAGTAGCTAAATTTTCCATGGAATATACTCAGTGTATATTGTTGCTAGATCAGCAAAAGATGCTACCAATGGTTTCGTTCCTTTTTTCATTTGCTACAATGCAATAAATAACCAAGTCGGGTCGGGCTGCGAGAAACCTTTTAGTGCTAAGCAGTACAAAAGACTGGAAATGTGTAACTACTGGAAAGAGGTTTTATTTTTTAATGTTTAAGCTATTCAGCGTTCAATAATCATTTCTATTGCGGCAAATATCGTACTAAAGAATTAAATTTATCTAATAGATATATCAACTTTTTATAAAGTTTACAGTTTGCATTATTTTGCGGTAGCCTTAACGTTTAAATTTTAATTTATGCTAAAACCAGCATTGGCTTTGGGCTTACTTTTTAGAAGAATTTTTATATTCCTAGACACAAAGACCTTCACGTGACGCAATTTTTCGCCAAGAACACTCTAAATTGCTTAAATTTCTAAAAAAAAAAAAAAAAAAAAAAATCAATATGACAACGGTTCTACCCATTTAGAAAAAAATATAAGTATTTTATTTTGACAATCAAATTATATTACAATTATAAAAATATAGACCGATATAATAATGTTTTTAATTGAGCTCTTACGAAGTTAGTGTTTAGTTTTGCGCTATTTGTATCGTGCCATCATTCACTACGCAATCGGGGTTTGTACACACTAGTGAAACTGGTCTACTTATAATGACGGCGCAATTCCCGGTTAATACTGGAGTTAAAAGTTTCGCTGATGCAAACAATTGAATTTGCTCAGTCATCTTTATCACACCTTCTGTTTCATTTGTATTCCTGTAGTTATGCATGTTATAATTTACGGTGTGTTTGTGTATTGCAGAGTATGCTGAGAGTGAAATAAATGCTAGAAGAAGAATATTTATTTATGATTATGTGCAAAAGGAATCCCACAAGTACTGTAAGAGAGAATTTCTTGCTAAATTACCGGAAATAACGTCTCTATCGGTAAGTATAATTTTCAGATTGACGAATAAAGTTCAAAGCCAACGCGTTTTCATTGACAAGAAGCAGAGACCAAACATTTGGGCTTTAACGGAGGAGAAGCGTGATAAAAAGGCTATGGATTATAACTTTCTCCTTTAACGATTAACTCAAAAGACTGGTGTGTCTGTCGGCAGTACATATAAAGCCACTTAGCTGCTGAATCTTTATCCATAAAAAATTACTGCCGTAGCTGAAATAGAGCCCTTAAAGGTATTGTAACGAAATATCCGAAAATAGTTTACAATGTTCCGGAGGATGAATTGTGGTGTTTAAAAATAATTTCACAGATATAACTTACAGCGGAGGGCAGGCACTTTGAGCATCTACTATGATGGTGAAGGCAACATTAATTAGTATTCTATATTAGTAGATAATAAAAGAAACAAAAGGTACGCCCTACGAGATTTGACCGCGCGACGACGTAATCTCCCTCGGCAGGTGGCAAGACCGTTTCGCAATAATTTCCTCTCGGCAAAATTAATTTCCAATTGCTTCGTGAAGTGAACACACTGCATTAGTGCATGACATTAATAAAACCAGCTTTTATTTCATAGTATATAATATTTTATCACAAATATTTGCTTAAATATTCCCAATATTTACAAAACTTGTTTAAGAAACAAACTTTTTAAATAATAATAATAATAATAATAATAATAATAATAATAATAATAATATATAGAATGTTGATGTAGCGCAAAAATGCACATCTTTACTATGAAAGCTAACTTCTAAAACTTTTCATTTAGAACAAAATGATTTGAAAATTCTGTTTATGGATGTTCAATTGCGACGATAATTTATTTTTATTTTACTTTGTTGATATAGAACCATGTATAGTATCAATAAACAGGTATGCTTCCGGTAATTTTCCATTATAACAGTTCGATTTATATATACAGGATAGCATCTGAGAGAAATTCTCAGGTTAGTTTGGATCTATTTGTTACTAATATATTATTGGACGGCCTTGAGGTTTTAAAGATAATCTTTTCTTTTCTAGACCCAAGGTTCAAAATTGAAATCCGGACGAAGTTAATAGATTTTTCGTGATGTAAAAATCTTGTTCCTGTACTCCAAACGTAAAATGTCACATTTTACGAAGTTGGAAACAATCAACCACATCCAATAAGACGTGTGAATGCTCATGTGAGCGTTTTTCTCTAAGCATCACCGTTAGTTTAGCAATTATTTGAAAAGAATAAAATAAGAGCACGAGGCCCTATTTTACCCCCATTTCAAAGTAGAGATGGATACTGTAAAAGATAGCTTGGTTGTACTAACCTAAACATTTTTAACTTTTAATTGCTATAGTATTGTTGATGCATTTTATGGTTAAAGAAAAACTATTTTTAGAGAACCTATATCTTGCTCCTGATTTTTGTGTATGACGTTATTGTCTCTATTTAGATTAGGGAAAGTGAGAAGAAGTTGTAGGAAAATCCTCTTGCTAAGATAGGCACCACCTGAAACGTTTCCTCAAGCCACGTGCATTTCCAAGAAAGTATGCCTCAAGCTTTATACAGACTGATTTTGTTTCATAAGGTTGAATAAAATATTTTAAAATATTATTTAATATTAATAGTTAAACAGTACATTAAAAGCAACTGCCGTATATATAAAAATGTAAAATTTGAACATTATCAAACAATACATTTAAAGTAATAGTGCTCTTTTGTAGACTCTATAGCAGCGATAACCAACCGTTTATTCCGTTGTAAGCTGTTGCTGTATGGCAGGCTAATGGAGTGTCAATTCGTGAAAGATTGATTTTATTTTGTTTTTATTTCATTATTTATTTTTGTTAATTGAATGCAAAGAAAATGAACATTATACATTCAAAGTTTGTTTTGAGAGCATTGCAGTGGAAAATTAAATTGGGTATGCGAACTCCCAAGTATTGATTTGAATCGAACTATTCTTCCTACAGATACCAGACTTTAATTAGACATCGACAATATTGCTGCTAGGAGAATAAAGAGAATTATTTTTGTTTAAATTTGTGCGTTATTATGATATTTTTATTAAATTTTCTCTCCGACAGACGTGCATGTGAGTGCTAATTCTAATTATCTTGATTTTAGAAGCTTGCAATCTATGGGTATTTTCAACAGTAGCAGTAACAAATTTGTGCAACTCGCGAATCGCCGCTGAAATTATTTCTATTTCAAACACCTTAACATGTAAATTTATCGACACTAACTGCTCAAGAGCTTTGTTAATTACTCCGTTAAGTAGCAAGCTCATTAAAACATATATCAAAAGCATGAAAGCTACTCTGAATACCTGCCATAACCAATTTACAAAATACTCATTTACGAAAGAACGTTCCAAGTGGACTGGGTCTGCTTCCGTAATTGGGTCTGGATGATTCCACGTGAAATCAGGAGGGAAGTTAAATTAATTAATAATAATAATTATAATAATTATTTTTAAATATTTTTGTATTTTTATACTACTACGATATGTAAGCAAGTCTGCTTTTCTGAAATACGTCCAAAAGATTTATATAAAACATTCCCAAAAATTTCCCTAATTTTACTATAATTGCCTTCATTTATGGCAACTCATCTCTGAAAAAGACTTAAAATATAAACCTGAATAAGTTCATTTTAAAACTTATATAGTGCTAAAATAACGTATTGCAAAATATGTTCATTAATTTAACGATTAGAAGAAACCATATTTAATGCATATTTAAACAATTTAACGACAAAGGTAATGAAGAAAAATTAAAAATGATTAATATAGTGTTCTGATTTTTAATTTGTGTCCCAAGGATAAAAAGTAAAAAAAAAAAAAAAAAATCCATTTTATCTGGAAGTAAACATTACTACACAGTCAACAAGAATAAAGCTGACTCGTTTGGCCTGGTACGACGCAGATAGCAAGACCCGCGTGTTCCATATCTAATTAACGAATTTATTTTTATGAGAATTGTTCTTGGATGGAAAATCAAAATAATATTAAAAACTTTTGTTAAGAGAAAGAGAGAGGTATCGGCCGATATTTTGGTTTTATAGCTTTCCGTGAAGAAGTTTAGTCAAATAGGAATTAATTGATTTATGCTCCTGTTGAAATTTATATTAAATGTTGTACATACACATTTATAGATATGTAATAGCTATAACATTAGACATCTAAAATCCGCGGATCAGAGTAATGTACTGCCCAAGTATCGAACAGTGGAAGTTCATGCGCTTGGATCTCAATTTGCCAAATCGAATAGGGATAGGTTAGCATGCTGGGATCTGTTTGCACAGGAAGACAACTGGCCTAAACTTGGTTCTTTTTCATGTATGGAATTAGCAGCATTTGTTGGAGGAGAAGGGCTCTTTTGAATCTGGATTTTCATGTGTGCGTGAGAGCAAGTATGTGTGTATATATTTATAAATGAATGCTTGTATTTGGGCACACATATTTAAGTGTTTGTGCTTAGGTGATAATAACTGTAAATGAATTTGATTTGAAGCATGTAAGATCATAAGATCCGTATGAATGATGTAAAAATAATAATTTTAAATGTTGCAAAAGTAAACACAGGTTACAACTAGGTATTATTAACATTTTTCCCAATATCTACCTTTACCCTTTTCGGAACGGCACCTCAACTCCAGAGACAAGAGACTACTTGTTGCCGAGGGTTTGAAGTCTAGTCATATGTGATAGTACAGCAGGTCTAATCCTGTCTTTGCTGATGCTTCCTATCGTTTTAGTTACAATATTTGTCTCTATAATCAATGGTTAAAAGTCACCTAAAATTTGCAATGCACGTTTTGTTTTATTTCACCAAAACTGTACAGAGCTTAAACATCAAATAAAGAAGGTAATATGGCAATGCAATATGACTGCCACTTTGATAAATAAGTTATTTTTTTTAGCGGAACAACACTGTGCAGAAGTAGAACTGAGGCAATTAAAGATTGATAATTATTCCTTATATTCCAATTTTAGCAGACGTTCCATAAACTGCGGATGTGTGTATATTTTCATTCACAACCACCTCAATTTTAACAACAATGACATAATTTTCTACAGTAGAGAACAAGACACAACCAGTTTCAGTTCATTATCCCTTGTATAGAGATAATGTAAATATCTTAGTTGTGCCGATTTTAATGAGAACATCTGCACAGAATGCTCATAGGACTGACGTACTTATAATTTAGAATTCTAGGTATATTTTTCAACAAACATACTAAACAAATAGGCAACAACTACAAATAATATATTTATAGATAAAAGTAAGATTCCAAACTATGCTATGTTTTTAGTATTAGATGGACTATTAGACCATAACGCACTGATGTTGGTTTAAGTGGAAATAAAGTAAATTCAACGGGCAAACCGTAATATGACACTTTAGTTTAGAATGTTAGAGGGTGGTATTTTTATTTTTTAGATTGATTTATTTATGGACGCTCTTTAACATCTCAGGTCATCCGCGTCCCATTCAACTCAGGGCGTAAAACTGCCGACAAATTTTGCTCAGAGGCCTCTCTTTCAGGCTTGAGGTTCTTTTTCGTGCCGTAAATGTACGACACGGGACCCACGGCTTTACTTCCCTTCCGAAGGAAGCTATACTTAGGATTTTTACGCCCAAAAAATCCATGGGTCCTGGCCGGGTTCGAACCCGCGATCTTGGGTATAGGAGGCAAGTATAGTAACCACAACACCACCAGGACCGACGAGTTGGTTGTGTTATGAAAATTGGAACTATCTATTATGACAAAGTAGATTGAAAATAAAATTAATTCCTATATCTTGTGTTACGGCATTTTTATACCGCTTTTCCATAAAAAGAACAAAGCTAAAGAAGCTTATTTAAATAGTATATTGTGATTAACCCCTGAGATTATAGTGCAGTATGCAAACAAATACATCTTTATTTGCAAAGTAGAATTAGCAATGTCAAAAATTGTATTATAAAAAGTATTGTAAAATGCATAATAAAGTAAATAAAGAAGCGAAGAGTAGGCATTTTTTTCAAGAATTACTGCGTGGAACATAATTAAAAATGAAACTGCAGGCAAATGAAGATAATTTTTCTTTGTTAGTTTATCAAAATAAAACTTAACAATTCTCAGGTTTTTGTAAAGTCTTTTAATAGGCATTTTATAATTGTTTAAGAGTAAGTTTTAAACAGAAATAATGTAGAAAATAAGGCTCTAGATCTGTTAACAAAATCTGTAAGTAATCATAAATTTACGTAAGCCAACTTCTCCCAGGGCAGTTAAAAATTATAAAGTCACTCAAATGCAAAAATTCGTCTAAGTGGAAGAGATAAGTATTAATCTCATAAAAATGCGTTCATCTTAGTAAACCCCTCATTCACATTTATAACATTCATAATAGTGGAAATATTTCCAGAAAAACTGAAGTGGTTAAGCCTCTTTTCAAAAGAGACGACAAATGTCTACTTCCAAAATAATGGTGTGTATTAGTTATTACTGAATTTTCAAATGTTCTAGAAAGGGAATATCAACTGATAAGACCACGTTTAAACTCTCTACAGAAATCTTAGAAGTACTAGATGAAATGGAACACTTCATAGGAATTTTGTGACCTGGGAAAGACAGTTAACTGCTATTACAAAAGTGAGATTTCTTTGATTTAGAAAATGTAATTCTATAGTTTTTAAACCATATCTGTGTAGTAGAACGCAAAAGTTTGTAACCGCTCACTATGAATTCACGGTAAAGATTAAAAAAATAGTCTGCCGCGGGGAACAATGTTATGCCCTAAACATATAACATTTTATCAACAACTTTTATTATCTTATTGTAACTTAGGTGCCGCATTTTAAAATTATACTAGTATGCTTGTAACAGGGAATTCACAAGAATGTTTTTTCAAGTATAGCTAAAAAGATTTTTGTGAAATAAAATCATGGGCTCTAGCTATGGAATTGCTTCGGATAGGATCATTAGTTACTTATGCCCTTATTTCACCAAAGTGACTTACTACAACTGTAAACATCCATTGCTACATTTCCCCATTTCTTCTTTTCATCTTTGTACCCTTAACATCACATCTATACAATATGTACAATTTTGTATGCTTCTAATAAGCTAAACTTCATTTTCACAACTTAAAATACCTTACCTGGAGGAGACTCGAACCTTTAATCTCGGTTCTAACCCAAGCGTCCATACCATTACGCTACAACCATGCTGAAGATATTTCAGACGTTTCTCGTATAGTATATAACGCTAATTCAAATTACAAATTAATGTAATCTCCTCTAAAACTTATCTAAATTAATTAAAAGTTATTATGCATATAGCTATGCATAATACCTTATAAAATAAGAAAAATATTAATAGTATGAGCCATGACGTCACTTCACCGTAGCAACACGAAAGCAATCGCCGATGAACCGGACACCAGATAAATAGAAAAAAGTGAACATCTACTATTACTTACAGAATAAGACAGGAAATGATTTCAAAACGAGTGAAAAATTAAGGTCATTAATAGCAAAATATCGAAAAGATATGGAATAAAAAACAGTTTTAAAAGATAATAAGAATGGGCAACATAACCGGAGCAGTGTGTGTGTGTGTGTGTACTCGCGTCGTTTGTCGAAAGTCTTTGCGAGGTAATAAACGAAATAAGTGAATGCAACAACAACAACACAAGTACATGATGACTGTATCCTGAAGGTCAGCTCAAAACTTATTACCAATTATCAACATCAGAAAAAAATTATATCAGTCTACAAAAATCTTACTACTGATTTATCAAAATCATAAAGAAACGTTGAAATGATAAGTTTTGACTTAATTATCTCTTAAAAGAATATATATAATTCAATATGTTATGTGATAGATATGATCTAAATGTTTAATCCAATTTAAGTGTATAAAGACTAAATACTAGATAAAGGAATGATATGTGTAGGTCGTTATATAGAAAAGCCTACTATTACAGGAGTGCAAACTATTCTGCTAGTCATGTATACAATGGTCTGCCCAACAGAGTTAAATTACTTGGAAATGAATGTACGTTTTGTTTTAAATACTCTACATCATAGAGCTCTTATTCAACTCATGATCTACAGAACAAACAGATACTTCAGTCAGAATTATCCGGAAATTTTAATAAAAATTTATTCATCTCCGAATCCTAGTTTACTTTGAAATAGTGTCTTCTGATTCGTTTTCTAGAAAGTTTTTATGTTTTTGGTGTACGTGTTTCTTGCGTAGTAATAAAAATATTTTGGAATACCTATACATGTGTTTTACTAGGGAGATAACATACCTCGAGACTCTTCATATAGTAGTCTGGGAAACAGTTTTCTTAGTACATACGATATCCACTATCTGTTTCAAAGTAAAGGAGCTCTGAACGTTTAGCCCGAGAGTGTTTAGTTTTAAATGTATTTATTGAAAAGTCTTTCTTTGATTGGCTCTGAAAAGAGGTCGTAATTATTTAGAATTACGATTTTTTTTCTCCGAACTTATGTTTCCGGGATGTAATTAATTCCGCAGCTTTCAGAAAACTACTTACATGGAGAGCTAACCTACCCTTTGTGAAAATAATATAAAATATATCACAAAATACAAGAAATGTCATTAATTACCTTAATACTGTCAAGGATACTATGATGATCCATTTCACCACAGATTTAACAACATGGCAGTTTCCACTAGTCTCCACACTACGAACGCCGGAAACATAGTAGATAACTTTTTTTTAAAGTAAGTTCACCCCAGTTTTTTAAATAAATTAACAGTTAATTCAGCTAATGTCCCTTGTGACATGTTAGTAGGAAAATAACTGAAACGACATAACGGAAGATAGCCTGAAAACATCTATCTCCACACAGATATTCGTCAATTGACAAAGAAAGGCTAGGAACACTGACACCAAACCCAATACCTTCAACACTCCAGTTATGACTGCCACATAAGAAAATAAATGTCAGAAAGTCGCATTATAAAACCCATATTTAACCAAACTTTCCGTCACAGAAAATTACTCCGTAATCAAAGGCTCGGCACACATTGTACAACACATTAAAACGACATTGTAAAGAGGTATAGTTCTTCTAAATAATTAGCAAAGGGTTTTACAGTTCGAGTAGAATAGAGCTGTTTTCGCATATGTGGCAGCCTTTTTTATCACTCTTAAATATACAACGTATACTGTTAGAACGTTTGTGGAAATTAGTGTTAACTGACGAACGAGCATAATGTACTTTCAGTTCATAGGCTTGATGTAAGAACAGCATTCATCGAGTACGTTGCAAGTTCTATCGCGATGTTCCACGAGGTTAATCACACTATCGTTCGGTTTTATATTATATTTCACATCAATAAAACTCGATGCTGTTCCCATGCAAGTTGTTCACTTAATCAATGGATAATTTATTTTTTGTGTTGTATACTATGTTTTGTCACTTGGTCATTCGACTTATGTTATCTATTTCGTAACTTTTCGGCACACAAGCACGTAACGACGACTCGCACACACTGTGCCTTCTAATACGCACAAACGCTAAGAAATCACGTGAGTCTCTTGTCTCTTACCTGTGTCTCTCCTTTACGGAAACATAAATACTGTTCTATTGAAGTGCTTTCTTCCAAAGGTCAAGGCGCACCTTCCATTTACAGCGTAGTACAACTTACGCTTTTCCCTACCACGTGGGTATTCAAATCATACACGACTCGTATGGATATTTCAACTCCAGTATATGCTTTCTGCAGTCACCATCAGAACTTTATTTCTTGTGTATAATGTATAATGTTCAAATTCTTTTTCGTTTATTATTGTTCTTCAAATTTTCGCGATTAGAAGCATATAGCACTCAATGAATTTTATGTTTTTTTTTTTAAATAGCCTATGTTATACATTTAAAATATGCTGCGTCTGTCAAAATGATAGTTAACTACAGATATCCCACTATGTTAGACTTCTGCAGCTATCCTTCTATTAGTGTTTCTGACTAAAATTTTCGGGCGAAAAAAACAAAGGGCAGAGGAGACAGAAAAGTCCAACATTAACGAATAGATGAAGTCAGTTGGCTAAAACAGTTTACTCCTTTACACTCTACAGAGATGAATGATGGCAATGATTTATAAGGTACACCTAGAGAAGAGGTAGCTGAACCCATTACAAAAATAAAAATAAGTAATCAGCTGATATAGATAAAACAAGATTAAAATACAGAGGAAATTGAAAAGTTTTAAATTTTAATTTGAGAGATTAGTACCTCAAGAAAATCAAAAGAATGAGAAATAGATACTATAATTATGTGTTTAAAGAAAACAGTGATTGTTAGAAAATATTCTTAGTATACTTCAGTAGGCACTAAAGTAATCCATGGAAAACTAATAGAAAATTCTTCACTCAAAAACATAAGACTTTCGATCAGAAATTTCATTATGATGACTGGACAAATGCATGAAAAGCCTTTACGGGATGCCCTATGAGCAAAAGACCTCCTCTAAAATAGGGGTTAGATACTTTGAGCTCAGTGGTGCAAGTATATGGGGCCTTACAATGGGGTGACTTAGGCGGTAAAGTTTAAGACTCGCATTTGGCAGATGAGGATTCCTGCGCCGCTGGGCCGTCCGACCTACCATCCTGATCTTTATGTTTTTCTTTGTTTTCCCTGTCACTTAGGTGAACGCTGGAATGAATATTTACATTCTACGAAATTTCCGATCTCCCATTTCATATCATTTAATTCCGTTGGTTCACTTACAGGGTCAAAATTGGCAGTACGAGGTGATTTGGCGCGGTGTGGTGGTAGCTTGTGCTTTGGAAAAATGCCGGTCCCGGCATCTGGAAGAGAAGCGAGCCTTCTGAGGGACTGGTAACAACTCCACAGCGTAGGAAACATGTTAGGGGCCCCATCAGCGTCCGCGCAGTCACCACGCAGTGTACTCCTCACCACACTTCTTTCCTCCCTCAGTGCCCTCATTGTGTCTGTATGTGTAGGTATAAAGGGCTAATCGTAAGCTAGTCTCAAATACTGAAATTCCTTTTCTACCCCAGACCATCGATCCATCCTATGAGCCTTAATCTGTCTTATTATTTTTCACATGCTACACTGTACCTTAATGCATTTTCCTATTCATTTACATGCATTTACATATTACACATGCCCTTTTAACTACAGTATTGTACATTATATACGCATACACACATATTTTTACACTGTACATAATGTGCCGTAAATATTATTAGGAAAATTGTAGTAAAATTGTGTAATAATATAACCATGTATTTACATATTGAAGGGTGTTGACAATGTGCACGCGCGTGTAATTTTAAAAACATTACAGGAAAAAAGCATGGAGTGAGCATTAGAACATATTTACGCAGAAGAGTGTACGAAATAAAGGAAAACAAATAAGACACAAATGAATATGTGCTGCAAAGAATCGTGAAGCGCACGGATACAATTATTAAGGCGATAAAATAAAAACTAGGTCACAAAATGGTAACGGCAATATTAACATAATATGCTATGCATATTACAAAGAATATGTGAACAACTTCCAACGAAACAATGCCAGTAATGCTGTAAGATTTGAACATAAATACCATTTAAACTAAATCAATAACCCTAAAGCACACGTCGGATGGAAATTTTATGATAAAACTATTATTGACCTTTAGGCATCTAAAACGGAAGTAACCAGCAGAGAGTGTTCGAAAAACGATATATGGGTTGCAAGCATTCAAATCAAAATTTCGGCTAATTTAAAAGCATAATATAGAAAATATCACATACATGCAGATTATTTAAGTGATTATAAAACACTATCAGCAAAAAGTCACTATCTTTACTTTAATTATCAACCTTGTCCGCTTACTTGGTTTTTTTCCGTCTCGACTAGTAGTTGTAATATTTTTTCCGGTGACACCAATACAATGAAACTTTAAAAAGCGCAGTGCTTTTACAATATAATAGGTCGTTTAATTGCGTAAAGTATATTAGATTATATATCCCACAATACACTAAAATGAATCATACATTTAACAATAAATTACAAATAGAAATAAAAAAGAGCAAAAATAAATAGTAGTAACATTAGGAATATCACACATGCGGTTGGATTCACTCAATTCCTTTTTCTCTGCTTGCTCTCCAGTAATCAGCCTTTTCAGACCTGAGCTGTTTCACTTTCATCAGAAATTTACCTATTTTCTCTCCTCCCCTTTCTTCCCTGCCAGCAGAGACCAGCATGACTATCTCCCTCTTATCGATTCCGTAAAGGAGTGTGGTAGAAACATTTCCCTCCACCTTTACATTCAGTCAGTATGTGCCCATGATTCCCCTTCTTCATACATTAACAAATTCTCCGCTCATAGTCGTCGGAGATCTTACTTAATCCGCCATGTCCCCCCTAGTCTGAGCCACGCGAGCTCCTGGTTAGTTTGGCCCATATTTTTGTTGTACTGCTCCATCCCCCAATCAGATTTTAGCCCCGAATGTGATCTATTTTAATTGCACAATGTCTCCTGCTTATTTCAAGCGCTCCATGCACTGTCTGCATGTATGAACGAATGAACAAGTGTATTTATCCAAATTAGCACACATGATAATATACTTACTGCCTTCGCACGGGGCCACTCTGCCATACATATTCTCTATATTACACAAAGATACATTTTTTAAATAAATTAGTTAATGTATATTAACATATATATAAAATAATATCATGTTATATATGTTAATATATATTAAAGTAATTTAAATATACACCTCGACTACCTAGTGCAGTCGTATTTTATTGGTAGGACACATTCTGTTTGATACGATTAATTTCGATGGCTATTCTTTTTCTAATTTCATTGCTAACATGTTTTTTTTTTCTATTTAAAACACGCACTTAAGATAATTTCGGGAGTGATATTTTTAATATATAATGTCAAATATTTGCGCCAATTTCGTTAGTTTTTTTCTTCGTAAGTATACTTTTCGCTCGTGTATTTTGTTCTACAATAAGTCAATATTTTAAAATTTATGCATAACATCTTCAATTACAGTTCCTAAGGGAAGTAATTGATCAGCAGGAAAGGTTTGAATAATATCTCCAAGCAGACCGCGAGTTAATTCATATTAAAATAACATTTACATACAAAAATGTTTAACTGCTTTCGCGAATGAATGTTCACTGTCGTGAGACCAGCAAGGAATAGGTTCGGAAAGCGACGTTTCAGAACATGACAAAGAGAGAGGAAATGGAGTTGGTAAGAGTGTCGGCTGCTTTTGTAAAATGCGGGACAAACTTTAATAACCTTATCCTGTTTCATGGAGTTCCAAGTGCATATTGTTATCGCTTTCGTAAGCAGTGACATGCTGTAACTCTCCAGCGTTGCCACTGTTACTTTCCTGCATAAAAATGAGCAGAAACTATACTTTCTGTTTCTCATATTGTTAAGAATATCTGAGAGTGTCTTAATAAATAAAAAATAATAAATTCAATAAATAAATATTAATTCTCAATTTCACACTCGATCTATATTAGCACTAAATATCTACTGAAAGAAATTTCAGAGACTTTACAACGTTGTTTTCCTGAGTGAACTGTAATACACCTCATTTCTCACGCGCATCTTATCAACGCAACATGAATAAGCCGGTCAATTAACTGTCAATTCCAAGATAAAAGGCAAACAAGTTTTGTCCCTGCAATACATCCAGTAGTCGAGATATAAATTACCGTGTTAACTGAGAGATTAATAACTACAGTTCTATATCCCAAACTAGAGCAAAAATTGTATATATAATGAACATAATGTCCAGCAAAGTTCAATAGCAATAAAAAGGAAAATGCAAGAAGAAAATTTGGAATAAAATGCATTGAGGAAAACACAGAGGATAGGCGACTGGCGGGGTGCCGGCATACCCCCCCTGCAATTCTGCCGTCTATCAATGAAGTCGTAAGACGGAGGTAGAGGAAGCAGAGGTCGCTGCGGCAGGCCAAGGCTCACCACGGGCTGTAGCACTAATGAAAAGAAGAATACATAACCGATGGTGCAAAACTGTGATCAATCATTGAGAGCATTTATTTTCAGGCGCAGCAGAACGAAGTTTATGATGAAGATGAGATGTCGTTATATTCACCGTTACACGTTAATATGAGAGTAATCGTTTACGCTGGAAAAAGCAGCTGATAGGTAATAAAATATAATTTTTCACAATTCTGTATTTTATATATATTAAGTGCCTTATAAGCGGTTGATTCCAGATGTATCTACTAAATCTTATCTGGGATTATTGAATCTTAAGTTATGCGCAATTGACAACCTGACTGCATTTAACAGAGTTTATGAGTTGTGAAAAATTTGCGGTTTTCGGTAAATAAAAATGTGTCTGAAGGTTTAAAGTTTAAAGTTTGAATGTCTCTTATTTTTGCGAGTGATAAGTAATAAATTATATGTACCGTATGCAAATTTAACATATTTTTGTTTCATTTTACTACAGCTAGAAAAATAAGTCAATACTTAGTTTCCTTTCAATTCTTCATGAAAGCACCAGTCAATAAATTAGTATTTCAGGCTGCTGTGTTGCTTACTTGAAATGGACAACTAGATTTAAACTTTGAAAATTATAAGTTGGAACAATGCTACACAGGGAAGAAACTACGAGAATATCGTGAATTTGGTAGAATACTGAAAGAGCCTTTCATAAAATGCATGCAACAGTTACTTCTTTCTTCGCGTACTCTAAAGAAGAGGTGGTTTATATTCCTACACATCTGCTGAAGATAGTTCCTATTATTTCCAATGAATGAACATTTAAGAACTAAGAAACACTGTATAGCAAAATTTGCTTAAAATGTCACTTCATCGATTCATGCATAACGAACTATATTGACCAGTAAATACACTTATACTCCTTTCGATGGCAGCTGCAGCATTGTTAAAACAAATTATTTGGCACAAATACTTATTATTGACCAAATCTAGTGGATATAACATTGGGCCGTTTTTGCACGTGTTCCTGTTGTAAGTGGCACCTTACAACTATCCCCTTCCTATATTCTCCGTCTTTGTTCCAGTCAGAAAATTTAGTAATCTAGTTTTTGTTCCCCCTAGTTAGGCAGGTAAAGAAATTTCTTGAGATGTAATTTTTCTGGCTTGAACGTTCTTCTTTCCGTTGCTCGCAAAGAGATACTTTCGGTATTCAGTAGGGGAGTAATAGACGTCTCTTGGCTTTTCTTCTACGTTGGTAGGATCGAAATCTTCTGCACTACCTTGACCAGTGACCCAGGGGTTGTTAATATTTGTCTGTTGCATTGTTAATGTTAAAATTGATTTTAAGTTTCTTGTGTTTTTCTTATGTAATAGAAACTTGTGTAGTGAAGTCATTTTGAAATAGCTGTACTTTCACGGTAGCACTGTTTGTCTTTTAATTTTGCCTAAACTGAGATTTTAAAAAGTATATTAGCCTGCTAATTGGTATAATATTTTACGTGGCATTAATTTAAATTTTCGCTTTTGAAAGCCACAATACTGACTATATCATTACACAAGAAATATTACTCTAATGCCAATGTTTCCTTTGTGTTAATTATTTTCATTGCTTAATGTTAAATAAATTACAAAATGTTTGAATCATTCTTCTCCAATATTGGAAGGTTACGTTACCTGGGCCACATTTTAAGTGCTTTCTTCTTTCATAACACTTCCAAATTTAAATTTTACCCAGCACCAGCGACAGGGTGTCAAATGAAAGATAAAAAAAAATTGGTTGTAGAAAGGGAGCAATAGTTGCATTATTTATGGTTTATTTTTTATCTATGGACGCTCTTTGACATCTCAGGTCATCAGGTCCCATTCAATTCAGGGCGTGAAACGGCCGACAAATTTTGCTCAGAGGTCTCTTGTTTCAGGCTTGAGGTTCTTTATCGTGCCGTAAATGTACGACACGGGACCCACGGTTACTTCCCTTCCGAAAAAATACATCGGTTCTGGTCGGGTTTGAACCCGCGATCTTGTGTTTAGGAGTAGTTGCATTGTGCTAGATTAAGACTTACTTCCAGTCACCTGCACATGCACATGCTGTAATTCAGTTGTCCTAAAGTAACTACAAACCTGACCCCATTTTGTACAAATATCAGGAGATATCCAATAAATTTCTACCTCTGATGTGTTAGCCTTACTACTGGCGTGAGCTGTCACACACTAGTTAGGAAACGGCGCAGTATCGGTCATACGACGAAACATTGATGTTAAATAGTATTAACATAAGATATTAAAACGTCATTTATTCACTCTTATCAAGAAATAACTTGCCCAAACATTTTGGCACTATAGAAAAACTTGGCAACACTCGCTGCAATTTCCCTAGAGAAATGGAGGCGGTGTTTTTCCAGATGTTATTTTTTTACTTCTTCTAGTGTAGGTGGATTATTTTTGTAGCCTTTATTTTCTAACGCTCCCCAGAGATAAAAGTCACGGAAGGTTTGACCGGAGGGTCCAAGGGACCACATACTCTTACGATAATTCCACTCTGTAACACTGTTTGAAGTTCGTCGGAATAGCGAACTATATGTACCGTTGCAGAATTCTGTTGGAAAAACGCAAAAGTATTCTATTATCAATTTATATGGCCGAGCCATGTCTCTTAACATTTAACCTTTTTGTTGAACGAAAGCGTAGTCCATTATCAATCATTTTTAGGAATTCGAATGTATATATCCATCAGCTATGATCGTACCTTATTAAAATAGAAAACGAATAGTAATATTTTCTGTGGCATACATTCTGTTTTAAATCGGTTTTAATACCTATGCGTGAACACAGTTATTGCAGAAATATGCATTTATATGATTTTAACTTCAAATTTATTGTAGCCCTATTTTGCTAGAAACACAGAAAATAACTGTTCCTGAGAAACGAGACGAAGCGATTTTGTAGCGGAATTTTCTACACAATTTTAGATGACATTACAACATTCCTTCATAAATAAGATAAGACCTCTTCTGTGCTTCTATGCAGTATTAAAAATATTGTGGACTAGCAAAGCTATTTGTATCATTAACACATGGATATCGTTCGTGAGATTGTCTTCAAACTTCAAGGTAAAATATAATACTTAATTATCATACATAAAAATTCGGTGTTTAGCCCTGTTGATGAATTTAATTTTCTGAACTATTACAGAAATACACGAATTTTATAACGTAACCCACTTTTTTGACTGGCGATAGAATATCAATAGCGGTGTGGGAATTCCCTGATTTGCAGCAGAATATAATCTATTCAGTTATTATGCATTCTCACAAATCAGTAATATATCGTCCTTGATCTAAAATCTCTAGGGAATGAAAACATAAATAAAAGATATCTTATAAATTAGAGTACTATGGAAAATATATTGAAGTAATTCTTATTCATAACATTGATCCATCTAGTGATAAAATGACCATGGTGTTATAGAACGGAAAGAAAACTTATTTTAAAAATGAAATGTACGTATATTAATCAGTATTTTGGCATGATTGTTCAGTTCCTGATTGTCATGCCACCCTCAAAACATGTGCTTTCTACGCTTGGCCAATTATATGTGTCACCCTTTTCGACCTGATAAGTGCAAACTTGCATATTAACTTTAAATAAATAAATAAATCTTATTATCTGTTACCTGTAATACTGTAAAATCTTCGATGACATCATGGTAGATCATACGGGGTCTATAAAGAAAGTAGTATTAACACTTTTGCTACACTGCTAAATAATAAGCAAAGGTTTTCAGCACGTCTAAAGGAAGACCATAGTTGTTTAACACACTCAGCATCCCTAGTGCTCCGCATTATAGATGGACGAATACTAAGCCCTGAAAGAGTGGAGTGAAAATTCACAACACTAAAGCGATGTTTACTAAAAATAAACAGAGTTTACGCATTAAAATTAAAGTAACACATGAAAAATATATCTCGGATTTCCGATAAGCCTATGTAAATGAAGCGATGTCTTTTCGAGCGGTGGGTCGTTGAGTGTCAAACTTTCGACAACGACATGGCAGTGTGGAAGATGTACCACGTGCAGATCGTCTTGTGTTCGAGGCGCATTTCGTTTATTTAAAAGCACTGCTGGGGGTTGATTGACGATAGACAACAAGGCAGTTAGCCGCAGAAGTCGGAACAGGCCACACAACATTGCAGTAGTGCTGTTCTCCTTCGACATCCACAAAAACAGTTGCCTGATCATCTTCCAGAAGTGTGTAAGCGAGTGATAACTGTGAAGAGGAATTATATTAAAAAAGATAAAAGTCTCCATGTTCTAGTGTAAATTGTTTGCTATTTATGAACATGCTGCTATTACTTTCCTTCCTCGTATTCAGTTACTGGTTGTTTTTAGTTAAACCCTTTTCTACTTTGACCAAGACATAATTGCAACAGTTGTACTAACTTATGCGCCATTCCGTCTTTGCTTAGATGACGGAATGGTCTACTACCTAACTAGGTCCTAGAATATTCAACAAGCTTGTTTCATTCTCTTTGGGACTCTATTACCAGCATACACAAGTAAAAACGATGTTTAATATCTACACCTCTGCTTATGTTCTAGCATTTTATGAATGGTTTCATCTTCAGAGATGATCCAGTTAAGATATTTGCAAGTTTACATAAAGTTATTAACACTAATCAACCTACTTCTCAAATCTGCATATAGATCAGTTCGTTTCCTGGAGCATCTAGTTAAGCGAGGATAATGAAACCTCCTTCTATAAGAGGATCGAACAGGCCAAACAAAGTGGCAATTTCAACGCTCTTGTACCTTGTCGCTTTATAAACTCTTCCGAAGCAAAGTGGCTTCGTTAGGTGCCATTCCATTAATTCAAAGGCCCCACCTAAGCTTTAAAATGATGTGAGTAGAAGCAATGAGTATTTGTATTGAAACGCTGAATGTATAAATTACCAACTTTTTTTTCCCATAACAATTGACTAATTGATGATAGCATGCTCGCTGATTATGTGTAATCTTCAAGTATTTGACAGAGTTGCTATTTCTTCTTTAAAATACCGTGTGTTTCTAATAATATTATAAACACTTAATACAATATTACTTCCATTTGCTTTAGAACTTGTCAAATGAAACAAGGGGCATGAGAATACTGACCACTCATGCTGCCTTTTCTTATGAACATGCACGCAGACTACCAGCATCAGTCAGTGTCCATAATACAAATAATGCAAATTAATTTGTTTCCTCAATAATTCCAAAGTAAGAGCATTACAAATTATAGTCATAAACCACAACAATGAATTTTGTACTTAGTCGTCATTTCATTTCTCGATGAGAATCATTGGCTGTATTCTTTGCTTCTAACCTTAAACGTTTGTGGTTAGACTGCTCGCTTTTCACCTGGGTTCGGTCCCAGTGGCCGTAAGTGGGATTTGTGGGAGATGAAATGATATATGGGCAGAGTTCCTCCCGGGACTCCTGTTTCCCTGTTATTCATTCTGTTGTTTCAACATCATCATCACCATCTCATTTCCAGCTTCATTTTTATCATTCAGCGTAATGTATTCCGTCGATTTTCGGTGCGTGTGTTCAAACGGACAACGCTACAGTTCTCTGCCACCCGAATCGGGAACCCCAATGCCTGATCGACAGTTAAGTTGACATGAGGATTCACATACTCACTCATATTTAACCATTTGGAAAGTTTTATTCGGAGAATTTTTATTAAAATCTTATTCAAATGTGGTTAGTCTTCATTCTGTCATTATGTATGGAATCGTGCATAAATATTCACTGTACACGCAAAAATATGATGATCCATAAACTTTGCAATTAACGAATCTTCCCACATAGCTGTCGCCTGGTAACACATAACTGCGTTTCTGTCAACTACAGGAGCAAATGCTGCACGAGTGCTGATATTTAATGATCACCTATTAAACGAGAATATGACCTTAACAAGTGCTGCTTATAATTACGGTCTATTAGCTACTATTAGGAAAAGATTTTCTAATAGTGCAGTTGTATTGTTTCATAATCGACTTTGACTCTTCCCGGTTAGCGGTATTTAGTCGTTCAATCGCCAATAGTGATAATATCACAGCTGCAGTTAGCGCTAGCTTTATTCTACCTGTAATATCAATTGTTTACATAAAAATAAAGCATTTTGTAAATTACACACTTGAAGTGGTGATATTACCAGTTGACAGGATGGCTCTTAATGGAGCGTTTTGTTTTCATTCTGGTTCAGTTTCCTATTGCTGATTTACATAATACGAGGGTAGATCCATAAGTTTCCGGTCTAACCATTTTCTAGGTACGATAAAGACAAAAACTATATTTCACTTTTCAATATGGTTACCCTTTATTGCCATACACTTCTGACATCTTTAAATTAACATTTCAACCCCCCCCCCCAAAATAGTCAGAAGTCTTCTCTGCAAAATGGGCATAAACGGCATCCATCACTTCTTCGTCACACTTGAATTTCCTTCCTCGTAGGTGCTTCTTGAGTTTTGAGAAAAGGAACTAGTCACTGGGAGATATTTCTGGGCTGTAGGGTGGATGGTCGATATCCTTGAAGTCATATTTCTTCACAGCTTCCTTTGCAACAAGAGCTGAGTGCACAGGCGCGTTGTAGTGAAGAAGGCGCACACCACTACCCAGCTTTCCTCGCCTTTTCTCAGAATCATGTAGTCTGTGCAGTACGCCTGCAGAGTACTCCCAATTTAATGTGGTACTGTGGTACCTTGAAATCAATGAAGAGTATTCTTTCACAGTCCCAAAAAATTGTAGCAATGGCCTTCTTGGTTGAATGAGTGACCTTGGTCTTTAGAGGCGGTGCGATGTTTTCTGGAGAGAGCACCTACAAGAGTCCACCTGCACGCTCTTCGTCTTCAATGCTTTCTCGACCCTTTCTTTTATGATTAAATATGAGGGGGATGCTTCCCCATATACACCGTACAATCGCTATTTAATTTCATTTTGAGTAAGTCCTTCTTTTGTGAAGAACTTAATAACAGCTCCATTTTGAATATATCACAATCTTCTACACATAGCCTTCTTTATGCACCTATATCTGAACAACTGAACATAGCAGAGCGGAAGTTACAGTGACAATTATGTACTTAAAAGACAAGATATGACACCAGATAAGGATTTTGTGAAGGCGATAATCCTTATCGGCGAGGCCGGAAACTTACGAACCTACCCTCGTATCTTAAGAAAGTAAGTGATTTAATGTGTTTTTTAAAAGTGACCAATTCTTTTCACATAAATGAAGAAATGAATATTATTTATGCATCAGTTTCTGTTTTGCCATTTGAAGACCATTTAGGAGCTCTCGATGGTTGACATTATTTCTGTTTTACACTCTTTGTGATTATAGCACCAGTCTTAAAGTGATAATTGCTAATTAGGTCTTCATAACCTGGAACTTATTAATCATCCGAAATTGATATTCTCTGTGGGACTTGGATACATATTTACTGGATAGCGTGACAGAAATACCATTTCTGTTTCTACTTCAAAACTAAAACAAAATATGATATAATTTTATCTTAAATATGAAGCTGTCCAAGTTTACGAACCAACATTAGCAAGAAAATTGATGTTATAAAAATAGAAGGCAGCTGAAGGAAACTGTCACACAAAATGTGATTGGGGTCGTGTCTTTACAAATAAGAGCAAGCAGACAAAAAATCTCTTACGTTTTGGTTATTTTCACAAGGAAGTAAATTACTCCCTCAATTCCAAAATAAGATGGAGAAACGAATTCAATAGTGGAACAATGTTGCATACGGAATAATTGTGGTTTTGTGGTAACATGTATGTACAGCATTGACTCAGGTATCAGTTGTAGACATGTAATTTATAAGTGCACTGCGAAGCATCAAAGCACAATCTTTAACAGAACTCATGGTGGACACGTGTGATGATATTCAACCAAAAGTTCAGCATCCATTAACGTAATCAAGTTGGAGTGGAAGTTAAAGGCTCAAATCAACAATCAGGTGTTAATGCTGTTCCGTAATTACAGCGCAGTTCCGGAAATACAGCAGGTGATTATTAAAACTGCTACACTTAAGTTTCAGGTCAAAATCTGCTCTTTTTCTTGGCACTATAAGAAGATGCAGTAAATTGAAAGGATTTTGTGTGCCGATGTTAGTTCACAGAAGAAAGCAAACTGCGACCGCAAGCACAAAGAATATGTAGTTCAACCGATTCAAATGCATTTTTGTGTCAACAATTCGATTACTTTTGCTATGTCATTAGTTTTATTTCATATTGTGAAATTATTTGTATGCAACCCATTAAGTTACTTGTTTCCATACCATGCTTTGGAATATGTTGCATTTGTATAACAGATTTTGGAAAAAGTATAACTATAAGATTTATCTTGTGTTTTATTTTCACATTACATAATGTCATTCAAAGTTGCAAGCTATGTCTTAATATTTTTTCCAAATCATTTGCATGTACAAATATTTCCAACAATGTTCCGTAAATAAAAAGATATATTACACGAATAGATATAGTAATACATAATATGTAGGATAGTAAACGAAACACAAATAGAGAACAGAGAGAGCACAATGCATAGAAAACTGCTGCATTATTGCCTATTTTAAATATAATTTATGAAACGCTACTGAGAAGTACGATAAATGATCTGATCATTCAAACGATTTGAGCCGATTTATTGTATATGTTTTCAAATTATAACACAGAAAAATATGTTAAATGTAATTTTTATGCTTAAGATTTAGATATTAATTCATATTCAACACTCTTGTGGGACTTGACAGCAATATGCTCGGTGCTAGGGAAAGCTGACAACTCTAATATGACGTGGGAGAACATGAAGGGAAAAAATACATTAAATCCACCTGTCACAGGTCTAAATGAAGCAGGGAACGTGCAGATATTCGATTGATGAACTGAACGTCGCGCATTTGTGAGAAGGTAAAAGCAATGTCAGTGTTTTTTAACTTGGTTGCCACTCAAGCCTGCGTTCTCACTACTAACCTATAGAGTGTTATATTTATAGCTTCATGCGGTTAAATAATGCAAACGAAAGGCGTGCAAAAATTTACACTATTGACTTAGGATGCAATCCCTGAGTTTCAAAATCCATCTGCTTGTCATTTCGTGATGTCCTTTTCATTTTATGCTTCTAAATTTCAAAGTTATAGATTTTGAAATCATACCGGGATAATTTTGAATTGCAGAGTATTGGTTATTAAACATTACAAGGTTTGCACTTCATATAAATCATAATAATTGGCATGTTAAAGGTATATAAAATACACTTTAAATATGATATACAGGGGTAAATATTATACATGTATAACATGGCTCAGACATATTTAAACTTTAGCGAATGTTTTTATTAACTCTTTATAAAAATAGAGGTTGTCAAAAATATTAATGTCAAAAATATTAATAATAGAGTAAAAGAAGAGGGTCAAAATAGTCTGACCACAAATGTTTATTTCCCCAATTTATACTTTAAATTTCATGTATCATCAGTGTCCAACGCCCGTGAATGAAAGAGCGTATTTATTCAAATAAGCATACGTATTATTAATATTACAACCTTCGCACTGATGCTATAGTAGTAAAACGGACTTAAAAATGTATATTAAATAATAAAGGTTATTCTCCTCGTTCCTCCAACACCTTGGCCCATGATGTTTGAGTTATTATCCGCTTCAGATACGTTGTGATGTAGTTGGCAAGAAAATGTGGTGATTGTGGGAAGCGAGATGAGTGGGGGTATAGTCACGTCACAACAGTATAAACACTGTGTAGCGCGAAGAGCATAAAATATTAAAAAAGAGTCAGTCATTAGCATCAAACAATATACTGACCGTCTGTGGTGCCTCAGTAGTAAAATCGGGCGTTAAACACCATTCAGAAAACAATATACTGGGATACTAAAAAAACATTGCCTCCTTTCTCTGTCTCTCTTTTACTTTACAAAAAAAAAAAAAAAAAACCTAAGTGACATTTACACAGCATATAAATCACAACCTTCATGATTAATTTCTCTCTTTTCAATATAATCTCTGACATTTTCAATGGATTTTGCCCATCTTTGAACAAGGAATGTATTCCCGTGTGGTAAATGTATCGGTTTTTCCTCGGGCACATTGGCTCATGGAATTTTTCAGGTTCTCTTCAACTTCAAAGGGATGCCCACGATGAGCTTCTCGTCGGTCCTGGTGGTGTAGTGGTTACCATACTAGCCTCTTAAACCGAAGGTCGCGGGTTCGATCCCGGCTAGAACCGATATGTCTTTTCGGGCGTAAAAATACTAAGTATGGCTTCCTTCGGAAAGGAAGTAAAGTCTTAGGTCCCGTATCGAATATCACGGCACGATAAAGAACCTCAAACCTGAAAGAAAAGGCCTCTGAGCAAAATTTGTCGGCCGTTTCACTCCCTGATTTTAATGGCACGCTGATGACCTGAGATGTTAAAGAACGACCGTAAATAAACCAAATCAAAAAAAAAAAAACAAACAAACAATGAACTTCTTAAAGCTATTACAGTGGCCGTGTGATATTGGCCGATGCATCAGTCAATGGTTTTGCTCTTCATCTTCTGTTTAGAAACGAACCCAGTGCCTAACAGTGCTGATATTCACTGTTGCACTCTCATAAAATTCCTCAGCCTTTCAGAAATGCAAACATTTTCCTCATTTAGTAATTCTATCACTGCTTGCTGTCTTCTACACATGTCAGAGACAGGCATTTCATAAAACGATGCTATGGTGCCTCCTGTTCACTTAGAAGCTGTTATTGCCAGCAGAAGAAGTTTAATGAAATCGTGTCAAATCAAATTTCTACGTTACCAACGTATTTACGGAGAAAAAAGGAATAGAGGCATTACTTTCTGACTGATCTTCATTCCATGTTAGAATAATATAAATATATGTACAGAATAAATATATGTCGGATTTTTAACACACTGAACGAGACAGCCGTAATTAAGCACTTGCTTCCTTCATCAGCGACCGTATATAATATGGCGTAGGCAGTTAGTTTCCGTAATCAGTAAGGTTTTTGTTTATGTCTAACACGCATCTTGCGTTAACTAAGTACCATCTCCTGTTTTGTGAACAAAGAAATTCCCATAAACCTTCATTTGATTTATTAAACAATTGTAAAATCCAATTACATTATTGCTCTCAGAGTTCAGTAAATACTTGCACTAGAGTACTGCAAAGTAAAAGAAAGTAGGTAATTATAGGCTGAATGACCTACCGAAGGCAAAAATGGTAGTGAATCTTCTATTCCGTTTATTTCTTTAACTTCTCAACATTAAGTATCCTTCCATCTTTATGATCAAATTAAGTTATTTTCCTAGCCTTTAAGCGGGCGCGCGCGGCATTCAGTGCTGCGTTTTTATTTATTTATTTATTTATTTATTTTATGACCTATAAAGTATTAAAAATATACGGGATTAATAACGAACGAAAATAAAGTCTTTAAATATTAATTCTATTTTTTCAAATGTTGCAAATAAACATTAATTAAAAGAGTGCAACAAATATACTGTACATATTTAATTGCTAATGATTCATTTCAAAAGGGAATATGAGTGTTACAACAGGTAATAATGTATTTGTACAATATTTATAAGTTATATTTTCCAGTATTATTTGTTCCATGTGACATGCCGATCACTAAATATTCTGCAAACAAAACTCTTGCACAGAAGAAAACTTGTTTCATCAGGAGCCCCTGATGTTCCATATTCCATTCTGTATTTTGAAAGAAACTGCACTGTCTTTAGGAAAAGAAGGGATATCCGCCTCATTTTCGTGTGTTCATCAATTAGAGCAAATGTGAAATTAGTCAAAAATATTCCCTTGTTACAGGTGCCTAGTGAAATAATGGCAATAAAAACAACATGGGCATTAATACCAGGAAAGTCAAGTAATTTACAAAACAGTGAAAGGGGCCATCTTGTTTTCCGCGCTGTGAAGTAAAATGCACACTTTTAATGTACTACAACCTCACCGCCATTAGTTATATTACAATCTAAATCACTGTCGACTTCTTTGTCTCCTCATCATTATTGTCAACACTTGGCAGCAGTAACACTGCTTTGTTTCTTTTAGGTACATAGTAAATTCTTCCTGGAAACCGAAAAATTTACAATCATCTTCTCGTGATTTAATTGCATGGAATTTTGCTGAACATTTTCCCTTATCTACTTTGAAAGCTCCTAAAAATGTGATGTCATTTCCAAGGAAATACTCCGCCAAAGGGTAATTATTGTAATAGTTATCTGTAGTCAAGTTACTTCGTGAATGTTTGATACTTTCTGTTAGTCTTTTCACCACATCAAAAAGTTTATCCGACATAAGCTCTGACCTTCTGTTTGCTTGCCACAAGAGATTTCAAAATTGTAGGTAAAGATGGTGCGGCTGTCATACATTGTGTACCATTTTTGACCACGTTTCGTTAATTTTTTCTGCATGTTCTGAATAAAATGACAGCGACCTCTAAAGGTGTGTAGTTATCTATAGTCACAAACTCTCTGATGCTATCACTGTCTTACAATCCTCAACAAAGTTGTGTAAAATTCCCTGATTCCTGCTAGGTTATCAGTTTTAGGCTATCATTCCTATTTGTCTCATCATCAAATCTGATACACCGCAGTAAACACGGATATCTTTTGTAGCTGAAAGCTCATCAAGATAACCTGTCAGTATCATGTGCATTCCATAAGTCCAAAATATTTGCATGCCTTTTTTGACAGCTATGAAGAAAAGTGCGCCAAAAAGAATCTTAAGTTAGGCAATATTTGTAGCTTTACAATATCTTTCTCTGTGGTAGTTGATATCTGCTCTTCTTTTCATAATACACAAATTAGTATATTGTATAAATCATATCAATGTTATGTCTCTTAGGATGGCTTCTAAAGGAGTGGCCGTATTTCTGGCAATCCTTATAGGCTTTAGCAAGGTTTTCACTATATTTCCAGACTTAGCCTTACCTGAAATTGCCCTCGTAGTACTAATTCAAGTATTTTCACCACCCTTACCTATCAAAAAGCGATAATCTACTTTGTTCCTTGACGTTTTCAAAATCTCGCTCTCCGAATTGCACTTAATTACTATGGTCGTCTTAATAAGCTACGTCATCTTCTCCATCAGATTTGTCTCCGAAATCAGCTAATTCTTCCTCCTGCCCCAGTACCTCAGTAATAGTTGCTTTTATCTCTTCTAAAATACGCAGTCCTTTGAACCTCATAATAATAAAAAAAAAGATTATTAAAGTCTCAAACTGAGTATACTGAGTACCAAATGCTTTACAAAAGTTAAAATTGAGGAGTCGAATTTAAAAGCGGGGACGTATATTTGATATAAAATGTCCCACGCTATTAGTGTCAGGTAGAGCGGGGTTTATTATGGAGTGGGTTTCGGTTAGGTGTGTATGGTGGATGCGGTTATGTTGTTGACTGCTGGTCGTGGTCTCGTTGCTTCCCCGTTTGCTCGCTGTGACGTCTGCTCCAATTCTGTTGAATTAGATCTCAGGGTCCTCTGGAGTGTTTTGGGGATAAATTTGGATCTACGGGAAATGTATTGCCCAAAAGATACACTGAGTTGACTTCTTCCAAATAGTTTATTTAAATCTAAAAATACTGGTGGCTACTTCCTGACTGCTCGTCGTTGTCTAAAACATTGAAATTACTTTGTTAAACTGATACTCTGTCTCCAACTTTAATCTTCCACTTTTCACCAATCTTTTATTCCTATCACTACTGCCTTTATTAATACCTGTTGTACCACTGCCTTCCCTTCATTACTAACGGCTAGATGACTATTCTTCTCACGACTTCCATCAACTATCTCTCACAACTCACTGCTCAAAATCTCCATCTGTTAGCTCCTAACTTCTAACTGCCCAAAACTTCAAAATAAAACAACCAACTTCTGATCCTATACTCCTGTTTTTCTATATCATTGCCATACCTCTCGCTAAATTTAATTCCCTCGTTTATTATCCTATTCCCGAGTTATAAGTTCACCATTATCTATCTTAAAATATTTATTGTATCGATAAGTTCCCTTTATTTGTTCATTTTTATTCCATCCGCATTGGCTTAAATTATTTTCCCCCTTCTGATCTACACTATCTTCCCACACGCCTGAATTTTCCAAGAACGCCCTGTCATAAATTTCGTTACCTTCCTTACATGCTGAATTTTTAAAGTGACATCTTTTTCTTCCCTTAGTTACAGATTGCCAAATGTTCTCATAGATAACGCACGAATTTTTCCCATTTGCTTTGGCATACTTACTCGTAAAATAGGCGGCATAATATTATGTACCCCCGGCTTACCTGTAATAAAACATCTTCATCTTCGTTCTAATATTTTCATTCCCTTTTAAAATTATCGCTATATCTAGTTTGTTCAAACTCTGTCCTGTTACGGCCATGAATGTGTTTTTCTTACTGCGAATAACCTTCCTAAATATTCCCATGGACAGAAATTTCGCGAGGAGATGACAGAGGAATCTTTTCCCCTTTTGTATTTCACACCCTTGTCTAAGGAACGGTCAGCAAACGAGCCGTCAGTAAAGGTAGAAGGGATATCTCTGTCTCTTTCTCACACCTTTACCTAAATGTGCCTCCACTGTATACAATGCCTTTTGTAAATTACAGTTACCTGTCAAATGACATACATAAAAAGTACAAGTTTCAAATTATATGGATTCCTGTTAAATCTATCTCCAAATTATTTAATTATGACATATACATATCCTTATCAAATCAATACTTTTATAAATATAATTGTGCGCCCTCAATTTATTAATTTAATAAAGGTAGCCCTAATTTCGCCTGCATATGTCAATATATAAACTGACATTACACGCTCAATAACCTTCCATATCTGGGCGCGGACGGTATGTAGTGCAACTAAAATGCAGTGTTCACTTTACAGGTCAATTACAGCTGCGAACGACTCTTGAAAACAATCACTATACACACATTCGTGTTAAACGACTTCAAAGGAAAATACACGAGCGGGCTTCCAGAAATGCCCAGCGTACTTCGTAACATTACCTAGAAAAAATATACAATGCGGCACTCAGTGCCGTCCCGCGCCCGCTTAGCAGTTAAAGAGTAATTTTTAATAATTTTACAATGCATTAAATACATGCATATGCCCAAACTGAAAGCTCAGCAGAGATGATTACATAAGACCCTACCGATAAATTTTATTCACTGGAATCGAAATATTTTTTTTTTTTTTTTTGAAAAACTGTACTTTTCCGTGGGACTGTTACAATCAGCAAACAGGGGTTTATTTTAACTGATTTCTCTCATAAATGTATTCAGCAACCCGGTACAGCACTTTTACAAAAAAAAAAAAAAAAAAAAAAGACTATAAAGAGCACAAAAAATTATGTTTCGTGTTAAAGTCCACACAGTTTAACTTAGGTCAGAATTCTTCAAGAACCCTTGCACATACGCTGAAAACTTCGGAATCTGTACATACATGCCTTAGGGCATTTTTTATGCCTGACCTCAAAAGCGTTGTAATGGATACGAGAGATAATCACAGGAATCAGAAGCGAAATATGGAAAATAAACATAATCTGTTGGCATTCATTTTTTTTTTTTTTTTTTTTTTTTTTACATTTTTTGTTTCATGTGTTATAAAATAGAGTAGCTGAAAATAAATCAAAATTAAATCGCTCAAATGGTTTTATATTAGCAGCAGATAATAGCAGATTGTTCTACAGATGCGTTCTGTTACGTTTAAGCAGGGCGGTAGAGTATTTCCAAAGCATGCGCTTAGCGCCCATTAGTCCAATCAGCTAATTATTCCCAAAATCCCGATTACATTACCTGATTGTTTCCAGAGTTGAGAAGTACTAACAGAGCTAATTATATTTACAAATGTGAACAACATCTGTGGAGTTTGAAAATCATCCTGAGGGAACGTTGAAATATCAGGTCCTTCTTCTACAGATATTAACATAGCGACATTGATTGCATTAAATTTAATGCCGATCTAAAATACCTGGCTTTCGTTTGCTATTCTAGATAAATATTTTGAGAGGACAGATAACTTACTTTTGTTTTCTGTTAGCTATGGCATGAAACAATGTGGATTATTTCGTAGTAAATTACGTCTACTATCCATTGTTAAAGGCTAATAAAATATAAAGTCACCTTTTATTTCCTTGATATTTTAAAATGATTTCCAAAAGAGTTAGTCTTTGGTGAAATCAGGTTAGTTGTACAAGTGTGGAAGGAATCATTATAAATATTTATAATAAACATGGCAAAATATTGGCATACAATTCATTTAACTTTTTTACTTTTTTTGTTACAAAGTGCGCTTTCAACAGACAAAATAAGGGCGTTTATTAAGAGATAATCATAGAATGAAAAATATTTCGCAAGCTTAGGGAACCTGAATCTGGGCTTAAATCAAATCTTTAATATTTATATTTTACGACATAATTTTTCTTACTTTCTCGTCATTACTTTGATGCAAGAATAAATATATATTCAAATGTGCGTTTCGAAAGAAAATCTTTTTCAGCCAAAAACTAGGAGCAACTCATAAATTGTGGATGTACAATATATGTGCGTAGGTTACGTTTAAAGTCTCTCCTTCAAGTTTTCACCATGTTTTCTTCTTAAAGTCTGCTGAAAGTAGTTTTTTGTTAAAGTTTAGCAAATTCGATTATTATTATTATTTTTTTTTTCATTTTGCTTTATTTATGGACGCTCTTTAACATCTCAGGTCATCAGCGTCCCATTCAATTCAGGGCGTGAAACGGTCGACTAATTTTGCTCAGGGACCTCTTCTTTCAGGCTTGAGGTTCTTTTTCGTGCTGTAAATATACGACACGGGGCCCACAGCTTTACTTCCCTTCCGTAGGAAGCCATACATAGGATTTTTACGCCCGAAAAAATCCATCGATCCTGGCCAGGTTTTAACTCCCAATCTTGGGTTTTGGAGGCAAGTATGGTTACCACTACACCACTACACCACCAGGATCAAATTTCAGCAAACATTTTAGCTTCGTCTTTCAATTTTTTTTTTTTTTTTTGTTTAAACATGGAAAATGTATTCCACTCATAACAGTAGTTATGTAATTACAAAAATATCATTTTCTGCAAAAGCAATGTTTATGTTAATAGAAATTATAAAAATATATAAAAGTTGAATATACATGCAAATGATTTTAAAAAAATGGCATTTCCTGGTGAATTTGTTATAAATGTAGTTCAAATTTTGGTTACATAAATCCTTTGAAAGTTGTTATACTGACATTGGTAAATTATAATCACCATGATCATCAACCTAGAGGTCTCTGCAACCACGCTTCTTACTTTTTTTGTTTGACAATTTCCTTTTCTTTCGACTTCGATTTCCGTTGAATACAATTCCAAACTACGTGCAGTAAATTTTACTGATATTTAAACAGCTGTTAAATGTAAAAGTTCAGTTGCCCTCTGATATTTATTTGCTCTTTATATCCGTTTACCAGTATCCTGCTATTGATCTATGTAATTAAAATCCTGCTATCTCCTTATTCATCACTTTTGCTGCTTTACTGATTATCGATATTCGCTTCCATATGAAAGAGATAGTTCGGTCAGCAGTTTTAAAAGGCGTTTTAAAATTTGCGTAGAATTTATTAACATTTGTATAATTGTTTACCTGTTACCGATGCTGGAATTTACTGGAGACGTAAGCCTAAAATTAAAACCGTTTCCATAAAAAATAATAGATAATGACTATCTCGGAGTATGTGAGAGATACTTGCTTTTAAGTATTCAGGTGTATATTGCGTAAGGTAAATCAGCCTTATGACTTATGGTAGACTTCTATTCCGAACCTATTTTTTCGCAACAATTTTCTATGATACATCTGTATGGTATTGTCTAAAATGATTTTATGTAGCTTTAAAATGAAATGCTTTATGTTTTATTCATTATCATAAACGAATTAAACATTTACTTATTTATATGCCTATAATAAATAAATAAACCAAGAATAGAAAACACTAACATGTAGAATAAATGAACCACCTTAAGAAGTTTTGGGTAAAGGAAAGAAAAGAAATACAAAAGATGTATATTTTTAAAAACGAAACATTAAAAAATACATAATATACATTAAAAACTGTATACTAATTACATTATTTCTCGATAACAAATTGACCATATTAATTATAAAAGACGTGCAGCAATTGAAAAAAGTAAGGAAAATTAAAAACAAAATGAATTAGTGGCACTGAATATAACATGCATGGTAAGAAAACCAACTATATCCATTATTAAAGAATATTAAGGGAACTAGAAAAAGATGAGGTATAATAAATCCAATGGTTAGCATATTACATATATCTACGGGCTGTTGAAAATAAGTACAAGCGTAGCATCATATTATGAACATACCGTTTAAATTATTATGGATGATAGTAATTGTATTAAAATATTTGAGACATGGTTAGATTACGTAAATATAGAATTATTCGAAATGTTCACGAAATATTCTTTAATATACTTTGAAATTTCTTGAATATATGTTGAAAAATGCAGTTATAATTTAAATGTTCAAAAGAGGATACCGAGAAATGGACTAATTATTGAATCATTTTCTTCTGGAAGAAAAACTATTTATGGAAAAAAATAGATGGTGCCTTGTCAGTGTTTTACTTCTATGCCAAATTTTACAAAAAATACAGAATTCAATTTTTCTACTTCAATGGCATTTACACATAGTGAAAATGTCTGACAATATTGTCCGCTCAAACATTAGAAAAATGTTGAAATTTAAAGGGATAAAGGATCACGTATGAAACATGTGCGCGATTGTACACTTTAGTCAAAGAAAAACTGATCACATTCTCAGATAGCAAAATATGAATGAGACCCCTTTGAATCGGGTCTCTAAGGATGATGGATTTCAGGGGGAGAGTGTTTAAAGAAGGCTCTGGTACTCGCTACAGTAAACCTTCGGGGAGATTGTAACTGTAGCCAGTGTTTCATGAGATTCAAATGGAATGCGATGTTGGAAATAGTGGAAGTTCGCAATTCTGGCACACACACACACACACACACACACACACACACACACACACATATATATATATATATATATATATATATATAATATAAAGGAAAAATAAAGTAACACTTTTAACAATGTAACAAATTAACAGTAATTATAATAGATCTCAAGTGTGGCTTTTTCTTAGTGTTTTATAACCCGGCCAGGACCGATGGATTTTTTCGGGCGTAAAAATCCTAAGTATGGCTTCCTTCGGAAGGGAAGTAAAGCCGTGGGTCCCGTGTCGTACATTTGCGGCACGAAAAAGAACCTCAAGCCTGAAAGAGAGGCCTCTGAGCAAAATTTGTCGGCCGTTTCACGCCCTGAGTTGAATGGGACGCTGATGACCTGAGATGTTGAAGAGCGTCCTTAAATAAATTAATAAAAAAAAAAAAATTAGTGTTTTATCCTTTTCTACTATTATAATTACTGTTAATATATATATATATATATATATATATATATATATATATATATATTACACTTTAACCCAATGTTTTATCCATTTTTCCATTCTCTTTGTTTTTATGGACTATATAATTGTCCGAAATGAAATATAAAGTATCAAGTTAAATTTTTTATTTATAAACAATCACCTCTTTCTTTCAATGCAAACATCCTTCCACTGATTAAAATGAAACACGTGTGTGAATTTTAATTCCATTAAAATTAAATGTTTCTATGTAGGCATTTAATGATTATGCATTCTTATATAATAAACTTATTTTGAATACTTATATTTTCTTTCACAGCATTTAAACGACAACGATATTTGGTTCAGTGCAGGAGTGTTCACGCAAATGGAAGCACTTGGCACCTTACGTTTAATACTCCCCCATTAGGCAGGTAGCACTAGTATAGTGGGGGACGTGGGAGTGAGATAGTGAGTGAGAGAGAAAATTTAGTATTATCAGCAAGCACAATCTCATAATGAAGCCAAGGAAAACCATTACAGTTATTAATGGAAGCTCTTTAACAATATTAGCTTTAAGAATCCGTACAGTTATTAATTCCATATTTAAAAATCTATTGTTTTGTGATTCTGTGAAATCCATACTATTCAAATGTGTTAAATTTGTTTTTGGAGGTTCCATACATGTTTTCTGCTTACTTAACATTAGCATCGTGTGTAATGGCGACTTTTCCGTTGGTAAAGCCTGAGTAAGAAGATTTGTCAGCAAAAAGCGCCATTTTCTTACGCTTGTGGTAAGTATTTAATAAGATTATTCTGCAATAATTTATTTGGGTTGATATAGCATGCAAAACATATATAAAATAAGTGTAACGCCATTTGGAATGAAGTGAAATATAACGTACGCGAAATTTTAAGATGTACATTCAAAAGTATTAATCACGTAGAGCCTAACTCTGTTCATGTAGGTTGCGTTTTATTAGTTAATTATCTTACATGTGCCCACTTTTATTGCAGATAATGTTTAATAAATCCTGCTGCGTTCCAAATTGCGAGAACAAGGGTTGGAAACGCGAACATGGAAGCAAGACATTACTTTACCTCTTTCCCCGCTCTGAAGAAAGGTAAAGCAACAAAAATGCACATATATTTACCAGATTATCGAATTACTATTTCTAATATGAAAAGTCTGCACGTGTAATGGCTCAAAAGCATTATATAGTAGCACGGCTTCGATGCGGTAGTGTGACGGATATAACTTCTAACTTCATGATCTTAATATTAACATTATTGTCAGCTTTAATGCTTCTGTATCAACAATAGGCAGCAACGATTTTAGTGCTCATATAACAACCTTTAAGGAAATGTAATTTTTAACCTCTTAAATAAAATATTTGTTTTGAAATTACATATATTACTGTTATGTTTTAAATAGAAGCATTTCTTTTTAATTTTCTTTTTTTTTTTTTTTTCTTTATCTTATTTCAATATACATTACGCGTATTGAAACTGCGCATTGTCATTTTGCAGTAATATTGTTATCTTCAATATAATTTTTCACTTTTTGTGCATAATTACATTGCATATTAGCAATCTGCAAAAGAAACATATTAATATATTGTTTACAGTAATGAAATGATGTTATAACATTTTCTCAAAAATGGGGCCTTTAAATATTAAAATTATTCCCCATTTATCAGAAACTGTTACAACTTGATTTCATTACTGTAAGTCATATAAAATAATGCGAGACCTATGGGACAACGTTACCGGTGAGTAAATAGCTCTTGTAAAAGCCGCTAGAGGCGCTGGTGTGGGCATCATTTATTACTCCCCCACTCGGTAGAGGTCACTGCTTGATGACCAACGGTAAACATTACTGTGAGTCATGTATATTAGCGTTATCTATGGTTCGTCATCGTTGGTTCAGCACTACAAGCGCTCGTATTATTTATTTTATTTTGCTTTAGAGGGAGCCACTAGGCCCACGTGCTGCTGCACACTACTGCCCCGCTGAGCGACTAGCCTAACTAAAAGGAATCTATTTCGACTTCCAGAACAGCTTGCTGTTGACGTGTTTTCTTTTAATTGAGACATGTTAACTGAGTATTCCGGGCTGAAAGGCTGTAGTCCAGTGGGATTCTTCTCCTTTATCAACCCAGACGTTTCGTCCACGACTATGGTGGACGTCATGAGTGGGTGCTCGACGTAGACGTTCCCCCTAAATCTAAAGGTAGTAAAGGTGAAGTTGGAAGTGGGTAAAAGAGGAATAGCAGGTGGGCATGAGAAAAGGCGGCTGGGATACCGCTTTAGCACTCCCGTAAGTAGCGCCACATTTGTATTGCTGCTGGCCAGTGATCAGGCACGGTGTCTGCCGTGACGCAAGGTCCTGGCAGGCACGCTGGCGATTCAAGGGAATATGAGAGTAGGATTCTTTATTCGTCAGTTTTAATTAGTTGGTTTTGAGATAGTCCGATTTTTTTGATTTGATTTATTTATGGACGCTCTTTAAAATCTTATGTCATCAGCGTTCCAATCTATTCAGGATGTGAAATGGCCGATAAATTTTGCTCAGAGACCTCTTTTGTGGGGCGGAATGTATTACTTAGCTGTTTTGTTCGTTTTTCAGAAACGTCACAGATCGCATCTCCAAGCTACTTAGACGACATAGCATAGGGGCAGTTTTTAAATGGCTGTATTTCGTTTGAAGGTCCTGAACACCTTGAGTGAATACGACAAAGGATAAACAGTTTGAACTTTTGCGACTTTTTGGAATGCATTTTAGTTCCATCTGCGAGAGAAAGGAATCCCCATGGATCAAGCCTGTTCCTGCAGGAAAACCATAGTGTTCACAAGTCAAGGAGATTCCGGGGCTGGTTTGATAGGCAAGCGGGTATTTTACATTTCCGGTATTAAGTTTTAAGCTTTTTAAATTTTGGTTTGCTTTAGTTTAAATTTTAATAAAAACCGAAATGTCTCAAATGTAAATTTAATTAATACATTAATTAATGTATTTAATTTTAGAACCAAATTTAAAAGTCTTACAGAGGCAATATATATTTTAAAGCTACAAGCAATAAAACATCCTCGTATATTTAAAATTTAACTGTATAATGTGTTACTGTCATGCGAACATCCATAAAATTAAAAATAAAAATTGTAGAAATTGTGCGTAATTCGGACCGACAATACATCATACATAAAACCTATCAATTAATGCCTTTAGCCGCTCGAACGTTTTGAAGTTAGAACATCAAAATGTTCTTTTCAATACTCTTTCACACCAGTAAACAGCTGCTGAATATATTTCGTTTAGTTTATTAAACTAAAATTCAATACTTCTTCTTCACATTTCTGATTTTAATGAAGAAAGTTATAATCATCTATGGTTTTCATGAAGAAACAAATGTTCCATTGAAGGTTAATTTATGTCATTACTATTCGCAATACACTATGTAATGTACTGTAATAACATCGCATGTAGGAGACTGCCTGCGGCTTCGGTTATGTCGGAAGCATGAAGTAATGAATGAATGAATGAATGAATGAATGAATGAATGAATGAATGAATGAGTGAATAGTGTTTAACGCCCGTTTTTACTACAGAGGCACCACAGGCGATGGGCACTGGTGATACATGAGATGAAATGATATATTGGGAAAGAATTTTTTTTTAAGGAAGGAATCGTTCCAGGCCTAAGTTTAGGGTACCTGCCCGGTATTTGCCATTTATGAGGACTGAGGAAAACCTGGAAAAAACCTCAGTCAGGAAGGACGGTTCTGGCAGTATTCGAACCCAGACCTCCCGCTGAAGAGTCCGCGCCGTAACGACCTCGGCCACCCGTGGCGGTGGAAATCTGAAGTGGTGTTTGTTTTCCACAAACGGCCATTCATCATTTGAGGGACACGAGCAACATGAAACAAGGCTGGAACAGTATAGAGTACATAATTGTATAAGGTCTAATCACAAGTAAATCAGAGCTTGTACAGAATTCAAATTCTAAACAAAAAGTGACACGAGACGAAAATCCTATCAGACATACTCTGTTTATTTCTGTTTGGTGGGCCTATCATTTTTTTTTTCTGTATTTATGTTAAATTCTAATAATATGCACGTACATTTCATTAATCCGCTTATTGCGCTCAACACGTTTTGTGCGTATGGCTTATCATCATGAAGCAAATAAGAAAATGGTACCGCAGATGCATTGTTGGCTTTCATTTTATGGTGGTGATGGTGGTTCGATTTCCAATGGCATCAGAAGTTATAGGTGAGGGATCGTTAAGTATTCCAATTCTAATAAACAAAAGATGGTAAGGAAACGGGGTTCGTTTGCTTCATTGTTACGCTCGTCATTCATTGTTCTGAAGAATTAAGACGGTAGGCAAAATAGAACTGTTAATGTTAGATATTTGCAAGCTAATTTAAAGGACTGATTCTAAATCTTGTTCGCGTTACAGTTTATCACAAAATTAAATGCTAATTACAGCAGTTTATATGTTCATGTAGTTCATGGACGGAAAAATCCCTAAGACTGGATTCAGAGAAAGAATTAATTTGCATTTCAGTAGAACCGAGTAAATGCTTTACTAACATTTTGATTCGTTGATTTCTTAAAGTGGTTGTGATAATTCATCAACAATAGAGAAGGCTGTTTAACAGTCTGATAGAGCAACAGGTTTAAAAAGTGAGAACGGATTAGAGTTTACTTAATCTTGTGTTAAATATGAAAATGTTATAACCATTGGCAATTGGGACACCAGAGCTGCAGCTTTTCTCTGAACTTGAGACAATGTTTAAGGATCTCAGCATGTCCTGCACATTGGCGTGCAAACTTTTTCCTCGTCACCCAGTTAAACCCAAACATGTCTTGCTGTTTATTTTGGTTTCTTAAAACAGCTAGTTAGTCAAAAAAGCTCCACAGTTCAAAATAACCATTGCTTTCTGAATAATGATTGCATCTGAAGCAACCCAGCTACATGGGAAAAGCTTTAGAAAGTCTACAAATGTTTTCTTTTGATATACATAGTTTGACACTTTGACCACCAGATGTGAAATTGGTAGCCAAGGCATTATGTGTATTGGAATTCCATGCCGCTAACTCCATATTCGTAGTTCAACACCGTTTTCTTAATAGTAGGGAAAGATCCGTTAAAAGTGAAATGTGTCCGTGCATGATATGTGCAATTTAAAGATTCTGGTTGTTTGTGAACGAGGAAATCATGCGACAACGGTAAAACTTATTTATAAAAAAAATCACTTCTGGTCACTTGCTTTAGGTAAATAATATTTTACTAGCTTTCTGGTGAGAGCACTTTAAATAGTTACATTAAAAATACTGAATTATCCTTTATGTGGATAATTGAATCATATTTGATTATGTTTGCATAAAAAAAAAAATACGAAAGCATTATATAAGTGGCATTTAATTGCGGTGTAAAAAGTATAAAAATTATAAACATAGGCTGTTATACAGCGTACATTAATAATTATTATTATTTTATATGGACTTAGCTTAAAGGTAGACCTGCTAAAATGTTTAAAGTGAAACTAGTGCAATTCTTTGCAAAAACATTCTGTTATAAACATATAGTGATTTATGTACAACTAATACATTTCCCTCTTTATTTATTTCAAAACGAATGTGGCTAGTCACAACTTACTATACCTCAAATGTAGAGTAGCTTTAGGAGATTAATTAACCTCTGTATAAAACGTTGAAAATATCCTTCCTCCTGTATAATGTACGTCATTTCAAGTTACTGGCCGCTCGTTGGAGGACTGCATTCAAAAACATTAATCTCCTGTGTAATGCTGTGCTTCAGATCGTCCAAATATCTGGGGGCATGTGGCATAAGCTCTGTCTTTTAAGTAATTCCAAGGAATAAGACGGTATTGCCAAATCAGGATATCTCGGTGGCCATAGGTTCTTGGAAATTACCGCTGATGACCTGAGATGTTAAAGAGCGTCCGTAAATAAATCAAATCAAATCAAATTGAAGACTCGGGGCATTGGGCGAATTTCAGCCAAATGGAGAGAGTAATGTGTTAGTTCTACATAAATCACTTTATACTTTACCCACAAAGTTGCCTAATGCAGAACTAATAAAACTAAAATTTTGAGAAAAAAAGAAAGAAAAACCCTAACACAGTTATATGAAACGTATGTAATATTTGGATTTAGCACATTCAAATTATAAAATATCTTTAATTTTACCATAATCAGCAAAACTAATATATACAAGTGTAATTACAAAGCCCTCTTTGAAACCTATATTACTAAATTTAACAGAACACGTTCAATGAAGGCATGCAAGAGCAGAAGCTAAAAGCCGGACTGTTTCTTTTACTCAGATAAAAACGCCTCATGGTCAGTACTTGCTCGATTCGCATACATACTATCAGGCCACCCTTTCAACTGACTCTGTTGTTACAAAAACCGGGACAGATACGTGCATCGACTACTTAAATTGTATTTCCCCATGTTTGGATCAATCCTGACACATCCGTTATTTGTTTATCTCGCAATGGGACAGACTTTTTACACCGCTTTTCTAATACTCCCATCTACTGACTGAAAATACAGCACTGCTTCTACTTTGATGACAAGAATACCTATACACGAGCATTTTGGAGTACATTTCCTGACAAAAATGGTTTTTTTTTCCTCCGGAATTCTGTCTCTAGCAAAATCCGGTTACGTTTAGGCTCTCAGAAACTCCTGAGAGTTTGCTTAATTCAATAAATACATGATCTCTAAATCCTTTGCATGTCTAAATAAATGCAATCACAATAGCGTATGTGGACTATGCTATACCTTGGGCAAATTCACATAAACGCAATTTCATAAGAATTACTGAAAGCTAAATTCCTGATTGCTTTATGTGCTATTCACTCTGTCGATCATAAAGATTATTTTATCTTGTGACGCATACATTATGGAACACTTGCACAATAATGTTTCTTGCGCTAGAATGAGCTGTGTTCGCTGAATGTTTAGCAACCAAGGTCATGCCAATTAAGAGCAGGCGACTGCTGTGAAGAAAGATTTGTTAATTGCAAGGTTAATGTTGAGCACAATGCACGACGAATATTGACCGTCAAGTTGAGAACAACTGAAACAAAGATTTCTTACAAAATTCATTCGAAGTCTTTCAAAAGAAACGGACACATTGTTTAGGAAACAGTTGATCTTTTCACCTACTATGAACACTGTACGTTGTATTTAGCTCACATTGAAAACCTTCCGGAATATAATATGTATAATAATAAACTTGATTATCTTAAGCTTGATAGTAAAAGCAATTCAGCTCACAAAACAAATGTTGTTTACAAATCCGGAAGAAAAAAAAATATATTAGGTCACAAGATTTTGGGCTCCGATATTTTTACATTTATTAATCATCATTGAGATAATCCAACGACTGTCTTTGGAGATATTTTAATAGTGTTTATAGTCGGTTATTACTGCTAATACTTTACAGGCAGTGGACACTAGGTATACATGAGATGACATGGTATATTGGGAAAAGATTTCCGCGGATATCTGTGCGGGAACTGTTATTACTGGCAGGCGATTGGCGTTACCTGACCGAGCGTGCACTGCACTGAGCTGCGGATGCACGCAAAAAATAACTCTGGGTATTCGTTCATTATAAAGAAAGAAAATAAGTTTTATTTTAGTGGATAATGCTTTGTCAAAATATCAATATTTAATATTTGTATTCTCTGAAATAATTCAACTGAAATTTTTGTTATATAATTACGGATAAATATTTTAAAAAATCCAGCATGACAAATCTCATAAAAATTGCAATGGTACAAAAATTTCATAGCGAAGAACCAGATGAGTATGCAGGGTAAAATATCAAGAGAATGCACGAAAAAAAAAAGGATATTATATTTTCTGACTAAATATAGAGTTAATTAGGGAAAAAAAGTTGAGGTTTTCATCTGTTTGGCAACGTCGCCGAGGTCTACCCTGCATTGTCACACATTGAATGCACACTCCGCCTGTATATCAATAAACGGAAAAACAAAAGGCTGACAAGACACAACTCACTGGCTATCCATGTATACTGATACAAAAACACGAACGCAAGTGCTCGTTCCCTCTCCCTGCCAGTCACGTTTGCAAACTCCTGGCATTATATCCGTACTGTGATGTTTTAAAGTTAGTTTAAAACAAAAACCGTTCAATCTCTTTAAGTTCCAAAATAAGAATTAGTTGTGTATTAAACTCTTTATCTATATGGAAAAAGTTAAGTTCTTATATCGATAAATATAGAAAAGAAAGTGCTAAACTTTTCGGGAAATTTTTTCTGGGAAAACTATAAAAGTACCAGCAACATGCTACTGACCTCTTTTGTTATATAAAACGTGAACTTCTTGCAATGAACGTTTTCCTCTTGTTGCACTTCTATTCTGTATATAAAACAAACGTTTTATATACGTTTTTACTTTCAGTAGTCAAAAGTATATGGTTGTATACTTATATTTTGCAACACATTTTCAAAGTAGTTATTAATTCGGAAACCCTATGGCAACAATAATACTACTAAATCTTACACTTTATTTGTGTGGAGTTATTTTTCAAATACCACTATCATGCCATTCTTTTACTTACGACGGTAGTAGACGTCACTATTTTACTATTTTATAAGATATACACATTCCTTGAAAACTGTTGACATATGTTAATGAATTTCATTTCCTTCGTTTGCAGAACAGTTAATAGATCAACACTATTTCACAACGCATTGTAAACGGTGTGCTTCAAATATTCACCACTATACTTCTATCTACTTGATTCTACCTCATTTAATTGACAATATAAAATAAGCTTCACTTAATTTAATGTTAAGCCTGTGGATGTCACTTCACACTCTTCTTTAAAATATAAAGCCACTTCCCCAGGTTATCTGCCTTATAAGCCCTTTGTTTCACTCCCTTCAAATAGCCCTTTGAAGTCATTAATAGATTATTTTCACCTTCTTTTAACCAACTTTCTGTCAGTCCCAGCATATCTACACTATTTAAAAGGTCAATGAACCTGTCTTCGCAAGCTTTACCTTCAGACCTTCCACATCCCACAGGCAAACCGTCAGGTGAGCAGTTTTTTCCTAATGTCCTCTCACCAGAGCAGGTAGTAATTATAAATAATAATGTGTAATACGTTTCCATTCATATGTTTATAAATATCGTTCTTCCCCTTTTTGGTAATAATATTTTATTTGTGTTATTAATTTGTTCCTGTTTCTAAGTATGTATCATAGATAAGCGTTTTTAATGGTGTTTAACGCCCGTTTTTACTGCTGAGTCACCACAGGCGATAAACACTGATGATACATGAGATGAAATGATATAATGGGAAAGGATTGTTTTTGTTTTAAGGAAGGAAACGTTCCAGGCCTATGTTTAAGGTACCTCCCCGGCATTTGCCATTTATTAGGACTGAGGAAAACCTGGAAAAAATCTCAGTCAGGGAGGACGGTCCAGGCGGGATTCGAACTCCAGACTTCCCGCTCACAAGTCTGCGCCTTTACGACCTCTGCCATCGTGGCGGTGTGGATAGATAAGCAAGCACGGTCTACGGCACATGCATAAATATATTTGTAAAGTGTATATAGAATTTTATAACAATAAAATACAGCAATCAATACTACTACTACTACCACTACTAGTAGTAGTACTGCTACTAGTACTTCTACTACTACTAGTACTACTGCTTCTATTACTACTAGTGCTACTACTATTATTACTACTATATTCCTATTACTAGCTAGATATTCATATACCCTGTGCCGTAAAGATTTACGGTCAGGCACGAAAGCACGATTACGTCATGAGTTGAAGATTACGTCATGGATGAGTAACTCAATATCTCAATGCTCTTTATTTCATGCTTTATTTTTGGGTCCTTGCAGTTTGATGTAGAAGTTAATACATTTAAAAATTGTTTTCTAGGGTATAGATTTATTTATACGTGAAATTTCAACTTGGGCTTTGACATTAACTAACCGATTTTTTTTTTTTTGATTAGCAAATTAGAGAGAGTGAATAAGCAAATCTTGCAAGGGTGTCATATTAATATGCTTTACCGAAAAGTACATCTATTATTTGATTTATTAGGATATGAACCCAATCTTAGCCTTAAGGAATTTGTGAGTTTATGTTAAATTATTCTGAGATATTGAGTAAAACACTTGGGGAGATGAAACAATTTTTACATTATCTGGTTACCTCGATAGGCACAACTACACCTACTGCTATACAGAGAAAAATAAATCCATTCTTGAATGTCAAAAATTTCAATCTGTTGTTACTCTTTGGAGTGATATCTCATTCCAAGGAATTTGGAACTTTGGTCTCCTAATGATACGGTTAATGCTGCAAAATATTTGGAAATGCTGACTAGTTTTTGACATGATGGTGCCCAATCGCAATATGCAACACTTGTTGGAGTCTGCATTGGTGAAATATGTTGTAAAATGTCAATAGGAATGTTGACTTAGTCACCAAACCTAATAGGCATCGGTATTTCCAAGCACTAATACCAGAATGAAGCGGAATGCATTTATGTTAGTGCTGCATTGTAGGCAACAGATGGGAGGGGTACAATATGTCACGAGCCACGAATCACCCACTGAACTTACGTCTGTCACTCAGCAGTTCTTGTTAACATGCCGGCAGTGATTCATAACGGCTTGTGTTCGTACTTTGTATTTATCTAATAGTTAGAGTGCACATAACTTGATGTTAAGTGCTCAAGAATCTTGATGCCTAGAAAGCAGAATATGATTTTCAAAAGTCATTTAATCTAAAATATTCTCGAGCTGGTAAAAGTAGACATCTTAAATTACGACTGGGAATTGTATCCACAGAGCCAGCCTTAGCTCGTGAACCTGCGAAGTTATATTGGAAAGAATGGCTTGGATGGGCAGGAAGGTCAATATACTGAGATAAAACGAAAAGGTACTGAGAGTATGCCTGGTTGTGAAGTGGTAACCATATTTATCTCGTAGACCAAGATTAAAATACGGCCAGGATCGATGGATCTTTTAGAGATTAAACTTTCTATACATAGCTTTCTATTGCAAGGGAGGTAAAGCCATTGGTCCCTGTCAAGATTTACGGCGCGTAAAGAAACCTCAAGCCTGAAAGAAAAGGCCCATGAGTAAAAATTGCCGGCTGTTTCACGCCCTGAATTGAGTGGGAAGCTAATGATCAAAGATTGTAAAGATCGTGCTTAATCAAACGCAATAATAATAATAATGATGATGATGATGATGATGATGATGATGATGATAATAATAATAATAATAATAATAATAATAATAATAATAATAATAATAATAATAATAATAATAATAATAATAAACAAATGGTTATGGTTTCAAGACATGCATAGCTTCATAGTGAAAACAGAACACTTTCAACGAATAGTTTCTTGAAAAGTTTCCAAAAATAACAATCCTCCTCATGTTTACTGTCAAGTGAAAAATACCTTTGAACCACACACACGTTTAACACAAATGCTCTTATTATTTTTACAAATTCCATATTTCAGTTGAGGTTTAGAGTGACAGGTCACTAGTGACGCCATATCGGCAGACAAAAAAGAAAGGGGTTTAACACGTTTTATTAATTAATATAGATATCTATCATACGCCAATGATGAATGACAAGTTGATGATGCGATGATTTATGTATCAACAGAACTCTAGACACATATCACTTGTATTGCATAGTCTATAAGCTTTATTGTGCTGTAATCTCTTTCCTGTCCGATATGAGTAAAATTGTCAATTTCATGTATTTAATTAAAATGAACGAACTATAGCGAATGAGAGGGATTACAACAGACCTTGAGATATTAAAAATACCCTTAGAAAATATGAGCAACTCACACAGGTTTAAAAACAGGGTTTAATTTCCTTCCGAGTGACTGAGTTTATTATCCTCTGGAGTCATCTTTCCCTAAGGAATGCTGTCACAATCGCATGCGAACTTATCTGACTACATTGTTTTGCAACATGTTTACTTTTTTCTACGATTTGCTAAAAGACCTTTGCATGAACGCAGAAAACGTATATCCATGAGTTCTATTTCGTTGCGCTTATAATAAATACTATTCAAGTTGAGAATATATAAAATGCAATTTAATACACTTTATTTTGAAGGAATTGACATAATCTTTCATTTCTTTTATGTAAAACATTCTCTCAAGGCTCATGAAAATATGCACAATGATTTCCAATCAAATCCAAGAACTGGCTCCTTGAAAGAGCATACACAACTGAAGAGCGTACGATGAGGATACTGTGCATTTCCGAATGCTCGCTGGATTATTCTGCTTTGAAGGCAATGAACAAATGTGTATGGTCATGTGGATTGCCAAATTTGCTTGCAGCTGTAATTAACATGTAAGATAAACAATACATTTCGGCAGTAATACTAAAACACGCGCACGGATATGTAAGTGTTTTTGAATGTGCGTTGTAAGTTTGTATATTCACTGTATCAACTTTATAAAAGATTAACTAATTAGTATGCTCAGTTCGAGGTTCTAATAAAATTTTATATATACACACGTTTTAATTTTGTGGTTCAAAAACCTTCGTTCATAAGAAATACAAGCATTTATCATCTGGGTAATGGAAAGGGAAGAAAAGCTAGTGATTTCTCAAATGCTTCTACTTAATCAAGGAAAGTAGATCAAGGCGACCTGGCAACTATGCGGAGAATGTAATTTTGAAGACGTCGAGGAACAAAATGTAAATTGCAGCTCTTTTGTGGGAAGAATGTTCAAATTATTGGGATTAATACTGCTTGCAAAATTTCAGGTAAGACTAATTGTAAATATACAATAAAAAACCTTGCCACGGATTACAAGTATTGCTTAAAATATGATCTCTTCTTTAGAAACGTTGTTAAGATTCATAAATCTTGTGTGATTGATTAAAATGTACAATTTACTCGTTCGTGTATCATGAAAAGTAGAGCAGATTATGGAATACAGAAGGAGCTGGAGTGGCTCTATTTACAACTGCTTTCAGTTACAAAAGATCTTTATTTTTACCCCTTGTATTATATTTGATTATGTAATAACCAGAATAGTCACAGAGCATTCAGATCATTTTACACAAATTTGTTGAAAATTTAAAAAAAAAATTATAGTCTTGGAGTGTGTGAGTATTGATTCGACGATATACCCTTTTCGAGGTCTGTGTTATTTTATTAAATATTTGTCAAAAAACCCGTCGAAATATGGCCAAAATTGTACGCAATGTGTGAAAGCAGCACCTTGTATATGTATAATTTTAAGATAAACTGTGGCAAGCAAAGAAAATTCCCTTACGTTATGTAGAAAATACCTTGTGTAGAAAAAGTCTTTATATGTGATGAAAAGGCTAATAGAAACCCTCAAAAATTCTATAGGAACTTTACTACAAATAATTTTTACAGCAGTTAGTCCGTGGCGGAGTACCTCATAGAAAATGGCATCACATTTTTACTAATTCTCTAAGTAAATAAGGAAGAATTCCATGCAAGTAAATAACGAGCAATTCATTCTAGCAGTTTGGGTTCCAAGAAGAATTTAATTTGGTTTCATATGTAAAGGATACAAAACTGCGTTACTGCGTTAGCATTTCTTAAAAGAATGAAAGTTATATTACTATGCTATGAACAAATGCCAAAATTACAAGCGCAAATACCAGAAGCCTCCACTTATAAAGCACATGCCATTTTTGGTATGCCCCCTAACAATTACAAATAATATAAATTCCTTTATTTATCTTTTTATATGTTCTAATTTAACAAAACAAATAGAATATTTCCACCTTGATAGCGTCAGTTCCCCAGTCCCCTGTTCAACAATAGTAGCCGAACTAGACTCCGACAAAATTCAAGGTCCTAAATATTGTTTTTTTGCCCATTACTCTCCCAATACTATTATATTGTTAGAACCTACAGCCTCTACAAACTACTAAAGTCTTTATATCTAAAATGCATAGTAAATGCTACATTTATTCGCCTTCTAAAAGGTATTTAAGTCTCAAATTCAATAATTTAACACAAATTTAACCCACCCACAACAATAATAACCTTAACTAAATGCAAATATAATTAAAAAATTCAACCAATGAAGTATTATATTTAAGAATATGTCTATTCTAGAAATAAATTAATAATATATTACAGTATTTCGAAATGAAGGTGGTGGTGAATAGGGTTTAACGCCCCTTTTTTGCTACAGAGACACCACAGGGGATATTCGAATTGACGCTATCATCTAAAATTAACAGAATATAGTAACAATTTTTTAGATTTTATGAAGTATGTGAAAAAGTGTTGTGCTACACAATTTGTGTATATTTTATATAAAGTATGAAAAATACATATTTGTTCTTATTGGTGTTACTTAGTTTGTTTGTTTTTTTTTGATTGATTTATTTAATTTATGGACGCTCTTCAAAATCTCAGGTCATCAGCGTCCCATTCAACTCAGGGCGTGAAACGGCCGATAAATTTTGCTCAGAGGCCTCTCTTTCAGGCTTGAAGTTCTTTATCGTGCCGTAAATGTACGACACGGGACCTACGGATTTACTTCCCTTCCGAAGGAAGCCATACTTATGTTTTTTTCCGCCTGAAAAAACCCATCGGTCCTAGCCGGGTTCGAACCCGCGTTCTTGGGTATAGGAGGCAAGTATGGTAACCACTACACCATCAGGACCGACGTGTTACTTAGTGCCTGGCACACTTGATTAAGTAGCAAAGTTTACGATCGTCATTAATTCACTTTTCTAAAGGCTTATAAACATATTTATGACCATGTTAGACGATCTACATATTTAAAAATGTCATAAATTCTTTGTGATATGCGATAAGAGGCTGACTGTTATCAGTTTTAAAGGCTGCTTTATCCACAGAAACATAAAATTATAAAACTTTTATAATGGAACGAATTTCTGTAATGTAGCAAGGAAAATTATTACACATTTATAGCGTATAATTAAAACTGCGTTGTATATATAAGTGTAACACCACCGTCCGATAATCACTGACTACTTGACGCTCGAAAGGTAAGAGACATTTTATACTGTTAGCATACACTTAGCATAGATTTTATAATATGTAAAGTATTGCGTTCATTTATAAAAGAAATAGTGTATAATCCTATGAAGGAAAGTCCATAATAAAATCGTTATTAGTAATTTGGGTACATATTTAATTTTCAGATCAAAATGAAGACTTCTGTGTTTCTAACAACTCTGTACGTCGAGATGCTGCTTCTTAGCAGCTTTGATGCAATGCCTCTTCCAGCCCAGTTTCTCCAGACTCTGGCCTTAAGGATTCCTTCTGCATCTAATATGGTAATTATTATATTCCAGTTTAATGTAACTAATGTCTAACCTGTGAAAAAGGAAGTAATTATGCATTATCACGTAAAGCTTAGGTTCGGCAGATTTTAGACGCCAAGAAACTGCAGTATTCATATGATTAAACACCGTTTTGTTTTGATTTTATTTGAGGGGAAAACGTAATGCATAATCTTAGTAATAATCTTATTAAAATATCTAACTAAGCTAATAACAAAACAACATGGTATGCATACATATAAAGGCACATTTCAGTTTTTCACATACCCATACCATAGTAGCACAAAATAAAATACAAATGCATGGGAGACAAATAGATAATATTCTACACGAACTTTAGACTGAAAAGGGTAAACTTTGCTCACAAACAAACATTCAGAAGCCAAATTCATATATACATTCTTCATATTTCCAAAGAATAATCAGGGAGTATCATAACAGGAAATCGGGCTAATTTCAACTAAGAGCTTTAAATTTTTTTTAAAAAATAGGCAAACTGTGCAATACCACTATTTCACTACTATTTTACTGTTAACTTACGTGATATTGCGGACATAATGGCACACGATATTGTCGTTGATTTTTTATACTGCATCTAACCATAAACATTTAGGATACCCTTCATTTCTAATAGCCATTCTTTATCAAATCTACGTTCATCAGCATTTTTATGCGTTAACCGTCGAAAGAAAGCATATTTTACTATATTTGTTTCAAAAATTTTGTTACATTACTTTATTTTAAACTGTATGTGTCCATTTATTACCAAAAGTGTTACTTTCCGTGTAGTATTACATATAACGCTTTTCAAAACGGAATAGCCAAGCAGAAACAGCCTGATGACAACCATTCCTAATTCATGATATTTAGCTTTAACTTCTCTCCGTTAATTCCCGTCTTACCATCATTGATCTCCATTTCATAAAATTAGTTAAAGATACCAATATAATTATTTAATTATTTATTTGAAGTTCGTTGTTCCTATTTTACATTCAAAAGTCGCTAAATTGTAATCTAAATTTTAAAAAAGGACGTCTCATGGACAATCACGTGCCGTGGTTGATCCAATTAGTAATATTTTGAAGCTCTAGGAAGAACTATGTGCTAAGCTCCTGGAACTGTCTTTGAATGTCATTTCTCTTCCTTGTATTTATTCTAAGTTACCGCAGATGCAGAGTATGTTGACGTAGATTGCTGTGAGGTGTGACATTCATATAACTATATGGACAAGCTACCGCTTTTAATTTTATGTATTTTCTCATAATAAATATCTTCACGTTCACTACATTCATTTTCAAGAGTATTGCTCTGTTCAACATGTTTGATACTAATGTTTTAATAAATATGTGCACTTACACGCCATTTCGATTTATTTTTTGCTCATTTGGCCATTATATTTACAATAGGGATGAAACAATAGTTTCATTGGCAGACAATACTTGCTATAGTACAATATCTTACTTGGGGATATCTCACAGCTAGTGATGACATTATATTTACAATAGGGATGAAACAATAGTTTCATTTGCAGACAATACTTGCTATAGTACAATATCTTACTTGGGGGATATCTCACAGCTAGTGATGACATTTCTCGAACCCGAGCAGTATCTTATATCTCATCTGCTCCACTATCCTCCTGACTGCCATTATTCTCGCTCTGATAGGCAACAGGAATCAACTTTGTCCAATTGTCGAGGGAATGGATACACGCAAATTAAGGAATTCTAATTGAATTTTGCGCCTATAGTGAGATCACCGAATGCAAGAACGAAGGGTGAAGCAGTAGCCATGAATTATACAAGCAGATCAACAATCTGCTGCTAACATGAGCAGTTGAAAATGGGGGAAGTAAGACTTGAAATCCCCAATTAACCAGTCTATTAAGTTTAGGAATAGTTGGTAACTGAATAGTATGGCGGGATGGAAGGATAGGAATGAAGCTGCGAGGAAAATTAAGAAGCTGTTGAGAGACAGAATAGACAACTGACTCTTTCGGAAAGTACAGAACATGTTTCTCCGAAGATCGGGGCTGAAAATCGGTAGGGGATGGATATTATATATAAATATCCCTTGCTTTGTTAAATTAGGCGTTTAGCAGAAGACAACAGTTACAGACGGAGAGAGTACGAGGATATATCTTGAATATTGATAAAAATAATCTTGGGAGCAATCACTGACACACTGCAACGGGACGGAAGAATGCAGAAAACAATAAATATCTGCTATGTTTGTTAATGAGGGAGAGGGCAGTGGTAGTGCTTTACTTTGTTGGTAGACGGGAAGGAGTTGTGAGTACGTGAACTTTTACACAAAAGAAATTTCAATTTGAAAAATGCGGACAAACCGAAAAGTGGGTAGGAGACTATTGGATTCACTGGGTATTTAGGATAACTAATAGGTTTGTGAAGTGATTTTTAAAATCATTTACTTCATTTTGACTTTATCTGAATTTTAAAAGTTGTATTTTCACATTTTTAAAATAATTATCAGACGTGTGTACACGTATGAATTGTTTATCTCATAAGAATTAGGCATCTGCTAGTGCAATATAAAATATTTCAAATTACGTATAATTCCAGCATTTTTGCGACAAGATACCATATTTTTGCAAGAAATATATTTTGAATATAGATACATTACTATAACCAGAGTTTTCATACTACTACCACTACTACTACTACTACTACTACTACCACTACTACTGCTACTACTACTACTACTACTGCTACTACTACTACTACTACTACTACTACTACTACTGCTACTACCACTACTACTACTACTACTACTACTACTACCACTACTATTAATTCTTGTACTACAACCACTAATATTAATTCTAGTGGTACTACCACTGCTATTAATTCTAGTACTACTACCACTATTTCTACTACTACTACTATCACTGCTACTACTGCTACCACTAGTACTATTTCTACTAATTATTTCTATTACTATAACCACTTCCGCCTCTATTACTACTACTGCTACCACTACTATTAATTTTAGTACAATACCACTAGTTCTATTATTACTACTACAACTACTACTACTACTACTACTACTACTACTACTACTACTACTACTACTACTGCTACTACTTCGACGACGACACTACTACTACTAATACTACCAGCACTACTACTGCTACTACTAGTACTATTTCTACTAATTGCTACTACTACTATCACCACTTTCACCTCTATTACTACTACTTCTACTACGACTACTACTGCAACTACTACTAATACTACTATTATTTGTTTGTTACAGATTGCTGCTGCTCGTTGTGATGCTGCATACCCATCACAGAATGCTAAGAGCTTGTATCCATCTATTTTCAATATAGACACATTACTATCACCACCATTTCCAGTACTGCTACTACTACCAGTATTGCTACCACTACTAATACTATCAGCGCTAGTACTACTATCACTACTACTATTACTAATACCACTACTGCCACTACTAGTACTACTAGTACTGCTGCTGCTGGTAGTACTACTACTACTACTACAGCTACACCTACTAATACTAATACTATTACTGTCCGTCCTGGTGGTAAAATATTTTACTCGAAAATCCACTATTAAGTGTTCAATCCCGTAATGTGTTGATGAATTTTTTGGGATGTGCGACTTCCTTCGGACAGTAAGAGAAGCTGTGGCTCCCGTGTCATACATTTACCGCATATGACAAATTTTTAGCCTCTAAGAACATTTCTTTGTGCCTAACATATCGGCTCTTTAAAAGGATGCAGATGAATTGTGGATTTGAATAGTTTCAGCAAGTTTAACTAATATATACATAGTTCTACTGTTACTACTACTATCAGCACCTTACTACTACTACTACTACTACTACTACTACTACTACTACTACAACTACTACTACTACTACTACTACTACTACTAAGTAGTAGTAGTAGTACTTTTTGGTATTTATTATTTATTTATATTATATATAGTATTATTATATATAGTATTTAGTATTTATTATTTAGTATTTAGTACTATTTTGTCAAAGAGTGCTGCTGCTCCTTCTGATGTTGTATACCATTCACCAAATCCCGGGAGCTGTTATCCACCATTGGGACCTCCTTTCGACATTATATTTCATATTTTAGGTAATCTACTTAAGGAAAACCCCACTGTAACAAGTATTTTGGAATATATTACAAAAATGTAAAGAGAACAAATAATTTCATTTCTAAAAAAATTGTAAAACTCAATGAAGGAGTTAGATTTTCAGAAAAATGGTGAATTCCAATTTGTGTGATACGCACACAAGCAAATCTTTAAGCTGTGGATTTACCCTTTCCTATAGGATGTTATTACAGTTCTAGTAGAAAATATAAACAATAAATGTATTTTGTATATTCTTTATTTTGAGATAATTAACCTAATCCTTCGTTTCCTTTGAATGAAATATTCCTGAAGGCACAAGAATGTATGTGCAATAAATTCCAATCAAGTTTATGAATTGGCTCTTTGAAAGAGCACGGGATGAGGGCACTGTGCAGTTCTGGATGCTCGTTCGTGTATTCTGCTTTAAAGACTATGAACAAATGTGTATGGTGATTGTTGATTTCAAAATTCTCTTGCAACTGTAATTGACCTGTAAGATAAAACAGTACATTTCAAAGGCACTACTAACTACACGCACACGTATATGTAAATATTTATGAATGTGCAATGATAGTTTATATATTCAAATATATGAATTTTGTAAGGTATTAAGTAATTAGTAATCTCAGTTTGAGGTAGTTAAATATATTTTAATTTTTTTTTAATATTTTGTTCAATTACTTCATCAGAGATAGAAACAGGTGTTTCTAGGTACTGGAGAAGGAGGAAGAATTAGTTGATTTCTCAAATGATTCTAATGATGCAAGGGAAGTAGCTACAAAACATTTTTATTTTTACTGCGGTGTATCAGATTTGAGATGTGATAACCGTAAGAGACGGTAAACATTTTTCAGAAATCAGGGAATTGTACACATGTTTTGTTGAGATTTAAGCGGAATTATAGCCTCGAAGTGTTTTGTGACTTTTGATGAGATAGTACACGCGTTTCGAGGCCAGTGTCATTTTATGCAGTATTTTTTAAAATAAAAGCGAAATGAGGCCAAAAATAGTACGCATTGTATGACAATTGCACCCTCTATACCTACAATTTTAAGAGAAACTGTGGCAAGCAAAGAAAGGATCCTTACTGTGTCGAAAACAAATCTTTTATGTTATGAAAATACTGATAATTCACAGAGGAAACTAGACTGTGACAGTACTTAGTCTTTATCCCATTTATCTCCTAGGAAGTAGCATCACATTTCTAGAAACCCTCAAAGTAAATAAGGGAATAATTCTTACAGAATTCCATGCAAGTTCATTCTAGCATTTTGTTATCAAAAAGAATTTACTTTCGTTTCGTATGTACCTAAAAGAAACAAAACCATGTTATTGCTCTCCAATATTGACAATAATGAGTTTCATGAAGAGACAACAAAGGCGATAGTAATTCTAGATCATAATTAAACTACTGGCGGTGTCAATAGAATAGATCAGAAATGTGCAATCTACTCCACAGCTCGGAAAACAAGAAGATGACTGCCGGTGCTATTTTCATTCCAAACAATTAACTAAGCATCCACATCATAAAAATGACTAATTTGGCATTTACTCTAATTAATGAATGCATGTAAATGATAGTACATATATATTCCCTTACATAAACATAATTAGGTATTTTTCTTTAAATATCAATTGAAATCTGGAGCAAGTGCTGCTGATGAAAGTAGAACATCCCATGTGAACAATACGCAGCACACAGAAACAACAAAACAACCGTGCCTGGTCGTCTATGCAAAAACATAGTTTACAGAATACTTAATGATTGGCATGTCACATGCAAAAAATGCACATATGACACTAGAATATATAGCATACAAAACTCTAAAAATAATATATTACAAGTTTTAACAATATATTGTGTTATTAATCAATTGATATTTGAAATGAAAAATTAGCGAGTACGGCACAATGGTACCATTAATTATATTGGTGTTTATATACAATATTTTCAAAAAATTATAATATAACATTTATACAATTTATTTTATTATTTATTAGTTGCCGTATATTTTGAATGCGTTACACGGCAAAAGAAGGAAAAGACATAAACGCGCCCGCATTAAGAAAAATAAGGGCGGTCGCTCAAATAATGTAAATCTACATCGCTATAGACACTGCCAATGGCCATGTACTGTCTCTCACAAGTGAGATTCAGGCACTGAACGTGTTCAATTTCCAAGTTTATCATTTGTTGAAAGAAATAAATGTATTACTATGCTACGAACTAACACAAGAAATACAAATGCAAATTATCAGAGAAGTTCCACCTATCTGGCCTGGGCAAATTTGGCATGTCCCCGAACAATTACATAAAATATAAATACCATAATTGGTTTTGTATTATCACCTTTATCTGCGTTCTAATATAATTAAACAAATGCAATATTTCCACCTTGATTGCATCAGCGCCCTTCTGGAATTCCAGAGGACCAGGCTCCGCCCCAGTCGACGGTCCTAAATATTTTTGTTCTATTACTTCACCATTATATTGTTATCTAGCTACAGCCTCTACATACTGCTAGTGCCTTCATTTCTCAAATGCATACTAAATATTGCATTCATTCACCTTCTAAAAAGAAAACCACTTTCCGATCCCAAACTTAATAATTTAATAAACTTTCATAAAAATTTAATCAACTCCCAACCGAAATCATCGTATCAAAATCCTAATATAACTAAACAAGCCACCCCTTAAAGTTATTATATTTACTTCCCTTTTAAGAACCCATTTCCATTTCCATTTCCATTTAACTTTAACTTTGTACAGGATCTCCCCTACATTCCCGCTATCTTCACTAAAGATTTTCATTAAGGCTATTTTTCTACCTAATATAAATCATTTCTCGTTTACAAATTCTTTTCTCCAGAGCCCCGTCCCTTTGCACTCATACGTTATAGGTTGCATGTCTTCTTTCCCTCACATATTGAACACTGATTCAGAGGAATCTCTTTCTCTATTCCTTTAATCTTCACACGCCTACTCTTAACCATGCAATGCGCTCTCTTTTTTCGCTATTTGATTAGCGATAAACTTCTCTCTTCCCTATTTATTTTATCAGTACATAAAATACTAAAGATCCTTTACCTGCTATCTTGCTAAACATTTTTTGTATTTCTATATCTTTCAATATCTTTAATGCAACTTTCCAAACATCCTTTAAATTGTTTTCCCTCTTCCGCTCAAAACGTCACCCATTTGATGGTTTACCAAAACATTCTAAGACCATTACTCCATTCATTGCTCCTTAAACTCTTTTCTTGAAATTCTGAGCATTTCCTCAAAACATTTCCTTCGTTTTAGTATAGGATTTTGAAGCAATATTTGGCAGCTGTATCCATAATCACACATTTCCTTGCAACTGTTCCTATTTCAATTTGCACAACTTCCTTTGCAGCTGTAGTAGGTACACCTGAAGTTCCTCTACAAACAACCTATGTACAACATCCACAATTTCCCAACCTCATTCCAGTCATATTTTTACACCATATTACATTTTGGCCTCAATAATTACATATATAAAAGAAAAATAATATAACACAATTAACAATTTAACTATATCTACAGTAATTAGAAAAGCAGAAAAGTATTAAACACACAGAAAAAGTTACAGCGTTGTAATCGCTATATTTCGAGCTGTTTGAGTTCTTCTGTGGCAAGAAGACAGGTGAAAGTGATAAAAATAAGTATTGAATAACGAAGATAACGTTATGCATTGAAACAGAAGAAACAAACAACAAGAGCGAGTGGGAAAAAAATTGTGTTAGATTTAAAAACGGTAGTAAACGCGCTTTATGTACAAATATACCTGCCATTTGTTTATCTCTGAGTAAAGATTCAGAGTTATGTGCAGATAACGCGTTAATAAATGTTACATTAAAAGCATCATGAAAATCCTTACAGTGAGATAAGGCATGTTGGGCAACCGGCAAGAGAGACTTTGTTTTAACAGAACGTCTATGATTGTTCACAGGTAGCGAAACAACAGTAGAAATAAAACCAATATAAAATGCTTTGAAAAACTTGCAAGAATACACATATGCGTTCTTGGAAGAACAGGTAGCAAATGAAGAAATATTAAATTCTCTGCATAAATTAGAGTTGTGGAATGAATGGCACGGCATAATGAGCGTACAGGTTTTATATTTAGGGCGTTGGCAAAGGTATGAGCCTGCACCGGGTCGAGGCAAATTCGAAGGAGTTAGTGTTCGGCGGTGTTAATATGCGTGTTAAGAGATGAAAAGTTGTTACAAAGACGATGACCACGGATTGAAAGAGAAAAAGCAATAGATATATTGGGGTGCAAGGGATGTCAGCTATCAAAATGAAGAAAATGTTGCAACCGGTATGCTTAAGGTGTATAGACGTAAGAAAATAGCCATTGCATAAAGAAATATCAATATTTAGGAACGTAGCACCATTGGGAGAGACAGAAATGGTGAAATTAACTGAAAAGTTGAGTTAAGATTAGTTAGGAACTGATCGAGAGATTCTCAGCCATGAATCCAAAGCACTAATATATCATTAATATATCTCAGCCATAATAATGATGCCAAAAGTTCTGACTTATTAAATTCCTCCTCCAAGCTAGCATAAAAACAATGGCATAAAACGGCGCCATTCTGGTGCCTTTCGCAGTGCTTTTAATTTGTAGATAATATTTATTATTAAAACTAAATGCATTGGGAGTGAGAACCAGATAAGCAAAATGACAAATAAAACTGTGGATGGGGTATGAGGAGGTGTTCCAGAGTCCAAGAAATGTCTAGCAGCAGCTTATCCATCATGATGGGGAATGTCAGTATAAAATGACGTCACATAGATAGTGGCTCTAAGTATATTAGAATGTGCCGAAAGGTCACCTTTCTTTAGCAAACTCAAAAAATGGAAGGACTCCTTGATTTAGGATGACCTAGACGTAACAAATGACTGTAACCAACAATCCACTAAAGCAGAAATAAGTTCAGTGGGGGAATCGCAGTTGGTTAATATCGGACGACCTGGACGGTTCTTTTTATGAATTTTATGGAGAAAATATATGGTTGGAGTACGAGGGACATGAGTAAGCAGAGTGATATCTTGGGGACTAAGTCCTTCAGCAGTACCGGAAGAAGCAATAAAAGAAGCTATATCTTTATTAAATTTGACTGTATGATCGGAAGAAAGTAGTTCACAATAAGTGACATCATCAAGCTGTCGATAAGCTTCAGCATTGTAAGAAGAACTTTCCTTTAGTACTACTGAGAATTCTTTAGGGACTGGAAGAATAATAACATCAGGATTATTAGAAAACCTTTTAAGTGCGGATTTCTCACGTAAAGTTATCTTTCGGAGTGATCTTATCTAGAAATTTAGAATCACTAATGGAAGTTAAAAATGGGTTAATAAACATTTCTAAAGCATGGCTAGAAGGTAAAGGAGGAGATTCAAGTTTGGAGGGAGGACGAAACTTGAGAAGGCAAGGAGTAAGATGTGATGTAGGCTGAGAAGACTTAGTATGCCAATAGTAACGCTATCTTAAATTACGGTAAACTTTAACGCCATCGGAAACCTGTTTAATTCGATTAAATTTGGGAGTTGGGGCAAAAGATAATCCTTTTTGCATGAGCAATGTCAACATCAGAAAATGAAATAGAAGATAAATGAACAACCACACTATTACTTGCAGGAGAAGTTCAAGAGGTACATTTGCTATTGGGATACTGGTATGCAGTAACAGAGTAAAATTTAGATGGACGAGGTAAATTGAGAATAGAAGCCAGCTAGAGCGACGGTGAAAAGTTGTAGAAGAAAGATGCGCTAAACTAAATAGGAATGCCTGCTCTTAAATATTGTAAATATAACCGCCATAGTTTACAAAGATGATTCTGATAGATAGAATATAATAATTTATTCGCACTCATCAAGATACTATTAACTGTGGTATTATATTTAGGAGAACGTGTCAAAATGATTTTAATAAAACTAATTAAATTGGACAAACGAAATTGCTGCAAATATTTGCAATTATTGATATCTTCCGTTAAATTGCTGGGAGATATGGTGCATAAATAAGTGGAATTGGATTGGGTGGTAGGACCTATAGCAAAAACGGCAAATAAAGTAATATTCCGTTAGGACAAACACCAGTAATAGCTCAATAAGAAAGAAAGTCAACATGCTCTGTATAATTGCTTAATTGCTTAGAATGGTACTTATATTTGTTAAACCAAAGTTCATAAAATTACCTTGGATAGATGTCGTAGTAGATATATTAAAAACAAAAGCTCAATAATAACAATAAAGTGTATTAGAAAACACAGAGATAGCAATAAATAAAATTAAAGGAATAATTGATAAATAAAATAGAAATCAAAAGTAAAACGTGCAAACCAAATTTAAATTAAAAAGCCAAGTTAAAAGAAACACCAGAGGTGCAAATGATATAAATGAAAAAAAAAACTAACACTATTAAAATATAACTAAATTAACAACAATCACAACAGCAGAAAAGGATAAAACGCTAAGAAAAGTCATAGAGGTGTAATCGCTATATTTCGAACTGTTTGAAAGTTCTTCTTGTCATATGCTACTTCTACTACTACTACTACTACTACTACTACTACTACTACTACTACTACTACTACTACTACTACTACTACTACTACTACTATTACTATTACTACTACTACTACTACTACTATTACTACTACTACTACTATTATTATTACTATTACTTATTCTAATAATATCACCATTACTATTACTATTACTTCCACTACTTACTCTCTAATTACGCTATTCTGCTAACACTGCTGCTAATACTTCTTCTTCTCCTACTACTACTTTTTCTTCTTCTTCTTCTGTTGCTATTACTACTTCTTCTACTTCTGCTACTACCACCATCACTAATACTATAACTACTACTACTTCAATTAGTACTACCACTGCTACTACTTCTACTACCATCACTTCTTCTTGTACTTCTGCTGCTACTACTACTACTACTTCTTCTACTTATGCTACTGCTTATACTAGTATTACTGCTACTACTACTACTACTACTACTACTACTACTACTACTACTACTACTACTTTTTTGTTCATAGGCGGCTGCTGCTCCTTATCCCGCATACAAATCGCAGAAACCTGAGAACGGGGCTACAAATATTGAACTTTCTCACAAAACTATAATATTATAGAGAATCTAGATAAAAAGTGTCCAATTCTTAAGGCTGTTATACAATGTATCATTATAAAAAACGATAAAATAGTTCCATTTCAAAATACATTTTTTTCTAAATCATCTGGGAAGCATAATAAAGGGTTAATTATTTGTGGATTTTGCAAAACAATGTAAATTTCTAATTCTGGTGATACCCATAAAAGAAGAAAATTTTCTTCTGGAGTCATCTTTCACTGAGGAATGCTGTCACAATCGCATGCGAACTTATCTGACTACATTGTTTTACAACATGTTTACTTTTTTCTACGATTTGCTAAAAGACCTTTGCATGAACGCAGAAAACGTATATCCATGAGTTCTATTTCGTTGCGCTTATAATAAATACTATTCAAGTTGAGAATATATAAAATGCAATTCAATACACTTTATTTTGAAGGAATTGACATAATCCTTCATTTCTTTTATGTAAAACATTCTCTCAAGGCTCATGAAAATATGTACAATGAACTCCAATCAAATCCAAGAACTGGCTCCTTGAAAGAGCATACACTACTGAAGAGCGTACGATGAGGATACTGTGCATTTCCGAATGCTCGCTGGATTATTCTGCTTTGAAGGCAATGAACAAATGTGTATGGTCATGTGGATTGCCAAATTTGCTTGCAGCTGTAATTAACATGTAAGATAAACAATACATTTCGGCAGTAATACTAAAACACGCGCACGGATATGTAAGTGTTTTTGAATGTGCGTTGTAAGTTTGTATATTCACTGTATCAACTTTATAAAAGATTAACTAATTAGTATGCTCAGTTCGAGGTTCTAATAAAATTTTATATATACACACGTTTTAATTTTGTGGTTCAAAAACCTTCGTTCATAAGAAATACAAGCATTTATCATCTGGGTAATGGAAAGGGAAGAAAAGCTAGTGATTTCTCAAATGCTTCTACTTAATCAAGGAAAGTAGATCAAGGCGACCTGGCAACTATGCGGAGAATGTAATTTTGAAGACGTCGAGGAACAAAATGTAAATTGCAGCTCTTTTGTGGGAAGAATGTTCAAATTATTGGGATTAATACTGCTTGCAAAATTTCAGGTAAGACTAATTGTAAATATACAATAAAAAACCTTGCCACGGATTACAAGTATTGCTTAAAATATGATCTCTTCTTTAGAAACGTTGTTAAGATTCATAAATCTTGTGTGATTGATTAAAATGTACAATTTACTCGTTCGTGTATCATGAAAAGTAGAGCAGATTATGGAATACAGAAGGAGCTGGAGTGGCTCTATTTACAACTGCTTTCAGTTACAAAAGATCTTTATTTTTACCCCTTGTATTATATTTGATTATGTAATAACCAGAATAGACCGCAAAAAAGCGATAGTCACGTAGCATTCACATAATTTTACACAAATTTGTTGAAAATTTTAAAAACAAAATGTCATTCTTGAAGTGTGTGACTATTGATTCGACGATATACCCTTTTCGAGGTCTGTGTTATTTTATTAAGTATTTATCAAAAAAAAATCCCTTCGAAATATGGTCAAAAATTGTGCGCAATGTGTGAAAGCAGCACCTTGTATATGTATAATTTTAAGATAAACTGTGGCAAGCAAAGAAAATTCCCTTACGTTATGTAGAAAAAACCTTGTGTAGAAAAAGTCTTTATATGTGATGAAAAGGCTAATAGAAACCCTCAAAAATTCTATAGGAACTTTACTACAAATAATTTTTACAGCAGTTAGTCCGTGGCGGAGTACCTCATAGAAAATGGCATCACATTTTTACTAATCCTCTACGTAAATAAGGAAGAATTCCATGCAAGTAAATAACGAGCAATTCATTCTAGCAGTTTGGGTTCCAAGAAGAATTTAATTTGGTTTCATATGTAAAGGATACAAAACTGCGTTACTGCGTTAGCATTTCTTAAGAAGGATTAAATTTATATTAATATGCTATGAACAAATGCCAAAATTACAAGCGCAAAGTACCAGAAGCCTCCACTTATAAACCACGTGCCATTTTTGGTATGCCCCCTAACAATTACAAATAATATAAATTCCTTTATTTATCTTTTTATATGTTCTAATTTAATAAAACAAATACAATAGTTCCACCTTGATAGCGTCAGTTCCCCAGTCCCCTGTTCAACAATAGTAGCCGAACTAGACTCCGACAAAATTCAAAGTCCTAAATATTGTTTTTTTGCCCATTACTCTCCCAATACTATTATATTGTTAGAACCTACAGCCTCTACAAACTACTAAAGTCTTTATATCTAAAATGCATAGTAAATGCTACATTTATTCACCTTCTAAAAAGTATTTAATTTTTAAGTCTCAAATTCAATAATTTAACACAAATTTAACCCTCCCACAACAATAATAATCAATAAAATATTAGATTGAAGATTGAAGAATATGTCTATTCTAGAAATAATTTAATAATATATTAAATTATTTTGAATTGAAGCTATCATCTAAAATTAACAGGATATAGTAACTATTTTTTTAGATTTTATAAAGTACGTGAAAAAATGCTGGTGCTACACAATTTGTGCATATTGTATCAATAGTGTTAAAAAAAAAAAATTATTTGTTATTGGTGTTACTAAGTGCCTGGCACACTGGATTATGACGATCTACATATTTAAAAATGTCATAAATTCTTTGTAATTTGCGATAAGAGGCTGAGTTTTATCAGTTTTAATGGCCGCTTTATTAACAAACACATAAAATTATAAAATTTTTATAGCGGATCGAATTTCTGTAATGTTGCAAGGAACATTATAACACATTTATAGCGTATAATTAAAACTGCGTTGTATATAAAAGTGTAACACCACCGTCCGATAATCACTGACTATTTGACGCTCGAAAGGTAAGAGACATTTTATACTGTTAGCATACACTTAGCATAGATTTTATATGTAAAGTATTGCGTTCATTTATAAAAGAAATAGTGTATAACCAAATGAAGGAAAGTCCATTATAAATTCGTTATTAGTAATTTGGGTACATATTTAATTTTCAGATCAAAATGAAGCCTTCTGTGTTTCTAACAACTCTGTACGTCGAGATGCTGCTTCTTAGCAGCTTTGATGCAACGCCCCTTCCAGCCCAGGTTCTCCAGACTCTGGCCAAAGAGATTCCTCCTGCAGCTAATATGGTAATTATTATATTCCAGTTCAATGTAACTTATGTCTAACCTGTGAAAAAGGAAGTAATTATGCATTATCACGTAAAGCTTAGGTTCGGCAGATTTTGGACTCGATGATACCACATTATTTATGTGATTAAAGCTTCAATTTTTATTTTATTCAAGCGGAAAACGTAATGCATGATCTTAACAATGACCTTATTAAAATATCTAACTAAGCTAATAGGAAAATAACATGGTATGCATACATATAAAGGCCCATATCAATTTTTACATACTCACTATAGCATAAAATAAAATACAAATGCTTGTGAGATATATACATAATATTCTACACGAACTTTAGACTGAAAAGTGTAAAATTTGCTCACAAACAAACATTCATAAGCCATATTCACCACATATATATAAACTGTAAACACATTCTTCAGATTTCCAAAAAATAATCAAGGAATATCATAACAGGAAATCGGGCAATTTAAAATAATAATTTTAAAAAATTAAAAAAATAGAAACCTTGTGCAATACCGTCATTTCACTACTATTTTACTGTTAACTTGGGTTTTATAAGAAAACTATACTATTTTGTTACTCTTAAATGTATGAATCATGCGCAAATATTTATCATTATTCCATTATTACGTAATTTATTTACAGTCCATTCTAAGTTTATTTAATGTATACTTGCGCATTTTTTTCTGTTTATTATTAATACTTTGTCATTTAAATTTCTGTATTAAATTATCTAGGAAACAAAAATACAGGAGAATATTAAGGTGGTATTTTAAAGTAAGCACATGTAAATATCATCAACGTTGGTATGTGCCATTATATTTGCCAGTAAACCGGATAATGTTGGGGCTACATTGCGGGAAAAAAACAGGCATAATTTATACTTTTTTATAAGTTAAGGGATCAATTACGGTTTAAGTCTGCAAAAGTAATTTATAACGAAAAATTGGGTAAATAATAGTTAACCCGTGCATCAACCACATCGGTACAGAATAATGCATTCCCGTTTGGAAGTGCCCTTTATATATTTTGAAACTAAGAGTGGCGTTTTATAAATGCGCATTCCTTCTTATTTCAAACACAGTTGCATGAGTGCGTCTTACCATCATTGATCTCCATTTCATAAAATTAGTTAAAGATACCAATATAATTATTTAAGTATTTATTTGAAGTTCGTTGTTCCTTTTTTACATTCAAAAGTCGCTAAATTGTAATCTAAATTTTAAAAAAGGATGTCTCATAGACAATCACGTGCCGTGGTTGATCCAATTAGTAATATTTTGAAGCTCTACGAAGAACTATGTGCTAAGCTCCTGGAACTGTCTTTGAATGTCATTTCTCTTCCTTGTATTTATTTCAAGTTACCGCAGATGCAAAGTATGTTGACGTAGATTGCTGTGAGGTGTGACATTCATATAGCTTTATGGACAAGCTACCGCTTTTAATTTTATGTATTTTCTCATAATAAATATCTTCACGTTCACTACATTCATTTTCAACATCTCTGTTCAACATGTTTGATACTAATGTTTTAATAAATATGTGCACTTACACGCCATTTCGATATATTTTTTGCTCATTTGGCCATTATATTTACAATAGGGATGAAACAATAGCTTCATTTGCAGACAATACTTGCTACAGTACAATATCTTACTTGGGGATATCTCACAGCTAGTGATGACATTATATTTACAATAGGGATGAAACAATAGTTTCATTGACAGACAATACTTGCTACAGTACAATATCTTACTTGGGGATATCTCACAGCTAGTGATGACATTATATTTACAATAGGGATGAAACAATAGCTTCATTTGCAGACAATACTTGCTATAGTACAATATCTTACTTGGGGATATCTCACAGCTAGTGATGACATTATATTTACAATAGGGATGAAACAATAGCTTCATTTGCAGACAATACTTGCTACAGTACAATATCTTACTTCGGGATATCTCACAGCTAGTGATGACATTATATTTACAATAGGGATGAAACAATAGCTTCATTTGCAGACAATACTTGCTACAGTACAATATCTTACTTGGGGGATATCTCACAGCTAGTGATGACATTTCTCGAACCCAAGCAGTATCTTATATCTCATCTGCTCCACTATCCTCCTGACTGCCATTATTCTCGCTCTGATAGGCAACAGGAATCAACTTTGTCCAATTGTCGAGGGAATGGATACAGCAAATTAAGGAATTCTAATTGAATTTTGCGCCTATAGTGAGATCATCGAATGCAAGAACGAAGGGTGAAGCAGTAGCCATGAATTATACAAGCAGATCAGCAATCTGCTGCTAACATGAGCAGTTGAAAATGGGGGAAGTAAGACTTGGAATCCCCAATTAACCAGTCTATTAAGTTTAGGAATAGTTAGTTGGTAACTGAATAGTATGGCGGGATGGAAGGATAGGAATGAAGCTGCGAGGAAAATTAAGAAGCTGTTGAGAGACAGAATAGACAACTGACTCTTTCGGAAAGTACAGAACATGTTTCTCCGAAGATCGGGGCTGAAAATCGGTAGGGGATGGATATTATATATAAATATCCCTTGCTTTGTTAAATTAGGCGTTTAGCAGAAGACAACAGTTACAGACGGAGAGAGTACGAGGATATATCTTGTATATTCATAAAAATAATCTTGGGAGCAATCACTGACACACTGCAACGGGACGGAAGAATGCAGAAAACAATAAATATCTGCTATGTTTGTTAATGAGGGAGAGGGCAGTGGTAGTGCTTTACTTTGTTGGTAGACGGGAAGGAGTTGTGAGTAGGTTCACTTTTACACAAAAGAAATTTCAATTTGAAAAATGCGGACAAACCGAAAAGTGGGTAGGGGACTATTGGATTCACGAGGTATTTAGGATAACTTTTATGTCTGTGAAGTGATTTTTAAAATCATTTACTCATTTTGATTTTATCTGAATTTTAAATGTTGTATTTTCACCATTTTAAAATACTTATTTGATGTGTGTACACTTATGAATTGTTTATCTCATAAGAAATGAGCATCTGCTTGTGCAGTGCAATATAAAATATTTCAAATTACCTACAATTTCAGCATCCTTGCGAATAAGATACGATATTTCTGCAAGAAATATATTTTCAATATAGGCACATTACTATCATACTACTACTACTACTACTACTACTACTACTACTACTACTACTACTACTACTACTACTACTACTACTTTTACTTCTACTACTACTACTACTACTACTATTACTACTATTACTACTACTACTATTACTACTACTACTACTGCTACTACTACTACTACTACTACTACTACAGTCCGTCCTGGTAGTAAGAATATTTTCTTTGAAAATCCACAATTGAGTGTTCAATCCCGGAATGGATAGATGGATTTTTTCGGATGTATGTCTCCCTTCGGACAGGAACAGAAGCCTTGGCTCCCCTGTCATACATTTATCGCATATAGCAAATTTTTAACCTATAAGAAAATCTTTCTGTTCCTAATATATCGGCCGTTGAAAAGGACGCTGATGATTTGTGTACTTTAATAGCTTCAGCAAGTATACCCAATGTATTATAGTTCTACTCTTACTGCTACTATCACCATCCCTACGCCTGGAACGTTTCCTTCTAAAAAAAATCCTTTCCCAATATATAATTTCATCTCATGTATCATCAGTGTCCACTTCCTGTGGTGCCTCAGTATTAAAAACGGGCGTTAAACACTACTAAAAAAACAAAAAAACATCACTACTACTACCACCCCCACTACTACTCCCACCACAACTCCCTATAATAATAATAATAATAATAATAATAATAATTGTTTGTTACAGAGTGGTGCTGCTCCTTCTGATGCTGCAAACCAGTCACCAAAACGTGGGGGCTGTTATCCACCATTGGGACCTCCTTTCGACACTATATTTCCTATTTTAGATAATCTACTTAAAGAAAATCCGACTGTAACAAGTATTTTGGAATACATTACAAAAATGTCAAGAGAACAAATAATTTCATTTCTAAAAAATTTGTAAAATTCAATGAAGGAGTTAGATTTTCAGAAACAGGGTAAATTCCAATTTGTGTGATACTCAAAAAGAAAATCCTTAAGCTGTAGAGTAACCACTTCCTTTAGAATGTTATTACAGTTCTAGTTGAAAATATAAACAATAAATGTATTTTGCATATTCTTTATTTTGAAGTAATTAACCTAATCCTTCGTTTCCTTTGAATGAAACATTCCTAAAGGCTCATGATTATATGTGCAATGAATTCCAATCAAGTTTATGAATTGGCTCTTTGAAAGAGCATTAGATGAGGGCACTGTGCATTTCTGGATGCTCGCTCGTGTATTCTGCTTTGAAGGCAATGAACAAATGTGTATGGTGATTGTTGATTTCAAAATTCGCTTGCGGCTGTAATTGACCTGTAAGATAAAACATTACATTTTGGAGGCACTACTAACCACACGCACACGTATATGTAAATACTTTTAAGTGTGCAATGATAGTTTATATATTCAAATTTACGAATTTTGTGAAGTATTAAGTAATTAGTAATCTCAGTTTGAGGTTGTTAAATATATTTTATACATTTTTATTTTTTTGGTTCAATTCCTTTAGAAGAGATAGAAACGGGTATTATCTATGTAGTGAAAAAGAAAGAAGATTTAGTTGATTTCTGAAATGATTCTTCCGTAGCAAGGAAGTAGTTATTTGAGTCGACCATGAAAGTGATTCAGAACAATGCGGAGAATGTGATTTTGAAGACGTCGAGGAACAAAATGTAAATTATAGCTTTTTCGTAGGTAAGAGTGTCGAGACCTATATTCGCTTTGTCGGGAAATAAAACTCTGACTGCCGGCTAGCCAGTTGGGTAAAAAGAGCTACAAAACCACGAAAGACCCGATATGTTGGAAAGCAGGTGTCATCGTATACTTGGTGTTTTAAAAATGTTGGTCAATAATTGGAAGATTAGAAGTATAAACGAAACGAGGCAAAAGCGTTACAGTAATCAATGGTCGGCAAATGAGCAGTTTCTGGAGTAATCTGTGCACATTTTCTTTTCAGATTCGCCGCTGATTATGTGAGCGCTTATGTCGAAGAATGCCGTAAATTCTCTGCAGTGCTAAGTTGATAAATCATGAGAGAGTGAAATTTCAAACTTTCGCTTCATTACCATAGCAATTTGATTAAGCCCAAGATTAAGTTTTCAATTCTCGTTGGTTAAGTTTTGTATTGTATTTGCCTAGTCATGTGAATGTTCTGCATACTGAGAAAGAGTAAAGGAAGGAATGAGTATTAGCAACAAACATGCAAAGGCGTAGCTCAATTTTGTGTAAATAGTTGAACCTTTCGGGTCAGTGATAGAAATTTGTGTCGTATAGTTTGTAAACATTTTCTTTGCGGACAATGGTTTACTGGAACATTTTGCTTCTTTCCGTTTATACTTCCCATCTTAAAATTATGAACGATTACTTTTGAAACAATCTGTATATATGCACAGCGAGGCATTTTGAAATAAAACCCCAAATATTTGATATATTATTACTTATATCTAAACTGTTTTTGCTGGGTTTAAGGGCACAAGGATTAGAAAATTTACCTATACACAATTAATAATGATCAGAGAAAATTATATTTTTCAACAAACTATATTTTAATGGATTGAAAGTCATAACTATATCAAAACTTAAACTAAGTAAATTTGGAATAATAATAATAATAGCGTTTGCCGAATTCTTCTAATGCAAATAGTTCATTAGTAAGCGCATTTTAAGTGTTATTCATCAAAAGCAAGTAGACAAAGCGACAATATGATAATTAAATAATACTGCCACCTGATTCTCCGTTCTTTATTGAAGTTGAAGTCTAAAGCATCTAGCTTTAGAGATAATTGATGCAATTTCAAGAAAAGCATGACAAATGCAGTAAGAATACCTTAGAAATCTATATATAATTACATTCTTCTACATGTATTATTATACCTCAGAGGGGAATGTCAGCATCCTTGGCAATCTGTTAATACTTGGCTGCAAATAATTTTATGTTCTAGAACTATTTACAGAAATGGTATGATCCAGTCTCACAGCATTAGCACGTTTTAGTGGTTTTGTAAATCGATGCTTTGTGCACTTGTAAAAGGGTTATATGCGTAACACCTAAAGAGAGGAAATATATGTTACATTATTCGTATACAGAGAATTGACCTCGTAAATAGTAATTTGTACTCACTTGGGAATACCAATATTCCGCCTTATGCTTCACCGTTTTGTCATTAAGTAGTGGGACAAAAAACATTTCATACAATGGAGGGAACGGTGTTATGAAAAGGCACGATTTCTTTGTTATGTTTTAATTGTGAAGTCCTATCAGAGATATAGCTAACTTTTCTATAGCTCCGAAAACTTAAAAGTATAATACTAATGGTTCATTCATCTAAGCATTAACATAGAAAGGCCGCTAAAACAATCTCAGATACTATACCGTTTTTTTTTTTCTTTTGCGCTTTGATATTCTTAGAGAAAATATATATGTTTACTTTGCAAATTAAAAACTAAATCATTTCTTTGTTTTATTTTCTTTCCAAAATGTATTCAGTAAAACTACTTTGATAGCTTAAATTTCGAACTGTTTAGGAAAATTTTTTTTCATACTGAACCACAAACACACATACATACCAAGGGTGGCAGAAAATGTACACACTCACAGTAGATATCTATTTAACATATTTCCAAGTTGGACCAAAAAACAACGGTAATGTGTATAGGATGATGTTCTGTAAACAGATGTGACTCACCAACATTATCGTAGGGTTGCTACAACAAATTGGGAGAAAATATAATCGTTTGAACAGCGTAAAGCAATTTTGAAGTCGTTTTGGAAAACTGAGAATGTTGTTGAAGTTCAAAGGCATTGGGGAAGTGTGTACAGAACAGAACCGCCAACGCGAGTAATAATTGCACGCATTCGAGACATTTTGAGACTCATGGTAACGTATGCGATGTTTACAAGGGCAGATGTGAGAGACCTCGCACAGCAAAAAACCCCGCGTTCTCGGCTATGGTTTTTGAACGTTTTGAGCACTCACCGCAGAAATCTATAAAGCAATGTGCACGTGAGGCTGGGATTAGCAGAACCAGGTAAGTTTTATTATTAAAACAGCAAAGTTGAAAGTTTTCATCCCAAGACTTTTGTATGCATGAAATGAAGATGACCCTGATCGGAGAATGCAGTATTGTGAGTGGTTTTGGAACATGGTGCAAGAGGATGAGGTCTTCGTAGGGAAAGTTGTTTGGTCCGATGAGGTACAATTTAAGTTGAACGGAACTGTTAACCGGCATAACTGTGTCTACTGGTGTGCAAACAATCCAATTATTATTTTGGAAAAGGCTGTTAATTCACCTGAAATTTATGTTTGGTGTGGGTTGTCATCTAGGGGTCTAATTGCGCCATTTTTTTTGAAGGAATAGTAACTGATCCAGTGTAACTGAACATGATACGCACATCCATCTTACCCGTCATTCATACACTCTATGGAAACGAGGAGTGTTACTTCCAACAGGATGATGCACGACACCAACACATTACCACTGAGATGTACATGCGCACCTCGATGACAATCTTCCAAGGCACTTAATAGGACGAAGAGGTCCAAAATAGTTTCCACCGCTTTCTCCGGATCTAACTCCGCTGGACTTCTACCTGTGGGGGAACTCTTAAGGATGTTGTATACCGAAGAAAACCGGCTACACTGGCGGCACTTCGGGAAGAAATTGAAACGGGGTGTGCTACAATTGCTGAGGGCCTTTCGCAAACGTTGCTCAATCAGTAGTGCAACGTACTCAAAAGTGTATCGACCCCGAAGGTGGGCATTTTGAGCAACTGTTGCTAATGTAAAAGTCTAAGATCACTAGTACTTATCATTTTCTGTTTGTGTGAATTCAGTTTTATTATGTAGCACAGTTTTTTCTTTGCTTGAAGTGAGTATATATTTTTGGCACCCTCTGTGTATGTGGATATATCCACATGAAAATTAAATGCAAAATTAAAGATTGACTGAGATATGCGGGGCAAAGTTATGCTCATAGGAATGGTACCAAAGTAACACACAATCTGATCTAACTATGCTTTAAAGTGCGTGAATTGTAAATGCCTATATACAGAGCTTTCAAGTAAAAACTACACCGCAAACGCGGTGTTTGATTCTCCGCAGCTGAACTGACGCACCGCTCGCTGTCGAAGACAGGATTCAAAACACTGCGCGTGCATTATAGTTTTTATATGAAAGTCCTGTAAAGAACTTGTATGAAGCGAATTTTATAACAAGGATTGTAGTGATTAAAATGAAAATAAACAATACTCGGAAAATGAAAGAATTCTTATTAATTGTCACAGGTATGTTATTTGTTATATAAGTGGTTTGTGTTATTTAAATCACAAAATGTTATTTTTCGCTTGCGCCTGCAGTTCAGCGCAAAGCACGTCGGACCAAAGTTAATCATTCTCCTGTTTTAAACAACAGCCAGTCCCTGCTGAATTGACTGCATGTCACAGTTCGCTACTACCAGAGCAGGGATTATTTCTGTCTTTGTGTTATTACATGTGCATTTATGATCAGTGTTAGACTTAAAGCATGTTAGTGAAGTAAATTTTACTGTGCTGCATTGTATGAAAATGTTACTACAAGAATAGAGAAAAAATAAAACAATTACTGCACAGAGTTTAAAAAACTTAGAGGGAATTATGCAAGTGCAGATGTTGAACCGAACGCAAATTACATTAAAATTGTTAGAAATATGTGAGTACACACAACACCACCTAATCAACTACTATAATATAATGTAGTATCATTATGTAATAAAACTAATATTTTGTACATGCTATTATTGATCAGAATTGTTCGAGTAGATATGGGAAGGAAACAGCCATTGACAACGCCAGAGATTGATGCGATCTTCTTCCGCGAAACTTGGGTTCAGCTGTGGTCAGGCCAAAAATAATTCTCTGTATAATAAAGCCGTGCAATCCGCGGTCAGAATGGGGAATTATCTTAATACGACCTATCTCACAACCACCTATCACTAGTTTTGATTTTGCTGAATGACATGTGTATACTAGTTGTACTCGCTTGAACGTGAGAAAACACTTTCACTGAAGTGGTGCAGGTACTTTTCCTATATAGCAGCATACTATGGAGTTAGCATAGCTGTATTTTAAATTTTCTGAAAGTGCTAAATGGTTTATTTGCTCTTAAAACTTCAGTTCATTTTTTAACGGTTAATATTACCTTTTTCTTTTTAATTATTAGACAGTTTCTCTTTCCTTTAGCCTTTCTTAGTCACCTTTGCTCTTTTGTCTACTTTCGTTCCACTTTAGCATTATTATTACTTGGGGAGGCACAAGAAGCGATCGTCGTATTTTAAGGAACTACTCGATATCTGCTTAGATGAAAAACTTAGTTCTGCCGTAAACTTGTGCTCGTCAGGATTGGCTCCGACATTCCCGGCTGACACAGCTCATCAACTACCTATTGTTTATTAAATACGTCACGCAATAAAAGAGTAAAATTTTAGTATAACTGATCGCAACTAAGAATGAAAGGGAAAGGCTATGTCCATTGTAACTAGGGGAAAAACAAACGCCCTAACTTAAATTTTACTTTTGCTCTCTTTTGTAGCACACTGTTGACACAAGCTGTTGTATTCATGGGTTTTATAAACTTCGGATAAGCTTTAATTAAGCTTACATCACTCTCAAAAAGCAAGATAAATTAATTGGCAACGGAAATGAATGTTTTAATCATGATAAGAGCAACGTATCTGTTTTATAATTATAATTAATAAGTATTATTCACATTTAATTGGAGCAGAATGCAGTGAAATATTTGTACATGTCCTGTTCCTTAAAACATACGTATAAATATTCTTACATATCAACGTTAATTTATGTTAAAAAAACACTTTTTCGTAGGACATACAGAACCTCGATTAGAGGCAGTTCTTATTATCAATGAAAGTTTTAAGAAAATCAATTTGCTAAGATTTTTAGTGAAATAAATATTTTTGAAACCAGAAAAGATTTTAGTAATCTTCCCTCTCTACGAGGTAACCAATTAAATATACATTTACCGCAATTTTTATATTGAAATATTACAAGAATAATGTCTCATGAAAACTGTCACGTGCTTTGTGTCAAAAACTTCACGGATTCTGAGATATTAGTAATTGCATACATAGACATTAACAAGTTTAGTTTAAAACCAAAGGACGTGAAAATATATAATTATTATTACTCTTACATAAATAACTCAAAATATTAGTCAGTTCCATGAAGTTAGCAAATTGCATTACCAAATTTATAGAAATCGTTTTCAAAAATGATTGTACGAGAATGTAAAAAGTTATGCACAGTTAATATACAAAATATGAGATACACAAAAATTCAGAGACTTTTAACTAATTTAACAATAAATAAAACTTTTCATTAACTAGTATTATTGGCTGAGATTGAGATGCCTCTCACCTAAGGGTAAAATAACAACATTCCAGAATTCTATCAAAATTCGATTCTGGGCCACATTAACTTTTCCTAGTAATACTTAATCATCACCAAGGCTTTTTTGATAAAGGAGTTCTGGAGTAGTGTGGTAGTCACGAAAAATTGCACAATGTTCAAATTCTATAGTGCACCTCTTTTTAAAAATAAGGCTGTTGGGTACTCCGTTAATTATATGGAAACATTCTATTTCTCCAATATTTAAATTTATTTTCATAAGTCAACTATATCTTAGAGGTTGAAAATTATTTTATGACTTCTTCCACTCTCATTCCACTCTTAACTTTTGCATTAGGCAGTTTTTGTGAGGATATATTTTAGATTAGATATCAGCTTTATTTATTTGTAAGGAAGCACATATTTTTCACTCCCTATTTCTATCAATCAAGAACATGCAATTTTAATTACCCGAAAAATCAACTTTTAAAATTGCTGGATCAATACAATTTCTGCAAGAAGCTCGACTATAGCAAAGAATGATAGTGATAATACAGATGCAAAAAGCAAGCGAGTTTTTCATAAAACACCTCAAACATATTTTACCTAAGAGCATTCGTTAACATTCTGTACATAAAATGAGGACGGTTTTTAGGAACGATACCACTAACCCACATCATACGAGCAGCCAATGTCTCCCACTTTTTTCTCCTTAAAAAGTTTTCAAAATGAGAAACTTTAATTTGGCGCGATTTCCCAAATCTTCTTTTACAGCTCTTGACAAATACAGCTGCATCAATCAGCAGATGGCAACTCTGCATCGTTTTAGACAATGAGTGAAATTGGCGCATGTATTAGCGAGCTGTGACGGAATTCCTTGTTTACATCCATAAAAGGCTGAAGAATGTTTATGGAGATGTAACAGGGATGTTGGCACTATTAGAAGCGGGTTCATCGCTGTGTGGGAGCTGAGGGCAAACCTAATTAGCTGATGAAAACACGAAGCAGCCGATCTGTTACTGCAACATGCTCCGAGTCTATGCGATCATTTGCGCTAACCGTGGGGTAGGCACTGACTACTTGTGTCACCTACAAAAGACAGCGAATTTTACCGCGTATAGAGTCGGTCCTGGTGGTGTAGTGGTAACCATACTTGCCTTGTAAACCCAAGATCGCGGGTTCAAACCCGGCCAGGATCGATAGATATTTATTCGGCCGTAAAAATCCTAAGTATGGCTTCCTTCGGAAGGGAAGTAAAGCCATGGGTCCCATGTGTACATTTACGGTACCATAAAGAACCTCAAGCCTGAAAGAACAGGCCTTTGTGCAAAATTTGTCGGCCGTTTCACGCTCTGAATTGAATGGGACGCTGATGACCGGAGCTGTTAAAGAGCGTCGTAAATAAATCAAATCAACAATCAACAATCGCGTATATCTTTGTTAATTAGTTGATCAAAATATTGAAAAGAAGAGTATATTAAAAAGTAAGACATCAATAATGAAAACTGTAAATAACAAGTAAACAAAATTTCATTGAAAGAGATAAACATTGTAGTCATCACTTTGTGACTGGCCCTTGTAATTTCTCCAACAGGCTGGTCTACCTCTAGAAGCGAGATAAAGCACCAGGTTATACGTAGAAAACAAAGCATTTGATAAATTAAGAATAGTTTTTTTGGGAGGGAGAGAAACAATAGCTTGACACTCTTTTATAAGCCAAGTGCACTAAAATTGTTGGTATTAAAATCCAAGCATTTTACAAAATGGATCCCAAATATACATGTACTACTACAACGAGCATCTCTGAAACAACAATAACAGTAGCTTGCAATAGTACGCTTACTATATATTTAAGCATTTCTTAATATTATTTAACTTATTGCTCAGATCAAAATTTGAATGAACATTAAAAATGCATGAATAATTAAGTGTGATATTCTTAAATGTTCCTGACAATAACTAAAAAGTATGTATGCTTTAAATAGTAATTTCTTTAGTTAAGAACGAGAACCTAGAACCTTTAGATAAATTGTTAACTTACATTGTTGTCAATTTTCAGAATATATTGTGTTCCTTAATATAAAATAAATAAATGAATATACAATAACATAGAGAATTTAAATAAAAAGTCACTTTAGGAAGTGTTCAAACATCGAACCCTAAGGGTTAAAAACACGATTTTTACAGCAACATCTATATTCAAGTTTTTATTTTAAGGACAGCAAATATGAAATTTATATGTTAATTAGGAACTTTATTAATAAGCCCAGAGTAGCATCCTGCAATATGACCGTAATAGTTTCCGTTTCGGTGGGAATGGATTACATTGTTAAGGATAGTTGCTAGGGTTTGTGCCTACGCCCACAATGGAGGCAACTTCGAGAGAAAGAGACCAGGTGAGGGTCACATCGGACGGCCACATTTCACGGGCTGTGAAAAAATGAACGTAAACGGTGTCCCTAACGTAATAGAGCAACATAACGCCAGTGAAGGCCCCCTCCAAGGAATTCGAGCCCCTCAGGCCGGAGCAGAAATCTTTCCAAAGCGCAAGCCACAGCCACGTCGCGCCAGCCCACCTCGCTCTGGCACTTTTGACCCTATAACAGAACCAATGGAATGAAATTATGTGAAATGGGAAAGGAAAATTTTTGTGAAAAAGAATAATCCATCCCAACTTTCGTTTAAGCGACCAGGGGAAGTCACGAAAAAATCCAAGGCCAGAATGACCGGCCTCAAGGGATGTGAACCCCAAACCTGAAACGCTATCGCCTTAGCCACTTCGTTCAGTCTAGCATTTGTTGGTAAAGAATGCATAGATCGCTTGCCAGAGCTATAAATCATTTTGACATAACAAGTTCACCACCCTCTAAAATGAGAAAAAAAAACTGGCCTTTAAGTTGCTGAATTTCGGCTATGTGTGAGACACGTATGCCTGTTTCCTTGTATCGGCAGTTCTCGCAACCTATTCTGTATATTAACAAGAGATAACCCAACACAATAAATCAGAACGTGATCGCTACTGCGAGGCTATAAAAAATAACCTTCACTTTTAATGAATAAATCGTTTATATTTATGGTACAAATTATGATAGCAGAAGACCTCAAAAGATAACAGCGCTCATTAAATGAATATTTGCTGCTCTTTTATTAACATATATCATTTAAAAGTTTAAAATATGACATATTTGGAAACTTGGATAAAGTACGTGAAGAAATAAAATATATTTTCTATCGCAGAACAGAATTAGATTCACCATAGACCAGTGAAAGAAAAGGAGAAGGCTTAATTAATTATGGATTCAAATCACTTTTATATTTTCTGTATAATATTTCCTATTTTGTAAAATAACTTAGATCTTAATTAACGTGCTATCCTTAAAGCATGAACTTATCTTGAACTATTCCACCCGTCGTATCTTACATTGAAATTCTTGTTAAACTCCCTATTCAAAACATTATATTTACTAGTATATTAGATATCCCGAAAAAGACGTGTAAATTTAGACTTTATGCTAAAGGTGATAATTATAAAATTCATGATGTCAAAGTAACTGATTTCTAAAATAGCCGTTCAGTATGACATTTTTGACCCATTGATTTGAAATAATTTGAAAAATGGAAAATTGATAAATGAAACCATGGGGGGATTTAATGCAACATATCATGTATGAGTATTTGCAATTTCACTGTTAAGTATTATGAAAAAAATGATTAGAGACAAACGAACAAGTATGGAGGTAGAATGCTTAACATTAGCAAGATAGCAACAGCATAGAACTGTAAACAACCATATTTCATTACATGTGTAAGTTGATTTCGTTGTTGTTTTTTTTTTTTTTTTTTTTTTGCATTAGTTTCCACGAATTAATCTTAAAATAGATATAAAATATTCCTTGGTATTTAAATGCAGTTTATTATTTTATTAATACATGGCGTCATTTAATGATTTCAAATTGTAAAATATCTAGCATCTATGTTTCATTATAAATGCCTTTTTGGGGTGTTCAGACTATGGAAGTGAAATAGGAATTCAGTACCCAAGTACCGCCACGGGTGGCCGAGGTCGTTAAGGCGCGGACTCGTGAGCGGGATTTCTGGGTTCGAATCTCACCAGGACCGTCCTCCCTGACTGAGGTTTTTTCCAGGTTTTCCCCAGTATTCATAACTGGCAAATGCCGGGGAGGTACCCTAAACTTAGGCCCGAAACGTTTCCTTCCTTAAAAAAAATCCTTTTCCAATTTATCATTTCATTTCATGTATCACCGCCACGGGTGGCCGAGGTCGTTAAGGCACGGACTCGTGAGCGGGAGGTCTGAGGTTCGAATCCCGCCAGGACCGACCTCCATGAATGAGGTTTTTTTCCAGGTTTTCCTCAGTCCTCATAAATGGGAAATGCCGGGGAGGTACCATAAGCTTAGGCCTGGAACGCTTCCTTCCTTAAAAAAAAAAAATCTTTCTCAATATATCTTTCATCTCATATATCATTATTTTCCACCGCCAGTGGTGCCTCAGTAGTAAAAACGAGTGTTAAACACTATTAAAAAAATTGATGTATCACCATTGTTCACTGACTGTGGTGCCTCAGCATTAAAACGGGCGTTAAACACCATTCCAAAAAAAAGTACCAAAGTCTTTCTGCCCCTTTGCTACGCTAAACGAAACTAGGCGGAAGTGTGAGTTCTTAACGAACCGGATTGGTATCCGGCGAAGCAATCAACACCTGCAACACAATAATCGTCCTAGCAAGCGTTAATGCCACACTCTATCAGCCCCATACCATAATTCATTTCCAGGATGAAGCAGGGGAAATGCGAATCAAAAAGATACACGCTGACACAATATACATTAGTTTAACGCATTCTTCCTAACCGAAACACTTCTGTGGATGTATCTAATATCTAGGCAATGGAAGAATGTATATTAACCTACATCACAGCCTTGCTGAGAAGAGAAGAGGCAAGGTAAGGAGAATAAAAGGAATATTACAAGAGAACCACGGAGGAGAATGTTTATTTTTTCAAAAAAATATGAAAATGACAGCTCAACTAAGAAAACAACCTATCGCTTAATTTTTATAGCCTACTATTTAAAAGAAAGTATAATAGAAGCTGGGCTATAAGAATGTTTTAACTTCAATTAAAACATTGGTGGGAAGAAATGAATGTACAAACAATTAAATTAAAAATTAAAATGCTTAAAGAAATGTTAGAGTTCATATAACGTAAAATAAAAGTATAACATCAATTAAAATTGAATTTCGTGATATTAAAATGCATATATTTGAGGGAAACTGCAAGCGAATGTACTGTAAATATACACTGAAATATTTCGTAAAGTGACCGTAACACTTTTCACAATGCTATAATATCTTCAGACTGTATTGTGAATTTTGAAACGTTGTGCATAATAGCTAGTAACATATCTGAAAGCAGTAAGTATCGTGCTTTGAGGAGATTGTGTTATTTCCATTTATATGAATGTTAAGCTAAATTTTAAAGAATTTTATAAAAATCCAAAGAAAGTTTACAAAAAGCAATATATATATTCTGCAAATACAAGGTCAACCGAAAATTGATTTTGCGGAATGAATTTTTTCTTTCATTCGTTTTTTATTAGTAGTAATTAGTAATTAGTAATTTATGTTGTATAATATATGCTCGAAGAACCCTGCCCTCTGCTGTGAGACATATCTATGTTATTTTGAAAAAGCTTTTGAGTATTTCGTCACAATTCAACCTCCCGTAAACTGTCTCTTGGGTATTTGCTTCAGCCCCCTATGACCTTTGGTTTAGATACAACAGAAATGTTATATGAGTGAAGATGTAGCAGCTGAGATACTTTATACGCACTGCTGACAGATACATGAACTTGGCTAACTATGTTAAAAACTTTCGAGGAGAAGCTTCCAATAAATAGCGCATTTGATGAAACTTTTCCTGTCTTGTTAGTGAAATACCATAGTTTCAAACTTTGTTTACCAATCTGAAATTGCATTTGGACATAACATTCCTGGAAATTTAGCACGAAATTCTCTCCTACACTAACTTGTTAACTTCTTTTGCACAAAAGAATATAAAATAATTATTCATTATTCTGTGTCAGAGGAAGTTTAAACATCTTTACTATCAGCATTCAAACAAGTAATAACTTATTGATCTTCGGAGTCAGCGCGCTTATTTAAAAGATCGCTATTCTCAACATATTAATACGTACATGCCATTAACTGCAACAGGAGAATAACTACACCATAGTATATTGGCTACAAAAGATAAAACAGGCGTATGTTGACACCAGTGCAAAACTTACAGATTTTGATAACTAAGATTGCTGGATGCCTGAGAACAATATGACGACCGTTGAATACAACCTCTCGACTAGGCTTATATAGGTTACCTTTATAAATATTCATACATTGAATAGAAGTTAATATCAATCGCCTCATAACGGTATCTTTTCCGTTGGAAGGGGTGCTTAGAAAATTCCCAAATAATATAAACAGCAGACTGAGACTAAGGAAGTCCTTCATCTTACCTAGTTGCTGTTTGTATATGTATTTGTACAAAAGTGGCTGAAACGATCATCAGATTCCTTTCTATTGGGAGTAGGTATAAACATTGATGATGAGGGTATAAGAACGAAAAGCCAACAGTTAGTACGACAATGTGTGCCCGGCAGCATATATCATCACAGAACCAATTCAGTGGACACAATAAGAATTTTGGGAGATGTGTCATAGTCAACAAGCTGATGAGGAAAAACATCTGCACATACGAGGGTTAGTCAATAAAGAATGATAATGAATTTTCACTTATGAAGAACACTAGTCGGGGCCAAGGTTGGTATTGTCTTTTACGAAGTAGTCCCCATTGAGTTGTGTATATGTGGCCCAACGTGTCTACCAGTTCTGGTAGATGTGGCACAAACCGATTTTGTTATCGTGTTTAAAACCATCTGCCTTCTTCAAGACAGCCATGGGTAATCGAAAACGCTGGCTCCGTGGTTTGTTTTATAGACGAGGGAACAGAAAATGACTCCACGGAGTAAGATCTGAACTGTATGAAAAGTGAAGCACGCATTCGATGTTTTTTCTGCCAGCTAAACAACAACGCTGCAAACGTGAGGTCATGCAATGCTATGGTGCAGGCGCCAACCAGATAGATGCAGTTCAGGAAATTTTCGTTCACTGTGTTGGGACAGGACGCTCAAAACAGCCTTGTGATACTACCCATTAACCCGTTGTTGCGGGGGGACTTCATGTTGATAAACATTCCTCTACATAGCATCATAACTCTTCCTGCCTACCGAAATACCTCTAGCCTTCTTTGGTATCGGAATAATAGGTGATTTCCAGACTGAGCTCGCCTGTTTGCTTTCGGGATCATTAAGGTGAATCCAAGTTTCATTACCTGTAAAGATGGAATTCACGCATGACTCCCCATGCTCTGACACAGATGCGTCTAATGTATAAACCGACTGTGCAGAATGTTGAACAAACTGCCACCGGAATTCAGAAACTTGTAAGCCAGTATATCCATCGTTATTCGTCGATCTTCCCGAACAATGACGCCAGCTGTATTAGTTATTGTTTCGTTCACTGCAATGGTTGGAGCACATGGACCACCCAGTTTTGTTGTTGAAACTTAAACTCTCTGAGTCAGCGCAGTGTGCTTCATTGTTTATTTTAATAGTGTTTAACACCCGTTTTAACTACTGGGGAACCACAGGGGGTGGGCACTGACGTTGCATGGGATGAAATTATAAATTGGATTTTTTTAAAGGAAGGAAATGTTCCAGACATTAGTTTAGGGTACCTCCCCGGCATTTGCCATCTATGAAGACTGAGGAAAACCTGGAAAAAACCTCTATCAGGAAGGACGGTCCTGGCGGGAATCGAATCCCTCCCGCTCATGAGTCCGCGCCTTAACGGCTACCCGTTCTTCTTTGCTAGCCAAATAGCAGAACCCATGTAAGTCATTTGGCAGCAATTTTCTCAAAAATTCATTATGCCATTTGTCTCAGAAGACTAGATATACCTACTACGCATGTCAAAGAGCGACGAAGCTGGCAAAATTGGGATCACAAAGGTTTGCTGCTGTTCATGAGCTGCAGAAGCCAGATAATGAGAAAGAAGATCGTTACTGCTCATTGTGTGACTTCCTGACATTCCAAAAAGCATGCGGTTCACGCACTCGTTCAGAGTGCACCTGTCTGGACATGGGAACTATCAGAGTACACGCATTTGGACCTAACATAACCCACATGATAGTTATGAGATGCCGGCACATTCGCTGAAGATATGACTTGGGTAATTACAATCTTGCTCACATGGGGCAACTTGCACTCAGGGTAAATGCACGGAGCGAGGCCATGATGATGTAACTGAACATTACGTTATCTGATTCTCAATGAGCTTCATTTCTAAAAGTTGAAATTACTTACAGAGGAATTTTGGGAATGATTCAGTAAAATAAAAATGTTCCATTTGGATTTTCAAATATTTGGTTCTCGTTTTCTCTTGTTGTCCACAGTTTCATCAACACTTAATTTAAGTTAATAGGTTTCAAATGTAACAACTTCTTGAAGAGAAGTTCTAACTATGACCTAGCGAAATTATCACTGTATCTCACAAGATTGTTTTCCACGTCCAAACAGACTTGTGGTAAACATATGTTTGGTACCACACATATATGTTTACTGTACTAAAACTGTGTAATACTAGCCTCAGGTTACAGCTAAGCGACAAACATCTACATCTGTGATTCGGCAGCATTTGAGTAAGCCGGTATGACCCTGTGCTACCACAAACACAACTGTAAATGCAATATAAGTGTATCAATGTTCCAAAGAAAAATGTTTATTTATATGTAAGGAAATTTTATTGATTTACAGTTACATTTTGTAAAAAGGATGGGCTTATGTTTCTTTTATGCATATAACTTTTTACCTGTATGTATTGCAGTAATTATTGTGAGCATGTTTTATCTGTTTTATTACAAACGCTCTTTAACATCTCAGGTCATCAGCGTCCCATTCAAATCAGGGCGTAAAGCGGTCGATAAATTTTGCTCAGAGGCCTCTTTTTTCCGGCTTGAAGTTCTTTATCGTGCCGTAAATGTACAACACGGGACTCATGGCTTTACTTCCCTCCCGAAGGTAGCCATACTTAGAATTTTTACGCCTGAAAAAATTTTTGCGAGACAAGTATGGTTACCATTGTGAGCATTAAATAGCGTTATAATACTTGCAGCTTCCATGACATTTTTTACAATTATGGCTTTTTGGTAAATCATCCGTGTCAATGTTATTAGTGCCGAGCTTTCGGTTGTGGCCATCTATAGAACAACAATAAAATAATTGGCCAAAAAGCGCATTTTTATACATGGGCTGTGACAGGCGTGACTTTGATTGATCCGGTGAGAATATTTAAGGCGGGTCAATCAGAGGGGGTGTTCAAAATATAACTCTCTAATTGGAGCGGTTTGACTTTAATAACTTTCATCAAGAATCCATAATTATTAAATAGCGTTGTAATTTTTTAAGCGTTTAATTTAACTCGGGACTGGAACATTGCTATTCATTCATTGTCCGCCCGTCTAAGTGAACTTAAGACATTCAAAATACTTTTGATATCGACCGTCATAGCTGCATTTGGAAAACGCTGCCTCGAGCCTTCTGGAGAATTGTAAGTGTTGACTTTCATTCCAACGCAATCGCCATTGAGAAGTCGGTACATCACGATTGTTCATATTGACCTCTGATAAGTTTACATGTGCATTACAAGACAAAGTTGCTTCATGAAAACCGGTTGGGGCATGTGCATAAATAGAAGAGGTAATTTCACTGTCAAACATAATGCATACCTGGTTTAGTTAAAGGAGAGACTCAATATTCTCGCCCTAAAATCTGGTTAGCAAATAAATGAGTTCAAATCTCACATAACTGTTATTAGAAAATGGACTATAATCACCCGATATGTGCAGCAGCTGTACCAAGTATGAAAACACTCACAGCTATAACAATTTTATACCAACCCAATATTGCGAACTTTGGTTTAATACAGAATTTGATGACTACTAATTTATTTAAATGAATAGAAATTATACGTTTTATTATGTATTACATCTTTTAAAAGTATAATACATTCCTTACTGCAAGTTCTAAACCAGACCATGGGGTAATTGGTGATATTACATTTATTATACTAATTTCTGAGATGTATTTGCATAAGCAACCGTGTTGGCAACCCTAAACTCATGCCATGCTGGAAGAAAATGTACAGATGATCCCATCATTTCCCGTACAATAACGTCTTTCAGTGCGATAAAATTAAATTTTAAAACACTTTTATGTAATATACAATGTATATGTAATAATAACAGAAACAAAAATGTTACTTGTAATTTTACTGTATTAAAATACTTTAAAACCTCTAGTTTCCACCTTCGCAAGGCAATTTTAAATCCATATATACACCAGCTAAGTACAGAAAATTGTATTAGTATATATAATTTTTTCAGGAAATATGACTATGAAGAAACCAGAAACTACTTCACTCTCCTAATGTCAATATATATATATATATTTATCGAGTCAAGAGATCCAGGGACACACGAGGGTTGTTCAATAAAAAATAATTATAATTTTTTACAACCATAATTTTTTCGCCTTAAAATTTAAGTTTAATATATTGTGTTAACTTAATGCGTAATGTACACGCGTTACTAGTTTCAGTGTTCTCACTTCCGGTTCCTCCCTGTGAAAGGTGTGCAAGTTGAGAAATATTTAATTTCGCCTACAGTAAAATGGAGGCGACACGCGACGAACAACATGCTTTCGTCTCAACAATTCTTCAACTGTGGCCTATGCAATGTTAAAGGAGGCCTATGATGAAATTTGTTCTCACTATAGCCCAAAGATAGTTTAATATGTTTAAAGAGGTGAAACAACCAATTTCAAAGGGAGATGCATCAGTTTCCAGTTTGTGATCTAACGGAAGAAAATATTAACACCACTGCTATCATAAGTGTAAAAATTTAACTAGGTGTCATCCACACATTTGTAACTGCAAAGTTGCACACTAAACGTTTTTGTGCACGATGGGTACCAAGATTACTAATTACCGAACGAAATGACGTTCACGGTAATTTTGCAAGCATTTGATGATATTACAGGGAGATGTAAAGTTTCTTTCAAGGTAATCACTGATGATGAAACTGGGCTGCATTATTTCGATTCTGAGAGCGAACAGCAAAGCTCTGTGTGGAAATCTCTATCATCACCAACACCATAAAAGCAAAAATAGTTCAGAAAGATAGAACTACTCTGTTTTTCAATATTCAAAGAATGGTTTACCAGCATGTCGTACCTGCAACACGCAACTGTAACTAGGCAATACTACAGAGATGTCCTGAAAAATCTGCATGGCCACATCAAAGCAAAAGACCACATTGCCATGTAACAAGCTGGATGCTGCATTAAGATAATGCAGGGATAAATGTTGTTGCTGAATGTCTCACAAAAATAAATGCAAAGTTTGTTTCTATTTCTCTCACTATAGTCCGGACTTAGCACTGTGTGACTTTTTCTTTTTCCCCAAATTGAAGAAACACCTTGTGTTAGGCATTTTCCATCATCAGAAGAAGTAGTGAAGACTGCGAAAGAAATTATGAAGGACCCGTCAAAAAATTTTTTTCAGCATGTCTTTGAAGACTGGAGAAATACTCGAACAGGTGCATTTCATCAAACGGGGATTACTATGAGAAAAAACATAACAATTATAAGGACGAGCAAAGGTATGCTGTCAAGAAAATTATGATACTTTTTAATTGAACAGACCTCGTAGATAGCAGTGATGATTATGGTAACGACGGTATGTTCCAGTACGAGCACATAGCATTATCTTTTTAGTTTTCTATTGAAACTTGTAGAAACGATACTCTACATGTATTTGTGTAACAACAGGTTTTTACACCATACGTTACAAATGGGGCGATAGTAGCTTTGAGGACGGTTCGCAAGCATATCATTGGCGCTCGCAAAACTCAAGAGATTTGTACTGTACAGTTGCTGTTAATCCCAAAGAATAAATCATTTATTGTAAATGAAACAAACATGTAATCAAGACGACATGAGGTTTTATACTGCACAAAAGATCGGTTTTGCAATGCTCGGGACAAATACTTTAGAAGGAAGACCAGCTCTAGTAGCAGAAGATTGCACTTGGTTGAAATGGACAAGGGGAACACCTAGAATGACATGAAGTACATAAGAACAGGAAGCACAAAATGGATCAGGGCCGAAACGAAATAAAAGCAATGACTAAGAACAGAACACAGAGGGATAGTTTGCTACTCAAAGAACTGAAATGAATTAAAGTCATTTAATTTCACGCACGTTATGTTCTCACAATTTCTTTGAAGACGTGCACAGCTCTGTTTTAAAAAATTATTAAGTAATGCTATATTTAGTTCGGCATAAGAAACGAGAATGTGGCTTGTTGTACTATATTTTATTACTTTTTATCATGGTAAATTAGGTTAGCAATGTTTTCTCCCACCTACATTCCAGTAGTTAATGTTTTGTTTTTCGTTTTAAAACTAAAACAAATATTTAATTCTCCTTGACTATTGACTACCCCCATCTCAAAAAGCATCTAGACTTTCAAGTACATTTGATAATTTAATGAAATGAGTTTAATTAAATGGGTTGCTGGGGAAGCAAATTAAACTTAACCAATCCCACCTCCCAAACTCGAAGTTAAATGTTCAGGTATAAAAGCATACAAAATAAGCGCTTTAATTGGACTGAAACGTTATACGTAGCTCTCATAAGATGTCTTATTGACATACGTCTTGACCATAAGCACGATAGAACTACGACTGAGACCTCTACACACAACCAGATTTACTACTCTTATAAGAACCGACTCAACCCGAAGTTAAGTGCAAAAGCCCGAGAAATTGAGTTACAGGGAAGTTTCCTTCAGTTACATGAATCGTCAAGAAACACGAAAATATATTATACTTGGTTATTTTGTTTCAAAGCAAAGTGCTGAGTTATAGCTACAAACCACGAAATTTACCAGAACTTTCACTGCACGTGGAGGAATGGAAGGAGGGGAAGAACTTAGAATATCGCCTGGGACGAATTAACGCAAGCCAAACACGGGGAATGAATACCTAAACAGATAAACGCAGAAATACCAACGGTTTCATTCATTATTTGCGTCACGCAAGTTCGCGTACAGGTGAATTTTCTGGGCACGATGACAGAAATATTACTGAAAGGCACACATTTCTATTGATACTGAATTCGATAGTATTTTTGTGTTATACACATGTCATATTAACTACATTATTATCGTTTAACCGTGGAAAACATTTTAAATACTTATAACTGAAATAAAGCGAAAATTCAGATTTGCATGAGTGTTTAAAGTAATTATACTAAGGTACCAAATATTTTTCATTTATAAGTAACTGGAAACTTAATTGTCAAGATGTTTTCATCCTTCAAAATTTAATATAGGCATTCCTAAACACATTCTTGCGCTTCTAGAGAGTTATTTTTGCCTTGCGTCCGCAACTGAACGCAAGCAAGCGCGGCATCAAGGTCAAGAAATTTGCAGGCTCCGTCAATCCACAAGTTCTCCTCGCTTTTCTACCCGTATGACCTAGTGAAATATTAGTATTATTTCATAGCGAGTACTTACCTGTATATTAGGGAGTTACTTGATGAGATATCCATCTACAGTTACACATTTCTGACATTTTTTAATAAAATTTGGATTTGTTCGCTACACCACTACTACCCGAATTCTTCCAATTTCTGTCCACACATTTAGTTTTTTTTTTATGAAGTCGTTCTTGTATACCTTATTTTTCTCCGTTCTAGCGATAACATTTCAGCGTAATACACAACAGAAACTTTTCTTTACTAACGTACTGTAAATAGCCTGTAATTACACTAAAACTTGAATTGTACTAATCTCATAACGGCAAACTGGGTTATAAAAAATACACAGAAATATTGCTTATTTTCCAACATTAAACAACGCCTAGCTGTCGACATGCACCCATCAACGCGAGAGCTGTCTATTATGAAGACAGTCGTCCGGCATGACCTTGGTCCAATGGGCGCTATGCTCAGTTACTTAGGCAGACCAGAAATAACTCGGTTTATGAAGTTTGCACCAACATGATGTGGGGTTGCTTAATGGCAAAATTTATCCCCAATTCAGTTTAAATATAGGTTAAATACTATATTTTAATGTGTAGTACATTCCTAGAAATAGAGTGAGTGATCAATAAATAATAACTTTCAACTAAGCATACCAGATATAGAGAGTTTAATTCTCTAACGAAATCAACATATAACATTTAGGCTAAAAGGAATATTATAAAAGAAATTATTATAAATGATTTTGAAATAGAAAAATTAAATAAAAATAATTTTATGCTAATCTGTATTATATAGTTTAATTATTAATATAAAAGAGTACTTATTGAGCAGCATTTCTAGTTTTATTATTCACAGAGTTGAGGGAAATATTTTACGATAGAACACTGTCATGTTTAACGTCTTAGCTGGATTTTATTTCTTTCTCTCAAAATTTTACCGGTCGTTATGACTCTGCAATATTTCTTGTTTTAAAAGTTTTAATGTTAACATACTAAAAATCATACATTAGATAACTTAATTTATTTATGTAATGTATTACTGACCAATAATGAACATACATAACGCATTCAACAAATATTTTAACACTTTTACCAGGCCAGTATATCTTGGAAAAATAAAATGATATTATGTATAGTACCTTTGAAACTTCGTCATTTCATATTACCTAATCATCTTTCGCTCGGTGTCAGTGATGAAATGAGCTTTCAATTTGGAGCCTACAAATACTATACGTCAGTGTAGTCCAACTGTTTTTTCAGTCACGAGTCAGATTTTTCCCAATAATATAGATTATTATTATTATTATTATTATTATTATTATTATTATTATTATTATTATTATTATTATTATTATTATTATTATTATTATTATTTGACACGCACGATCTGCTAACTCCCCACTGTTACTTGCTAAGGAATCGAAGACAAAATGCATCAAGTTGGAATTAGCTCTAATTCCTAGTCCCTTCTGCGGACACTCACCTTGGTGTTGAAGCGACCTTGCTCTGAAATTGCTTTGTTTTTTAAAGAATGTTTACTTGCAGTCGAAAACAGCGCAATCCAAAGGAACGAAGAAAGGAATTTGCACTGAGTTCAGCAGTTCTCATTTTTATGCTTTTAAGGAACGTAACAAACAATTCCTTTCAAGGGCCAAAGAAAAGTATCTCGAAAGCCGTGTCGAACGTCTTTCTTGGTATCTGCGAGCGCGAGAATGGAGGCAGTTAAGAAGTTAATTGAGCAGTTGAGGGAGGAGATGCAGCGCGGGTTCGAAAAATATGACCCGAAGAAACTGGAGGAGAAAATGTGGAGATCTGGTGCAACGAATCAGCTCATGATGTGTAAGTTACATTATTTGGATAATCAATTGCGGCGCAACAATATTGTGATGTATGATGTAAAAGAGAGCTGGGGTACGAGTGAGGATATTGTGCGTTGAGTGGTTGCCCAAATAGGCATCGAAAAAAGGAACTTTGACATTGAAAGAGCACACCGAATGGGAAAATGGGGCGAAGGAAAGAGGTCAAAAGTGTGCAAATTGACCCGCTACAAATTGAAGATGAACATACTGCGAGATGCCGGATTTCTCCGGGGCACGGGAATCAGCATTGTAGAAGATTTCAGCCGAGGATGAGGGAGGAGCGCAATTTATTGAAACGACATTTGTTTCAGGAAAACAAGGATGTCATGTCATATCATGTCTTCGCTTCGATAAATTATCGAGGGGAAATTTTGGAGTCTGCACGAGTTGGAGAGAATGGATCCGTTGGTGGAAGTGGAACCCAGCAGGAGAATGGAGAGCCAGCCACAGAACGCTATGATGGAGTTAGCTGAGGGAGGAAGAGACGGGCCATGAACCGAGGAACTTCAGCAATAAGGAGGGAGACAGTCGCCGGAGCAGGATAGGGGGGTGACTGGTGAAAGTGGGGTTGGTAGTTCGCAGCCTACCCGTATGAAAGGCTCAACGGCCAACAAACAGCAGAGTAATGGAGGTATGATTGCTTCCGGGAGGTTGCAACGAAGGTCTTCGCAGCGGTTTGCAGCAGCAGGAACAGGTGGGCAAAGAATGGCAGGAGGAATTAACAGGTGGAAAACCCCCTCATAACAGATTGTTGGAATGTGGAGAGTCTGGGTATAAAACAGAGTACGCAGGTTTCTTAAGTTTTGTTAATACATATGATATATTATGTCTGTCAGAGACTTGGTTTGATTCTAACGATAAGTTAGATCTTATGAACGTTCACTGTTTTAACAAGAGTAGTAGGGTTAGAGGGATGAGGGGAAGATGGTAAGGGGGATTATCAATATTAATTAAGAGAGAAATAGGAAGGGGTGTCAAAGAAATTTACGTACATATGGAAGGAGCACTTTGCTGTTATTTAGTTATAGAAGGGTCAGAGCTTTTACTTTTGAGTATCTATGATACATCGACGGCTACCAAATATTGTAACAGATCTTTTCTTGAGGACATAACGGAAAGAGTGGTAGACTTGTCAGAAACATATCCCGCTGCCATGGTGATAATAGTAGGTGATTTCAACGCAAGAATAGGGGAAGAAAATATTTCACTAGGACATAGGAAGAGGGAGGAGGGGTAATCTGACGGCAACAGAAGGGCCTGCAGAATAAGTCAAGATAAAGTAATAAATGCTAAGGGCAAGCGCTACTTGCATTTTTGTGATGCACTTGATCTGGAAATTTTAATGGTAAATACGAACAGGATCAAAGTGGGGATTTAACATTTATAAACCCAATGGGGGAAGTGTAGTAGGCTATATAATTTGCACTTCTGATTTGATACAACATACTAGAATTTTCTGGGCAGGAAACAGGGTAGATTCATGCCATTTTTCATTGGATTTGCAAATAGCAGTAAGTAAAGAGGTAGGGGACCCTAGAACTAGAACAGATGGGGGAAGATTAATACCGCATTTCATTGGAGGGTAGAGGAACGAGATAACTACCAGCAACTACTTACTGAGAGAATGGGGCCATCGTGAATGCTACCGTAAATCTGATGACATATGCAATACAAGGGGCGGGAAGTGGGATGAAAATGAAATTTAAAAAACATGGGCCGCTTGTCACTGACAGGTGGTATGACAATACATGTAGAGATGCAAAGAAGGTAATGAAGCAGGCATTTACAGTATTTAGGAAGGAGGAGGGGACGAAAGGAGACAGGTAATCACAGCGACATAGAAGCAATACAAGAAGCTGCTGGTTTTTAAAAAGGAACAAAGGAACCGCAAATTGGTGAAAGAGCTTACAGAGGCAGCGTCCCGAGGGCAGGAAGCTTAGTTTTTGAGGTTTATTGAAAAAAGTAAGGAAGCTACCTTGTTTTTATAACTGCATAACTCCGGAGCAGTGGAGAAATCACTTCCAAGAAGTATCCGGGGGAGGGAAAAACTGGCAGGGACCAGCACTGAACGAGATGCAGCTCTTAGGAGTACCGAAAATTGAAATTATAGATCGTGACATTATGGTAGGGGGACGTAATTAGAGCAATGGAAATCTTAAAGAATAACAAAACACATGGGTTCGAGGGACTGCCGTCAGAACTATTTAAAGGGGGTTTAAGATGTTTAAAATATATAGATATGATGACGAAGATAATGAATGACGTTTTCAATAGAAGGGCATATCCAGAGGAATGGACATAGGCAATTATGTGTCCAATATTTAAAAAAGGAGCCCAAAAGGACCGGATAATTATGAGGCGTGACACTTCTCCTGGTAATGGGAAAAATTTATTGCAAAATTTTATATGAGATTTGTTTTACAATTTAGTCCGCAGACTGCTAAATTTTTTATCATCTTAGGGCACTGAAGTCCGCCAATGTGCGAGAATAGACATCAGTCAGCATCGGTCATTTAGTTGATATTACTGATAGCCAACCTTTAGATTGCATCATAAATACGCTTAAAATCGTCAAAGAGGTGCAAGAGCTACATAAGAATGCAACAGCTTTCAACGGCTAGAACAAGGATCTCGCCATCAACGCCAAGGAGGTAAAGTGCAAACATCAATCAAGTTAAGCTATCGTGGCCGATTTAAGAATCGTGAAAGAATATCAATTATCTCTATCATGATCAAAGCACCAGATACCTCTTGTTTTCAAAAGTTTATTACATGTAACTAATAATACTGCCAAAGTTTGGCGTGTTTATTTTCTTTCTGTTATTTTTGCAGCGAACACTGATTTGTTTCAAAAATCGGTTCTTTATAGCTCACGCAGCAAGCAATTATGTTACCCTCATAAGGTTTACCGCTTTCGTTGCTGCACTCCACCCTGCTTCAGATCACTTTCTCCATGAGTCACAAATCACGGCACTGAGTCCAAACAATTTCCTTTCTTCCTCGCAAACGATGAGTGGAACCTTAACATGTAAATCGCAATAAATCATGTTGACCTGATGCGTACAGGAAATCACAAAAGCGGTGTGAATGCGAATTTTCAAACCTTAAATCTCACAGTTTGTTTGGGCCATAAATTTCTTCAGCACACGCCAAAACACCTTAGCCATATAGTAGACTCCCATCTTTCTATTTCATCGGTGCTAGTGTCGCTGAATGTTATAGTGCTTTGAAAGCGCATTTTGCCCCTCAAACCTGAATTTTCATTTGATTTTTAAAATTTGGACAGGTCTGAGAGATATAAAAGGAAAACATTATATGTCGCCACCTTAAATCATGAGATATTTCAGATGAATAAACAAGCTTCACTAATTGTTGTGTCATTCACAATTGAACTAATAACAATAGCTTCAGAGGTTCTTTCTTCTGTGCCCAAGAGTTTCAGAGCAGATGAATATTTCCGCTTCAGCTTCCATTCCTACAGCGAAAGAAAGTATTTTCCTTGTCGACGTGTAGTAAGTAGTCAATCGCACAGTATGATACATTTTGTAACTCGTCATTTTGCGGTGGAAAACTATCGGCAAGCACTTATAGTTTTCTATGTGGCATTTAATACTTGCTCGCACGGCACTGTATATTCAAAAAACATAAAAATTCTCGATCAATATAATTTTTCATAAAAGACATGGCGATTGTGGATCGGGTTATATTTAGACTGTATTTAATAAATTATACATGTATGCTAGCAACTTAGCACAAATACGTGGATCATTTGAAAAGTTCTCGGAATGAAGCAAAAAAAAAAAAAAAATAAAAAAGAAGGCATACGTTTTCTAAATTATTTTCATTTCTCAATATAGTCTTACTTGACACATTAGCTTTTTGTCCAGCGATGGTACAAAAATCTTTATCCCATCACAAATGTCAGATTCCTCCAGGTCTGCAAAATAATCAACACATATTTATTTAAACTCTTTATCGGACAAAAATTTCTTTCCACTAAGGCATTTTCTCACTTAAGAGGAAAATATAGAAGCTAGCGGGAGCTAAGTCAGAAAAATAAGGCGCATTTTTGCAGCAAAGCGTACCCAATTTATTTATTTGTTTATTTTTGCAATTGCAACGACACATGTATGAGGACGAGCATTGTCTTGATGAGATGACTTTCTCCTTTGATAAATCCGGCCTTTTCTTGCACATTTTTGTCTTTAGTAGTTCCAAAAGATTAGTATCAATTGATAGATGTTCCAGTGGGAAGATAATCAATTACCACTATATACTTGGCACCGCAGAAACCGACGCCACACTCTTGACCATCTTTGCCGGTGGAAAATCGCAACGCTTCCATTATTTAGACGCTCTTTTCAGGTGTCATATCGAGGCATAAAGTCGGCGGGATCTCTCTGAAAACGAAACAAACTTTGCTCAGAGATTTGCACTTTGATTCGCTTTTATTCTGAGTTAGCAATCGCGACGTCCATTCTGCCGATAATTTTATAAAACACAATTCTTCCCTAAAAATGTGAATACACCTTTCCCTGAAACACCTAGAACCTCAGCATTTTCGAACTCCTTTAATCGGCGATCACAGAATCACTTCGTGCAGCTTATCGATAATTTCTGATGCGACGGATTTCGGTCTTCCGCTATATGACTCATCTTCAGTGAAAACGGTTGAAAATTATCTTGCACAGTCCCCTGGAATGTTTCCCATATCTGCACGAATGTCTTGTACATTTATGTCCTTCTTTTCCAAGTGCTACATAACCACACGTTGTTCGATATTTGCTACTTTTCCCGTGTATCCATTTATCATTGCAAAACATTTTCTATAGAAAATGGCTGGTTTTGATAAAAAAAAAGAAAACTGCTCCAGAACTACTGCTACAATCTGTGGGTAATGCCAAAAACTTTTCAAATGACCCTCGAATTTTCTTTATATATTTTTCACGTTTCACGAAATTCATTTTTTTTTTCGCAGGATCTTTTCCTTGTAATTTTTTATTTGAACATTATAAATATATAAATTGAGATTTTATTTATATTTAATATATATTAAGAAATGTCAAAGTAATTATATGCTACGGAAAACGTCCAGCCAGTTCAAAAATATATATTGCAAATAAATGTTTAGCGTAAATGTTCTACTTTTGTCACCGTGTTCTAATATAACCATCAACATAAATAACAATGTTAAATAAATTTAAAAATGATACCAAATTTGAAGAAGGTTATTGAACACTGCAGAATAAAAAGCGAAAAAATTAAAATTAAAAAGATATTTATCAGCAGGCATGGTAATGCTTTTGTATCACAAATATTTTATTTTAAGGAATAATTTTCAAACTACATTTTGGAGCAGAGTTAAAGGATATATAATGAAATTATGCCAAGTGAATAATGAGAGAATACAAGTCATTATGAATAACTAAAGTGCTTGTCCAAACGCATCCTGGCTACTAGACATAGCGCTGCCGGTAGTGCCAGCACTTCAGCTTCGCTTTCCGTAACTTTCATGACCTTGAACGTCACTTTCTCACGCATTTATTCTCGAAGCTGGTTAGACAGCTGACGCTACAGTAGCGCGCTTTACTTAGTTTAAATACCAATTATTTTATTGTGTACATAAAAATGTATTCACAGCTTTCCGGAACTTTAATTCACGATATTATGTATAAAATGTGAATATGCTGCATGGGAAAACGGAGAATACGGGTGAGAATATACAGTTTTTATGGGAAAATGCCAGACGAAATGGTCGAGAAATAATTCTTGAAATTAGTACAACATTTCAGAATGTAAAGGAAAACTTTAGCAATGAAATCAGAAATAACTATGGCCAAAATTAATGGTGTATATCAAAATGTTTTTTCCCGATACAAAGCAGTTTACACGAGGTAGATCGCCAGTTTCTTTTATAAAGCAAGGTCGTGTACTTTTTGGGAGTTTTTGATGCGGAGTTGAGACAGGATGCCGTCTGAAGTATGCTTAGTAGTCCAGATATAAAACACAGCGTGAACGTACAAGGTTTATAACAAATCCAGGATAACAATTTTATGAATAACTTAACTAGAAAGGCTTTTACAAATTTGTTATGACATTTATACGTTGGCCAAAAGAAATGTATACATTAGTTCGATTCGATAGAACATCATCACGATCAGCTAGCATTTATGTATGTTGAAAACTTACCCAGAAAATATTTTAGTGTGCAGAGACAAAAAGCATGCACAATTAATGCCCATGCATGTAAAGAAGGCTTAGCGTAACTATTGTGAATAAGATGAACCCAAAATGTTACAGGTCTGCAGTCGTGTAATTAATAGAATAGACAGAACGGTAAAACAAATTTTATTAACATTATTTGAAACATTTTAACGCTATACAGTTTCTCTGAACTCGCCAGCAAAAAGAGGATGTTAATGATCTAGGAGAAGAGTTCGCCATGGAAATAATAATTTCAATATAGCTACACACACTACAGAGGTTAAAGACACGGAACTTAGCGCTCTAAAATACTCTGGACTGATTTTATTACGAATTAATTCATTTATCTTCGATGATTATTTGGAAGATATTTGTAAGTTCCCTTGAGAAGTTAAAAAAACTGAGTATAAGCAATTGATGGCTTCCCAAAAAGTGTGCAACATATAAAACATACTTTTCTTTAATCATAGAATGAGCTTAAGGAAAAAATATTTATCGTGTATCCGATTTCATATAAGTTAATACATTTTCAAATATCTAAAAAAAATATATTGGGTGGATCACTTAAAATTTACATAAAACACTGTTTGGGCACTACTGAATTATTAAATTATTGTTGAATGTATAGATTATTTAAAGTGTTTGAGAAAATATTTTTTATATTAATGCAGCAAAAATGAGTGCCAATGCACCCTTTCCTGAAAACCATAGTTAGAACACCACAGAATTTTAGTGTATGATTTTACGATTCTCATTAATAAAAAAGTATTTTTTTTTTTTAGGAAAGCAGATCTTAAACACTACCAGCAAGATATAAGCATTATAAATTTTATCCACTTGTTACTATTTAATAAATACTGAAATATTTTGCAAAAAATTAACACCACAATCATGTAGATTGTATAATTTCCGAAAATTTCATCTACTGTATGTTCTAAATGTTGACGATTGTGAATAACTTTAAACAATTTTAAACACTGAAACTGTCCATTCGGTTTCTTCTTAATATTATTACAATTCATCTGTGTTCCCCCTCCGCATAATTACTAGGATATTTAATTGTCTTTATTAATGTATATTCTTCACTTCGTATTTTCTGTCATATGTGACGTCTTTGCAAAAACAAGAAACTCATTGCTTTACCCATAATAGCGTTGAGCATACATTGCACAATAGAACCTTGTGAGGGTAGCTCTTTAATTCACCAAGGCTAAGCAAGCAAAGGTCAGTTCCTTTGTGTTCAAGATATGTTTTGACAGCAAAAAGCTTGTGTTTCCTTTAAAATTGCTTGACCAGTGAAGTTTACATGCCGGGGAAGATGGATGACCCCGATGAACTGAAATTACAGTTAGAATTTAAAGCATTGTATCGTAAGTCAGTTTTTGAAGCTCTTGCTGGTTAGCGAATCAGATGAAGACAGGTAGATTTAAAGCAGCCAGTATTAAGACAGGATTTAAAGTTTGAAGGAGAGGTGCGACGTTATCAACTATTTCGCACGACTTATGTGTCCCAACAATCTCTGTTAGAATTACGTGTATAAGGACAAGTTAGGGCGCCGTGCTTCCTTGTTCAATTCTATTCGATTAGCATTTGCTTCCCAGTTTTATTGGGTCTTTTTGCTCGTTGTTCAGTCCTATACAATTCGCATTCACTTTTCAGTTCTGTTGGATTTTTTGTTTCTCGTTGCTCAATTCTATTCAATTTGCAGTTGCTTCTCATTCCTATTGTATCTTTGGATTTTTGTTCCTCAGTTCGATTCTATTCGATTTTCAGTTCTATTCTGGTCGACTCCGCGACACATTCAACTTCAGCGCTCAGTATTTCGGCATTCCACGCATCCAGGCAACAGGAATTCGAAGCTTATATCTGCGAAGGAAACATTTGTCAAGTCTTCGTTTCAGTAAATATAATATAATATATCGGGACAAACAGTCCGATAATCAAACATCGTGAAATAATTATATTCATGTGTCTACTCTATCAACGTTAAAGCACCGAGGTTTATCAGAAAGTGACACAATAAATCATTATTAGAATTAACATCGAACAATCTGCTCATTTACATCGCCAGAACCTCTTTCTCAGCCCATTGATCTTCGATAAACAAAATTAGCGAAAATGACACTCAGTAATTGCGGTTTCTTCTGGGACGGAAGTAACAAATAGACGCCATCTACGAGCAACCATCACCAGCCGAGGCAACGCTGTCACAAATTTAGACAACAATGCGTGGCCACCACAGCCGGCAAAAAAGTAAAAATAATCCCAACACACACTCATGGGACAAATCATCCATTTTTTCTTCCAAGGGGCAGAACCGGAACTGCACTAAAGCATCTCAGGCGTAAAGGAACTGCCTGTATTGTGCCGTCCTTGCACTCATTTTATGTGTTACTATGTGTCAAATTCCTATTTTCCTTTTCTTCTTTGCCTCATCCATGCTATAACCACCCCACGTGTCCTTTCTCCCGATTGGTCCACTATAATGGCGAAACTTCAAGAAGTGATGACATCACAACTTGACTCTGGGATTACTATGAGCGTGCCTCTTGCTTCAATGCGAGAAGGAAGCTACTTCAAGGAATTCAGATATATTTTTCCCAGCAAAAATTGTACGCTATTTGCTCCCTTCCCACTCCTGGCCCACTGGCCAAGTCATTATGTAAGTCAGATTTATCAATTGTATTTTTTTTAATTTAATTTAGGAATTTGCTGTTATTATATTGTACAGCTCTGTCAGACTTTAATATGTTTAAATGGTAGGCAAGCATTAGATGAGGCTTTTAAGTTACTTTTCTTAATGTGCTTAGCCATCGAACTTCTTAAATTGTCAAAGATATGTAAATATTGCAAAACATGTTGCTATTAATGCGTTTAACCTTTGAATTCTTTTGTATTTGTGAATGAAAGCAAGCACTAGTTAGCACTAAATTTTGGTGTAAATTTATTTATGTGCTGTTCCTATGTAAGTTTCTTCTTGACAAATTGCAGACAAGCACAATTTTAATCTAAATATTTTTTCAATGTACTGTATTGAAGTGCTTGGCCACGTAATTGTGTTGTTGCTTTTATTTTATGTGCCTTGTACAAGGCTACTGTGAATTGTATATGGTAAAAGTAATTCTAAATGTACTTCTGGTGAGAATTACATTCTTATTTATCTCTTTTATTACAAATATATATAACATGCATAATTATTCTCCCATAAATTGAAACTACCGTTTCCCGGCCACCTTTTGGATGCCTTCCTAAGTTCGTTTCCTAACTTAAATGGTTACGCATGCCTCAGCTAGAGAGTGCCGTATAAAATATTATAATTACATAAAAGAAGGAAAAGCCATACAGCACAGCAGTACAATGAGATGGGCATTTTTCCAACACATTTATTCTTTCGTCAATACAGAAATTTGGCATAGATGTGAGCAATACATTAACTTTTGACAACAGTATTTGAGTTTGTAGTTTTTATGAAATTGTTAGACCGTTTGGTCTACGTTTGTTGCAGTTTGTCATGTTTGTAGTTGTCAGTTTTGGGCGAAGGGTTAAAAGATTGCAGTAATTAAGGCCAACAAAAATAGATTATGAGCTATACGAATATTGACCACTCGTGCGGCTTCCATTACCACAGTCGCCAGAGTAGGAGTGTTAACAAATTCGCGTCATTTGTATGCTATTATATGCGTGCTTCATGGGAAGGCGAAGTGCGCGAATTCACTGTACGTTATGGCTCAGAGTATAATCTATGTTGGATTGCAGTGAGATGTTAAAGACGGAGGAGATATTTCGGCACTTCAGCCTTAGTCAAGTCCCAGCTGTTTATACCCACGCTGCTAGTAGAGGCTCTTCCGGGAGGAAGAGATGAGACGAGGGTGACATCGGGCGGCTAAGATTCACGGGTGGTCAGGTACAAACATAGATGCAGTCCTTAACATTGTTTCCAGGTAACACATTCCACGTCGATTGAGGTCCCTTCAAGGAGTTCGCATCTCTCAGAAAAGTCGCTTCTATACCAGCGTAAAATCTTTCCAAAGCGCAAGCCACCGTCACACTGCACCAGATAACTTTGCTTCGTTCTTTTGACCCTATAACACAACCAACAGAATGAAAGTATATAAAATGGGACACTGAAAATTTGGAAAATTGGAAGGTGGAAAGCGACCAAAGGAAGCCACGAAAAACACCGGAGTTCAGGATGGCCGGCTCCAAGGGATAAGAACCCTGGCCTTCTGAATTTGATTCCAAGTGTTAATATATGAGCCACCACACTCGATATATTCTGTTACGTAGCTAATATTTATTTATTTTTCATGTATACTGCTAAGTGTTGGCTTGTCTTATTGGAACACAATGTGAACAAGATTCGTCAATTGTAACGTTCCAAGATTTCAAATATTTCATTATTTGTTTAGAAAAAAAAAAGTTTTTCTATTTATTTTATCCCTTTAACAAAATACAGGAATATTTTATGATTCTATGGGTGAGAAATAATATCTTTTTAAGTATTTTATTTCACAAAATTCCAAAATTCCGTTGTCCGTAAGTTACAACTTAGCGATGAAATTGCCGCATACAAAAATGATGATCAATCTCTGTATTAATTCATTTAAATATTCGAACTTAGTTTATCTCAGTAATACATTTTTTATTTCTTTATACATTAAAAGCCATCACTGCTCTGATTCAGGATTTATTCGGCACTCATTTCTGTACCGAATCCGTATAATGTACCCTTATTTGTCACTGATTCATTTAGATACCGGAAAAAGGAAAACAAAATGTGCTTTAAACGTACTTTCTCTGCGGTAGAAGCTACAGTGAACAACCCACACTTCAGCTCCTCTTAATCTCTGAAATACACTGAAGAAGACGGTGCGAGGAAAAGTCTCTTTCAGGGCTCTAATGTTGCTTCAAGCAGAAAGAACAGTGAAAACAGAGAGGTCTGGGGAAACAAAGACAAAAGAATCACCACTAACGCCATCAAATAAGGAAGATCGTGGTTTCTGTTTAATGAACTGTTTCAGTTCGGAGTTTCTTTTGAAACACGACTGGATACCAAACCGTAATGCAATTTGTGGTGTGTAAAGGTAAAGACTGTTGATCTGAGATTCTTATCCTTGATTAAAGCTTTGTAGAACTATATTGTATTAATAATTTCATGTATTGAAAATAACATTTTTGAGGTATATATATATATATATATATATATATATATATATATACTATTAATGGAATAATAAAAACTTCTAAAAACCATAAAATTCATAAAATAAACCCACTCAGAATGCAATATAAAAAAGTTCATATAAAATTTCACACTAAAAAACGTCAAATTGAACACTAAAACCACACGATATTTCGAGCTTGGCTCTTGGTTACTCACTTCATTCTCAGCACGTGACCAAGAGCCAAGCTCGAAATATCGTGTGGTTTTAGTGTTCAATTTGACGTTTTTTAGTGTGAAATTTTATATGAACTTTTTTACATTGCATTCTGAGTGTTTTATATATATATATGTGTGTGTGTGTGTGTGTGTGTGTGTGTGTGTGTGTGTGTGTTCTTTTGCTTGTTTTCATTACACGAACACAAAAAGTTGTAGGTTTTTGGTCTAGATACTTGAATTTGGCATTATCTATTGAATGATGTTTTAAACAATGTCAATCATATATGCATTACATGGCCGCAATTCTGTCTTAACTGACAATGATTATATATGGGTATCAGTTGATTGATTGATTTATTTATTTATGGACGCTCTTTAACATCTCAGGTCATCAGCGTCCCATTCAACTCAGGACGTGAAACGGCCGATAAATTTTGCTCAGAGGCCTCTCTTTCAGGCTTGAGATTCTTTTTCGTGCCGTAAATGTACGACACAGGACCCACGGCTTTACTTCCCTTCCGAAGGAAGCCATACTTAGGATTTTAAGCCCGAAAAAATCCATCGGTCCTGGCCGGGTTCGAACCCGCGTTTTTGGGTTTAGGAGGGTATCAGTTGAGTAATTTACTCCTCCAAAATGAACTCATCTTTATGAGTGCATAACTATATATGCACCGTTCATCGCTAGCAGTGTGCAGTTCGAAAGATATGATCTGATCCAAAATTGTGCGGAGCGGAATATGTGTTATGAAACGCAACTTCATATAATATATTTTATACATTTTAAATTATTTTCAGACGTATAAATAATCATTACATTTTACTCTGAAATAATTAGAGGTATGAAAATAATAAAGGTTAAATATGAATCTCAATAAAATAATACCGTGTGCTTATATTAATTTGTATTTGAAATTTAGAAAATAAATTATTATGAAAGACTATTATTATTATTATTATTATTATTATTATTACTATTATTATTGTTATTATTGTTGCTGCTGCCAAATGAATAAACACAGTCCTGATATTTCCTCAATCCTCTCTCCAATCTCAGCATATATTATTAAAGTTCAGGATCCGAATATTCATAAATACCATGAGTTGATAGCATCACCATATGATGCGCCGCCAGGGGTGGCCGTTAAGGCACGGACTCGTGAGCCGGAGGTCTGGGGTTCAAATCCCGCCAGGAACGTCCTCCCTGACTGAGGTTTTTTTCAGGCTTTCCTCAGTCTTCATACCTGGCAAATGCCGGGGAGGTACCCTAAACTTAAACCTGGAACGTTTCCTTCCTTTAAAAAATCCTTTCCCAATATTTCATGTATCACCTGTGATGCCTCTGTAGTAAAGCGTTGAACACCACTCAAAAAAAAAAAAAATAACCATATGAAAGAGGGAGTATGACTAAAGAATCAACGGGTGTCTGAGTCAGCAATCTAGCGGTCTGTAACCTTGCTGTATAATTCCGATTAATAGAGTAATTTAAATAATATTTTATGTTATATGGTTAAAATCTGTGTTAACGAGTACCACAAATTAAAAATTGTATCCAGGTATTCGGACATTGCTGACAATTTCTGAAATAATTTGCATTTACATGCAAAGTTCTGCTGCCTAAGTTATCTAAATGTCAGTTTACACACTGTTATTTGCGTATACTCGTATTGCATCTTTTAGGGTTCCAAAAGTAGTAGTCACAAGTGGAAAAATCTGGGACTGGGGGCCAAACCTACCGTAATAACTCTGTCACCAGAAACCTCCCAAAAATACCACTTGGGCTATGATAGAATTTAGCGGAAAACATTCATGTTATCTCTAATTTTAAGATAATTATTCATAAACCTATGAAATGTTTGCATGCGATATCTTTCTGGGTTTACAGTATAATAAAAATATATGTGAGAGTTGTTTAATTCCTTGTACGTACAGCATATCAAACATCTCATTCTGTACTTAAGTGCGTATATATTTATGCATAAGGGTAACGTTGTAAATGTCCATAAAATGACATTTCGAAATTCTCATTTTCTATGACGCCAACTTGGAGATTGTTTTGGAGAATCTGTGTCCTCAAGATTTTCCTTTAAAACGTTTCTTTGCGGTTATAAATTCCACCGTTTCCTTTAATAAAATAACAAAGTTTATTACAGTATCTCTATCTAGAACTGGAACGCCAGAACACTTCTATAGATATTCCGTACACACTGCTCCAAAAGTTTATGTTTTCATATAAGTGTTATATAGAAATAATCTCAGTGTTCGTGTTTTGATTGCGTAGTGGCATTTCAATACACATTTATAAAGTAGCTTGCACATTAACAGCCATTTAAAAGCACGGCAACTACAAAAAGCTGACTTTTGACAGGCTGATTAGACAGGCAGATGTCTAATTGAGACGCACGGTATTTAACTTCACTGATTTCAATTACATAATAATTTGCAATGCATTGTAATTTCTTGTAGATATTGTACTAGAATACATTGACAACTCTTTGAGTAATTATATCAACAAACGTATACAATGTTTTATTACCCGTCCCTTCTGAGTTTTGCGCGCATACCATGGAGTATTGAATGAATACTAATGCAATGTACAAGGATTGAAGATATCGATGCTCAAAAGGTATTGGAATGCATGGTGCAGACTGCATACTAATTAAAGAACGTTACGATGTAATTTTTATTGAATGAATATATTTCGCAGTATTAGAAGGTAAATATATTGTAATAAATTCAATGAAAAATAAAATGACACCATGTTTTAATAAACAGTTCACTTTAACAATTAACAGAAACACCTTTAAAACACGTAGTTTGTGCTTTCTGATATGTAACTTTTGTTAATGAATGGCAGTTTTTGGAAGAATGGCATTGCAATATTTCCATTTTAATTTAGATATCTTCCTGTAAAATTTTGTTCACTTTGGTTAATGGGTATCTAAATTGAAATGGCATGACAGAAATTCAGATACTGTCGCTAAATAACTCAAGTTAAAGTTGACAGTAAATTTCAACTTATCGAACTGCAGTTCTCATTTGATACCTCTAGATGAGGAAAAACTAATGTTCAATTTTACGATATATTCCAATATTAGAAATATTCAGTTTTAAAACTGCATTGTGATACTGTAAAATAATCACCTTCTTTCTACACTTACCAACAGGACTTAAGAAAAAATACATAACTGAAATTAACAATTGGGTGCCCACTGTTAATCTAACTGAACAAGAAACTTATAAGAACCAAAGTCTTACAATAGCGAGGCATTAGAATAAACGGATGAGCTATATACAGCATGGAACGTTTCATGCTGTTGGGTATCAAATCCACTATTGATTTTTAACTCTTACATAACCAGCCAAACTACCAGCTTATACAGTAACGGTCTAACTTCATGATAATGTTACCCTTAGTGCTAAACTGGTCTTACTAAGAAGCTAGGCCAAGTATTTCTTTTATATCGACAAAATAGGTACATATGCTGTTTTTGCAATAACTCGCCAAGTCAAAGCGGCTTCCTACCGAAACTTTTCCAATCAAGTTTCTTTATTATGGTCCTTTTCATCGTTCTCGAATAAATGTAGGCCAGAAAGAAAATCAATTGGCCCCATAAACTACTTTACAACACAAAGGGATAAAATACAATGCCCAAAGGCAATAACGCTTTTATAAAAAAATGGAACAAAGAAAAAGATTTTAGGATGGTATATTTAAGAGTTTTTCGCTATGAATGGTACATACAAATGGAAGATGTGCTAAAATATTTTACGATTTCACAGCTACCTTCCATGGCATGCTTTGAGAAGTGGTATATCAAGATATTTCAGGATCTGCGCATAGTGCAATCATCTCATGGTTGAGTTTATTATACATTTTCTTTATAAAGATCACGCAAAATTGTTACAATATTTTATACATGATCTTAGTAATCGTTGATTCTCAAATTGTAACAATGATTCAGTGTTGATGTGAAACTTTCGGGTACTTCATTAAGTACATATTCCATAGGTGCGGTATTTATATCTTTTGTTTCATTTTAAAGTTTTATAAAAATTTTCCCATGGAAGCTGGTGATAATGCTGATTGGGAATGCATTTCATTGCATTTGACCGGTTCTACAAATGTACTATTTGCCATTTTCCGTTTACGACGGTTTGAAAAGTTTGACAAATTCCTATATATTTTGGAAAATATAAATCATATTTGTAACTAAATTTCTCTTTCGGGCTGTTGTGCCATAGTCTGCTGGAGATGAGAATTCCAGACGTTTCGTCCGCAACTAAGGCTGACATCTTCGGTGGCGTGGACAAAGTCTTCTCGGAGAAGGTATCAGACTGTCAGAGTCGCTATATTTATACTGCCAGTCGAAAATGTCAGCCTTAATTGCGGCCTGGAATTCTCATCCCCAGCATACTACGGCACAACAGCCAGGGAGAAAATAGTAGACTCCGTCGTGAAAGCCTACGTTCTCTCAATCATATTTCTCAGCATAGTAGTGATAGCAATAGTGTATTTGCTACAATATTCTATACACATATTACAATACATTTTATGCTTGGGCCGTCCACCGTACATGCTTAAGTATGATACAGAATTAAAAAGGGGGATAGGAACAAACAATAATAATAATAATAATAATAATAATAATAATAATAATAATAATAATAAATAAAAGATATTATAATGAGAAGAACGGAATTTGTAGATATATTAGTGGAAATAACTTACACATTATTTGTATTGAAATTAATTATTGACTTCAAATCCAAAAAATTAATTGCTTCTTAGGAAAATGCTCATATTAAACCAATTAGTGCGATGCGCAAACAGGTCCCAGCATTATGGGACTAACAGAAACTTAGCTAAAAGACGGTTGAAAGGTAATTATTACTGGCATCAGAGCGCTATTTGAGAGAAGTGAAAGAGGAAGATATCCGGAAATGGTGGCATTATATTTTGATGAAGAGTGTGAAGTTCATATCCACAGGCTTAACATTAAATAAAGTGAAGCTATTGGAATTCCAATTAAGTGAGATGGAATTATGTATATTAGTTTTATACAGGTAGCCTGCGGCGTCCCGGTATGCCTTTCCCAGTTTGTTTATGGGTTTGACTGACACCATCACACAATTTAAGCATAGCATCGACCAGGGAGCTTGCTGGTTTGCGCTATTTCCAAAAATGTCAATGTTTAATAAATATCACGTAATAATATTTTGATGCATTTATGCGTTAAACAGAAAGGAATCAATGCAAGGGGCTTTTTTGTACCTGATGTTTCTATTTACTGTTATTATCTGTATGGATCCTAGTTTACAGTCACGCTGTAGGGGGCATATATACTGCACTTGATGTTTCTATTTGCTGTTATTATCTGTAGGGATTCCAGTTTACAGTCACGCTGTAGAGAGCTCCTATAGTGCACTTCATGCTTTTATTTGCGGTTATCATCTATAGGGATAGTTTACAGTCACGCTATAGAGAGCTTCTATACTGCACTTGATGCTTTTATTTACGGTTATTGTCTGTAGGGATAGTTTAGTCACGCTATAGAAAGCTCCTATACTGCACTTGATGCTTTTATTTGCGATTATCATCTGTAGGGATCCTAGTTTACAATCACGCTGTAGAAAGCTCCTATACTGCACTTGATGCTTTTATTTGCGGTTATCATCTGTAGGGATCCTAGTTTACAGTCACGCTATAGAGAGCTTCTATACTGCACTTGATGCTTTTATTTGCGGTTATCATCTGTAGGGATCCTAGTTTACAGTCACGCTATAGAGAGCTTCTATACTGCACTTGATGCTTTTATTTGTGGTTATTATCTGTAGGGATCCTAGTTTACAGTCACGCTGTAGAAAGCTCCTATACTGCACTTGATGCTTTTATTTGCGGTTATCATCTGTAGGGATCCTAGTTTACAGTCACGCTATAGAGAGCTTCTATACTGCACTTGATGCTTTTATTTGTAGTTATTATCTGTCGGGATAGTTTACAGTCACGCTGTAGAAAGCTTCTATACTGCACTTGATGCTTTTATTTGCGGTTATCATCTGTAGGGATCCTAGTTTACAATCACGCTGTAGAAAGCTCCTATACTGCACTTGATGCTTTTATTTGCGGTTATCATCTGTAGGGATCCTAGTTTATAGTCGCGTGTAGAGAGCTTCTATACTGCACTTGATGCTTTTATTTGCGGTTATTATCTGTAGGGATCCTAGTTTACAGTCACGCTATAGAGAGCTTCTATACTGCACTTGATGCTTTTATTTGCGGTTATCATCTGTAGGGATCCTAGTTTACAGTCACGCTATAGAGAGCTTCTATACTGCACTTGATGCTTTTATTTGTGGTTATTATCTGTCGGAATCCTAGTTTACAGTCAAGCTGTAGAAAGCTCGTATACTGCACTTGATGCTTTTATTTGTGGTTATTATCTGTCGGGATAGTTTACAATCACGCTGTAGAAAGCTTCTATACTGCACTTGATGCTTTTATTTGTGGTTATTATCTGTCGGGATAGTTTACAGTCACGCTGTAGAAAGCTCCTATACTGCACTTGATGCTTTTATTTGCGATTATCAACTGTAGGGATCCTAGTTTACAGTCACGCTATAGAGAGCTTCTATACTGCACTTGATGCTTTTATTTGTGGTTATTATCTGTCGGAATCCTAGTTTACAGTCACGCTGTAGAAAGCTCCTATACTGCACTTCATGCTTTTATTTGCGATTATTATCTGTAGGGATCCTAGTTTACAATCACGCTATAGAGAGCTTCTATACTGCACTTGATGCTTTTATTTGTGGTTATTATCTGTCGGGATCCTAGTTTACAGTCACGCTGTAGAAAGCTCCTATACTGCACTTGATGCTTTTATTTGTGGTTATTATCTGTCGGGATAGTTTACAGTCACGCTGTAGAGAGCTTCTATACTGCACTTGATGCTTTTATTTGTGGTTATTATCTGTAGGGATTCTAGTTTACAGTCACGCTGTAGAAAGCTTCTATACTGCACTTGATGCTTTTATTTGCGGTTATCATCTGTAGGGATTCTAGTTTACAGTCACGCAGTAGAGAGCTTCTATACTGCACTTGATGCTTTTATTTGTGGTTATTATCTGTCGGGATAGTTTACAGTCACACTGTAGAGAGCTTCTATACTGCACTTGATGCTTTTATTTACGGTTATTATCTGTCGGGATCCTAGTTTACAGTCACGCTGTAGAGAGCTTCTATACTGCACTTTGATGCTTTTATTTACGGTTATTATCTGTAGGGATCCTAGTTTTCAGTAACGCTGTATAGAGCTTCTATACTGCACTTGATGCTTTTATTTGCGGTTATTATCTGTAGGGATCCTAGTTTACAGTCACGCTGTAGGGAGCTTATATACTGACCATGATGTTTCTATTTACGGTTATTATCTGTAGGGATCCCAGTTTACAATACACTGTAAACCTATATCTCAGTAGGCGCGAGAAATATTTTGATAGGGAGAGGTGAGGAGAAGCGTCATTAATGTTGTTATATGCTTCCACAACCTTGAACGTCACGCGCGTTTCCAGGAAAGTTTGCCTCGTGTTTAATATAGTCAGATTTTTCTCTTTGCTTCGTTTTGTAACAAGGTTGAATAATTTATTTTAAAGGAACTATTAGATAATTGTAGTGAAATGTTATATCAATGGCAACACAGACATACAATGTGTCCCAGACTCACAGTACTTTTTTAAAGCCATACTCTCATATACTTTCAAGGCACGCATGCCATTATTTACGTTTTCAGGAATTTTACGCAAAATTTTAGCACAAAATTAGACTTTGTTCTTCAAAGTTTGTTTCCTTGAATCGTATGTCAAATCTTCAATACCGAATAAGCTACTAAATTAATATTCAACGATGTACATGTCTATTTCTCCTTTATTTCTGTGCCTATATTAAATAAAAATTATTTTAGCTTTTAGTGACTGTGATCTGGTGCCAGGTAAAGTACTTAGTAATAACAGTAAAATAAATTTAATCATTATCAAAAAAATATATATATGCCTTTATACGAAGTATCTGTAGCATGTTCTCAGCAGTCAGATGTTGGTGGCTATTAAATCAGCTGCTGTCTTAATTAGCCCTTAAAGCGTAATATGGTTTGCCAATTCCGGAAATTTTAAAGGTGATTCTGAGCCACTCTGTACATGAAAAGGGGAAATCTTGCAGCTCTTTCAATATCAAACAGTATTACATTTGAAGTAAGAATGAACTCATGTAGACACTCTCCAGCAACTAGTCATTAGTTGATAGTGAGCTGTTGCTGAACAGATTAATAAAGTTTCGTGTGAATTTGTGAAGTAATTTCCTTATATAGTTTTGTGTTAATTGAATGTAAAGAAAATTAACACCACGCAAAAACTACATTCCAAGCGTTTTATCCTTGAGATCTTTGGAACAGAAAATTAAAATTAAAATCCTGGGTAAACCGACTACAAATTTCAATTTCAATCGAACTGTTATTTCAAAACATAATTTAAGTATACAATGATTTTTGTACCGACAGACTTTTTGCTGGAGATTCCAGGCATTAATAAAAGGGTCATGGATAAATTTTTTGCAATAAACGCCAGGAAAATTATTTTTTGTCTAAATAAGTGTGTTTGTGCCATATTTTTAATTTTTCTCTCTTTGCTGTGTGTTCAGTAACTCGCGTATAAAGTTAAAAGTATCTTTTATTTCAGAAACCATTCAAGGGTCAAAAAAGAGAAAAAATCCGTTAGTGGCGGAGTATGTTTCTGTAAATGTACCCATATTTTAGTTCACAAATTATTCAAAAATGTACTGCTGTAATGGTCAGGCATGACACTGAATTTCGGGTTGGGGTCAGAAATCAATCAAGCGATACTGCTTGGCCGGTTTCTGCAGTAAACTGCGGATGTATATACGTATATTGTTACCCATTGTGGTAAAGAAACTGGTCATTTTAATGATGGTCCATCAGGACAAAACAAGAATCACACAGTTGTTTGATTTTTGCTGAACCTTTGTGACAAAGGGCGATTTGCCAGTATCACAACTTCCTTGTCCGTATTCACTATATAACAAGAGACTTTGGGGCTATAAAGCATCTGCTGAAAAACAGTTCACTGAATTTACACTCTAGAGAAATGTGTCGGGCTTATTCTGAAAGCAAGTAAAACAAAACGTTTTACTGTTCACAAGGATACTTCCCAAGATATCAGAGATTTCAAAACGTGATAAATTCATTCATACAAATATATTACTCAGACGAAACCTCTGGCAGAGGTATTCCTAAAGACTAAAAGAAGAGTTTCAAGATATCCATTTGCAAACAGTTTGTTACAAGAAGAACACTTGTGGAAAGTAAAGCCATATATTGATGGAATCATTCATTCATTCTGCTGAAAATGGGTCGTGTTTCTGATTTACCCACTCAGATGGCCTACCATTCAGGAAAAATAAGTTTATAAATATAATTTAATAAGCTTATTTACCAAAATATTGCTTAGATTTACATGTACATTCAAAAGATTATTAAAAATCTAAAATATATTGAACGTAGATACTTTTGAACATTCTTCATTCATGTTTCCGTTTCAGCCCTAAATATCTTCGTTATTGTTTAAAATTCCCATCAATATCAAGGACATACATGAACTAAATGCCCTAAAATCTGTTGGGATATGAACACATTTTGACAGCATTTACAATGGTACAGAGGCAGCATGTGTTGTGGAGTTTGTTTAAGAGGACTGATTAGCTCCTGTTCTGTCATTGCTGATTTTGTCCATTTAATTTTTCTGTGTTAGCAATGTAGTCTAAACTTAATTGCAAATATTTTCTTTTTCCACAAGTACGAACTTTATGATAAAATCTTCAAAAATTCGAGAATTATGCTATGAAAACATTTTGGCATCACTCGTTTATTGCAGAAACCACTTAAGTGGAAAACATAATCATTTTTTTACAGCAAAGTTAAAAAGCACAAAATAAATATCATTAGATAAAAAGTATTGAAATATATACTACTTTCAAAAAAATATTAAAACCACTAACAAAACATTTAATCTGATGCTAGACATGTTTTGTTTTCTTTTTTAATCAAAATTGGCAAACTTGGTGCTTGAATGCTTTCTGAAATAAACTATTCAATTTTTATTGTTAATATTCTAGAATCTTGGGATCTGTATTTAGGAGTAACATCAATAATATTGTGCACCCCGGCTTCGTGCTTCAGTAGACCTCCGCTGGTATCTCCCAAATGGTATTTACATTGCAGTCAGATTTTTAAATTAAATTTTTTGTCATCCCGACATAATTTGCCAAACTCTGCTTTATAGCCACTGCTAGTGACGATGATTGGATTTAAATATTTTCCCACTGAGTCAAATTTTAAGCTCGGAAATAGGAAGAAGTTGCTAGGGGCCTAAGTCTGAGAAATAGAGAGGATGGAGAATTAATATGAAATTGAATCCTGGCACCTTTACCATTGCGAATGTTGATGTCGTGTTGTCCTATTAAAAGAACGCATTTTTGGGCGTCAGTCTTGCTGTTAGTCTTCAGTTCGTTTTTGGAGCGTATGTAATCTGAGCCACTGTTCACCCAATATACATGAATTACAATGAGGTATGTAAATTGTGACACGAAAACTCGAAAATTGCACCAGGGAGACTTTTAAGCTGGGCGCCGCCAGGATTTTTCTCAACAGTGGACAAAAATCAACATCATTCCAAAAACGAGTATTCTTATTATTATTTGCGTATTATAATCTCATAATATAGAAATGCAGTAGACAGATATAAAGACAGGCATGATTATTAATAGTTACAAAACTCTTTATGAACAAGATGTCGAACACTCAATTCTGTTGAGATGCCTACAGTCTCTCGCTCAGCGGCTTGCCATTATGATAGCATAGATATATTGCATGTCCGGGATGCGCTATCTCTCCAATGTTAAGTTACTATTTTTAAAGTGCAAGATTTCTCGGAGGTTATGCAAAGTTTTCAGAGTGAGCTTTTTAAAGCGTATTTATTAAATTTTTTGACGATAACTTAACAGAATGATTTTTATCTATGCTTTCATTAGAGATATAATATTAGTATGTGTAAAGGAATTTTTGCAACACATTTGTATCTTGTTCTATATGAAAATTAAAATTAAACCTTTATAAAAAAATGCTCCATTAAAAAGTACTGCATTTGTTTAAATGTTTGCCATTTCATTTATTTGTATCATAATATCAAAATGTACTTTTAAACATTAAGTTTGGAAAGAAAGCCATTTGTCAGTAGTTCGACAGTTTCCAATTTAAACAAATTCATACAGAACATGTTATTTTTTCTTTATTTTACAATTTTTACACACTCATCAGTTAAGAAATTGAATCATTAAAAAGAGAAGAAATCACAGAATATTAATATCTAAAAAATAAATAAAAATTAAACGTTGATTATTAAACCTTTCTGGAACTCCTTTTAAAACACAAATGTATTATTCGAAAAGTAATGCAGACTTTTTTGCAGTTTTGTTCCACTTAGTAACTCAAAAAATTACTATATAAAGAGTAGCATTAGCATTTGTTATTTTACCCTCCCTCGATAAGAGCGTCATATGTTACAACACACGCCCAACCTTATTCAAACTCCGTCAAAGTGTAGATGTAGTATTTATTACTCCAATTACACCATTACGTTGACAGTCAACCGAAACCTAAATGTTGCATCTGCAAGAAAAATGGGAAATAATTCCTTGAAGTTATGAAATATTTTTGTTTAAAGAATAGGTAAGCCGCGTAGATCTGAGCCGAGTAGGGGTGCTTGCTGACACTATACCAGCCTTCAAGGCTGTTCATTTCTGCGTAACGCAATTTAAATGTGACCATTTATGCACCGAAAATGAAACTGCTCTGGACGCGCAATTGAGGTGACCACAAAGACTATCATTAAAAAAATACAGTGCGTCTGGCTTAAAGATATAATAAAAGACAATATTACTGTAAATCTCATCTGTATTTCTGCAAAATAATTTTCAACTTAAACAGTGACGTAAGCTAGCAGCGCAGCTTATGGGACTGGAGAGCAAAATTGCAGCGTTATGATGAGAGATGTGCACTCCGCAGCGAAAGGTATTCTGAGTGCTTGCACTCGTCGAGCTAAGTTCGTGCAACAGTACTTTGCTTTTGACCGGAACATCAGCTAAGACCTACCGACGCTATTTCAAGCTACGTACCAATCATGAAATTGGACAGGTGCCTGCGGGAAACGAGAAGTCTGCTTTCAATCGGATAATTATGCCAAAACTTAAATTTAAGAAGACATAATGACCTTCCAATCGGGGAGCCCGGGAACACACGAGACAAGTAAACAGAAATTTACGCGTAGCTCTTTTTACAGGCCACAATGCTCAGATAAATGTTTGCGCCTTCGAGCGTACTAAATGCAAATCTGTGGACAAAACACTACAGAAAGGCTTTGTGGAAATAACTGCAGCCTAAATTGATAAAAACGAGGCATTCCTCGGTAGAATTTGCTTCTTGGATAAGGCAACTTTCACGTCTTAATATGCCACCTAGTTCCTCCAACGTTACTAAACTTGATATTTTCCTGTTGGGTTTTATGAAAACTTAAGAGTATCAAACACTAATTTGTGATGTTATTGATCTGCACTGTCGTATTCGTGCAACTGGAGAATATCACTGTCAACGTTAACTTCAAAACGCAGGTGCGGAAACTTTGTCAACAACGTTACAAGAATGATTCTTTTTAAAAATGAAGTACTCCACGAATTTCCTCTCCATTTCATGGAAATTTCCTCGTAGCAAGCAGCTCTGCAGCAAGACAAGGTCATCCACCGGTGATAACGTGTCCATGCGGCAGTAGTAACAGTAATGCTCTCCAGGTGGAAATTGAGCGTGGCTTGCCGGGCAGTGATTCTGCAACCCCTGACATAATGAACGAGGCGAGCTGGTATATACAGCTGCAGTCTAAAGCACGAAACAGAACTTCCTTATATTCTATGCAGAATATGCAAATGTTATAACAGCCAAAGACTTGGCACTGTGTAAAATAACAAGGCCAGTGGTGCTTCTATGTTGAGTAACCTTAATTTCTATGATTTGCTATGTATGAGGATTTTGTCACCCAATAATGAAGATTCGACACTCCTGTTAATGCAAGTTCAAGTTTTAGCCTTGGAAATGTACTGGAAGGAAAATTCCCCACAAAATGGCTATAGAAGAGTAACTTTACAGCACAGGAAATATGTGGTTTACATTCCCAATATGAATTATTAAACTATATTAATTGAAAATATAATACACATATAAAATAAATTAAAGTTTGAAAATATCAAGGTCATAAAATATATAAATCAACGTTATGTACTGCCGAAAGGTACAAAATCTGAAAACATTACTCCAATAAAATGCAATAAATTTAATAAAAGTGTTATACAAAAATGCATGCTCACAAGCTCTTAATAAAATCTCCCTCTTAAACAACAGATAAAAGAGTTTGAATACTGCCCAAAATGACAATTAAATTTTATTTATTGGTTTGCAAATTGAAGTTTTCTACTCATTAAGGGCATAAAGAAATATAACCGATGTTGACTCGTAGATGATATTCCGTAATGCATGAAGCTAGCAGCTTCGCCTACTAGAACGGTTATGTCATAGCAAAGTAGAGCTGTCGATAGGCGAGGGACAAATTATTAGCTGTCGAACTATCCTGAGGTGGCTAGGGTAACAGAATAAGAAAGGTGTATTTCGAAGAACAGTTATGAAGACATTAGGACCAAAACAAACCTGGAAAGGCCAGAAAATATTCCAAAACAGCAGTCAACGCCGTGGTAAACAGCAACAATTCTTCTATAGAATAAAATCTTTCAAAATACAGAACTTTGTATGCCATTCCAATCTTTGTAAAGACCGTCTTAAACACTAAAGATCTTTGTGTACAAGAGTCTGTTGGGGGAATATCTAGATAGAAGCTCCCATATATTTTTGCAGGTCCTAAGAAAACACATATTTTCCACCCCGTATGTCTGAAATAGTAATAAAAAGCATATCCGCTGTTTTCATAGCACTCTTATAAATTAAGATATTTTGTGCATCGAATTTTCCTTGGGAACCATAAAGACTACTTCCAATATGATCATATAGATGGGCTATGCACAGCATCTGGCGCTTCTTTATTGTCACACAGCTGCACCAACTAAGCGGCAGAAGCGTTGTTTGATTATGGACGTTTAACTGCATCTTTCTCGCTTGAACTGTAATAAAAAGAAAATGCAAGTAAAGGTTGCACCAACTGTAACGCACGCTTTATCCTGGCACTGGTATGAGGCAATTCTTACTGAAACACTCAATTGGCAAAATGGTTAAAGATTGTTCTATTACCAATTCCAAACTTAGTCAGATCCGTTTGTCCTGGTGGATTTTGGTAACCGTACTTACCTCGTAGACCCAAGATCACGGGTTCAATTTCGTCCAGAGTTGATAGATATTTCGGGTCTAAATCGTCAGTATGGCTTCCCTCGGAAAGAAAGTAAAGTCGTGGACCCAGAGTCATAGATTTACGGCATGAGAAACTTCCTCAAGCCTGTAAGAAGTAGCCTCTGAGCAAAATTTAGCGGCCGTTTCACGCCCTCAATTGGATGGGACGCAATGACCTAAGATGTTAAAGAGCGTCGGGAAATAAACCAAATCAACAAGGAGCTCCCGAAGGTGAATTGATCGCTATCTACAGTTGTCTGTACATATGATGAAACTTTAATATTTAAGAAAATGTTTATTAATACATTTTGTGTAGTACTAATATAGGGCCTTTTAAATTTAGCACTGGTTGTATGGACAGATTGGATTTTATTATTAACTTACCCCTGCGCTTATAATTACCTTCATCCGTTACTCACCTGATGACAAGGAAAACCCTCGGGATCAGAAAAAATTCGCAGCAAAATTCATTTATTTTCCATTTGCTTATCTCTAAAATTTTCCTCTAAAATGCCGCAGTTGCTCACTAGAGGACTCCGTTCGGGATCGAGAAAAAAATTGCAGCAAAATTCAGTTATAGCCCTTTAGCTCACTTTCATATTCAATTGTGATAATTGTTTTCCTGTAAACGCTGTTACTAGCGCAAGCTGTTTAGTCCCCCTTCCTCGGTATCCAACATCTGATATAGACCATTTACTTACCCCTGGATTAAGTCACAATTTTTATTCTTCTGTAAAATACCAAAGTTGCTCACTAAAAGGATCCGTTTCGGCCGCCTTATGACATGCAAGTCGAAATTGTGTAGGTTCTTATATTGCGTGCTTCGGAGTGGCGTTTATCTTCAGAAACTACTACTAGTAAACTGCAGTGTTTAACAGAAAAAGAGTGTTGCCTATACATTTAATAATTAGCTTATATGAGAATTTTGGCGCCGTTTTGTTTGTTCGAATCCAGCGAAGTAGATTAAATGAAACCCTTTAATGAGCATGTAGAGCGTCTTATAGGGAAACGAATATCATCGTTGAACTCAAGGTAAGTAAATTGCCTTTAACTGATTTTGATGCGCTTTTGTTATTTCGAACCTGTGAGATAGAGCCCCATAGTGAACAACTCCGGCATTTTACAGAGAAGCGAATATCATTATTGAATTCAGAGATAAGTAAACAGGTTATAATTGAATTTTGATGCGGTTTTGTTTGTTCGCATCCATGAGATGGAATCCTATAAGGAACAACCCAAAAATTTTACAGAGAACAAATATTGAATTCCGAAGTAAGTAAATGGTCCATAATTGAATTGTGGTGCGGTTTTGTGTGTTCGAACCTGTGGGATGGAGTCCTATAGTGAACAACTCCGGTATTTTACAGAGAACCAAATATTATTGTTGAATTCATGGGGTAAATGACCAATGATCGAAATTTTGCCGGGTTTTATTTGTTCTCGAACTTTTTTTTAATGGTTTTTAACGCCCATTTTTACTACCGAGGCACCATAGACGGTGGACATTGATGAAATTATATATTGGGAAAGGATGTTTTTAAGGAAGGAAACGTTCTATGCCTAAGTTTAGGGTACCTCCGGCATTTGCCATTTATGACAACTGAGGATAACTTGGAAAAACCTCAGCCATAGATGAGTATGGCGGAATTCGAACCGCAGACCTTCCGCTCACGAGTCCGCGCCTTAACGACCTCGACCACCCGTGGCAGTTTGTTCGAACCTGTGGGATGCAGCCCTATAGTGAACAACTTCGACATTTACAGAGAAGCTAATATCATTGTTGAAATCAAAGGTAAATAATGATTTATAATTGAATTATGGTGTGATTTTGTTTGTTCGAACCCGAGGTTTTTCCTTGTGAATCTGAAAGGAAACAGAAATTATGTAGCATTTTCTTCATACATATACGATACACTTTGTTTAAATGGCCGATATACACGCAAACTGTCCCAAATTGCCTGCTCTTGCTTTACTCTTTAAAGGGAATATTTAGCTAGCTCTTCTGTCATGTTTGCATCACTGGTAAAACGCCATGTTTTTACATACTGTAAAACGTGTCCCCAGGAAAGTAAAAACAGCTGGAGGGTAAATGCTCGTTATCAGCCCTTTTAATCTGTTCCAATAACAGCAAATAATTATGCCCATTAGATAATTAAGTACAATTAGCGGTGACCACAGTCAGTTTTTAATTGAAAATGCCGTCATGATAATTACGAACTGTATACTAAAGAAAAATATGAAGCATAAAATGCAAACTTATGGAAAGCAGTTACCCCGGTTTAATGACAAATATCTTGTAACTTTCCATCTTTAATTTACTAAAATGATCGGTGCTTATTCCATGTATAAGATATTCTAAAATTAATTGCAAATAAAGTGATCTGCAACCTATAGTGAATGTTTTACATATCCAGTTCACATTGATTGTATTAATGGGACATACAACTACAGTTGTACAAGTTACAAAATATCCCATTTGCTAAATGAACATTTCCTAACATTTCATATATTTTCCGCTACGTTGACCAATTATACAGGCATGGAATATTTTGTTTTGCAAAAAAATTACAAATAGAAATGGTTCGACGCTATTTTGACGAATAGTCTCGGTCGGCTTGAAAATTTGTTAGTGGATCAATGCCATAGCTACATTGTGATGTGACATGTGTAAATAGCCAGTTAAATGTAAATCAATGCCACTGACGCAACTATAGTTATAAGCATTGTTTTGAGAAAGACAGTAAGTACATTTTATGAATGATACTTTACCTGAACTTCATTTACTAATATTAACATAATAAATTATTGTTTAAGAGAATTTATTGTATTTCCGGTTATCTCCATCATTCATCAACACATTTGTAGTTTTGGAGTTAACGAGCACAACACCACAACTAGGTTTTCCAGACCATTTGTTTCCGTTCTTCATAATACAACGTTATGACTAGCATATGCAGGCTAATTGCATAATTGCACGCCACAGCATATATGGTAATAGAAATTAAAATGCTAACAAAGTTTGAGATTCTACTATTTTCGTTGTTGTGAGATATCTATCGTCAATTAATTTATATAATGATTTATAATTTTGTGACTATAAAAATATTGAATTTAAAAAATGCATGTGATATTGCCTGTGCTATGTTTCCGGAGATCTGTTCACTTTTAATTTAAACTGTTCTTTTTTTGAATATTTGATTACAATATTTCAATGCATTCCATCTTAAGTTTCTTGCCTTTAAGCCCGGAGGTTTGCTTTGGATTCCTTTAGGTAACGTGTTCCCCATTTAGAAATATTTTTAAGGAATTATAGTATGAAAGATTGTTGAAACCATGTTTCACTATGTAAACTAATTTAAATGCGTTCAGTTGCAGCCGGTATCTTATATGTGTTTGCACTGCCTTCCTCAAAATCAAATTTGTTCTACCGAAATATTGTGTCAGACAGAAACCCACAAAGAATAAAAATGAGAAAGCACTGGCTACCCGAAAAAAAAAAATCATCTAGTATGTCAAGCTGCAACCTAATCCAGGAAAATGAGTGCATGAATTAAGTATATCAAATGCAATAATCCCCTGTCCCGTTGAATAATTTCTCAGAAAATAGCAAATTCTCCTACAAAGCAAAAAAGTGCAGATTTGAAATTTATTTTAACGTGATATATGTTTAATTTTAGATTAGGACAGGTTTACATACTGCAGCTGTGGATAATGCACGTTTTGGTGGTAAGATCGTGCTCTTAGTAAAAATGTCAATACTATTCATATCAATAAGTAAGTACCGCCATGGGTAGCCCGGGTTATTAAGGCGCGGACTTGTGAGCGGGAGGTCTGGGGTTCGAATCCTGCCAGGACCGTCCTCTCTGACTGAGGTTTCTTCCAGGTTTTTCTCAGTCCTCATAATTAGCAAATGCCTGGGAGGTACCCTAAAATTAGGCCTGGAACGTTTTCGTCCTTAAAAAAATCCTTTCCCAATATTTCATTTCATTTCATCTCTATCACTAGTGTCCACCGCTTGTGGTACCTCAGTAGTAAAAACGGGCGTTAAACACTATAAAAAATCAGAATTTATTATTTATGTTTAAAATGTGCATTAATAGATATCTTTCCTTCCCTTAAACAATGTTTAATTATTTTAACACTAACGCTGTTCTAAAGCATGGCAACGTCTATTCTCTACATTCATAGTTGATTTTAAAACTCTTAATTTTAAATTCTGGGTTTATCGTTTTTAAAACTTTGACAAAAAGCATGCTCCTCTTAAACATAATTTGCAGTATTTTTAAGGGAAAGTACAGTTTTGTAATGTGTATATATATATTACAGTCGCTGAGATTCCCACGGCGCGCATGCAGTGCTTTACTCTCTTTTAGTCAGTTGCGAGCTGAATGTGGACAAAGTGAACAATTGTGTTGTGCAATCGAGTTTGAGATTTCATTAAATAGTGGAGTAGTGGTGTGCAATGCTGAGATATTTACTCATTCAATATACATGGGTACAGAAAGCCGTGTGGCAGAAAGAGGTAAACGTTTAAGCGTAAATTTCTTGACAGCCCGGTTACAACAAGAAAAAAAAAAAAAAAAAATTAAAAAAAAATAAAAAAAAAAAATAAAATAATAAAATAAAATTAGCACAGAAATTTAAATAAATATTTTATGTGAATCACCGGAAAAAATGGATTGCTGCTCATCAATCCATGACGAAATTGCACCCTATATTTAGTCGCAGAAGTATTGCATTTGGTTTATTTTTGTTTTGTTTTTGTTTGATTTATTTAGGAACGCTCTTTAACATCTCAGGTCATCAGCGTCCCATTCTATTTAGGGCGTGAAACGGTCAAGAAATTTTGCTTAGAGGCCTCTTCGTTGAGGCTTGAGGTTCTTTTTCGTGCCGTAAATGTACGACACGGGACCCGCGTCCTTACTTCCCTTCCGAAGGAAGTCATACTTAGTTTTTACGCCCGAAAAAATCCATCGATCCTGGCCGGGATTGAACCCGTGATCTCGGGTTAGCACCAGGACCGACTCCATTAGTGATGAAAAACTGATACGTGTCAGTGATAATTGCTTAATAAAACATGGATTGCGTGTCAGGGAAAATGAACAAATTCTGTTAATTAAAATGTTGTACCTACATTTTAAAACGGTAAAGCATTTGAGCGCCGTGAGTCTAGCTAGAAAATACCGGCGCCAATGTGGGGTCTAAGCACCCACATACTATAAAATATATTGGGACTTTTAAACTGCTCTAACTGTATTTGCAACAATAGCATTAATAACAATCTTAATAATAAATTTAATAATATATTAAATAATAACAATATTGATAATATTTGTAAACCATTATTTAAATATTTATTTTTATTGTATGATAAAACACACGTCTTTTGTTTATTTCTTTTTTTTTTTGCATTTTTAATTTTTTTTTTTGTTTAGTTTCATGTGACGTTTTTTCCAATTTAACCAAATGCAGAACATTTGAAGACCACATTTTTATACGTCTGTACCTACCAAATTGAATAAATTATTTCAGCGCAGAGTTGCCACAATAACAATATTCTTATTGTTGAGCATCGAATTTAGCTTATTTCTGAACATGGATAAGATAATCTAATGGCAGTGTAGCAAACGCTAGATAAAAAAATATTTGCTTGAAATCATAGTGTGGATTAAGAGAGTTTTTCACCAATTATCATAATGGATATGAACAGTTCTGTATTTAACAGTAGATTTCTGTGCTCTCTGCAGGGAGGATCATGTAAGCTTTGTTTAATCCAAAATATCAGCAAAATAAGCATAGATTCCTACCTTTAACTAAATTATTTTTTTAATTTTGCATAAAATGAATTTGTTCAGTATTTTAAATACGTTCTCTTCCATAGTTCTAATAGACTCAAATTCTATTTACACTGTGTCACAGAGAGGCAACGTTAGCTTTCTATCGTGTGACACACGTTATAGCCCCCACAACCATCTCTTGTGACTAATTACCGTTAAACACGGCTATCATATTGCATTTGTACACCCATACCCAAAATAGCAATGACTGCCACTCCCTGTTTCTCTCCTGCAATGGCCTACTATAAACTCTTATCTACAGCGCTTTCATCAGCCATTATTCACGTGCCCTTGGCTGAAACGAGCCCGCAAATATACCCACACACCTACGGTATTTGACACGCTGTCCAAATGCAAGTTATATTTAAACATGGCTGGCATGTACATTACATCTATGTCGGTGGTGCGCAATGAAACATTATTTCTTAACTGTTTAAAGCAAAGGCACGAGATGTACCAAGTTGTATTGCTATTTCCAAACTAACATGATATGAATTATGCGTAGCACTAATATTTTAAAACGTACAATAGGTTTCCCCACATACCAATGTGGATATTTCCCCCACACGGGGATACTATATCGGAATTCTGAGGAGGCGTAAGTTAGTTAGTTTCGTTAGTGTTAGTTTTCGTTTTTATTAAAACGCTAGCACATAATGCTAGCAATGAATTTCTCAACATTATCTTCATTACTGAATGGCTTACCAAAGCGGGTTATTTGTTATTATAGAATATACAACAGTTTGCTTGCTCCAAACCATAAATTACTTCTACATAATTTTTATTGCACAAAACAAACAGCAGAAACGTGAGTGAGCATTGAAGAATAATTAAATTCGCACTGAAAGGATTTATTTATTCCTGTCTTTATCTATCATTCAATTTTATTCTCTCTCTCGCTCTCTCTCCACATTCACTATTCGATGTGCAGGAAATAACGACAGAAGAAGTTTTTAATGTGCAAGTTTATGTTCTTTCTCCCACTGATGTCTTCTCCGATATAATATCTTTAGAAAATTAATTCCAGCAAATGAAATATCTCTCTTCTCCTGCCTAGGAATAAAAGCAAGTCATCATACAACAATACAGAGAAAATAAAAACCTAAATTCTTTTCGTGACTTCTATAATTTGAAAAAGCTCACGACTTATTTCTTAGCATTAATGCTTTTGTTTAGTTACCAAATATCGCAGCAAATATTCTTTCCAATTTCCTTTAGAATATATATGTTTAATGTTGTCTCTTAGAACTATGGCTTCAACCATGCGAATAGGTGCATTTTCGTTTTGGATCCGAAGAGTTGGGTTCCCTTCAGATGCTCCAGTTCCTGATATAGAAGCCATGGGATACTAAAGAATCTCTGTAAGGAATTACTGTTCTAGAACAAAGGACAATAAGTCCTTATGTTATGAACTTATTTTTTTCTTGGTATACCTCCCCATCAGATAAATCTTTTACTGCCTACTCAGACTCTGTGCTCCTTTCTAAGTCTTTCTGTTCACTACACGCAATTCCTGTGTCATCTGTGACGTAACACAGAAACTGTGCTTTAGTGTGGAAGGAATTTAAGTCTACGGATAGGGTGCCTTGATTATATGAAGTTCTAGTAGTCTCAAATAGCTATAAGATTTGAACTTTAATTTTACTTCTGTTAATATTTAAATATTTTATCTCTATCCCTAATTTTCAAAATACCCTATGGAATTTACTGTTTCTTGAATAGATTTTATTATTTTTTTAAATGTTTGTAATTCACGTTTAGTTATGTCCTAAGAAATGGTATTTAGTCTTCGTTTTTGTTCTTGTAGCTCTAAATAACAACAATATAAACATTCATTATTATTTTCTTCATCAGAGAGTTCGAAAACTTTAAAAGTTTATTTAAATTTTTGTCATCTTATTTCTACAAATAAAATTACTAGTGTGTTTTGACTGTTTACGTACTGAATTAAAGATTTTTCCTTACTACTATAAAATTACATGGATTGTGATGATGGGGAAACGATCAATTTAGAGACTACTACGAACGAATGCAGCAAGACCTATATTTATGCAGTTTTTGTATTTTTCCCTTTTACAAGTTATACTTTCCGACATTACTGCTGAAAAATATTTTCATCATTAGACGTTGAAATTTCTAAGCACTAAGTACGGAATGAAGCGGAATGAAGTTAAGTTGGCACTGAATTGTGGGAGGAATACAATAGGTCTCCTTCTCCAAACATTCTTCCTATACGTCTATTACTCGCATTTTGACCTGCCGTGCGGTAACTCATAGCTTGTGTTCGTGCACTGTTTGGGTGTACCAAACTTGATGTTAAATGCTTAAGAATTTCAAAGTTTATTCATGAACGAACCTATAAACCCAAACACTTGACTATGTGCGCAAAAATTATGAATTCGAGTTTTTTTCCCAACACTATATTTTATTTTAATGTTTATGATGCAGTGTCAATCTATAATGATGGGAATGTTACAAGGTCTCGAAAATTAAAAGAAAAATTCTGTTATCTGACACTGTTTAAATGTTTTATACTTTTCTGTATTATTATAAAATTTCAATGCATAAGTAATATATTTTTTATTTTTCCATTTGTCGTTCTTTTTTTTAAGTTGAAGGCCAAATGTTTTCTGAGAAAAACACACAATTTTAACAACGATAAGACTGGAATTCCAAAGTGATATAAAACTAATAATTCTTAGCATACTTCGGTATTTAATGCAATGTTTCACAGTTTATTGGAGAAAAACTTTATAAGCTATTTTGGCAGAAAGAAATAATTTCTATATTACCTTATGTGCTATGAAAGATTAATAAGTCGGAAGTAATATAATTGATAAGTAAATAAAAACAACAAAATATATTGACCTTTTTTTTTTCATAACTCGAAGCGTTTAGGCACAAATTCATTGGGTCGGTCCTTGTGGTGTAGTGGTAACCATACTTGCCTTTTAAACCCAAGGTCGCGAGTTCGAACCCGCCCAGAATCAATGGATTTTTTCGGGGTAAAATCGTAAGTATGGCTTCCTTTGGAAGGGAAGTAATGCTGTGGGCCCCGTACATTTACGGCACGATAAGATCCTTAAGCCTGAAAAAAGAGGCCTCTGAGCATAATTTGTCGGCCGTTTCACGCCCTAAATAGAATAGGACGCTGATGACCTGAGATGTTAAAGAGCGTTCATAAATAAACAATTAAAAAAATCAAATTCATTGGAAATGTTTTATGTGAATGATTTAGGTTGAAAAAATAAGATTTATCATCACTGAACTTAATCTGTGTCATATTAACAAAGATTGAAGAGCAATAAAGACGAGCAACTGTAGTTATTCATTTGTTTTCACAGTAATATGCAAAGAAGCAACACTGAGTATATTCAAACAGTCATTTTAAATTTGAAAGTTAATCACGCTGAACACTATGCAGCCTTACCGCATGTTTCGATTTCGAATATTTATTTTCTTGAATACTCAAAGGTAAAGAGAAAGGAGTAAGTAGTTAGACTTTTTTGTTCCACTTATTAAGCTTTATTATCCCTTTAATTTGGGACACTAAGGTCCTTTGTGCTCCGTCCATACAGCGAGAGTAGTTTAAAAGTCCCGATACATAGCTCAGTCGGTTGGCATTAAGACCCCGCTTTGCCGCCAGGATTTCCCTGCGAAGACTTGCGGTGCTCAAATACTTCACCATTTTAAAACTTAAGCATAACATATTAAATAACAGAATTTGTTACTCACACATGGTATTAAAAATGTTCATTTTCCCTGTTACACAATTCACATCTTCTTAGAAATGTATCATTGACGAACAACAGTTCCCATCACTAATGTGTCGGTCCTGGTGGTCTAGTGATCACCATATTTGCCTCGCATACCCAAGATCGCCGGTTCAATCCCGTTCAGGGTTGATGGATTTTGTCGAAGGTAGATTTACCGTACATAAAAGAATCTCATGTCTGAAAGAAAAGGTCTCTGAGCTAAATTTATCGGCTGTTTCATGCCCTGAATTAAATGCGAAGCTGATGGCCTGAGATGTTAAAGAGCGTCTGTAAATAAAACAAATCAACAAGAACAAATCACTAATGGACCTAAATTCGTTCCCAATATATGTAAAAGTTCCTCCGTTGTATAAGGGCTTGTTGAACACACTCCACTTTTCAATGTTTGTCCAAAGATAAAAATCACAAACAGTAAGATATGGGAAACGACAAGGATATAAACCAGAGCCAATATTCTGACCAACTATATAGAGAAATTCCTTCATGGATTGATGAGCAGGCTTCGATTATTTTAAATCTGTTTAATTACACTTCTGAGCTAACTTTAATATTGTTGTCCGTGCTGGAACGAAGCTGGCAGTAAATATTTGCCAAAATGAGGCATAATGTATACCTTGAAGATGACTATACAACAAAGTGAATATCTCACCATGCACAACACTACTGTACTACTTAATGAAATATCGCTCTTGATTCCACAACACAACTACCCGATTGTCAAAATCATCCTCGTAAATGACTGTAAGAGAGAATGGCGCCGCGCGTGCTCCGTTGGGAATCTCAGTGATTAGTGGGTGGTGGATTCGCTGGTGGGCGGATCTAATTAGCAGCACTTTTAAATTGCTCTCACTGCTTAAGCTAGGGTTCAATTTGTTAATCTCTGTTCAATTAGTTTATCGTGATTATTTATACAAATTTATTGATGATGTTCTTTAACGTTTCAACGATTCAAAGGCAACATTTATTTGTTCTCATATTTTTGCTTATGTATCTCACAAAAGCCAATATAACTTGAAATATTTCTGATTTTACTTTTGATTTTTTGTGATATGTGTATGAAAGCTGAGTTTTATAGATGCTTGTTTTATCGTTATTTTCCACAAATAATAATTATGAGGCTTATATCGTACACAGTTCAAAAACAGAGAGAGAAAACTCGAAATATATGCATTCTAATTCATGCTGTATCAAATTGAAGGAGGAGAACGCTTATGAGCTATATAATCCCTGTTAGGTTGAAAATGACGTTTCCTGAGCCAAAAGCACTACATACACGTTACACTTGAAATTATAGGTTGCGAACTGAGCTTAAGTACACAACTCCGGAAAATCACAAAGTATTCGACTAGAGTCGATAAGAAAACTGTTAAATTAGATAATCTGGTGTTAGCTCAGGGTTCACAAGTGCTAATCTGCTCACAATGAAGCATTAATCTCATAACATAGGAAGTCAATATAAAGTTTAAAATGCTTGACATATTTCACCCGATTTAAAGGCGGCGGAAGTTGTTTATCTTTGTCAGAAGAATATTCTCCTTTAAATATACTTGTTAAAGTTCAGGAAGTATAATTATTCTTGTTCCGAGAGGTGGTTGAAGAAACTTAGAAACGATCAAAGAAAACACTTTTAACGTAAGCATTTCGAATATGTAATTTCTTAACATAAAGCGTATCTTGCAATCTCTCAAGGGTAGAATGCACGACACAGGACCAGTAATTTCTGGCTGCTAAAATAATAACACTGGATGATAAAGCAGATGTGTCATAATAAATCCTGAAGGTAAACCAATTTTATTTCGTTCGTTTAGAAAACTAACAAAAATATGTCATTAAATAGAATTTTTTGTTAGTAATTTTTATGTCAGCATATTTCTAATAGAACACATCATCTGCTGGATAATATTTTCTCAGAGTAAAGATTGAATGAGAAGCATACGTGAAGAAATTTGAATATTCATTGTAAACAACCGTGCATTTAAATTTTCATTTTGAATTACTGTTACTGTTGCATGTATAACTGTATGCTGCAAAAACCTCACATTTTAATCATTACACAGGTCACACTGAATATTTATACAAACTTATGTACCGAGGTTGCCAAAAAATTATATGCACTTTCACAGTAGGTAGCTATTTAATATATTACAAAGTTAGACCGAAAAACAACAGAAATGTGTAGTATAATGTTCTGTAAACAGATGTGATTCACATACATTATGATAGCGTTGTTACGTGATAGATAAATCAACAATGAACAAATGAAACAAAGATTATCGTAAATTAATAATGAACAAATGAAGCCAAGATTATCGTTTGATGTTCTGTAAACAGATGTGACTCACACATTATCATAGCGTTGCTACAACAAAATGGGAGCCAAGATTATCGTTTGAACAGAGTAAAGCAATTTCGAAGTGGTAATTGGAAAACCGAGAATGTTGTTGAAGTTCAAAGGCAATGGAAACGTGTGTACAGAACAGAACCGCCAACGCGGGTAACAATTGCATACATTCGAGACAAATTTGAAACTCGTGGTAACGTCTGCGTTGTTCACAAGGGCAGATCTGGGAGATCTCGCACAACAACAAGCCCCGCGTCCTCGGCTACGGTTTTGGAACGTTTTGAGCACTCACGGCAGAAATCTACAAAGAAATGTGCTTGTGAGACTGGGATTAGCAGAACCAGCGTACGTCGTATTATTAAAACAGCAAAGTTGAAAGAAGAACTTCGGGAAGAAATGAAACGGCATGTGCTGCAATCGCTGAGGACACTTTCGCAAACGTTGCTGAATCAATAGTTCAACGTACTCAGAAGTGTATCGACGCCGATGGTGGGTATTATGAGCAACTGTTGTAACTGTAAAAGTCTAAGGTAATTAGTGCCCATCATTTTCTGTTTGTGTGAACTCAGTTTTACAGTTTTTTCTTTGCTTGAAGTGTGTATACATTTTTGGCACCCTCTGTATATACACACCGAGCGAGTATTCTGATCCTGCGGATGGGGGATTTATGCTTTACAGACTATCCCGTAAACATTGTCCCATGCGTCACATCGAATTTGGCCGAATTAGCTGTTAAGTGCCATTCGGCATGTTTTGACTCATATCATTGTGTACGCGCTGGGCTTTAATGGTGCAGGTTCATGGTTCAAATACTAGCCCATGGAGTTATCTCTTTTTTGTTTTGTTTTCTGACACGGAATAGAGAAATATGCTTATTCTGTGCTATTAACAATTTCATTTCAATTAAATAACAAATAACTATAAGAACCTACTTTATTGGGCATAATAAGTAAATACAAATAGCATTACATTAATGCCAAGTGACAAACATAAGGCATTGCACGATATTGTATTATTTGTAATGGATGATTTTTCCTTTGCGGGACCGCTCCACTTTAAACAGCCGGTCGATCTGTTCATGCTGGTGAACTGGAGTCAGAAAATCTGTAGTTATGATTGTCACATAAGTTATTACTAACACTTAAGCATTTTAAAGGTACATTTACTCACCATTATCCGGCAAGATGATGCTGGAAATGCCTTTCTTCATTTTCTATACATTTCTGGCATCGGCTTATGAAACCTACAATTAATCTCTGTAGTTCTCTTTGAGAAATAGAAGACATTTCTTCTTCACGAATGTTACGTTTCAGTTCATCTAATGTGTGTGGATTTGTCTTGTGCTCTTTTTCCTTTAATGCCCCCAGAGATAAAAATAGCAGGGCTGAAAACCGGGGGATCGAGGGGGCCATGTGTTGTTAATGATACTCTGTCGTCGAATATTTCATGAATTACATGCAAGGAGAAATTGACTGTATATGCCGTTCCAGAGCCCTCTTGGAAAGTCGCGATCCTACGTTCCCTCACAGTTAATTCACGAAAAAATGGTTGCGAAATATTCTAAATTTACTTATAATATTACTTGTTTGTTTAAAAAGTTTATTAATTCTCTTGCCGCTAATGGCGTACCACACCCCTATCTTTTGACCATAGAATTGTTTCTCGCGAAGCAGGTTGGGTTTTTCTGGACTCCAGTATCGGTTGTTTTGTTTTGTTTTTGTTTTGTTATTTTTTTTTGATTGGTTTATTTATGAACGCTCTTTAACATCTGAGGTCATCAGCGTCCCATTCAACTCAGGGCGTGAAACGGCCAACAAATTTTGCTCAGAGGCCTCTCTGCCGTAAATGTACGACACGGGACCCACGGCTTTACTTCCCTTCCGAAGGAAGCCATACTTAGGATTTTTACGCCCGAAAAAATCCATCGGTCCTGGCCGGGTTCGAACCCGCGATCTTGGGTTTAGGAGGCCAGTATGGTAACCACTACACCACCAGGACCGACCGGTTGTTTTGTGAATTAACATATCCACTTAGGTGGGACTAAGATTCGTCCGTAAAGAAAATTAGATTAGGGTCAATTTCTCTGTCATTCACACTTTCAAAATCTATTCACAAAACCTACTCCTGGATGTATGGCCACCTGGTGTTAAGTTCTTACACTACGGCAAATTTGTAGGCTTTTAACTTCAGTAACTTTGTAGCGGTTTGAACAGAAGATTAGGCAACTCCCGTTTGCTGAGAAAGACGTCGAAGTGATTTTTAGGGGAACATTGCAGATCATGTCCAATGTTATCTAACGTGTTTTTTGTAAGCATTGTAAGTCTGTGTACGTTTTTATCCATAATAATTCCCGTTCCACGAAATGTATTTACCAATTTGTGAATCTAACCTCGACTTGGATGTTAAAAATCAAGGTATCTCCCATGTAACACGAGTCGATTCTGTACGCATGTACGAATCGTAAGCAAATATTCATTGTGAAATAAAAACTTGTATAGAGCCATATTAACGTAATTAACACAGTGTTGCCTAGTGTCTACTTAATATACTGTCACGCAAAGCACAGAACATGTTCGTAAGTTCCCAGAGTTAAAATCGTACTGACCTCCCCTCCGACTCCCTGGCCGGCTTTCAAGTGTGGGAACGAGATGAGAATTGTAGAGCTCGGTCAACTGACCAACTATACGTGGAGCGATTCCGCTAATGAAAAATAATCCATTAGATATTCATACATACAAAAGAAAGACAAAAACAGGAGTAGTTCTGGAGCAGTGTGTACACAGTAGGTAAAGGTAAAATCCCTTATAGGACGGTCTGGTGAATGTGGCGAGTCACTTGAGAGCAACTGCATTTCCCATCGACTGTAAAATACAGTTTTCCTAGATCCCAATCTGCAGGGTGAGAAGATTCGCCCGGTACATGCAGCAATTAAACGAGATTTCTTCAATAATAAACGCAATTCAGCTTCCAAGATAGGTGTCTTCCGCAAATCAAAAAAAAAAAAAAAAAAAAAAAAAAGTTCTACTTGACTTAAGTTTTCATTATTATGAATATAAATCATAACTGACACCGGAACATTGCATCCCACGATTTCAAATTGATTGGGATGAATCGCCGTCAGTAGAGAATGTGCATGATTGGTTAGTGGAATTCAAACGTGGTCGATCTTATATCAGGGACTATATTGGCTAGAGTCTGCTACAGGAGCCACTGAAAGAAATTATGGCATTGTGCGTTAAGTGATTAAATAAGATAAAACGCTTACGCCCAGATTTGGGAATCTTTGAAGATTGCTATGAGTGCAATATAAAAGATCATTTGAGGCTCCTACAGGGGACTGTTGATTTGTGCTATCCCCAATAATTCAACGCTTAATTTTCTATAAGCGTTGCTTAATGCATAAAAGAAAAACAGCAATATCTGCAGGGGACTTTTATCTACGATAATAGCACCTGATGTTTGCGTTCGCGGTTATTATCTATAGGGGACGTAGTTTGTAGACTCGCTGCAAATTTCTCGATGAGTTTGTGGAATGGAGCGAAAGAGAGAGCCTCTCGCCCATGAGAATGCACTACCAGAAACGTCACACCTTACATCAGTGTGTTCGCAGGAATGCCTGCCGTTTTACACGATTGGTTAGTGTTGCGTTACAAAGTTTATATTAAAAGACTAAGGTATCTTTTTATACTTATATTGTGGATTGATTATTAGCATATGTTGCTGGATAGCAGGCTAGTGAAGTTTCGTCGAATTCGTTAAGTAATTGCTTTATTTCCTTTTATGTTATCTGAGTGTATGTTCAGCCACTCACGTATGAGTATTTCTTTTAGTTATTAAGGTTCTAGAAGTTTGCAGTCTGTATTTGACTGTAGCAGTAGTAAAATTGTGCACCCCAGGTCTCTTTACTCCAAACTTATCTTACTGTGAGGAACATATTTCTCTAAGGATTCCACATAATTTCACTTAAGCTGTGAAGCAAAGCGTGTTTATTATTGCAAGGAAATGTTTAAATAATGGACAAAAATGGATTTACTGTCGTGTGGCAGAAAATAAACGGCAATCGGCACAATGGATCTAAGCCAGAGGCCAAAGCATTGGCAAAACGACGGCTGCCTCATTTTTTGTCACTTTGGCTCTGTCATGTCTGTCACACTGGACGTGTATCATTCGGTTAATGGGGAGTGATATGCGAACACCCATTTACCGACAGTCTTGAAGAAAGCGTATTCAGAACGAACTCTCAGCTGTATCATACTCCACCATGATTTGGAATAGACAGTGAACTTTTTGGGTATTTCAGGTGTGAAATTAATTCCTCATCTGGCATCGTGCGATTTTTATTTGTTCCCTATCATTGGAAAAATGCTGGCATTGTCCTTAAACACCATTGAAGTTGTGCTTGAGACCGTAATCGAGGTTTATGAATAGCCTATAGAAAGAGAACGTAGTGTTTTTATGACTAGTTTGATGCAATGAATAAATGCGATAGTTTAAAAAGCTATAAAACGTACTTAACAAAATCTCACTCATTCGGTAAACTGCAACAAACACCAAACTTCCAAAATCAAGAATTTGGAAGCAGAAGTTTGTTTAGTGGTTGATAAAAATTTCAATTGTATTATTTGAAAGAAAAGATGTGTCAGTTTCATTGTTCTCTAATGAAATTTAAGTCAAATATGAAATTGTTGATGTGTAAATAAAGCGTAAATATATAAGGGAAAAGTGGCAAGCATATTCCCCGTCACTTAACAGAACAGTGTCACCGAGCATACAGGCTTCCAGTCGCAAGATATATTTAAGATTACGTAAGTAGAGAAGTTGAGCACTTGATATGCTGAAATACTGGCACCAGCTATAGTATCTTTCTCAATATCAATCAGGACCATTTTCCCTAATCTTGGTTAGTTCAGAAATGAGAAGCAGTGGTATTATGAACCGAAGTACAATTGCTGTTCTTGTTAAAAATTGGGAATGAGTATTCTTAGATGTTTTGTGGGTAATAATTTGATCCCAGGCGTTTTAATTGTGACCAAAGCTACAAAAATTAAAAGATAAAAATTGTTTTGTCAGACTGAAACATTTTTATGGAGATCTTAGTGTTTTTAAATCTGCCATACATTTGCATTTTTGACTTAAAATAAAATTAAATAAAAAACCTACAAAAACACAAACTCGTGTGTGCTTTGGAAAGTGAACAACGTAAACAGAATGCAGGTCCCGTAACACAGTTCCGTTGGTAGGGTACTGCTCTCTAACACACAGCCTGCAAGCATTCGTCGTGGTTAGAGTAATCGCGGTCCGGAAACAATTTTCAGGGGGTGAATATGCAACACGATGTTGAGCTTTTGTATTTTTCTCTTAATCTCTCTTGCTAAAGGAGCTGAGAAATCGTGTGCCAGCTCAGCAATTACGGAAGGAACAAGTGAATGAGGAGAGCGTTTCAAAGGAAAAGAAAGATATTAGGCAAAGGAAAGGATGAAAAATTCAACAATACGCACGATGGCATTAACTTTCAGACCAAAGGGAAACAAAAGCGGGTAGTGCATTAAGAAAGTACATGGCTTCATTAATTGTTCCCTTTGCGGCAGAAAAAGGAGAGGCATTGACAGACATAAATAAAAGAACGGGAAGAAGACAGAATTAGAAGAACAAAAGTTTAATGGCCGGCATTTATTCATAGAATTTTTAATCCGAACAGCAAATCCATGTGATTCAACGTCAATCGGTTAAATGTTTACACGTAAACAAAGGCTGGTGCTCCCCCTCGCAAGTAGTTTACATTCCTTTTAAATAATGACGAAAATTCATTATACTTAGAACCGGTATTATTAAACAGTTCAGTTGCTTGTCGCACCAAAGCACAAGACCACTTTGTGCGTCTCAGAATCAGCGGAAAGAAATTATGAAAAGGGAGAGGAGAGACCAGTGTGTGAGGTAAATTGAAATACTGAGCGATCCAATTAATTATGTACCAACTTGGGGCGTTTCCCACTGTTGCGTTTACTGGAACAACATCACGCTAGTTTGTGGTTATTTGTGTGCATCTGATAGGGTTGATTTCAGTTAAATTATTACGAGTGATGTTTTATGTTCTGTGTTTAATAGAGACGTGAATTATGGCCCAGTAAATGTTTTCTACTGCACAATGTGTGTTTACTCAGTCAGCTCGTCAAATTCATATACCATTTGAAGAAAAAGTTCCCGGTCGCGCAACAATGCTTAATCTTCAAAAGAATTGTTATTGGACACTGAGAAATCTGACTTCGCTCATGAAGTGCTTCTTCATTAGTGTATAGCATGCCAGCAGCGCAAAAATATTATACGGCTCTTTTTATTATCTTTTTTTTCTCGAGGCAACAATTGAAGCCCTCACATACGTGAATACCCCCCCCCCCAATGAGAGAGCTTGAAAGAGTACTACAGAAAGATGAGCTTTATTAGTAAGGATTTGCCGCCTCTTTGGTCTCTTGGACTTTATCTCTCAGGTAAGCTAAAAATGCCGTATACAAGACAGAGCCACAAAGCCTGTAAGAACTGAAACAAAATATCCACCACAAAACAGCCGGCATCACTCAATGGGAAATACAGCTCTTGACAGAAGGTTTTTGAAAGTTTTTTTTAATAGTGTTTAATGCCCGTTTTTACTACTGAGGCACCACAGGCGGTGACACTGATGGTACATGAGATGAAATGATATATTGGGAAAGAACTTTTAAGGAAGGAAACGTTCCAGGCCTAAGTTCAGGGTACCTCCCGGGCATTTGTCATTTATGTGGACTGAGAAAAACCTGGAAAAGAACCTCAGTCAGGGAGGACGGTCCTGGCGAAATTCGAATCCTAGACCTCACGAGTCCGCGCCATAACGACCTCAGCCATCAGTGGCGGTTTTTTAAAAGGTGTCATAAGCATATGGACAATGACGTTGTCCAGTTTCAGCACCTCCTTGCATAAATTTGGTAAGCAAAACTTTTAAAATAGTTAAAGTAGCTTTTTTATAGTTGTATCAGCGCCATATTAAAATAAATCGCAAACGGCAACAAGCACCGCTCTCGCCGATAGCAAAACATCACAAGTTGGTTCATGGTTCATAATTGTTGTATTACTGAACTCCTCTTAAGAATTTACCACATATGTTTATATGCAAATATCCACAATCACAAAATATGTTTTATGACAGATAATTAGAACGATACATTTAGTAATTAAATACAGAAATTAAGCAATGAACTTTAAATTAAATCAAATTATTTTACCTGAATATTTACGTTTGGGTTCATAAAATAATCTTGCATTAATTTATTAACATTTTTCATAAACAACTAAAAGAAAACGGGAAATTATACAAAAAAGTAAACGATTACCTTGAGTTTTTAAAATAGTAGCATATGAAATAGAACTGTGACTTTTTCACCTAATCCCGCACTTCATCCTTTCATTGAGACATTTTCATTTTAATGTACCCTGCAATGCTTGCTGCACCCTCATTTGAAAGGTCTGAAATGTACTAAACGTCCTTCTGCATGTGTTTTAAAACGTCCGGACAATAAATATACTCATAATTGGGACTCGCAAGTTGTTAAAATATGTTTTTAAGGTTTAGCATACAATACTGGATTATAATATAAGATAAGACGGATTATTTTTAGCCGACGTCCGCAGCTAATAACCGACCGTCACCATACTGAAGGCTAGAGGTGAAGAATCATTTAGAGTAACGAGAGCAAGCATTATTTCTGTATTTACGTTATTATGTGATTTTATAGAATATTAGTGTTCCAGTGCTATTAATTACAGTAAGTACGTCAGTAAAGTAAATTTTACTGTAGAGTATTGTATTGAAATGTTACCGCTAGAACATAGAAAAAAATATGATCTACAGGAGTAACATCCACACTTTAGAGGAAATATCAGGACAGAAAATGGAAGATTTACGAATTTGGAGTACATACAAATTTCATTAAAAGATGTCAGAAATGTGTGGCTGTAGATACAATTTCAAACAATTCCTATTACACAGGCTAGTGCTCTTTATGAAACAAAACTAATATTATGTGCATGGAATTACTGATCAAATTTCTGTGAACAGAATCAAGAGGGGAGCTTGTTTATCAACGGAGCCCTAGCATTCAGCTGTAGACGCAGGCAAAAAATAACTCAGAAGTTTTACAGAAATTTAAACCAAAATAAGCTAATTTAACTTGTCATTCTTTACAATTTCAAAAATTAAAACTCAAGTCAAACTATTGCTGAAACATTTTACCTATAAATTATGATTTCATACTTTCTTCTCATGTTACACGTTTCCCTCAGGATTTTTAAAGAAAGTATTCACATTAACCCCCCACTAGAATGGGAAATTTTCATGTAAGTGCACTTTATATTCCCATGCCTGCACACCTTACCCTTATACGTTGGGACACTTAGATTTTTGCATGCACTTATTATTATTATTATTATTATTATTATTATTATTATTATTATTATTATTATTATTATTATATTGCGAAAAAGTGACTGACATTCTTGACAGAGTAAGAGTTGTTTCCATAACAATATCTCACGATTTGCAAAATTAATCTTACCTAAAGGGAGATATGTAAGTATATCGTGTCATTTAATTAACTGATGACCGGTACGGCAGCGGGGGACTCTATTGAAGATAAGCAGTCGCTCAAGGCACGAGTCAGGCAATCGGGGCTTACCTAAATGCTACGTTAGCCTTGAGACTCATGCTACTCAGTCATTGTCGTTTGAACAGGGAAAGAAACAACATGTCTCTAATTCTAAAATACTGCCACGAGTGCCCGAGGTCGTTTGGGCACGGACTGGTCAACGGGACACATGAGATTCCTGCTAGGACAGTATCCATCGTCTGTGATGCCTCAGTATTAAAAACGGATGTTAAACACCATTAAGATATTCTAAAGCAGTCTACTAAGAATACTAAATATGAAATAATAGGCCCAATTTTTCAATTCCACAAGCAGTGTTATGATTTGCATGTCCCTCTCGGGTGCACTTTTGCTGCCAGAAAATTATTTGAACAGAAATTTCCAGCCTATCGAGGTTCAAGTTATAATGCGATTCATTAATTAGAAATATCTTCATCGGTCGTGTCCAATGCGGATGGTGCCCGTGGTTGTGCTTCCTTGGTGCGCTTCATAAGCAAACTTTTATTCCTACGATTGCTAATATTAATTGAAATTTTACTAGAAAACTATTTCCTTCCGAACATCTTCCCCGTACACACCCATGAAGCATGTTTTTGCACACCCAGAGCTGTATTCATTGTTTCCTAACCAAATAGTACCTGTCATTTCCTTCATTTCTCTTAAAAGAAGGGTACTTGCACTAATAGTGTTTTTATCCCTTCAAGCAGCTGTGCCACTGTGGTGACACATAGCGTTCTGCCATACACAAGATAGATAGAGTCAGCTATGCCCACACTCTCCTACCGTAAGTTGCGCTTTCCTCAGACCTCAATTTGTCGGGAATTGGAGAGAGTCACTTAATCCCAACAAAGTTATGCCGCAAACTATAAGTTCGTTCTGTTGAACAATGTTATTTGTACCGATAGCGAGGGAAGCGGGTCAGTATTTGAATCAAACATTCATTATAACTTGAGAGCCTGTGAGTGCAGGTCCAGTTCGTGTCTTGTGTTGTGATCGATTATTCTAAATATAATATGACTAAAAGGCAAAGAACTTACAGTATTAACAGTGATTGGGAGGAGCTGCATTGTTTTGTCAAATTCAGAGGAAATCCCGTGTGTTTATTGTGTAACTGTAGTGTGTCTGTTCCTAAGACAAGTAATGTAGCACGTTATTATTCGACAAATAACACTACTACTAAGGTAGCTGTGTTGATTAATTTAAGTCCGCTGATCGAAGGTTCCACCAGGGCTACTGCAGACTACCAACTCTGCCTCGATGAAACTCTCTCGAGGGCGTTTCGCTGGATTTTCGCTGCTGTGAGCTAGCCAGGACTGAGTGAACGGGATAGCAATGTGAAATGGGGCGATAAATAACGCTTCGTTATTTAATTTCTGAAGTTGTTTATTCTCCAAAACACATATATTTTGGCCAACTCACGTCCCGCGTCGAACCACAGGCAAGGTAATCTTGGCAAACACGTAAATTTATTACATTCACCAAATGGCCGAATATGAAGAGATTGTTATTTTAACAGTATTCTTAATACAACCCAATAATGCTGTATCGGTATCTCGCATGGGGATTGACAGTCAAGCCTCGTCATTGCCGGAACTGCTATTTGGTACTTAGACCGCTCTTCCACTAGTCCCCGGGCGATGGCAGCCACAGGTATCTAGGCCTGGAAAATTCTGAGATTGCGTGACTTTTGGGGAAAATCCCTTTTATACACAATATAAAATGACGCTATCCACGGACAGTGGCGCGAAACATACCCGCCAATTTCGTGTTAATGTCACTCATAGGTCAGTGCTTACGTCACTGAATTCCATTTCTATTCGCTGGACCATTTTGGTCAACCCAAATGCTCCGCTATTAGTCAATAAGATGAATTTAAACAGATTTCATACGTTACTGTCACTGACCCTTCTACTCGAACACCTGCAGGTCGGTGTATCGCCTTAGGCTGGGGCATTTTCAACCCTAGTTGCATACCAGAAGGGATTAACTTGCATTGTTAGACTTTTGCCAAGTTTTTCTGTGTCCAGAGAAAGACGACAGTTTTCCCTTGCATTGTTGTATTACAACATGTCATCTCTTAAACATTACCAAAAATTACACTTTATGAACGCATTTAAAAGCTATACAATCTTAATTTTATATATACGAGTTATGTCATTAAAGTTGCTCCACTGAAAGAAAATGCACAACATACTTGCACATAATTACTGAGTCGTTAGACTGAAAATGCACCGCATATTCCTGTCTACAGCAAATGTGCATGTACGTTGCTGATTACATTTTATTTCTTTACATAGCGCCCTTGTCAATAATCATAGTATGTCATAGAGTAGGACGAGCTAGAGAAGACGGTATTGTTTATTGATGCTGAAAATGTCGGTCATGAGCCATTATATAGAGAATGTAGAAATAATGCCGTGCTTCCTTGTACTGTGTATGCTGAGAGCTATGCAAACAGATATTTAGGATAAACTGCAACACACTGTTGATAATTTCCCTAAATTGTAGACAGTGCGAATAGACAAGTATTGTTCTTGTATCAGAGTAATACATTGTTTTTGGTGTAATGATTATGAATTCTCTAAAAAGTGTAAAATACGAGCCCCACATAAGACGCCATGGCATAGGACCGTGCAAAATATCCCATTTATATTCTAATATTATTTAGTTGTGTTTATTGAAAGCAATAGTCTTTGTTCTATTTCAAAATATATCCTTTTATATTAGGAATACACTTTATTTTAATTATTACAGTTTTCGTATGGACTGCATTGATAAGCCGTTGTCTGAGTTTTATTTCGGCAAAAACATATAATCAATAGCACATTTTGTTTCAGAACCATTAGCAGTGATAGTCTTAGATGATTCATCCCGTATTTTCACTACCTATATATAGACAAGTTAACCATTGAGCCTTACAGAAGGCGAAGAAAGTCTGCAATCTTAAGTAAGCTGTACGTTAACGCGAAATAAATACGTTCATTAACTAAATCAAATGTCTGACAATATCTTGTTGAATAAGGAGTCATTAATTGCTTTCCTCTGGTGTTAGTAACGTCTTCAAGCAGTTACGGGTTAAAGTTTGCCAAAAAGTTATCGAAATCAGAGTTCTTTTTAGATGCCCTGCGTGCTGTGCGGTGGATATTTTTGGAATATCCAATTAAAGGGAACTTTTGATTAAATTAAAGTTATCTGGTTTCTTTCCACGAAGCACGGCTTTCAGAAAGAAGAGATATCCCATAACGCAATGGAAAAGGGGGTGAGAAATGCAGGCAATTTTTTCATTTATTTTCTTTTCTTTTTGCATTGAATGTAAGAACTTTTGATTTGTACTGCCGTTCTCTCTTCCGAGGGGTATAAAAGTCATCTCTTCTCAAAGTTTATTCTTGAAAGAAGTAAAAACATATTTTTGATGCTTATGTTAAGAGTTTTCCAGCGAAAAATAGCTATAACAATTGTAATACAATTATTAGTATGTCTGTCAGCAGATTGTGTACAAAATATTATGTTAAACGTACATAACTTCTGTGGCATTACATCAAGCTGTAGACTATCTTGCACACCTCTCGTGTTGAAACCGTGGCATGCAGTACACACAATTATAGCATGCTCTGACATTATTTTATTTATTTTCAGTCATAATAATAAAGATAAAATTCTGAAATAAATATATTATTTGGTAATTATTTCAGACCCAAATACAAGTGATAGTAGATAATAAAATGTACTACGTTACTTTCCAAAAAAGGACATAAAGAATATGACAATTACCAGCAGATATAATACTTAAGATAAAATTCTATACTTTAAAAGAGCGACAAGTTAAATAATAATAAAATGAATAAAATTGGTAAATTGTTCTTTTCTGACAGCCTTTGCAAAATGTATCTCAGCTTATCTTTTACACAAATGATACCTTGAATGCTGTATATGAAATAGTTGATTTATTCTTTATTTTACAATATTCTTTTCATTATATTTATACTTGCTGTTTGTTCAGCAAGGCAATGGAATTTTGCTTATCTGCTTATAGATAACTGTAGAGAACGGAAGGGGGAGAATCCAGTGATACACTGTCTCACTACCCATTCTGCCTACCCGGTATTCCCTTTTAATGTCCCCTTTTCGTAGTTGTATTCCTAGTTATTACACTAGTTTCTGTAATTTGACATGCTGACGATGTAATTCTATTATCTCTAACAAGAGATGGTTTGTAGAAAGGAATTCACATTCTAGAAGCGTATTGCCTGGAATGGTAGTAAATATTAACAAAATAACGACATTTAAAAACGGCTACGTGTATGGCAGAGATGAAAAATGATATCACAATGGACCAGAAATACATAATGTTTAAATTTTTGGTTATCTGGGAGTAATTTTAATATGAGTGGGGAATGAAATAAGCACTTACATGTTATTAATTATAAAGTACGAGGTCAGCTAAATGAGTTACTACGTTTTTGACTGGCGTTCCAGATATACCGGTAGATTCACTAAAGAGGAGGTACATTGCTGTGGTTGAGTCTTTTCTGCTATATGTAAGCGAAACATGAAGATGGGGGAGAGCTGAACACGTAAATAAAATTCTAATAGATTTTTTAAAAAGGATTCTCGAGCATTCTAAAAGGATATCAAACTGTGGGGTCACGAGGGATATGGGCTGCTATGAAGATACGGTTAATAATAAAACAAGGAAAGTAAAATACTTGCTTAGACTAATGCTAGGACACCAGTCCACATCTCGCGCTAAATGCTATAGACACCAGATATAAACTATAATACCAACATTTTGGCTGAAAGAGGACGTAAGAGGAATTGGCCTGGAGTCAATATGGAATCAAGGTAATGAAAATAATAAAATACTTGGAAGAAGGTCAGAATAAGGCTAGATGATATCAGCAGACAGGATATCTGGGCAGAATGTAACATGAAAAACTATCACTGAGCCTATGGAATAAAATTAAATTAAGCTGGGGTAAAGAGGGCTGTAAGCTCGTTCAAGGGAACGGCAAGATCAGGAATGGCCTGGTTTAGACTGGGATGTTGGAAGGCAAAAAAAAAAAAAAAAAAAAAAAAAAAAATGATAATCTGATTCTGGTCGTATGCACCAAATGAGAACATTTGAAAAAAACGCTGTTTCCCGAAAAAATTCAAGGCAGGTCGATTGGCCTGTTGGAGCAGACGCGGATCACGCTAATTTGTTGGTATGGGCATTTTCCTAAGAAAATGCTCGAAGCTAAAAGCAGTTTATTTTCTGCTTAGAACGCAATAACCAGTGTAATTATAAGCAATACATTAGTTGTTTCCACTCAACCGTTTGCATAGTTTTTTTATTATTTGTTCGTCCTTCTAATTGTGCATCAAATTTAAACCTGTACGGTCGCTGACTCATAAAATGTATATGTAATATGTAAATAGAATTTTATAGAAATAAAGATACTACCTCCACTACTACTGCTATCTTATTATTTAGCCAAAAGTGGATTTATCAGTTTGTTCACCAGAGTCAAGGATATATTAAACTTGATGCTATATTCTAAATTATTTGTTAGAGCGTACGCTTTCCTTTAACACTCGAGATTTACATTACTAGCTGTTATTAAGTTTTAATTTTGTTACACTTATGAAGTGAATTGCACACACTGATTACAAATGGAGATCAAGACTTTGACGCTTAGTTTGTACAATAGTGTCATGTTTACTCAGATTTCTGAACCCTCAAAGACATCTGCACAGTAGAAAGAATCGTACTGGTATCGTTTTAATTATCTTTTATTAAGCGTACATATGCATCTCTATATGAAGATAAAACCAATGCTCTTCGTGTAACATAATATATTTTTACTGAATCCAATTTATAGGTCTTGGTCTAGGAGTAACGTGCGCTCTTCTAGATTCAAAGTTTGAAAGTTTATAACCCCACTGAGATTGGTCATTTCGGATATAAAATGTTCGTTCATTTCTGATTCTTTCACCACATGTTAAAGAACTCCATAATTTAAAAAGAAATTTATAGGCAAAATTAACTGCTATTTCACGTCCAAGTATACCTTAGCATTGCACTAGATGGCACTTGAAACGATGGACTGACCATCTATTCTACTAGCATTTATACGTGCTAACTGTAGATGAATTCGAATAATTCATATCGTCCGTTAAGACCCAGAAACAGACCTTACGTTCTAATATTTGCACGTCGATGAAGAAGCATATAGAAGAAAGGGGGAGACATATAACTAGAATAGGAAGTATTGCATCGAAATGTCTAAGCACTAATGCGTAATGAAGTTATATTGCTACTGATGTGTATACAACAAGTGGAAAGGGTACACAGGTCAAGAGCAAGGAACAACTCTCTCTCTTTACGACTCTCATTCAGTTCTTATTTACTTGCCGGGCAGTGGCTGAAATGTTATGTTCTTGCTTTGTTAGATAGTTTGAGTGTACCCCTTTGGTGTTAAATGCTTAAGATTTCTGAGCGTATTAATCAAATTTGAGATTATATAAATATATTTCATAAGTCGGTATGTTATTACTCAAAATTCAAACAGATGAAAAAGTTAAACGAGCAGCTATTTAAGCACGACAGCACATTTGGTTTTGTTTTATTTGTTTGTTTTTATTTATATATGTACACTGGAATAAACTTTGCTCTTCGCTTTCAAATACATCAAAAGAACTGAAAAATTATTCATGGAAAAAAATTTAATGATCATAAACCATTCAACGTTTCGAGGAGTTATAGCTTCCTGAGGAGGAAGGCTGCAAGGTCCTCGAAACGTTGGATGATTCAAGCGGCATAAGCCCAGAAATCTTTACCATGACAAACTTTGGCAGCGAAAGCCTCCGTAATGGACGAAATTAGTTGAATAGGTTTTTGGAAATAAATGCTTCAGTCTCGAAGGTTGCTTTCCCCAAAAATTCCTTTTCACTTTTCATACATGTTCGCACATAGGCACATATGCAGCTAGCATTACTTGAGCAAATGAATTTTTATGCACCAAGTGACAGTACAGCACCACATGATTGGCAATTATAGCGCTTTCTCTCCTTGTTGGTATTTATTTATGTTGCAATAATTCATTGCCATTTTCGATTCTGTTATCAGTAACTGCAAGTGCAATTGCAACACTTACAGCAATTATTCTTTTGGTGCTACAACATTTATGAAAGATATTAAGAACATGGAATTGGTAATATCAAGACCTGAAACATAAATTTCCTATGTTCAACTACGACGCTTCAAGAATGCAAACTTTGAACAAGCGATTTGATCAAACAGATTCTATTATGTCTTATCACTAAGCGGTTGACCACAATGCTCATATCGCTGCTCAAAGCTGTGGAATTAAGTGATGTTAAGTTCTTATAAAAAAAAAAAAAAAAAAAAAAAAGATTTTTCGAACTGGTGTTACTCATCATAATTTTAAAAAGTCTACTACAAGATCTGAAACTGAGTCCATGTAGAAAAACACATTTGCATGCTCTACATGCAGGTGATCGGGATCGCCGTTTGGAGTTCTGCGAATGGTTCCTTGTGCAACACGAAGCTGACGCCGATCTATAAGTCTCGTTTAAGCTGAACAGCTGAGCGAACCGGCAAAAGAGTTTTTGGAAGAACAGCTTTTAAGATTTAAAAAAGTGTTATTACTTGGATCCGAAGAGAATATGCCTTCTATTATGATTCTGCAAAAATAATTTTCATTTAGTTTTCCCAGAGAGAAAATATGTTCCAGTGCGAAATCTTATAAATATCAGCGAAATAAATGCTTCTTATCTTCAAAAACTGCGGAAGATATTTTATATTTGCAGATCAATACATAGAACATTACAAGTCAAATTATAAACATATTATAAGTATTCCATGTAGTGGTATATGTATTAAAATGTGTTTTACACAAATAAAACGCAATAAAAGTACTACAAATTGAGGTAAAGAAAAGGGTTTTACCAGGCAAGATAATTCTACGATGAATGAAAAAACATTGCAAATCTAGGTTGTGTTTACCTCATTAATGATACCATTTGCTTGTTGTCGTTGTTGAAATAACTGTTGATAATAAGTGAAGAACAATTCCTTAATGCTGAACAAGTAAAAATGACAACTGCAAGTAAGAAAATTAGAGCTACGAGCCATGAACACCTCAAGAATTTGTACCTCCAGTGACCGTTGTGAAAAGACATTCCGCAAATTCTCAAGAAATGTTATGGCCTTGAGGTTAAAATGTTTCTTGTAAGTTTGCCACATAAGCAATGACTGATCTTTTATAACTAAACGAACAAATTCTAAATAAAAGAATTAACAAAAACATTAACTTATAGAACCTTTCATATAGTTACATATTGTTCAAACAATACAACTATAATAATGGTTAATTGGCAACTTAGAACTATTTTAGTTTCAAAAATAGCAAAGCGAAAATAAATACGAGTAACATTGTTAGAATATACCTATATTGATTTCCATGTTCTTTTCCATATGAAATACTTCTTTTCACCCATGTGTTGACATTATTGACATACATAAACCGTGAACTATAGCGTTCTGGAAGTAGATGAGTAGAAATATGTTTTATTGCATTGCGTGAGCTATTTTGCCTTATCTACTACCCGAAAACTACAGCTTACGACTCTTTACGAGGTAAATTTTCTTGACCATTTATATATATATATATATATATATATATATATATATATATATATAGTATATACAGACTAATGGTCACGTATAGAAATAAAATAACAGGAACTAAAGAATCAGAAGCACATAACACTTAAATAGTCACACAATTTTCACTATATTTGAACAACTCGTGCTATTCTTCAAAGGCAGAAGACAAGTCACACATTGATCTATTTCAACTTCTCTATTTCTTGTTATTTTATATTTAAGAGCTACGACGCCATGGCAGCTCCGGTTTACCCTGTCACTCAAGCCGTTGTTGTTCCATAATAATAATAATAATAATAATAATAATAATAATAATAATAATAATAATAATAATAATAATAATACAGTCATTCCCATCTTCATCACCACTGGTGGCTGAGGTCGTTAAGGCGCGGACTTGTGAGCGGGAGGTCTGGGGTTCTATTCCCCACATCCTCCCTGGTTGAGGTTTTTTCCAGGTTTTCCTCAGTTCTCATAAATGGCAAATGCCGGGAAGGTACCATAAACTTAGGGCTGGAATGCTTCCTTCCTTAAATAAATCCTCATCTTCACTTTCATCATTCAGCGTAATACACTGTCCCATTCTTATTGGACTTACAAATGGATTATATTTCTGCCCTCTGCCACTCATTTGCGGAACTCCAATGCCGGGTCAGCAAGCTAGCTGCTATTAAAACTTACTCACTTATGTATGTATAACGAATTTCAAGGAATTTTATTATGAGTTAAAAATACAATTTCTGGTGATAAGATTTTCTTTGTCTGTTATCTTACGTCGTCTCTTTTAACAAATATTGTGTCAACGGAAAACACCATTTTTATTATTTGATAAGGTTGATTTGACTCGGAAGTTCAAATTACATCTTTTGATTCCATGTTATTCAGCTCCAGCGGATCCATATACCTACAGAGTGTTAACGGAACTCAACTGCACCAATTCGAAGTATTGTAAACGGATACTAGGTGAACATCTTGACATAGATAAGTTGTGGTTTGTGGGTTCCATGTTTCTTGTAATGGCATAAAATATATTAATGAATTGCATGCCATTGATTCTACTTCCACGTCACGCCAAGGTGACACACGGCCGTCGCATTAGCCCCTTCGCTGTAGCTTTGTGGTGCAACGAATAAATAAGGCGTGTAGTTGTTTTTTCATTACATAAAATAACAAGATGTAAGATATAAACCAGAACATTTCCTTTCTGTTTGTATTTCCGAACTTGTACAGTGGAGATATTTCTTTTTTATTAATTTTTATGCCCATATTTATCCATGTAGTTCCGCTTAGTAAATGAATGTTGAAGCAATCAACAGAGCTAAAAAAAACTAAGTATTTACTGTATGAAAATTTAAATAATAGGCAATTTACTAATTGTAATAGATGCAGATACATTAGTAGGTCGTCTGTATCAGTTATTGACGGAGTTAGAAGGTCAACACAACGTGCACCTATAAATAGTCTGGCGTAAAGTAAGAGTCATACCAGTAGCGTACATGCCGCTGTCGGTATCCAAACATGCTGCCAAAACAGTAAAGTCGAAAACGTTGAAAGCATTGTTTAGTACAAAGGTGAATCAAATAGAAACCGGTATTTTAATTTTACTGCTTGCGGGTTCCATGGACTGAAGCACGCCTTTGAGACATTACGCGTGGAGGTTTCAGGATTACTGGGAAACCGATTCGTCTTGTAAAGCCATTTTAATTGTCAGTAGCATAATGGCTGAGCAAGAGATACACTGGTCATTTGAGCAACTCATTATTACTGTTTTGGCGCGGGTGGCGTAAAACCAACCGAAATTTTGCAAAAATCAGGAGCACTGTTTGGTGATAAGACGCTGTCTGAGACACAGGTGTTTGAGTGGCACAATAATTCACAGAATGACTAAAACTGTGGAAGTTAAAGTCACCAGCGTCGACCTCGAATGACGGAAACATACATTTGGGCTGTTCGGGACCTTATCGTGTCTGATCGAGGTTTGCGGATTACTGAAATCGCATCTGAAGTTGGGATAAGTTATGAAAGTGTTCAATCCATCACTTGGATTATTGAAAAGTCTCAGCAAGGTGGATTCCACGTCTAAAAGTCCGCACATATGGTGTGTGTCAGAGACTTTTGATTCAATGCCGGAATAGGTGAAATATTTTTGCATCGGATTGTAATTTGCAAAGATACATAGACATCTGAGTCGAAGCAAGGCATTAAATAGAAGAATAGATCAAAGTTCTCTCCTATCAAAGCAAAATTTCGGCCATCAATTTTTATTATTGCCAGCCCCTGGTTGAGGCAAAATTTGCTTATTGGTATAAAAGAAATCAACGCACATAAAGCGGATTTGACAAAGAAAAACTCGAAGAAATTCCATGGACAGCATTGCAACGCTCTCCCTGTAGTTTAGATTCATCACCTTGCGATTTCCTTATGTTTAGATCGGCATTTGGAGAAGGGCAGATCTTAAGCGACGTTGTGGAAACATTCATGCAAAATTGGCTGGAGACACCCTTATTCTTTCTTCGATAATGGGATTAAAATCTTCCTCTCCACTAAGAAATATATGACTGCAAATCGAGAAAACATGCAGAAAAATGAGATATATCCCATTTTTATTTAATTTGGTTTAAATAAATTACAACAAATAATCCGATTGATATTTGATTGGTAAACACTAATACTTAAATAATTGAAGAGAAATTAAATATATATGTTAAATCATAGGCATATATAATTTTAATTTTACCTCTCCCTACCAAAGTGAAAAATATCTTTGAATTCCATTAGACTACAAGATGCCAATCTCAAAATGTTTGCCTGCGACTTCTCTATTATCCTTGGAATTTGTGCACTTGAACAGTGTAAACACTCTGTAATTATTCTGTTGAGTATTTTATATCAAATTAGATATTCAAATAAATAGCAAACTGGAGTCTGTTTCAAATATAAATAATTGGCTTTCTAGCAATTAGGTTTTCTTTTTATAGTGAAGTTAGAATTTACAGAACATTTTTATATTTCCATAAAGGAAATTGTAAAGATTAGGTAAATACTTAATATTTTAATTTTTTATTTAACAGTAGTCACTTATGTGACCGTAATTTTACTTAGTTCCCCTACACATTGACGGAATGTGGAACTGAGTATCGTCCACTGTAATCTTTCGGTGACATCAGCCTGACACTATAATTTAATGTCGCCACTGCTCGTTATTTCCGTAGAAAATTACTTTTGTGTATCATTGTGTTATCATTGCGGCTAGAAGCCTAACGCTGTTGGTGGAATTGAACGTAATCAACCTCACCTCACCATGTTGCATTAGAATGTTACAAAGGTACGTATATTTTACCGCACCGAAAGTTTAACCTTGGCAAGAAAGCTAAAGGAATTTGTTTGATAACAAATTAGTTCAGTGCGAGAAAAGTATGGTAGTTGGCACTTGTGCAATACATACTTCAGAGAGAAAATTAAAGGTAAAAGCATTAGCAATACCATTGCCCCTGTTAACTATACAGCTATTTAGAATATTGTTATCATGCTTTGATCACTGTTTTTGTTTTACCTTAGTGTAGGTTCCGTAGCACGAAAATCGACTGCTTTTCACTTACCTAGAATCAAAATAAATTTAAATTAGGAATATATCAACATAAATATTACACACAAGTTTTGAACCCCTTTTTACACTGGGCTATAATCATCACATTAGCTTTATATTAGAAATTAATGTATTGCTGTAAACACTTTTCTAATTTTGAGAATATTTAATTTGTAAATAAAATGTGATTCCTACATACATATGTGACATATTTTTCCTACATTAAATTTTAAAAAAATGAAAAGCTTAAAACTATTAGGAAAATTAATCAAGAAACGGTAGTAATAACACAATGGCTTTTTGCGAATATTGAAAAGTAAGATTAAATGATATTCGAAAAGGAGCACGAAAAATATTCCAAACACCGGGACTTAGATATAAATCTTGTCCCCTCACGCTGAATTCTAGCCTACTAACCGTGCTGCTGCTGGCGGCTCCTGTACTGCAGCCTTGCTTCTTAAACATAAATAGAATCTAACCTTGGTAAAGAAGCTGGAATTTTCATAATCTGTGCATTAAACAGGCATTGTATGGGTAATTTGATTTACAGCATTAGAATTTGACCAACATTTTTCTTTTTCTTTTCTCTCTCTCTCTCTCTCTCTCTCTCTCTCTCTCTCTGACGAACATTGGCTATCGCTTCTGTTCTTTATATTTCGCATTGAAGCAGTAGATTCAAGTTCTTTGCACAACGTAAATTGGAGTTAAAAAATGCGTCGCAATAGAGTCAACTTTCTAACCATCTTCGAAAATGAACACACACTACCATGAGACCGGCAAACTGGTTTAAAAAACTAAGTTAAAAATAAAACAGAGCGAGAAGCATAGTTGAAGTAAGGGTGGGGTCGACTGAGGTAGGCCTAATAGCGTGACATAAAAAAACACAGTGTTAGCGAAAATGGCTTTAATTAAAGCCCTGTTTTGTTAATAGTAATTAACACCGTTTTTACTACTAAGGTATCACAGGCAATGAACACTGATAATAAAAGAATGAACTGATAAATTAGGAAAGGATTTTTTAAAGGATGGAATGTCCCAGGCTTAAATATAGTTTATCTCTCTGAAATTTGCCATTTATGAGGGGTGAGGGAAACCTGGGTGTAAAAGAATTCAGCCAAGGGGGACGGTTCTGATGGGAATCAAATCCCAGACTCACGAGTCCGCGTCTTAACGACCTCAGCCTCCTGTGCTTAACTAGCCATGTATATACAATGAAACCACGGAGATCGATATACAAATATAGTTACAGTACGTAAGTATTATATTTTAGCTCTTTCTGAAGAGCAGAGGGCGGATGTCAGAACTAAGAATAAGATAGGAGAAAAATAAAAACTGGACATTAAAATACATAAAAAGTAGACTTAATAAAGGGAAACGCAAAACGTGTATTAAAGAAAGGCATACATTCAAAGATTGAGTTGTACATTTTATTTTGAGTTACTGGCAGTACAAAAGCAATAATGCACGGTGATCTGTCGAGATGTAAGAAGAAATGTTCTCTGAGCATTCTGGGACATCTTCTGCTGACACCCAGTGTACAATTCTTTCATTAACACCATCTATGATGCCTTACATGGTTAGAAAGCTAGAGACTATTGCGTTTAAAACGAAGAAAATAATATTAAAAAATTTGCCCAGATATATTTTTGGCCTGCCTTTGTAAATGAGCGCAGCGAGCACTGTGCCAAGGTTACACTAGTCGCCTGTCATAATAACACACTGGTCGCTAAACGCAATAAGTCGGTAGCAGCGTTATTTTCTATTTGTACTAAAGCACAGTTCGCTGTTAACACATCAGTAAACCCAGGTCTTTGTGTTAAGGCTATTGCTGCTCTAATGTTATTAATACAGTATGCTAGAGAACTGAATTAACTGCAGTGTATGGGACCGAAATACTACCGCTGAAAACCCTGTATTGTAAATCCCTTTAGCAGGGCAGGCATTTGAAGAACTATAAAAGCAGATCTATTTCCAGTGAATATTAATTTCATGAAAAGATGTCAGAAAAATGTAACCGCAATGGATACCACCTTAAACAGCTCCTATAATTCAGGTTATTTTGTAGATTATATAGTGTATATGCTATTATTTATCACAGTAGCGAATATATTTACTTTGTAAGATTGTAGTAAATTTGTGGTCAAATATGCTTAGCCCTATTCGAGATAAAGAAATAACCCCTCCCAGAGCTTTTCCTTTAAACAGGCACGCATTTGCTCCTTGCATGCCCAAAGCCACCCTGGTATAGGCCAAACTAGAATAAGACTCTCAGCCTTCCAAGATGACTTCCGGAGCGCATATTAAGACTACTCGTACCCCACCTAAGAGTACTTCATACTCTCAGTGTCAGGCGAATGCTCCCGGCCGACTCCTTAAGCGGTGCGTCAGACATTCGCGAGTACGCTAGATCCGTAAAGCTCGCATTTCACCATTTCAGGGGTCGAAACTCTAATGCGCAAAGGTACAGAGCAATATATAACTAACTGAAAATAAAAGTAAACAAATACCTGCCAAGATGTGAAAACAGAACTTTTGTTGTTCTGGGACAAACCGTTTTAGAAACTAGAAATTTATTTTTTCAGGCTTTTACTCAGAAAAATAAAATTTATAAATTGAAACATAGAAGTAAAATATTGTAAACGATTCTGCATTACTTCAATTTCTATACTTTAAATTTGATAACTTAAGCCTTACGATGCGGTAATCATGATTATTTAACCAAGAATTCTAGAAGTAAAAGTAAGCAGCTCACAATAAATTTTCTATTTACTTACCTCCATATTTTTAGTACGTATACTTAAGCTTCCCCAAGGCATAGATTTATGTAAATTTTTAATTCCGTGGTCTTTAGTTTTGTGTCTGAAAATATGCAATTGTGCTACAAAAACTTTTATAAATAGCATAGAGTCTAAAATTCACACCCAAAACATATATGACTGGTTATCAAGTTCCTCCTTTCAAGCTGTGCTTTGCCCCTTGGTTACTAAACGGTCCCACGGCAGTATATATTCATTCGTGAATAAGTTTAAGCAGCTAGCCACATATAAAATGTATTTTAAATTAAAATAGATAGTCGTATGCTTGTTGAATTAATTCAGAAAATTACCAACCAATTGTCCCGTTCTAAAACTACAATTCACAATTTTTCATAAATTTCAATCTACTGACGCGGTGAAAAAAGCTATAGTTTTAACAAAATTGGTAGAAATCTTGAGCTTTCGTCAACAAAAATCACTCCCGAAGTTAAGACAAGTGGATGTTTCGGAATTTTAATGAAAGCATTAATAAAGATCAGTCAACCCGATGGTCGAACTTGTTTCGATTAAAATGCCTTTTTCCAAAAAGTGTTGGTTTAGCCGAGGGAAGATAAGTATATAACGTAGATGCGTTTTAGTAAACAGTGAAGTGTGGGTATGTCGGATGCGGCACTCTTAATGGCCTAGACATAAAAACCGCGTGATCGGACAATATTTTAACCTAAATCCGGCATAATGGAAATATAAAATAGATGGTTTTAGTGTACACACTGCAAGCATTTTTATAAATGGTTAATTTTAACGGATGTACCTAAAAATGTGGGCATTAGTCTATCTTATACAATGTGCAAAATAAACAGATAAATATAGTAGAAAAATATCCATTAAATATAAATATTACAAATAAAATAAAACAACAGATTTAGCCTTCAGATGAGGCATTAGGCTTAGTTATAACGGGCTATATTCTTAAAACAAAGTATGTCATTCATTTCCTTAATAATAAAATCCTACTTTTTCACTTAATTTAAAAAATAAAACACTGGTATTATATACATATATATCACTCCCAAACTGTAACTATATATGCGTGTGTTTGAAATATCAATTTGAAAATTGAAGAAAATATGCGATTATTATATATTACTGCATAGAATGCATAAGCTAATGGATGTAATAACAAATTTGGAATTATATAATTAGCAGTATTTTGAACTGCACTCTGTAGCTTGAAAGAGTCTTTCATACACTAATTATTTACTTACTTTAGTATTATTCCTTATTGGTACGTAATGCTAATTGCGAACATTTTTAATTAAACGTATGCTTTAGCGTTAAGAAAAGGTAAAAGTTAATAGTTTTGGGGGACATATTACTGAAATTCAGTGCTATATCATATGTATATGACTTATCACATTTGTATCACTTAATAAAAGCATTAAAACTGCAAGAGCCACATAAATATGGAGCAGTGCTTGCGCAGCATTCACTCCCAGGTTCGAAGGCAGTCGGTTCGCAAATGTTCAGCAAGTAAGCCAAAGCCAGTTAGACAGTACTGACAAAATGGGCTCGTGAATTTAGAATATGATGTGAAAAGAGATTCCAAGAGAAGGTAAATTAAAAAGAAGTTATGTTTAATCATGCCTATACACCCTGCAGGAACTGTGCTAAAATGTATGGACGAGATGGAGGGTGGTATTAGAATCTAAATTTTCCTAAATTTGGAACTTAATTATATATTTCAGAGATTTTATTTTGTACATGTTTCAGAAATTTTTTTTAAGTTGCATTATCGATAAAGAGTGACGACCGTAATCCATATGTGAGAGAGCATTCGTTATTTATAAAACTGCATTTGTAAACCTAAAATCAATGGTTTAAAATAAGAAATTTATTGTAAATATTACAAGAGGGACAAAGACATGGTTAATACTTTTGAGTTAATGTGGCTCTTTGTCACCGTGAATATTCCGAGCATTACTCTTATGTGTTACTGTTGGTTTAAATATTTTGCAAAGGAAATAAAAAATGCTGCCCATTGCCTCCGATGCAGAAAAATGATAAATATTTCTTGGGTACACATTTCCTGGCACCGCAGCCGCTTAAAGTTACACGGATACGGCGTCATTATTCACCATGATATATTTGAGGAATGAATAGATGTCGAGAGTGCAAAATGGTTTCTCTTGCTTTGCCACCCAGTGACATGACCATGAACAATAACTAAAGCTAAAGGTTTAAAGTTGTTATACGTGTATTTTATAGTGTTTGTCAAAGCGTTGTCCAATATATTTACAACTTCTGTTATAAAAGGGACATGAACGATAAGAATAACTGTTCAGCATGACAGGATAAAGTACGAGACAAAACTTTAATAACCTTGCCCCATTCGAGTGCCTAGTGTTATAGCTTCCGTCTAAACTTACACACTGCCACGAGATATCTGGAAGTACTTTTAATATATCACAGCGAAGAGACACTATGAATATTTTCGGTTTCTCATATTATGTAGAATATCTGAGGGAGTCTCAATTAAAAATAACGAATAAATATATACACTATTTACTCCCAATTCTACATCAGATTTCTGTTATCACTAAACTGTTGTAATATTCCAGACTTGGCAACGTTGTTTCCTGAGCGAGCTCAGATACACTGCATTTCTCACACGTATAGTGCTGGGGGGGGGGCGCTGGTGTTTGTTGTCTAATAATGTGTGTGATTATTGAAGTTCATTGTCTCAATGAGCCACGTTAGGAAGTCAATTTGGAGCGACAATTTGAAGCCGGATATTATGATGGAGTGGGAGTTGATATGTTCGGGGGATGCGGTTGAATGTTGATTATTTGCTTCACTGTAGCTCACTGGTGCTCCATGTGATGGGGTTTTTATTGTGGATGTCAGGATCTCAGAGTTTACTATACTGGATGTTTTGTGACCCGTTAAGGCCAGCGGAACGAGAAGGTTTCGACACTAGCCACTGAGAACATACGACATTTTCTGTATCTCACTATTTATTCGTTATGTAATATTTTCTCATTATAGGTCGGACTGTCCGCATGGATCTGAGTTCTATCTAGCTCCTGACTATTAGGCAACTCTTGAGCCATCTTACTGCCTGACTTCGAATTCTTACCTTATGACTTGTAGCTTCTCGACCTTACGCGAATTTTGATTCTATATTATTCTTAAACCAGATTGACTGGGCTTCCTTATTGGATATTTCTTGTTGTACGGGCTCACTCTGATTCGTGCTATGTCCGTTGTTTATTACAAGTTCTGGCCTCGGCTACTTTCTCACGATTCCTCCGATCACGTTTTCCTAGAAACAGCCTGTCATAAATGTTCGCATTTCCCTTATATGCTGGACTCTCTGCTCCCTTAGTCGTCTTAGTCTTTTAAATCGTCACATGTTCGCACAGATAATGCTTTGTCCCATCTGTTTGCCATCTCTATTTGCTGGTAAAATTTTTCGGGGAAATCCTTTATTATGCCCTGTACTATTTCATATCTGTCATCTTCGATACATTCTCAGAAATCTGTATTTCCTACGTCTTTTGTCCTTTGATCCATTATGTAAACAAAGTACCCTGAAAGTGCAAATGGCCCTTTTACAATATGCTGGCAATGTTCGCTCTAAAGTATTTACATCGATGAAAAGCAACAATTCTTTGCCTACCTGTCTCTTTCTCTGCGTGCCTGCCTCAGGGCCTCCGCCGGCATTCTTTCCTTAAATATACAATACAATAGCTCCATTTCTTTATACAGCTATTTCACAGTCACCATAATAGCAGAACCTGAAAATGCTATGTTTCCACCTTGCTCCGATATGCATAACATATTCCTATGTGTTCTGATATTTACATACTTAAATATTACTCTTAATAATAATTACAATATGAACTTAATATTAAGTAGCTCGAGTTCCGGTTCCACAACTTAAAAATAAGCATTTGGGTGACTGTAATCTCACTTTTAGGAAAAAAGATCATCGACACTTCTTCCATACAAAATGACTGCACTGGGAGCTTAGTTTGCTAAGGGTATGTTGCATAAATGCTGCTAACTGGAGATTAATTTTAACTGTAACAAAAGTAACCTCTGACGACGTGCCTTCGAGTTTGTACTAACCGTTGAACCGGTTGCAAAAACGCAAAACAATAAAGAAATTCATGTTTAGAGTAAATTTATGTTCAACTGTTTAATCTGAGAAAATCAATTTTTCAGCCTCGTCCTCAAACAAGGATAAGGAAAAATCTAAACAAATGCGAACGACAAATTTTAGCAAACGTGAGAAGGATATTATTATTGATCTGGTGTTAAAATATAAGGAAATAATTTTAAAAATTCCAGCTGAAATAAAAATAAAGAACGTACATGGGAAGGGGGGGGGAGGTTGCCAACATAATTGCAATTTTAATTATTTCCCATTCAGTTCTCTCGTGAAATACACGAGGAGCATAGTGAAATTGATCGTCGGATGAAATGTAGGAATAATCAGAATTCTGCACAATATACTGCTCGTAAGGTTAGCTTAGCATAACCTATAATTGAAAGCAACTATGTTATTATTACGGGGAAATGAAGAGTGAAACATTGAAGATTTGTCTACATGAAACTATAAAATAATTGCTATTCAGCGTTTTATTTATAAATGAAATTATTATGCTTCTGTACTTTGAGAAATGTTTATTTAACAATTACTAAACTCTATTATAGTGCTTTAACTTGTGAAATTTCACAAGTTAGATTTAATTTGAGGTTAAGAGAAAATAATCTTGGGTTGATGTTTCCCAAGTTTTAATTTTATGCTCTAAACTTAGTTAACCATTTATACAACCGGTCCTAAGTGGAATAGGTTTCTATGCTGGGATCTGTTTGCATAGGAAGACAACTGGCCAAAACTTGTTTCTTTGCTGTGCAAAGTGCGTGGAATTAGAAGCACTTTGTTGAAGTAGACGGGCTGTTTTAGTCTGAATGTCCTGATCAGGGGAATAACACATATAGAGAACTAGATCGTCCCAACAACAAAAAATATAACTAAAAAACTATTAACTACATTATAAACAATATTTCGAGCTGAACAATATTTTTTATTTTAAATACAATTAAAATGAACAATAAAAAACTCTTGGAAAAATGCAATTAAAATAACAAGATCGAGAGAAGCAGAAATAGTAACAATTTTTACTATATTTCGAACATCTTGTGTTCTTCTTCAAAGGTAGTTAGTTGGTTTACTTATTTAAGGAAGATTATTAAAATATCAGTTCATCAGCCTCCCATTCAATTTAGAGCGTGAAACGGCCGAAATTTTTTGCTCAGATGCCTTTTTTTCAGACTTGAGGTTATTTTACTTTCCGTAAATCTACGACCCATGGCATAAGTGAGAAATTTGTTTTTCTATATGTGCCTGTGTAAGAATTATGTCATACAAATACGTTTGTAATGATTAATTGATTGCTCTGTTAGTAGCATCTCATTCTAAACGTTAACGCGACATGTCTGATTCTTAGTCCCAGTAGCGGAGCATGTGTTTTTCTCTCACCTTACCAAGTAGGATCTTATCATTACTAATGATTTTTGTGAGATTGTATAAAGACATTCTATAAAAAATTGTGAAAATTCCGCAACAGCTCTAAGTTCCATAACAGGCAAGATATAATAAATGTAGCAACACTACTTTTAATATTATTTTTTACCCTAAAAAAACTATTGCTCCAATTAAAGTCCAAGAGTAAGAACAAATTAAGATTGGGCGCGAAGCTTTTACACTTGTCGACATACTTGTAGATCATTGTGAAGACCTAACAAGTAACGTGGCGGTTCTTAAAATGTAAGTCAAAGAGGTGGATAAGTGCTGTAATAATATTATAAAAATATATTACAATTATAGATATCCGTTTCATACAAAAATATGATAACTGTGATTTATTAATTCATAAGCCAGGCAGCAAGTTTCATATATATTTTCATTTTGTACGCAAACTATGTCGGTAGGAAAGCATATACGCTTTTGAAATTATCGTTCCTACAACACTCTCAACTATTGGTTTTTACTCCATACGCGAGCTAGGTAATGCAGTATTAATTTCTGTTATGTTTAAACCTTTTTTCAGATGGTGCTATAAACGTAGGGGTGGTTTTCCTTCAAAGATGACTTCTTTACTGAGCTTGTTTGCATTTCCCTTTAACAGTAATAGAAGTCCTCTGAAAATATTGTGTGAATTGATTTTATTTGTAATTTGTTATGTTAATGGGCTCTAAGCCATACACTGACCCAGTCGGCATTCTTGGAAATCATATTCCGGAGGTACTAGGTTCAAATATTAGGCCTATTATCGATTATTTTCCGCGGTTCTCCTCAGTCCATTTTCAAAAAGGGTAAACGCTAAGTTACAATTTTTCTGCCACGGATTCACCTTCCATTTCATAATTCATTTTTATTTTATATATGCATACGTGTATACGTCCACCGTGTTTGTGCTGTAATCGAGGAGGCTCTGACATAGGAGGATTCAGCATATATTCTGGAAATCCCATTGTGCAGTTGTACTCTTATGTCCGTCCAGAGTAATTAACTTCTTGAAAGGCGGCTGAACTGCGCATTAGTGTATATTACAAACGAAGGTGAGTAAAAGCAACGAAAGAAAAAGTAGAAGACTCCAAAAGGGTAAAATGAAAAAATAATACTATCTTGTAATAATCATATGCCAAGATTTCCATTATCAGTAATGTGAGTCGTTTCCTTCGTTTTTCTGAAATAAGAATTAACTAATTTTTCAGGCTTTAAACAAAAAGAAGAAAAAAGTTGCAAGAAACGAGACAGAAGATGAAATCACACACATTGTAAATGGAATAGTTTGAGTGATTAAAATGTGCATGTTTAAGAAATCGGAACACATGATAAATTATTATAATGTTTTACAAATAATGGTGTCATTTGAATGTGCGTTGAAGATATATGGTTTTGATTCGCAACATTATGCACATTACAATTAGTAATTCGAATAAGCAAATTTCCATATCAAATAATTTTGGGGATTTATTTTCTAAATAAGACATGTAAAAATATAAATTGATAATTTGTAATATTTTAATTTTCTTGTGTGGTGACTATTGAATGTAGATAACGTTCGAAAAATTGGGCTGGAAACTGTGGGCCTTTCAAAACAAAGGAAATTCTAGTCATTGTGCTGATTGAATAAATTTTGTGCTTATGAATACAAGTAAACATTTTGTGCTGCAAGGAAAAACTGGGTGATTTACTGTGTTTTCTCTGTGCGCCAATATTGTACATACGTAACGCACAACGTTTAGTGGGGTATTGCTGACACTTTCGCCTGTCTCTGTTGAAATAATTAGAATGACCATCTAGCTGGGCTGCAATAACTTTGTTCAAATATTACGAAACACACAGCGCTCTATCCCTCTTCGAACTGCTGACATTCCTTAACTCTGGCTCTGAACTTGATGACTTACTCAAGTGAGCGGCTTCTCTCTACTCCAGCTGTTGCTTCCCTCTCATTATCGCCCATGGCTTCAACTAATGAATATCTAGGGCCACTTCGTAGTGTAAATGGCGGTGTCCTTGCCTCTCTCGAGCTGCCAACAGGTGCTTACATAAGGGCTCCCAGAGGAAACATCGCAATGGACCCTGTGCCGCCCAAGGTGTTACCACAAGCCGTGAAACTTTGACCTGTAACAGACTTCAACTAAGTTTTCTCGGTAGATCAATGACAATAGCAGGAGATTTACGTGTGGGTAGTTTTATAGGAGGTTTGTCTCATTTTATACCTTTAACATCTAATTTTTCCCGCCCAATTTTTCATTTGTAAAAACACAAAAAACCCATTGGACAAAAAATTGCAACTGAAATTGACAGTCAAGAGTTCGATCAAGGACATGGTTTATAGAACCATTCAAAATCACATCTTCCATCTCAAGGAAAGTACAGTATTTAGCTTTATGTTACTTAAACATAAACAGTATTAAAATGGCAGTATGTAGCCAGTTATCTGTTCCATTATGGACATCAGATTGAAGTAACGATTAGAAAGAAGCGTTTCTTGCTAGTACATGGTTCTTCGTTCTGATATACTCGTCCTGACAATGACAGAACTGAAATCAACAATGTTCCCCAGTTCAATGTGGTTAATTTATTTCGGAAAACGGTATGTGTTTGAGATAAGCTGAAAATTCAGCCAAGGATCCCATCGAAAAATATTAAATGGCGTTAGCCGTCTATCGCAAATGCCTCCCAAAGCGTGCGTGCTCTAAAGGACAATTTTTTATGAATATGGAAAACAGTTAATTTTCAAGTGCACTACGGAATACCCTACAAATGACAAGTTTGCGCCAAATAGGCAATATTTTATGACTCCCTTATATTAAATTAGTTTTGTTGTTAATCTTTAATATTTGTTATTTGTCATTTGCAGTAAACACTCGGTCTGGTTGTGTGCTCATTTCACTTACTATTTATTATCAGTGACTGTTTTCATATGTAGTTATTTCCTAAGACTATGATGCCAAAACCAGTTGTGTAAAATCTCAATATTATCTATTGCCATTTAAAAATGTACTTTGTTTTTATTTTATACAGAGTCCTCATTCCGCTACGCAATCACATAATTGATTTATCGACAGGAAGTTTCTATATAAAGACCTAGCCACCTGCCAAGGGAAACCTGTCGGATCATATACTGCTGATTATTTTGTTTATTTTATTATTTATAAATAGTAAATAGTAATTAATGTACCGATAGTAGGTGCTTGAAGTGCCTACCCTGTGCTATGGGACATACCTGAATCCTTTGGAAAGATTTTAAGACACTTGAAGCAGTTCATCGTAAGCTATCTATTTTGTTTCAGTGCCTCCAAGGGTTTTTATTTCAGATACAAAAGTAATGATATATGGATGCCGATTCAGCAGCTGAGTGGCTTTATACACATTGTCGACAGATACACAAATTTGCTGTGCTAATCGTGTTAAAGGCTTTTGAGGGAAAGTTTTAAATCGGCAGTCTATTTCGTCAAGCTCTGTTAAACCTCCGATGTTGGTCTTAGCTTCTTGTCAATGAAAACGCCTACTAGTTCAGATACGTTCACCAATCCGAAAACTATACTTAGGAGATGATACTCTTGGTAATTTAGCACAGCATTCTCTGCTACAGTATTTGTTTGATGTCTTTTGCACATAATAATCATAAAAATATGTTTTGTTCAGCATATACTCGTATCTCATTCTCGGTACACAATTACACAGTACGAAGATTATGGCCTTTAAGACCGGAGCAAATTATAGCAAAGGAGAGACATGAACGTACGCAGGATAAATACTAGATAACATGAAGAATTTCGTGTATCTCGGATTAACTTTCTCGATGAATTGAACATGAGCGAAACACATTAATTACGCGAAACTTAAAGTGGTTTGTTGATTTGTTAACGGGGGATGAGGGCAGTGGCAGTGCTAGAGTTTGCTGGCAGATAGGAAGGAGGAGGAAAGAGTAGGTAAAATTTTAAATAAAGTGAGACACTTCAGATCGGAAGAGAAAGACAATTGGTAAGGGGAGTAGAGGAACATGAGCCACTTTTTTCAACTATTGGTATATGTATGTGAGGGAGTGTAAGTTATTTACTTTTGCACTGTTTTCTTTTTGGTTTATTTCCAATAGGTATTTAATTTTTATATGATATATATTTTTATTTTGCCATTTATTTAAATATTTTATTATGCATATTGTTTGTCTCTTAACAGCTAAATATTGTTTTGAGCAATTTGTGTATTTTTAGCGTATTGGGAAAGCACGTATGGTCCCAGAAGCCTTGTGAAATCGATAATACGTAAAAATATATTTTGTAAATAAATACAGTACTATTGTTATACTACTACTACTACTACTATACCACTACTACTACTACTACTACTATACCACTACTACTACTACTACTACTACTATACTACTACTCCACAGTAGAAATCCTAACACGCACTTCTTAGGGAATTTTAACTTAAATGTTGGCGTTATAAACACGACCGTGCAAGTTCAATTGCTTACGTCAGCAAATTGAATGCCAACTGGTTACCACTAGTGTACACAAAATCCGATTATGTATCCGTGGCGGATTGAGGCCGCGGTGCATGTATATGTTTCAATACTTTTGGTTTAAATTTAGTTGAAAATCAGTATATGTTGTTTTCATTCAGAAACATTAACACTGACAAAAAATAGTAAAATATGCAAGTATTAGATATTACATTGAGAAATATATTTGCTATGTTCTATATTTTCAGAGGACATATAGTTATTAATACGTCTAAAAGCCATTATAAAAAAATCTTATCTTAAGAACACACATTAAGTTTTTTTCAAATTCTATATTGTTGTATGATATAGTAGTTTGGGGAAACAATATTGGTATATAAAATGCTTGTTTTACAAACCACAAGAAAAATTAAGTAAGGTATTAACAAACATTATTTTAGATTAGTTGCAGAAAGTCACTACAAAAGAGAAATAAATTTTTTCCCCCCAAAACCAATGTAGGACTGAATAAATCAAGTTGCAGTGGAGTTGTTTGGCCATTTGCCTAGCATTCACAAGATGTAAATTATATAACAAAATTTAAGCTAATCTTAAATATAATATAACATTTTATTTATGTGTGTTTAATTGTTTTGTAAAATGAAAATACTATTTTTTTTTTTTTTTAATTTCAGTCAGTTTTAGCGTTACTTTCGGGTCCCATGCCTTATGATGGCAGGTTGCTAAAATTAAAACTTTGGTGTTGCTAAACTGCTTACATTTAAAAAAATAATTTAATGTTAACACTAGTCGTGTTTCTTTGCTCATACGCACGCACACACACAGATATATATATTAAGCGAACGTTTCGCAAACTCCTTTCAAGTTAAAACAGTCTGCAGATCGACTTCTCCTCGTTTGTAAGCAGATTGATCATACGCTATTTCTTATTCTAATATACATATATACATACATACATAACATGCACACTTTTATATATTTTATATTAGAATTAACAGAAAAAATACATATTACACTTTTAATACTTGAAGGATATCAAGGCTTTTTATAAATATGCAAGTTTAAAGATGATTATGTTTTAAAATAAAATGTGTACCAATTCTCATTATTGTCTGAAAACATGAAATAAATGCGGTTTATACATTATTGAGATTAATGAACATTCCAACCTGTATACACAGCCGTATATTGGTGAAAACTAAGGCTGTGTTGCAAGGAATTTCAAACTGTATAAGTAGCGTTCAACAATTTTTTCATGAAAGAAAAGTTTGCAGTTTATTTGTGGTATTCAACGATATGGTGTACTCCGCAATTCACTTTAAATCCAATTTTTCCCCAACTTTCTCGGATAATGATAAATTTTACTAAATATATTCAATCTAGGTTCTAGAGGGCTAGATGAGCAGTTCTCGGTAATGAATTTTCTAAAATCTTAAGCTACGTAATTTACTCCTCTATTTCCCAGATATTAATATAATTTATGTTTAAATATTAAGTTAACTGTACAGATTGTTTTCAAACGTATATAGTTCATTTACAATAGAATTAAATTGCGATTTAAGTTCTGCATAGATTGCTTCTCATTAAACTTTAATGTTTTGATCATAGCATATAGATAGAAAAAAGGTACAAATCACAAAGTACAGATTTACATTCTTTTTGGCGTCCTTTGTGATGTGATGTAGTTACTACATTAAAGTATTGATTGATCAGTCGGGGTGGACCGTTGCCTGACAACCAAGAATACCTGACCTTACTCCAGTTGCTTTTATTACGAGCTACATGAGACGGAATCTTTCTTCAAGAGGAAAGAGAAAAATTTGTGCTGTTGATATCCCTAGGGTATCATTTAATACCGTACGCACGTGATCAGCTTCGATCGTCAAGGACTGCTCTCCAGGTATTGTATTCCAGAAGAGGGACCTTCTCTAGAAGTTTAAGTTGTCTGTTTCATACGAGACAATTCGATATCAAAGTTCTCCAGACTTGCACATGGTAGAAATAATATATATTGAGGAAAAACGTATACTTCAATTCATCATTACTATGATTTCCTACATGAAATAGGTGATTCAATTTACTTTGTTTAAAAAAAAGGCATAAATGTTACAGTAACTGTAATACTTCTACCTCTGCTGCCATAATTTTAATTTTTATGGTATAAGGTAATCAAAATTCTCCGCACTCACGCGGCTCTGTTGAAAGTGACGTCGGTCTACAGCCAACGCGGATTCTAATCCTAATTGGATCAAGCGGTAGATTATTCTCCGGGGCTTTTCATCAAACAACATCACCAATGTCGGATAAATTTAGCGTTTAAGGGGTCTCGGTCGCATTCATTCATTCATACTGTAGAACAGCGATGTCCATGCCGAGGCAATGGCATAATTGGTTCAATATGAGCATTTCCCTACCAAATTGCGCGAAGCTAGAAGCAATTTATTTTCTACTTAGAATCAATAACTAGACTTATTATAAATAATATTTAACATGTTTCCTCTCATATATCTGTAACAATTGTTCTTAATAGTTATTTAATATTAATAATAGTGTTTTATTTGTATTATTATTTGTCCCTCTTTCTTATTGTGTATTATACTTGAGCATGTGCATTCTACGTCTAATGCATAAAATATATTTGTTCTGTGTATATAAATTTTATAATATTAAAGGTACACCTACCACCGTTACTACTACTACTACTACTACTACTACTACTACTACTACTACTACTACTACTACTACTACTGCTACTACAACTACTACCACTACTACTACTACTACTACTACTACTACTATACTACTACTACTACTACTACTGCCACTACCACTACTACTATTACTACCCCTACTATTACTATTACTGGTACTATTACTACTACCACCACCACTACTACTACTACTACTACTATTACTACCACTCTATATGCAATCAGCGCAACAAAATAGCACCATATTAGAATGTACTGAAACACTCTCAACAACAGGATTATGCTCATTGAGGGGCAAACAAAGGAGCAGACATTAACTTTGAAACTATTTACTTAATTGACAGCCTTAGTCAGAATCACAAGTTGCCAAATATTTCTCATTTTTTAATTTTATAAATAAAAAATGTAACAAAATAAAATAAATTAAGTTAATTCTTTACAACTTTGGGTTTTAAACATCTAATTAACTAAAATATACAAACTACGCGCCAACTTTAATAGACTAAATAACTTAATCTTACTCAAACTGTAAAACCTATATGAAAGAGGTTGTCGCTATAGACACTTCGTAAGGATACTAAGTTTACAGTAATTATTCTAAACAAAATATAAATAAACAACTTGATAATCTTTGCTCAGCTTTTAGGTAGATCTATATTTGTCGCTATGATTTAAAAGTTTTCATTGTAAATTATATTTTGTATACTGAACATAATGTGGGGAACAAACATTTCATACCTTATGCTCTATTGTAATCAGCATGAGGTGTTAAATCTTGATTTTTCGTTACAACTTTTGAACATTTGAGACATCTTTGTTTTCGTCCCTCCCACTTTCGACTGAAGAGGGTTGGATTGGGTTGCCAGAGTCGGGGAGGATATTTTGACACTTCAGCCTTGTTCAATGGCTGTCCGTTTGTGCCTACGCCTCTAGTGCGGAAGGAAGGGATGATTTGAGGGAGATACGAGTTTCCAGGATTCACGGGCAGTGAGGCACGACGTAGATGTGGTTTCTAACATTGTATCAGATAGAACACCCCTCTAAGGAACTCGAGTCGTTCAGAAGGGCTGCTTCCATATCAGAAACCTTTCTAAAGGGCAAGCCTTCGTCACACTGCGCCGGCTCATCTCAGCATGGCACTTTGGATCTTGTAACAGTACCAGCGGAATCAAATTATATGAAACTAGGAGCAAGAAATTAATGGAAAGTAAAAATCTAGCCCGGTCTTCACTTAAGCGACCAGGGAAAAGCGCGAAAAAACCGAAGGTCAGTTTGACAGGTCCCACAAAACAAAAAGTAATAGAAGTGCAGAGTGAGTGTTAAAATGGGGAAGCAGGAAAGTATAAAAGCGCTCATAGCGGTCTGTCACCGAACTAAAACATTTTAAATTTAGCGGCATATTGCCTTAATGGAATAAAGTATCTCTCCTTCGTAAACGCTCGTCGTGTTGAATATTATATATCTGTAGATTTTGTCATTGCTTTTTCATTAAAGCTTTAATTATTTAACGTATTTAAACATTTTCTCTTCTTTTAAGACAAACTCGTAAAATAATTACTTCATTTTTTTCTGTTGCTGTATTTAAAAAAACGAATGCACATGGTAGAATAGGGGAAACAGAAGGTGTTTTCCAAAAGAAAAGAAAGTTAAATACATTTAACATATTACATAAAATTGATTGCAATGAATGTATAATTTCCATCCTAGTTGTGAAATTAAGTGCCTCAAGAGTAGATGGATTTTGATATAATGGGCACGTAAATCCCACACACTTGGAAATCCTTAAATCACAATGGAGGAATTTTCGCCCGGTTGTCGCTAATGATTGCTGTTGATTTGAAACCAACCAATCGTGTAGCTATTCAGCTTCTTCTACTGGTCTGGCGAGGTACCAAACGGAAATACCTATCTCAGTTTCAGCTCCCTGGCCCGCAAGAGTCATAAAACCTGGGACCTCCCAAACGCGTTTCCCAAATGTTACTGCCTGGAGCACCCCGCTCTGTTGAATGAAGTATGCAGCCAGGCCGAACTTACGATTTTCATTCAACCGTTTTCCTATCATGTAATCTGTTTGTTAGGACTTTAGCGGACGAAGCACATTAACACGGTGAAACACAGGGCACCGCCACGGGTGGCCGAGGTCGTTAAGGCACGGACTCGTGAGCGGGAGGTCTGCGGTTCGAATCCCGCCAGGACCGTCCTCCCTGATTGGGGTTTTTTCCAGGTTTTCCTCAGTCTTCATAACTGGCAAATGCCGGGGAGATACCTAAACTTAGGCCTGGAACGCTTCCTTCCTTAAAAAAAAAAATATCCTTTCCCAATTTATCATTTCATCTCATGTATCACCAGTGTCCACCGCCTGTGGTGCCTCAGTAGTGAAAACGGGCGTTAAACACTACTCAAAAAAAAAAAAAACACAGGGCGGGAATGAAGGCCACGGAGACTCTCCGGGTAAGCAGCAGAATTCCAGATCTGCCGGTAGGTTTACTGGAAAATGTTTATGGGGCTCTGGTTAGTTCTATGGTGACACATGGCGCGAAAATCTGGGGGTGGGAGCTGTATATTATTTGTATTTTTATTTATATATTAGCTGTATTTATTGGATTTTGGGGGTGCGGAGCTATACGGTAAACTGCGGAATTAAAATTGAATTTGGGGCTCATTGTGAAATAATAGATTGTAAAATTAGAGCAGTGAAATACTGGTTGAAAATTATTCTGTGAAATCAATTTTTAATTAGAGCAATTTGCTTCAAGAAGCAGCTTAGATTGGAAGGCGATAATTCATGGGCAAGGGGTTAGAAACCATCGGGCTGGGAAATATTTGCACAGCGGGTCAAGGAAACAGGAGAACTGTATGGAGGAAGGTCAGAGACCGCCTGAAGGATACAGACAGGCAGCTTACAATCACTCAATGTGGGAAGATCTCGTTAGAAATGCAAACGGGGTTAAAATCTGGGTGAGAGATGGCCCTGTACATCAAAACAGCGGCCAGACTCAAAACAGGGACTCGCGCGGTTCACGCTTGGAGCATGGCGACAGATCAGAATCTCAGATGAAAATGGACTGAGAATTTGCTCTTTATGTGGAGAGGAAGAATCATGGTCGTACATCCTGCCGAACTGTAGTAGCACTGAGTGTTGAGATAAGTGTCTGTGGTCTTCCTTTACTGACTTTAACAACCTCTGTTGGACAAGGGTCATGCTGGGCTCTGCTGGCAGACAAGGATAAGGAGCAGGTAGGCAAATTCATGTCGAAGGTTGAGACAGCTCAGATCTGAAAAGGCTGAAAACCGGGGGGGGGGACCAAACTGAATTAAAAACAAATGTATGTATAGATGATATTGTGTTCACTTATTCGGCATAGGGGAGGGTTCCAAGTCCTGGAAGATTACATTAAGGTACTATTATTATTATTTAATTACGTTAAGCAATGGAGGTATGACTTATTTAATAACCTATTGAAGTAATGTGCATTTTTTGTATTATGAAAGCACGTGCGGTTCAGTTGACTTGTTCGAAAGTTGTTGCAAGTTAATATTATGAATGTTAATTGGAATAAATATAGTTATCATTTGTCACTCATCCTTTCTCTTAACGGAGTGAAACACCATTTCTCAACCAGCATCTGCTCCAGAAAATCATCATGAAGAAAAACAGGAAAATGATGATTATAAAAAAATGTGAGCAGGTAATTTAATAAAAATGCTTGTGAAACATTCGGCATCATAAATAAGACTTTGAATGTTTCACCACTAATTGCCAGAAAATTGAGAAAAGGCAGAATTGTTCCGAGAACAAATAATGGACTATATATAAATATATTTGCAAAAGTATCACTAATTGTCCCTGGAATGTTATTAAATTGTTAAATAGAAATGGGTAACTACGAAAATATTTTTTCCTGAGTTGGCGAGATTTTCAAAGTTGAATGAAATAAAAATGAAAACTTAGGATAAGGATACATAATAGTTATCATTGATAATTAACTCATTTATTCTATCAACTATAAACAAATTACTATTAGCATATTCGAAAGGTAAAAAATGGTTGCTAAAATATAAACCAGAAGCAAGAATGACGAAAGAGAGGGACCGGTAGAAAGAAAAGATCATTCGCGTTCAGGATTGTTGTTAAACATTTAAAATCTATCAATGATTAAAAAAGAATTCAAATGAAACTACAAAAGGTACCAATTTTGATTCATTTTTGTGGTTATTTTAATACCAAAAGAAACGTCATATCGTCTCTCACTTAATGAAAGCCCAACCTCTGAAATGGAAATCACACATATACTCACACCGGATGTTACGAACTAATTTGAGCTTAAATGTGTGCAGATGTTATAATGTAAGTTTTGCAATGGAATGTAAACTATCTGAACTATCTCGTAATTAAATATTCCCTAACGTAAAAGTTCAGCATTCACTTTGTGCGTAAAACTATCGACCACAACCCAAAAGCCGTGCACAAAGAAGATACTATGAGCGTTTTGCGTGTTTTAACTATTAATTCTTTACGGGGCTTCTAAAAGCAATGTGTTCGTATTGTCATAGATCGCATATTCATAACGGACGACTATGCTGATGTTTTGGATTCACCGTGGTTATGTGCAAAGTCGCCGTAGCTATCAACGCTCGTGCACTGAGGAACCTGCAGGCACCAATCAAGGACAGGAACGAATATCTATTCCATGAAAAAGTGCCATTTAACAAAACAAAATTATCAATAACAGTTTTTATGTAGTTGCTTTCATGTTCAGTAGTCCCAAAGAAAAAAAAATGTTTAAGAAACACAACTATGAGGAAAAGATTTAGATTTTCTGATGAAAAAGAAGATCAAATTAACAAATACAGGCTCAAGAATATGCAAAATTTTTACTTTTTTCAGCATTATTTTCGTTAATGGACAGCAGTGAACTTTATAAAGGTAATCAAATATTCGCCTTTGTACATTCAGTATATAAAAGCAACACTCCACAGCTTTAATAAAAGCTAATTTCACTACACTAAAACAAATACACGCTTAATGTTGTGAAAGCAAAGATTTATATTACGGTTAATTAAAGATACTGAAGCCGATTTTATACAATTTTAAATAGCTTAGTTACTTCATTAACTGCCTCAGTTAGACTGCAAGGAAGCTAGAACAAATCTCACTTCAACTTCCGGCTATGTTATTTCTACTTTTCCCACAACGATTTAAGGAAAACTTCTGGGATTAATCCCCAGACTCCTTTAACCATTACCTTCATTGATTCTTTCTTTTTATCTTCTCGAACACTGTGAGGAGTTAGTCTTCTCAACATTCGCACTCGTTTGCAACAGGTTGTAAGAACGAACTATTCATTCTATAAGTGGTATCCGAATTCCATGTAAAATAATTGTTTCTCCACTTAGTGTCCCCTTATGTCAGATAATCCAGAAAATACCACAAAATGAATGTTTATTAACCAGTGGTTGCAAAATAAAACCCTTTATATACAAATTTTGTCATGTCACTTTTAACATCGCCATGTCTACATCAGGTTTTTTTTAGCAGAAATAAAAAAACAGTTATCTCTTTCATTTATGCGTTTAGTATGTCAAGATATGATGAAATTTTAAAGATAGTTTACATTAGCAGCTGTAAAGAACACATTTTATCCGTAAGGTATGCAGAATGAGATAAAATCGTTTTCAGTCCATGATACTGTAGAAGAGTGGCTTCACCAGCATCAAGTGTCCTTCACGCAAGGTATTCAGAAACTTGTTCAATTGGTGTCTGAACAATGCAGAATCACTCAAACGGTCAATGCATTAAAGTGTATTGTCCATTACATAAGATTGCTTTCATTTTAAAATAACTGTATAGGTTTCATTTGAATAAATACTATATAAAATTTCCAGACTGAATTTTTATGATGTGCAGCGTTATTTTCCCCAGTAATAAGTCAAATTTCATGATAATCTTTAGTCTTTTCGGATAGACGAGACTCATTATGTGCAATTCTTCAGCAGTAGATCAGACATAGCACAAATTATATTGTTGAGTTCTGTACCATATATATTGACATAAAATACTAGAAGTATGAAATATTCGTGTGTTTTGTCCCATATTTCAAGTATGTTTAGCACATAAAAGTAAATATTTCCATAATTAGCACCTAAAAAGCCGAGTCCTACTATTGATTCCTATGCATCTGAATAACGATTCAGGAGAGAACCTACTGACAGGTATTGTTACAGAGAACGAAACCTGAGTTAATCACTAGGAGGTCGAAAGCAAGAGACACGGTGTCGAACATATTCTCCAGTCAAAAATAAGATTGGACCTTAACCCTTAGCCAGAAAGTTATTATTGGCTGCCTTCTGGGATAAAAAGGACTTATTTTAGAGCCTTATTAGGAACAGGGTGAACGGTCTGGGAATTCTACTTTGAGTTTAGAAGTTTCACACCGTCAACCACAGAAATGTGAGGACTGTTGCTAGAGCATGGAGCTGCCTACATTGGGGAAGGAAGAGTGTAAAAGTGGGTAAATGGGGTAACATCAATCGATATTTCAATAATTCTGTAACAGTCATAGTTCCAAGACCCTTGTATGCATCAAATAATATATCAGGATATTAATATCAGGTTCAGTCTACTCAAGAAAGCTTTCTTTTCTCTACTGTTGAGCATCAAAATTACAAGTAAATTGTTTCCTTATTAATATAAGGTGCCAAAATATATACAAAGGAATGAACGAGTAGAAAAGGGGTCGGAAAATAAGCTCAACAATAATAGGGACAAATGTTTTCTGAAGCTTCGTTGTGTTGCTGCAGGTATTAGCTGCTGTGGGTCCCGTGTCGTACATTTGCGGCACTAAAAAGAACCTCAAGCCTGAAAGAGAAGCCTCTGAGCAAAATCTGTCGGCCATTTCACGCCCTGAGTTGAATGGGACGCTGATGACCTGAGATGTTAAAGAGCGTCCATAAATAAATAAATCAAAAAAAAAAAAAAAAGGTATTAGCTCCAAAGCTGCAAATGTGTTTATGAGTGATCAAAAGTTTTGAAAACACAATAATAAATTAGCTCAAATATATAATAATTCTATTTCACACACCGTGATATTGATTAAATGAAGATTGTGTGCTGTAATCGTTCATAAAATTTATGCACTCTAATTTTCAAAACGTCCTATCATTTCCACGAAGACAGTGTCTGTCTTCTAGTTAGATTGATTGAGGCACAGCCTGCTTACGCTATTAACATTAGTCATATTTCAATGTAACTATAACGTTGATGCGTATAGATGGTTGTAGAAGATTACTAATAAAACTTTTCAGTTCTGTGTATATTTTTTTCCCCATAAAGCAAATGTTTACACATCTGATACATTTTAATGACGAAGATTAAAATAATAATAATAATAATAATAATAATAATAAGAATAAGAATAAAAGCCTTGTGATCTATTTTGTTATAGAAAATGAGCTCTACGAATTATATTTGTAAATACATAAATTAAAAAAAGAGACCGGAATGTATGAAGTGAAGCTTAAAATAACACAAATTGATTAACTTGTAATCCTGTCAGCAAACAATTAAGGAAATGGCAACTATTTTTTTTTCTCTCGCGAATGGCAACATGAAAAATCTAAGATATCCGATTGAAAGTGTATGAAATGTAATTTCGAATGAAAGCACCAGATGTTTATGAGCAGACCTGCGTGTTTCAGCACGCTCCGAAGTTCATTTGGTGAACGACAGTAATCAGAAATGATAAAAACGAGTGTACAAAATGTGTATGTGAAAATAATAATTTATTTCAGTTGTTAATTAAAAAATAATCTGTCTATACGAAAAAGGATTATAGGCCTACGTTAGCAGCTCACATACAGCAAAAGATATATAGCGCCATCCCATTGGTGGCAATAAACAGTCGATATACTTGGAGATTACTTCGAAGGCTGCTAAACACCGTTGGTGACACTACTTGGCCGAAAATGTCATATACTTTCAATTGCATATCTTAAATTTTTCGTGTTGTCCCTTGTTTGCGAGTAAAAAAAAATAGTTGCCATGGCTTATGACTTATACGTCGTATATAATGTAACATTTTTATTGCAACTAGATTATCATTGTGTTCATGAATCTGCAAAAACCTAAGTAGTTATTACTGCACTTCATATTAACCTTGTAGTGGATAAAATTTAATTAAATCGATTTTTCGCAGTGGAATATTTTAGATGTTTCAATAAATTTGCTAATTCAATTTTATGTAGAATATTCATACAACTTAATTTGATAATTCCAAAATATTTAAACATTGGAAGGAATTGTAAGCAATGGGGGAGCACATAACTAAAAGTTAAACCAAAAAAAAAATGGTGATTCGGTGAGTTTAAATTCTAGTTTGCTGCTTTAAAAGTGAAAAGATTCGGATTGAGCATCTCTGAATTCTACAGGAATGAGATCACTGAAAATCAACACAAAGCCTTAGCCTCCAGAACTTCTCACCGACCTAAAGAATCGATTCTATCCTACGCAAAGAGGAAAGGGAGAAACCAGGCTATAAAAGCAAGGCTAATAAGTCTGACTTTGTATCGAAATGGAGTTCACAATATATTCGCGGAGGAGCTACATATCTACAATGCTGTAGAAAGCCAGTATCTCCGTCTATCATGAAATTATTGCAGAAATTATTCTAGAAAGCCCATGTCATCTTTCTCTGTATTACAACTACAGGGAGTAAAAAACAAGCTTTATAGCTTTCTGTATTTTAATAGTTTTCCTTTTCAGGTACTTAAATCATCTTTACGTTATCGCGTGTCTCCACTTTAACTTCACTCTCCACTCTATAATTCAGAATATTGCTGGGGAAGTTTTCAGAGAAAAAACAACAAGTATCTGAAGTCAAATCGACTTTGCATGCTGAAAAGCATTTCCCAGATGCGCAATGCTGAGTCAAGCACTGCAAATGACTTTAAATCATAAACATAAAACCTAATGAGAATAGTCTATTGGGAGAGTTTCATAGTTTGTCTTCAAGGAAGATTTATCAATTGGAATAGAGAAGGATTGTTTTTTTTTTCTCAGAGGTAAGACACTGATTCGTTTTCAGCAATATGTCATACTGTACACGTTATTATTATCAGGTTTCATCATTCATTAGCGACCATGATTTCGAAGCAATCTCCTCTACATTTATTTAATAGTAAACGCTGCTGGACTCAGCCATGCTTATAAAAGGCTACACAGTGACGTAACAGCCGCTAATGCCGCATCACACTTCTGGGGTGAGCGGATTAACCATGAAACGTGAACGTGGCGAAACTACAGCGGGAGATTAGCTTAATCTCAGCCAACTTTTCAGTGGAAGGAAGTGATGTTATAATAGCCTAAGGGGATATACGGCAGGGTGAGGTATGCAGTCTGTTAGGAAAGTGGACACTAAACACAGGTGTTTGTTACATATTTGTACGCATTAAGCTGGGAAAGATCTGATGGAAAAAAATAATAATCTTCAACAATCACAGGGTTAAGCCTGTAAGTCTTGCTCCGGTCTCATAAATTTTCAGTCAAAAGGTTGAATCCATGGGTTTTTTGGTCTACCCACATTTCTTTCACCTTTCGAGTGATACTTTATATAGTCTTTGATACGCTGTCTTATTTCTTTTTTTGAACTTGTTCTCTCCAGTCATTTCTCAATTTTTATTCTCCACTTTAAATACATATAACTCATTTCTAATACGCTTATTTTCATTTTGTCTAAGAGCGTACAGTCAGCTACACTTCTCAAAAATCTCATTTCAACCGCTTTCTCTCTTTTGGTTAAACCCCAAAGCGCCCAACCATACAACAACATGGAGACCGCCATAACTTAAATCTAATTTGGTTTATAAATTTTATGAAACGGGAAGTATTACAGACAAAAAGCGAAGATGGTGAAGTGCATCTGATTGGTCTAGAGAAGTCTCCTAAATCTTTGGCTCCGAACGGAAATGCTTTACCATCTTGTACACATGGCTAGGAAGCTACTAAAGTTAAATTAAAACCATAAATAACTACTGTGATGCAAGATATTATGCCAGATGATTCTATAGCTAAAAGTAGATTTTATGAATGGGTTGTTATTCAAATGCCTCACAGGAAAGTCGATCCCTGTCTTCTTTCTGTTTTTCAACAAATGTTGATTCTACTTACAGGGGTAAAAGGGCTGATACTGTTCCAAAGAGCCTTATTTTGCTCCATGAGGAATCCATTCATGGCCAGAAATAAAACTATTGCGCTCAGTTAGCGGCGACTGAATAATAGGCCCAATTTGTGAAAAGAAGTAATCCCTTAATTTGGCATTGTGATACAAAATTAAATGAGAGGTACATTAAAATGACCCCTTTAATAATAAATTTGAATTAATGCAGTAGTTAATACACACATATAACGTTCCATAAATAATACATCAAAATTGAAGTTGCAAATAACCAGGATTCAAAATAGTTAAAGCGTTGGATTGAGAGAAAATACAACAACACATTGGTCATCTTCTATTGCGTAAGTTGCAATCAAATAATACTTAAGGCTTACCAAAGGAGCTTTTGATTGAGTTCATTGCTTCTGGAAATATCATAAGCGCTGACCGATATGCATAAACGCTCTCAACTCTCTCCCAGCATTAAATAATGAAAAACAACCTGAGCTGCTTACTGCAGAAGTCATTCGCGTTAGTACTGGTCTCTACGCTGCAACAGTCAAGAATCACCGTTCAAATTCAAGTGACAAACATTCCAGCATGTAACTTAACATTTCTGTGAAATTGAGTTAACTTAATTTCATAAGTTCTTGACTCCTTTTCAGTTGAGTGACCAAAAATAGTTTCTTCTGCAATAGACACACCCATTATTGTAATAGTGCTCGCTTGGATGACAATGGTACTTTTAACTATACTGTTGCAGTATTGTTGGATATTTAAGCCAAAATCAATTTGTGTGATAGTATATAAATACCTGAGATCATACTAATAGAAGAAACCATTACATCTTTACATGAAATAACAGCGAAAATATATGCAACATTATGTTACAATAATATTTAGAATGTGCTTTGGCTGGTTAGGTCAACACAATGGAACATGTTTGCAGTTTTAAATTATAACAGATCACTTCACATAAATCAATGTACTTTATCCATTGCACATTAAAGCTAAACGAGCTTTTTTCAAGTGATAGAATGAGAGCAAATAGATATTGGGACATCTTTCAATGAGAATATAATATAAATATCTGCCTAAGGAAATTAATGTAACTAAAGGACTGGGAGGAAAGTAATGGCAGCATATTCATAAATAGTAAAACATTTATTCTAGAACCTGGAGAATTTTACATTCCTTCAATGTAATCCCCTGCCACATTTGTCACCCGCTGTCACACTTCTGAAAGATACTGAAAATTTTTGTTTGAGAAAGAGCGCCCTACTGCAACACTGCAGGGTGACTGGTGCATCTTCCACTCTATTGCATCCTTGTTGAAAGTCTGGTAACCCACGAACCACCGTTTGATACGACATTACCAGAGGCTACTCGCGTACCTACCATTTCCTCATGTTTCTAACACATGCCAGCTCAATTTTAATCCAATCCAATTTCCTCTCTTTCAGAAAACATCACTTTAGAGCGGTCAAATTTACTACAGCCCTGTATTCGTCTGTCTACAAATAGTGACCCTGAGTGTGTTAAATAGCTATGCCATTTCTCTAGAATATGCCCTCACATGATCAGTAACAACGTGGCTACAGCATTGTCACTATTTCCTTTCCAGCCTTGTATTTGCAGAATGAAACAAAATAATCATACATGCAAATTTTTAGAATTATTAACTACTGAAATTATTATTGTCTAGTTATTATAATCGTCACTAAAAATTGTGAATCCTGTATTCAGAATTTTACATCCACATTAGTGCATATAAAAGCATGCATGCTTCTTTAGATACAATACTATATGTAAAAAAATTATCAGTTTTACAATTTCATTGTTGATAAATAAGTTGAGAACTTCGACCCACAGTAGAAGTCGTTTGCTGTTATCTGTGGTATCTCATTATCATAAAACTCTTATTCTGACTCTGAAATATGTTCCAAGATAGGTTCGCAATCATAATTGTCTCCTTCATTCTCACTGTCTTCCTCGTTTTCTTCCCCTTATAATTCTTTTAGTCATTGCAGCAATTGGTTTTGATCATTAGATGCTTGAGACATAGGCAAAAGATATAGCCAAAAACTGCAATTACACCAATAATTTTGCTACAGTACCTCACAGTAATAAGCAGACTATCATTAGTTCTAAACTAGGATGAAGACGAACAACCACTTCTCTGGATATACGCTAACTTCAAGTTATCTTGTAGCTAGAGACAGAGAATAACCTGCAGTGTTTACAAACGCAAGGACTGGTTATCTTGTGAATTTGTCTTTGTGTGCTCGATCAGTCATAGTGGAACTGAGTATGATTGCTAACAAACAAAGCGAAGCTCAAGGCTGTTTTAATCACCACCTTTCTGTAAGATGCACGCGCATGAAGAAGCCAGTGCCAGTGATAACAAAAGATTGAGGGTAATAGTAGAAGTGGAGGGTTTACACATCCATTATTAATGTAATTCATATTTTGTTTTTTGTATTCTTTCTTGAATACTAATTAATGTGGCATTTATTTTTAAAACTAAGATGCTTTAATTACGTCTTTTATTTGAGGTTAAATACCTAAAAATGCTAATATACCTTATCCATTATACATGTGTATTAGTATGCATATTAAACATTAATTTTACTTGCAAAAATGTCAAGAATACTGAATATTCGAACCTAGGTAATTCTTATTTCTAGACACATGCTTTTGTATGCCTAGTCTTTAGAGCATACGGTCCTGTTTTAGGTCATATGTTGAACAAGAACTTTAAAAACATGTATTGTGAACCAGCGTCAGGGAATGCTTGCAATGTTTTCCAAATCAGTCATTTCTTTCCGACAGTTGCTAATTATTTTGTCTTAGGGTGTATCAGGGTAGATCCATAAGTTTCCGGCCTCGCCGACAAGGATTATCGCCTTCACAGAAACCTTATCTGGTGTCATACATTATCTGTTTAATAAATATTTGCAGCTGCAACTTCCGCTCCGCTTGTTTAGATATACCAGCATAAAGAAAGATTTGTGTAGAAGATTGTGACATGTTCATAATGGAGTATTGAACTGTTACTAAAATCTTCACAAAAGGAGGACTTCCTCCAAATGAAATTAAACAGCGATTGGACGATGTATATGGGGAAGCATTCTGCTCATATTCTACCGTAAAAGAATGGGACAAATTTTTCGAATGGGTCGAGAAAGTTTTGAAGACGCAGACTGCGCAGATCGGCTCTTGGAGGTGCTCACTCCTGAATTATTCATGAACATTTAAACATGAATAAGGTTAGAGCAAGATGGGTGCCTAGAATTTTTACCTCAATCCAAAAGTAGTAACGAATCATCTGTTGTCAGGCATTTTGGAGCTCTGCCGTGGTAAAGAGAGAGAAGTTCTGCAAACCATTGTTACAGGAGATAAAACTATGGTCCTCTGCCATGATCCCTTGTCCAAAAGAGAATCAAGAGAGTGGCGTAAACCCGGCGAAGCACCATCTCTAAAGGCCAAGGTCACTCAGTCAAACAAGAAGATCATGGCCACAAGCTTTTGGGACAGTGAAGGAATATTCTTCATTGACTTCAAGGAGAGGAACAGCACAGTAAATGTGGAGCACTATGCTGGCCTATTGCACAGACTACGTACTTTCATCAAAGAGAAAAGGCGAGGAAAGCTTCTTCACGACAACGCGCCTATGCACATTGCTCTTGTTGCAAAGGAAACTGTGAAGAAATTTGGCTTCTAGGAGAGCGACCATTCCCCATGCAGCCCAGATCTAGCTCCCCGTGGTTATTTTCTCTTCTAAACTCAAGAGGGACATTCGGGGAAGGAAATTTAAGTGCGACGAAGAAGTGATGGATGCTATTTATGCCCATTTTACAGACAAGACTTCTGACTATTTTAGAGGGTGGGATTGAAATGTTAGTTCAAAGATGTGAGAAGTGTATTGCAATAAAGGGTAACTATAATGAAAAGTAAAATATAGTTTTGTCTTTATCATACCTAGAAAAAGATTACACCTGAAACCTATGGACCTACCCTCGTATACAACAGGAATATTTCTTTATATTTTGTATTTAATTACGACTATTTCGCTTATATAACATCATCTTAAAATCCACCAATGAAACGAAACAAAATTTAGATTTTGACCAATCACAACTGGATATTGCAGTGAAATTATCGAAAAAAATGATCAAGTTCATTTTTATCGTGCGACATACACTTCTTTGGTGACCAGTATAGCCCGTTCTAAAACTGCACTATACAATTCCTGACTACGCATCGCTGACTACTTATTTGTGTTTTCAGTAATTGTAAATTTATCTAACTAAATGTGTGTTCTCTCAAGCAATTTTTTTTTTTTTTTTTTTTTTTTTTTTTTGCGTATTCAGCCAAACAGTATGAAACCATTTTGTAAACTATTAAACAATATCTCTCTCAGCAACCATAATAAACCCATTGTTCAGAATGATAAAATGTTTTCTCTGTTTTGTTTTTTTTCAGTTGATATTAGTAAATCGAATAGTAGCGATAACGATAGTAATAATCGACTTTCGTCCATTTCATTCTGAAGATTTCTGAATAGGTAGGAATTCATAAGCAGTATAACATTTTATACAATTGATTATAAACAGCAACCGAATTTCAAATATATATTACTTTTGTTATTTTTCTATTCATGAAATAGTCCTAAACCAGTATTTGACATTTCTCTATTGGCATTACTGACAATCAACATTGGTCTGTTACTAGATGGCTTGAAAATTTAAGATTCCTAATACCAATGTACAATTATTACAATATTGCAAGCCAAATTTACGGGAATTATATTTAAATTTTTATTTTATTCGCGAAATAGTCCTAATAAATATAATATCACTTGAGGGTCTGATATTTCCAGATAAATTCACGATCGTAGTGGTCAGACCCTCTTGTGATATTACTTGTGATCAACACAGATTTTTTTAACGCAGTTCGTTAATTATCGCAAGAATTTCTAAGTACTACACTTACCATATCGATATACGATCTCTTTAAGCGAGCTGTATGTTCCAGCTTACAAACAAAGGAAGGTGGAAGCTCCGTCAGCAGTTTCAGTTGTCATTTGGAACACCAACCACTACGGCGATGTAGGCAGAGATGTCACTGAAATACACCCAAGGGACCATCCCAAGACATTCTCACCTACTGCGGAGTTGAGCAATTACAAATCAAGTCAGTTTAAAGTTGAGAACCTAGCGCTAGTTTTCAGTACCATGCCATCATTTATCTGGCGAATTTATTTTGTTATTTTAATTCTGACGCAGGTGATACAACGTAACTCCCCCCAGATTTCTTAGGAGATACCTGTATGTGAACATTATTTATGACGTGCTCAATTTGTCCACTGAAAGTCTGGGAGACTCAACATGGGGAGTTTGATGGGTTTAAAATGCTTTAAACTCCCTTCACAATATTCCAGGAAGTTGTTTTGTAATTAGTGTCATTTTTATTTGATCGTAACTAATGTTTTATACTATAAAACAAGCTCTAGAAGTCAACAGGAACGCATGAAATGCAGCTATATGATAACACAAACCAATAGCTCAAGTTTTTAGACATTTTGTTTTAAGTGGAAAATGGTTACTGGATAAATACTAACGAGGTGGCTTAAATAGAGACTTTACTTTTATAGTGATATAATTTTTCTGCGATGATCAATACCTCGTTTAGATTTACACAACGCTCCTCCGCTTGCAGAAGTTTCGCTTTAGCCACTTTTAAATGTCTCAAGCATTTAAACGTCATTTCCAAAAGCATTTTCCAGTAGCTTCAATTTTAAAACATAATCTTTGAATGCTTTTATATCACCAATTTAATAGATGTTTCAAGATGATTTCTTGACTATGAAGATGTTATTAATTATCATAAAGATTACTTTCATGATGAATAGGACTTTTAAAGTCTGTTTTTGGGATTTAAGACTATTTCATTATATGCGTCTACAAAATATGCAATACACTTAGTAATTAACCTTACATTTCTTAATAATTATGCCTGTGTACAACAAATAAACATCTTGCATAGAATATTTTCCTGTTATAATGCTAAGACACTTGCAACACCAAGCATTACCCATTGACATTGATATTGACATAAAATGACTTTTCTTTTTTTAATTTTTTTCACGCCAGTGTCTTCAAGTGCAAAATAGTGGCACACACTTTAGATAATGATGACAAGTTTGTAGGCGATTAATAAAATTTATAGTTGCAGTTGTAACTGTCCAGAATGTTTTCTACACACACACATATTTATCCAAGATGTTTCATAAGTCACGCACCATAGTGTAATAATGTATTTTTGTCTTTTTATGTTGCAGATAGATCATACTAACCAATTAATATTTTGATCGTTGTGAAGCGAACTGTGTGGGTAATAAGAGCAAAAGAAAAGTAGTATCATAATTCAACCGAGTTCAAAACAATACCATAGTTCGACGAATGCTAGCAAAGTTAAATGAGATGGAAAGTATGAAAGACAAATCACGGTCAGGGCCACCAAGTACTGTTACAACCGACGCTACTCGTTCTGATATTTTAGCGTGCTTTGCTGTGAGTCTAAACATTTTCTGTGCCGAAGCATTGCCAAGCCCTCAAGTAAGTGGAGTGGCATTCTTTCAAATTTCAGATTAAGCAGAAATTAAGTGAAGATGATCCGGATCAACGTTTGCAGATTTGTACTGAGCTCAATCACAAAAAAATACTGACAGTAACTTAGCCATTTGCATAATGTTTTCTGACGAGGCAAAAGTTTATGTATCCGCAAAATTAATAGCCACAGTGTTGCTCTTCAACTCCTCACTGAATACAGGACAGAAATAAGCATGAAAGGGAGCTTTTGATGGTGTGGTAAGCTCTGTGGAAAGATCAAATGATTGGACCATTTATTTTTACACAACTGTCAAATAGAAAATATATCAGAAGATGTTGAAAACTGAGACATTTCAAAATATCTTAAAGGAGAATATCTGTTCTGATATCAGCAGGATGGACTTCCTAAATGCCAAACTATATCCTGAACAACCGACTTGGACATATTCAATGGCTCCCACATAGTTTTAATTTCGCTTGTTATTTTTACTTGTGAGGATATTTAAAAACCATCAAAGATAATAGTTTCGTCATTTGCAATCAAGAATCTCAGTTGCTTGCAGAGTAGTAATCCCTGACATCATATGAAATGTTTCCAATGAGTAGGGCATTTTGTCTTGATGTGTATACCTGTGAACGATCAGTACTTTTAACATATACCTACTCTAAACTTAAGTTTTCCCCATGGTGGGCCCTATATAATGAAAATCGCCTTGTGTGTTAGCGCTATACTATTGCTCTCGGTAAGGCGTAGAGAAGTTGAGAGAAAGAGTTGGTTCTCGACTGCAGCGACCGAAGTTTCAAGGACAGCTTTTACATTTAACGAGATTGTCGGTCCTGCTGGTGTAGTGGTAACCATACTTGCCTTCTAAACCCAAGGTCGCGGGTTCAAACCTGGCCAAGATCGATGGGTTTTTTCGGGCGTAAAAATCGTAAGTATGGCTTCCTTCGTAAGGGAAGAAATGCCGTGGGTCCCGTGTCGTACATTTACGGCACGATAAAGAACCTCAAGCCTAAAAGAGGAGGCCTATGAGCAAAATTTGTCGGCCGTTTCACGCCCTGAATAGAATGGGATGCTGATGACCTCAAATGTTAAAGAGCGTCCTTAAATAAACAAATAAAAACATTTAACGAGCTCCTTTATTGACACCCTAACTTCTAAACCGAAACCATACTTTTGGTGTGATATCTCCAGGACTTTTGATTCAGAACATTAGGTTGTTAGTTGCTGATTCGACTTTCTGAAATGAAATTCCACGAATCATTAGGAACGTTTTTTTCTCACCGGTTCTAAAGATATCTGACTTCTCTGTGCCCATAATAATGGTCCTTCAGTTGAATGGTCCTAATGGAATTAGTTATGCATTAACTGACTAAATAGGGTCTATTTACCGAGACTGAAGCTGAATGGGAACGAATCCCGGTGATTGCTGGTGAGGTTCCCACTAAATATTTATTGTTAAAATAACTAGCAATGCACCTAACAAATTGTCTGATGACTGACATTTACCGTCTTATCCTAGCACTAAATATTGAACGGTTCGGCGTCGTTTGATACAGATAAGGATGTATATGTGAATAGATAGTCAAATTTACTACAACTTTCATATAATTTACTTAATATCTGTTGCGTACTGTCAACATCTATTTAAAAATTCAGACTTACTTCCAGCTTTCATCGGCCTGAAGCATCAACAGTCAACGTAAAATAGTTGACCTTTAGCACTTTTGGAGTTGTGCACATTCGAACAGGCAGGCTATGCTTAAAGGAGATGAATAAAAGTAAAACATTGCGATCTGAAGAGACATGGAAAAGTTTAGTACAATGTGCTATCCTTTCGATAAAGGAAAGTAAGGGAAGGGTGAGATTATTGAACCGCCGCCATGAATGGACTTTCGCTGTTTCCCCAATCCGTTAGTAGTACATGCACAGCGAATACTCATCTGAACACGTGAAAGGTTTTTCAGAACTTTCTTTACACTACTGTAGGATTTCTACTCTCCATCCCATTTAAAGGAAGAAAAAAAGAAGATAATATCAAATTCATCACTTTTAAATACCACAAATAACTTAAAGAACAAAAAGCATGCTGGTATTTTGTATCTTGAATTGCAGTGAGTAGCCATTGATAGACCCTTCTCTTTATTACAAAAAATGATACTTTAGACAATTTATAATCAATCCAAGCACATGCGATCAATTGCTTTCAGAACAAATCTCACCACTTTCTAGTGCACCAGCTATTTCTGGAAGGACATATTAAGGAACATTGAATAACTTTCACTATTAAAAACAAAAGTCGGTCCTGGTGGTGTAATGGTAACCATACTTGCTTCCTAAAACCAAGATCGCTGGTTCGATCCCGGCCAAGACCGATGGATTTTTTCGGGCGTAAAAATCCTAAGTATGGCTTCCTTAGGAAGGGCAGTAAAGTCATGGGTCCCGTGTCTTACAACACAAAAAAAAAAAATAGCCTAAAAGAAGAGGCCTCTGAGCAAAATTTGTCGGCCGTTTCACGCTCTGATTTGAATGGGACGCTGATGACCTGGACTTTATAGAGCGTCCGTAAATAAACAAAATAAAACCTTAAAAAACCACAATCCTTTCCCAAATTGAAGAAAGAACATTGCAAGGAACATTAACGTTCAGATTCGGCAGGAAGGATCTGATGTTATTGGGGTAAAGAAAACATTTAAAAACACGATCAAGTGAACGTTTATAAAGATTAGTCTTATGAAAACTGTATTGCAATTTTTCAGTCCTCAATTGAACGCGTAATACTTCTTTAATATTAAAACCTACTTTTTCTACAGTTTAATGAACGCATAATACTTAATCTTTCGAATTAAACGTTTCTTATTAAGAGAACTTCAAACAAATATTTTGTAATCATTATGTAGTAGATAGTCTTGTCTTTAACTGTGTTAATACCAAGAGTTATTTTTGGACTATGGCCGTAGATGAGCGCAGCGCGCGATAAGCCAAGGTCACACTAGTTGGCTTTCATAATAATATATCGTTTTCATGTTGATGGCTGCACGTAGATTGTCATTCGAAATTTACTGTTATGACAGAAATCATTTCTGCTATTTTACAATATTGTAATTCAGTTTGTGGTTGATTCACAACTATAAATTTAACCTTAGTGTTGTTTATTTTATTGACCTAAAAGAGAGACAAAATTAATGTACAGCAATAGCCCCCATGCTCTACAGAGACTGACGTAAATTATCAGGGCAGAAATTGGAAGAAGTGCAGAAGTGAGGCCGTTGCAATAGCATGCAAATTGTATTAAAAGAATCAGAATTGTATAACTATAGATGGATATGACTTTGACGAACTTCTATATCTATATCTTCTGATCTGGCGCAACAGATGACTTGCAGATGACAGGCGTGACTTCTACTTCCTCTATCTCTGTCTTACGGCTTCATTGATAGAGGACAGTATTACAGGGGAGACATGTGGTGAGCATGCCTGTACTCTCCATGTCGCCTATCACGCGGCTTTCGTGATCGAAGAACGCTATCTCTCCATCAAGCAGCTTCCCAATTGTCCTCATGAGGCTGGATGGACCCCGTTCCAGACCTCCCTAACTTAGAAAAATTCCTAAGTAGGTATCGGGAATCGAGCCCGGGCCTCCCGGCCAGCAGTCAGCAACGCCAACCACTAGACCAAGGATGTGATCAACACAGATCATCACTTATTATTAAATAAAACTATTATTGTATTCATGCTAATAATGATCTTGAAGCCGACACCATGATGTTTATGTCATGACTGCCACGTTAAAGTGATTATGTGCATGAGTATAAGCAGCGGTTAGTCGGTGAAGGGAGGTAAGTTCGGATTTGAAAGGCTATTAAAAATAGTTTCTTCCCACTACTGACCTAGAGCAACGCATTTTTGTGTGTGTAACGCAATTTTACATACAAAGCAGCTCGTTCTGTGCGTGCGGCACTTATTCATACTCTTATAATAAATTGCCTGTTTCAGAACCACAATTTATGATAACGTGCTCAAGTTTGAATCTACTCGTTCATAGCAAAACAAAATGTATAATCTAAAGCCTACCGTTTTAGCAGAAGAAAATGTATGCCAAATTGGAGGGAATATTCGAAGTTCTCCTACAAAACCATTCGCGAAATTAGCACAATAAATCGGCGTTTTGATATGTAAAGGAAAGCGTTAGCCATAAATAAGGAACATTACCATGACGGAATTCAGCGTGTCAATCAGAAAGTTCTATAAGGTGAGATTGTAAACACTTTTTAGGGAGTTTTTTTTATTTGGTTTATTTACGGACGCTCTTTAACATCTCAGGTCATCAGCGTCCCATTCAATTCAGGGCGTGAAACGGCCAACAAAATTTGCTCAGAGGCCTCTTCTTTCAAGCTTGAGTTTCTTTTTCCTGCCGTAAATGTACGACACGGGACCCACTGCTTTACTTCCCTTCCGAAGGAAGCCATACTTAGGATTTTACTCCCGAAAAAATCCATCGATCCTGGCCGGGTTTGAACCCGCGAGCTTGGGTTTAGGAGGCAAGTATGGTAACCACTACACCACTAGGACCGCCTTTTAGGAGTGGAATTAAGGTACTTGCGCTTAGTAGTCAAGACGTAAAACACTACTTGAGCGATCAATGTATACATCTTATACTCGTTTCGTTGCAGTGTTTTAAAACGTGCCGTAACTTTTCGCCACGATTGCTCTGAAGCATTATTAAATTAGTGATTAAACAAATTTTCTCTTCTGCGCATTAAGTGTTTTTATTATTTACTTGAATTCATTTCGTTTAGGCTGAATAATGCATTAGAAGTTCCTCTGCGCGAATGTGACAAAACTTAGTGCGGTGCTTATTTGCAAAACATTACCAAATAAAAACAAATACACCTCTGAAGCAGTTTGATGGAATTGATGAAATTGTTCGTTTGTTTTGGGTAAATAGACTAACTATTGTGAGATTTGATGTGAATAAAAACGATGCATATCAACGAATTTCCAGGCACTTCTTTCACAGCAGTAATTAATAATAAGAGGACTGTTGAATAAAGCATTTTTTTTTATAGATACACTTTCTCGCGCAAAATGTTCAATAATAATATTTTGTAAAATTAATGCGTAATGTACACGTGATACCAGTTTTATTGTTGTTACTTCCGGTTCCCGCCCGTGATAGGTGTGCAAGTTGAGACACGTGCCACCTATAACAAAACGGAGGTGACACGACAAATAATATGCTGCTCTGAAAGTCTACCTTCATTTCAGCAAATCTTCAACTGAGTCCTATGTAACGCTACAGGAAGCCTATGGAGAGTTTGTTTTTCCTATAGCATAGCTCGAAGATGGTTTAAAATATTCAAAGAGAAGATGCAATCAATTACAAAGGAAGGTGGACCCGACGCATGTTCTACAGAAAGAAGGTATTTTCATGGCTGTTGTCACTGTGCAAAAGGATCGTTGCGATAATATTTAAGATAACTGTGAGAGATGTTGGGAGCCACCCATGCTTTGGTACTGCAACGTTGCAGAGAAGATGTGTTTGTGCACGATGGAATACAAGACTACTGATTTCCGATCAAAAGAACTTTCGCGTGTAGTTTTGCATGCAATTGAAGATTATATTACATTAACATGCAGAAGTTTCTTTCAAAAAGTAATTATCGCTGATAAAATTTGGTTACGTCATTTCGATCCTGAAAGCAAACAGCAAAACTCTACGGAAATCTTCACCATCCCACCACGAAAAATTAAAAGAGGTTGCTTCTTCAGGGAAAGTTATGGTCATCTCATTTTTCAATATTCGATGAACAGATTACCAAAATGTCATATCTGCACACATAACTGTAACTGGGCAATACTAGAGAGATGTTCTGAACACTGTGCAAGGCGATATTTCACAACCTCTGGTAAAACACCCACTTTTCAATTAACTGGTCACGAGATTGGACACAAAGGGTTTTAATCCCTGATATCGTAAGTTAAAATAAACATAATGGACGTGGAACACAATAGAATATGAACTGATATTTCAGTTGAACTGCTGCTAGTGATGGTTACCTCATGATTTTACAACAATAACGTATTATCTGTAAGATGCTTCAGGAAGTCAACAATTGTAAGTTAATTTCAAGCTCGTCTTGATGTGTGAAACAGAAAAAGCCAAGGCCTGCGCATGCGTACAGGAGAAGCTTACTTGGCTTCGCTTATCGCTTGTTAACGGACTCGGGCAATAGACGTGAGCGCGTCAAGACGCAAATTTCCTCTTCCTGGACATGGCAACAAATGTATATGAATGAACGAATAGTGTTTAACGCCCGTTTTTGCTACAGAGGCACCACAGGCGATAGACACTGGTGATACATGAGATGAAGTGATATATTGGAAAAGGATTTTATTTTTTTAAGGAAGGAATCGTTCCAGCCCTAAGTTTAGGGTACCTCCCCGGCATTTGCCATTTATGAGGACTGAGGAAAACCTGGAAAAAACCTCAGTCACGGAGGGCGATCCTGGCGGTATTCGAACTCAGGCAACAAATGTATAGAAATATTTTCAAAGAAGTAAAGAATTAAAGAAAAAGTGGACTAATATTTTGGACCAGTATATTATTATTTGTTTCCCTTGTGATTTCTAATTTAAGAACATTATTTTGCCCCTAGGGTCCAACCTATTGTCTCGTGAAAAAATAAAGAATGTTCTTCCGGGAGTTGTGACATAATATTACACGGAAAGACTGCATTTCCATGTAACAAGCTGGATGCTGTACCACGATAATGCATTGCCTTACATCGCAAATGCTGTTGCTGAATAACTCACAAAAATTAATACGAAGTGCTTTCTTCACCTCTCTTTAGTCCAGAGTTAGCTCCATGTGACATTTTCTTTTACCCCAAAGTGAAGAAACATCTTCATGGGAGGCTTTATTCATTATCAGAAGCAGTGGTGAAGGCTGCGGAGATGAATCTGAAGACTGGTTCCTGGTATGTCTTTGTAGACTGTCAGAAGCGCTGAAATAGCTGCATTACATCCAACTAAGACGTCTTTCAGAAATATCAATACAATTTTTCGGTGCATAAAAGTATGTTGTCAAAAAAATAATAACTTTTATATAACAGTATAAGGTGATATGTGCTTCATATTACGGCGGAAAGCGCAAATCATAATTTAAGTAAACCGTAAGTCTTAAAAGTTTTAACGAACACATGAAATTAAGAAGTAAAGGGAGGTCTGAAACCTTAAAACAAGCGAAAGATGCTAAGTACCCATAGAGAGCGAGCGGGGAGAAACACATTGCCTGCCTCCCAGTGGGTATAGAGACATTTCGGTCGACGACATTTTGCCGCAGAAAGGTCACTGCAGATTGTGCAATCCACCCTCGTACATCTACCGCTGTGGTAAAATTTTGTGGTCCCTACGATGCCAATCCATTTATTTGTCCTTAGTTTCACACTTATAAAGGGTTCTAACATAATGGTTATTCGGGTTGTTTCCTGCTTATCGTTTCAAACACAAGTAGATCGTTTATCTTGTAACTAGAAAGCAGATAGTAAACATGTGGGGATATTTCAAATGTTAGATTATTAAACATGCATATGCTTAGTATATTAGCTGCTAATAGATGAACAAAGGAGTAATGAATTGCATTTTCAAGCCTGAAAGTGTAGAAAGGAGTATATTTGTTTTTTCTCTTAGAAATAAATGAACATTACACATAAGTCTTTATTTTCAACATTGATACATTTTTGTGATGTGAAGAGCTTGCTTTTGGCCTGTTAATGGTAAATAATTTACATTTACGCTTTTATGGCCGGACATGTACATTTATGAAAATTTTCTCAAAGAGAAAATGTCATTCTATGCAAGTCAGCAATATATACAACTATAGTCAAATAATTACCCTTACAAAACTTACTGTTTGCCCTTTTAAAAATAAGAACAAAATTTATAAGCGTAATGTGTAGAGAAGTTAATTCACAATGTTTCCATTTACATTCGGAATGTCCGACTTGTATTTAGCAAAATAATTTCGTTAACACATTTGATTTTCATTACATCCAGAGCTTCTTGCAGCATCAGCATTTTCTTACTACTGCTTAGTTTAAATATATTTAATAGTGAATTGTAATAAGTTTATGTTGAAACTTTATTTAAATTTCATGAAAGATTATAATTTGTAGGCTGTAAGCAATTTCTTTTTAGGAATGATAGAGAGATTGCTTGAAATATTGGGTTTATGGACCAATTTTAAACTTTGCGATTGGTTTTCATTTTTGGAACTATCTTGATTAACCTAATGCTTTCGGCTTATAAATATAAATGAAAAGCAAAGTATCACTTTCAACAATGTAACTAAAGAAGGAGAAAAAATAAAATATTTAGATGTTTACAGATTACCTCTCGCTATATTTCGAACTTCTGGAGTTCGAAGAACTTTGAAGAACTCCAAAAGTGCAAAATATTGCCAATGACACACTGTTTTATCATTTTTCTGCTTTTTAGCTATTGTTATTATATTTACATTCTTCATAGTGTTATTTTATTCTTAATTTATATTATATATAAAAAGCAATTCAATTGACATTAATAGTTTCTTGTTTATTGCAACAGTGCTTGCCAAACCATATAAATGTGACTTCCAGACATAAATGTTATTTGTTTTTAAATACTTGGATTAGGCATTTAGTTGGTTTATTTACCAACATTCTTTAACATTTAAGGTCATCAGCGTCCCATTCAATTCAGGAATTGAAACGGCCGATAAATTTGCTCAGAGATCGCTTTTTTCAGGTTTGAGGTTCTTTCACGTGCTATAAATTACAGCACCCATCGCTTTACTTCCCTGCCGAAGAAAGTCATATATAGGATTCTACACAAGAATAAATCCGTCGACCCGGCCAGGATTGGCCCGCAATCTTGGTCACGAGGATAGTTTGGTTATCACTAGACCACCAGGACGAGGAGGCTAGGCAGAATCGACACCCACAATGTAAGGACACGTAACGGCGGGCATACTTGGCGATTAATTACTGGGCTCCATTCTAACTTGGCGTTTGAATAACTGTACCTACCATGTTTCATTAATTATTTATCACATCAGTTAGAGAATGTGCCCTTGCAGAAACATGTCAACATGTGGTTCCTTCATAACAGTGATCCACCACATATTCCATACAATGCAATTGCACTCTCCTAATAAGACACCCATCATTTTTAAGGGGATATCTAAAAGGACTAGTGTACAGAACAAAATCAGTTAATGTCAAGTAATATCTTGAGCGAACGTTGCGCTTTAAGTTGTGTTCGATGGAACATTCAGGTATGTCTTACAGCAGTAAGGTCAACATGAACCAATTCTTATCTTTCGTGAGAAAATATGTTGAACTAGAGTGTGGGGACTTGGTATGTAGTACCCAGCTCATTCTTTCAACATGTTAAGCGTATGCAGCTCAAAGGCGCCCCTTTGCCATGGGAATAGAAAGAAGTCGCAGGAGGCGAATATGGTGACTGAGGCAACATAACGGTTTTGTTTTTGCCAAAAAAATCACGAACAAGCAGTGAGGTGTGAGCAGCAATCTCGGAACAAACTTTGCTGCCCTACGTTTCATACCCAAAATATCCCAAAATATTTGCTTGGCATGACCAAATGATATATGGACATCATCAGCAACCTCTCTGGTATGATTCGGCGATTTCCCAGAATTATTTTCTTCACTTCTTCGACGTTGTCGGCGGTTATTGATATGCTAGGACGTCCAGAGTGGTAGTCATCTTCAATGTCTTCTCGACCCTCTTTGAAACGTCTGTACCACTTGTAAGCTCTTGTCTTGCTCATAGTAGATTCGCCAAAAGCCACAGTCAACATTTCGAATACTTTGTTGCACTGCATTCCATTTTTCAAACAAAATTTAATACAAATTCTTTGATCCATCTTTTTCGAAAGTAAAAAATCGCCAAGCGCACCAAAACACGTCTAACATTTTCGACTGTCAACAATGTACTAAACATTCAAAGCAGCTGAAAACGCCAACATTGGTCAGAAACATGTGTACTAACAAGCTAAAAAAAATTTAAAAAAAAATAATAAAATCGTTTTTATGAGGTTCGCGAAATAAAAAAAATGCCGTTATTTTTTGATCGAGCCTCATATACATATAAAAACACATTAATCAAAAAGATACGGTTTTCACGGTCGAAGCCAATGTAGCACATCTCATCTTTCGGATTAGTAGATTTTGGTCTAAAGTTTCAACGGTATTATCTGGTGTCTTATTCAGTATCTCAGTAAGGATTGAACACAGTGTCGACTGTTTATCAGTACCTGTGGGTTGAATAGTTAGGATATGTGGGCTGGACTAGACAGTTACAGGAGCTCTTGGGAAGGTTGGGGCTTGTGTGCCCGATATACTTTTACAGTATCTCCTTTATATTGATGTTATTTGAATATTTTTAGACTTCCATGGCTTCCAGTGTGGGTGAAGTAAATAACAATATATTTTTTTCCAATTTTCCCTTGTCCGGATGGTGTCAGAGTTCTCGAAAACAAGAGGATTCAAGCCCCATCCTTCAAGAAGTTCTGGGCGTTGAGCTTTCCGGAAGGACCAGGCTTGCTTTTGCTTAAAAAGCTTTCATGGACTTGCTAATTTTAAATATAAAGATTTCCTTTTATATAAATATTAATGGTTAAGGATGTTAATTCCCTTGTTCCTTAAGACAAGTCTTGATATGCGCTTAATAGTTCTAGTGCGAACCTTCCGTCGTTACAGAGACAGTGTCACTGAAAATGGCTGCTGCAGATGCCGTCGAAACGTTTGGAAAAAAACAAGTTTCCTTAGACCATGACCTATAAGCCTGTACATAGTATCATATACATTAAAACTCAGAAATAACGCCAGTTTTTCATATAACAACAAAGGAATGCCTATTTAGCAAACTCTTACGTAATTTTAAACTAATATCTACACAGCCACATCTGTATGTACATAAGTGAAGTAAATAACATTATTTTTTTTTCAATTTTCCCTTGTCCGGATGGTGTCAGAGTTCTCGGAAACCACAGGATCCAAGTCACATCCCTCAAGAAGTTTTGGGCCTTGAGCTTTCCAGAGGGCCCAGGTTCGCTTTTGCTTAACAGCTTTTATGGACTTGCTAATTTTAAATATAAAGATTTCCTTTTATATAAATATTATTTCAAATTAATATATAGTAAATAGTTCTTCGTACCAATGAAAACTACTTCTTGAATTGTATTTCAAACACTTGAACCCAAACTTACATTAACACGCGGGTTGTTAGTACAGGGTTTTCATTCTGCTACCAAGAGCAATTTATTTTGCAGACCAGAAATTGTTGCTTAAGGCCCTTACCACCTGTCGATGTAAATCAGGACGCGCGATCGAAATTCACGGTACATATTGTAATTAATGGTACTTAACTTACATTGTACTCATCCTCATAGTAGACGCTCAAAGAATCTGTCCTTCATTGCGAAATATGCCTGAATCAGTTGAGAAGATTCTAAGATACTCTGCGCAATGCATCATCTGGAATACTGTCAATTTCCTGCAGGATAATTGTTTCAGCTGTTTTATACGAGCAACATCAATAGTTTTATATGAATGAAGATACAGCAACTGAGTGGCTTTGTACGTGCTGCCGAAAGATGCACCAAGTTGCAAGGCTAATCTTATTAAGGATTTTTGAGGAAATGTTTCTAATTGATAGCCTATTACATGAAGCTTCTCTTTTGTTAAAACTCGGTTTTTTCGTCTTGGCTGGTCAACCGGTTTCCAATATTGTACACAAATTCGGATTGCGTAGCAGAATGACGGCACGGTAAAATGTGGTTCCTAATCCCTTTTATACTTCGAGTCTAATCTAACTTTTCATACTAACTTGTTTATTGATTTTTTCCATTAATTTTTATCTCAATTAATCTGGATAATTTCCCATATATATCATAGCTTGTACGTTATTTGGTTTTAAGATTTTTCCCCACCATCTCCATTGATAGGTTTCCCCTCTTGTTGGCATCACATGCTCACCCCAGTTTTAGTTTCTTCACCTTCCAAAATATAATGTAGGACTATCTGTCACGTGTACTTTAAATCCTCCCTTTCAGACCAGTTTCATCTGTTACTAATTTACTAGCTTATGGGAATCCTTTCCTTGCCAATGTATAATATATTTACCATATATTCAAGCCCTTATTGAGGTTTCAATATTTTAATACATATTAATTTACTTTTTTATATACTTTACTCTATTTTTGGTTTCTTTTCATAAGCGTATTCCTAAATTTTCTATCTTCCCCCACAAATAAGACATGACAATTTTCTCTATAGTGTTTTGTACCATATATATCCACGACTATTTTCCTTTTGATTTGTTCTGGATTTAGCAGACATATTTTTACAATATTTTAGCCATCTATTTCCTTTATTCTATGAGAATGTTTTATAATTAAAATGTTAATAGCAGATGAATGGTGAAATAAAGATTCTTCATTCTATACTTGTAACTTAACCATAATAAAAAAGTAATTTAATACCTGTGGATATTTTTCGAAACTTCGTGCTACTTATATTATAACAACCTAAAGGAAAAATATAACAATTAAAGTGAAAATCAGCAAGGAATAAATTTTGTGAAGATATATCTCGAGTCTGTTCATCACATAAATGATACATAAAGTGATTCAAAGGCTTTTATAGCTTATTTAAACAACGCATAGAACGTCCAACATACGAACGCGGCTTGGGAAGTGGCATTTTGATTATAGTATGAACTGGCTATGATCTTCAGCCGTTTCACTTTTAGCCAGAGCTTGGTACAGTCTGCGAATTGAAAGGAATTAATGCTGCTTGTATTGAATATTGCGATCATTAATTCAAACATATTTATTAGTCATATGTAATCGTTTTTACATTATACATACTTGCCAATTAAGTGGGTTTAACTGTAATGTTGATAGCAATATATTCACAGCCTCAAGTCTTAGAAATACTTCAAATAAAAAAGAATCCCATTTGAATGTTATTAATTTCTATAAGAAGTTTCAATAATATGCACATTACATTTCAGAGCACAAGCTGTTCAAGGATACAAAACGCTTTGATTTGCTGGTCAACAGCACTTCTCAACCACCCAGAATGTTTCCTGCTCAGTGGTGACTGTTGCACGGAATGGGGTAATTATTCACGTGCAATGCTGTACATGGTTAAGCGAACGTATAGAAGTAACCCACCGTGATAGAACAGATAAATTAAACAGACATTTACTTCAGTTCAACGACACGTGCTGCGGTATCTCCAGCATAAAGCGATACGAGTTACATTTGGATTGTGTGCTTGTCCGCAATGTTTTATGCATTCTCTACCATCATCTTATTATACATTCTCTACCATCATCTTAATGCACAGGGTATGAAAAAGACTTTTTTGAAAGTTTAAAGCCAATACCAGGGTTAAATGTATCGATATTTAGCTGTATAGTCAATCGCAGGTCTTCAGAGTGTGTGTTGTATTTGGAAGGTTTTTCCCAGTTGAGGTTTAGCAGCTGCATTGTGGGCTTTGAAAACAGCGTTTATGTATGGCGCGTTTTTCAGCCATGCTTTTTGCCGCACAGTATTTTGCTTTTATTTCTGTGGTCAGATCTGCTCCTGTCGTGAACATATATTATACTTTCGTGTGTTTTAGTACATCATAACATAATATAATATAATATAATATAAAACGAAGAATTAAATTTAATAAATTTGGGCACTACCGGGATTCAAAGCACGGATATACAGTCTTCCGCGCTGATGCTCTGACCAACTGAACTACAGCATCCTTCTATAAGTATGCACCGCGAACCTCTTTCGTCTGATTCAATATAACCCGGAGAGTTCGTAAGGTTTCTCTACTATGAGAGATGTTTTCCTTTAGAGGTGATTCATAATGCTACGAATACTAATGAGCCAGGCTTTTAGTTCAACATTAGCTATACAGGATGACTCAGGGTTTGAACTTAACCACAACCATATAGTGTTCTACATACTAGATTATTAAACTAAAAACCTAATACATTAGCACTCGCAGGCATTATGAGTCGCCTCTTAAGGAACAAATCTCACAATTGAATACTTTCTGCGAGGTATATATGATCCAATGAGAGAAGTTTGTGATTCTGGCTTATAGGAGAACACGGTAAATCAGTTAGTTGCAACGTTAGCAAGCAAGGCTGGAGATCCCTGTTCGAATTCCAGGCATGGTGCAAGTTTTTCGAGTCTGAACTAATGTGCTACACATGGCGAGTTTGAAAGAACGGTTTCCACAATATAGTACTTCGCTACTTAGTTCACTATATATACGAATTTTAGCCTCTGAAAATATATCTGAAACTTTCCTAAAGCTCCGTGTTAATTCTCTCCAAATTTGTGAACAGGAAGCTGTTCTGCCTATCATTTTCGAATGTGATAATGTTACCTCCACATTTCAATTGTGTGCGCACTACAGGAATGTTTATTTTATTTATTTATTTATTTATTTTTTGAAATTCACCCATTCAGTGACGATAGATGTCAATGGATTTCAATTTGGTTGCGATCCCATAAATGGAAGAAACTAGTATGGTTAAGATAAGAGCTACACGATGTAGCCGCTCAGATGCGTGGTAACTTTGAATTCACATTATATACCCTTATGGAAGATATCCCACCTCATCGTGTTTTCCCAAATGAACATTATGCAACTTGGGATTCGCTATGGCACAGAGCAAACGCAAACAACACATACTCTTTTTGTACCCGCTTTGTTCATGGAAGCGAAATCATAACTAGTTCTCTTAGATAGGTGAATGTAACGCTTTCACTAGTACCCCATAAATTAGCTTAATTATGGAAAGACCTTAATAGTAAACTACCACAAGATCAGAAGTAGCAGTCCTACTTTTGTAGTTTTGCATTAACGATCTTACGCCCCAATTAAAAGATGTAAGTCGATCTTTATTAATTACAGATGCCAAAAGTATTACAATTCAATCCAAAAAAGAAGGCATTCTTTTTAAAATATGTAAATGGATCATGATAAATAAATTACAACAGAATACTAAAACTATTTTCTCCAAATTCTCCTTATCAACTATATATTAATAACCGTAACAAAACTAAAATAAAATCTATTGGCTTGCACATTAAATTGAAAAATTCATGTAAAGGAAATAGCACCCAAATTATGTTTGAACTTTTTTCTGCAAGCAGCAACGCAGTGTCCTGATGTCAATATAATGAACATATTTCTGATCAGCAATTAGGAAATTTCTAAATAAACTACATGAAAGAAGCATTACAGTAAAAATATAACCTGAAAAACAATGTACGGCATTTTCCATAAAAGCTTCAAATTCTCCCATGGCTTTTGATTTATTTTTTATTTCTTGGTTTACTTACGGACGCTCTTATAACATCCCAGGTCATCAGCGTCCCATTCAAATCAGGGCGTGAAACGGCCGAAAAATTTGCTCAGAGGCCTCTTCTTTCAGGCTTGAGGTTCTTTTTCTTGACGCAAATGTACGACACGGGACCCACGGCTTTACTTCCCTTCCGAAGGATTTTTACACCCGAAAAATTCATGTTTGCATGAATGTTCCTTTAGTGAAAACATTGCTAGTTAGTATAAATGCCACAAACTCTTTTCTTACACTGTTATAAAAATACGATCAAGTTTTATTTTTTTTTTTTTCATTTATTCGCAACTCTTCTTGAATAAATGACGTGATGCTAGTCAGTGCATCTTGACTTGAAGGAGTGGTGAAAGGATACCGGCTTCGAGAGTACGATACTGTTCAATCTACCCAGAGGTTAAATAACTAACACGACCACATTTTGAAAAGAAAAAAAACTTGCTTTTAGCCCCCAACTCATCAAAACCTTCCATTCTTCCAGCACAATATTTCAAACAATTAGTTGCCAATTATTAAATTTTAACAATTTTGTTTTCTATATCTTCATTTAATTTATTTTTGTTTATTCATTTTTGTACACTTGCGTTCAAGCCAAGTTCCTGCCATTTGACGATGATAACAAAAGCAACGATATATGTTCGACTTGAGGATAGAATAAAAAACGTCATTTATTTTCCATTTATATAAACAGGAAAAACTTTTCAGTTTTCTACCTATCTGGGAAATGACTTGTTATTACCATCTACTTGCAAAAAAAAAAAAAAAAAAATAGTTTTATCAAATTATTTTTCCATCCTTAGGTTGCTAATGTATTCCTGCTTGTTTCTATTACTCAAGTATGCGTATAGTTTCTTGGTGCTTTTAAATTTTAATATATATAATTAAGAGGGATGGTTAAGGCAACATCACATTTGTTATATTAGGTATAATCATATGTATTTTATGTAATATTGTATCTTTACTAATGATCAGTATATCGTAAGATTCCATGCATAAAATAGTATTATTCTAATACTCTGTTTCTATGGTACTATGGTATTTATAACTCCATTATATTCTGACATTATATTCTGATAACTATAGTAAACATTGCATAATGACTGGATGGAACCGTTTGACGGAAAAATAAATGAGACTGAAACAATTGTAAATCAGTTTCCGAAACTATTAACCTCAAATTTCACAAGCATGCGGTTAAAAAAATGGCCTTTCACAATTTCAAAATTTCACTTTGTGTTTATTTATTATCCACTTTAGATTAATGCGTATATTTCTTAAATTTCGAAAATAATATATATAACCAGAATATCAAATCTCTAATCAGATATGGTGAATGTATAAAACACCTGCCATCTTTTGGGAACTGTTAGAGTTTAGAGCTTGGAAGGTTTGGATGAGTTGGGGACTAGCCGCTAGTGATAAAGCAATCACGTTTTACTTGTTTATTTTACGTTTGCCAAATGTTAGGACAGGAATTTTCGTTTCTTTGAACCGAGTGTCACCTGCAACACAAGAGTGTGAGCATTACCGTGGTAGTTTGACATCAAGTGAGGAGAGCGGGTGGGAGGGAGGGAGGAAGAGTTCTACCTGCTTAACCTGAGCCGTAACTGGTGATAGCTTTATTTTTCTTACTCTCATTAGCATGTTTTTGTGTTTTCAATTAGCTATCCCGGCGTTTGTCCGAGCAATAAGGAAGGCACCAATAAGAGTGTACGTAAACAGTTTTCAGTGCTCCCATCGACATCCACATATGTAAAATAAAAGAATAATAATTACAAGAAGAATGCATGTCACTTAGGGCCCTCTCGCCCTCTATAATTCTCTCAGCACTAGATCAACCAGTGGCTGATTATACGATAGAAACTCGCTCTGCGATTTTGACTTCATTCATGTCAAGGGACTAGCGGTAAATTTGATTACGCAGTACTGAGTAGTTCAAGTAACATCGCTGAGTATGCAAATATTTAGTAATGGACGTTTTATTGTACGATTTTAGGATACACTCAAATAAATACATTTGTCGCATGGGCCTTACGACCATACATGCTAATGTCGTCCTTATAGCAATCAAAAGGGCCACACTCATACATACATACACAAAAATCTACATGCATACATACAAATATACAGATACTACGATCCATTTAAGTTTTCTATTATAATTTAAATACAAATACATAGACATGAATGAAACCCTTACTCTTGAGCCCCCTTCCCTTTACTCACACCCTCTCTCCATCCCCCCTCTTCATTATGGAAAAAGTATTTAGGACTAATATAAAGGTGCACTTACTCTCTCATACGTATTCCTTAGACATTTCTTGACAGTTCAAAATGTGCTACACTATGCCATACAAACTTTGTTCTTGGCATTTCTGGCAACCAGTGGCGCTCACCAGTACAGACCGGGGATAATGATGCGGTTTTTGTCATCCCCTAGAACTGAGCAGTGGTATAAACCCACACAGAAAACACGCCCATGACAAGAGGACGTCGATATAATGGAAAAGGACATTAAGTTAGTCATGTCCAGTAGCTATTCGGCATGTGACGAGACTGGCTGCACGGGGAGATGAAATATCCTATCAGCTTTTGCCGGCAGATGTCATGAGAAGGTTTTGTTTCACTCTTTTTTTTCACTGCTAAGTGATCTGCATTTTCACCGATTTCAACTAAGTACGGCATCAGCAGCTGTAGCAATTTGAGAACCAGTAAAGAAAACATGACAGGATTACACTGGACCAGACTGTATGCAAGTATCGCCGCTATTTCTATTATTGCTAAGTCGTTCCAAGATGTTCATGGATACTATTGTACTGTTTCTTTATGTATACGTTTATTTGAATACATTTAAATACATGAAAATATTCCATATTCTAACTGAACAGTTTAGGAAAGTTCAATATCTTTCCACTATGGGGTTGAAACGCACATCCAAACACCGTTTGCTAATCTGAACAGAGTAGAAGTTAACATGGTTCTCATTTAGTTCGCGAAACGCTTTGCTAGCAGAAATCCCTGAAACATCTTGAACTTCTATGATAGGACCTTCTGAAAGCGAATCGAAAGCGTAACCCCGCTGTTTTGGCGCAAGTCATAGTTTCTTCAGGTGTTTATAAATGTATTGATAAGATTGAAAAATGTCACAATAATATCACAATTGATAGAAATATTGTTGTCTCGTATTGTTATTAAATACTGTTTTGAGGGGAAAAGAAGCACAGAAGCGATTACATTAATTGTACAAATTTTCCCATACCAAGATAAGTTATTACAAAATCATTCTCATTAACGAGTACATTTAATATCTTTTTGAAAAGAAAACGAAAGATAGACAATAAACTTCGAATATAATTAAAAATGAGCTTTACTACAAAGCAAAGGTACTTATTCGCCCACTAGTGTGTAATGCAACTGCCAGGTGGAGTGAAGCAACTGTTATAAACAGTGATATCCTCCATCTATTCATCCATCCAAGTGCACAAATTGTTCGCAGAAGGTCAAACGCTTAGAAATAGCCTGCCGGACAACTGCATTTGGCAAAATGTTCTTCACCATTTGCTAACTTTTAAATTGGAAAATTAAAATACACATATGCCAGGTAGAGAGTTTCAACTTAGTCAGAGATAAAAACTTGAAATAGCTCAAAGATCAGTACGCCAGTTATTATTATATAGGTATGGAAATTTTCATTTTATGCTGAAACTTTCTTGATAATGTCGAAAAATGAAGGAATATTGAAATATAACAGACTTTGTTATCTTGACCGAACTTTTCCCATCCATCTACATAGAAAAGGGGGGCCTTACTTTTTGACTTACCCGCATATAAAGGATTTAGTGTCAAGGATCCTTTAAATTTTCAAGTAATTTAACTGAGATATCAACACTTTAAATGTATATATAAAATTCTATAGAACACTCCATAAACGTGTAAACAGTAGATTAATTTAACAAAGTGTTTATTATTCCTACTCTATTCCCATAGCAGTCTCCAAAATTTATATCAACAAAGTCTAAATTACACCCTCAAATCTTCTATTATAGTTTATTATCTATGTCGACCAAGAGCTAGTAACCGGCTAAACATTTAACGTCAGACAAGATGCAAGACCAGACGAGGTCACGAAAACGCGGTCAGTAGTTTACTGATGCAGAAGGGCAAATATCCGAGCTTAGTTACCCAGCATTTTGCTATGTGTACACTAATGCAAGGTTCCAATGGATAATGCAAACAAAGTTACATTAAATCACTTTGGCAACAGGCGTTTGCAGTAGGGACATAAAGTTACGTTTCAATTCCCTTCAGCTTCTTCTTTACAGGAGTTCCAAGCTTCCTTTCACACGACTTCAGACTGCATAACTTTAATGTTGCCAACTATCATGTAGCACTGCTGAGCTAAATGTAGAACAGATTTAAAACGAAAATATTTGTATGGATATTATGTTTGTTGTTTTATTTGCTTATCTGTACATGAATGTTTAATGAATCGACAGGAAAAGAATCAGAAAATGAGCATTTGCATTCTTTTGAAATATTCTTTCAAATAAAAAAGCCAGAGAGCATTATTAGCAACTTTTCTTACGTAACATGGGTTTACGCATATGGGTTGAGGATCGCAACACTAAGAAATTAAAGTGAAACATTTATAAAGTTGGATATTAATAATTAACTTATAAAAAGTGAACACTAGAAATTGATAACCTATGATAGTATAGAATTATTGTAATATTTGATATTTAAAATACCAGTTTTCTAAGAAAATTTGTTCACGAATCTCTAAGAACAATAATAATTGAATGTCACTTTAATACATAGTGAAAATCTTAATTAAAATTATTTATAGACTTGGAACCAACTTAGCACAACTCAACGCCAAAGGCCATTAAGTGAACTGCATAAGCAATATTGCGAAAATAGTATTCGGTCTGTTGTTTTTAGAGTCACTAGGTTAACCATACAAGTATCGATCTGGTGACCTGGCATCGGCTCCTACGATCAACAGAGACGTGTTCGCTGAGTGGTAGGCGGCAAAAATGTGAAACGATTCGTTAACTGAATTGTGAGTACAAGTGAATTTTGTTTTCTAATGCAGGCTGGTTACCTACGAGATCTCAGATTCAAATGTGCTGACAGAGCCAGCTCTCTCGTTAAGTTCGAAAAGCATTTCAGAAAGAGTTCCCCTGCTAAGGATCCAAGTTCCAAATTGGGGAAAGTATTTTTAAAACAAACCCACTCAAAAGTTAATATCCATCAGCAAATTTTCTCCACTTCTCAATAGAACTAAAATGAATGATAGAATGGAGATGTAAAAAATGTGTGAACATATATACATTTCTGTTCTCTCTTAAAATGGATAAGTAATTATGCAGCGTCTAACAGGATCTTACCTACAAAAATAATGTTATGACAGTTTACAGAGAGAGGAACATTTTATTTATTTATTTGTTTTTACGGAACATTTGTTCGCTAACTTGTCGTTAAGGAGCTATATAGCAAAAATTCAAATCTAAACGGTTTAAAAATGAAAATTTCCTTGTATCTTCTGGCAATTTAGTAAACATTTTATTTTACTGAAATTGAAAATTTACAATATAACTTTTATTTGAACAATCTGTTCGGTTCTCTTGTCAACTGTAATGACGTATACTATACTATTAACAAGTCTCCCCCCCCCGAAATAATGAGGTTACATTGGACGACGATCGCTGTAGCCTTAAAACTTTTCCTATTCAATGTTTCCTGAAATCTGCAGCTTAATATGTGCGCACATCATAATGAGGTGTGATGGGGCTCCATCATGATGAAACTACATGTTCCTAAGTGCAGAAAGTCGTACATCATCGATCAGGTTTGTAAGTGCGTTCTGCATCAACACAGAAAAGCAAACGCACATTCGATTGCAGTGCAAAAGGGAAGACGAACTGAATGCGCACATCAGATCAACAACAAACTACTATAACAGCTAACAGATAAGAATTTTATGAGCAGGTATCACGAGCATAATTATGCTACTTAGCAAAAGGTGATCTATCGTTCCTCAAAGTTTGTCCGTATGGCCCAGTTACTACTGTGTATTTATGTGATTCATTCGTGATTAAATTCCTTATAAAGAAAAGAAAGAAGCCAAAGGAAATAAAAGAAATGTTGGCCACCATACAGAGCAAAAGGTAACTCAGTGCCTTAACTAAAGCTGGTAATAGAGTTTAATAAAAGGAACAAAATTTTTTTCTAAATATCTTTTTCTATAATTCTTAGACTTTTCGAGTAAATTTTATATTTTATTTCGAAGCACATGGCAATGCTGCTTAGTTTTAGCTGATAAACTTAGAGCTTTGCTCACTATTTTAACCATTTTAACAACAATGCTACGAATATTAGTCTCCATTATATTAAATCAATTTTTGCTGCCGAAAATAATTCACATAAATATTTTCAGATTAATTTATATCAAATTTGTCCAACTTATGAAAATTTTGTTCCATTCCTATGTGCTATTAATTTTTATAATAGACGTGTATAAATTCTGACGCATTAATATATTACAGCTCTTGAATATAACGCAAAAATATATATTTAGGTCAAACTGGTATTAAAAATGTAAAATTAATAGTCTGAAATCACCCCATAAACTATGGTGCGGGTTTCCTTCCAGCCTGTATACGCAAAGGTAACTGTGTAGCTGCTTAGAACAACATTTTGGGCCAAGAAATTTAATCGATGATTAAAGATGCTCCTACATAAGCTATATAAAGATGGAGGCCATGATTTAGGACGGTCATTCAAGATTAATATTATAGCCCATGAGCTAAGCACTTTGCTAGCACAACTTTCTAGATCATACACAAAGTTTTAATTACGTATAGAATAGTACTAATAACATTTGAGCAAAAGTTATAAGAACAAAATAAATACATAATGTAAGCCATGGAAAAAAAAAAAAAAAAAAAAAAACATTGATTAACTTTGTCTCGGTAAGTATTAAATATAGTCACCATCACTATTGACAAACTTCTGCCAACGTGACAAAAGACCATGCATTTCATTATATCAGTTTCCAGATCTGCAAAATTTCGGAATTGCCCTTCTCGAAGATGATTATACAAAAGGGAAAAATGATATTCTGATAGTGCAATGTCTGCAGAATTTGGTGCGGGCTATAGAGTCTCCAAGTCCAGATGGATAATAGTTTTATGAGTCACCTTAACTGTATATGGTTTTGCATTATCAGCAAAAGAATAACATCTTTGCGATTCACCTCTGCAGGTTCATAGATATGTTCCAGCCGGTCAGAGTACACAACAGTGTTGATTGTTTCTTAGGCTGGTACCAGTTCACACCGACCTCAGAGCAGAATCTTCTTTTGGTATAGTAAAAGAAACTAGTTTTTTGGAGATAGATTCATGAGCTGCCAACCTTTGATGAGGCGTCTTGGAGTGTTGTAGAGGATGCACTTCTCATCGTTTGTCAGCAGTCTATGAAGAAAAGGAATCCTTTCTTAGCCGTGACAATAATTCAAAACAAGCGTCAGCCGGTACCGTCTTCTGAACAATTGCCAACTCGCGTGGAAACCAGTGACCGAGTTTATATATTTATCATAGTTGATGGAAATGGAGTCATATGGTTTCTGCACTGACGTTGAATTCCTGTGCCACGTTCTCACATGTTTGGCTGTTACTACTTTATGGACGCAGAGAGGGCCTCGTTATTTATTGTTGGTCTTCCCATCCATGGTTTATTCTCGAGGTTGTCGTTGCCTTCCTGAAACTTTGCGAACCATCTTTTCACCGTTCGTTTATTCACAGCATTAATACAGCAGCTTTGTACCGCTGCAGTTGCATTGTTATCCAGTTTAAATTCATAAAGCATACAAATTCGCATAATCAGGTTTCATCACGCTTTTCGGAAACTGGCTAACAATAGGAAAATCTGATCCTAACAGCTTAAGGGATACTGGAAGTGAGTTTTTGGCCTAAATCGGTAAAAAAATATAAAAAAAATGTCTGTGATTACAGACAGCCAACATTTGTATGTATACCCTTTTCGATTCTACAGCTATTTAAAGATCTCGCGTATCCTTTTGCAGCCTGCCACAACCCCTCAGTGCAGAAGTGTGGAATTTTATACACAACCGTACTGTGTGATGGAGAGGCAAGGACTCACCAGTACCTAAATGAAGTAGCGGTATAAGGTGCTGATGTAGAAATAGTGAAGGAAGAAAGTGTCAATCGTGTAGTAAAGAGGGTGACTACAGCTTTCCTCAAGCTAAAGAAAAGCATTACTGCCGTTTGATTGGGTGATCGCGGCCGTGGTAAGCTGAAGTTGGAAACTATAAAAAGATTAACCAGCTACTACAGACTGACTATCCAGAAGTTTCTGCCAGATATAGCTGCCATGAAAAATACCTTTACCTTTACAGATCAGTATATCACCACAGGAACATACTTTTGGTGTATCTATAACAGGAGCATAGCTCTCGGCGAGACTTCGCAGCCATTGCAATATCTCCGATCAGTTTGTTGATAGTATGGTTAGGAGAATTCTCCGATCTACCAATATTGGCATGCTGTGTTCGTGAAGGGACACAAAATTAAAATGAAAGTGTTCACTCACTCATTTGGTAAAACCTTTCCATTTTCTGTCATTTGTTTCTAAGAAGCTGCTAGAAATCGGGGCAATAAATGGTGTTTCTGCTTTTAATATTCGCTGTTCAGCTTCTCTGGAGCTGAGATCTGTGGGGAGGAGAGAGGAATGTTCGGCAGCTGCTTCAAAGATCAGCAAAATCAGGGATACGAAGCGACTCAACGAGAGCAGGAGGACAGCTCAAGCAGAAAAGAGCCTGCAGGTGGCAAAAGTAGCACAACAGCACAGAAGGACACAAAGGGAAGTACAGACATAACTATAAATCAGGAAAGTTGCGACATGTAAAGTGTACAATTCACTGTTTTCTAGCTGTTGTGCGCCCCTTAAACAACAATCAACTGTTTCCTAGCATATTTTCATAAAACAGCGTTTTCCTTAGAACTTAATTTTCACTCATTCAAAATGTTCCACGTGACTCAGTTTTTGTTTAAATTCAATTAAAATTTCCCATAATGTATAGGAGTATCCATTTTAATATTCTATGAAACAAAATACATGTTAACACTAATAATAATAATTAAAACAATTTCTCTGAAATAATGTTTAATTTTAAAGATTAAAATTTCTTTCACATTTAAAAGAGTTATCTCAGTTCATTCATCAAATTTATATGAACTATCTTTTCATACAGTTTATTGTGTGGTTCAAAGCTCCAAATGGAAAAATCCAACCAATTTTCTCAACTCATGAGACGCGTGGGATATTTTCATTATGCGACACATTTACATAATCAAATTTATGAAATAATTTATAGCTCGCAAAATATTTATTCAATTTGGAACACATATTAATTTAACAGCAATGAAATTTTTAAAAACATCAATGTAAAAATGTGAAACATTGTTGCCAACGTGTACAACATCGCGAAAATTTGTTGGTCAACAGCACAAAATAATTAAAAAGTTATTAGTTAACTGCCATACTTCATTTACAATCTGCATAATAATTTGTTTATATGAAGGGCGAGTTCTCGATGGCTACCACAAATCGATACTAGGTAAAAATTAGGAGCCAATTAGAAAAACTTTGATCGTTTAACTTTCACTAATTATTACTGAGAATGAAACGCAGCTTCATTATGATGCCCTCTACATCAAACAACAGAAGCAAAAAGCTTCGCTGTCAACAGTCAGCGGAGAAATCGTGTTACTTATTGGTATTCATACCCTGCAATTTATCGTTACAGGAGATACCTATGTTTCATCACTAAAGCATTTACTTGAAGCATAAAAACGCAGTGTGAAACTCTCAATAGAATTAATGTTTTATCTAGATAACGCGCCATTCCACAAACCACACAAATCACAGATTGCTATCAAGGAATTTGGCTTGGCGATTTCCCAACGATAACGTACCTAAGGAAGCGGTGGAGGACCACGACGCATCCTTAATTTCCTAAAGGATTAAATCACTAGAAGCGACCCAACAGAGTGTGTTGACGTCAAGGGACTTTATACTGAAAAGTAAGTTCAATCTCGTGATCCCATTTCATACTTGGGTCGATAAATCTCTGCTAAGACTATGCTCTCTCTCTAAAAGCTTCACACTGTATTAGTAATCTGAACGCTACATTAAAACAAGCGTGTGAAAACAGCATAGGTAAGAATCAAAAATTCTCGCCAAGATTATTATAATTTATGGCAGGACATACGAAGTCTGTGCTTTACAGCTGCAAGCTGGGTTTGAAATTCACTGCGTCGCGTAACCAGCTGAGGTTCTCATTCTTGCTGTATGGAACTCGGCAATACATCATCTAAATTAGAGCTTCAACACGCCTTCCTTGCCCATTATCACTCTTCCTTTGCTTTCTCGCATTCTTCTGCACATAACACACACACAGAAAACGGTGCAAACATTTCCGAACACAATGTGCACAACAGTTGGTTATTTATTAACTATTCTCACAATGTTCCTGCTATTCATTTTATTTTCTTTATTACATTCCATAGTTCCTTATGGATTTCTTTCTCCACTCTTCTTTTCCTCTCCGTTTCCTTTATTACTTCGTTCGTTATTTGCATTTGGATTGCTTTCATACAACTTTATCTTTACTAATACTACGACTTCTATTTCTTTTCCGCGTTTTCGCTGTGACCTCATATCGTGTGAGGTCTATCACTTTTCCTTATACAAGATGGGAAAATGAAGCTCGAGATTGTATTATAAAGTAATGGCAACGCTATGGTATACGGTTTTAGATATGCAACAGGAATATGGATGACTTCAAAAGCCTTTGGAGTGCGCAAGTTTCCAAACCCTTTTATACAGTACGTTATTTAAAACAGATCTGAAAGCGTAGCTCAAAATAGGAGAGAAAGGATGCGAGGTGCTGAAAACGAGAAACATTTCCTTGAATTACAGAAACCAAGAGTTGAATATTTACCATATCACCTTTGTCAAATAGAAAACAAATTGAAAATTAATTATGATTAAAACGATATTGTAACTGACTATTTTTGATTTGCTGAATTTAGGGGCAGAAAGAGTATAAATGAATAAGAAACAGCGAAAGTAAGCGAATAATTATTAAGATATTTAGGACAGCTAGCTTTAGTCGTTTCTGATCCATTTACATATAACGCCTTATATATATACATACACTACCGCCCATCATTTCAGACTCATGTAAATCAATTTGAATACATTATTTTGCAGATGAATATTTAATTACTAAACATAGTCCATTATGTTTAACTTCATTCTACATTATGTAGTATTTATAAAAAAAAATAGTGTTTTGGTGTTAGAGAAACACACTATAGAAATTTGAAAGTGTATATTTCATTGGTTGCGTCGAATGTAGTAGATACCTATCAATCTATGTTTGTGTAATTAGGCATTGGTGCTTTATCCTGTATTACTAACAACCGTACAGTGTGTATCAAGATTGAATTGCAAAATATGCAAGTTATTCAGCTGGGACATACATTCGGGTTCAAATCCTTTTGGACCAGTCACTCTGACCTTGAGTTTTTTCGTGGTTGCTCTGGTCGCTTAAATAAATGCTGGGATATGGATTGTCCGCTCTCCCATTTCATATTATATAATTCCGTCGGTTCCGTTACAGAATCGAAAACGCCAGGTGAGATGGGGATCGTATGGTGTGACGGTGGCTTGCGCTTTGAAAATGTTTTTGTACCATCATCGGATACAGAATCGGCTTTGGAGAGAGCTCCGCTGTCGTCAAGGCGTTCTGTTTGGGAACAATGTTACGGACTGTGTTTATGTTTGTGCCTCAACGCCCGTGGATCGTAGCTGCCCGGGGTCCCCCTCACCTCATTCTTTCCTCAATGGGGACATAAAAGGCTGAAGTACCCGAAAAACTATCCTCCAAACAATCCAAAGAAATGCAGCTGAGTGATGATACTTAAAATTATTTCATTATTGCATGGCTCAAAGGATAGAAACAGCATATGATAAAGATACTGCGATTGTAGCATTGAGAAAAATAGATTTGTTAATATGTAAAACTGATAAAGAATGTAACTACCTATGGGGAGAGGAATATATCCTTGTCCGCCACACACATACTGGTAGCAAAGAAAATTTAACGCAACCAGGATAGTCTCGTATAACAACATAAAACAGTGATAAATTGATTAGAATTACCAGTAGAATCACAATTTCCATCCCCTTGAAATAGCACAACATTAGTGATGACACTTCTATTTCTTGTGGAAAAATTCAGCAAATTATTAAAAGAATCTTAAGTCTATACTAGAAACGATGGAAAAGTGCAATACCGGCGCAGGTTGTTGTTGAATGGTGTTAAGGAAGGAAACGTTCCAGGCCTAGGTTTAGGTACCTCCTCGGCATTTTCCAGTTATGAGGACTGAGGAAAACCTGGAAAAAGCCTAGTCAGGTAGGATGGTCCTGGCGGGATTCGAAACCCAGACCTCCGCCTCTCGAGTCAGCGCCTTAATGACCCCGGCCATCCGTGGCGGTGCCGGCGCAGGGAACCACAATACACACACCCACACCTCGTACTGTAAACTTTGATTTGAAAAACAACCGGTTTGTGAACTTCATCTTGAATTTGGGGCAAAGGTATTTGGTTTACTTTTTTATTAGTGCTGGGTTAAGTATAAAATGGTATAGGAACCGTAAATTGAAACGTTAAGAATATACCAATGCCCTCTGAACTATGCGTACGTTTTCGAAAGTAAATTTTCTGTTAGAACCAGTTAGACAGTTTTTATACTTGGAATATGTTCTTTTAGTATCACACGAAGGAAATAGAACATATTAAAAAAAAAAAGCTTTATCTGATGGATTTTTTTTTCATCAGCCTATTTCGTATGTAGCACAGCGCCAAAAACTCACTATTTTTTTAATAACACTTGAATTTCTGCTTCACAATTGCAGTTACCGATGTAGATGGTGCTTGATTACTTTTTATGGACACTTCTTCAATTTTATTTATGTTTTTAAATATATTGCAAGCTGCATTCTTTCAACTGTGTAATGGGTGTGGCCTCAGGTTAATGTCCTCAACAATTTTTTATAAATTGTAGGTTTTTTCTGCAATTGTTGGAACATATGGTTTTTAACAATTGGAATGGGTTACGCCTCCTTGCTAGTTAATGCATGAATTATTCTCGTAATTGTATTGCAATGCTCAGCTTAATATAGCACAACACTTAACTACGAACCCCACCTTGTCACTACTAAACTTCACTATTCTACATGGGGCTTTTAGAGAAATGTTCCTCACGTTGGCTATGAAACTGTCAATCGCGTTATACGACGCGCCAATAGCTTCATACACTCTCGCAAGACACGGTGCTTGTACCATGATTCCATAACGAACTTGTAACGTTTTAACTGTTTTATCAATATGTGAAGCAGCATCGGTTCATATTCAATACCAAGTGACATAAAAGAAGAGTAAGCTCTTCAATTGTTATATGATCTACCTTGCATACGTCAGTTATCAATCAAAATGTTTGACCTACGTTGTTTGGTGGCAGATTTCCACAATTTAGCCACATATCTCACAGTAACATACATCATTTCATCAAAGAATACCCAGATTATATTACCACGAATATCTTCCCTACTCTCGCTCATCATGTCTTCATAACAAAGAGGTAAATATATTTTGCGTATCGTAGACTCGTTAGCAACATCCTTCTGTGTATTTCTTTTTTTTTTTTTTTCAGTAATCCCCTAAATTGCAGATTATTCAGTTTGTTAAGCAGAACGTTTGCACTCACCACCATGCTACATAAATTTTTACAAAATGTTGGTTGTTAATCTTTAAAAGGTAAGCTACTGTAAGATGTTGTAGGCACATATGACATTGACTTTCGTTGAATACATTTTCTATTGCTTGTTTCTACCTTAAGTTTTATTTCACACACTTCACGCACAACATTGTTTTTCTTTTAAAGTAAGAATTAAACTTCCACATTTCTCTATTCTACGCAAGTTGAACGTTGTACCATCGGCATATATTTTAAATAATTACATGTAGTCTAAATGAAGTATACGTATAGTAAACACTGCGATGGAAAGATGTTCTTGAAACTTATATAAACCAAGCGAGTACTGTAAAATACACCTACATGTACTTGCAAAAGGGCGAAGCCATACATATCCAACAGTCAATAACCTCACTTTAATCTTAAGCTTAGTTATAAACCTTGTCTAATAACGCGGTGTTGTACTTTTCGAACACTAATCATATTACACCTCCGTTTCCTAAAACTTGTACATTATCTTATCCTATAGAAGACGCTGTAAATGTCGTCCTCCTTCAGCTAAACAGGAAAAACACATTCTGATTAACAGATTAAATCCGACCATTTGTTTCCGATTTTATTGCTAATGTTTTCTTGTGTTCTATTGTTTTCCACTTAACCGGGAGGTTAAAATTTGTGCACAAAATAATAAATTTCAGACAGTTGCTCACACACAATGATCTGATTCATTTGTGACCCAATGTTTACATATAAACATTTGTTGCTCTAGTGCCTACCGTCTAACCATCTTTGCGAATGAATGCATACTGCCGTGAGATTGCGGAGTAGTTCAGAAAGCGAGGTTCAAGGACACAACAATATGTGGAAGCGGAGTTGAAGTGCGCGCCTGTGATAGCTGAATCCCTGTGTTTGTCTGAAGTGCATTAATGACCAATTAATTTGAAATGACACAATTTTTTAATAATTTGGAATATTCTTGGTAAAATTGTCTCTTTTCATTGAAAAGCACAACGTACACCTTGACTAAATCTGACTAAATATTTCTGGGCATGAACGTCGGTGGTCTTGTATTCATTTTGAAGCTGGTAGGCAGCAGAGCTTCTCCCGCAATAAAACTAACTCATCAAGCACTCAGTGAGCATCAAACCGAAATCGATTCTGCACACTGAAACTTTAGAATGCTGAGCGTTGTGGTAATATTTCGAATTCTCGCAACAGTTGTTTCAATTCCTCCAAAATACTTTCCATCTCTGTTTTCTACAGTTTCCCCTTTTCCATCTTTGCACAAACCAAACAACTTGTTCAGCAGAAAAGAATCGGAAGGAGGTTTCTTATGTATCGCCCTGTGCCAAGTTTGACGCAAGCAACTGGTTGCAAAGTTTCGCTGAATGAAATATCAACACGCCCTTTCAGGAAGGAGAAAAGCAAAGATGGCGCAAAGATGTATGTGGGCACATAGCGTGGATTTCACGAAAGCCACTTGTCTGACCGTTTCTTTTTTGACTTTCCCATTTTATTTGAGCAAAGGTTCAGCATGTGAGCAATGCAATAGAAAAATGCTGCACCGTCATGTTATATACTAATAACGTGTCTAATACATGATCCTAATAAGTCGAGGTTTTTGAAATTACATTGAAGTGTAACCCTTTTATTGGTATCCCCTGATGAACTACGATTTATTTGCGTTATTAGTTTCTTTGCTTCATTGTTCCTAAGTCCTTTAGTAACCAAAATGTGTTCCTAAAAGCTTTAACATGTTTTAAAATGTTATGTTCAGATTATTTACCTTCTTCAAGTTTTTCAAGGTTCATATTCCAGTCTGGTTCGAGGTTAACCTCTATATTTTTATTAACAACTCATATCTTTTTTCCTTTTTAGTTTTGATATCATTTATAAATAAGCAAAAAGTAGTATAGGATTTGATTTCTCCCTCTCTCAAAGCAGATCAATTTTATCAAGAATTTATTTTTATCGGAGCTGGATCAAACAAAAAACAAGACAATAGTACGATATTTTCAAAATAAATGTACAGCGTGTCAATGCTGCAGAGAAATGGTAGATCAACTGGTCCTGTTGAAAAACATTGCGAGACTTGAACAAGCACCAAGCGCCTTTAGCTACTAATACACTGTTATGTAATAACCAGTATTACAATTGGCTCGTGCACGGCCTTAACTACGCAAAACATAACCCGGTGCTGCTGAAGGCAATGCTTTACTGAAATGAATTGGTGCTGTTGATGAAACATGAAAATATAGTACAAGGTTGAGCCTCACAATTAAAATATTTGGAAAAACACCCTTGAAGACAAAGAAGAGGCAATTCTATGCGTATAATTACCATGTGCAACATGTGATTTATTCAAAATCCCCACATAAAATTGCAGAGTAACGTACCTGTTTTACTTGAACATAGTGCTCATTACATGGCAATGCAAGACCACATCTTAGGGAAGGTATTGACAGATTTGCTATAGAAACTTCACCCAACATTACTTGTAGCTCACAAAACCACATCTATGGAAGAATGTGACATATTTGCTGGAGAAACTTCACTTACCCTACTGTAATGATAAGAACACATCTATGGAAGACTGATATATTTGCTGGAGGAACTTCACTTAACCCTCCTGTAATTACAAGAACACATCTATGGAAGACTGTGACATATTTGCTGGAGAAACTTCACTTAACCCTCCTGTAATCACAAAAATACATCTATGGAAGACTGTGACATTTTTGCTGGAGAAACTTCACTTAACCCTCCTGTAATCACAAGAACACATCTATGGAAGACTGTGACATATTTGCTGGAGGAACTTCACTTAACCTTCCTGTAATTACAAGAACACATCTATGGAAGACTGTGACATATTTGCTGGAGGAACTTCACTTAACCCTCCTGTAATCACAAGAACACATCTATGGAAGACTGTGACATATTTGCTGGAGAAACTTCATCCAACATTCCCTGTAGCTCACAAGACCACATCTATGGAAGACTGTGACATATTTGCTGGAGAAACTTCACCCAACATTCCCTGTAGCTCACAAGACCACATCTATGGAAGACTGTGACATATTTGCTGGAGGAACTTCACTTAACCCTCCTGTAATCACAAGAACACATCTATGGAAGACTGTGACATATTTGCTGGAGAAACTTCACCCAACATTCCCTGTAGCTCACAAGACCACATCTATGGAAAACTGTGACATATTTGCTGGAGGAACTTAACCCTCCTGTAATCACAAGAACACATCTATGGAAGACTGACATATTTGCTGGAGAAACTTCACCCAACATTCCCTGTAGCTCACAAGAACACATCTATGGAACACTGTGACATATTTGCTGGAGAAACTTCACCCAACATTCCCTGTAGCTCACAAGACCACATCTATGGAAGACTGTGACATATTTGCTGGAGAAACTTCACTTACCCTACTGTAATCATAAGAACACATTTATAGAAGACTGTGACATATTTGCTGGAGAAATTTTAACCAACCTGTAGCTCACAAGACATCTATGGAAGATGGCATATTTGCTGGAGAAATTTCACCTAACCCTTCTGTAATCACAAGAATACACCTTAAAAGATAGTGATACATTTGCTGGAGAAACGTGCCTAAAATTCTTGTAGGCCACAAGACCACATATATGGAAGACTGACAGATTTGAAAAAAAACTGTAACTAACATGCCCTATAGCCCACAAGACCACATTTAGAGAAAATTGTGATTGATTTGTTGAGGAAATTACGCCTGACTTTGACTTGTTTTATATTTCAACAAACCATTCCGGGAAACTATTTTATTTTTAAATGTTTTTTCTGCAGCAATTACTGGGTGCGCCTGACAGTCAAACATTCGGAACCTGACAGGAATTTTGATGATTCAAAATATTGAGGAAAGCTCGAAGTGTCAAATCACAACCGCAGTCGTTTCTTGAAGAGTTTCCCTTTGATGTTTACATTAACAAAGAGCTTGAATGTGTCTTAACTAGAGAAATACACTTGTACATGGGTTGAACATTATTTATTGTACCTAATGTGGTGGACTTTGGAATGTAATCTTCACAACAACTCCAGTTATTTTCCTATAAATTTGACTTTGATAGCTTACACATGAAAGTAGACGATTTAAAAAAAAAAACCGAGAAGAACTAACCTAATGAAGTTGTTAAACATTTACACAAGAAACTTTAATACTAAGTGCTTAATATTTACAGATGCATAGATCCGTGCTATAAGATCCTCCAGCCCATACGTTAACACTGAACCTGAATCGATTAATGTTAGCCACTTGTTCTTTCAGATATTCTTTCGCCTACATATGCATGTTGTGCAAGTTTACAATGCTGTCTCGAGACTCCTTTAACATCAACGGAGGACACAGAAAAAATTGATTAACTTTTTAAAAATGATTAGTTTGCCGTACCGCACAACATGCTAAGCGTTCTCCGTGTTAATCTGAATCATCCTGTATGTACAAGTCAGTACTATACTCTCTATCTTTTTTTTTTTTTTTTTTTTTTTTTTTGTACACCACAAGTAGGGGATAAGTTCTGCAACCAAAGAATTGGTTTAGCAAGTTTAGTCCAACTAATACTTAGAACTGTGTGTAATAAGAGCATAATCTGCTGTATTAGTCAGCTTATTTCCTAAATATAGTACTAAAGTTTGTTATCTTAGAAATGAGAAGGATAGTAAGTTAGTAACATTGCAGTAATTAGTTATCTGGTACGGAGTAAGTATGAAAATCTCCCCATAGTTTTCAAATTAAGAATTTAGCGGATCTTCGTAACCAGGTAGTCGCATACGATCAACAGATTTACTATCGAGCACTATGATGAAAGAAGCTATACGAGAAGTGAGGTTATGTAGCGCGAAACCGCTGTGGTATCGAATGATGGAGAAATGCTAAACTTTTGTGGTCATTTCACACCGTGTGATCCGGGCCCTCTCACAAGTTCACATATTAATGCTGACATCTTTTGATTAACATTTGAAATTCGAAACACAATATGTCACAATGCTGGACGACTCCGGTTTTTTCTTGATCATTAAACAAGGTCGGTTTATTTAGTTGACTGGACAAGTAAACATTCCGATCTTGCAGGAGAAACATATTAAAATTAAAATTTCAGGTTTTCTATTTAAGAGTACAGCTAGCAGAAAGCATATTAATGTTGAGAAAACCATGTTTAAATTACAGAAGCAAAACTTATACTACCAGTGCCGATTTTGATGTTTAAAAATATAAAGAAATGCTGATACATATTGGATAAACAGGCGTTCGGTTTTCTCCGCTGCAGATCTTAAAAGAGGGCGTGACTTGTACTAGCCATCATTCTTGGTGTAATGTTTAGTTAAACCTTTTGGGAGGAATTGAAGTTCTCTGACAAAGTATTTTAAATTTTACAATGAAAACTAAATTAATTTCCAGAGAACCTTTTCTTTCAAACAAAGTATAAGTAGTTGAAGACCTCCTTTATAGCGGAAGGAATTAACCGTCTGTTAGCAGGCAAGCATGAGCTAGAAACTTGTGGTGTTGGTTACAGTAATGATTACTTACAGATACTGAATTACTCCCGTTTACAAATTAATAGAAGTGCAACGCCGATGGACAATTTGCAATACCATGTTGACATATAGTTAATTTCTCCAGTGATCCTCAATGCCAGATGCTGTGCTCAAAGGCGAATACTGAAGTTACTACCAATACTCAGCACGACTTCATATGACAAACATTGCTGAGGGCGCATTTAGACCCGGCTGATGTGCGCCTACGCATGCAATAAGCACCTTTCACACGTGCCTCGTTGTGGCTAGGTACAAGCCCTTTCCTTTCACACCTGCAGAGAACCACACATAATATTTTTAGTAATGAAATGTATGCTCTAAGTTTATGCATGTCTTGCTCTTTGAGTGTATGTGTTATTTTAGTAGAAATAGTGACTTACATTTTGGTTTTATTGAATAGTGTCCAGTGCATATTTATTATATTAGAAATTGTAGCTTTTTAATATTATTTAAGACAGGGAGCTTCTGATATATAAATAAGGAATTAAGAATACTAGTAAAAGTACATCAAAATAAAAAGTTTTCTAAAATAATAAATAATTGAATAGCTGCAGATTTAAATTTTAACTTTTAAAAATTAAACACGATTAATATTCGTAACGCATTATACAGGGTTTCCCATTTATCTTGCTCGCTTTTTCTGATCCGTCAAATGAAAAAAGCACCAGAAAAAAAAATATTTAGGGAGTGTAAGATAAATGTGGCGCCCGATAGGTTTCATTAACCAAAATAATATTTTACGTTTTAAATTGTTTCCAGCCTGCTTAAGTTGCAATCAATTTTGCAATAGTAAAAAAGATTTTGCTTTAAATTTAAATATACATCTACAGACTCAACTTTCTTCCACTCACTGTCTGAATGTTTGGTGAGAGGGATTCCAAATCTTCACATTGGATTAAGGAATCTCTTCTAGAGAAATAGACCAACGTTAGCATTAATTAAGATAAGAGTTAAACCCTTTAAATCAAGATTTTTTCCTGATAGTTTGGTTTTGTCTTGTACATCTTTAGTTTAGAGTCACGTCCATTTCAATATAACCCTCAACATTCCAGCAATTTTTATTATTTGCATATGTACACACCAGGAGGTTCCCTTTTCCAGTCAGGTCATAAATAATGCATATCATCTACCAAATTCACAATGCCCCAAAGCTGTGAATTCTTGTTCAGTGCTGAGAAAAAGAAAAGCATAATGTAGATGTGCAAGAGTTTGGAAATTGTGGTTTGTGAATTATTTGTACTTTCACTTATTTTAAAAGAAAGTTATTCTCCTTATTAGCGTATAAAATTAATGTGTAGTTTTCACACCGATTCCTTTTACACTGAAGAAACTGCATTTAATTTAAATTATTACATCGTAAGTTAATATACGAAAAAGATAAACTTACTGATTAGTTTTTTATAAATAATACTGAAAACTATTCGTGACATCCATGTGAGGCATTTAGCATACTAGAGATATTTCTTTATGGAGACACTTTCAATCAGCGTAAGTGTTCACCTCTGGCTGGTTTTGTTAATGAGGCATCCCATTTTCTAAACGTCGGTACTACTAACGTACCCACCGAAGGTTTATTTAGGAACTGACTGAGTTATTCGTTCCGGGCTGTTACGACCATTTCGGAGAAGGCAGAGAGGTGGACAATCCTTCCGCTGCTATTAGAATCAACTCATGGCTTTGTGCTTTGTCCCATTAGTTAAGCTATCTTGATTCCACCACTTTTTATTCAGGTTAAAGTAATAACACGTTCTTTAACTAAAGCTTACCATCATCATACTTAACACTAATTAGTATTAATCTAACCTTTCAAAATATATTTTGCTGTTCAAATTCATTACGTGTGTAATGTTTCGGTTTTATAATTTATACTTGAATTGTAGTACAAACTATAACCTTATTAATATTCCTGTTTCAGAATTATTCCATAGGTGATTTACAAAATGCCGGCCCGACCAGGGCGAGTCATCCTCATACATACAGCCAAGACTACGGCGAGCCAAATAATGAAGGAATAGATGTAGAGGGAAAGGAAAGGGAAGTTGTGTTATCGGTGGTGGCAGTTTCAATGTCGGTATATGTCATGAGAAAGAGTTATAGCATTGCCGTTTTGGGATGCATTCCCTCTGCAACTAATGCAAAATAAAGAAATAAATGAAAATAAAAATTAAAAATCCGAGACGCTTAAAATTATGCACTTAATGCGGATACTAGCACTATGATTCATAAGCACCATTGATTCGACACTATTGACCCTAAAACTGAACAAACAACGCATAATACCCAGTTTTGTTCACGAAGAGGGGGGTCAATCTTTCGTTGCCAATCTTTATAAGAAAGAAAAACTTGGTACATAACCTACTTGATATGTCGAATAGTTGCGAATCCTTCTTTATGTTTCAAGAGAATGATTAACTAACTTTAAACAACCAAGTTGACACTTTACACTCTTTACACCGGACTACCCAAAACGTTTTAAGGAGTTTTGAAATAAACATTACTATCAGTTATTTAACTTAACTTGAAATTGCTTTCACAGTGAGATGAAAAAGCTGTGTAAATATCGCTTTGTACTTCTAACGGTAACTTCAATGCAACATTTTCGCCACTAAATGGCATTTATTGAAATACTCGGTCGCGGGAGAAGTCATTTTATATGCTTGAGCTACATGCAACCGAATCTAGTTCCTCCTTATCGACAACCGTTGTGTGAAGATGTGCGATAGTATTACCAATGCATTCTTTCATCTTGGCAACAAATAATTGGAATGCGGCATTCTTCTAAAGTAGTTGCATCAGATGCTACACAGATTGCATCTTTTCAAGCTCCGACGCCTATGGAACATTACTGACAGCATGCCTTTTACAGAATCTTTAGAAATCTGCTGGCATATAAAGATTTTGCAACATGTGGGATTTTAGAAGTGAATGTACCTTACACTTAGCAGCAAAGTGAACCGCTATAATGTCTAAATGTGAGAAAAGACAAAGTCTGACACATTCTCCCAAATGAAACAGTTTTAGCAAAATATTCTGTAACTCAGATGCCATATCTGGGCGTTGACACTGTGGTTGTTGCCTCAACTACAAGCCAATGCAGTTTTAACGAAACCACAAGATGGAGCGCCTCCACACTTTGACCGTTAGGTTTCCAGGTTTTCATGACTCTGCATCGGGTGGAGAAATAAGATTGATTAACAACTCTTGTCATGGCCTCCGCAGTCACAGATTATAATATTTACAACTCTTGTGAAGGTTCCTTTAAGACATACCATCATCACTTATCTCTAGATATTCATGTATTACCCGTGGTGCACAAGTCGTGCATTTGTTGCAGGATAAAAACATATTTACTGCTATATCTTGCCAGGGGACATAACGTGCGTGTAGTGATATTGTAAAACTACTGTTGTACATTATTCTTGGCTGCGCAATTAACAATTGATATGGTCTTGTATACTTTGAACCAAATGGGATTATAGAAGAATTTACAAGCGGTAATTAGCGTCCATTATTTATTCATTTACAGTATTGACATGGTATGAACCTGCGGCCGAACATGACAATTGGGATGTAAATATATAGCGGTGAAATATAACCTAAAGTTTGGGGTGTGTTCGGAATACAAATTTTAAGAAGCCCTTCGGTGGATGTATCACGATTACCTTCCGATTTCCATTCAATCACACTTCGGACTGTAATATAAGAACGCCAAAATGTAAGTCCCACCATTCCGTAATTCCTCTCCAAAATATGCAGTTCACTGATCTTTGTTCAGTTTTAGATCACAAGTTTCCATTTGTAATCTGGACCGGTCAGGATATTCTCCATATAACTGAAACAAAATATGTGAATTCTTACGAGTACAGTGAGATTATTTTAGTTACGAGCCGAAAGAACGCGACTGGACACAAAGAAGTGAGTCGAAGATCTATAAGGCATGTGCAGGCAGCAGCTTGTATTTAGTTCGGCAGAGGCTTTGTCAGCAAATGGTTATGCGCCCTTTATTACTCGGTGTTTTTATTGTGTGCTTATTGCTCTTCGTTAGTTATGTCCCTAAGAATATTCTTGAAGAATGCATTTTTATATAAGATACATATGTTAAAATTGATTCCTGCAGAGAAATGGCAACATTCGCGAGAAAACATTGTCAACCATGTTCCAGGTAAAGAAACTAGTCAATAAGTAAAAACGCCAGGAGAGACAGGGTCTGTGTACCAATTTCCAATCGTACGATGAAATACAAATATTTCCTACGAGGATATCGAAGGGGTATCATTTTCAATATCTCTTATCGCACAGGTTTCTGCTTTTTACTATCAGTTTAAATAAACCATCATTTTATATTTTCAGTAAAATTATAAATACTAGCTTGGCGCACAGCAACTCTTATATTTCTTTTTCTGGTTGCAGCGGCTGCACTTCCTTCTCCAGTAAATAACAACCGTGATCACACCGCTGGCAAGTTAAATAACCTCACTGCATTTTTTTATGGTTGTTACTATTTTCCAGATTTCAAAACTTTAAGAAGTACGGGCTTAACATTGGTTTAAATATCCTCAATTTCATTCTAATATTCCCTTGTTTATATTTTTCTTGATATCATCTTCATTGTTATCTACAAACTGTTACAAAATTCAAAAATGTTCAAATATTTAATCTTCAAGTGGTCAGTAATCATAGTATCATACCAACTTTGTGTTTTTATGTTTGTAAAATAAAATATTAGTCTTAGGTAGTTTATTTTCAATGTATTGTTTTGTAAGATTTGTTAGTATGCAGTTACATAAGTATGTCTGTTTCATGTGTGTGTGTGTGTGTGTGTGTGTGTGTGTGTGTTTGATTGGGATTTTAAAAAATAGAATTGAGTTTAGGATAAGCAATATTCTGAGAACTCTTGTACATGTGTCGTTTTGTATCTTTAGAATGGAAGAATTGCGCGCTCTTATTAATGTTGTTGCTGGTTATTTATTTCAGGCATGAAGTATTTTACAAAAGCATGAGCGGTCTTGCGACCCATGTACTGTGATGTGCAATATATGTATACCTAGTTTAACTGGCATAATAAATAGTACTACCTTAACAACAAAATAAATACTTCCCCTTATAGATGTCGATGAATGTAATACCAAAATGAGGATGCCAGCTAGCGGAATATCCATATGTGGACCAGTAAGAATCCTCATATCATAAACGAGATACCTGTTAATGAGGAAAATGTTGCGATGTAACGAACTATGTCGCTACGCCTTTTTTTTCCCCCATTTAACGGCGAACATGCAAATATTCCACGAGATTGTGAATCAGTTAGACAACGAGAAACCCCATACTGGCATAGCTTCAATGTCCGTATGACTGAAACAGTTGCCTTCTTTAAAGACTGTGTACTTTAGAGGCCTTAGCCAATCAGAATTCTTTCTTTACCCTGCGAATTGTTGCTAGGCCAAATGTTCCGCGAGGAATAGACTTTATTTATTTTTGTGAAAATCATTTTTGTATTTAGGAAATAAAATGACTATTTTTATGCCAAACATGTATAAGGGTTTTATCGCTTCCCACGTTCATGTACCCCTACGGGTGGCCGAGGTCGTTAAGGCACGGACTCGTGAGCGGGAGGTCTGGGGTTCGAATCCCACCAGGATCGTCCTCCCTGACTGGGTTTTTTTTTTCCAGGTTTTCCTCTATCCTCATAAATGGAAAATGCCGGGGAGGTACCCTAAACATAGGCCTGGAACGTTGCCTTCCTCAAAAAATATCCTTTCCTAATATATCATTTCATCTCATCTATCACCAGTGTCCACCGCCTGTGGTGCCTCAGTAGTAAAAACGGGAGTTAAACACTACTCAAAAAAACGAGCATTTATAACAATAGGAGTATGTGACAAATTCGGAAATTTTAGAGCTAAAAGAATATTTTGCAATGAAAATTAACTACTTTTAGCACACACTTTCGCACAAAAAATCATATGATCACTATCATATACATTCTTGTACTTCAAGAAAAAAATGGCAAAAACGAAGTCACTGAAGGCTTTTCACTAAATGATAAATATTCTCCATAGGATGGTGGAAACAATGTATTGGCTAATAGTTCACATTGACTATTCAAAAGAAAATGGTACTTTAAATATTTGCAGGACGACGAACTTTGAAAACAAAAACATTTTTCAACATATAGACATTCATTTTGACTACAGTAATCCCTTGTCATCTCCAGAAAAACTTCAACGCTTTTGGTCGCTTAATAAAAGGTGCGGCACCTTAAAGAGAGTCTAATTATGGCATACTTGATGACGCTAACGCTTATGCAGGAAGAATAAAAAGCAAGGGGGAGGGGGAAGATGAGCGTATAACATAAGGAAACTAAAAAAATTTAGGCTTTAAAACCATCTGTGAACAAAATGCTCATATAGCGACCACTAGTAGGAAGCCACACTTGATGTGTAAGTGTATCGAAAAAATCCACGGACTATTAAGAAAACATTCGACGGGAAATTGCGGCTGTGATTTTCGAAGTATTGCGGAATATCTGCCGTAAAGCAGAGAGGAATTTGCAGTCACACCTTGACGCCCATATCAAGCACTTTCACACTTGCTAGACCATACACCAAGATATATCCATGTCAAGTATCACTGAATTACGTCCTTTGGCTTGAAAGCTATAAGTGGACTCTACGTGTTTACAAAGAGCTGCAGGATGTACCTGCCCCAGCACACGGAGGCAGGGAAGGTTTAATAGGTAGTAGGATGTTAGTAGTACAGTAGAGTGATAAGAAATTTCTCACAAGAAGGAAAACCATATTATCGCTGATATTTGCCTCTGTGTTAAAAACTGGATATGAAATAAGAAGTATTCTAGAATGATGTTTCAGTGCGAACCTTAAGAAATATATTTTTAAATGAAGTATAAGTTTGTTGACGTGAGGAAATGTGCCCGCACTTCTTCAGCTATCTATGACATGCATGTGCGAAACACATTATGTTGATATAATGTCCCTTAAGATAATTTGCTGATTTCGTCATGTTATTCGCGGCATCCGTGACAAATAGTATTACATTTGTACTTCACACAAGATTACCAAAACACAATCATAGTCCTGTTAAACAGCTTCTATACTGAAGTGTAACGTTAGAAGATACGGCCTACCGGCACCTTATCTACAACCACATTGGCAACTTAACACCCACAGCATCTGTAGTTTCACGTTCTTACATATGCCTTCCATAATTGAACGTTATGGAATATATCTTGAAGAGTAATCCTGTAAAAATCCACGTAGCGGAATATCAGCTGCAATAAAATTCTAGCACATATCTTTAAAAACTTTGGATTGACTAACTTATGTGAGCCTTATGTAGGCTTTTTCTATTGCAAATTGTTGTTATTACTGTACATGTTTCCTAATATTACAATTCATAAATCGTTTCTTACACTGCAAAACTTACAGAAAAGATCATTAACAACTAGTGAAAACACATCTGCCCCGTACTGAGAAACACACTTCTGTAATAAACCAGTTTCACTTGATTTTTGCCTTGGTATTCTGAAAGAAACAGAACGATTGTAATATTCCTCTGTTGGATTACGTTACCTTTTGAATAAACTGTACTCCCTAGTCATCGTGCTATGTGACAGACATCTCTGTGTGCACATAGACGCTACTGACTAGCAATACTTTTTCCGAAAGTAAGGTACAATAAGGAGCCAAGAGTGAGTGAAACGCTTCTAATCATAGAACTCTAGAACTGGTTTACATTCAGATCTGTTTTAAGTGGCTGTTGCAATTCGCTTTCTATCTTTCTTTCTTTTTTTTTTTTTTTTTTTTTTTTGATCTTTCTGTTTGCATCTGGTTGACGACTAATTTTACTGTGTAAACTTTTAGATGTTGTAATGAATATATCTCTCTTTACATGCGCCATACATTGAAACTAATTATATTAATGGATTAAGTTGGAAAACTAATTACTTTAAAAACTGTAATAAACATTTCATTAAGTAAAAGTGCATCACTCTCTATTTATCTGAGCATAAAAATACGTTTCTCAAAGGAGAAATCCACGAGTGAGCTATTCGCCTGGTGATGTGCTTCCAGTAAGCAATCCAATTTATCCTTTATGCATCTGAAAAGAAATCTGAAAAGAAACTGACATTTCCAGAGTGCGCAACTTTTCTCAGAAGTATATACCCAGGAATGACAAAATCCCCAATTTTAAGTAAAGGAAACTATGTAACAAAGTAGGACTCCAAATTCAATGTCATACATTTCATATGCGCTACCTTAGTGTACTTGACTTGGTTGAAAGATTTTTTTTTATTAGTGTTTAACGCCCATTTTTACTACTGAGGCACCACAGGCGGTGACACTGAAATGATATATGGGATGAAATGATATATTGGCAAAGGAAGGAAACGTCCCTGGCCTAAGTTTAGGGTACCTCTACGGCATTTGTCATTTATGGGGACTGAGAAAAACCTGGAAAAACCTCTGTCATGGAGGACGGTCCTGACGGGATTCGAACCCTAGACCCCCTGCTGACGAGTCCGCGCCTTAACGACCTCGGCCACCCGTGGCGGTATTTGATTGAGAGTGATCCATATGAAATGTGTTACCTGCATATTTTCTCAAACGTTCTCACTTTGGGTCCGTTGCCATACCCATGCGTGCAGCTGATGTCAGAGATATAAATGTATTTGATACAAATTACACAAATTAATTTTCCTGCCAGCATTTACGAGCACGAAAGACAGCCAACATTCTTTAGTCTATGAATAAAATATATTTTCACGACCTTAGCATGTTTATAGCTTAGTAATTTAGAAAGTTTTGGCCTTGTGAGAATATGGGATAGAGGTTATAATTCTAATATAAGTAAAGTTCATTATAAATTTATTGGCCTATGCTCCCATGGCATGTTTAATTTGGTTATCCTCTGCTTTGAGTAAGATAATTTGCTGATCCGAAGTAAACCTGTCATTATTTTAGGCCGTTCGCAGAAACAAAGCAAAGGATAGTTCCTATGTAAATATATAGATCAGAAGAGAATAGAATTTGTGGTACGTGCATTTTAACCGCTGGACTTAATAAAACGAGGTATGAAACATATAACAATCAATCTTGAGTAACTTAAATGTTAACAGTTAAATTTGAAGATTATATGAAAGATAATGCAAACTCCTTTAAGGATCAAATTGAGTTAAATGAGCAGAATATTTTTTGAGCAAAGCAATTCTATGTTGATAATTTATTCGCATTTAGAAAAATAGTAGCAAGAAATTTTCTAACTTAATTGACGTTTCATTATTATTAACAAAGAAAATGGCACTATCCCTCTGAGTAAAATATTGCTCACTATGCCATAAAATACAGCAAGTGATAAGTATATTCAAGGCGTAAAATCGAAGTATTCTAACATTAAAGCGAAATAAAATAAGGGATAAATGTCTACAATGCTGGTGTAAGGTATGTCTTAGAAAGGGTGGATGCAATTATACGCTCTTAGCGCAAACCTTTAGTTATAAGTTATAAAAACACGTAGTAATTAAAAACAATATAAAGAATTGAAAAGTTCAACTCGATGCATCCAAGGTGAGTCCCAAAAATGACGTACCAAATGATTAAACTTTTACTCTGGTTGTTTCACCCTATGTCTCAGGATAACTTAGCTGTATAGAGTATAGTGGCCTGAGGTCGTTTTTGTAGATCAAATAGATGAAACTTAGATTATAAATTAGCTTATGTGAGCAAATGGACTAAAGTTAGATAAAAATGAGCTTATGTGATGTAAATACATATATTTTTCATATTTGTTGCATAGAACATCCGCTGAATTTCCCTCATGGAGCGAAGAAATACGAAAAGGAATGAAATGAATTATCTAAATGTTGTGTTATTTTAATGAAACTAGATAAATACTGTTTTATTACGTTGAATAGATTAGAGATGTTATTAAAGATGCCAGTCCATGGACGCGAAAGAGGGGAGATAAAGTAGTAGGGAGATTTGTATCAGTATGTTGCTAGGTAAAATTGTAACTACTTTTGTGTTTGATAGTTATTGGACTGTAGTAAACTACTCCAAATTTTAAGAATAAGAAGAGTGGAATGTCACAGAGTTTTACAAAAGCTGTATTTATTTTCTAGTACATAACTGCCAAACTAACAAAGGTATGACGTCACCATTTATAAAAGTACAATAAAAATAATAAAACGGCACATTTCTAGTGATGAATAATAAGGGTTTACTTTTAAAATAAAATAAAATCAGCATACGGCCGGGGTTTGAACCATAGATATTCAGCATTTAACAATGGCGAACTGGGGTAACTTGTTCTCCTCCAAGCACTGAATCACGAACCTCTCTCATCTGATTATATATATATCCCAGAAACCTCCTTAAGGTTTTCTCTACTGTAGAAAGTTTGTCTCTAAAAGGCGACTCGTAATGCTGTTGACCCAGGCTTCCAGTTTACCACCTGAAACGGTTCACATTTATTTGCAAAGAAATATCACCTATTCACCAATGATTGTTTATTATGAAAACTGTCTCCTCATTCGATGAGGCCTTCTTAAATGTCATTTTAAAACAAGCATGAATATTTATATACAAATCTCCTGAATAAATCCGGAGAAAAGTATAATTTTGCAACAAGGAAATGGCAAAAAACGTTCTTTTCAGGGCTCTTATTAAAACTAAAGAAGCAGTTCAGAAGTGTATTTCAGAACAGTTACAAGAGAAATGTCTCATTACAAAAAAAATGTTTTAATATTAAAAAGCAGCTACATAATGGTTGGTATTATTTTGAGAAAAAAGTAAAAATGATTGCCTTACTTTCATCATAAAATATGTAACAGGTTTTTTCTACATAACTGATAGTTTTTTAATTATTTTATTTACTTGAAATGCAAATTTTAAAGTATTTTATGATTGAGTAAACTCAAATATTACAGCTAAGAAACTATTAATTGAACAGTAACATCTTTTCCATTTTTTGTTTTTACTTCGTGTTTAGCTGTTTAGAAATGTTCAAGTACTTATTTAAAAACTGGAATGAACACAGTAATTTATGAACTGATAATATAAAAAAATAAATGTAAGACATTTACGTTCAAATGTATATATTTCTTACCCCTAATTGTTTCAAAATTTCCAACATGTAGGAAATTGGTTCTAGTGTTTTTTATTTAGTGATAAAGTATTTATTTTCTTTTGGAATATATTTTGGGTGATTTTAAAGCCTCCAGGTGACCTTTATCTCTCTCATTGAGCTTTCTCCTGATCAGTTAAAACCAATAGTTTTTCCCATTAATTAGACAAGGGTTATCATCCCAACCTCAATATAACCACTGATGAATTTATTGCCATATCATGTTTCTTAGCACAAAATCCCTTTTATGTATTTCGTACTTTAATGAGCAAGTCCTTTAATTGGTATATTCATCGTTTATCCCTGCTACATCTCTGAGAACGCAACAAAAGATTTATGGTGAAAAGCGAAGTGTATGCCCTCCAATGACTATCAACAAAAATATTTTAAAGCCAAAATATAACTATGTAAATTTAATTTCATAAAACAGCTAGTTCTGTCATCTATGCACCTAAATGGTCATGCGAACATAAGTATATTGACATAAATTATCCCGTAAAGTGGTAAATAAGTACCTTTTTTTTTTGCTATTTCTTCTACATTTCATCAATACCTTTCCCGAAAGGAAAATTTTAAAGTTATTAAATATTAAATACTATTTATTATATTCAATTAGACTAAATAACCGATATTACCAACTGGGCACAATTTCCTTGGAGTGTCAGGTTTATAGAAGAAAACACAGCAAAAAAGGAGCAGTTAGACTTGCTTCTTCTAACAACTTCAAACGAAACGTTTATAGCATAAAATAATTTTGTGAATATGAATCGTATGCATTGAAATAAACGTTTTAGTTTTTGTACCGATTTAGCACATGAAATGGCCTGGAAACGCAGTGGTGTTGTTGCCAAACTTCCAGCGTATTTTTGTGCACTGTAGCATTCATGCACAGCTTCGAAGACAGTCTTTAACGAAGCTGTAAGAGCAATAAACATTCACGACTATTTTCAATTTTATACAATCAAATGATTTTTGGATACGAATAATTTCTCGTACTTCATACCAAAATCAGGAGGATTTAGTGAGGAATCGATGTATTCGTCTGTCTGAACTTCCCTCAAATGTGCAGATTTTTATTTCTGATATTGTTCACTTATTTGGAAGGCCTATTTATTGCAGTACGAGAATATGATAAACGTGCAATCTTTTAAGACCCCAATTAGATCAACTAAAGTCTAATAAACTATAAAATCCTTTACATGAAGACTAAAATGTTAATTGTATAATTAATAGGGTGTTATATTTAACGGCGTATATTGTAAGCCCACCACTCTCGAATTTACTAAGTGTTTCTTGTATTTTATTTATTCACTTACTACTGGTGTAATTTACGAATATGTGCTGCATGAAAGGGTTCAGTGAATAAATTCGAGGAGAAACGTTCCTCAATTAAATATTTTGTGTCTAAGATATAAACAAAATATTACGAGAACTATTTAATAAAAACTTATTACATTTTTTTACAACGAAACGTTACTCATTCTTATAATTTTCATGATCTTCCTCAAAGTATTCCAGGTTGGATGCAACACATCTGTCCAAGCGTGTTTGCTAGTCTTCAAAAACATGCTGGAAACCATTTTTGGCAGGACGTTCAGAATAACCTCCGCTGCCTTTATCACTACTTCTGATGATGGAAAATGCCTCCAACGGGTGTATCTTCAACTTTAGGAAAAGGAAAAAGTCACGCGGGGCAAAATATGGACTATAGGGAAGATGAGGGACACACTTTGCATACATATTTGCTAAATATTTAGCAACAATATTTGCGATGTGTGGCCGTGTATTGTCTTGGTTCAGCTTCCAGCTTGTTGCATGAAAATGCGGTCTTTTTCTTACGATATGACCTTGCAGAATTTTCAGATGTCTGTGTAGTATTGCCCAGTTACAGTTGTGTGCAAACCATTCCTTGATTATGGAACAATGAAATGACCATAACTTTTCCATCAGAAGCAACCGCTTTATTTGTTTGTTTGTTTTTTTTTTATTTGGTGACGGTGGAAATATTTCAACACAGAGCTTTGCTGTTTGCCCTTAGGATGGAAGTGATGTAGCCTACCTTTAAAAGAAATTCTGCATCTTCCTATAACATCAGATTCAAAACATGTGCAGCTTTTCAGTTACTACGTATGGGTGGAATTTTCGGAATTTCTGACAGTATTCCGAATGGTATTAGACGTGACAGCAGCTGATTAATGTTTTCTTTCGTTAGAGCAGAAACTGGAGCTTCGCGTTCACCTTTCTTTGATTACCTTGCCTCTTTAAACAATTTAAACCATCTTTGAGCTATGCTATAGGGAAGATCAAACTCTTCTTAGACCTGTAACATTGCATAAGCCCCAGGTGAATATTTGTTGAGACGAAAGCAGAATTTAAGACCAGCATATTGATTGTTGCGTATCGCCTCCGTTTTGCTCTAGGCGGAACTGAACATGTCTCAACTTGCACAAATTTCGCAAGCGGGAACCGGAAATGAGAATAATGAAATTTCACATGTATACTAGGCATTAACCTAATGCCTATTTAATTTATTAAATATTGTAAAGAAAAAAATTTAGAGCGAGAAAGTATGCCTGCAAAAACCTATGATCATTCTTTATTGAACAGCCCTCGTAAATTAAATGTACGAGTGCCTTGAAACGGCAATTTAGAGTATGATGTTTCATTGGATTAAAGTTGGTTAGTAGTGCGTCTGAAATCTTTCATTCAAAACAGTAGATCACCATTATAATAGGTAGAGCATTTATTTACAATCCCCTTCTCTGTAGTGCATGTTCCTTACGCTTTTCAATTTTGCATGTTTTAAATGTTCTTCATACTTGTGTGTATGTGACACGTGATATTTAGAAAAACATTTGTTTCACATAATTGTACAACTCTGGTTGGCGCGCTGAAAAGCCTTTTAGCCGGCTTCCCTTCAGAAAGTAATAGAAAGGGACAAGCACTCCCATCATGAATCGAAATAACTGCACTTGCTGAGAACCTGGCATTCAAAATGCGACGTTACTGTCATCTGCATAAAGCAAACTGAATACTTTTAAAGGTTTTGAAAAGTATTCAAAATACAGCTCAACTATTACTACAACGTTCTCGTATATCTTATGAGTCACTTAACACACAATCAAAGGTAACTAAAATTAATATCTGGTTATTGAAAACATGTACGTGTCGTAAAATACAAAATAAAATATTCATTATTATATATAATTTTACGTGATAGACATCTGCAGAAAGTGTGTCTTTTGAAAATTAAGTTCTTCGCTAAACAGTTAAACAGAAAATATCTAATAATAAATAATAAACATCTAGTATTTTGTGTAGTTCAAAGTGTTTAAAAGTAATTCTACTCCCTAAACAGAGCTAAAACTGTTATTATTTATTTATAAAATAAACCTTTTGTCTTTTTCTTATAGAAACAGTTTATGTACATAAAGAAAATTCTTTCATTAACTGTTGTGATGGTAACATACGATGCCTGTTCAATAAAGAATGAAATTTATGTTTTCTATTTCATTGGCTGCAAGATATTTCTCACAGTAGCTGTAACTACTTCAATACACTCATTACTATGTCTTCAAAAACATTCTTTGTTATGACCTTCAAAGTCGCATCTTTACCACTATTTTTGAATTCCCAAATCGATAATACATAGTACTACTTGTTTTCTCTGTATCAAAGTTGTACAGTCATGACTGGTAACTGATTCGAGAAAAGCATCTCAGCCATCACTACATGGACACAGCCACTCACGACTTACATCCATTTCCTCCGAGCAAAACCCGTACAGGTGATCGTGAAGAAATTTGTAGGTACTGCCATTGAAATTCCCAGATTCCATTGAGTTGTCTTACAGATGCGACCATCTTCACAGCTAATGTTAACTTCTATTGCTGCATTTGCTGAAGCGCCATGTCAACCTTGCCTAACAGTAGAAATGGCTTCTACGAACCGCATAAATCATCTAACGTCAGTAGAACGAAATAGTGCACGTTCATCTTGACTTGCTTAAGCTTTCCGCAGATTATGTAGCCCTGTATTTTAACAGAAAAACTAATTATATTGCAATATACTGCTCATCCCGCGCTACTTCCATTTTGTTAAGCGAACTTTGTTTATTAACAAAGCAGTGCTACCAACTTTAGATATATATGCTGTTACATATTTGGATATTATGAAGGAATGGCTATTATTTCCACGTGTTGCAAAAATTATCACTAACTACAGTTCAGAAAATTCGTTGGTCTCAGTCTCTGATGAACAGCCCTCGTTCAATATTTTATACTAGGTATATTTTACATTTAATTTACGACTGTATATCCTGGGTTACTGTACACAACATTTTTAATGTACATATAATGGAAATGTTCTCTTACTCAGCAGCTAACGATGCTTTATGTCTCTTTTTCCTTAGTATATGTATAAAGACATGCGGTACCCTCCCATTAATGTCCGCGCGTGCATTCCAGCTAGGAAACGAACTAAGGAGGGCACCGCAAATGTGGCCGGTAAAGTTTCCTTCATTTAGGGCAGAAGAATTGTATAAAACAAGCGTTTATGGTAACTAAAGAGATAACAGGCATGCAATGGTCACCAAGAGTGCTTTTATGTTACTTTTGATATTTATAACAAAGAAATTTAATGGCAAAGCACAATAAGTCAAGTAACGTAAAACATTAACGTGTTTATCTTCAATTTAAGGTTCAAAGAAATCCAATTGCAAGGCGCAATAAACAAAATTATATAAAATATTAAATCACTACGTGGTTATTCTCAATTTACACTTAAATAAATCTAATGGCCAAGCGCAATAAGCAAAGTAATATAGAACATTCATATTACCACGTGCTTGCCTTCAATTCACACATTCCACATTTTTATGGCTAAGTACAATAAGCATAGTGATACAACACAATGTCACGCATGCTTGCACACATATTATAACCTAAACTTCCTACAGAATGCCATAAAGATATTCCCCAATACTAAACAAAATTACAATAAATAAAACACAGCTTACAAAACACTTTGATCAGTCGTTCAGTCGTAAAGGAGTAACTGACCTACAAAGTTCGAATAGCAGCCGAAAGATGTCTTTGCCCCAAAAAATCTTCTTCGTGCTCTGAAGTTCGAGGTACGCTCACAGTAAGCCCAAAGTAAAGCTATGACGTCATCACAACTAAAAGATACACTACTAGTCTCGAACATTTGGGAGAATGGACATGGGGAGGTAATTACTACATGGATAAATGTTTTTTATTTGTTTATTTAAGGACGCTCTTTAACATTTCAGGTCATAAGCGTCCCATTCTAATCAGGGCGTGAAACTCCCAATTGCTCAGAGGCCTCTTCTTTCAGGCTTGAGGTTCTTTTTCGTGCCGTAAATGTACGACACGGGACCCGCGGCTTTACTTCCCTTCCGAAGGAAGTCATACGACCTTTACGCCCGAAAAAATCCATCGATCCTGGCCGGGTTTGAACCCGCGACCTTGGGTTTAGAAGGCAAGTATGGTTACCACTACACCTCCAGGACCGATTACATGGATGAAGCCAGGAAGAAAGGGAAAATAGGGATTCAGCGTCTGTGCAAAAATGGTACACGCTAAAAACAAAGACAAAGGCGAGAGATTGCTGCCTTGTGTTTCTTGGATAGTATCTCCTACAAAAATTAAATTTTTATTCATGCACAAGTATCCCTTAAGAATATGGCCTCAGGAAGCAATGAAAAGTGTGCAATTTATCTTCTAAAAATTTATTCAGGTACCCATTTCAAAAACTATTTATAAATTGAAGAAATGAACTTACTTATGGAAATGTTTGCTTACTTTCTCTCAAATTCAATAAAAACCGTGGGCAAAACACGTTAGATGAATAAGTTTTGAATATAATGGCTTTAGAATTTGACGCTATGCTGTAACAGGTGCTACCAATTTATTGATTTATTGATATCCTTTGATGAACAATACGCCTTAGATACAAGATTTCCAAAGAGCAATAAATTATATTTGCAACACTTTCAGCATTATCCTCAGAACACTAAGATTAAGCTTTCCTTACACGTTTTCATTCATTTTGTCAACAGTTAAATTGACAATATATAGACGAAGGTCACGTGCCGTTTTACAACTGAAATTCAAATACAATTCACTAACTTCGTTTCGAATTTCACTTCACTGATCTATCGATTCAAGATTGCTTTTTGCGTAATGTGGCTTCGATGCATTTTTATAAGAAGTCTTTTGATGCTGAGTTTTAAATAGTAAATATAATATTAATAGAAGCAGGATAAATAGTTGAGTTAATCGGTGCAAAAACAAAGTTTTAAAATAAATCAAATAATTATTAAATGGTCAGCGTATTGATGAATTACTGGGGTAGTAAGAAGTGTATTTTTGAACGTAAAGTTGCTGGTCTCCAGTAACTGTACATAAGTTGGTTAATTGGGTGTGAATTATCTGCAAAATGGTGTATCAAGGAGATAATGTTTAGCAATTACTATCAGTAAAATAAAAAATAAAGAAATCAGGGGACATTACGTGTCGATATAGCTGCTAAGTATCAAGATGTTTAGTACGGGAGATGTGATTTGATTTGTTTTTAGTGTTCCATATACTTCAGCAAAATCATTACACATGCTACTCGTTTCTAGGAAGTAAAAGCCTGAGCTAAAGGAATTTGTCGATATGACTATTATTATCCATACTTACACATCTGGTTGTAATTCTTGTCCATGGTGAATTTCTCATTAGATTATTTTATATAGTTATGAATGTGTATCAATCGTATGATTCAAACAACGCAAGTTTACATGATAGTTTCATATTTTTAGAGCGGATGACTGTTATCATTCACGCTGATGATTGCGTAAGGAACTCCTACAAAGTATTACTATGATATTGCGATCAATTCAGGTTCAAAGACGTCTAATGATTCTGATCAGTAGTTACATTGGCTTAAATAAATAGAAGAGAAAGAAGAAAATTATGAAGATAGCGAGAATGTTGAAGACTCTGGCGCTCTTCAACCAGTTGTTGAGCACAAACAAGGATGTTGCGAAGTTGCAAAGGTGATACTGAGGACAGTTTCTTCATTGGAAGTGATGGTAGTAAATATTGAAGAATAAAACTTGGTACGTATACGAGCACACATCACCTGGATCTGGAAATAATGCTCTAAAAGTGAAAACAATGAGCCTGATTATTAAGTGCACTATATCCACATAGATAACTTTTCAATATAAAGGGGCGTACATTATACAAAAGAAAGAGCATAGGTAGGAATCTCCGTATGCATTATTAGATCCAAAAATAATATGAAATAGATATAAATATATTCAATTAATAAACATGAAACTATAATAACTACCCAAATGTGTTGTCATGCATGGGATCACTTATATCTTAATAATGAGTGTAAGCAGTGTAATATTTTAGTAGGTTACACCTAATATTCTATAATGTACAGCATTATGTCACATTCACATTGCTGCCCGGATTTTTAAATACCAGAAATCATAATGTTGTCTAAGTGTTTGTTCAATGCAGCTATACATTATTTGTAAATTAAATTAGCGGCAATACTGTACACACAGGCCCCAAAACTGACTGTAAATAAATCAATTAGGGATAAAATGTATGTTAACTTTGAAACTGTGAGAATGTTATGGCATTAATCTCGAGCTTTTGAAAAGATACAGAATTCATTTATAAGACAATTACGTTTAATTACTGGATCTAGATTTATTCTGATTACAGTTCCCACACATAACAACAAATATTAGCAATGAGTGTCGAATTTCACTGCTCTAACTTTTACACTAACGTTGTATATTGTCCTATCTAAGTCCCATATCTAATGCGAAAATCTATACTTAGGATAAGAGCATTGGGTTGGTAATAACACCTTTTAGTGCCACTTCTTTATTTTCAGGACTGTCTATGTACGTAAAACAAGACAGAAATTAATGAATTGTATTCTAGCGTGTTGCAGCAGTCCAACTGCTGTCAACAATAGGAAACTCACTATCATGGCCCTATTCTTTCAGTGATGGAATAAGTAATCAATTGAAAAAAACACACACTTCTTAATTTCACCATCACTAGTTCCCATCTTCTTGAAAGATTATTCATAGTAAGTATTTTCATTTGTGTGATTTTTTTTTTTTTTTGAGTAGTGTTTAACGCCCGTTTTTACTACTGAGGCACCACAGGCGGTGGACACTGATGATACATGAGATGAAATGATATATTGGGAAAGGATTTTTTTTTGTTTTTTTTTTTGGAAGGAAGCGTTCCAGGCCTAAGTTTAGGTACCTCCCCGGCATTTGCCAGTTATGAAGACTGAGGAAAAACTGGAAAAAACCCCAGTCAGGGAGGACGGTCCAGGCGGGATTCGAACCGCAGACCTCCCGCTCACGAGTCCGTGCCTTAACGACCTCGGCCTCCCGTGGCGGTAATTTTTTTTGTGTGATTATTTCTATATATTCTCAATATACTAGTTTTATGAGATAATTAGTTTTGATTCCTCTGAGGAACGTGTATATTTTAGTAAAGTGATGTCAGTGTTTACAACCTGCTACATTCATTGCGTTCTCTTTGTAGTTAAAACGCTCATTTGAAGTTGAGAGCAATAGAAGTTGCTCAGACAAGTGCCCGTAAACTACCTCTGTTGGAGCGCATGCTCAGAAAAACATCATATAGCAACAGACACCCATCTCTCTGTTTGATGACGTATGTTCTATAAATTATCATTATTTTCAACAATAATATGCATGATAAAGTTCGATCCCCAAGAGGAAATTGGCAGAAATGTTTGAGTTTGCAAGAATATTCTTGGGGTCCTTGAGTCACGAGGATTTCTGTGAGAGGCGAAAGTTTTAATGTTTAAATGATAAAATAAATTCCTCTGCTTTAAAAACGTGCACAATTTCCATCCAAAATTGTTGAATGGCAATAGTACACACTCAAAAAAAATAGAATAAATATGATTAATAATAACAGCAATGGTTCTTATTCGCCTTCAAGGAGGACTCTTAAGTGCTGTTCAGAAATAAATCCTCTTCAGCTCCATGTAATATATGCATGAGCAAGATTTCATACATCTTTATTGACTTCAATATTTGTGCATAGTATTAACTTTATTCTGTTCTAAAGTAAGGTTGGTCCGTATGCCAGTTCAATATTAAATACACTATTACCAAAATATTCCTTACGACTTCCATTACCCATTCGTGATGGAGACAGGTATAAAATCACATCCGATGAAAAAGTTTTCAGATTTATCCAACTGCAGTGTACCCATTTAAGTGTGAAACATTATAACTACGGGGACCTCATTAAATGCTGGAAGCATTTAATGCACATACTTCCCTGTCACATCTCCTCGTTAGAAGATCATTATCTTTTTCCTTCTATATCCATTGGTTGCGCGATACTTCAATGCTTAACTCTGTGATATTTCATACGGCCAATTAATAGAGTTCATGAACGTTTTATGTATATTTACAAAACAATTGAAGAGCTGGATGCAAGATAATGCGCTACACCTTCACGGAAATATAAATTTTGCCGTTACTAATTGTAGCATTAATATGTTAAACATGTGTGAAGAATAAATATTATATCTCAAAAGTTGGCTATGTTGTACTGTTTTATTATAGGCTAAATTGTTTTTCAGTTAAATAGACAAAAATCATCTCTCAAGGTTAATCATGTTGCATTTGCTGCTGCTGCAGTCTATCATCCGATAATAGATCTTAACCATGATGTATTGTGCGAATTATCAATGTTTTAGTAACTTAGAACAACATGATTTATATTAGAATAATTTATGTTTACATTAAACAAAGAACATGCGAGGAGTGTTCTACCAGTTATCAGTCTAAAATACGACCTGTATTTCAATTTTAAAATAAATGGATAAAATTTAAATAAAGTAGCCCATTTTGATATTTTAACCCCAACAAAAATTACAAAGGAGTTAAATTTCACATTTAAGGATTTTTCCCCTTCGTTTTCTACTGTCAGAAAGTAAACTGCTGAATTTAAGCGTGGTCATACATCCATTCAAGATGTTGGGTGCTCAGGGTGTCCCAAAACTAGTACGATCAACGATATTGTCACAAAATGATTAAAATGATCACCGATTGAATGTATGCGAGTTGGCCGACATTGAAAATATCTCGATAGGGCGAGTGCACTACATTTTACACGAAGTCCTGCGTATGAGAAAGCTTTTTGCTCGATGGGTGCGGCCTTTGTTAACAATGGACGAAAAACGCATTCAAATAAGCTTTTAGCAAGAATATTTACACTTGTTTAAACCGCAATTCCTAAGAATTTATCCGACGTTTAATAACAGTTGATGAAACTTGGATTCATCACTAGGAGCAGTGCAAATAAGGAGTGGCAACAGGCGAAAGTGCACCAAAGAAAGCAAACACTGTTCCACCTGAAAAAAAAAAAAAACATATATACTTTTTTGGATCCTTGTGGGGTGGTGCTCATAGACTACCTGCAGAAGCGCAGCGCCGTCACTGGGAAGTACGAAGTATTACGCTTCACCCCTGAGCCAATTGAAAGATGCTATTCAGGCTAAATTTCCATACCTTGCAACAGAGAAAGTTCTCCTTCATCACGATAATGCGCATTCACACATGTCTGGGATTATTTCTGCAAACCAAGACCTTCGGTTCCAGGTGCTTCCACATCCGACATTTTCGCCGATTTTGGGTCCCAGCGATTACTTTCCCAAACCTACAGAAATAACTGGGTGAACGAAGATTCACATAAAATGGTGAGGTTGAAGATGAAACAGACGCTTATTTTTCACAGTTAGACAAGTATGTTTTACTGAGGATATAAAAAGTTGGAAAGTGTCCGAACTAAATGTACAAGATTACTATGTTATAAAATAAAACAATATTTAAATGTTGCATTTTCTCGGTCATACTGAGAACTTTTAGAACGCTCCTTGTATATTTTAGAAGTTGTTGTTGCATAATATTATATTCACATGGATGAATAAGAAATGTATTTGATTGCTCAGAACTTATATTTCATTCTGAATTTGTTTCTACGGAAGCTATAGTTATATTCATTAAACTTTGTTGTTTTGGCTTTTTTACGAACGCTGTTTAACATCTCAGATCATTAGAGTACAATTCAATTCAGAGATGAAACGGCCGTTAATGGCCTTTACTTTTAGGGTTGAAATTCTTTTACATGCCGTCAATCTACGACATAGTATGCACACGTTTACATCCCTTCCGAAGGAAGTCATACTTAGGAATTTTACGCCCGCAAAACTCCATTGATTCTGGTCGGGTTTCAACCCGCGATTTTGGATATAAGAGGCAAGTATGGTTACCACTAGATAGACCGACTTCAATAAACGTGCCTTGCATATTTTCTATTTCAGACACTCTGCTGCAAAAGCAGAGGGCTAGTATTGGGAAAAAAAAAAAAAAAAAAAAAAAAAAAATGCAACACCAGGAAGCTGTCAGCATTATATGTTACATTTTTATTTAATAATTTATGCTAAATTCTTAGAGCGAATAATAATCAAGATCCATAAACTATTGGGGGAGATATTGAACAAGTTTTAATGTTCAATGCGTTTGGTATTTTTCCACTTTAGGAGAAATGAAACAATGTACAGTTTTATTAATTAGTTTTTCTTGAACAGTTTAACATGGAAAATCAAAAGAGGGAATTTCCAAAATGATTTTCGGGTTTTTTGAATGTCTTATAGACAATAAATTAATGGGACTATTATCGTTACACTGAATAGAGCAATTCTCAGTTCAGTAGTTACGGTTGTTGCCGCCAGATTTCAGCGTTTGCAACATGCCGGTGAACAATAAGGAGAAGGCATTTAGTACTCTCGAATATCATAAATTTCGGTCCATTACCATTGTCCAGCCCAACTTCCGCACGGAATGTAGAAAATATCCTCCCTCCGACAATTTCATTTGCAGATTGTATGCACAGTTTGTGCAGACGAGGCGCAAAGAAAAAATACCGGGCGTCCTTCTGTGTGGGAGGAAATAGTGGACCAGGTCAGAGAAGCTTATCAATGCAGCCTTAGAAAATCGACTGCAACTGGGCATACAGAAAACCGCAGTTTAGCGTGTGTTACGAAAGAGACTAAGAGTGAAGCCTTATGACCTTGAACTGTTCAAGCTCCAACACCTCATGCCAAGTACCGATAAGAGGCCTTTTGCATTGAACTGCAGCAGCGGTTAGAAGATGATTGTTTTAGTAACAAACCGTTTTGGTGATTCATTCTTTCATTAAGTGGAGAAGCTAATAACCAGAATGTTCGTTATTGGGGACAGAAAATCTCCATTGTTACTTTGAACATGAGCGAAACTCCCAGAAAGTTAATGCTTTCTATGCTGTTTCCAACGAGTACAGCCTTATCTTTACCGAAAGGATAGTTACAGTCTGATTTATGCGAATGTGATCACTGGATGGTTCGTACCATAGCAAAATGATGACAGAGATATTTACATACTGCAACAACAGGCCCCACCTCATTTCCATCGTGAGGTTAGGATAGTTTTAAACCAGCACTTACCACAAGGATGGATTGGAAGTGGAATCGATGGTGATCAGACGCTTCTGTCTTTTAGCCTTGATTTCTTTAATCCCTTACAATTTTTCTGTGGGATTGCGTGAATGACCAAGTTTTTTTCTCTCTTCTACCTACGACTATACTGAATATGAAGGCTTGTATTGGAACCGTCTTTCAGAATATCGCCAGTGATACGCTGAGGGGTGTGAGTGTGTGTGTGAAGAAATGGCTATCATATTAATACCTATAGATTGACAAAGGCAAATACATTCAGCATCTAGAAACTTTTTAATTGTGTTTTACAATTAAATAGCACTTGTATTCCTATTTTAATTGTAATATGTGCAGTGATTTTTTAAACCCGGACAATGATTTTGGAAAGTCATGTATAGTAAGCTATTATATAGATGATATTATTACTTAAAAACAAATCAGCAGTATAGTGTTCTATTTGGACATATGCATAGTATGATAAAAAAGAAAAAATCTTATAACTATGTAGTTTACAAAATATGAAACAATTAAATATGGATTACGAAATGAAAAATACAATAAAAATATAAGCATTTAATTTTCATTAGCTCTACAAATATTACCAGGTACTTTGGGGTGGAGTCTTCATTTTGGTCATATTTTATGCATTGTATTCTCAGTTATAGATTTTTTAAATTGTTCTCTTAAAATTTTATTAATTGTAGGGAGCTTCAGCATTCATTGCGAGTGCTTTAGAGCTCTAGTATAAAGTGAGCTCCAATTAAATAAAGTAAGAATGATAAATAAATACAACTTAGACAAAATGCTTAACCCAGTATCTGTTATTTATTTTAGCAAAAAATAATGTGCAAATAAAATATTAAATCTGGCTTTCTTTGGAATCTTACAAGTTTCTTTCTTTTTTGTTCTTCTTCTTTAAAACTACATTCTGCTAGAGTTCATCAAAATTTGCTCTTATTCGGAGTTACTGATGTTGAGCATTATCAGGAGAGCCAAATATTTATTTGTTTGTTATTTATTCTGGCAGAGCTAAGGCCATTAGGTCTTCTATTCCACTCTACCAATCTACTATAATTACATTAAGTTATAGTAACGTTGACAATGCTGGTATATAAACATGAGTATATAAATAAATGTATGCTAATACTAAATATGGATAGTGAAAATCTTAACTTAAGGAGAGGAAAAATAAGAAAATAAAAAACAATAATATATTACAAGCACCAGTAATGAAAATGTATACATATGTCAACCTACGTAAATCCTGAAAGTGGAAATAAATATACGAGCAAACATAACATTAAAAACGCTAACAATACTATGAAGATTTTTTAATAGTATTTAACGTCCATTTTTACTACTGACACACCACAGGCGATGGACAATGATGATTCGTGGCATGAAATGATATATTGGGAAAGGATTGTTTTTAAGGAAGGAAAAGTTCTAGGCCTAAGTTTAGGGTCCCTCCCGGCATTATGGAACTGAGGAAAAACTGAAAAAAACCTCAATCGGGGAGGTCGGTAGTGCATGGACTCGAACTCCAGACCTCCCGCTCACGAGTCCGCGCCTTAACGATCTCGACCATCCATAGCGGTAATATGAAGAAGAATAACAACGTTTATGATAGTAATAACAATAATAGAATAACAAATGCTACAAAGTATAACAAAAGGAATCTAAATCAACAGTAATCGATTATTTGTAATAATATTAAACAATTTCTTGCGAAATGCTCCTAAAGTTTGGCAGTCTCTGATATCCGATGGTAATGCTTGTGAAATAAAATGGTTAAATGAAAAAGAATGTCGCCATTATTATAATACAGAAATTATTGTAAATAATATTTTATTTATTATATTCCAATGCAGTCGTTAGTAATATACATAAAATAACTAAACGTAAGAATTCTAGTGATAATCTGCACGAAGAAAGTATTCAGAGATATTGTATGGACACCCCTATAAAGGCTGCTGAAGAACTGCCTGCAGTCACTAAAGCATATATCCCGCCAAAGCGTCCCCATGAAAATATTTTGCGTCTTCTTAAACTACCAGACGCGATCTCCCCGTGTAGGTGGAAGTGGCTAAGGGCTTGAATTATTGATATTGCCAGATATGCGCAAACATCTGCATTTTCCTTTCCTTCTGGTTCTCCTTGTTTTACTATAGCAATAAATATTCTATATTATTCATATAATTATTTCAAAACTTCTTTTCTGAAGGAATCCGTAATGTTCATCCACGGCTCTCTGTGTAATCAAGTACAAAGAATGGGATGAATAGAAGAAAAGAAGAAAAACTGGCATTACATGAAGTAACTTATGCAGTAGCTTTGCAATTTTAAGCTGATAAAAACTCATGGTTGTGAATTTCTCTGACGCCCCGTGTAGTGGGTGAAATGAAAGAATGTCTTATCTGTAATTCTAAGAGAAAGAACTATGTAGCCCAGTGCATTATGGGGGATTTGAAAAAAAAATGGCCTAAAAATTAAAAGAGTGGATTTATGAGTTTAATATTCACATCCCAATGCCCATTGCAGGACCAATTAATGCCAATGGAAAAAGGGGTCAATAACTGACCTAACGGACTTCATAGTGTATATATATTTTTTTTTTCATTATATATTATAGTCATCATTATGACTTAAGAACTTTATATATAAACATTTAGGAGAAGTATTTAGAATAAGTTCCTTTTTTTTCAGAAAGCGCTGCGAGTTCATTTGCATTTTACAAAAATCACACCATTATAAAAGACTTCGTCTTATACAACATATAAAATCTTTCTGATAAATGTATCACATAATTTACTTACTATATGCGTGTAATATGTTAGTCCTGTGGCCTAGTGGTAACCATCTTGCCTCGTAAATTCAATTTTGCGGGTTCAACCCCGGCCAGAGTCGATGGATTTTTTGAGTCCCGAGTCGTAGATTTACGGCACGAAAAAGAACCTCAATCCCGAAAGAAAAGCCCTCTGAGCAAAAGTTAACAGCCATTTCATCCCCATTTCAATCCGTGAATTTCAATGGAAGGCTGATGACCTAAGATGTTAAAGAGCATATGTAAATAAAACCAATCAATCAATCAACCAATGTAATATAATAGTGCAGTAGTAAACATGCATAAGGTATCACGTACATGAAACCGCCACGGGTGACCGAGGCGTTAAGGCGCGGACTCATGAACGAGAGGTCTGGGGTTCGAATCCCAACAGAACCGCTCTTTCTGACTGAGGTTATTTCCAGGTTTTCCTCATTCCTCATTAATGGAAAATGCCCGGTAGTTACCCTAAACATAGGCCTGGATCGCTTCCTTTCTTAAAAAAATACCCCTTTCCCAATTTATCATTTCATTTTATGTATCATCAGTGTCTCAGTAGTAAAAGCGGGCGTTAAACACTATTAAAAATTGTACATGAAAGCAATTATTCAGATTCACACTGCGAACAAATCTAACAGGAAGAGATTTTGCTACATGAGCAGGGTACATGCACTTACCGCATGAAGTGCATGCCTTAATGTGCTTTAGATGTATGTTTCTTGGACATAAATAGCATGGAGCTTTCTTTGGAATATTTTTAACCGCATTATGAGTTACATTTCATCGCAACTCTGTGAATACAGTTCCTTCGCTCATTGCACCTTGAGAATATCTTCAAAAGTATTTATATTATAAATAATTGTTCCTGTACACATGAATAATAAAGCTAGATTGCAATTATGCCCCAAAATAAGTAAAGCCTTTATATACCTTGCATGTAAATCAACATAATTTTTCATATTTATAATGCAAAGTTCTCGAGTCAGTTCCATTCAATAATCTTTCCTTGTGTTCTGTGTAGCCCACTGTCATTAGTGTTACGAATCAATGCTGTAATTTCTGGGTTCAGTCTAACCGGCATTGGGCATTGCCGTATTCCTCTACGAAAAGAATAATGTTCTTACACACTTCATTGCTGCTGTAATGGAATTGTATTAAATTTATCGTTTCGCCTTTGACCTTTATGTCGTAGTTTTGGGTATTTATAGTTAAATAATGAGTTACAGCCTTCTAACTGCATTAATTACCGGTTTGAATCTGACAAATATTATAGCAACACATTTATTGTGAACATATATCAACAATAATTGATATACACAGTCAATTGCCGCCGAATACTGATTTTTTGTTACACTGCACATAACATGACAACAATAAAAGTCGTGAAAGCATAAAACAAGTTTCCCCGTAATACAAGTTGTATGAAACATCTTCTTTGAGGTTAAAAGGTGACCGCCCCCGTCAATATGCAACTGTTAACAAAACATTTTTACAGGTTTACGACAATATTCTTCTGAAGTAGGTGAAGTGCATTTCCTGAAGTTAGCGAAATATTCAAGTACTGTATTTTGAGTAGTCAAAAGTATTTGTCACTAGGAGATCGGGCAGATCTAAATCTGTACTTCACCCTCCATGCTTCCATTTATTTTTCTTATTTTTACTCTGTCATTTACTACTACCAGGCTTTAGTAATAAACCTCCTTCGCTTAAGCAATATTTTAAGTCTCGACCTCTAAGTACTCCGCAGCCAGCGGGGCCCCTACACCATCTACGTATATACAATCTTAATTATAAAAAATGCTGGAACTGTCGTCTTCCGTGGGCTAAAAAGGTGCTGTATCGACCACTGTAATGTTTTTATTTTACATTCCGCAACTCCACTTATTCTAATTTTGTTGGTGAACTTCCAAGATTTGCATTACATTCATCTAGTTATTCCTCTATTAAAAACTGTAAGATATTTTTGTTTTGCACGAAGCAGTTGCAATAAAATTCTGCACAATATCGTGAATTGCAATTCTGGAAGGATGCAATTCATAAGGAAAGCTGTGATTAAAGTGCTCATAGTTATTCGTATTTAAATAACTTTCACACAAAATTGCGTTGCTGTAAAGACATCTGTCCAACCATCTTCGAGGATGGATCGCTAGGGAACAGGTTCAGTTGAAGTACATGACAACGCGGTAAGCTGTTTCGGAACCGGGGTGGCGGAAACGGTAACTCTTGGGATTCGCATTTGGGAAACTCCGGGTTCCAATTTTGACCTCAGAATATTTCATCGTTTCTTCAGGCCGCTTAGGCGAGTACTGGGATGGGATCTTTCCATGAATTTTACGCTTTGCCATTTCATACCTTTGGTTCTGTTACAGGGTCCAAAGTGTCAGGCGTGATGAATATGTGCTGTGTGCAGTGTGACCGTAGCTTGTGATTTGAAAATGTTCCTGCTTTAGCGTCTGGTATGGGAGCGGCCTTCTGAGAGACTCGTAATTTTTAGAGGGCGTGAATCCGTAGGCCTCAGGGTGTTTTATCTGGAAACATTGTTAGAGATGGCGTTTATATCCGTACTTCACCTCTTCGGATACTGGACGCCCAGTGTCTCCCTTATCTAATCCTTTCTTCCCGAAGTAGCCCTCACTGTAGGCATAGGCACAAATGGCCAGCCTTCGAGCAAAACTGAAGTACGGAAATGTCCTCCTCCTTCGTGCCAATCTAATCCAATTCAAGTTTATCCTGCATGTTGTATAAGAAATTTTCGACATTAATCGCACTGATTATTAATTATTATAGCTTCACGGGATTCCAGCCGAGCGAACTTGTCAAATTCCAAAATGAAAATGACCAAAAGCTTGCAGTTTGTTTATGTACACGCTCTTCTAGCAAATTACTTAAATGTCAATCCTGATGGTGTAGTGGTTACCATACTTGCCTCCTAAACCCAAGATCTCGGGTTCAACCCGGCCAGGACCGATGGATTTTTTTCGGGCGTAAAAATCCTAAGTATGACTTCCTTTGGAAGGGAAGTAAAGCCGTGGGTCCCGTGTCGTACATTTACGGCACGAAAAAACCTCAAGCCTGAAAGAGAGGCCTCTGAGCAAAATTTGTCGTCCGTTTCACACCCTGAATTGAATGGGACGCTGATGACCTGAGATGTTAAAGAGCGTCCATAAATAAATCGATTAAAAATTATTCAAATTGTATCATGTTGTGAAAATCTACACTTTTTGCTTACTTATAGCACGACATAAATATTTAGTGCACTGCAGCTGCAAACATTTATAACTACACTTACGATATTGCTGTGAATAACTGACATGGTGATAATTCTTAACGGCTCTAGCTGAAAAATCTAATAAGTACTAGAATCTTCTTGTGACTTGAAGCTGTCCCTGACTCCCCGTCAATTTCAGTGCAATTGAAATAATTAATATTTGTAATTTTAGAGTCAGCAACTCAGTAATTATGTGAAAGTATGTTATGCATTTCCTTTCTGTGGAGGAACTTTAATGATCAAATACGTATATGTAGGATTAATATTGTATAGTGGTTAAACGAGATCATAAAGTGTATTTGTTGGTAATATTTAAGAGATGACATGTAGTAATATAGCAAGGTAAGGAAAAACTCACGTCTTTCTCCGGATACAGAAAGACTAGGCAAAAGTCAGACAATACAAGTTAATCCGTTCAGGTATGCAGCTACGGTTGGAAATGACCCCGCCTCAGGGCAGACACCGGCCTGTTTGGTGGCAAAGTTGCAGGTGTCCGAGTAAAAGAGTTACGTTGACAGTAACGTATGCAATCTGTTTAAATTCACCTTACTGACGAATAGCGGAGCATTTGGTTTGACCAAAATTGTCCAGGGAATAGAAATGAAGATCAGTGTGGTAAGCGCTGACCTATGAGTGACGTTAACACAAAATTGGCGGAAGTATTTCGCGTTGTTGCCCGTGGATAGCGACATTTTGTATTCTGTATAAAAGGGATAGATTTTACCCAAAAGTCGCGCATTTTCAGATACGCTTGGCTGCCGTCGCCCGGAGATCAGCGGAAGAGCGTCCTAAGCACCAAGTACCAGTTCCGGTGAAAACGAAGCTTGCGTGTCAGTCACCACGCTAATTGCCGATACAATATCATTGAGCTGCATTAAGAATTCTGTTGAATTAACAATCTCTTCGCACTCGGCCCCATTTGTTTAACACAATAAACTTACGTGTTTGTCAAGATCACCTTTCCTGTGGTTCGACGTCAGACGTGAGTTTGCCTGAATATTCATGTTAAGGAGAATAAACGATATCGACAACTAAACAACGAATCGTTATTTATCGTCACCTTTTTGCATCGAAATCACATCACTCGGTCCCGGCTGGCCCACAGCCCCCAAAATCCAGCAAAACGCTCTCGAGAGAGTTGCATCGAAGAACAGCACCGGTGGTCTGCAGCAGCCGTTGCGAAACCTGCGATCAGCGGACCTAAAATTATTTAACGCAGCAACCATACAGCCCAATCCCATCTCCCACTTACAAACAAATATCAAACTGGCCATCAAAGCGGGGTCAATAATAAACGCCCGCCATCCACTATTCTTATTACAGACTTTACCAAAATAAGAATAGTTTTCGTTGGCAAATGCTGTTTCTCTAAATCTTCCTATATCATAAAATATACTCATAGTACAAGAACAATAAATCTACTCAATTTTCTGTTTTGGACCTAACACGGCTTCATGTATGGATTGAAGCGGAAGCTTGGTTGACTCATCACAGACTCTACTAGAGCTATGCACATTTCTCTATGGGTCATAATAGGCTTACATTTTTTTTTTTCGAGAAACGCTATTGGTCTCAGCATCAAATATGAAATCCTATACAGTATTCACTGTAATTTATCCCGAAAGAAGTGAATGGAATAGCAGATCATTCCCAAAATAAAATAGGGACCTGTTAGTTTTCAGACGTCTCCAAGACCAACTTTCCTATTGCAGCTGTAGTAACCATTGTAGAAGACCACTTTTATTTCATTATGAGAAAAAACACTTCGCTATTCCAGGCTGAAGTATAAGTCATGTTACAGAGCATCTGAGAGATTATCGATAGGCACACATTCACACTCTCAGACAATCAAGCAGCACTATGTTCAGATAAAATCTGGTTCTTGAATGCCTAAAGAATATTTGCAAAACACAATTGTGTTGATATGATGTGGGTGCCAGGATATAGTGGTGTTCAGGGCAATGAAGACGGAAATGGTCTTGCCAAAAGAGTGCTGAGAATGCGTTATAGAGCCTAAACCTGTGGTGGATGTATCAGCGCAGGTTGTCAGGGACTGGATAACCAAGAAAATACAGACATTCATGGATGCAAGCACCCTAAAAATCATGATGAAAAGACCAAACAAGGGTCTTTTCTTGCTAAGCATAAAGCAATTATCTTGAATTGCACGGGCCACTTCCTCCTAAGAGGACAGCTGCACACAATTAGAAAGCAGCTCGATTTCTCTTTCCGGAGATATAAGGTGGCAGATGAAATTGCCTCTCATATCCTTTGCAAATGTGGCAGAGTATCTGGAGTTCTGTCCATAGATTTAAGGTAAGATCAGAGGTCAAATTAAAAAAAAACATCAACTTTTAGTTTTTGATTCCAAATACTTATTTACATTTTCTGCTTATTTTGATATATCATTTATTCAAAAATTCCAATTGTAAGGGCTTTAATTAGGTAATGCGTTTTATATGTCAAACTCCTTTTTTAATGCCACACACAATTGCATAAAATGAAACCATTTGTTATAAAAGGTTTTGTTTTGATGTACTTTGTTGGTAAATTACTGTTTCAAATGGCAATAATACTCACTGCTTATATGTTTATTTTTTGAGGCAATTGGAAAGTTTAGTGATTAGTTTGAGTTTTTCAAGCTATACATCCAAATTTTCTTTGCTAAATACATCAAATATCATACCTTGGTTCACCATGATTTATAACAATTTAAAAAGAAGGAAATAGTTATTACAAAACACAATCAGCAAAGCAAGGTAGTAGTGATAATGAAAATAATAGGCATATTTCTGAAGGGAATAAATAATTCAGTGAATGATAAATCAATTTTTTATACTCCTTCTAGTGCTTCCAAGAAAAAAATTTCTGGTTATCATATGCAAGATATAGAAGACGGCATAGGAAATATTAATATAGTGTGCCTGTATATTTTGATTATTATTAAGTGAAACTGTCTCCTGGGGTGGTAATATTACTTTGTGTGAAGATCCAGGTGGAAGAAATGGATTGACAATTAGTTGTATTAACTGTAACGCTGTTTTGGTTAGAAGTGAAAATTTTACAATATATATACATTTTTCTCACAAATTGTTGAAGATAGAAGCATTGTAATATACAGCTGATCTAATAATTTCATTCATTGTGTAGGAGTAGATGGCGAGAGGAAGTGTGATAGGAGTTTGATTCGACATTGTTGTTGTTTCCTGCCAAATAACTCTTCTTGTCGATCTGCAGGGAAGTTGCTGATTTTTGAGACTTGATAGTGCCCGGTTGAGTGAAGGAAATTAAAGATGATGTTTGATGAGAAAAGACACTCTGTTATCTGCGAGTTGACGTCATTTATTGAGTCAACAAGTGCGTACCAGGGCGTTTCTCGTTGGACCGAAGTAACAAGCCAGTTGGCAGACGCGCGTAACTATAACTTGACAAAAAGTAGTTTCCTGTACAAAGCATGCTTTGGCGTGAAGATTAAAGAAGGTGTCTCGGCGTAATGATGTGGGAGCTCATGTACTTTGGCCGCTCTTGCTCTGACCGCCCCAAAGAAACGCTGAAGATTACCTATCAAGTGCCGAAGACTGATTTCCAGGTCGAGTGCTCAGGACTAATTCTCACTGAAAGGTGATTTCATGTGCGCGGCCGGTCCTTAAATACTCTATAAGACTCGCTTGACCACGTGATAAGGGGAAGATATATTTTCGCGCCACTATGAAATTAGACATCCTTATAGGCTATCGGTGACATCATGGGATTTCGCTCCTATTTGCTAGTCCAATTTTATGGCAGTGTCTGCTCCGTGATTCGTCTTCAGTTCGATTTCGGCAGCCAGGTCCGTTACAGATCAATAGCCTGTAACGGAGCTCCAGGTGTCACAGCAATGCCTCCACTAGCTTGCCATCTGAAGGAGGGTAACATTCCTTTCCCCCGAACACAAAGAAAGGTTTACTCCATTGTCTACCAAAATGATCTCTCTGCCGTCCGAGCGATAATTCCTGGTTTTCGTGATATTTCCTTACTCACAAGAACCCTTTACTTACATTTAACTGAAATGAAATAATACATATATTCTTATCAATCCCTTCTCATTGATAGGATACCAAGGACGGAATCATTTGCTGAGCTCTAGTTGCAGGCCATACGCATAAAATTTGTTGTACATGAATATGTTTAATTTTTATAAAAAATTCTGTTATAAACAATAATAACGTCTTATTTTTATAAAGTGCATTCTCTAAACTAAAGATCAGAACTTATTATTAATGAAAAATAGACAGTAAAAGTTTCACTGCGGTATCTGTAATACTTTCTGAGAAAAAGGTACATAAAAATAAATAAGTTTGCATTAGTAATATAGGGCCTCTATTATGAACATAAATGATCTTCCATTAATGTCTAATTGGAACCAATGCACCTTTTTAAAAGACCGCTTGTTAATTAAGAGAAAGGAACACGCAAACAATGCTAGAGGTGGACGTGCTGGGGTACTTTAATGCACCTTCACTATTTTACATTGTGTTTACAACAACCCATTTAATTCTTTTCTTTTAAATACGGAATGTACATTTAAAATCAGAGTAATTGCGAACATGTGGCTACAATTTTTTAATTTTATTAGCAAATATCATCAGTAATATAGCATTCTAAACAACATTCACCTGGTATACGTAATTGAAAAGCTAAAAAACGTACAGGTGAAGCGATGTACGAATATGAAATGAACACAGGGGGTAAAATTGTAACTCATACAGAATGTTGGGCAAACCTTGCATCATAAGCAAATGCAGGGACAGAATCGTAAAAATTGCCTCCTGGTTTACAACATGCATGCCATTCCAATTAAACACAACAGGTATGTCTACCAATAAACTTTATGTCGTAAACCAAAATTCCATTCCCTTGGTGACCTATCCAGTGTTCAAAAAGCGCTCGTACAACAGTGGCATAATGCACAGGTGTGCCGTCCGTGTTGAAACCAGACCAGATCTTTGGCTGTTAAGACACTTGTATTATCGTGCTCGATTTCGATCCAACTTTGCACATAAATATATAGCTAGAAATATTTATTTGTACACAGTCATCTAACATGTTCCTTGCGGTAATACTGAGAACCTCCCTCATTGCAAGTTCATAATTACAGATTCAGGTTCATAAATGCGATTGTTTACTCAACTATAAGAAGAAAACAGATGGTACCACATGTGAAAAACTTGACACTATCAGTTTAGATGTTGATGATGATAATAATATTAGTATATAATAATAATAATAATATGTATCAAAATGAATGCCCTTTGAACAACCTATTTAATAAAACTAAAACATAAAAAATTACTCTATCCCCTCTTAGTGCCAAAACGCATGTCTATTGGTACTTTGTGGATCCCCCCCTCCGTTTAGCGAGATTGCTGAATACTTCTGAGATTTAGTCATTTGAAAGGCACGGAAATGATGACGATGTGTCTGGCCGAGTCTTGCAATTAAGAATCACTAAGCTGCCTAGTCAAGGAAAAATCTCCACTGCTCTACCGCTGGGCTGGTCATCTTCAATATTACATCTATGAAAATGTATTCCAAAATGCTGAGATGATTTGATATTTGTAGGGTAAATACATTCTTTCAGTTAATAATTCCACGTATTTATTAAACAGTGCACTAATTACATTTTGAAAATAATCTGTAATCAATGACTTTAATATGCAAGCGAATTTGTCTTTCTGTGGGAGATTGAAGGCTTTGTTAACAAGTATAATAATTTTAATGGTATAGAAGAATATAAAATTAATTAGTTTCAAATTATAACTTTGACAAAATTCCCTTATATACCAACATTATTTTATTAAATTTTCATTTTTAAAAATCATTACCTACTGCTTATACGATTGGACTAATGAAGAAGGCTATTACATTTATTGGGTATACTTATTAGTGTTACAATGTACCAGATACTGGAACTTGCCTTATCATTAGCGTCATATGGTGAAGAAACAGGAAATACAATAAGCCTCAATGAGCCATCTGCCGGCGACGCGCAGGTGGCAATAACCAGTCGACCGACGTTATCGATCCATATTCTCCCCCTCGAGATCATATGTGTGTGTGTGTGTGTGTGCAAAATCGGCCTGTCAGAAAGCCAGCTGTAGTTTTTTATTATAGTTTGATAAAATCTACTTATATATGAATGTGACTGTCTTATTATGTGAAACCGCAACGGGTGGCCGAGGTCGTTAGGGCGCGGACTTGTGAGCGGAAAGTTCGGGATTCGAATCCCGCCAGGACCGTCTTCCCTGATTCACGTTTTTTTTCCAGGCTTTTCTCAGTCTTCATAAATGGCAAATGCCGAGGAGGTGCCCTAAAATTAGGCCTGGAACGTTTTCTTCCTTAAAAAATAAATCTGTCCCAATTTACCATTTCATCTCATGTATCATTAGTGCCCACCGTCTGTGGTACCTCAGTAGTAAAAACACGCATTAAACACCATTAAAAATTATTTTGTGAGAATTAAACTTATGTAATAACTTTAAATCCCACTGTAAAAGATATGCGCTTGATACTGCGAAAACAGAATCTTGTCTAGCAGTCTGTGGACACTTTGTAGAAAACGTCCTGGTGATTTAATTTCACAAAGAGATACTCTAAGTACAATCGTTAAAATTTAGGGGAAAAGAATCGATATAAATGATACAATTTCTAACCGAAAACGACGTGTTCTAAGAGAACAAAAATTTGATAGACAGGGGAGAAACATTAGAGCGTTCTCCATAGTGTGTTACATAAAACATGCATTTCAAAACTTTTGATCTCATAGAACTACTATATTTAAAATACTGAAGCCTTACAGGTAGTTGTAGCCCAAGGTTTACAACTGTTTGGAGACCTAATTTGTGTAAATTTCTGTAATTGGATTTTGCACCATATTGTTGATCCGCAGTTATTAATTAGTCTCTAATCAATAACTCTTAGTTTCTTTTACAACGTTACGTTTGTGCAAAAACTACAGGCATTGCGGATCATAGAAAATCCGCTATTAATTCATCAAGTCCTCCTGTCTATGGCTGCATTGCATATAATAGGGTCCGTATTTTTTTAATATACTACAAATTCAGAGATGCGTCGCATGCACAATTGCAGAGACTTTTGGAAACTTAAACGACAATGAGACACAAATAGATGTATTCAACAGGATATTCGACATATGTAACTTTTTTGAAGGCTTTGAGGGAGATTTTTGATAACGTGACAAATTTCACAGAGTTATAGCCCTCACTCTATTACTATTATTTACTATATAGTCTATAGAAATACGCGTCACACTATAAATAAACCGAAACAAAATATAGAACCAGAAATTGAAAGAATTTTGGAAAGACTACTTTCTGTATGAATAATACCATTAGAAGACGGGCACACGTTGCATCTGATTTATCAGAGTTTAGTACGCATGTATAGCATGAAAATAAGATTCTGTGCGTGCTTTATTATTCATAATCGTTTAATTTTCGGGAAGATTACAGGCCCACACCCTGATTCTGGGCTAGTAACCACGACGTGCACATAAGTCTGAACTGGGACTAACGTTAGGATATGCAATTCGTGCAAGATGCAGGACGGAGGGCAGAAAGTCACAGCTTGAACATTCAAAAGCGAGCTATAAGGACAACCGGCAGTCGAGTTTCCCGCTTCACATCAACCAGCTTCCGTTTAGTCGCAGGTATGGTTTGATGCACGCTGCCAATATCGAATCACTCAGTTTCCCTGCAGCAGTAGTAGATTTCGTTTGAACATCCATGGCCATGCTCACTGGAGAGTGTTACGCGTGTTACCTCTGTTTTGTAGTTACGACAAGAAATTTACATGTGCGTTTCATATGTGAAAGTAAAGTCTTGCAGGGATGTTAGAAGAAGTTTAACTGAATATGCAGGCGTAGATGTTTTAAAAGATGCCGTGCTAAAAATTGTAAACAAATTTAAAGAAACCGGGCCTATTCTCCATCAGAAGCGAAGGGTAAGAAGGCGTGTGCTTACTGAGGAGAAACTTGATGAATTTGGAGAAAGATCAGAATATTGTCCTTAAAATTTCCTTTGAAGACTTGCACAGGAAACAGGTTTAGTTGAGCTCAGCTTAGCGGACTACCAAGCGCTTAAATCAGCATGGTCAATATTGTTCACTTATTGCAGCCACGTGACCTTTAGAATAAATTTCAGTAATATATTTCTGCAAAAAGTTAGTGATGAAGTAATATCTGCGTCTTATTTTATTTTGTCATAAAGTGTCTTTTGTTCAACGCAGAATTTGTTGTTGAATTGATTTGTTTACGGACGCTCTTTAATATCGCAGGTCAACAGTGTCACATTCAATTCAGGGCGTGAAACGGCCAACAAATTTTCCTCTAAATCCTCTTTTTTCAGGTTTGAGGTTCTTTTTCGTGCCGTAAATGTACGACACGAGACCCACGGCTTTACTTCCCTTCCGAAGGAAGCCATACTTAGGATATTTTATGCCTGAAAAAATCCATCGGTCCTGGCCGGGCTTGAACCCGCGACCTTGGGTTTAGAAGGAAAGCATGTCAACGCAGAATAACAAATATTGCATATATAAATCAGGATTTATATAGGAAACAACAATCTAGGCATGGCGCTTAGTAATTATTCATAGTAATTGTACTGTAATTGTAAATTGTACTGGGAGAACTGGAATCAGTTGCTATAATGTTACCCCTGGGAGTTACCCTTGTGACTGGCCGGTCCGCCAGTTACCATAAAGTGGACTACTCGAGTGTGAAATATTCTGTATTTTGATTTACACTCGCTGTCTCAAGTTAAGGTAGACGTGTGCACATAACTTAGCGGCAACCCGTTTAGTTAGCTACAATGCAAGTAGAGATTTACAAGAATCCAATAATTTCATGGTGCGTGTATATGAAAATGTATTTTTTAATTTTCTTCAGCTGATAGTGAAAAGTAAGATAACAGGATGGCATACCTGGTGCTGTGTTGAAATGTGTCTGAACATGTTTAGTTATATTAAAATACAATATATAATTATATTTAAATGTGCATGTGACAATATATTAACAATAGTAATATAATTAACTTTAATAGTGTAGTGTTTCATTTGTAGGTGAAATCAGTTACCGTGGATAAGGTGAACTTTGCATTTGATTCGCTATATCGATTTGGATTTTTAAGGGCGGTAGAGGTTACTCGGTACCCCAGCCTTGCTCAAGAGCTGGCCGTTTGCGCGTAAGCTCCAATGGTGTACTTCCGGGAGGAAGAGATTAGGTGAGGGAGGAGCAGAGCAGCCAGAACCCATGAACAGCTATGCGCGGATGAAAACAGGGTCCCTTGCATGTTTCCAGATAAAACATCCCTCGAGATTTTCGAGCTCCTAAAGGCCCAGATATAGCCACTTAAACTATTGACACGATGCATCGCCCACATATACCGTGAAAATAACTGTCTGCATGAAAAATGTTCCGTAGAACGTTATAATCTGTAATATAGTGGAAATTGACACGAGACTGCAGGTTATATCGTTGAACATTACGTTGAATAGACTTCACTAATAATCTAACAATAGCAGCAAAATAAACAGTTTAAAATAGCTGCTTTGCTTTAACTGCTAATCCTGGATTTCTCCAATTGGGGTACATAAGATTTAAGTGCATCAATTGTAATAGCATTTGAGATATATGCGTAAAAAACAGCAGTAAAAAGACAAGCTCTTCCTTTAGTTAATATTAAACTTTTGAAATTTCATTTGCACTGTTTCAAAATTGCATTAAGCAGGAAATCTCAGGAAAATAATACGTAAAAATGATGTCAAATAATGCAAATTAACGTTAACCCGCACTGTAGTTATTTACGATTTCAGTTATGCAACAGTAACTCAGAACTGACAAAGTATTCACCACTTTGTGTCGCTCAACTGCATCGGTACTCCAGGGACGCATAGTGGGCTCGCTATTCGCTTCGTTCGTCAAGCTCCAGTACACATTATGGCACGAACGGGATGCACTACTCCAAAGAGGAAATGTATGATCTTCCCCATAGGAAGCAAACTAGAATCCTTCCAAATGATAGTCCATTACGTCGACTGTTTCGCCTACAATTATATAGCTATAGAATGGCCTTAGTCCTGCAATCTTTAGCAAGTATGCCAATTTTAGTCACTTGTTTAGTTCCTATTAAATTTTAAGAGCTTATTAAATAATTTTAGAAAAGAAAATTCTATTTATGGATTAGTAGTAGTGCTACAAAGTTCAGCTTGAACTGCGGTTCGGCTATATGTATTAGTATATCAGGTGTAACAATAAGGCATGGCCAAACTTTCGGGACACATTCCACACACTTGGAAGAAGAAAATATGTTATATGCACATGGGTCCGGAAACGCTTTATTTTCATGATAGAACTCATTTTCTACAACTCTTCATAGTACATTAATATTGGGAAATACACAAGAACAGAACGTACCAGCATGCCACATGAAACTCTTTCTTATATGAAATGTTCAGAATGCCCTCCGCTACATGCATTAACATTTCGAATGGAACATAAAACACTGGCGTGAACCTAAAAATTATAACTTTCAGAGGCAACCAAGAGGGCATTTTGAACATTTCATGCAAAAACAGTTTATTCTGGTATGCTGGAACGTTCTTTTTATGTGTGTTTCACATGATTAATGGACCATGAAGAGTAGTAGAAAATTAGTTCTAACATGGAAATAAAGCGGTTCCGGACTTATGTTCACATGAAATATTTTCCTCTTCTAAGTGTGAGGATTGTGTCCTGAAAGTTTCAGCGTACCTTGTTGTTACATCTAGTATACAGTAGATACACAAGTAAAACTAGCATAATCAGAATGGGGAGGATCTTTTCAGAACAAAATTTTATACTGTTATTTGGAAAAGAATGCACTGCCCGTCTCTACCGCTTACCTCCCTGTAATGCATTTTTTCCATATTTTTTTTTTTAGAATTAAGCGCTTCTTTTTTACTCTATACATTAACATAGAAAGCCCCTAAGCGCCGCGACGCTTATAACCTTTTGTGTTAACTTCAATGTGGAATGAGTTGGGATGAAGGAACGCTACAAAGTCTTGCTGTCCTCCCAGGACCACTAGCCTACTCCCTTTCTTTCATTCCTAATTGTACAATAATGGGAAAAAGAATACCGGCTAGAAAATAATTGCTACTTTGCTCAATTCTTTCAAGGTCATCTGACAGTTTTTTGCTGCGATTATGAATGGGTAAGAGAGAAGGAAACGCGACTCTTTTAATAATGTTTAACGCCCGTTCTTACTGCTAGGGCATTACTGGCGATGATATATGAGATAAAATGATAAATTACCAAAGGATTGAAAGAGACCGATTAAAACATAAACGAACACACTCAAGGATGGTTCAAGGAGAATAAGAATAACTTTGTGCGTACGAGTAAATAAACAATAACCGACCTCGTTCTTTTCCCCAGAAAGCATGAATGAATACTAGTACTAATACTAGTAGTAGTAGGGTAGCAGCAGCAGTAATAATATAGTTATAGTTGCAGCAATAGTAGTAGAAGTAGTAGAAGTAGTAGTAGTAGTAGTAGTAGTAGTAGTAGTAGTAGTAGTAGTAGTAGTAGTAGTAGCAGCTAGTGGTAGTAGTAGTAACAGTAGTAGTAGTAGTAGCAGCAGCTAGTGGTAGTAGTAGCAGTAGTAGTAGTAGCAGTAGCAGTAGTAGTAGTAGCAGTAGTAGTAGTAGCAGTAGCAGTAGTAGTAGTAGTAGTAATAGTAGTAGTAGTACTTATTTAAAAAGTATGTTAGTTACAAATATATCTCATCCATGTAGCACGGGTCCTGGGATCGCACGCACTTTTATAGTGCACCAAGAAATACATGAAATTGCATAAGCCGATACTTCATATTTAAAGTAAAACAATATACATACTAAAATAATGCAAGTAAATTAATAAATAAATGGAAACGGAATAAATAAAATATAATTTTAAAAATACATAAATGAAATGAACATAAAAGCCAACAGCGCAAAAACAAATAACTTCCACCACTTACACATGTGTATAAATCTGTGTCCAGTGTATACTAAAACGATATAAATAAATTAATGAATAAATGAAAAAGGGAATAAATAGAATAAAATTTTAAAAATACATAGATAAGATGAACAGAAAAGACAACGGTACAAAAATAAATAACTTACACTCCCACACACACACATGTATAAATATCTGTGTAACGTTCCCCTATCCCCTCTTCCAAGTCGCTGCCTTTTCGGATCTGTGTTACTTTGTTTAAAAATTTACCGTTCGCTCCCTCTTTCTCTTTCATGGCTGCCAGTAAAGTCCAGCACTGCCAATACTCTTCCCACCCCCCGTTAACAAACGGGCACAGTAGATACTTTATTTCCGTTCTTCCGTCCCCTTGCAGTACAACAGAATATAATCCCAAGATTCTTTCACTGCACATATTGGGCAGATTCTCGTGCCCCCCCCCCTTTTCAGTTTTTTGATCATCGGCCACGCGCCTTACCTAAAACAAGCGAGTCCCTGATTGTTGAATTTACCCCTATTTGGATCTATTGTTCTTCCCCCATCCGATTTTCAGACCCGATTATATCTCCTGCAAAACTTTTCTGCATACTCCGAAAGAGTTCGCTGTCTATTAATGTCCCTCAGGCATTTCTTAATTTCCCTCCAAGACCGCCTCCTGTCTCCTTGCCCTGCGATCCAAATGTTAATCATTCCTACAGTTTGCAGAAACCCTCTTAATTTTGAAATCCATATCTAATCCCCCCATTCCCCATCAGCTGCCCAATATATCAGATCGCCCTAGTTCGTAGCCAGTACTTCACTGCTAGGAGCCTGCATTCTATAATATTGCACTGCATAATATTCCCACTCTTAATATAGCTTTCAGAAAACCCATTTTCATCCGATTCAAATTCTCTGTTCGCTGTTAGCACCAAATTTTGGCTCCATAAGTGATTGTAGATTGTACTTCTGACCCACATGCTGTCTCTAACAGCTCTATCATCACTCTGGAAATCCGCTCGTGTAAAGAGCGTTTCCGTTGCTTTCATATTCGCTTTAAATTGCGCCCCATAAATGTGTTTAGTCCATCCTCCATTCATTGAGAAAGTTAGTTCAAAGTACACGCTCACTTTATCGAGTGTCCATCTTGCAAATATCCAAGTTTCTGCTTTGCTAAAAACGTTTCCCTTCTTGAAGGCTACTAATGTTCACCATAAGTAACCACATATCAACAGCAGGTCTGGTAGTTTGTTTAGTCTACGCTGTAGTCCTTCTATCGTAATAGAAACAATGTCATGTTATCCGCGTATAACAAAGCTGGTACCTGCATATCTCATAAAGCTGTATTTTCTTGTAACAATGCATCGATTGTGTCCTCAATATTAAAGAGTAGGGTGTGAAGCCGTAACAATGAGATGACGTCCCTAATTAACATACTAAAAATATTAACATAATCAAAGATATTATAAGTATTATTAAGGCTAGTGTGTACAATTTATGTATATTCATGTTAGTTGTTAAGTTATTCATGCATTGTATATTTTTGAGTATTTTTTGGGTAACAGAAAAGAAAGTCTGGCGACAGACCTTTTAGAATAGATGCCAGACAATATAGAGAGGGTGAATATGTTTTGTGTAATAGACAAAGAACAGATGACCAGGAGTCGTCTTTGTATTTAATCCTTTGTATAAGAAAGGGTCGCCTCTCTAGAGCTTCTGTTAACTTTTATTTTTAGTTAGCCTAAAAAAGGGAACAATAGGAAACTTGCAGAATAGACAGCGAAAAAAGTCATATTTCTACACTTGTGTGAACCATAAGGGAGAAATGGAAATCAGGTTAATATGAAGGCCAAGGAGAGCTCTGAAGCTACAGGGCAGTAAGTGTAGAGCCGTCAAGGTGGAGAGAAAGAATTGAGCCGTAAGTGTAGAGCCGTCAAGGTGGAGAGAAAGAATCGAGCAGTAATGGTTAATCCCTGAGTAAAGGAAAGAATCGAGTGATATCGAAGTGTAGATAATTGTGATCCGGGAGAGTGAATTTTAATATAAAGAATAAAGAACTTTTGAACTAACCAAAATTAAAAGAAGGAAAATGTTGCGATAGACAATTAGTTCGGTTAGGGGGAAGCAATAATATATATCGTTCAACAGAACTTAGAAAGGCAATCTTTTACATTGAACTAGTGACAAGAGGAAATAAATAGCGCCATCTTCAGTCTTTAACTTTGCACATATATTTCCTAATTCCCGACTATTTCCACCCATTGACCTGAAAAGGTAACAAAATATCCAGCTATATATATAAGAAGCTAGCCGTGGCAGAGCGACGGATCGAGACAGCGGCGGTAGAGAAGAAGAACTTCATTTGATTCTACAAATACTATTACTGTCATAATTAATTAAAACTCCCATCCATTGACTTCTTCCTCTCCCCCCATTAAAACGGATTCAGGTGACCGAATGTAACCCTGCCGTACACTTCTCATACTAGAGAAATTCCCCAAATACTCTTGTTTCTGTCGAACGTAAAGTAGAAGTCAACATTTCTGTATATTGCCTGTAATGTCCGATAATTTTTGTTGACATCCCCTTCATTCGTAATTTGTGCCATAGAGCTTCCCGATGAACGGTATTTTTATATCAATTTAAATTATTATTATATTATCCTGATCCTACACTAATTAAGAGCTCATTAATATGAGTAGCATATAGTTATGTAATGTGTGTCTATTTGTAGTTATTTTGGTGACATTTTATTGGGGAATATTATCACGCATATGGTCTATATAGAGATGAAATTAGATTATGATCAGAGTGAAAATACTAGTTTATTTTACTTAAAATATGCAATTGTATAAGGAATTGTTCGCAGGAATGTCTTGTCGAGTCTCTTTCTGCTGATCAGGCAGGGTCTTTAAGACTTACTCAAAAGAGTTTTACTGCCTTAAGAATTTCTAAGCGAGGAGTTTTCTTCCATGTGGTGGAAGATCGAGTCGGCGTGAAAACTGTATGGAATATAATTAAAAGTGCGATTGACTTACCGGTCATAGCCTTCTTCAAAGTTGAAGTGACAGCCTATGGTTGGGTTCGTTTCACGAGTATAGAAATCTAGCGAATAAGGTGATAGTGAGTGTTGTCCAGCCAGCCAATAATAAAAATTGTTAGTAAAAGGGCGCTAACTATCGCTTGGGTTTTTGGCAATGACTCCTTATTTGTATTCACAATAAAAGAAGGTAATCGTTCGACAAAAAAGGTATTCTCAGACACTCAAGGTTCATTCGCGTAGTCCTTCAAGAAGCAGGCAACGACCAGGCAGTCCGGGGCAGGCCGATGCTAATCAGGCGATGAAGTCCGCGCTACAAGTCTAAGGCTATACTCGCTTTAAGCAAGCTATACGCCGCTTATACGTTAAGCACAGAAGAAGAGCTTCAAATATTACAGTCTAGAAATATTCGCCTTTATTTTCACCAGAATCTAAATTTGAGCGTCTAGTAACATTTCTTCAGTGCTGCACGCCCCGTTAGTTAATCCAGTGAGATTGAGTCTTAGCGCACAAAGAAGGAAATTCACGCGTCCACCAAATTCGCTTCGCCCAGCTGACCGAAACGGGATAAGAGATGACCGAGAGGCATCAAAGAGCTTCTAGAAATAAACTTAATTATCATGGTACATTGTGTTGTATGTCTTCTTCGCCTTAAAATTTCCATTGTCACTCAAGGAGATGTTAGGACTGCTTTCCTTCATTTTCCAAACACTTATGAACACACGAAAATATGTACCACTCAATTACTTTGGATAAACTGAATTTATTTTTTAACAGACGATCCTCCTCAGTTCCTCTAAGGTGTGTATATTTGTCCTGTATATTTCAACTTTTACCCTCATCTTCGCTTCTACTCTCGAACACTTCGCATTTCCCGTAATTTTTAACTAACTTGTATCTTGATCATCAGTGAACTTTTCTTTGAACTATCTTCTGACTGTAGGGCAATTTCCGTACACACGTAAGAATCGTAAATAAACACTCGTTGTGGAATATAATGCTTAGGGCTATTATCCATAGCTTTCTAGCACACTACCGTACACTGTTTCAATGCTTTTCCCTGAAGCTCGCGAATCTAGACCGTGACCTTGACCGACATCGCAGCTAGGGTGACTGACTGAGACTCTTAATCTATACGTAACTAAACAAGCAATTTTTATATTTATTGGGAGTGCTCCAAACCTGCAAAGTCAAATAATGACAAAAGGAATCTTATTGTAATATTAAAGAGGGAATCAAATAAAAGCACATAAAAGGAATGTAAAACAAGAAGAAACATTTGCCCCTTCAATAACGCCAAGTAGAAAAAGAACTCATTTTATATGACAAAATAATTTTATGTGTGTTAGACAACTTGGTTCAATATAAAATTAGGAGAGAATATTACAGAACTTCTCCTAACAAGAAGAGGATAATCTAATGAGTATTGGGAATCACCATTAACGTCAAATTTTTAAGGAAAAACATAGCAGGAAATGAAACTTGTCAGAAATTTATATATACTTATATATACTTTTATCAATATGAGGTCCACCAACCATCATACCTTACAAATACCGGGACCTCAATCATAAGCCTTAACACACCAGTTGGACACGGTTTCTTCAAATCCTCCTCTCCTTGCTCTTGGAAAAAGTCAATCACAGTCGGGCTGTCTTCAAATTTTAAATGGTGATGTCTGAAATAGAACGAGCACGTTCCCACATCTGCAAATACGTTCTTTCTTTTTGTCTGAAACGTAAGGCACGATGGCAGCTGTTTGTCATGCCCCGCGCAATTCTGACGCAACTCTGACATCGTTATAAACCACAAAAAACTTTTATCTACCATTCGCACTTTGTGAAGGTCAGGGGTGAGTTAAATTTGTAATGTGATCCTTGTTTAACTTTTATAATGCCAGCATTTTTCATATAATAGCAGAATTACCCCTTGATAAATAACTAGAGAAATCTCATCTCGTGAGAGATCAAGTACATGGTTGATATAGTCAAGTGAAAAAATTTACAATCTGAATAATGTACAATGCAAATTCAGGATAAGTTAATGGACACACCTTAACAAGTGAGTGTGCTTTTTCACGCTCACTTTGCCAACTAGGCATTGGAATAAACCGGCGGATAACATTGCACTAGGGACGTAACTGAAGATGGGAATAATTGGGGCCGATGAAGCAATGACGGAATGAATGGCACGGAAACAGGGGAACCCGGAGAAAACCTGCCCAGACGCCCCCTCCTCCGGCACAAATCTAATTTGCATCTTATGAGGTAAACCCAAGACGCAGCCGCATAAGATTTTATGACTATTTGTAACACACACACACACACACATACACACATATATATATATATATATATATATATTTTACACAGAATCCTAAAAAGAATGGATATGTTAACATAAAGGATTGTGTGTTCCATGGGAGATAATGCAGCACAAGACAGGGAATTGTCGGCAATTATTTGATGCTCATTTGTGTACATTAATGCAAAGGCTTTTATATTTGTAGCGCTAGAACACGAAGAGCGTGCGATATGCGCATACGATCTGTTGAAGCACCGTATTCTGATAGATATAATAAGTGACTTTGCATTATATCGGGTCAGAAAAGAAAAAGAAACACCTCAGTTTAGAGATCTAGAGCTCTGAAACCTTTGAAGGTTAAAATATAGCTCTTAATGCCAAATGTATATTAAAATTTCTATTCTTTAATGTATGCATTTTTAATTTTACTTTCATTAAAAACATTTTTTAATGAAAGTAAAATTAAAAATTATCCCTTTCAAGCACATGAAGGTTGTGAACTACCTGCTCATATAGATAAGTACATACACATAGAAAGGCACAATGAAAGCATTAAATATTTCGAACCTGGTAGGGCTCTTCCTCAGCGCAAAGGAGGAACGAAACAAAGCCACTGAGAGCTGCCTGACTAAGGTGATAACGAGTGCCAACCTAACAGAACGTAATAGTATAACTGGTAAGACGATAAACTGAAGACAAAATAAAAATCTGAAATAAGTTCCATATCGAAGAATCAAACGGGAAAATGTGACAAAGAATAACCAAAGCATCATAAACCGACAAAATCTAAAAGGTAACTTTAAACAGAGAGCAATGTGTACTTTATGGAAAAATATAGCTGCCATCTCTCTTTTTCTTAAGACAAAAGTTGAGAGAGATAGAGCATCGATGAGAGTTAGTGAGAAACATTCATTAAAAGTATGGCACATGGTGTAAACAGTATATGATCTACCTGTGGTGCCATTATAAACGGGCGTTAAACACTTAAAAAAGTATATGATACTTCTTTTATTCTTTGTAATTTATTCTCGCTTGTTCCTTCGGTAAACAAGTTATTTCAGTTGTTTTTGTCTCCACGGAACATCGTCCTGCCATTTACACTGTTATATTCTATTAGGTTGGCATTAGTTGCCGCCTTAATTGGCCATCTCTTAGTTGCTTTATTTACCTTCTTTTTTGCTCTGAGGAAGAGTCTAGAACGCTGGAAATAATTAATATTTTTGGTTGTGGCTTGGTGTGTGAGATTCTTGACTACATCAACACATACACACATGTACTCAAAATTAAAGCGATTGTTCAACACTCTTAAAATGCACACACAAACACAGAGCACACTAAACAATTCTCTATTTCGGGTCAAATCACTTTTTCAAGAAGAAGTGAATCGTTAAGCCAGTATATTTTACCAGCGTTTAACGTCCCACCAAATGCAAATGTTGAATGAAATAATTGATATAATGACGGAAATATGCTCGGAGTCCTTTGCGTCTAATCTTTCCTAGGAAAACTTAAAAACCTAACCCAGAAAATATGTCGCGGACATAGAGCCAACTCGGGACCGCTAGTTGACAACCAGTGGTACTACCAAACCGAAGCAGGCGTTGGGTGATATAGTTGGTGTGGAAAGTTGCTGTGCGCTAAGGTTTACTCACTATCACAGTTTTCTTTTCGGTTTCCGTTGAAGTGTTATTTGTAGCGTTTTACTCTATTTAATTGTTCCATTGTCGTGTAATTATTAACTGTTTTCATTGTCGTATAATTATTAAATTGTTTCAAGTATAGTGTCCAGCTGTTAAACAAGGTTAAATATCTATTAGTTATTTGATTCAGTTTTTACTCCCAACAGTTCCTGTAGTTTTTGTTGTTGGAAGCGTTGACAAGGCGATAAATATACAGCACTACAGAAATAATGATCTAATCACAACTCTTAAGGTAGTAATTACCTATAATTTTCATTAAATATTAAATCTTATAACCGTGAAGTCTAACGGATATTCGCCATTCTGTGATAATTACACAGCGCAAACAGCTGCAGGAGTCTAGGATTTCGATCTCCGGTTAAAGCCACAGTTTCCTGTTTTCTTGACATCATAAGATCCTGGGTTGGCAACCCTCAACCGATATGACACACTAAAACCCAGTTAAGGAACTCCTAGATGAAACTAATCTGTAAGCATCAAAATGGCGCAAAGTAACTACTTTAAATTAGTCACTAAAGAATATCTTGATTTCCGGGATGGAATCAGAAATAGAACTTCATTTAAAACAGAGGTAGCTCATCCGGGAGCTCAGTTTTAGCAGTCTTATTCTGTCGGTTTAAGCTAACTCGATAGACATTTGCAGGGATATTTCGTGAGACTGACTGTGTTAGACGCTAAATAAAATGGAAGGCCATCTGAACTAAACGAAAGGAGTTTGTTGGAAATTTCTGAATCTATGCAGTGCAGCCATCAAAATCAGCAAAATAAGAGTACTGGGCTTGTAAAAGAGCAGAGCCAAAAAAATTAAAAGAAACTCTGAAGAAAGTGCTTGCGAATAAAATTAAATGACCTAACTGCTGGTGGAAATCACTTCTAACACTTTTCATAAGTGCATAAGCTCATTTAAGGGTTTATATACCTGTATAAAGTGTCTGCAAATAAAATCAAATAGTTTTATATATAAACATAATTTGCAACAAGATTTGAGTGTAGAAAGATTTTTCAAACACCGTGTACAATTTAGAATGTAAATAATATAAACTAAATTTCGTGCCTTTTTATTTGCACTGAGGTATCATTTCGGAACGTTCAATGCTTAATTTATTGCTGTATATGCATGGAGCAGTAATATCGAAGAACCTCGTTTTTTTTTTTTTTTTTTTGATTGATTTATTTACGGACGCTCTTTAACATCTCAGGTCATCAGCGTCCCATTCAACTCAGGGCGTGAAACGGCCGACAAATTTTGCTCAGAAGCCTCTCTTTCAGGCTTGAGGTTCTTTTTCGTGCCGTAAATGTACGACACGGGACCCACGGCCTTACTTCCCTTCCTAAGGAAGCCATACTTAGGATTTTTACGCCCGAAAAAATCCATCGATCCTGACCGGGTTCGAAACCGCGTTTTGGACGTAGGAGGCAAGTATGGTAACCACTACACCACCAGGACCGACGAGAACCTCGTTAATTTATGGACTATGCAATGAACATTTGAACGAAATATTTGCTGTTAATAATTTTTGTAGCTCCTTTCTCTTACAAATGTATAAATCTAGGACTTTTTCTGAAATTTCTGTATTTACTATACTGAGCAAGAAGGGTTTTAGATATTAAACTGCTTCAAATGTAGCACATTAAGAAATTTCTATAGTTCCATTGCTTATATTTCTGCTATATTGTTTAAACAGCTAGAATAAAACAGCGATTGCCACATTATTCATGTTCTAGAGGCTGCAGTTCTCTATTTGACCCAGTTTTGACCCCGACAACTTTGCGTGCCAGCCACTCCGGGCACCATTAACTAATAATACAAGTCATCCTGAGGGCATTTGATGCTCTTGAACAATATAAACCAGGGCTGAATGACTTAGATGCGTTCATAACCAGTTTTATGTTTATATTGTTAAATTTGCATGTAATATGGGTTATAGCCGATATCGACATATGCATGTCTTTTTTAAAATATTCACTCTATTCGTCAATTTAGCTGTATTGAAAATTATGGAAAACCTGCTCATCTAATAAAAAGGCAATTGGCTTATTGACCTATCGCTCTTGCAGCACAAGCCTCTTCACATCAGTAGTTTCTATACCCACTGAACGCTTTCAATATCTAAAGCACTGGTAAATTAGGATACCAGACCACTAGATTTCAAAGCGGATTAACATCTCTCTGCAGCGAGATTGACGATGATATTGAGGCTCATTTCATCTGGAACGTGCAGTCCCTTTATGTATACAAATGAGCTAAAAATTAGCCTTGTGCACAGCCTCTCAGAAACGGAATGCATTTTGGAGTCTTGCGTCTCTGACAGCGCACGCGGACAAGTTGTGTTGTCATTATTTAGTCATGAAAGCTGCAACAGATGCCTCGAACCTTCATCATGCTGCTTTCCTATGTTGTGCGTCTGCTACTGTACAAAACTTGCTAATTTTAGAGGAGAGTGATACATGACTTACGCGCTGGGAGAACTTAATTAGCTGGCAAGTAAATTAGCAACGATGCGCGAGTGTTCGTACGTGTGGGACCGTCCCTTAACAAAGGTAAATAAAAGGAGACAAATACTTTGGGAGAAACTAGTGGACATAACACATTTGTTGTAATAATGCATGGGTACTCATGTTGTAAAAGCCGTAACAAGCAAATTAATACTAAAAGCATGAAACACCTCACTTTTAACATGAGCTGCAACGCCTTAGTTACTTATAACCTAATGAATACTCTCATTATATTACAATGAATAAAAGTAAACCTTATTAATCACTATAATAATTAAAACATCGTAAAAAGCATATTTGAAAATTGCATCCATTACCTAGAAAAATTACACTGCAATATAATATAAGAATATTGATAAATGAATCAATTATTTATCATAATTAATTACATATTAGTAACGTGATTATTAAAATTAAATGGCAGCGGCAAAGGGGTATGAGTGCACCTTAGATATTTTTGAGAAATTTTTATTGAATATTTTTAAGCGTTCCTAGATAACGTGAATTATTAATGTCAATTAAAATGCTTATTTATTTAAAAGCATTAAGTAACTTTACAGAAAACTCTATTATTCTTTACAAATGAAAAAATATATAAATAAATGCTATTATGAAAATTTATTTCAAACTACTATGAATGTTTACACCCTGATTCTAAGTATTCATTAGCGAATACAATTTACTTCAGCATTATTTAATTATCCATAAATTTATTAAGAGAGACTTATTTTGGTGTACATTCAAATAATTCAAATAACTCTCATAATGGTAAAACAAAATAATCTAGTTCAAAACATAATCTGTTTTCACGAAGTCATTTTCTGAAGAGGGTAATTTCTAACTTTTACTCTTCTTGCTGATTCAACTGTATGGGCAACAAAACAAAATAATTCATGTTAGACAGCATGGCTGAATGAAAGTACAATATACTCTTGTGCTCTGGAAGTTGTTTTTTTTTTTTAAGGGATGATAAGGTGATGAGCAATGGACATTGACTTCTTCGGCCAGATGTTTATAAATGCTGTGTTTCAAAAGCACATTTCTCATTAAAACAGGTCTTGTTGAGAAACGCGTATGGCTATTTCCTTTTGAAGTGGAACCACATCATCCTTCGGATATCTTTCACTGAATCCTTCATGCCGTGATCATTTTGTCCGTACTTACAAAATATGTTTTAGTTATTGGAATTACCGGAAGTTTGCCATTTGATTTAGTACTTATTCTCCTCTTGGCACGACAGCCCAATGTCGGGTCTTGGCCTAAAGCAGAAACCGTTGCGTTTTCTACTTTCGTCTTGCGAGACATCGGCAGTGGGCAGTACTCTACGGAAATGCGACCAGTACACCGAAACCATTCCGGTCGACTTTTGAGATCTAAGAACGCCACCCTTCTATCAGGCAACTCCCCAATTGTCCTCACGAGACTGAGTAGGTGTAATTCCAGACCTTTCTAACTTTGAAAACACTTAAGCAGATGCCAGGGATTGAATCCGGACATACAGAACAGTAGATTATGGAAGTGGCCTTAATTTAGTAATAAGTGATTATCTATTCGATCGAAATAAACAAGTTAGATAGTTTTCTCCTTCATCTTTTCACTTATCTAAACATTTCATCACACTACGTGTAAGAGTGACTTTAAACAAGAAATTCATGATCTACAATGTTAATATTTGCATGTTGATAATAGGAATGAAAATTCGGATACCGAAATTATGGTTGCGAGTTTTACACATCGTCGTGTTTACATCAAGTCAGAGCTCCCTTCACATGACGTCTTTAATTTTCTATACCAACCAACAAGTACACAGTAAAGGAGACAACTGACGACACCCTACAGTTAACGTTCCTGAAACCTGTAACCGCAATCTAAGTAATATTTTGATATTCAGACTTCGTTTCGTAGTCATAACATAACCCCAAAAATAAATTATGCTTTTGAAATGAAATAGAGCATTAATTCTGATTAATTTGGTTAAATTAATTTGTAGGGACAAAAATACACACACACACACACACACACACACATTTTTACTACCAATAGTTTCATGCTCTTCTCTAAGTAGTTTCTGTGCATGAAGCAGTATTAAGTTATAATTATTATCCTGAACGTCCTTGACTATTTTTTTTATACAAATGTCATACATGCCCTGCGGTATCTGAACTCCTCAATTATAATAACAGCACCTGCATCAATCACTAGGCGATGTATGCTAGGACGGTTGACACAGGAATGCTTGCCGTCTGATTAACAGTCTAGATCACGCTTGTTACGTGTCAGCAGTGGATTGTTGCTTGGGAAGTTTCATTAACTACAATGTGTGTTATGACTAGGAAACGAAGCTTGGACACCAAAATATTGCCTAGGTGTGACTACAGGTTTACAAAGCGCTGACTTTAGATTTCAGCAATTAGTTACTGTAATTATATACCTGCAGATTCGTATAGAAAATAAAAGACGACACGATATAAACAACACGATGTGTATAACACTCGACATAACAGTTCATACGTTTGATGTTCTAGTTATGAATAATATTTATCACGTTCAATGACTTTATCTCTATCTTTGGGATAAACTAAAAGAGCGGTAAGTGCAACAAGTACGGCATTTTAACCTGATACTAATTGTGTTTCAAATCATATTAAAGAATATCCGAACAAAATATAACAAGCTGTCGGAATCCAAGTGTTGCGTTTTTTCCCCCTACAAATTACTTTTCTCCAGATGAGGAATTTGGCCTTATTGCTAAGGAACTAAGAAAGCACGAATCTGTCACTCTGTTCCCACATTATCATGAAATTCGGGGAAAGTTTGAGGAAAAGATTGCTATACTTATGTTTTGAAAACAATTTCTAAAATCACAATGAAAACCAAAACGCTACTCTTTAATTAATCCCCCGACGGGCGCACTGTACTCGTATATGGGAGATACTTTGCTCAACTTAATGAAGTAACTGTTAATGCGAAATGACCAACACATAGTACCTTCGTAATACTTCTTGCAGGGCTTCCCTATTCATTATTGATTAGCTGCCAATTTCCGTGCATATAACAGAACCAAAAAGTATTTAATCTATATGACCCCAAAGGCTTACAGAGAGCACTGGAAATATACAATAAGCTGAAAATTTCTTAGTCTGTAATGAAATAAATTTTAGTTTATATCACTGAAAAGATTTGTTGCAGATTCACGGCACACTTCTTGTGAATCTGCTTGCATGATCCAAATAGTAGTAAACTTCACATTTCTTGAAACAATATCTTCTTAGATTCACAGAAAACGACTCTCGCAAATTTTGCGTTTGCTTTATGTGTAAGAGTAGGAGAAAATGGCTGATACCAAGAAAAATTTTAAAAACCTATGATGTTTACTCTTTATTCATCTATTGTGCAATTTAAAAATGTTTTTCTACCCTTTGCACTATAATAGTAATAATAACACTTTTTGTAATATAGCCTACTTCAATACACATACTCTAATACATTGTTTTATAAATAAAATAAGAAATGCCACAATATAAATAACATATTAAATAACAATAAAATAAAAGACTATATACAGAAGGATTTTCAGTCAGCACAAAATTTTAAATGTAACCCACATCTCATTGAGTTGTACCGTATTGTATCGGTCCTGATGGTGTAGTGGTAACCATATTTGCCTTCTAAACCCAAGGTCACGGGTTCAAACCCGGCCAGAACCGGGCGTAAAAATCCTAAGTATGTCTTCCTACGGAAGGGAGGTAAAGCCGTAGATCCCGTGTCGTAGATTTACGGCACGATAAAGAACCTCAAGCCTGAAAAAAGAGGCCTCTGAGCAAAATTTGTCGGCTGTTTAACGCCCTGATTTGAATGGAACGCTGATAACCTGAAATGTCAAAGCGCGTCCATAAATAAAACAAATAAAAAAAGTTTGTATGGTGTTTAGAATACATTCGTTTTTTTGAACTATTACTTTTTTCTACGAAGGTGAATGTGATGAACATTTCGTACAGCTCTGCCTCATGGCATCGACGCTCTCGGTTAGCCCACCAGTACTTACCAAAGATGTGTACCTCGCGTTAGCGGAATGTCAATCGTTTCCGTAACATGTATATTCACATTATATCTTTATTCAAACAAAATAAATAAAGTCTAATATTTTCAACCTTCATTTCGCAAGTGCTAGTAAAATTAAGCACAACTCGCTGCAGTTTACTTTGATAGGGCTGCTATGTTCGTCTCTTGGGCGCTAGGATTTCATTAACTCATGTAGCGTTACAAGATCCGAATCCCAATGCCAAAGAACCGTCTTGGAATTTCACATGCCAAGTAACTAATTCATACAAGCCCTGCTGATGCCTCACTCCCTACCGTGTCTAACGCCGGCACCGACTACGTTTAAAACTTATGAATGACCCTACAACTGCTCTCTGATGTCTTTGCCCTGAAGTACTTGAGAAACACGGACGGAAGATTCCGGCAGAGCTTTCCAATCGCAAATTCCCCAGTATTTCCCCCTTATGTTTAGAAGTTTCATGTTACTCCATTGGTCCACAGGAATTCACCTATTCGTGTATTACGTATTGCGAAACGACTAGAGCAAAAGACAAAATACAGGGTGCATACGAAGTCACTATACATTCTCCATCATTAGAATATGTAGAAATTTAAACATAAACACATGCATTGATGTGATTTCACTAGCCCGTGTAAGCTTGGTGTAAGAAAAATATAGTTCAGCATCATATTTAAAATTTGCTTACATGTATAACAAAAATAAATTCCGTTTCATATTAAATGCAGTGATTATAATATGTAGAACTAAGGAACGATTCAGTGAACTAAGAACCATCTTGCAGGGTTTTTATTCTGAGAGTATACACCCGTGTTTCCCATCGCTGACTGGAACAAGGTCACACTAGCTTCTGGCTGTCAATGCGGATCTGAGTGTTTGAGTTCAGATCATTTATTACAAGTACTATATTTTGTTTCGCATTCATTTGAACAATAGCTAAGTATATATTTTACACGTTATGTATATCTGTAAACAATCAGTTTGTCAAGTTCAAAGAGAATTTGAAAAGAGACTCCCTGTGTAAAAATTCCAGGCCACGGGTAGGTTTCAGTCTACGGAACTTAACAGACAGAGTAAGGTTCCCACCGAAGACATGGGCGACTGGATGGAGAAATCCTCCAAAATTATTTAAATATTTTTTACCAAAAGTTTTTATTGTGGTTCTGAGCACAGCTATACTAAATTGCTAAAACCATGTAAAATAACTGTGCCACATGCTCTTCAAACGGGTTATACCATATGTTGGAGCACATTTTGTGAGAAGTATATACAACGGAGAAATAGACACATAGTTAATATTTTTCTTGGACGAAGCTTCATGGTCATGCACACTTTTATTGGAGTATTGGAGAAACCTGGTGTCGTTCAGCAAGTGCACCTACATGATGGAAAAATTGGTGTGCTGTGCGCCATGAGTGGGAAAAGATTTATAGGGTTACTTTTTTCAAGGAAGGAGTTGGTGCCCTCACATGCCTGAATACAATGTTGCCCCCATTTTTGAGAATTAGCCTACATAGTGTTATTTTACTCTTTTTATAACAAGACTGCCAGAGCTCATACAGCGAAAGTTGCTATGAGAGAAATTGAAAGAGAGTTTCAGGACGACAGATTATTAGTAAAAAAATTTGACCTCCTCGATCCCCCGACTTAACCTCTTGCGAGTACTCTCTGGGGTTAATTAAAAATATTGTAATAATACAAACCTACGTTACTTGGAAACAAAACTTCTCGAAATACTTAATGTGAACTACAGCAAGTTATTTTAAAGAGGTGCCAAAAATGAATGGACAACGCGATAGCCAATTCAAACATGCTATTATAAAGTGTAGCAGTACACAAAGTGAGCATTAGAGGAAAGAAATGGTGATGGTTAGTATTTACGTTTCCGTACTTAATGGGTGACATTTCTGCAGATATGCCAGAATTGAAACTCTGCCGCCACATTGTCACCTGATGTCCACTTGATCAAAGAGCAAGTACTTCAGATTAAGGTAAGAGGTACACGGTGAGACATCATCTAGTATCTATGGTGCCACAAAAATGAAGACAATGTGCCAAATTGATATTGGTTTATGCATACATTTCATAGAAAGTATAAACTGCCTAAACATACTATTTTTATTGCATTCTTTTTTCACTTTTATATATTGTTATCAAATATGTGTTTGCCTACAGTGACAGATATGTCACACACTTTCTTGTGAATACTATGAACTATTCAATATATTTGTAATTATAATATATTCTTTGATGAAAATAAATATGTAATTTATACAATTCAAAAGTAAAAATTAATTCATGAAAAAAAAATTATTAAATCAAGCTGCACATGCTAAAAATGAGGAATGATACATTAAAGAATTATTTTCTTAGTTGAGAAGCATGTAATTATATTTATTAAATATTTATGGAATGAGTTGATTCATAAACGAATGCGGTGTGTAGTCCGGAAATTACTGGCTCCATAACCGAGAGCTGCAGTGTCTTGAAGCGGTGGCCTACCGAATGGATGATACGGTCAACAGATAGACTGCATTGTGTTGCCATCAAGTTTCAGTAATCCATTCTGCTTTTCATTCCTTCACTCACTCGTTAAGGCCTTTTACCGATGCAAATATCAATTACACATACAATTACATACTGCAGCTAACAGACTTAAAGAGATAATTGGGAACAAATACTTCAATTATCTCCCGCAAACGTACACTAAACCTCATCCATGATAATTTTAACAACGAAAATGATTATACTCATTGAGAATGAAAACAACCTAAAATAGCATACGGAATTGCTTATGATCTACATTTTAAGCATTAATTCTAGAAGTGAGTAGCACAATGATACAAAAATATGAGTTTAACTAAACATATATGGAATTAAAAATAGTTTACAAAGACATGTGAACAGATTGCATAAAAGGTACGAAACATTAGAAGTTCCTGTTATAACATGATATTTATAGGGAGTTTGAATTTCACTCACATCCCAGAAACTGTATCCTAACTGAACAGAAATCAAACTACACACTATCAATATAAAAAGTTCTTCATAAATAATGAAGTTTTTTATTTCTTTCTGTGCACTCGGAATGTTTTTAAAATTTCTACGTTTTGGCATACTCTGGAAATAAAAGTATTTGAGATTTAGGTCGGAGCTTTGATGGGCTTTATGCTTTTACTATAAATATTTCTTTCCATAATATATGATCTTTTTCCGAAAAAGTTAGTTGTACGTTTTTTTGCAGAATTCTGCTGGAAAAATCCAAAAGTCAGCCTCATTTTATAGTTTAGGTAATAAAGGTGGCAAAATAATCCATACGTTTTTGGGAATTAACTGCTTGTTCAAAGATATTATACAGTATTTGGGTATCATCATGAGCAGAATTTATGAGCGCATAGTTAAGTATATAGTCAGTGCTGTATTTGGATGCACTTTCAACGAAGTTACTCTCATTTGGATTTTTTTTTTTTTTTTGATTGATTTATTTATGGACGCTCTTTAACATCTCAGGTCATCAGCGTCCCATTCAACTCAGGGCGTGAAACGGCCGACAAATTTTGCTCAGAGGCCTCTCTTTCAGGCTTGAGGTTCTCTCTCTCTCATTTGGACCTATACTGAGACTCAAAAATGTGCTTGCCCATTGATCTCGGTCATAACCAGCTGGGAGCTTCCGTACCAAGTAATGTTTGTCCATACTAAGGCGGAAAATGCATTGTGGCCTAAAATAAAGTAAACAAATACCACATTACACATTTAACACACCCCTGACTTTCAGAGAGTGCGAAATGTCTTGTGGTTCACAATGAGGACAGGCAGCTTCCGTGCTAAGTAAGCACTACACTGACAATTACTGTCATCTCTTACTCGTCGGAATACCCAAACAATTTTTGATAATTGCACATGGCTTATATAACGTAAGGGAGTACTGTGAAGATGTGGGAGTGTGATCGTTCTATTCCCGACATCGCCATTGCAGTCAATAAATAAGACTGTGTCCGACTTTGGATGGCTCGATTTCAAGAGCAAGGAGAGGAGGGTTTGAAGAAACTATATTCCACAAATGTGGGAAGGCTTAAGGCTGAGGCCTGGATATTTTCAATTCTTGTCGCATCAACTCTGAAAAGACTAAACAAGTACCCCTAGATCGCGATGCTTAGTAGACCTTTATTGAGTAGATAAATTTTCAATTTCTTGAATATTTTATTTTCTGTTAGAATAAAACTTGTTATACTCATATTTTCCTTTATATCTTACGTTAATCATATTTCCTAATCTTATCAGGATGTTTTCCTTTATCTTATTAGAAGCTAGAAGAAACCTTATAGTGTTCTATGCTAAGTTTATATCTGTCCCAGCTTCCTAGTACAAATAAAATTAGTTTCTATAAAAAGAGCTTTATTTCTATTTGGTGCTTTTAGAAGACAATGCACTTTCATGCTTTACATTCCCTATAATACGATATTTTCCCCATTCTGTTTTAATAACTCAATAAAAGTCCTTTTGTCATCTTTGAATTATTAGATTAGCAACAAATAAAAAAGTAGTGCAATATATTTATTACATGCAGGTACATGTATTCATTTATGTTTCGCGGGGAAAATGAAAATTTGGTTATTACTTGTATATCAATGAAGCTCATTCCATTTCTCCTTCAAACGTCTCCGAGTTTATGTTTATATCGATCGCTTTCTCTTTCTCTCTCCCTCCCCCACATTCACTGGCGGAACAGACTACTGTCAGCTGACTTTTGAAAGATTGTCCAAAGCAGCTTTTATTAACTCGCCGCTGTTCTTTTATCTGATACTACATTCTTCATCATTGTCTTTCTTTACCCCTTCCTGGTTGCTTTCGTTCTATGGCACATTTCTAAAACTGTCTGATGCCAATTCAATAAAATGTTCTGGACTTCAATATTCCATCAAAAAACTGTTGGTCTAATTTCTCCCTTTTAAAGGAAAATTCTAATCTCCCAATCAAGGAAATGTAAACAGCGTTTCAGCTCGTTTTTTTTTTTTTTTTTTTTTTTTTTGTTTGTTTGCTTTTTTTTTTTTTTTTTTAATTTAAGGACGCTCTTTAACATCTCAGGTCATCAGCCTCGTATTCAATCCCGGGCGTGAAACGGCCGAAAAATTTTCTTCAGAGGCTCCTCTTTCAGGCTTGAAGTTCTTTTTCGTGCCGTAAATGTATGACACGGGAGCCACGGCTTTACTTCCCTTCCGAAGGAAGCCATACTTAGGATTTTTACGTCCGAAAAAATCCATCGATCCTGGCCGGGATTGAACCCACGATCTTGGGTTTAAAAGGCAATATGGTTACCACTTCACCACCAGGACCGACAGTTTCAGCTCTGTTAACTTATGTACATTTATTTTTCCAGAACAGCTAATATTGCTTTCTTTGCATATAATTCACAGTTGAGCATGATTTAAATGCGGTTGCTTTGTATGGCATTTGCTGTTTGAAGAAAATATGAGGAATAAATTTCAATCAGCTATAATTTAAACCATTATCAAGCTGAAATTATTTCTATGGGCCAATACTCTAAGAGAATGACGAAAAGATCAAGTTCTCTATGATAAACCGCTTGAACTAAATGATGCTCGCTACAAACTACAGAATTGTACCAGTAACCGGAATAACAATTGACTTTTCTGATTTTAATGGCCAACCCCAAAAATAAATAAATAACAAGAATATTACATGAGATCTTTAGCTAATAAATATTGATATTCCTACCACTGGTGAAGTAGTTAGGATATTTTAGTTCTATTCTTTGCTTAAAGAAGCATTTATTTTTCCATATAGGTTTGTCTCAAGGTATAACATAGTGAAATGTGTCGTCTATGATTTTAGTACAAATATAAGTTCTTAAATTATAAAATATAAAATTAATTTATAAGAGAAGTAAGTTAGTTCTGTTCAGGAATACGCAACTAATTTATTACGGTATCATCAACGGTGCGTTTGAAAACACTAATCCTATCATTTGTGTGGGCAGCTGACTATTACTACATATTATTATTATTATTATTATTATTATTATTATTATTATTAATGTTTGTTTATTATCAATATTTTATTTAAATTTTTTTTAGAAAATGATGAGCCAGTGAAAATTTGCATGTATCTAGAGTAGTAAAACATCTGTAGTAAACAAGCATATAATAATCACCACCCCAAAGGGAAAATCATGCGAAATTCACATAATAGCTGTATCCATATACAGGAACATAGGTCGTACTACAAAAATTGGAATCATCAGAAATATTTAACAATTATATTAATAAGTACGTAAAATGTGCACCTATCTGATTTAAAGCATTTAGTAGTAACATAGTAAAGCAATGACCGCGTAATGTACAAAATAGAGAAATAATAACATTAATGCTAACGTGCCTATAATTTCAAAGTTGATGTAATTATCGCTACACAGCTCTCATTTGTTGAAATCGGACCATTTTTAATTAATGTTTATTGACCACGCAGTGGTGGAAGTTGAGCATCCGGTGTAAAAAAAGTAAATTGTTACATCATAATTATTTAATGTTTCTTAATTGCGATTCATTGTTATGCAGTTACTATTTTATTTCTATATTCTTTTATTGCTAAAACACATCAAATTAGAGGGTTGGGTACTGTATTTGAGTATTATTTAAACATTAATCGTTGGGCTGTAAATATAGATACCTATTTTTAACTTTTATTATTATCATGTAATTTTCATTATGGCGTGATAATGCTCAATCTAGTGCAGGGCACAGATTTTTCTAAAAATAATCACAAAGCATAAATTAAAACTTCTGTTGAGTTTTATAAATTTTATTCTTAATAAAGCATAAGATTAATGTTTCTAAAGACGTACTATAAAATAATGGTGACTTTAATACAGTTGTGGAACGAAGAATGGAGAACTTCACAATACCTCAGAAGAAAAAATAAAATGTATAATGTAACCTCCTGGGTGAGCCATATTACTACTTCTACTACTAGTAGTAGTAGTAGCAGCAGCAGTAGTAGTAGTATCAGTAGTTGTAGTAGTAGTAGTGGTAGTAGTAGTAGTATCAGTAGTTGTAGTAATAGTAGTAGTAGCAGCAGCAGCAGTAGTAGTAGTACTAGTAGTAGTAGTAGTAGTAGCAGCAGCAGCAGTAGTAGTTGTAGTAGTAGTAGTAGTAGTAGTAGCAGCAGCAGTAGTAGTAGTAGTATCAGTAGTTGTAGTAGTAGTAGTGGTAGTAGTAGTAGTATCAGTAGTTGTAGTAATAGTAGTAGTAGCAGCAGCAGCAGTAGTAGTAGTACTAGTAGTAGTAGTAGTAGTAGCAGCAGCAGCAGTAGTAGTTGTAGTAGTAGTAGTAGTAGTAGTAGCAGCAGCAGCAGTAGTAGTAGTAGTAGCAGTAGAAGTAGTAGTAGTAGTAGTAGTAATAGTAGTAGTAGTAATAGTAGTAATAGTAGTAGTAGTAGTAATAGTAGTAGTAGTAGTAATAGTAGTAGTAGTAGTAATAGTAATAGTAGTAGTAGTAGTAGTAGTAGTAATAGTAGTAGTAGTAGTAGTAGTTGTAGTAGTAATAGTAGTAGTAGTAGTAGTAGTAGTGGTGGTAGTGGTAGTAGTAGTAGTAGTAGTAGTAGTAGTAGTAGTAGTAGTAGTAGTGGTAGCAGTAGTAGTAGTAGCAGCAGCAGCAGCAGTAGTAGTAGTAGTAGTAGTAGTAGCAGTAGTAGTAGTAGTAGTAGCAGCAGTAGTAGTAGTAGTAGTAGTAGTAGTATAGTAGTAGTAGTAGTAGTAGTAGTAATAGTAGTAGTAGTAGTTGTAGTAGTAGTAGTAGTAGTAGCAGCAGCAGCAGCAGCAGCAGCAGTAGTAGTAGTAGTAGCAGCAGCAGCAGCAGTAGTAGTAGTAGTAGTAGTAGTAGCAGTAGTAGTAGTAGTAGCAGCAGTAGTAGTAGTAGTAGTAGTAGTATAGTAGTAGTAGTAGTAGTAGTAGTAATAGTAGTAGTAGTAGTAGTTGTAGTAGTAGTAGTAGTAGTAGCAGCAGCAGCAGCAGCAGCAGTAGTAGTAGTAGTAGTAGTAGTAGCAGTAGCAGCAGTAGTAGTAGTAGTAATAGTAGTAGTAGTAGTAGTAGTAGTGGTAGTAGTAGTATCAATATTTACAAGCATTATATATATAATGCTTGTTATATCTATATCTATATATATATATATTATATTATATATATAGAACATCGTTGGCACGAGACTTTCAGTCGTACATTACAAACACTTGTAGAAAAAAGTACACTTAAAATAAAACAGATTAATAGTTATTACCACCTTACCATTAAAACTTTAGATATGCGCGCGCATACACACACACACACACAAATTCAGATCAAAGAACCCGTCCACTCCAAAAAGCGCTACTAATTCCAAGTACTTTGCATAGAAAGGAACTAAGCATCGGCCGAAATAGATCCCAATATGCTAACCTATCCCTATTCGACTTAGCAAACTTAGCTCCAAGCGCGTCAACCTCCACTGTTCGGTATCTGAATAGTTCATTAGAATGTGCTACCAGAATTTCTGTCTCCACAAAAAGCGCCTATGCTGTTTCCCGCCTCATCTGTTATTCTAGTCCCTTTCCTGTCCCCAGTCCAATGCACGATCTATTTTAATCTATTTTGAGAACTCATGGAGTGTGCATATATATCTGTTCCGTTCGTTGCCAAAGCTAAGTGATGTTTTCTCTGTGTATTCTGCCTCTATATTCTATTGGCTAATTCCCTAAGCCTTTTCTGTATCTTCCTCCAATTAATTACGTTTACTTACTCCCTTCTCCCACATCCATTTAATCAACATGCTCAAAACTTCTTTTAATTTTCGTTGCTCTAATATCCTGACACCGTTAGTCACCCGCTATATTAAGGGAAAGGGGAGTTAATGTACTTGAGCAATTATAGAGGCATATCACTGCTTTCGGCACTGGGAATCGTGTTCTGCAGAATTCTGTATGACCGCATACGCTCAAGACTAAACTAGTATGATTTATTCGCGAGTAATTTCTTCCCACAAACAACACAATATGCTCACCGAGCGTTTAGCAAGGCAGACCACGTTAGTTACGAGACAGTGGGGGGTCTGCTATGAGAGAACTAACTATGTGAATGAAAAGTGTGTTACCACTTAATATTTGTTTGCGAATGTACAGCGAACGTTTATTTGTGATGCATACATGATGTCAGAGTAGCATCATAAGATCGAACAATATTTACCAAAAATTTTCTCTCTTGGGTAGAATAAAATAAATCATGTTCCAAACAAACTCTCACAGTGGCAGAGCCCTTCCAGACCAGGTGTTTATATTATGCCCATGAAGATAACTGCTATACAATTATTTTGCCCACTTTTTTATTTCACACGTTTTCTTTCACTTAACACGCCTTTTACTAATCACTAACAAGCTACTGTAGTTAATAGAGAACTATCATGTACATATCTTAATGTGTTTACCATGTTGCACATTTCATTATTAACCTAATCTCTGAAGGAGGAAACAAAATTTCAGTCAAGTATCCAGCAGCCATCAAATGTCACTCTATACATTAATAAGAATTTTAAGGATAGCAAACTGACTTATTAACTCCCTTTAACCAAAGCAAATCTAAAATAATTTATGATAACTACATTTACCAGTTTAATTCTTTCACTAAAATTAGAGCTGGCCACATTAGCGGTGTGAAAAGTGTAATATAATGTCGTGTCATAAATCGAGATACACATGTTGGAAATAGATCTAAAGTCACTGTGAAAAGTGTTGTGAGTGGAATGAATAGAACAACCGAACAACCCCCAAAAGTACCTCAGGTCAGGATAGTTAGGGAAGAAATTGTGGCCACTAGTGATCAGAAAGTGATAGTAAATCTATTATACGAACGAAGTACAACATTTAGGTAGACTTCAATCTCTTCAACAATATAGGTACTGTAGTACATCCACATTCTGTCTCTTTAAATGGACAACGATTTCCGCAGTGTGACAGTGGAAATGCTGATCAGAAAATAAGCCCTGTATTTTACACATCGGACGGATTAAGATATTTACGTCCAAATAAGATGATTTCAAAATATTTGCAACATTATATTATCAATTTTATAGGCCCACTAATCTTAGCTTCTGATAATATTTTCTCATTAATTTATTGCTTATGCGTAATGAAAGATTTAAAGGAAAGAATCTGCAAGAGAACGGGATTTCCCTGCCTCTGTAGAACATTTACGATTAGCTACTCAATAGACGAAGAAAAATATTACTTTACTGCTGGCACTCAATTTCGAAATATTATGACGCATCATGCATTGACCTGAAAATTATGTGAACAAATAAAAATATAAAATCAACAATAAGATCTTAGCACTTGAACTTTTTGATAGTCATAGTTCATAGTTCGTTATCCAACTGGAAGATCATAAGCAATGAATGAGAGCTAAATTGAGAATATAGAAAATAAATATCAAAGAAAATTTCCTTGCCATTTGTTATAGAATTAAATTATACAATGTTGAAAGAAGAGATAAAGAGTAATTGCAAATAATAATAATAATAATAATAATAATAATAATGCTTCAATTATTTAACATATTAATCGATTGATATTTTTTATTTCAAATTTTGTTCCACGAAATATATGAATATGTGTGTTTATACCTTAATTTCTTAAATACCCATCTTAAAAATATGGCATCAATATCTGTATGTTTCTTGAATAGAATATTGCAATGGATTGAACTGAACTAGAATTCTGTAAACCGGACCAAAATATGAGTAGAAATCGTGGGATTGACAAAATTGTAAAGTGGACAAATTTTATGAATGGACATATAAATCTAAACAACATTGCTGAGCACACAAATAGGAGAAAAATTCAGGTGAGTATAAATACTGTAGACGAGGTGTTATTGGACAATCAATTGGAATGTGCAAAATAGAAACATTGTATAATCGGGGCATTACCTACATTGCTCAAAAGAACTGCAAAATACAACATTAAAATGTCTTCATGTTAGAATTTTTAACGACAGACATTCTTATTTTAATTCCATTATCGACACTTGAACGCTGCGGTAACCGCACCGCATTGGCCTAATTTTAAATGGTTCAATCAATACCGGTATGGCTCACCTAGTATAAAACAAGCTACACACTAATGTATAACAATCCAAAATCAATAGGGGACATTTAAGAAAGGTGTTGCATATTTTCACAACAGATACATTAGTAAAAGTTTGCAAATTTTTTCCCATTAACATATATCTAAAAACAAATATCTGATGAAATATAACCTGTTCTTTATTGCGGTCTACCAAAATCTAGTAAAGTTTGGTCCAAGATAACTATCTATCTACTAACTTGTGTGATGTTCGCTGTATTTCCGTGTTGGCTCACTGCCATAATCTAATTAGTTGTGTTTACCTCTGCAGTGCAAACGATGATCGTTAAGTTATTCCTAACCAAGTCATTTTATGTTGTATAAGGCAAGTGTGTGATTCGTGCACGATGGAGCACCTCCCCATTTGCTACGCATAGTATGATAATATCTATCCAAGACTTTAGAAGGGCAAGATGTTCAGTAGCAGCCTTTGTATTCTTGGATGTGGGAAAGTAAAGACCTTAGTGTAATCCATGTCTATCAAAAACATAAAAACATTACAGGAGTTGAATGATGTGACAATGCGTAATAACCACATCAGGCACTTCCTAAAGCGATAACTCAAAGAAAGATATATGGATAATAGTCTATAGTGCAACGTGGCCCAATATATAAAAAATATTTGTTAAGTGACGTAAGTTCATGGAATTTTCATATAAAAATTTAAGAATACTATCTGCTATGAAAATATGCAACACTGTTATTTACTACTTTCTTAAATTTTTTCATTTTATGGGTTTGAAAAAGAATTGGACGGTTGTTTTAACTTAAACAAGGGTCAGGATATTTTTTAGAAATGTTCCTCTCACAACACTTTGGGCAATTCTACTGAAACTAGCGGGTATAAACTATACTTCGAAGTGACAAATTATGCCTAAATTCACATAATCTTTAGCAGAGGCCTCAGCACTTTATTTCAAGCATTAGCCACTGGAAGTGAAATATCATGCCATATAGCGTTTGTAGTAGTATGTTATACGTGAGCACTACCGTAACTTGCCGTCGAAAGTATTCTGTAGCAATAAGTTTGTCATGTTGGACCTATCAGATACAAGCTTAACTTTATTACGCCATTCGGTAAACATAAAACCAGCCCACTCTTGTTTTAGTTGATTGGCTCATTAAAGGCTCATTAGCCATGCATTATTCACTCCGACCACCTCTTAATTATCCATTACACCATTATACTTACTGCAATAATGACTTGCAATATTCTATTATTTGTTAGCTGACCAACGTTCAGTACATTTCACTTTTATTTTTTGTTTTTAACCTTTCAAAATCAGCACAGTTACATTGCGTATATCTTTCACTTTTTAGCTGTGGTAAAATATAGTTCACTATGTTTGTTTATCCCTATGCACACTTTGAAAGTTTAACATTTTCAAAAATATTTAAATATGGGATATGAAAAACCCAGCCGGCTGGCCACATTCCGCTTCCTTAGCCGTGTGTATACACTCTTATCTTATAAGAGGAGCAGGAATTGCCTCCCTGCCTCGACTGAGCACTTCTAATCGGCAAGATAACTTTGGTCAACGTAATTATTTTTATTTCTTTGCTAATATTTTCCTTTGCTTTCCAAAACCTCCACTTGTGCTAATTTCAGCAGTGAGTTTGTTGCAAAACCTGTAGATTAATTATTGCGCACGTTATCATGAATGGAAAATTTTAAAGGAAGTGATTGATCAGGAAAGTTCGGAATAAATTTTGCACGCAGACATTGAATAGATTCAAATTGAAAATAACGTTTAAAAATAAAAATGACTGCTCTAGAATCAACTAGTATCTTCGGAAATTAATGCATATTGTTTTGATACCGTAGACAACCAAGTTCAAAGACAGGTGAAAGCGTACGTTAGGGCCCCCTCAGCTGCGGTGTTTGCCGAGACGTAACATTGCTTCAACTGACAAGATATTTTACTAAGTATATAATAACGAGTTTTTTACGCGTAGTACATCTTGTAACAGATTAAATGTTAGTCAAATTTATCAGAAATATCTTAAGCCTGTATTGTTACCATGTTTATTTAGATGATTTCAAAAGAAATTTGTATGTGTTGACACAAATACAAGTTTACAAAGTGCAATTAAATACATATAAACAAACAAAATATTCCACTTCAACATGTAACTGAGAGAAATACACAGTATAGAACACACACTTAACAAAGTTCTCTGCTACGTTCTTTCACAATTTTCTTTGAAAAGAGAACCGCACATCCCAATGCTATCAGAAGTTCAGAACAATTAAATTTAAATACAGAATAATGCCAAAAAGCATATAAGCTGGGTATCTTTCAAAATGGATAAAGGTTCGATTGATCGTAGGTTTAAAAGATCACATGAATAAATGAGGTAATCAATATAAGTCTAAGTTTGTGGGTTTTGGCTTAACTTGCTCATTGATCTGTATAAATGCTAAGGAAATAATGTTAACAAAGTTTTAATTAACTAATATAACATATGTTAATATTTTTCCAATATGTTGCGTTCTCATATATTCCAAATGTATAGCAAAAATCAGCCCTAATAATGACCTAAAAATAACCGAAATCTCTCTGGCCATTCTTCTGTAGGTACATTCACTCCCTCCATTGGAAAATCCGCCATTGTTGACTCTCAATATTAGGTGCCTTTTCTTGCAACCATTGTCCATAGTATGTAGTCCAGAGGGCTCAGATACGAACTGCTAAAAGGTTAATGTTGAGAACTAATAAAATGTACATTTTTATTAAGTTAATTTTGGGTGCAGCTACCGATTAGGGTGGATCAGGCGATAACGTTTGGACTCACATTTAGGGTTTTTTTTTTTTTTGAGTAGTGTTTAACGCCCGTTTTTACTACTGAGGCACCACAGGCGGTGGACACTGGTGATACATGAGATGAAATGATAAATTGGGAAAGGATATTTTTTTTTTTTTTTTTTTTAAGGAAGGAAGCGTTCCAGGCCTAAGTTTTAGGTACCTCCCCGGCATTTGCCAGTTATGAAGACTGAGGAAAACCTGGAAAAAAACCCAGTCAGGGAGGACGGTCCTGGCGGGATTCGAACCGCAGACCTCCCGCTCACGAGTCCGTGCCTTAACGACCTCGGCCACCCGTGGCGGATTTAGGGGGTTGCCCAGTCATCCTGACCTTAGGTTCTTTCGTGGTTTACCCACGAAATGTGGAGCAGAATTTCCTAGCTCCAACGATTATGGTTAATATAAGATATTATATTTAATTAATATTAAGGCTTCCCTGATTAATCATAAACATTAATCAGTCATCATTAATATAAGTAAAGCAAAAGTTTTAGATATGCGTCAGAAATTCTGTATCAGAAATTTGTGCAGTAAATTTTCTAAATTCAAAAAGTCCGAACCTCACGACCTTGGCGTCCCCTCTTACACAAAGGGACAAGCAAGCTAGGTCATAAATACTGAACACCAGATACAGCTAGCGAGGGTGATTTTATAGCCTGAAGAACCTTGAAAAAGGACGCAACTCTAACAAAAACATAACGGGACATGTTTGTAACACAAGAGTAACTTGAGGGGGAGACTCAAGAGGAGAAATAAAATAGAAAGCCTCGAAGTTCGTTAGTAGGAGGACCCTCAGAGAAATCGACGTCAAATTGTAGTCTAAAGGTAACGAACCGGGAACCACGTGATTTTTATGTAGCCAATCTACGAGTAGAACTTAAGAAGATGCTGCAATAATTTAAATATAAAATTACTGAATGCACGTAAGACTGACCAACTGCATATTTGATAAATGTCATGGGAAAACCGAAAAGCCCACTTTCGTCTCAGTCAAGTCGAGTTGGTTAGGCAGTCAGTCAGTCAGTCAGTCAGTCAGTTCGAGCCAGTGAGTTACTTCTCAGTGAGTTCAGTTCAAGCCAGTTTACTCAGTCATTTCGAGTTAGTTAGGAAGTCAGTCAGTTACTTAGTCAGGCTGAGTCTAATCGATAACTATTAATAAGAATAATAATAAAGTGATCGGTGACCGCGTGTGTCCGCGCCAATAGAAATACCACAGGAAGGGTTTTAAAGTGTATATGCCAGCTACATCTAGTACACTAAACAGATCCGCGTGGTTTTTCAAAGTTCTCTTCTGGCGAGAAAATACAATTGATATATATATACAGAGATTCGTCGTATTGGTGTAAATAGATAAATAAACAGTTCTCAGAAAAACATATATAAATCTGTTGATGTGAAGAAGATAATGTTCCCATTTCCCATTCTGTCTCCCTGGTAATGTATATACATTCATAAACCCAAAATATAAATACCGACCCTGAGACCCCACCCTAACCAATCCCATATATGTAAATTTTCCCCCCTACTAAATACTGCTTCATTTCATCGAAGCGGAGAGGCAGGCCAAATTGATTGCATCACCCCACTACTAAATACTGTTTCAAATGTGAGGCGAGCAGTTGGTGCCTTGTGGCGTGGCGGTTGCTTGCTCTAGGGAAAATTTTCTGTCCTAGAGTCCAGTGGGTTGTGCATGGGGCCTACTTGGGATACCTTGTGGCGGACCAGGATGGCTCTCACTGGGACCGCCGGTAACTGGGACTTATCATCTGAGGAAACGTTAAAAATCTCGCCTATGCTCGTGCATCGTCTAAGGATTCCAGGGAGCCCGGCGTATTCTTTATTTTATCCTTCCCGAGATGATCCCTTGGGAACATATGTACTATTGGTTCATCGACGGTCTGGGTGCGCAAACTCTTCTCTGTAGACCATACTATCTCATCCTTTGGTGCAGCTTGCCTTGTGGGCCGGAGTGAATCTTACTGGAAGTTCCAATGCTTGTTCTTGAGCAAAGTCGTGTTCAAGTTCACCACATGTTGCAACAGATTGTCTTCAATCCCTCTAAATAAAATGAAACTTGGTGACATCATCACTGCTTTCTCATCCAGACACCATTACTGAGAACGAATGGTGGCCTTTGGTGTCCTGTGTGAAGTCCACATTTTACCAATTGTAGCTTTTTTCAATATTTAACACTTTCTCGTCAATAAAAGAACTTTCCAGTGGCCTTTGTTAGGCTAACTCAGTTGTATGCTTAAGCTCCAGAGTTAAACATATCAAAACTGTGACGAAAAGGTTAAAGGCATGTCTAAGCATCCTGAAGATGGAAATGTTCATCTCACGAGTCACCACTATCTGCTTCCGAAATGGAACCGCCAAACACGGACTGCCACTGCTCTTGACCACAGTTAAGCTCCTCACACAGCGCAGGCGTCCAGTCCTGAGCAGTCATCAACAATAACGATCTCAGGGTAGCATTGAATGGTGCGATACAAAAACATGCTACTGATTTCCAACTTCTCAAAGATTTTGGTAGTTTGCCAGCCTTATGAAGAGCTATCACTGCAGCAAGGTTTTCATAATCTTCCCATTCCGTGATTAATCTTTTTGTAACAATAAAGATACACTTACTACTATAAAAATAATAACGCACCTTTACGCTACACCTGAACTCAACAATTAGCAGCAAAACTATTATCTGATTACAAAACCCCTGGTACAGCTCCCTTCTAAAGTTTGTAACAACATTTACGGCAAGACTAGACCTGTGCGCATAAATATTGATTGCTATATTAAGAGTTAATGCTTAATTTTTAATTTGCATTTGTAAGATAATTAGTTATCTGTTTATACTTAATATCGTTTCAGGTTGAGAGTTGGCAAGGCGTCGAGAATTACTAAACGCGTTTTGAAAACATTAATATATATTTATAAATTTTATATATATATATATATATATATATATACATATATGAACTATCCCCGGGGCTCTAAAGCATTGGTAGATAGCTGCACAGGCTGGAAAACAGCTTCGTTCAAATGGTTTTTGGTGGTTGTTCGGGGCTTTTCCTGGTCCCGAAAAGCAAATGTTATGTAGCATTACGTACTGTCGAACTCCGGGGTGGTTTATGTAGAATGCTTCAATTTAACAACTTTCTTTTCATGATTTTTATGAGAGCTCTGCTGCACTGACATGTACCTTATATTTTGGAAGATACCTAAGGCAACATGTCCTATATATACATAAAACATAAAACATTACTATACATAAAACATTATTAGCACCAGCTGTAAAATGTATGAATGTGACAAGGGCAAGCGTATATTTGCAAGTAGCGCTATAGTTCAGAATTTATTCCACACGGGCTAAAGAAGCAAAACCTACATATCTAGTACACCAATTTACTAGAGAGAAAGAAAAGACAATTTTCTATCTCACTTGGTTTCTAATCCGCTGTTTACACAGCCAGTTGTAATTATTCTTAAAGTTCACTGCATTATCAAAAGGAGCAAGAAAATATTTATGGAGAAACATTTGTGAGATTCGACATTTGTTTCAGTTGTTAATGTGATATATTGAAAGTTGGTAAAATTGTACAACTAAGGCATGCATATAATACAGAAATATTGAATATTTCCAACCCTGTTGAAAAAAGGTAAATTTTAGTTTGTAATTTAGCATTCTATACAAACATTTTTACAAGAACGCATTAACATCTTTATTTATTTATTTATTCTGGTAGAGCTAAGGCCATTAGACCTTCACTTCCGCTCTACCTATCTCACAATAATTACATTAATTTAATGATACAATAATGCAACCATAATATTGACAGTAACGTTAACAATACTTATGCACATATAAACCAATGTAAAACATGACTTATGAAAATATATGCTAATTCATAAATATGGACAATGAAAAATTGTAACTTAGAAGATGAAAAAATAAGAAAATAAAATAATAATATACAAGTGTAGCAATCAATTTTACATGTATAAACCTATGTAAACCCTGAAAGTGGAAATAAATGTACAAGCAAAATATAAAATTAAAAGCCCTAACAATGGTGTGAAGGAGATAAGAAAACTTATGTTTGTAATAGCAAAATAGAATGAATAATTCTTCAGCAGGATAAAACAAATCAATACATGTATTGTAACAAAAGGAATTTAATCTAGGGTAATCGATTGTTTCTAACAATATTAAACAATTTCTTATGAAATGTTCCTAAACTTTGGCAGTCTCTGGTATCCCGTGGTAATGCATTCCAAAGACTATAGCAGAATAAATGAAAATATTTTAGGAGCTTAGGAAATGAACTTCAAGTAGACATTTATGTTCTTCCTGTTCAAATTTTAAAATTAAAGCATCTGGTTTTTGAAGAAATAGGACGCCACTGACTAATAAAGGTTACACCTGAAATGAACCAACATAATAACGGACGGACGCTGCCTTTATCACACTTGCTTCAAATAAAAATGAATCATTACATTCTAATCTCATTGAATTACTTTTATTTTCTTTTTCGGCTCATATATCACCATGCCTCTTTATAAAATTAAAATGAAAAATGATAATATTAAACAAATAATTAAACTGCTCATGAGGCGAACCTATCATATTTGAAATCAAAACAGTCACCTTATCCATTAAATCACACAGTCAGATGGATAGTCTCTTTGAGATTAAAGGACATAAAGTAACCCTGTAGCAGAATTTATACTCGGTTGCCCGAGAATAATTTAATATTTATATGGGCGTAAATACTACATTGATTTCACGTTTTCAGCGGAGACTTAGAAGGCTTTATTAAATTATGAAAATATCAATGATTTCCGTATAGACTTCTAATACTTAATTTAATTATAATTAGAACAGATAAATTAAAAGCTTGGTATTGGAATCGAGAAATAAATGCTAAAATAACACCTGCAGGCTTTTCTTGTTACATAAGAGCAAAAGGGAATGGCAGATGTCTGGACAGTCTCACCTAAGCAGATCAATACTTAGCAAAGCTTTGCCACTATGTGGTATTAGATAATGAAGTGTTTTTAATCCACGGAAGCTCATGGTCATAAGAAGTACATAGCCTGCCAGCGTGTCGAATTAATTACCTAGCAGTTCAAGGGTTACCCGAATTCATTTCCAAAGACGAAGAACTCCTTTGTGAAGAGAGAAATCAGGTCAATAAATACACTTGTTTCATCGCACTCGTTCATGTGTTTATATTTTGAGCGTTATTTGTGTCCCCTTCCCGTTGTGTGAAGAAGACAACAAATAGGGCGGAAAATCCAGAGAATAAGGTAGTTGATGTAAAGCTACCTTCTACACCCACGCAGCAACAGTTGACGACGAGAACCGAACCTTTTCCGTCGGAAACACCAAGACGACGCTTTCAACCGCTATTCAGTGCAGTAGGGTCATAGCTTTAGTCCAAGATTTGGAAAGTTTCCATAACATATTTTGATAACGCTGATGATGTACTGTTGGAAAATTTCCTTGCTGACTAAGCATGTTTGAAGACATTCTAAGGAAAATATTTACCCAATTTTGCTTTAACACTGAATTACCATCTAATTTAAAATTCTTTTTCACCATAAAACTATTATTTTCGTTCACAGACCACAGTTACCCTATTCTAAACTGCTTATTTAAGATCCCTCTACAATCTCTGAAATGATTTCGGTGTTAAAATGAAACATATAGGAGGTAATTTTCTTTGGCGCAGGTTTAGTAAGTTATGGATAAGCTTTCTTCTTGTTATGCAACGCTTTACGTATTTTAGGGAAAGTTACAAGTTCAAATATTTATAGCTATACAACCATTACTTGAACACGAAATTTTTGTGGCTGATTCCTTAGTTCGATTTGCTATACAATTCAAGCTTATTATTTGAAAACATCAAAAGGCAGAACAATTTTATACCTAAAAATGCAAGAATATAAATTTAGAGTTACATCAACTAGATTAGCACTAAAATGTTACACCTATTGCTGGGTTGGTATCTTCGTGTGATATAAATTATTTTTCACTGCTTTAGTTACACATCCCTCCTCTCATGGTTTTTTTTTTTTTTTTTTTTTTTTTTTTGAATAGCTTAACTTAAGGCCAGTAATTTATTCCTTCAGCATGATGTTTGCTAAATATCATATGCTGCTAAAGGCACTTATTTCTATACCCAGAAGCAAAAACCGGACGATTATTATGAAAACTGATGGTTCAAACAATGCAATTTATACTCTATAGTTAATGAAAAATTTAACACTGAAATTATGGCACTGAAGTGATAGTGTTCATTAAATATACTGTGAAAAATAAGTGTGGACAGTAGCACCCTGTTTTGAATAACATCCAAGGTGACTTGAGTATCTGATGTAGTATGTGTATTTCGAAAAAGCCACATCAAATTTTGTGATTTAGAACTTTCACATTGATTACTAGTGATGATTGATTACTGCAAACAAACCAACTTTAGCTAAAGGAAACTTCACAAGCAAGAGCAGACATTTAGTGTTGCGAAAGACTCAGTTCGCATCTTGAAACTGCCAACAACATATTTTATTCTGGCTGATTTCTACTGAGAGTAAAGCAGTAATCGACAAAGAAGCTGTTGCTTGCACAAAAGACTTATGGAAGGGGCAGTTTCTTTTATGAATAGAAATGACACTTTTGTCAATGTTTAAAGCCAAGCTTTTTCCCTTTGTTCTTTACTTGAGTACAGTGCAAAATTATAAACTGCTCGGCACAAATATATCCCTGGAAGAGTATAACACGAAAGTACTAAAATACAGGGATATTCAAAATGATTGTTTTTTTTTTTTGAAAAAAAATCACAGCATGTAGTAAAACTGAAACAAATGAAGATATAGGTGTGTGGCAATACTGTCAATATTTTGGATGTGCATTTAAATGCTCAATATTGTCACCCTTCCCACAAACACTCCAGAGTGTCAGGGATGATATTTAGAAAGGCACCTCGCAAGTTCCGTAGCAGTCGCAGGTAGATATAGACATCCTTGACATAACCAGTCAGAGCAAAATAACACGGTGTTATACTAGCCGCACGCAACTTGGCGGTTCAGGCGCAATGCACAGTAGCATCAATATGACTTAATAATTGTTGGTCAGTGATTTATGCGCTCTTGTACAGAGAAAAATATATTCAATGACCTGATTTTTCCCTGTACTTAAAGGTTTTTCGTGAATGTGTATGCTAAAGAAATAAGTGTGTCAAAATTTAGGCAATGGAAGAACAGAAAAGGAGACAGGCAACGTTACTAGCGGGTTACTTAATTTGCATGATACACGCAGACGGCCAGTATGTAGTGTAGCTCTTAGAACCAAGCAACACATTATTCTAGAAGCATAATTATCAAAACTTACTTTTGGTAGCCTTGTGTTTCATACTGCAGCCAAAAGGAAACTAAATAAGAACCCAGTAACTGGAATGGAAGAATTCAATTTAAGCAAACTTCTTCGAAAATTTTGATATTTTACTACAAATACTGTATTTTTTTCTTTTATATACTTTATTATTTTTTTTTCTTGCTTCAGCATTTATATAATGTTAAAGGTTCTTTTTATAATTTTGTGCATTAATATAAAATTAATTGTACTTTATGAATTATTATTATGTTGTAAGCTTTGATTTTTGCATTTTCGCTTTCTAAGGAGGAATATTTACATACACAATTTAAAATGTAATACAAATAAGATGCTAAGGGTATAAGGCTTACATTCAATTAAAACAGACAATCGTACTAGCGGTACAAATTTATAACCAAAAATGTTTACGTAAGTTTATAAATAATTGAATAAATAAGAAAGTATATAAATACCGAGGATGCCAAAAAGGTATACACAATTTCACAATAAATACCATTTTAATATATTTCAAAGTTGGACCGAAAAACGACAACAATATGTAGTATAATGTTCTGTAAACAGATGTGACTCACATACATTATGATAGCGTTGCTACTTTTTTTTTGAGCAGTGTTTAACGCCCGTTTTTACTACTGAGGCACCACAGGTGGTGGACACTGATGATATATGAGATGAAATGATAAATTGGGAAAGGATATTTTTTTTAAGGAAGTAAGCGTTCCTGGCCTAAGTTTAAGGGTATCTCCCCGCCATTTGCCAGTTATGAGGACTGAGGAAAACCTGGAAAAAACCCCAGTCAGGGAGAACGGTCCTGGTGGGATTCGAATCCTAGGCCTTCCGCTCAAGAGTCCGCGCCTTAACGACCTCGGTTACCCGTGGCGGTAGCGTTGGTACGTGACAGGTAATCAACAATGAACAAATCAAGCCCAGATTATCGTATGATGTTCTGTAAACAGATACGACTCACATTACGTTATGCTAGCGTTGGTACAACAAAATGCAGCCTAGATTTGAACATCGGAAAGCAATTTAGAAATGATGGCATTGGATAGGACGAAAAGGTCCGATTGAGTTTCCACCGCGTTCTCGGGATCCAACTCCGTTGGACTTCTGCCTATGGCGAACTCTTTAGATGTTGTATACCGTAGAAAACCAGCTACCTGGTAGCACTTCGGGAAGAAAATGAAACGGCATGTGCTGCAATCGCTAAGGACACTTTTGCACACATTACTCAATCAGTAGTTCAACGTACTCAGAAGTGCATCGACGCCGATGGTGGGCATTTTGAGCATCTGTGGTAACTGTAAAAGTCTAAGATAATTAGTACTTATCATTTTCTGTTTATGTGAATTCAGTTTTGAGTTTTTTCTATGCTTTAAGCATGTATACATTTTTGGCCCTCTCTATGTAAAACTACAATAACACATATTTGTAATTAAATTTAATTAATCATACGTCCAAGGTTACTCTTAGTTCGGTTATTTCACGGCTCTTTGAATGTACATTTCTCTTTTCATATGCTCTCCTTGCAAATCTATGACTTAGCATCACAGATAAGTCAGTACATGTGTTCTCCCGGTATGAAAATTCAGGATATGAGAAAGGAGTGCGGATCTATATTTTGTGAATTCTTCTCCGGTGCGCAAAAAAGTGGGTGTCCTTACGCTGTGGTGGAAAGGCACTTAGGCAACATCTTATTGCAGTTTCGTCAACATGCGATAAAGGGTTTATTGATTTCGAGGCAATATGTTGGTCCTAAAATCACATGCAGAGCCTCGGAAGACGGCAACCGTACTTTACTTACTAACCACTTGAACTTCTTTCGAGGAGAATTTTACCCGATGTATTTCATATACTGGATTTTCGTCTCAAACAATGCGTAAACAATGCGTTTTTAATCTATGACGATGATGTACAAGAAATCCGCACTCATAGCCCCGCAGCCAGCAAGCAAATCTTAACAGAAGATGGACTATGCTGGAAGTTGTTTAGCATATTTGGTTAAAAAATTCCAGTATTCAAACCAACGGATATTTCTGTTTACACTACCCACAAAGATAAAAAGTTAGTTGTTTTCACCGGTCCTGTGAATAAGTGTATCGACAGATTCATCGTTCAGCTGCCACTGCAGTGTGCGGATGCTCGGGGCGAAGGTGATCAGATTGTTTCCACCTTCCGATGAAGACAGCGCCTTTGTCCGCCGCCATGTCTCCGTTCACGATTTGAAGCGTCTGTGAATCCTTCTGAGGATTTCATTTCCACCAAAAGAAATTCAGTTACAGCTCCTTATAACGCACATCTCTTACAGACCTCATTTTTAAAGCTAAATGTTTCACTGCTACCTACATACATTGTAGAGTTGAATGATTCTGATGCTTACACAAAGGTGAGCCGATGGGAAAGGTTTTGATTTGCTTATTTAGAGTTCATCTGGTACATCTTAAGTAAATGAATATGTTTATGTAGTATCGATGATTGTATAGCCCGGAATGGGGTTTATGATAATAATAATCATAATTTCTGCGAAGTCAGTACTCATGGTTATTAACTGAGCGATTGCATTATATAAGTTTACAAATATGGACACAATATCATTCTTTCTGGGTTCTATCCATGGTGTTAGATTTTATTGAAAATGACATTAATTATTACATTATAATTATGTGGGAATACAACGCTGGTATTGGCATTTACCCCATGTGTCGTTGTTAATAATAAAAAAGCAAATATTTGAAGTACTAAATATTCGTTTCCTCAAAGATTGATCATTGATTCTGTTTAATTTACATTAATGACGTTTATTAAAATGTACTACTATATGCTGGTATCGCTATAATACTTAACTTTCATAAAAAACTTCTATCGCTTAGTAACTAAACACATTCTTTCCGATACCAAAACATGGTTTAGTAAAAATTATCAGATTTTTAGTTAAAATAAAACGGTATAATTATAGTTTCTAATATCATAAATATATTTTAATTAAATTAGCTAATGTAATTTTATATTTAACTGAAAATGCCACATTCAACACACACGTGTATGTAGGTTGCGTTAGGCCTGTTTTAAGATACGGAATTATCTTTTAAGGCAATAATACTGAAGCAGGAATTGTTGTCTCAAGAATTCCTATTCTAATAATAATTGAATTTAATCGCAATCATAATAATAAGTGCCTTGGATTTCAGGTGTTATTAACAAAGTCAAGAATGATATAATAATCAGTGATACCAATAATACTATTTTGATCAATATTTTAATGTTATAATTGCTGGTTTATATATATGTACACATATACATGTCTTTTTGACTAATAAGTAATATTCAAATTATCTTTTCATAATACTGCGATTGACAGTAATATATATATATATGTCTTTGTTACATTTCTATGAAAGGGACGAACATGCTGACCTTCGGATGACTGTAGAATGTATTAGGACAATACGTTTGCCTCTAAAGGTTATCTTCTTTTGTTAAAAAGGAATCCCTTCCTCCCTATGTTAGCCATCCATAAATGGTTGCCGACATTAGGCCGCAAATGTTTTTATTGCTTCGACATGGAAAACCAAGAATTATGATTTCAATCGGTATCTGTAACTTGCCATAATCAAAAGAAACTCGGCACGCGGAAACAGATATCTTAAAAGATACCAAAATTTTAGCTGTTTCCGACAGATTCAAAAAAAATCCGCTTATATATGGCCGAATCTTGGATTATCTTGCATTATCGCAAAACTTTATTTTGATGATGTGACTTTTAGAAAATTGAAAAAATATAAGGGGGAAGAAAAATTTCCACCAATAAACATTCCTGAAAATTGAACGAATGAGGATGAATAGGCAATATTAAAGGTATCATGCAATAGCCAATAGGAGGTTAAGAGTTGAGTCGATTTGTAGAATATTTGAAGGAATAAAAGTTCTCGGGGGCGGAGCTAATTCACATAATAGATTTATATCATATACAAGAAGTAAGTTTGAATATAGAGAGATGAGTAACGGGACAGTACGAAGGATCACGAGGACCGAACAGTATAATAACTGTATTATACTGCTCGGTCCTCGTGATATTAGTAAATAGTTGAAAGATACACGTGAAATAAATACGTGTCATTAAGATAATATACGAGTCTCATTAAATCAGCGTTAAAGTAACGACAAGCACATTATTCTTTTCGTAAATTCCTTACATCGAAGTGAACAATGTTATAAGAAAGTGTTACAGCATAATTATAGGAGACAGTCACGCGTGCGTTTTTTACGGAATAGTGCAGTTAAAGTTAAAGTGAGCAGTGTATTTAAATGTATTTAAATGTATTTAAATGTATTTAAATCTTCGAGTGGTGAGCTTTAGCCTGAGGGCAACCATACAGTAAATACAAAACCAGACTTGCCATCACGAGAAGACGTTCAACATTTTCTAAAATTTTCAATTGCCCAATAAATTAACAGTTCAACTTAAGTCCAAAATTGAATTTATACAGCGAAGAATTCCTTTACATCCCTAATGACTCCACGTCGTTAAAAACAGTGCATATTCCCCAGAAAGTCTTATCTTCTGCTTTGGAACCAGAGAAATAAGAAATATCGAACTCCAGACTTTAAGAGCCGAGGCAACTCAAGAATACCATCATCTAAACATCTAATTAATTATTTAGCATATGTAATAGCAGACCATAAATCTAATCCCGAGCAAAATTAAAAACCTACCTTTAAATTCTCGTTCTAATACTCAAATTGCTAAGGTTTTAAAGTTAAAAACAATCATTAGGACTTTCACAATATCTCAGTATAATACATATTGCGGACCACGTTTTTTTCACATTGGACGTTTCAGCTATCATTTTCTAATATATTTTATAACTACTGTTATTCATTAAACAACATTATAATACACAATTAGTAAACAAAAATACTAACTGAAGTATGATAATCTAAACATGTAACATATTTATTATACCTTTAGATTAACTAGAATGAATAACATGTATAATTTCATGATGCTTGACTAATCCGATAATGAGCGATTGGTATATAGTGTATAAATATATTTTTCATTTGTAAACAAGCAAGTTAACATCTAAATACATTGATTTGAGTAATATGTTAATACATATTGACTTTTTCTATAGCACATATTGTTCAGACTCTACTAACAAGTAAATAAAATAATATAAAATTAAGGCTAAATATTACATGTTTTAGGATGTCCAAAAAAACAGACATTAAAGAAAAATTAATAAAATTACAGATATTCTATAGCAAAGACCGGCACAAAATGCGAGACCGTTGGGCAGCCCTTTGCCAAGCAGTGAAAGTTGATAATGTATAATAGAACACTAGTAAAATGTACTAGGCACAAAAATAAAGGGGAACGCTTTCGCAATCATCAGTCAGAGTGATGTACGTTTGTGCAGCCCTGCTGTAGTTGATTCGTAACTTCTTTGACAGGCTAAGCTCCTGGACCGCGGAGAGCGTGGGAAGAGAGATGCCACAAAGAAGATAAAGCCAACAAGCGTCGCTGTGTGTCGCAGGAGAGAGCTCAGAAAGACAGTAACGGAATAACAATGTCTTTCCAACTCAATTTTACACGCATTTAACTATTTGTAGCCCTGTTGGATAATGAGATACTTGTAAAAGCTTGAAATAACTGACGAAATTCAGCAAAAACTCAATTTGTTTCCTTTCAAGTATTGATCTCTAGCACGGCATTTTGGTATTTTGGCGTTGTACGAGTCACTAGTTGGGTGTTTTACACACGGTTAGTATCTATAAATAAGCTTCGTCTTTTTCACATTTTGCATAATTAAACAATTCTTACTCCTTTAATCATAAACGTCTCCAAACAGATTTTATACAAGTTTCCAAACGATAGCCAATGTCATCCAGTGCTTCCAACTCGTCCGTTGCTATGCAGTTACATAGAGACTGTTGTCAGTTGTCACCATCATATGTGATCAATATCACAAGAATGCAAAAGGTTAAATGTGTTCTAGACCAGCGATGTTCGTAGGAACTCGCTCGGGGCATGTTTGTGCAGGTGGCAAATGAATAAGAGTGCGAAATTCCATAATCAAATAACTGCTTCCAAGATTACAACGCCCTTTATTGTTCAGAATAACTACTATAACACATACCGGCCATGAAGTTTCACATATTAAATGAACATAGAATCGTTAACAAAATATAAACATAAATTAACATTATTAAAATAATCGTTTTATTTATAAAATAGTTAAACATATATTACAGTTGTCTTACATGTTTGTTTGTGCTAACGAAATATAATATCTGGATGTAACGACCTATTCGAATGCAGCAGAATCTCTGATGTGAATGGTTATCGTTAGCTGGATCTGTGATTGCTTTTACACAGTTTTAGAATAGAAACACCTGCCCACAAAGATATGTGGTACCAAACATACTCGGTAGTTTTGCATGTTTAGACGAAGAAAACGATGTTGTGAGATATAATGATGGAATATATCTATATCATTAATTATCAAGAGAGCTCCTGCATTTGACACCTATTAGCCTTATTTCAGTGTTGGGTCTTGCAGAATGGAAACATTAATATTTGAAAATTAAAATGCAGAGATTCACTTCCACTGAATCTTTCCTGAAATAACTCCTGTAAATAGTTTGAAATAATTCGTATTGAAATATTATATCAGACGCAAATTTGCTTAAGATGGGAAAATGATATAAACTGTATACTTTCATCTCTTGTGCCTACAAATTAAGTCCCATTCCAATTGCTTCAAATTTATGACAAATAGTGCTCAGGTCTTTGCCTTACAAAGAAGTATTTAAATGGCTTGTCGCTCTGGAAAATATTTTTTTCACGTTGAAGGAAAAAAAAATTTAATCAAGAGCAAGAAGCATTCCAACAATGTCCATGACTCGACCACCTGGTCTGAAAAAAGTAAGATATATCAATATAATACTGATCAAACAGTTCTAAAAACTCTGTGAACTGTCTGTGGTTAAGTCCTGTCATATTTGTATCGCAACACACAATGACACTATTAAATTTAACAGTTTTTGTATATGCCACTTTCTATGAAGAACATATTGTATAAATGCTTGTCTTTGTTAACCTGCAGGCAGCAATTCTAATTTTAAAACCCCTACAAACGTGATATTAAGACGTGCTAAACCTGCGGCCCCATCCTTGGCAATCGAGACAAATATATTTCTATATTTTACTATATGGCATAGAAAATAGCTGCACATTTTGCAGTCCCTTTCATAAAAACTATATCTAGAATTTTTTCCTTGATGCTCTGATTTTTATCCATCACTCGAAATAAAAAGTCTAGCTGAACAGCATCCACATCGAGTGGGTTGTCTAAGGTGGTAACTTAAAACTCTCATTCGAGAGGTTACGAGTTCAAAACCCTTAAAGTCGGCCTTGGGATTTTCCGTGATTTTCCCTAAACATTAGGTGAGTGCTCGGATGGATATTTACAGTGCACAAAATTTCCTATTTTTATTTCCTTTCATTTAATCCGTGTTTTGTCACAGGATTAATAGTTCTAAGGCGAGGTGGGTTGGTGCGGTGTTACGGTGGCTTACCTTTAAAATGTTTCTCCCCCAGTGTCTGATATGGAAGCTGTCGTTCTGAGGGGCTCGAACTCCTTTGAAGGGGGACTCCGCCAGTTTCGGGTGTTATATTTGGATACAACTTTAGGGACCCGTCTATTACCGGGGTCACGGGTATAAATACCCGTGAATTCTGCTTGCCCGGTGTCACCCTTACCTCATCCCTTCTTCCCGAGGGTAACCCTATTGGGGGTAGGCGTAAAGGTTCAACCGCAAGTAAGACAGCACCGAAAGTATCTTGCTCCGCCCCAGAGCAACAATCCACCTATCCACACAACTACAAGATCAGTAATCAGTACACTCGATCATATAAATATAACACGTGCAGTATATATATATATACATCGCAATAGCCTTTGAAAGTATTTACTTAATTCCTGAAGGTGTATTGCTGTGTGTCGAGGAACTGGTATTTATTTAGTTTATCCGTTTCAGTAGGGCACTGACCCCGCAGCTAACTGTAAGAACTTGTTGAAGGAACTAATGCTGATTGACTTTAGCTCTCGTGCTATAAAATGCAAAATTTGGTAGTACGCCCTTAAAGCACTCTCGCTTGCTTCTTCATTATCGTTGTACAAATGAACAATTCAAAAGAATGTACACATGCGCAAATACATCACATTATTATGGTATAAATACCTAATGTAGGTTCCTTCCAGTAGATTTCTTCTATTCAATTATTTGGGAAAGACAGCATAAATATATGTACAAGATCTACATGCGTGGAATCCACTCGGCTCTTCAATATCCTGATGTTAGTTTCCAACTTTAAGAGTTTAAAACCGAAGTGCTAGGATAGTTGTCAGGACCATTCATGTATCTTTATGAGATAAGTGATATCCACCATTACTCCGGTGCCTCTCCTTTAGTAAGGTATATTTCAAATAGTTCTTCAGTGCCTGCTTTATTAGTTCTGGTGCAATGCCATATACTCCTGCCGACTTTCCATTCTTTTGTTCGCTTTTCTTCTGTGTATGTATCATAGCACATACAGGGCGATCCTCTTTTTTATATTCATATCTAGTGTTCCTAAAGAGTAACTGAATACATTTATGTAATGTCCTATGTGTTCAATTTCCGTACCCTTTTTCTTAGTTTCTGCCATTTTTACAACATTCAGCTGCAACTTCGTACACTTTGCACGTTCCACATCTCATAATTTATGTTTGTTACTTACTTAGATTACTTTTAAATTCGCCCGGCTTATCTTGTTTGGAATATGTAGCATAGCAGTATAAACATGATTATGGAATGGTTGGCTATCCTGTTGCCCAAACCGCCAACTTGGAGGGCCAGAGTGTTATTTCCGAGTTTTTCCTCTCCTAGCCATTTGTTTAGTATCTCTGTGCACAAAGCTGAGAGCGCACCTGTTATTTAATGGCGGAACTTAACTCGCCATGACACTGAGCCGTCCTCGGACTTAGGTAACCAGGAAGTAAATAATGCAACAGTACACATTTTACACTGTATCTTAGAAAGATTTAAAGGTATAAATTTGAAAAAGTTTAGGTGTATTAAGAAAAATTTACTAAAGATGGTCTGTAAATTTTAATATTCTAATGTGCATAAAGATGTAATCTTTAAACCAAAATAAAATCTTGTTAAAAACTGAAAACACTGTAACATAATCATGCAATTTTCTTTCTTTTTTTTTTTTTTTTTTTTTTTTTTTTTGCTTAAACTGCAGACAACATGCTGTTCGGGGAACTAGAATAATATATCTATACTAAAAAGAAATTAATTTTCAAATTTTGAAAACAATTTTTCATTGGTATAGATTTTTATCAATTAATAATGATATTTAAATACTTTTATTTACCACCTTTCGTTTGCACACATTATCTGTGTGCAATTTTTCAACATGATTGGTCAAGCGAATCCTGAGAAAAAAACACATTTATGTCAAAATTTTAAGTTGTCGGGAGTAATACTTATTTTTATTTAAAAAAACTATATATATATAGTTTTTATATTTTATCCTATATATAATGTATATATAGAAGAGTTAAAATTTACAGAACTTCTTTACTTAAGTATCCTTAATATCTCATAAAATGTTCATATTGATAACTTTATAAATTGCTGAGATACAGAGCAAAATGTATACTGCAGCATTATTTGCTGGATATACACTCCGTGATTACCTTAATATATTTCAACGAAGGTGACCAGGCCTCTGCCGCCTTGGGGTTGATCTCCTTTAAGCGTTATTCGCAGATAACCAGCAAATCTGGTGACTATTCGCTATCCGCCACCTGCGTCCGGTGCAGCTACTGAGGCTCTCATTACTGATTTGTTAAAACTCCGGAGATATTTTTGATAATACAGTAGTTATAAGGCAGGCTTGTTTTGGTATGATTTTCATCTTTGAATGTACCGCCATGGGTGGCAGAGGTCGTTAGGGTGCGGACTCGTGAGCGAGAGGTCTAGGGTTCGAATCCCGCCAGGACCGTCCTCCCTGACTAAGGTTTTTTCCAGATTTTCCTCAGTCCTCATAAATGGCAAATGCCGGGAAGGTACCGTAAACTTAGGCCTGGTACGTTTGCTTCCTTAAAAATCTTTTCCCAATATATCATTTCATCTCATGTATCATCAATGTCCACCGCCTATGGTGCCTCAGTAGTAAAAACGAGCGTTAAACACCATTCAAAAAATCTTTGAATGTTATTCTTGTGGGTCGTACATTATTCTTTCTCTCACTGAACAATGATCACCGGTCTTCAGAAATTCATGATTCTCTGGCGTACATCACTTCAAGGCGAGTGCTTCCTTCTTTTCAGAATGCAGCTAGAGCTCTCATTTCCCCAGCCTCTGCCTACGTGGGCCCAAATCTACCGTAATGATAGGATGCTGATCCCAAGTTCGTCAGAAATTTCATCAACAGACTTCCTTAGGTGTAGAGTGCACTTTGTGAACGAAGGCAGAATTGCAGCCTATTGATAGCTTCTCAGAACGCTGGTGACTATTTTCCATATGTTGTCAACTTTTAATATCTTAAAATATTCTATAATTTGTGTAATTCACATTGCGTTTTCCCCAAAGGGTACTGAATCTTCAGAATTTGCTATCGGTTAGTAATCCTTAGCTATTGGCAAACTACATGCAGATTGGCTGCATCGTGCATTTTGTCATCTTGGGCCAAATGAACATGGGAAGATAAGAGGATTACATTACCTAACACATTCTCCTGGAATTAAATGATGCATCCTGCTATGTCACAAAAATATTGCATGCTCACAAAGGGGCTCTTCCATCTGTTTGACTTTCTTATTGGTTTCCCTAAAAGAATAGTCATTTTCAAACTTACTGCAAATTTTTCTTTACATTTACTTTAATTGTCAGCGTGAACATGTCGGCTAAAAATAACTTAGGCTGGAAGACTACAGAACCATACAAATTTAGATGTTGTACTTGGAATTTCAGAGGTAGTATTAACTAGAACCAGGTGATACTAAAATAATTGATTTTGCTCTACGTTGTGCATGTTAGGATGCAGTAATCTATCTTGGGTTAGTTTCATTCATATGACAGTTGTATTTTATGATCTGTTCATCTCCCTTCAACATATTGTATAATTATTTCTTTATTTTTACTTTTAAATCATATAATGTGTGACCTATAGCACAAATAATTCAATTATATGGTTTTGGTGAATGCGATCGGCTGTGTACGTACAGAAAGAGAGATGCAAGAGAGAAAAAAGAAATTATACATTTAAGGAAATTGATATGTGTACCAGAAAATCAGCAGTGGTATCGAATTAAATCAGAAAGTTACGAAATACTCACTAAAAATATCTGCTTCAGGAGGGAGTTTGAAAACAGTAAAAGTAAACGCGTGGGCGTAAGAGACGTGCAAACTTAATCTCAGCAAAATTCATTAGCAATCCAAATGTATAAATAGATCTTAAGGGGCTCAGAAATGCCCTCTCTTACCAAAGTAAAAATAGTGCTCATGAAGTGCTAATTTTCTCAGAATTTATGCAACGTTGGAGGCTGAAATTATTAAAGGTAATTAACAAAAGCTGAAGCAGGTTAGATGGCTCGGCTACGTGCCCCACGTTCGGCGCAAAATTTTGAAGCGATTTGGTCGTGGGACATTGTTGTTTTTGACCCCACGTTGGTGAGCTAAATTTTGAAGCGGATTGGTATGCAGATTGGTCGCTTCGGTGTTGTTACCTACGTTCTATAGCAACAATTTCTCACGGTGAAAAATGTTCTATTTTGTTGATTGGGACTCAACAGGACCGGGAGAGGAGTTTAATAGTGTAAATAAGCACGCGATACAACATTATATATATATCAGTATTTTATTATGTCCAAAATCTTTCCGTCCTCTGGTATTTTCGTATAATAAACTTGGCTACGTTGAATATAAACTTAGCTGCCGCGTGTGAAACTTACAGATGAGCACGGCGGAGCGTGGAAATGAAAGTCAAACTTATAGTGAGTACAGTGAACTGTTCCCGTATCGAACTAAATATCTTATACCTGCATGCCTCACCATATAAAATTTAAACGGCCTGTCTCAGCAACTCGAACTTATAAGTGCTTGTTTTGCCGTAAATAAAACTTCAAACTAAGTCGAATTGCATCTGCGAACTGAGCTGAACTGAAAACTGACTTGAACTGCATGCATTTCGCCGCGTATAAAACTTCAAAATGAGAGCCTCAGCAACGTTGACCTTACAACTGCTCCTGACCAAAGAGCAAATGCGAATTGAGTGTCCCAACGGAGCGATCGCCTCCTTATATATTAAATTCAAATAAAAAAAAACCGTTGGCTAGGAGACGCCAAAGGCACGATCAAGCCTCGCGCCTATCTAAAATAGTTAAAACATACATTCTTCATTGGCTGGTTCGAATTCACCTACACCTATTTTTTGAAAGTTTAAAATATTTTGTCGGCAGTGGCTGGTATAGGTTATTTTTAAAGGGTTAAGAATATGATACCCCGCCGGGGTGAAGACTCGAGCGGTTTAAAGTCCGTCACTTTATTAACCCTGCTGTTCTGTCCTTCTATAAAAAGAAAGGGGCTTCATGCAGCGATACTCCTGTTCATTTTGCTTATTGTAAATATTATATAGCTCTTTCGGCCTCCAAACTACAGTACGCAGTTAACACAAGAAGAGCTTTTTCTTTTGTAAAGTTCTTACTTGGAAGTTAAGCTAATGACACACATATATACATAATATGTATAATTATAATTACAATGCCAAAATATGGTGACTGGGCTTGCATAAATATACGTTATAATTATATTTCAATGAGAATGGGCCGTAAGGACTGTTTCGAAACTGTCTTTTATACATGTTTTGAAGTTTTGAATTCAATTAGTGCATTATGCGTTTCAAGAAAACATACATTTAGTACGATAAAGACAATATTTTAAAAAATCAGGCGATAAAGTTTAGAATTCTTTACAGTGCACTCCTGCCACATAGGTTACAGCACGTTCTTCTTCTATGAACTCCTAAGTAGAATAACTAGAGACATATAAGTGATAATTAATGTATTGCATTTTTTTTTCAAATTTTAACACGCTTATTAGTAAACTGCACAAACTATACATCAATTAAAAGAGGAAATTCAACATACTCATAATACGTAAAAAAAATAATAATATTTGAACATTTAATTATTTTTACTCTTTCCAGGGCCACACTAAATGCATTAGTGATAAAATGATGTGAATCAGAAATTCATGGGTAACTAAATAAAAATTGTGGAGAATTTTTATCTTTTGTTATTTAGCTTATATGTTTATTTTTCCTAATATATTCAGGGTAATTATGTAGTTGTTTTAGTAGGAGACATCCACTAAGTACTAAAACATTCTCTCTTTAAATAAGGAATGGGAATAAACATAAACGATATGTATCGAGATTCAATGTTACGCGTTATTGGCTTGTGAGAGATGTAATAACTACCGTTTATTATTCTACGGCAGAAATAACCCTTCAAATCAATTGCCAAGGTCTTCGAAACGATTAATTAATAATGACGTAACTGATACGTAAGTCCGTTGGCGTCACAAGCTATATGAGATTTGTCTTTTCAGAGCCAGGGCGAACCTTGAAAAATAAAACGTTCCGGGAAGGTTCAACAATTGAGAGCCAAGTTCTAGTTTAACAATTTAAATGTTTATTTTCTTAGTCATGTTGTCTTATTCACATACAGTATAACTGTTAGTCAATATATGTGTAAATTAATTTCTCTTTATTTATTTTCTCTGCTCTTAGTGGTAAATAAAACAGTTTGGGATACTCATATTTCATTTAATTCTTTAACTAAATAATATAACCATGAAACAAACGCAATTATAAACCCCTGCAAATAAACAAGTGACTGCTTCCAGATTTAAAGTCCAACGTTGGGTAACGTCTGTGGCACTCGGTAAAGCTGAATTCAAATTAGGGCTAATTTGTTTATGTTCGCTACGTTTCTAGTGAATGTCACGCGCCTCGCCGTTAGAGCGATTCGAATTAAATAAGGATATGTGAACTGTCTCAATGCACCGAAGAACAACAAAGAAGCAGCTCAGGAAAATAGTATAGTACTAGGCTAATAACCTAAAATTATGGGCGAATTCCTTAAAGAGCATGCACACACACATGCGCATATGTTATCAAGAGTAGTTTATGAATTGAGTATAATTATTGCTGACTGTTTATTTAAATTTAACTTCAAAGAGGCCGATTGCTGCACTTAACTCGCAAGTATTCTCTCTTTCTCTCTCTCACTCCATTACGTGCCACGTGAGTTGCTGAAAATGTGACACAACATATACAATATACAATATAATACAATCACAACATATGTTTAAAGTGGCGTCTCTAGCTTCAGTGCAAGCATGACATTGTCGCACAAAGTTCCGCTGCACCCGTTGGAATAGCCCCGGTGTCTTCAGTCTGGTGCAAAATATTTTTCATATAGCCCCACAAGAAGAAACAAGAAACAAAGTGAGGTCAGATGAACGAGCTGGCCACGAAACAGGGTAAAGCAATGCATTTTCTGACCATGTTAGGGGTGCTGCTCAGACTTGAGATGACCTACAAATTCTGTCCCGGGACATTTATTTCCAGGTATGAAGTTTTTTAGCTTGCTGCAAGTTTACTAAACGAAACCCGTAGTTTGAAGGAGAACTTTACCCCTGATATTTACTCGACTTCAGTGGGTAATGAACCTGCAAATTCTGCAGATATATGTCAAGGGCTTAACAGAATTTTTGCATCCAGTGTGGTAACAACGCTTAAAACCATACATTTATTGATACTGGTTATTAAGCTACCATGAGAAATGTCTACAAAATTGCCTTCAGGTGGGATGTCTGTCTTATCAAAACTGAAGCCAATGGAGCTAACATAACAGAGCTGAAACTGGATGTGTTTTGCTACAAAATAACTATTAAACCAAAATACTCTAAATACGTTTCTATACTTTTGTAAATGCATAAAGTTAAATGTCAATCGCCGAAATACGACGGTCCGATGTTTCAGCATTTTCAAGTACATCTGTAGCTGTTCAAGTGTAAGAAGTTACATACGTTAAAGGATATGAAAAAGATATGTACAAGAGAAACCAAATTGCTATCTGGCCACTAGAAGTGGGTCGCTACGCTATACGTTACGTGAGTTTCCGGTCTGACCAAGTTGCAGCGCAATAATGGGAAATCCTTGAACGAGGGATAGAATTCTATCTTTGTTTGTTATTATTGAACAATAGTTCAACGCTCTGTGCCCCAGTGTTTTTGAGATAGTCAAATGAGCAATTATAGGTATGTGAAGGAGTAACTATAGCAGGAATTAAAAGCCGTTTTGGTATGTAAGGTAAAGCTTCCCTTTCATATTCAACAGTAAAAGCATGAGCTAAACGATTTCACTTAGGACGAGAAAACATTGTAGAAGAATCGTGATGAGGGCTGATCAGTAGAGATGCAGACACCGGAATTCATCGCTCTTGTTGAAGATTTGGTGTTGAATGAGAGGATACTCAAAACTAAAAGTAACTGCTGAGTATTTCGGAATTTCAAAAACATTATCTCTAGAATTTTGCATGAACATCTCTATATGAAAAAAGTCACTGCAAGATGACTAACGCGGTTTTTCTCTACAGGTCTGGTCGAGTACTGCGAATTGGTTTTGACCAGCGCTGTTCAGTCTCATGGCCACAGTTTCTGGGATTTCGGATAGTTCTGTAATACGCTTCAAAGAGAGAAACACCATTGTCAACGCAGATTATAACTGCAGCTATCCACATAACCTGCGAGCAGCAATTAAAGAAAAGAAACCCGGTATGCTGAGACATGTCGTTCGCTTTTTGCATGACAATGCATCAGTGTACATGCCTAAATTGCAAACGATGATGTGAAGAACTGTTGATTCAGCGAAGTATAGCATCTACTCACAGCCCAGATCCAGCCCTCAGCGATTTCTATATACTGATGAAACATCTACGAGGAAATACATTTAATAATGAAAATGAGGTGAAAGAACCCGATTTAGAATATTTTGAAGGTAAAATTTAGGATATTTTTCAGGGGTACATAAATGCTAATTCAAAGATCAGAAAATTTTGTTGGAGACTGTGTTGAAAAGTGGCATGATTGTTTTCTTTCTGTTACCTATAAAAATAAGTTAGACCTGAAATTTATAGTCCTCTTGAACTTCAGAGGAGAGTGAAGTTTTATTGAAGTCAAGTGCCCTTGCAAAAAGCCCTTGTGGATGTATTTTTGTTGCTCAAATTTCCATTTACGCGTCACTTGGAGGGAAAGCAGTTCAGGCCGTGAGCCTTGGCGCTTCCGCATCGATTACTATCGTTGACATTCTCTACTTCTAAAACTAAATTACCGCAGCGTTTCGGAAAGGAGGAGGAGGACGTGGCAACATTGTATTACAAACGAAATCTCTGTCGCGTGATCCAAATACTTTCTGTGTTTATCTGGTGTATGATTTACTGTCGGAAGTTCGGAGTCCATGCAAATCTACAGCACAGAAAAGGTTACAAATTACGTTCCTGTGATCGTATTTTTAATACATTTTGTTATCGTTACAAAACATGTATACTTTTGTAATTTTACGACCTTAATATATTAGCAGCAGAAGGCTTACAACTTTTCTCAAATGTCGCTTATGAGTTTAATGCAATATTAAGTTAATAATTTTAAACCAGAAGTTCATGTCGTATTTTATAATCTATTTCAATTATCCATTAAAATGTATAAATGTCCCTCCTGTATAATTGCATTCTTTAATGTCTTTAAGATATAGTAACCATTACATCAACAAGTTTATTTTATTATATTGATCAACAAAATAAATTGATTTTAATCGCTAGAGATATAACTGTGCTTACTCGATCCTGCTTTCCAGGCTGATTTAAGAGAGATATTTACTTTCCTTCTATCACATATGGATTTTTAAATATAAATTTATAATTAAATTGATAAAAATATCACTGTTTTATTATCATGCCGTTTATTTACATTTAACTTTGACCCACACACACACACACACATATATATATGTGTGTGTGTGTGTGTAATGAGTTCGGCATTTACAATGTTATTTAAAAAACTTAAAACCTCAATTGAACTTGTATAAAATTGAAAGCTAATTTCTTTATATACTTTGTCTGAATTATCCCGATATAGCACGCAATGTAATCATGAACTTTGGCAAAAGCCCTGGAAACGTTTTTCTACCTACTTTGTGAAACCTTTCAACCATTCATTACTGACATCGCCGAGAATGATGGGGATAAACCTAAATGCGAGTGTAAGAACATGGAGTTTGAGCCACATTAGATAACCCTCATCTTTACAGGCATACAACAATTTCTGCACTCCTTGTCCTCAGTCAGGGGAGTTTAAAAGTCAATACAAAACCACATGAAGCTTTTCTCAATGTTCTCACTTCGCTCCAACTAAAGATTTCGTCCTGAATTACCTCCGTTATCTGTTGTCTCACTAACACACCTTCCTGTGAGATATTACACAATTTTTTTACTCAGATACTTAAATATTTTGGGGTTTGCTCATCAAAGTGTTTAAAGAAGTTTTTAGCTATCTCAAGCATTAGATGAAGGGAGTGCGGGTTAAACGTTCGTTGAGCCAAGCAATGAAATGTGCTGGATATTTTTTTTCCAATGAATTGTAAGTAAGTGTTTTCCTTCAATCACGTCTTGTATAATATTCTACTGTATTTCCATGGTTTTACCATTTTATACAATTTCTCCTACATTCCTATCAACAAACCATAGTCATAAATCTCCGAAGATTTACCACTAGTGGAGACTATTGAATTCTTTCAAGTTTTTTTTTTTTTTTCAAATGAACAGAATTAGTTATGTATATGGAAAGTCGTACATTTCCATCATGCAAACAACTACATTTATACTTCTTTTAAATGTGTTATTGGTCTTCAAACTGATACAATGCACCGGTGTTTCAGTTCCTCAAAGAGCCGTTCACATTATTACAGAAAAATCATTGGTTCTTCTACAGAAAATATTTTTTTTTTCTATAATGACAGAGTCTGGCTGATCTTTTTACTTTAAAAGCCGGAAGTTCTGCTTTATCTTTTGAAAATGCAAGATCATTCAAATCATTTTGCGTAAAACACTGCGGTTCAGGACTAGTAACTCTAGGTCTGTATTTAGTATCAGAGCTTTTTGAAAACTGATGGACAGGGCCAGTTTCATGATCCATTTCTTGAATTTTTTTAACAGAATTTGGAACATAGGATTTGGCGATTGGTTGCCAGGGGAGCAGACAGATCTCACTGCAGGTATAGAGATTTATGCTTTTTCTTTGTGAAGAATCCCTTGACTTATGTAACAGAAGTGATAAGTCATTGCTGTGGTGTGAATGAACAACATATGTAGCAAAGGTTGAGATAGTTAAGACAGTTCTGTGGCCGGATACGAGACAATCTGAAACAAAAACAAAAGTTATTACTAAGTTTTCCGTGCACTTATCCATTGGGCCCCCACGAACGAAGACTTGTAGTTCTCGTTGGTATATTATAATAGTTAACAAGCATGATAGAAGTGTCCTCTAGTAGCATTGCATACACACTTCGTTTGATTGGATACAGCATCTGCAACTAACAATTTTGCACGTAACTTAAATGAATTCATCTATTTAATGCAGATCAGAAAACCTTTCATCCGTAACATGTGCACATAACAGGCACAGATGAGCAAAGCGAGCGCACAGTTGTGCTCTATGACGTAACAGCAGCGCTGTAAGGACTGCCCGTTGCAAACGTCAGACACTAGAGCGCACTTTGTTAAGGCCGAAGGGCCGCGACACGAGTTGGCCATTTGTTGCCATCCTCTTCTATACAAATTCTAACTATTCACAATTTTCTGGTGGATAAGGCGCGGCGTAAGTAGGTAAGTAACCCTATAAAACGTGATTAAGATCAATATGGAACTAAGTGAAAAGTAGATAATAATGATGAACAACGATTACGTAATGGTATAAGTTTTATTGCTATTCCCCATTTCCATAATAGTTTTGAAATTTGTTAGTTATATGGATTACAGATAAATTTTGCATGTGAAATGATGATGATGATCATAATAATAATAATAATAATAATAATAATAATAATAATGCTGGTGATGTGTAATAATAAATTAAAAAAACTAACAAATACATTACAATTAAATGCGAAATTAAACCAATTAAAACATTATAACCCGATTAAATAAAAATGTCATATATTACAATAATATGAATATTGTCTTATATCATTCTTCAATAATAAATATACAATTCTTCAAGGCACGAAATTGTACAACTCCGCTGCACAGAACTCAGTCAAAACAGTAAAGACCGCAAATGCTACTTACATCTGCAATCCCTATCGGAAAAACCAAATAGACCCTCTCGAGAGGGTGCAGAGAACGGCAGCCAAATTCGTGAAAGGAAACAGAGGACATAACATAGAAAATGCACAGGGTCTATAATGTAAATCGTTAGCAGCTAGATGCAGAAATGTGAGACTGTGTGCACTTTATAAAGGACATAAGGGTCATAGGGCTTAGGGTCTTAGGATGTAAGACTAAAATTCAACATTCCCTATTACTACCAAAAGGCAGATCATGCATTTAAAATTCAAGATAGGTAACAAAAACAGATGTAGGAAACACTTGTTCTTAATCAGAACCATCTATAATTGGAATAACTTACCTGTGGTATTTCAGTGCGGTCCTCTTATCACTGGAAACATTTAAGAGAGACTTAGATAAATGTCACAGCTCACAGATTGTTTTTGCAGTTGACATGTATTTAATTTTATTTAAACATATTTAGTTATGTTAAAACGTATTTACAAAGTCAAAATGTATTTATTATGCTAATATGTATTTAATTAGATTGAAAATTATTAAATTATGTTAACTTGTATTAAATTAGTTTTGAATTTATGTGATTAGGTTGAAATGTGTTTTATTACATTAACATTTATTTATTTTTTTGAAACGTATGTAACTAAATTGAAATTTATTAAATAAGTTGATATGCATTTTATTAGGTTGCAATGATTGTAATTACGTTGCCATGTATTTAATAGCTTGAAATACATTTTATTAGATTGAAATATATTTAAGTAGCTTGACGTTTTTAATATGGTTGACATGTATTTAATAAATTGACATGTATTTTATATTTAAATTAGGTTGAAATATGTTTAACATTTCAATTATGTTAATATATACAGTACAAACTGTAAATAACGTAATTTCAATATTTCTCGACTACTACTGGAATTGAATAAAGTCCAATTGAATAAATAATACATACATACATACATACATACATACATACATACATACATACATACATACATACATACATACATACATACATACATACGCATATATTGTGACTGTAACTGGATGGTTGGGGGCCCCTCATTGAATATCTCTAATACCAGGCACTTATGACAAACCGTTGGCTGATAACATGAGCCGAAAGTAAAAGTAAACACTGAACAAACCCTGCTGTAGTCATTTCTATTTCTATAAGCACTGCAAAGTTGTAGGTACTAATTTAGAAACTGAAATATAATTTATAAATGTATTAAAATGCATTAATACCTCATTTGGTAAAAAATGTACTATGTATAGCTTTTCCATTCACTGTTTTCCCCGCTGTTTTCTGAATTGATAACTTTTGGATCATTTTCTTTAATTGCTTAGAAAAGAGCTTTACTAACACTTAAAGGCTTCACTTCAGAAATTCACTGTGGGAATTGAAGGATAGTGTTGAATATATGTACATTAACTGGGTACACAAGTCCAAATTATTCAGTTTTCTCATGATATGTATAATTGGAGTATTTTATTAAAAGGACCAAAAACCTAATATTGTAGAAATTCATAGAATAAGGGGAAAATAAATAGAAACCAAAGATAAAATTTAAAACGCAAACGAAAGCAGTTAATCAGCTTTTAATTCAAGTTACAAGTTATTCTTATAAAACTGGACCACGAATATAAAGACATTAGCTCCAGTTAGTTATTTTATTCGTCATATACTACATTTCAATTGTAAGTCAGTTTTGTGTCTCATTACAATGCACTGTGTAGATATCTGTAAGATAATTCTACATACTGTTTCTTAATAACCAAAGTTTGCAGAGAAAAAGTGAAAATCTACTCCTTCAACTGCTAGTCTCGATCCCTGGTTTCTTTTTCGGATAAAGGCATAGACGTGAGAGCGGTGGGGAGTTTGTGGGCTGCCGAGAGCATGCTCCCAGCCGGAAGGCAACAAGTGTTCTAAGTTATACTCACGACATTGCAGTGACTCTAATAAATTTATTTATTTGCGGTTAATTCATGTAATCATCCTCTTCACATAAGAAAATGCTCAAACTGCCTGACTTCACTTTCTCCAAATTTCTGGAATCTGATTACAAAATTAATTAGTTTACTTTGGTAAACTAAACTATCTTTTCACTATTTTATTCTTTAGTTCATCTAATTTATAAGAATTTGCCTGTTCCCAAAAATAAGTGTATGGTGTACAATTAGCAGAAACAGAAGAGTACACCCATGTTTTAGGAAACAATACCATAGATATGTGCTAATAATTTTCCAAACTTTTTTTTTTTTTTTTTTTTTTGCTGCACTATCTGTGAGAGAGCGTAATTTTGCGTTTTTTTCCGGAGGAAAAGCGCAGTGCTTCTCTGCAGTCATTTTACGAAATTGTGATAAAAATCCTTGTTGTTGTTGTTGTTGTTATTATTATTATTATTATTATTATTTTCATTTCTTGTTTACTTTAAAATACAAAGAATATAAAACTAATTAGTATACCTTAGACTAATTGAAGAAAAACATCGAACAAGAAATTGATTGAATTTCTCATAAATAACTAACACAGATCATGGAATTTCCTAAGACGGTGGCAGAAATATGTGGAAAAGTAATGGGAATTCAGCATGATTTTACTTGACATAAGTAATGACTTTATATGCAAAAATAAATAGTATTATATTATAGACTTACTCTAGTACCGCCAGTTTAACCGCGAAGTTTTATGACTGGCCGATTGGGAGCATGCCCTTCGTAACCCAAGATCTCCCCGCGGCGCTTACATTTGACAGATAATCCGTTACCAAACTTAAAAGCACAGAAAAGTAAACATACTTCTATTCCAAACCTACAACATGGAATTCGTTCATTTTACTTTGTTCATACTCAATGGAATCTTGTCTAATGTCTTTTATTAAGGTGCATATCACGTTTAAGGTTTTGCTATTTTTAAATATCATCAGAGAAGGTGACTTTTAAGGTTCTCCTTGAAATAGCAAGTAGAAACGAATCTTTTCAACATTTTCTTCGTCTTCTCGCTGTTACCTTCAAATCACTGTCAAATCATTTGGGACAGATCGCTCTTTTAGAACAGAGTATCGGGTAGCCACGTCTTTTTCTAATAACAGCTCTAGAGAATAGAAATCTTTCTCCTTTCATCACATTAATTTACAGCGTACACCCCTTTATTATTTAGCTTTATTGTTTTATTCTGTTATTTCAGGCTGGCGTGACAGAGCTTATCACCTCTGCTCCGTGGTTAGCTTAGTTAATCGCTATACAATGACCTGCTTGTACAAAAGATGAAGGTGCAAACCTAATCTTAAAATGAAATTGAGGGATTTAAAAAAAACTGCTGTTATATCACACCTTGGGCGTGATGTAATCGCCTCAGAAAATATATGAGGCATGAAAAATACAAGTTTGTGGGAAATTTACGACAATACAAGCATGTAATTCAACGGTGAATTTTTCTCCTTTAAACACCTCGTATGTTCTTTATTGTCTGCCTTGGGCGATAAATAAGCTGGGAATAATATGTTATTTTAAATAGTCGTATTAATTTTCATGAAGATGTGGACAGATAAATTTGCAATAGATGATTTATTATTAGCACTCTGGCACACATTTGTGTGGCCCAAGACAAATATATTTTTCAACATTGGAATGAAGGAATCACACTTTTTCCTCTCCAACTAATGTCCTACACTCTGTTAATGTGAAATAACTATTTGAATATCAATTAAACCTTATATCGTTGGGGATTAAACTACAGCTCTGGGTCAAAGTACTTGCAGATTGCGAATTTCCTCATAGGAATAAATCTCACATAGTAGAGAAAGTCTCCAGGGTGTATAAAATCAGATGAGAGAGGCTCATGGTTCCGTGCTTGGAGGACACGTAGGTCAGCTGTTCAGAGCGTCGGCACGGAAGGCAGAAGATCCATGGTTCCAATCCTTGCCATGACTCTTCCTTACCAGCTAATATGCTACACACAACTAGCGTGAAAAACTATTTCTATACCCAGTTCAACCTGCTGACAATGAGAATGATGATATAGATACGGACATAACTACCAGCGTGCTTCTAATAAATCACTTTAAACAATGCAGCAGATGAAAGTTTATTAACCCTCAAGGAAAACTAATATTTTCGACATTGAAAATGAAATATACCAATTTTATACTAAAATTAAATATAAATACATGTTTAATACTCTGGCTACAGAGAGAACCAATCTCAAGTGACGCAGTTATAGCTTTATCTGCAAAACACAAAACCGGAACGACATATCACTTCTTATGGCCACATTTGTAAGTGTTAAGATCGGTAATTTTCTACAATTTGTTATGATTGCTGCATTTTTTTAGCATTGTCCCCTCTCGCCCGCTTTATATATCTCTGTAAAATATCTGCAAATTCTAGGCGCGCTACCATAAGATTGTTTTCTTGATATTTTTGATCAACAGCGAACTTCGTGTCTAATCATCTTTAATTCTTAACGTGACTTCACTCAAAATCTACTTAAATCAACTGTGCCAATTGGCATACAGCAATGTTGCCCTTCTCAACTATTTTTACCCTGTTTTTACTACTTTGGCATCACAGGCTGTGGATACTGGTTATATATGAGATAAAATGTGAAATTGGGAAAGGATATTTTTAAAGGAAGTAGGCGTTCCAGGTCAATATTTAGGACACATCCCCGGCATTTGCAGTTTATGAGGACTGAGAAAAACATGGAAATAATCTCAGTTATGGAGGACCGCTTTGAAGGGTATCTAATCCCCGAACACCCGCTCGCCTTTCCTAGCTGTTGGTATGGTTGAAGATAGAGAATTTTTTTTGAATGATTTATTTATGGACGCTCTTTAACAGCTCAGGTCATCAGCGTCCCATTCAACTCAGGGCGTGAAACGGCCGACAAATTTTGCTCAGAGGCCTCTCTTTCAGGCTTGAGGTTCTTTTTCGTGCCGTAAATGTACGACACGGGACCCACGGCTTTACTTCCCTTCCGAAGGAAGCCATACTTAGGATTTTTACACCCCGAAAAAATCCATCGGTCCTGACCGGGTTCGAACCCGCGATCTTGGGTTTAGGAGGCAAGTATGGTAACCACTACACCACCAGGACCGACGTAGATAGAGAATAAGAGGAGATTTGGTATCTCTAAATATGACAAAAAAGAAAACGAGTAGATATGTGTGGAAAGAAAAAATAAGTTGTCTTGACCAGGCGTTAAAATGTTCGGAAATAGTCAAGTTATTAAAGTAGCTAGCACATTGTTCCCTGGTACAAAAAATGTTGATGATGCCAATGACATAGCCCTGTTAGCAACGTTAGCAGCCTAAGACGTGTAAAACCATGGTTGAGGTCTGAACGATTAGCATAAAATCGCTTAAAGGTCCATGATAATGAGGTTCACGGAAAATAGATTTTGGTAAACAGGAAAGAGATGGAGATGATTTTAATAAAGTGATAAATATATTTGTTCTCACTGAGTGAATACCATACACAAACCTCAAGGAGAAAAAGTGACTAATCTTTAGTTTTCTAAATTCAATGTCGACTACCAAAATCCATGACCCAAATGTTCGCTGTCTGGTTGCTTGTCATTCGGCTATGTGCAGTGAGGAAATATTTCAGAGCAGCCAGTATGAAATGTTGCCATATGATAAGTAGAACCCAGTTTTTTTAATTACTTGTTTTAATGCCAGTTATTATCGCATGCCGAAAAGGCAAATGTTCATGAGATACACAAGCAGAAACGTTTTCTATAAATTGTATTTAATTTTTGCTATTATATACTGTATATTTCTCACTATACTGTGTAATTTTATATGTTTTAATATCGTTATAGAATTCTTATTAGTTTTACTTATAATACCATATATTTCACATTTTAACTGTATTACATACATTGAAAGTGAAGTTATTCGTTATCGCCAATAATGACTCGTTTTAAATAATTTCCTTTCTTGTTCTCAAACAGCATCATAATGTAAAACACTCAGTTAATAATTTCATTATTGTCCAAAATGAAAAAGGACTTTATTAACAGCGCTTTCACAGCAAACAGATATCGACAACCAAAAACATATACATATATTTTTTACTCTACCAACCTTTTACAAGATGACCTACTTTCATCTCTGCCTCCATTACTTGAGATTGCAAGGTAAGGCACCTGGATTAAAGCTGTGATGATGTACAGTAAATACTTCTAACCGAAAAGTCAGATGGAGAAATTTTCTTCTTAGTTCACTTTCGTGTACCGCATATTTTTTTCATTTGACTTCTCAACATTATCAAGAAACTGGAGACTGCAGATATGCCTCTGTTAGAAGACACAACAGTAATGGAAGATGAAATTTAGAAGGTCATTGTTTTACCGAGTAAACATTAGGGTGGTCCTTATTTTCCAACTTTCTAAACGTTTAGCTTCCAACCCCATCTGGTTACAATGAACAAAAAACGAAGTATGCTAATTTTCAACTCAATCGGACAACTGCTTGGTGACCCTTAAACGCTTTGAAGTTGGAACACTATGAACGCAACGATTAATTCTGTACAAAAGAGGTATACTCTTCCCTATCTCGATTATTTTCTTTTTAGAGAATTTGGTGTGGATATCCAGGCAACCACAGCAATTGCTTGAAAATATTTTGAATAAAATTTCCCACAACTTAATTCGAAAATTTCCTGAAATAACTTAAGACATTTAAGAAATAATAGGTTTTTTAAGTAAAGTATACAACTTCTCTAGGAGAAACGCTCTTTTTATGCAAAAATAATTTTAAAAAATCAATACAATGCAATCAAAACATTATGTGAATAAAACAACATTGAGGATCATTATTTTCTAAGAGAGGATTTAGTAACTGTTGGGTATTTTATACGGTCTCTAGCATTGATGTATAAAACATATCGTTTCACAGTTTCATCTTTTGTGAGATTTATTTAATGATGCTTAACGCCCGTTTTTACTACTGAGGCACCACAGGCGGTGAACACTGACGATACATGAAATGTAATGATATATTGGGAAAGGATTTTTTTTAAGGAAGGAATCGTTCCAGGCCTAAGTTTAGGGTACCTCACCGTTTTTTGCCAGTTATGAGGACTGAGGAAAACCTGGAATAAACCTCAGTCAGGGAGGACGGTCCTGGCGGGATTCGAACCCCAGACCTCCTGCTCACGAGTTCGCGCCTTAACGACCTCAGCCACCAGGGGCGGTTTATTGAGAGAATGTTATTGTAATCCTGAATGAGTTTGACTCTTTCTGCAACTTCGTTCACAACAACTTCTTAAGCTTTTAAATTCTGTTTTGTAACCAGCATCATCCTTCCATGCCGAAGGGTCTTTGTCGAGGAAATCGGTGCTGATAGAAAATCTTCGCACCAGGAGTTACAAAAGTCCAAATCTCGATGTTTGTAAGGAGGAAAAGTTATTTTGGTGCAGAATGTGCATCTTCAGTTGGTTTTTTCGTTCCTCTTCTTAATCTTTGTGTTGGTATAACTTGAGCCATGTTTGTCTTAACTGCTGCTGGAGAATGTCATCAACTAAGGATGGAATCACAGTTTCGGGGACTAAGTATCAGAGATGGATGATAAAAAATTGCAACAGAGTTGTTGACTTCTGAATCAATATCCTGATAATTTATGGCTACAAATGCAGGTATATGCAAAAGATATACCTTTTATGAAATTATGGACGATCTCTTTGACATATCTCAATAAATTGCTTTCGAACAGATGACAGGAATTTTCACTGTCGTCACCACCATCACTGCTTGATGTTGAATCATCAGATTTTGATATAGTAAGCTGACGAGTAGCAAAATGTTCCATTTTTTCATTAGTCCTTTTTTTCCCTGGCAGTTTCCATTGCATGCGCTTCAGCTCTCTTTCTTCCTTGTGTTTTGGTTTTCATCTACACCATCCATGTAGCCTGGTCGTCCTTTTTAGTGCTGAATCATTTTTCATCTGTCGAAAGCATCTGAATGAGATATGTCAAAGAGATTGTCCACAATTTTCACAAAAAGATCTCGTTTTTTCTTTTCCTTGCCTGCAGTTCTAATCATTTTTTTCTGTAAACGTTTCTATTCATCATAGATTTTGAATAACTTATCAACGCTTATATCTTGTCGGTTCGAATATAGTTTGGCTCCAACGAGTTGATTGGAGAATCAGAAAACATAAACATCTTTTCTTAACTTGTGAGACAAACTACCTGAAGAAGTTGATGCTATTTTACTAGTATAGGAAAAACACGTTGTGAAATTTACTTTACATCAGCAAGGGCAGGAGCACAAACAGTAGTTCTGAAAAAATAAATAATTGAAAAAGTATTCATGAACGGTACCATCACTAGTTGCAAAATGAGACAATGAAGCACATAAAATAATAATACTATATGTTTATCTAATAATATTAGAAAAAATGTACTTTCCGGGCTAAAATTTCAAGATTAGGGTCCCCTCGCAGTTATCCGATTGAGCTAAAAGTTTGAACAGTGTTTTTTTTTATTGGAACAAAATAAGGGAGTGGGAGCAGCACAGTTTTAACTTTCGCCAACCTAGTGAATATGGCGGTGTAGTTTCCACTAAAATGTAAGGTAAAAAGAATACCGAATATTCAAATTCTCTCCTTTGTGTGGGAGTTTAATGATAAAATTGCGGAAACCTCTGAGAATATTATTATTAGCAAATTTCTGGTGACATCTTCCAATGACTTGCGATCTTTATCTGTATGTTACAATACAGTAGAGCATTTGGAAAAATGATTTTTAATTAACTGTGAACCCCCTTCTAATGTAAACAAGCGAAATCTCTCTTTCAACACTATTACAATCATTCACACGGCATTAGTAGTTAGTTTATCACTTGAATTATTGAAATTACATGCACTATTTTCTAAGTTGAAGAAAATTAAAAGTAGATATCTTTATAAATGTATAATCTATAGTTAATAGTTAAAAAAGCATTTTGTTACATACAATTGCTTCATTATACGTTTGGTCGGTCCTGGTGGTGTAGTGCCACCAGGACCAATGGATTTTTTTGGGTGTAAAAATCCTAAGTATGGCTTCCTTCGGAGGGGAAGTAAAGCCGCGGGTCCCGTGTCGTAAATTTAGGGCACATAAAGAAGCTCAAGCCTGAAAAAAGAGGCCTCTGAGCAAAATTTGTGGGCCGTTTCACCGCCCTGAATAGTATGGGACGCTGATGACCTAGGATGTTAAAAAGCGTCCGTAAATAAAGCAACAAAAATTATATATTTAATAAATTTGGGCTACATATTTTACTGTGTGCATTTCTCAATTTGATATAAAGAAAATTCAAACTATAAAGATAAGCAATATTTGTATTAAAATTTTTTCCAAAGTACTTTTTTGACAGACGTGTCCAAAGGGAGAATGATAATGATTATTTTAAGGCGGAGTAAAATCCCTGTTCGGCAAACTGTCTTTAATGACGAATGGTACAAAATGCAAGGCACCCTCAAATCTCTCTTTCAGTTTATGTGCTCCTTTTTTATTAGTTTTGTTAATTGAGGAGGTAGCCGGAAAAAGAGCCCCTTAATCCAAGATACTGCTTTGAAAAATAGGTAGTTATGCACCAAAAGTATGGATAGTAAATTAGTTTAAAAACTGAACGGTATCTGTCACAAACTATGCATTATATTTATTTAGAGTATGATTTTTAAACAACGTGATTCACAGTACATTAAATCTTTGAAGCTTGCGCCCTGTTATTATAGAACTGTATAAAACTGCACTTATTTGATTAATTATAACATCAATACTTAATGCTGCCTGTTTTCTTTCAAAAAAATAAAATAATGACGTAGGCTAGACCCCCATCTTTGCTGTTATAGCCAGCAAAAACTGTATTTGCAGGATTTCACATATTCATTTGAAGTGCCTGGAATAGCATTTTAAATGTTTTTTTAGTTAATCGAATCCATTCTGCAAGCAAAACTATGGCTAAAATTGCGTTGCCTTATTGGTAATGAACTAAATAGAGCCTTATGGCTTGGTGTTGCCTCGGCATTGCAACATTAAAAGTTTTTTCACCCAAGGTCATTCAGTTTATGAAGTTTAAAGATATCTGAATTTGTCCTCTTTTAGGCCTGCACATGAACTTCAGCATCGAGATTTCGTTTTTCTCGATCTCTGGAACATACGCTATCACAACGAGTTTGATAATAGAAACGTGCACCTAATTAATCTCGGCATATCGCGACTGTCCGTTGCGCATGAAATCTAAAAATAAAGAGTCATACCTGGTTAGTGTTTCCTTCTTGAACATTCTTTACCAGAAACGTTGCGGCTACAACTGGGAAAGTTTCATATGAAGACAAATAGAAATCGTCCTTTGGTTTGCTGAATGTACAGACAGCGAAATGGATAGCTGGTTAAGGGAAACACGGGCTATTCCCTCCCCCAGGTATTGTGTACACGTTTGTACTGTTTCACCCACCACCTCTCAGGGTGGTCGGTTTTGGAGGGATTAGCGAAGGAATGGACTGGCCACTTTCAGCTTCTTGCTGTTATGCTTCTATTCGCTTCCACCTTGTATTATTTTTTCTTCTCTGCAATCTGTGGTGGTATCATGTTCGGCTGCCACATGCCCTCATTGCGACCCCCTGTTTATTTGTAAATGTATTGGAGTAGTTCATCCTGTGAACTTTCAGCGCGCATTTCTCAGCCCCAAGTGACCCAACCACCTTATTAGGTAACAACAAGCAGCTGATAAGCATAGCTACCTGTTAAGGACTATCTACTTTAATCCTCTATCCATTTCGCTGTCTGTATAGTATGTGATCTCGAAACTTTAGGTTAGGTTTACTAGATTTAGAGCCGAATTCCATAGAGGTCATTAAATATTTGAACTTGATCACCGACAAAAGACTTCAGGTTGTCAAATTTCTTACCACTTAACCGCTGCGACTGGAAAGCGGAGTCATAGCTAACCTAATATTTTATTTTCTTAGCCTTTGCTTCTTAAGGCTGTTAAGCTTGTAATTACGTTTTCATTCGCCATTTGTATTATATCATATAAATTCGCTTTGAAACGCGGAACAGAAGTGAAAGTAAGCTTTTGGTGTTTGTTTGCTTGGTTAATTAACCATTCCGAATTCGTCCTGCGTTTCTAATGAAAGGGAATATTCCTATGCTCAGAACATTCCCACCATAAGAACCGCGGAATGGGGCGCAGTGAGAAAGAAGAAAGCAGAAAACTATGCAAACCTGAAAATTTGCTTAAAATTAATTTAAGTGTGTTCATTAAATATTTCTAACGAGATTGATAATTTTGATCTTTATTGTGTTTGTTCATTTTCTGATACAGTTTGCCTGCGTTCGCTTCGTCTTAAACCTGACCATGTGACAATTTTAGGTAACTATCTGCATGACGTCCTTTAAAAGAAAATTGAATTTTCCATTCCCTCAAGTTCCTGTTTAAAACCTTCCATCCTTGCTTTGTGTACCTCCCCAAGTCAGACTGTCAGACAGTAATGAAATTTAACGTAGGTTAAGGTGTCATTTCCTGAACTCTAGATACCACAATAGTTAGTTTCTCTATCATCATTCTATTGTTCTTCTCCTCCTCCTTTTGCAGTAAAGAACAATTACTGAAGAACAAGTGGAACTGTATTAGTACTATCGTTCATACTTCAATTTTGTGTAATTTATACAACCACCGTACCCTCATTCCACTACACATTCGTATAGTGTATACATTAGGATAAAACTTTTAACCTGTGGACGCGCGATTCGCATTAAGGCTGGAGTTCAAAGTTCTACGGTATGCCGAGAGCGAGATATACGCTAAAGCAAAGAATATTTATTTAGGGTTGATATGTGTAAAGGAAATTGTAACGTCATGGCAAGCGCAATTTTCGGATTGATAAACAGATTTCGAATCCAAGGCTTTTTCATTGACAAGTAGCAGAGATCAAAATACCGGGTTTTAACATAGGAAAAGCTTGATGAATTCAGTTATCGATTAGAAACTTTTCCTTGAAAGTTTTTAACACGATTAGCCCAGGAAGTTAGTGTATCTGTCAGTAGTAATCTAAACACCACTCAGCTCCACCATTTTAATCCATATAAAATTTAAGGGGATGAATTGTGACGAGTATGTCAAAATATTTACAAAAACATTCAAACATATCTTACAGCGGAAGGCGGGCACCATATTTGTGTATATGAAATATATACAAATTTCGTTATTTTATACTACTAATAATTAGCCAAATAAACAAAAAATGTGCGACATAAGCTCTACCGTATGGCACGACTTTCCTCGGCTAGTGGTGAGGCAGTTACATAGTTCGTAAAATTCCATTTCCTATTACTTAGCGGAAAGAGGACCCATATATTATACTTCGTATTCCGCTGGTGTTATTGTCCGATGGAATTGAACAGAAAACCCTATGACCTTAACCCTTATCATATAAATAAATAAAACTTGATGATGTGCTTCAATGTAATGTATATAATTTATTTAACACAAATGACAAACATAAAATATAATTTACTTTACAGCATCCAAGTGAAAATAAGACGAAATTTGACAACATACATATAATTATGTAAGCTGTCACTACAGAAGGAGTAAGAAATGTTTACTTATTTTTAGATTTTTCATACATAACTATTAGTCAGAGCATTTATCATTTTAATATTTATAAATTATATTCATTAACAGAAATAAAATTGCACTGTCATCTAAAGTTTTGTTCTTTCTCATAATTTAATTGTAAAGTTGTGTTATGGGTTTTTGGTAGAATTCTTCGTAATTTTCATATAGCAGCAGCATTTTTTTCATTTAATGTATTTTATATCAGCAAATAGTAATTCTAATATCCATTCCTTTCTATTTATAGTTGGAAATGAACTCCAGAACTTCTCAAAGTAATGCAAAGTAATAGCAACTTCCCCTCAAAAGCTATGTATCTAGTAAATTGCATTTCTATTGTATCATCAATGCCTTGCACATTACTGAGCTGTTGTTACTGCAAATGTTTGCGCTTTGGTTTCACTTTACGACTTGCTGGGATTAATAGCTCGTAATGTACTCCTGGTTTGCTATATGTCCAACAGAACACCATGCAGAAACGTCCTTGGACATAACTCGACTGTAGCTAACATTGACAAGCCTTCTGTTATAATGAGTCATCAGTGAGCTCTACCAGACTGCGTTGGGATAGGGAGGTATATAGAAACAAGATTTTGTAAGGTATATAATGACAAACTAAGTCATAGTGAGATTCAACTGGATAATTTCTTTACTTCCTTTAAATTAAGATAGTACAATTGTAAGAAATTTACATTTTGACAAAATGTGTTTAACTTAACCAAAATACAAGAGAATTCAAGGTTTTAAATTGTATAATTACTAACAAATCAATAATTTATTATTTGGAAAATATAAATTACACCTATAACATTCTAATGCTGATTGATACAAAATCATTTAACAATATTTGCATTAGTTTAATTATAACACATACAACATATTCTACAATTTCAGGTTAATATGAAAATATCAAATGAAATCCTTATTTCAAACCTTTATGATTATAATCTATGCCTAACCTTGCTATGCCTAGCCTTGAATTAATTACAAAAAATGTGCATTTCAATTTAAATAATTTTATTACTTCGTTTTCTCTAAGCCTTCAGTATAAGAGACTTAAAATGACCTAATATATGCAGTACTCATTGCTTAGTTGCTACTAAGCTTGCAGGGGTAATCACAAAAGATTTGATTTACGTCAAATCTAGAATATGTTAATAATTACAATTATAGCATTTTGTTCTATATACTTTCTCATTTTTATAAAGCACTTATTATAGTTTCCCAATCATTTAGTTCCTTTTAGAATAAGCATTTAATTTTCATTAATTGCTATAGACTTTTCAGGAATGAAAAATCTTTGAAGCATGCGATTTCTCATTTTAGAGAAAATAAAATTATAGAATGGAGTCAGATAAGGACTGCAGATAAGTCGTTAGTTCAGCCTCTGTAGACTACAGGAACTGGATGATGTCGCGATGGAGGGCAATAACTCGTCCCACATTGACGAAGCTCTGAGAGGCAGGAACAGTGGTGTAATTGAAGTGTTTTCAGTAATTGTTGCCTCAAGATCAATTTTGGACAAGAAGTAGCAACTATTTTCCTTTCAACGCGTTAGGTGCATTTGACTTTCATCAGTGCAAAGATCCACACTGTTGCCTGAATTTTAGTCTATGGGTTATATTGTTAAACCTGGGTTGTGTCAAAAACTTGGTTGCAGCCGCCTCCGTCGCATCTTGTCAGCAGATCTTCGTATGTGACAAACTGTGAGGAACCCATCAGAAAGAAATCTTCGTGACACAAAATGGGTATGGAAGATTGCGTACACTGTTAGCGGCCAAATCAGCAGCTGCTCAATGCACAAACGTTGCAGACTTATTTTGTTAAACCACTGGTGTGCATTGATATCCACTTCTTTCTTCAGCTTTAGTTGAAGTTCGACTCCTTTTAAACTCCTCGAATCCCCGAAAAAGAAATGTATGGGAAGTAGCAAAGTCAGCAAAAGCCTGCTGCAAATTCTAAAGCATTTGCTGAATTTACATGCGGTGCTTAAATCAATTTAAAGAATTTACATACGGTGTTTACCCTCACTTTTAGGTGTGGAGAGTCAATATTTGAGCTATACCATGCTATATTGCTTTTCACCTTTCCTATTGCACATCTCAAAACTTTTGTAGTAATCTATACATTTCCATGAGAATGATAACCCATTGAAAATATAAAAATATATAATTGTACTTACGATGCTCTAAATTTATATCACTTTTCTTTTTGCCGAACCATACACAGTAAAATTATGCGTAAGGTGTAACTAAAAGGCTTGGTCAAACTTTGAGGAAACGATGCAAAAACACGAAGATAAAAACAGTGAACATGTGCTCGGAAACAATTCATTTTCCCTGTCAGACCTCGTTACATAAATATTATATTTGCGCTTCACCAGCTTTCCTCTCTCTCTGAGAATATTCGTCCACAGCTGAACTATCATATGCACAATACTCACTGAATCCACCTTTTTATTATTTTTTTCCGGAGCCTAACCTCTTGCAATGCATTGCAAGTCTTCGTGCCGAATTATGGGGTAGTTGCAAAACCGGAAATACACCAGCCCATGAACCAGTCTGTTGTAGCAGTCAACATAGAATATTAAATTCCTGACCAAGAAGTCTATTTTCTTATGTTTCTTAATATCTGTTTGTAGTGGTTAGTAGCCACTAGAAATAGACATTAAAAAGTGTGAATATTAATTAGAAATGTTCACAATAAAGAATTTCACGTAGTTGCTGATGATTCGACTTTGTTTCCGAAGTAATTATAGTGCATCTGTACGTATGGGCACTGAAGTATCCTCTTTAAGTAAAAAATGCTTCATCAAAGTTTGACCATCATATCTCGTGAAGTGAGTATCAGGTGCAAAATTAACTCTTGTCAACACTTCATTCACATAGTTTTTAATTTCTTTAATAGCCTGTGAACCCTCAAAAGTATTCTATCAAATCCAAAGTGTGATATCTTAGCACCTTTGAATGAATATAGTTCTACAGATATATGGACATATCTTGCACTTAGAGTAAATATCGGCAAATCTAAATATATTAGTGTTTTTAATAACACAACCCCCAATATTACATAATATGGGGGTATGATTTAAAAGTAAAAAAAAAAAAAAATCCTACTCTAAACTATGTTAATGCATTTAAAATTGAAAATTAGTTATTGTAAGATAATTCATTATAATTAACACATAAAAACATTTAAACCACTATTAAATATGTTGAACTTTTAGCAATGCTTTTACATTAAGAATGAAAGAACTACATTTTCAGAAATTATTAAAGTTAAATTTATAACAAAACATTTATATTTCTACTCACAGTTACACAGTTGACGAATTCATAATATAACATGAAATGATATGAAGCGGAAATAATAATGTTTAATAACTTTATAATTTCTAATAACTGAAATTTTCTATATCATACTTTCTCAAGGATTATCTAAAGAGGGTATTTAATTCAATTCTAGTATTATAGCAATTATCATTGAACAATAAGTTGACAAAATATGCATTAGATATAAGCAATTAATGTCCTTATATCAATATATTACACTAATAATCTGAATCATTAAGTGTTACATCAGTAGATAAATGCATATCAATCATAAAACACGAATAACAAGTTGAACAATATATATATATATATATATATATATATATATATATATTATAACAGTATATAAACAACATTACTATTTCTAGAAGGTTTCTATATCTATCAGTATCAATCAGTTTCATCTTTATAAAACTAATAATAATTGCAAATTTTATTATGTTAGCCTTATAAATAGATTTTAACAAACAGATTATATTTCTTACATCGATGTGATAATGTGTAACCATAATAATATTTAAATGTAATCTAAACAGATATTTCACACATATAGACCTGCACTTTCCACAAAAACGTAAATAAAAATTTCCTCCTTTATAGTTTAATACTTTCAGGATGTCTGTATGTTTCCCAGTATTTTCAAAGGCAGTATGAACAACAATAAATACCACACTATTCAGCAGTTATAAGTCGAATTGCCCACACATCTTTTGCCTCAAATATGCTGATAATATTAAAACTTTAATAGTGTCTTTCAAACAATGACTTATAGAGTTTATTTACCCCAAAGTGGAAAAAATATTTGTAGGCCTTATGGGGTACAGTGTTAAGTCTCCACAAAACCAAAGGGCTTGATGCCCATAAGCAACAGAGATTTCGACTCTGTATTGCAATCTTGTTTACAAATAAACCAGTCGTTAAATAGTAAATTTTCATTATTTGAAGAAGTTCTTTAAAACATTTGATAGCACATTTTTGTCACGACGAGCTAATGTTAATATTAGTATATTCTGCTAGTGAAATGTGGAAGTCCTTAAATTTCCAGAGTCTCGAAGAAACCTTAAAACTTCCTTTTTGTCGACTCCAATAGAATTTAAGTAGAAACAATCCAAAACCTCCTGTGCATTATCATTGTATGTATGTACATTACTACTTGATAATTACTGAAGATATGGTTATATGTGGTTTGTCAAATGACTTTATATTTCTAAAGAATTAATTCTGCTAATTGTACATTTTTCTCAGAACAAAATTTACTCTAAAATTAAAGTATTTTGGAATAAAGCACAAGTGATTTTGGACAAAAAGGGGTGTGATTATTTTGGCAAAATTTAAAGAAATATTTAATTTTCTTCAGCTAGCAATCTCGGCAAGTCCATGAGACGATAGTCTCATTTTTATGTGCACTCTCAACAGCTTTCACCTTGTTCTGTGTAGAGAAGTTTACTGGCAACTGTTACTTAAAAATAGGGAACATTAACAACAAATATCATTAGGAGCACCTAACAAAATTAACATACATTTCTTTACTCTGTAATCTTAAAACAAATTTCTTACTCTGTAAATATATTTTAATGATATGTAATTGTAGTTTAATGATCTGTAATCATTAAACTATATTTAATATCTACTTTTTGTACTTTGTAAATTAAAATTGTTTGAGACCTTGTTCAAAAGAGGAAGCTATCTTATAAGTAGGGAACGAAGTCTGAACACCAAAACATCGCCTAAATGCGGCCACATTTTTACTTAGAATGCCGTTAGTTATTTACACGAACTAATGTACTGCAGTTTCGTATAGAAAATTAGAGACGTCATGTGAGGGGAACTCTGACTTGTTAACAACACGATGTGTATAACGCGGGACGCAATTAACTTCATACGTTCTGTATCCGTACTTCCATCCCTACTTATAACTGGCAGGAAAATAGATAAAGGATAAAAGATGGATAGTGACGTGAAGGCGAAACCTCACGTACAAAAAAAAAAAAAAAAAATTCTCTGGGCGCTTCATTAGCGTGAATAATTTAGCATGCTGTCTTCTGACATGACACACTAAATATGATTCCTGAGTAGGAAGATAATTCTATAACACTCTTCTCTTTATGTTATAAAGAACAGACTCTTTCTTCTTTTACAAAATTCACAACAGCTTCCAGCCACAAATATGCGCATTCTGCTGTTCCTTATAATCCTATTAAAGCTATTTTCCCGCATTGCAATTAATACTGTAACGGTGTAGCCCCAAAACGTGTTACTTTTATTTGTTAATGCAAGGACCTTGGTAGTCAATACTGGTCCTCTCCCAAAGTAAATAAATCGCCTCTAAGGAAAGCCTGGCACTCTTGGACATAATATTTCATCATGGAGAAGCCGCATGAAATACAAGTATACCAAGGAGGAGAAAGTATTTAAAGCTATATGTGGCAAACAAAAGATGAAGTACATAGCAAGACTATCAAACATGACAGTATTCATGTAATAAAAATCTTTTGTAAGCAATAATATTTTAGAACAAATTGAAAGTGAGATTACTATTAAGTTTAATAGCTAGTAATACAGGGTGTCCAAGAATCGCCATATAATTTTCCGGAACGAGCAACCCACATTACGCTGTTATGTAGGTTTGGGTAAAGTAGCAGCTAATTTCACAACCGCATATATCTAAGTACAGAGACTTCATATATATATTCGTATAAATGTTTATTTTACTATCAAGGCATAAATACTTCAACCACGTCAACTGACACTAAATTCAGCAGGACAGAATCACTAACAGAAAAAACATATATTTAATACAGACACACTAGTGGAAGACAAAATGAACATGTACAAATAACTGTTCATGGAATATGTTAGTTATGTAGCAATGAAAATATTACAGAGGAAATTAAGGGAAAGAAACGTACTTACATAACATTCAATTTACTCCTTCCCCAAACCCCTGCATGTGTATCATAAAAGTACATAAAGGTATAACTTCTAAAATAGCGGCAATTCTGGGATACTGTATTTCCAAAATGTACGCTATAAACTAAAAGGGGGAAAACTGGATCTGCTCTTTCCAGTACCCTATAAAATGCAAAGAAGAAGAAGAAGAAGACAATAGAAGAAATGTTTAAACAGGGATGTTTTCCTGTTCAGATATTCTATTCAAGATTTGTATATTATAATTATAGCCCCTGTCGGTGCGGCGGAACGAATATAAACAAGCTTTTAAGCACCATACTGTTATTGTTTTATTTATAAGCTGTATGTGAAAGATATGGGGAACTGTCCTCAAATGTTACACACAAATTAAAGTTAGAAAACAGAATAAATGATATTCTTTATTTACTGCCAGTTTGCATTTTGAGGATGATGATTCCTAGCAGCATTTGAATCTTCTTCCTAGTGATTGCGGACAGAAGCCATGGAGACGACCTATACCAAGCAAGCCATGCATTATAAAATATACAATCATCATATCGTTAGTAAAAACAGTAAAATATGGATGTACCTTATTTTCTGGTCGTTACTCTTGATGGAAATAAAACAAGTTTAAAATTATGATAGAGTTAACATATACATAATTAAAATATGAAAAATATATCGGAGCTTGGTGATTTTTCATACATGAAAGATGCCACGCCGCTACTTTAGGAACTATTCGAGAAGAAGAGCTCCACTAGCGTGAATCGTGTTGATAATATATCTGCTTTCAAATACTACGGTGCACTTAATACAAAATTTGAAAGCTCAGGAGGTAGTAAAACAAAAAGAACAAAAATTTCAACATATACTAACAATGCAGGGAAACAGCCAGATAAGACAAACTGCAATGCACACACACACACACCGGGCGAATTAGGACTCAAATTGAAGACCCATTACGACCTAAGAAAGGAGCCGACCTTAGCGAAGAAAAATATACTAGCAAAATAAACATTTCACGAAAATTATTTTCCCACATTTATGTTTTGTTTTATTTCAATAGCGGAAAGGGCGTAACATTGTTCAAGGACTAAGTGAGTATATAGGGGTCTGAAGCGCAAGAGAACGAAAACAACTCCACAGCGCAGATACTCACGTGAGAACGCTTAACCAATGAACATATGAGATTGCATTGGAAGGAGTAACTCTGCTGCAGAGAGGGAAACACTTCTGTGCTAACCCAGCTGCTGTAGATACTCTGTGCATCTCTGCATCAGAGGAGGGTGTATATGACAATTTATTTACACGTTGCTGCTCTTACCGGATTTGGAAAATATACAAAATAGGATGCAAGCAGAACAGTTCAGTGAGAGTGAAGGAGTGTTTCTCTTAGAAACGCCGGGGCAGAAGCTTCCGAATCGTGCTTTGCCATTTGCAGACTTCGATTAAAGGAATCGCGAAGTTCTTCAGCATAACAATTCCAGGGCCGCAGGCTGGAACAATTAATTTGGTTTATGTCATTTAATAGCAAAAGAAATGACCTTCGGAGCAATCCTCCGTTCTTCTTCTTCTTCTTCTTCTTCTTCTTCTTCTTCAGGTTTCAAAATTACAACACATGTATGTAACAGCGCGCACTCCTTGACTCCACTCTTTCACTTAATCTTATTCTTTTCCACTCTTGACACGGATTATAGTACCTATAACATAAAATTATAATTTACAAAACAGTCTATAACAAATTCCTGTTTGTATTCTAAAAGTTAAACTACTCAATTGCAGTGTGTATGTTTTCCAATAAAATAATTTAATTTAACAAAGTGAGCAAAAATACATATCACTCACTAAACAAAGATAATTTCATTGTAGAATCATACACCGTCAACAATTTATATTTAGTTACATTAAAACTAGGACATTTCCAAGTAAATAAATTAAGGAACACTTTAGTCACTTTGCATGGAAGGAGAAAAGGAAAGAAATAATGTATAGTTAATTGTTCTCAAAACATCCACTCTCATGGAATCGATTTTTAAGCTTAACTGTTCTCTAATTACTTGCCGCTTTATAAGGGAAGTACAGTTTTTGTCCATTAAGTGGTTTTAAGTGCAAAGTCACTTTCTGAACAGAAACAAGAATTCAATAGCTTTCTGCTAGTAGCATAATAGTAAAATGTTATTTTTGATATGCCATTAAGTCATACTTCTGAAAGTATTTTAAGAGCATGACGTATTTTAAAAATTAATTTTTACCAACTTACGTACTTCCCCGCATAAAAACTCTTTTAAATGAACCCAAAAACTAGTAATAAAGCAGAAATGTGAGAGGCCGCGAAGGGACTTTAAAATACAATGTTTGAGTTTTTTCCTTCATGCTTTTCCTGAAGCCTAATCAATTTTAAATTATAATTTGTAACTTATCTAAGTAGGAGTAGCTGAAGTTAAAACAAAAATAATAAATATTTAACCTCACATGAACCACAAAACGGGTTTGAACGTTTGTAAAAACAATCCTAAAACACTTATTGGTAAAATGAAGCCAAGAAAGCTTAAAATCTGTCAGAAATATCAAAACAATATTAAGCTAGGGCACTGTTGAAAAGAATGAAATGATTATTTAGTGTTCTATACAAAAATCACTTCTAAAGTTACATTAAATGTAAATGTATGCGCATTTTGAATATATTTACTGATGAAACAATTATTTGCTAATGTTCTTGATACAGCTACAAGCATATTGAACACATTATTTTGTTGTTTTATTTTAATTTCAATAGATTAAATAAAATATAAACTATAAAACAGAGTTATTATTAAGAATATATATAATTATTTAAAATTTTGATGTATTTTTCCTATAAACATTAAATAAAATTTCTGCATTGGCTAATTATAGGAAGTTCAAATATATTTATGCCTATAATGCTATTATGACTTAATTTAATGAAATGATACTTATATTTTATGTCATTAAAACGCGTGTTTCAAATATATTTTTACTTTCCAGCATTTTAAGAGTTTTGAGTATATTATGCATCTTTACATGCTACAGGTATTAAACAGCTTTAACACGTAATTGCACAACCCTGGGCATTAGTTACAAAACGGCAAGACAATGGACAGCACTAAAATAGGAACCAACATCCATAACCTGCGACTGAAAATGTTTGCTTTATATAAGGCTTAGCTTAAGACTTAACAATTGGAACAAGTGAACAAAAACTTCCTCAAATTTGAACATTTTAAGCAAACTTTTCAAAGATTTGTAACAGTATGCTCTATATGTATAAATAAATCGAATGTTCGTGTTCATGTTAATAACATTTTTATGAAAATAGTTTACTTATTTTATATGTTGATAAATGTTCTACAGCTACAAGATGTAATGTTATAATTTTGACAAAATAAAACCATTAACATATTAATTTAATGTCGAGAAAAATTCCAAATATATTTTTGTACTTTCTTGTTGTCCCCCCCCCAAAAAAAACATTGCATTTTCCACATTATTTCATTAGAAATCTCGTATTGTGTGTTACAAAAGGGAAAGAGAGAGTTCTGCAAATCATACCACAATGTTTTATCAATTTTTTTAGTTCAACTTTTGAAAATTAGAAGAAAAGTGAACAAGAATTACACTGTGTACAAAATGCTTAACACAAAAAATGTAAGAAAAATTAAATGCCAAGAAAAGGCATTTGAACTTTCATTTTTATAACACTCATGCCTCTTAACAGACTTTTAAAGGCTTCTCATGTAAAAACAATATGTCTATTGCGAAAGTTGCAAGTTCATAATTTTTAGCATTACTTTTTCTTTGAAAATTTTCACCAAAATTTTCTTGTAGGTACTATTAAGTTTCTTTTAACCTAGATGGAACACCTGTGACAACTGCAATTTTGAACATTTTCTACTCGAAGTAGGTTTTAGAGGCAAAGAAATTTATAAGTAACTAACGAGATCAGTGAATATCAGTCAGGGGCTAAAGATTTAAAAACATTTAATGAAAATACTTCTCCCTAAAATGTTGGGGTATTTTCCAAATTGCTTTATAGTTATTCTGAAAACAATTGCACAATATAGCTTACGTCATGTCTAGTATTAACTCTTATAACCTACAAATGACTAATGTTCAATTGACAAACTGCCTCTGGCGGTTTTAAGTGTGGAATACCTATTCCCAACTTTTAATGCTTTCTACATGCAAAGTCTGGGTATACATCTATTATAATTTTGTTGTCGTAATGTTTGTGTCTCATTCGTTTATTTAGAGGATGTGGGTAGATAATGGACAGTCCATTAATTCCTAAAGCTACCAAATAATTAAATTCTTAGGTTCCGGAGAACGCTAGGCAATCTGAGTAGTTTGAATTGAAACCTATTAATTAGAAAGGAGACTACGGGTTTTTCTTCTTTGAAAGTAAAATGTAATTCCAATTTCTCTTAGCTTCTTGGCGTTTTATATTTCAACAAATAAGTCCCATTACTACACGCTAAAACCTATAATAAAGCATATTAAGGATAGTTCACTCTCTGCAAGTGATACATTTAAGAAATGAGACAAACATTTTGTGGTACAGTACGGTCTTATGCTTAACGAGAACAGAATACAAAACGAGATAATTAACGCAGTAGAGGTAGAAACGTGAGTCTTGTTTTATTTAAAATTCACTTAGCTTGCAACTGACCGTTTACTCTATATATTTAAAACGCCTTGCGGTACTTAAAGAAATGACTACTATACCTATATTTGGGGGCATTTTTATTTCATTGCTAAAAGGGAATTTTGTTAAAGACGAGAAAAATGAAAGAAAAATTTCAAAACTAAGATAAGAACGAACTAAAAAGGTTAAAACTTGAGGTTAACAGGAACTTAAAACTTGCTACATAATGTTCATTTATAACTTCAACATTTAGCATTCATATTTACTGTCAATATCATCTTAAAATTATGCTAATCAATGCCAAACTTGTCAAAGGCATTAAAGAAATTAAAACTACTTGATATCAATGATTTCCGAGCAAACATACTTATGTTACTTAACATAGTAAAAATAGACATTTTTTACTATTGTGAAAGAAATAGTTAAAGACGTTAAAAAATAGGTTGCAAAATCTTTTGCATAAATGTGCCGTTTCTACATTAACTTGCCACGATATTATTAGTTTTATTTCTAAGTAAACAACCAATAAAAATGTGTTTAGCAATCTAGTATAACATCAGTAATTTTATTAAACGAATTGACTTAATTTCAATCTTTTATTGTCATATTTTAATTACAGAAAAAAAATTGTTCACGTCGCACATGCTACATTAATGATTTGATTTGTATAAAAGTTTGATTTTTTCAACTGTGTTAACACTATTCCGGGGAATTTTACAAAGAAGTTACTCGTGTATAAAGTTCGCATTTACATAAAGTACACCTGAATTTGTAATGGTGAAGGTATTCTTCTTGAGCTAATGTTCGCAAAATTACTTCATTTTTCTCCACAATGCCATATGCAAAATAATTAAATTCTTTGTAACCTAAATATTTCGCTGGCCACATAGTTATACTGTGTGTATTTCAATTTCAAATACACGGTGCTATTAATTATATGGCCACGGTGTTCAGTAAAACATTCAATAATTGTTGAAGGAGAATATAATTCTTCCTCCTGGGTTTGTGAGCTTTCTCCGCAATTGAGTAGGCAATACACACTGACCACTTAGATTACATCTGTAATGTAATGAATAAGTCACATAACTTAAGAAACACCCGAATGAACTTCAGGATTCGATCCGTTTCTTCCTCTTCTTTTCTATCATTCTCTCTAGGACTTCCTTCCGATATTTGTGAGGTGCTACTATAATAAAACTTCATATCCTTAGTAATTTTCCATTAATGTACAATTAACAAGGAACTGACGTAATTTTCATTTTAACTGTTTTGTCATACTAAACAAGATTTTAGAGACAATGTGTTTATCTGTGTTGATTTCACCCCTTGTGGTATTGAGGGCATTTTGAAAATAAAAAACTAAAAACCGTCTATTCTTTCGGCTGGTCAAAGGATGTCTGGATTAAATGAGAGAAAAAAAAATTGGTTAGGAAAACTAGACGAGCAAGGACTCACCTTTTTATCCGCTCCTAATTGTTCACTATAAAACAAGACAGTGTGGTGTCTTCTAACTGCAAACAAGCTCCATCAGTAGCCACTGGACGAACAGTTCATCTCGACTAACTGGCCGTCATCTTTTGTGTTGCTCCTTTAAATTAACAGTGAGGCTTAGTTTTTGAAAACAACCTTAGCAATGCAGTGACTTGGTGTTAAAACAAGGGGTAGCAGAGTGAAGACTATGAAGAAAGTATTTATTTCAAACTTAGTAGTTGCTGACAGCTCTGAAGATATTTAGCATGTATAAATTTTGATTTTCGACAGAATATTTCCTTGAATAGAAATTGTATTTTATAAATGTACATTTTACTTCACTTGTATTTCAATTAGCAAACTTTCGAAAGATATATACTATTAAAATCTCAGTAGATAAGAGCCAAATGTAAAGCTGAAGACTTAGAAAAATATGTTGAACCAACACACTGCAAAACAGTTACAAAAATGCAGTCTTAAGAAAATTTTGATATACATTTTTCAAGTGAGAAACAATATTAACCAAAGAGAAAAGGTATCTCCTCAGAGGAAATAAAAAGTTATTTCAAAAGAAGTTCATTCCATACTTCTGGAAGAAGTACTCCCTGGGCAGATTACCAAAAGACTCCTGAATGCAGCTATGCAGGCTTCATGGAGAAAAACGGCTACAAATGTGAAGGCAGTGGCGCAATGCCAAAAGTATTGGCAAAGCAGAACTCCCTTGCTGTATTATGTAACATGTCACATTTGAAGCAGCTGGCAGTGATTGCAGTCAAGGAAACTGAAACGATAATTATTTGTGATGTGTCTTATTTATACATCAGTATCATAGAGTATTCCAGCAGCGGAACCAATGGCATTCTAGCAGATAATCTCTGCCCTCTGGCCTTTTAATAACCTTATTTCTACAGAATTTTTCAACCTAAAGTGTTACACAGAGCGATTTGCGTGCATCGCTACAGATTCAAAGAACTAACATCATAACATCGTTAGCCTAATGTGCAAAATATCTTTCTTATATCGCCCCTCTAAAACGCCATAATATAAATTTCGTACTTTGTTAAATTGCAGCTCCGAAGACAAGGAGGGTCAGTGGAACTCTGGTATCAATAGCTGAAAGTTTCTTTCTGAATGTCAGATGTGACTGTATAAAAGCAACTGTCGGATAGAAGTCCTGTAATGTTAGATAAGGAATGCTCCCCTGCCTCACCACATAACCATACTCTTGTGCTGAGGAGTAAGAGATCAGCTGAAAATCTATTGTGGCATTTTTCATTCAACAGGAATTTCACACAAAGGAATCACGAATTTCAATTATTACAAGAAATTTTGTTAAAATATTTAAATACTTATTAATAAATTACATATTATAATGTACTTTATAATAATTATATAATGTTTTGTGCCAGTGTATACCACGAGAAACATTAAGTCGCCATATTTAATGTCGCTATTAATTTCAAATATGGGATATTGGTGGTAACGCAAAAGCAAATATCCGATATTGGTCATTCTGAACTTCTGATTGAAGATTACAATTCACAACTTGCAATTAGCTCGTATTTATTCAAAACCACATAGAAAAAATCGGATTTTAATGGAATGATAAATTTAGTGTGAATAGTGAATAGTGAAATAGGGAATTTGAAAGTTTCAAATTCTTGCAGTTCCTGGGTCTACTTTGAAAAATATTTTCAATCATAAAATTTAAAATATCCGTAAATTGAAATAAAAGCTTATTTTTCCAAAAATTAAATAAGTACCTGCTTTTTAATGGTGTATAAAGCCCGTTTTAACAACTGAGGCATCACAAGGACACGAGATGAAATGATAAACGGGGAATTATTTTTTTTAAAGAAAGGAAGCGTTCCAGGTTTAAGTTTTAGGGTACTTTCCTTGAATTTGCAATTTATAAGGACTGAGGAAAAACCTGAAAAAAACCTCGTCAGGAAGGACGGTCCTCCAACGGGAATCGAACCCATGATCTCCCTTACGAGTCCTCGCCTTAATGACCTCGGCTACCCGAGAAGGTACAAGTGCCCACGGCTTAACATCTGCAAAAATGGGTGCACTGATGATCCTGGAACGCTTTAATATGCTTGAAATGTCTACAGTGTTAACACGAAAACCTCTGGGAGATTGCTCTACAAAAGAACAGTACTGTAGTGTAATATCGAAATTGGGAGGCACATCCATCTGATATAGGAACCATTTTAAAGTGGCATTTCCACACTCAATCTAAAAATTCACACATTTTCTTTAAAACCACTACACAAATAAAAGTTCACAGCTCTGTGCTCAAATTATTATAAATAACTTAACACTTTACCTATTTAATGCAACATTTCTCAAAAACCATGGAAATAAATTTTACTAATAAATTGTAAAACAATATGTTTAACAACATTGCATTAATAAATGTTTTAGATTATTTATACATGCATGAAAATGAGTACAAACATTTTCATATCATTACACTGAATAGTTTCGGAGAAAGGCTACATTACACGAGTAAAACGTAATTTTTCAAATAATGACAAATAACAAACATTTTAAAATGAAATACACTTCCTTTCTGACATGTTTTCTGATACTATTAGTAATCCCATGCTCATCAATCCTGTTTCACTTTGCTCCTAGCTACTCATCTTTCCTTTTTTTTTTTTTTTCCCCTTGCTGGACCACTTTTTTTTTTTTTTTTTTTTTTTTGAAGTCTGTCTTTCTTCATCCAATTTCGCAGTAATTTTACAAGTCCCTGAAATAGTTTCCATTTTTCTTACTACTTTACTTTTTGTTATATCCCCATCATTGAAACAACCTATTGCCTTAAGTGCTTCTACTTCTGGCTTGAATGAAGATGAAAAGAAAAAAAAAAAAAAAAGCTTAAACTGACGAAAATAACCAGCTGTTAAATATTACAGAACTAGATGTAACTCTTTGATGCAGTCATTAAAATTTTAGGTGCTTTAAAACCTTAAAGGAAAGGTTAAAATGTTTAGTTTAGAGAAAAATAGTATGTGCCGAAATTCCATGAATTTTCAACAAAAACATCATAAACTCCAGTTTTAAAAATATTTTCTTTTTATTCCCCATTTTGTAATACAGTTCAACTGTTTACATTTAATTAACTTATATTTTGTAATTATCACATCTGTATTGTATCAATTTATACTGAAATTTAAATAATAATATCAAGAATGAAAGAAATGCGTTTCATTGTAAGAAAAAAATGTATGGTTTGAATGAAAATTTAAAAAGGATTTGATATTCGGCTTCTTTGCTTTACGAGTTGGCGTTGGCAATATTTTTCTTTATGGTTAAATAAATATTCACAATTATACAAGCTATAAATAGTTTGACTTTTACTCTGCATCTATTTAATAAGAAGTGGTTCGAGTATTATTCCGCTTCTTCCGTCTAAATAATCCCCAATAAATGGTAGTAAACTTACCATATTGCCCTTTAATTATGGGTATGCAAAGCTGTAAACTATTGCAATATATAAAACGTCATTTGCAAAGCTAATTAAAATGCCTAAATTTGTTCAAAAACATGTTAATATTTTGAAAGAAAATATGCAACTTTTCAATGAGCCTGAAAACACCTCTGTATTCAGCACGGAACTGCACTTCGCAAATTTGAAGTAGAAGATAATTTTACATTTTTTGTAAAAATTAACATAAATAATGACAATAAATGCTTCTTTAATACTTTGGGTTCAGCACTGAAATAAAAGAGTGCTTATTTCCACAGTTTCTATATAGCATCCAGCATGAAATGAACTGCCACGGGTGGCCGAGGTCGTTAAGACGCGAACTTGTGAGTGGGAGGTCTGGGGTTTGAATACAGCCAGGACCGTTCTCCCTGACTAGGTGTTTATTCAGGTTTTCCTCAGTCCTCATAACTGGCAAATGCCGGGGAGGTACCCTAAACTTAGGCCTGGAACGTTTTCTTCCTTAAAAAAAAATCCTTTCCCAATATATCATTTCATCTCATGTATCACCAATGTCCACCACCTGTGGTGTCTCAGTAGTAAAAACGGGCGTTAAACACCATTAAAAACTAAAGCATGAAACGTATATGTGAGCGTTTTTTCGTGTGCATAAGCATGAAAAAGCCCATTTGTTTTCCATAGTGCCTTATGGATTCTATAGCAGAATTTTTAAGTGGTTATTAATGGAATCTTGTGTATTCTTGGCTTTTTATCCGGGCCACTTCCTGTTTCCCAAATATATCAACAAAATTATGGATCACTTGATCTTCGTTCAAATTGTGGTTGAGTTTGCAGTCTGCTAGGGGCTTCGTTACAGGCGGTATTTTGCTTACTAAACACTTGACAGATCGAGTTTCTAGCAACCATGGGAGCAAATACTGCGTGGGTGGTCGATACTATATGGTTCACCCGTTTAGAATAAAAACATAACACAACAAAAATAAATAAATTACATTTTTCAATATAACGCATGTAGGCTACAACATGTAAAAACGTTATTCAGAGTTGAAATAATATACGAAACAATAATTAAATATACTCTTTCAAGTAGCGCATTGCCGCTTGTGGCCTCAGGAAAGCACAAAGCGTTTTAAATTCGCTTGTAATGCCAAAATTCGTACCTTTGATAATATGCACACTTCAGGTGAACACGTTTTGCAAGAGACTTTCAAGCGATATGGTGATAACGAACAAAGTTATACCCTCAACGATGACAACTAGCGTAAAAGTTAAAACAATCTGATTTTGTTCAGGGTGTCAACACGTGTAGAATTAATTGCCACGGTCATTCCATTAGTAAGTTTTCCACATCGGTAGAACTGAACAGCCTGTTTACGCTTTGAATTTTTGTTGTCAGCGCAGGGGTATAATATGAAACAATATACATAGCGGAAAATTTGCTTAATCAGGTTTAATGGAAGTGAACAGTTGGTGTGGTCCCGTAGCTAAGAGGTTTGCAACGGATGAGGTACATAACGATTTTCACGACTCCTCGCTTGTCATATCTTTTATGGCATGTATCTATCGCATGGTGCAAAAATTACACAGATTACAAAAGCTGTGATATCTTTATTTGGACTTTATACACTTCTGTTTTCAATACTATGAGAAATTACTTTAATTTATAAATCGGAATGTATACAGGAATACAATGCATATAATTTATAAAAAATGGGTCAAATTATTACTTTTAGCACGAAATAGCAGAAGCGCGTTAACTTTGCACATTCGTGTTACATTTCCGTACACACACAAATAGAGTATTAAACCGAGTTGAGTCACTATATATACGACCTGACGCAATAACATGCCTTTCGTTTTAAAACTTGTCATCCTTATTAGGCCTGCGAGCTATCTTTAGTATGCTTGAATATCTAGCAGAAGGAAAAGGATCGGTAGAGTTTCGAGTTTTACTTTGTATCGTTCAGAATGGGGACTTTTAACCAGTAACTTTTTATATTTCAAGGTTTCCCTCTTTAGTTTTGGCTTTTGATAAAATAACATAATATAATTTTAAAGCTAAAGGAGCATTGTAATATTTATGTTAAAATAATTAATTCATGTGTATCTTATTTGTTCTAGTATTACTCTCACATATCAGTGACCCATTACAACGTTAACTATATTTGCTATTTAAAACAACTTTTCAAGCAGAGATGCTTAGCGTAATAGAAAAATCTCAATTAGCCAAACTAATAAGGAAAACAGAAGCACCCCATTAGCTTATCGTAATTAGTTTTGCCTAACTGTGTTGAAGTTAACAAAATGTTGTTTAGACTTAGTAAGATGCAGAGGGAGGTACTATATTTGCACGTAGTTCCAGAAATGTAATTAATTTTAAAAATATTTGACTATTAGAACTGATAATGAACTAATTACACAGAGTGCTTCATAAGTTACAAACAAATTAATGTTGTGCGTCAAATCCTGCATGCCGAAAAGGAATATATTTTAAAAAATATAGCTTTTATTGAATTTGGTGTTTCTTTATTTGTTGGAAGTTATGAAAAAGTTAATATAGATTCTGAGCATTGTTAGGAATTTGAGATATAAGTTAAGGGAATGAGATGTCATTAAAAAAATGTATATCATAGCTTCTCAAAGATAACTGTTAATGTGTTTAGTTTTCATAACAATCTGTTCAGCACGTAAGAATTCTTGTGTATGTTTTAACTTTAACTTTTAATTTAAACTATTCTTTACTTATAAACATATGTCTTACAGTGAACAATATTTTTCACAGAATTAATTGAAAGTTGCTTCCTAACCAAAGGATCAAGTAAATAAATAAATGCTTGTTGATATGTCATATAGACACCCGTCTTTATTAATTACGGTAACCATATTTCACTTATTATTATTTTTTTTTTTTTTTGGTAGCCTATTATTTTCTCGATATCAAATTGTGCAGACTTCAGATGCAAATTATGTTCTCACAGAGGAAATTTTGCGTACGATTTTATCGCTACCGACATACAATGAGATATGTTCTTATTTGCTCGTGTTAAACAGCCTCTCAGTTGCTGTACATTTGTAGCTAGCACAAGAACACGAGAAATCATGGAACATACACAGAATAGCTTATTCGCTTTGTAAGCGTTCCGCCCGAGTACTTTATCTTTGCTAGTGTGCAGCACTCGATTCTAACTGACGATTCAAATTTCATGTGGCTTGTGTAGCTCCTGCAGTAGCGTGCCTACACAAGCAATTGTTAGCTCTAAGATAGGAACAAGAGGCATTTTCATTTTACTAAATGATAGGTTAGAGTCTAGAGATTATCTGCGCCAAAATTAAACGTTTATAGTTGCCGTTCTGGAATGGATAAAAGATTAGAACAATTTATGGGGTCTGTAGAGTCTGAATTTTTTTCTTTTCATTAATATCTTACTTTATTGTTTCTAAAACATTTCATATGTAAACAACAAACCATAATTAAACGGGGCTTTCTGTGCTACCTACCAAGGAAATGGGAACACAGAAAGCATAATTCTGGGACAAGTAACAAAATTATGTACCAACCCATTAAAACATTAAATTCGTCAATTTTTACTACCTTGTGCCAATACTTCCCGTTACTCTGCGAAGATTTCTTTCAATAGTAAAATTAGAACTTAATGGCTTATGAAAGGAGGATATACTGAGGACTCTGTCCAATCATCTCTCCAGGGTTGTCATTTATAATACCTACTTGAATCATAACAAGGAACGTGGAATTTATTATTTACGCTAGTAAGCTGTACTGAATAAAATATTTGGAATATTATAATCAAAAATAGCTTCGTTTATTTTCATTATTGTACAATTGAGGACAATGATAACCTTACTATTTTTTTCATTCATTTTTTGGTTCTTTAATATGGACTTCCTATGCCTCAGTGAGCTTTATAAGGAATGGAGAACTCACCATTAACTGGGAGCGAGGTATATCTATTCCATTTTGTCCTCCATACAGCAGACATACTGGCCAATATCCTCTACTCGGTGTACTAGATGCAAAATTTAATCGCCTATAAAAGTCATCCAGCCACTGAGCGTAAAGAATGCTATTGCCAAACTAAGTGGGTGTGTGCGGGTGGGATTGTACTTATCAGAATAAACCTAAATGATTAATTCTTGAGTTTTTAAGAAATCAAAACTCTCCATTCTCGGGACAACAAAGAATATTAAAAAAATATTGTACTTACACACACATATTTTTCTTCTACAACTACGAAATGTTTCACGTTTATGATTATAGAAATCACTTGCACTAGGTCTTTCGAAATTTTAAATACAAACTCGCAGAAAAACTAAAACACACACACACATATTCCGTAATATAGGATTATATGGTAGTTTTAATTACATATGTGTCTTGAAATTGTTTTACATTTTTTCCACCATAAAATAAAATTTGTTGCTCAATTATTACAGGTGCAAGTGTGTACCATAACTGATAACACAGCAGAACGCACGTTGCACATAAATGGACGCAGCCTAAAGTATGGTCCACCTTCATAATTATGCCATCAAGTTCAATGTATGCTTTAGCCAAATTTGTTTTACATTCGACTACGTTTTTATCACCTTGCCCCAATTATATGCAAACAAAAGAATGGAAAGTCATGCCATGAGATACTTTCTTGGGACTGCCATTAGTTTTCATTCATCAATTTATGTGCATTTATTAAAATGTTAGTTTACACCTCAGAACGTATCATAGGAACGTAAGATTATGGTCGCAAATGCCAATGGAAAAGCCAAACAAGTGTTAAAGTTTTGGAATTGAAAGGTTTGAAAACTCGCCTTAAACTAGTTTTGTCCTGTTAATTCAATTTCTTTGGCTCTGAAAATCGAGACATTTCACTTTTGAATTGGCCAGCGAAGTTCCTCAGACTTGAACCCCAAAGAAAATATATGAGGAATTATGGTGCGTGATGATTAGAGTACCATCAGGATAAAAATGGTAAAATCTGGTGAAACGTAACGAGCGTGTGTGAGACTCTTAGAAGGCGATAAAAAATTTACCATTGTTTGTAAAGTCAATTGGCAATATGCTGATATTAAAGTAAATGCTGTTAGTTTCATTCATCACATTGGAAACAAAATCGATCACGAATCGAGGAAAAACTTCGTTTTCATTATATATGAACAATTATTTTAAGAATCCATATCAGAACGTTTATTTCGGAGTCATCACTGTTATTTGCTAATCGAACAGGGAATATATTGAAATAGAGCTTCCGTGCATGAAAAGTTTTATTTTCGGAGTTATCACTTGCACTTGTTTAACCAAGTAATATAAATAAATCAAGATTATTCGTCAGAAGAAAATTAATTTTAATGACTTTTCATAGCGATGTGCTATTTTGTTATTCACAATACACATTTATTAATATTAAAAACGCTCATTTTCACCTCGTTTCTTTAGTACATTATAAGAAATACAGCAAACTGCGCATATATGGAAAATATAAACGACAGTCCTGGTGTCTCGTTGCCTCCGTTTACTGTTTACGTGTTATACAACGAGTGTCAAGTCATGTTCTGGGTTCTGAGACAGGGAGCTAGGAGAAAATGGGCCGACTGAACAAAGCCCAAATGAGTTTCTAAACTCAATTTTGAGAACTGAGACCCTATGAAGTATATATACCTCTCTCTACTCTTTCTGATTTTGAGTTCGTTGCCTAAATATTTTATCTGTGTACTCTGTCTTCATATCAAATGCTCAATTTGAGCATTTTTTGTATCTTTCTGCCAACAAAATTGCCATTCCTTGCTCCGTTCTCCCACACGCACCCCGTAAAATGCCACAGTTGGCCATATTGCCCATACTGATAATAAAAGGTGATCGCACAACATTAAAGGCTTTATACTGCCGCATCTGATTAGTAATTGTGTCAAGTATACTGGGCAGCGAAAATTAAAAGACGTTTAGAGAGCACGAGGAAAGGCGTGTTGGGATGCGTTTGCATCGGAAGACAATCGGTCAAAATTGGGTTCATTTCTATGCAAAGTACATGGAATTAGAAGCACTTTGTTGGGGTAGACGTGCTCTTTGAGTCTGAACGTGTGTTTGCGCTAGCCCGCATATTTAAATGTTTGTGATTAGGTGATATTAACCCTAAATGTATTTGATTTGAAGTGGAAATTCTTTTTCTATAAATGTCTGTATAATAAATAGCATGTACGGTTGAATGTTTTACAAATAATATTTGTAATAATGAGTAGTAAATACCCATTACCACCACCATCACTACTTCTTTCAAAGCAACGTCATGTTTTCTAGAGCCACTTGACATGCACACAACTCAAAGTATTGTCCTTGCATCAAGAATACAGAGAATTGCCTTGCAAGCTGGTATGTCTGTTATCAGATCCTTTTGTAATTATTATATTAATTAGCGCGAGACATTTTCAAAGCTCCTAGTAAACATAAACGACATTTCATATAATTATATAGGTACTGAAACACTATTCAGTGCATATATTTAGGTACAAAAATGCAATTTAAAGCTCATACTAGTGCTTTCTCTATTCATTATTCCAAATGCGGCATGGTAATTACAGATTTTTGTGAAACTTAAACGATGGTCATTAATATTTACGGTATAGTTGAAATATACAATGACAATTTCTGTAGTAGCAACTATGCCGATTTAAGCCTCTAGGAAAACTTCAAGAGCGAATTATTGGATTTTCAAAAAGACAGTTACAAAACATTATAAATATAAAGGAACTTTGATTGCAAAAATTTCAAAGTGGTCTATTTTTATCATAATTTGGTTATTTCCTAATGGAACGCCGTTCCATTGCTTTGGGTACATAAGTTATCACGGGCTAAGTAAGATTTCCTTTCCTGCAAGATTTCAAAGGTATTCCGAGTAAAATTGCGGAATAAACCTTAATAACGTCTTAATATCCCAGTGAGTGTAGCGTGTATAGACTTATCGCTTGTGTCTAAACAAGTAACACACTACCAGGAGATAGTGGTGTTTCTTTAGCGTTGTCACTGTTACTTTTGTACATCAAAGATTGAACAGAAACTATGAAAAGTTTCTTTTGTCGTGTTACTAAGAATATTTGAGGGCGGTTTAATAAATAAAGAACAAACGATTAAGTTATATGCTCTCATTTCCACAACCTATCTCTGTTAGTACTGAACGAGAATTCAGAGATATGACAACGTTGTTTTACTGAGGGAAATAAGATATAACTAACTTCTTAAGCTTATCATATCAACGCATAAATAAGTAGGGGGATAAATATAAACTCACTTCCGGGGAGAAAGATATTAATGCTTGCCCCGTACTGCAGTATTTCAGTCGATACACACCTACTGACTTCACTTCTTAAAGAAAGAATTATAGACAAACTCGTGATGAGCTTACACGTTTCAATAAGTAGAAAAACCTACGAAAATAGTTTTCTCATATACATTATCGGAATCTGAGACATGTGAACATAAGTTTTAATTGCACTTATGTGTAACTTTGAAGTCCACTATCTATCAGGCAAACATTCTTCAGCGCAATGCGCAGCAAATATTTCAAAGCACTAACAAAATGCATTAATTGAACGTACTAAGTGGCGCACTTATGTCACATCATCACACCATTATTACATTGCATATGTGTAATTTATATTCTTAATTTGCGTCCATAATATCAAAAGCAATTGCGAAACAGACCGGTTTGTTTTATTGTACAGCAATTATTGGTCACCTTGAAAATGAACCATAGCAAATTTATCTGAAATGAAATAAAAGTGTAGTGACTTTTGGATCTAACTATGGAATAAGCAAATGTCAAGGTTGTTTTCATGTTGTTTAGTTTAATCAGCGTAATGCTTGTAAACAAGGACATCGTAGGTTACAGTGGATTGAAAACTGCTTCTCGTCATTTGTAAAACAACTGCAATTGAAGCTATATATTCTTTCATAAAGTTCAGGTGAATGTCTAATATTATTATTTTTTATTCTCTGGAATCACAGATTGAAAATATTCTAATAAAGAATTTAAAAATCTATTGATCTCGGTACGATTTATATAGATACAGCGTTTTAGTTAGGAAAAATAATTTTCAATAAGTCTTCAAATAAAGCTATACACTCTCCACACGTAAAGCCAAGAGTAAAATTGTGGTAATGCCTGAAGGAAGAGGCCGCTGAACAAAATTTATCGACCGTTTCAAACCCCAAATTGAATGGGTAGCTGCTGACCTCAGACGTTAAAGAGCGTCCGTAAATAAATAAATAAAAAGTGATACTCATACACCGAATTATGTCCACGTGAAATTTCACAGAAATACGTTGAATAATTTGTAACATATAAGAGGAAATAAGAGGCCAACAGTGAACGAAACATCCAATAGCTCTGGTTTCTGAACTGTAGACAGTTGCTGGAAAACAGAGCTTGTGCTGTACTAGTCACTCCCTATTCTCCTAATTTCATTTTCATCCCGTCTTTACGCTTAGCATTTATACAAGTTTTTTCTCTTATTTCTGAACGAGTGTAGATTATAGGCCTGCTATACGAAATGACTGCATAACAAACATAAGTACTTTATATATAGTACGGGACAAGCCTTGATGACAACTAAGGCTACGCTCATTCAGCTGTTTATGTTACGTTGACATGTTACGCGCAAGGAATGTGCTGTATCGGAGTTCACTCAGGAAAACAAACGTTTTAACGATGTTGGAATCTCTTAACAGATCTAGGGTGACCACGTAAGAGTAAATCATTTACTCATTTATTAAAGCATCCTCAAATGATCTTAGTAATGATGAAACATGCAATATTTACAGTTTCTACTCAGTCTTTGATATACAAAATAAACGGTGATAAAATTAAGAAATTCCAGGTATCTCTTGGCGAACCACACTAATTAGTTGAATATGGGCATTTTCCTAGCCAAGGTGCGCGAAGCGAAAAGTAATTTATTTGCTGGTTAAAACACAGTAACTAGGTAATTATAAATAGTATGCAATACGTTTCCATTCATCGTAAATACCGTTCTTCATACATTAGAAATATTTATTTTTATCAATATTGTCTTATTTTTTTATAATTATTTGTTTCTATTTCAAATAGTATCACATTTAAGCATATACGGTCTATGACCCATGTAAAACATATATTCGTAATATGTATTTAGAATTGTAAAACAATAAATATACACCTACTACTACTGCTGCTACTACTACTACTACTACTACTACTACTACTACTACTACTACTACTACTGCTACCACTACCATCACCACCACCACTACCAGTACTACCTCTACTGTTTAGACAAAAGCAGTAAAACTATACACTCAGACCTCTGTGGAATGGGGCGAGGTTATTATGGTTTGTCCTGCACTTTACTTCTATGTTAATTCCATTTAGTTTTAGAAACGTAAAGATGTCTAGTGCGAAATAATATTTAGTTGTTCTTTTTGTAATTTTTGCACTCCGCCTCGCCGATTATGAATCCTTTGGAAAATAAAAACGAAAAATGAGATGTATACAGTTGTCGTGTTCTTTCGGTTATTGATCCTTATGTTTCATAAGGGAGCTCGATAGTTCCAGGTGTTGTTTACGCTTTAAATCCTGCTACGAGTGAAGCAGATTACCCTTCATCCATCTAACATTCATGGGATTAAGGAACAACAGTAAAGCCAGTGTCAGAAATTTCTGGTGACAGACGTTATCAGTCGCACACAGTTTTCATACGACACACGATGACACATACGTGATGGAAATGAGTCCGGCTCGATTTGCGCTCTAAAATGAACTTTTACCGTGTTTTGTGTATGCTGAAACCAATGCATGCATAAGGACTTTCATCTCAAAATAACAAAGCATGCTTTAGAGGTGTAGAGACTTTTCTGATACAACACGGCGCTCTTGTGCCTGAGCTTGAAGTTGGGCAATGCATTCCCGCACACCAAAATGATATTTTATTAACAGGGGCGTCATAAAATGTTTCCGCTTGCTGTTACTCAAATAGATCTGAGATATGACAGTGCTAATAAAGGCAGCGGAGAATAACGCTATGATGGCGAACTAGAAACCTATGTGACAGAATTAAATGTTATTCAGCTTAAATACGTTTTAAGGATATTTATAAATATTAAGGATGCATTATATACATTCCCTTAGCAATATTTACAAAAATCTTTTGCTTTTTTAATTATTGTGTGCTAATACATTTTCATGCAATTCACAATGGATTTACTACAGTACTTTTGTCCGTTCACCTGGTGTTTTACATCTCGGCTTACTTGGACACTGTGTTCAGTCTGTCTCACGACAGTATACGTCCATTGGCAAATATGGTTAGACAGATTAATGCATTGTGTAATCAGTATCAGCACGGTGTGTGCGCGCAGGTTTTATTCAGACTTTGCTGTTCAACTGCCTCCTTCTAAAAGTACAATTTACGATACTGTTAACAAAAGAAAATCTACTGGTTCAGCATAAAAGTATCAGAGCGAAAACATAATTCTAACAGAGGAAAAGCTGGACAAAGTATATGCAAAACTCGAACATTCGCTAACAAATTTACTCCAGAAATTAGCACAATTCGGGTTCCAGAATGTTAAGCAAAACATTAGTAACGACATTAGAAACTTCGTGGAATCAGAATGTGTTTTCCTTAAATAATACTGTTAACCGAGGGAGGACAACAAACTTAATATGTTGACAGAGTAGAAGCAAGAGCGCAGTCGACTTTGGCACACTAAGAAATCAAGATGTAAAACATATCGTGGGTGGACAAGATTTGTAACTAAAGAGAAGAGCTAGCAAATCATATTACATTTAGTTATATGACCTTATTAAATTTTTCTGAGCCTATATTTTATAAAATATTTATATATGAGGGTGGTTTCATAAGAAACTTGGTTTGCATACTCTTAGAGGGCAACAGTAACATCTGAATATGTAGTCTTACACTTTGTTTTATATTGTTTGGAAGTTATTTAAACATAAGCTTTGCGAGTGACAGTGATTATAATTTTTTGTTCGATTCAATTAATTTTTCTAGAAAGCAATACAGAAAAGGAAATTCATGAAAGCATTTTGTCTATACTGGGTAACATACGCTCTTCCTATGAAACTGTTCAATATGAGTTCAAGAGTGGCAGAACAAGCATAAGACACACCAGGGCCTGCAGTTTCAAAATCAGCTGAGAGGCAGGAAATTACAATAAAATTCCTCATTTATTTCTTTCGGTGACAGACGAGTGAAAGTGCGTGAATTCACACAGGCCACAAGCATCTCAACTGAGCATGCTTATTTATTTTGCATAATAAATTACACATGCAAAAACCTTGCGCAAGATGAGTTCCAAATCTGCTATCTTCGGAGCAAAAGCGAAATCGCATACGAATATCGGCCGACTGTTTGGAAATGTTTAATAGGAATCTAGTCGATTTTTACGGCTTGTTGGGACTGTAAAAGAATTGTAGATTCGTTACCATACACGGGAAACGAAACAGCAGTCTAAACATGAGCTGCACGAGGCGAACCGACACCGAATAAGACGATATGCATTTCACCCGCTGGAAAGGTGATGGCTTCAGTTTATTTGAAATGCAACACGAATTCTCTTGATTAACTACTTGAAGAAGAGAAAACCGTTATTACAGAATACTATGTATCACTTTTGTAGAGATTGAAGACGGCGATCGCAGAAAAACGTCCCGGAATAGCCAAAAACAAGATGGCGTTTCACTTTTACAATGCGCTGGAGCATTCAAAACCCAAATGCTTCCCCCTCTATTTCCATAATTTTCCTTCCCTCGGATTACCATTTGTTTCCAAATCTCAAAACTTTCCTGACTGAAGACAAATTTAATTCAAACAAAGAGATCATACAGCAGTAAACGAGTATTTTGAGAGCCTCGGACATACCCACTTCCAAATGAACCTGGAGAAACGTTGGCGAAAGTGCGTTGAACTTTGAGGGGACTATGTCGAAAAATACAGTACATTGCAATATTGAACATGTTCTCTTTAATATCATATTTCCCTCGTAAATATTGTTATTCCTGTAGGAGTTAAAATTAATGGAATGATTTTCAAAACAATGAATTTAAATGTGTAAATTTTAATATTCGTTAACATTTTAAGGCTAGCTGTGCTACAATCCAATATTTTAAAATACTCCCCAACTATTCAATAAATCACTTAAAGTAAACACTAACATTTTGAATAGCTCTGACTAACAGTAGCTACAATAAAGTAAAAATTTTATATAAAAATGAACTTGTTGAAAATGCTTTCGAACCTTTAAAAATATTTTCATTCCATAATCCTTATCTCTTCAAAGGTTTCATGTAATTTTCTTTTTAGCTATCTTCTGTTCTAGTCGATTATGTTTGCAAGAATCTAGGAGCTCGCACTAAGTCCCTGCTAGTTCATTTATTTGCATTAATATGGATCTCACTTCTTTCAGCCAGTTGCCATTCATATTTCACCTTTTGACATGATTCCATCATATAAAGTGATCATAAACACCAAGTTCTTTTTGTTAATTTAGTTTATTTACGGACTCTCTTTAACGTTTCAGGTCATCAGCGTCCCATTCAATTCAGGGCGTGAAACGGCCGAAACATTTTGCTCAGAAGCCTCTTCTTTCAGACTTGAGGTTCTTTTACATTCCGTAAATCTGCGACATGGGACCCACAGATTTACTTCCGAAGGCAGCCATACTGAGGATTCTTGGGCCCGAAAAAAGCCATCGATCCTGGCCGGGATTGAACCGGCGATCTTGGGTTTAGGAGGTAAGTATGGTAACTGCTACAGCACCAGGACTGACACACCAAAGGGTAACGTATAGTCTGACATGCTAATTGCTTTGGACAACCTTGCCATACTCTGGCTATTTGGTTTTTCACAGTGAGCCTGGTAGTTTCCGAAATGCAGGTTTGATGATTTCTATAGTGACATGTGGCAGGCCGTATTAAATTGTAGCTTTTATCAACAGCTTCGACTATGTTGTGTTTGCACCAATATGCCTCTTCTTGAGAGCATAGGCTATAATAAGAAAATTGCCAAGATAAAGGTATTTTGTCTGATTACAATTCCATAATAGGACTGATATGATCAATTATAGCATTAAGTATGTTTCACGTAAAACTGCTATATTACATTGATGATATACCCACAAGATAAATCAACCATCTACATCAAAATATCACTAAATGCTTGCAAACAAATGAGCAGATTAAATACCACCATAACATCCCTTTCCTAAAAGAAAATCCTTAAAGCGGCTTAATCACACAGGATGGAACATCGAATACTAAACAATGAAACTTGGCAAAAATTCAATGAACATACTCAGACAGCGTTAAATATAACAAAAAATTTAACTATATAGAATATAATAAAACATATTATTCCATATATCATTGCACAGGGAACATTTCAAAGAATATATATGAAAAAATTGCAATTTTCATCATATTTCAAGGTCCATGTCTACTCAAATTAACAAATGTACTGTATTTTTATTTGAGAATATTTGCTTTTCTTCCATTATTTTATAAGATATACAATATTCTCTAGTAAATGGCACACACTTTCTCATCTTCGGTTAGGTACTTATGTTGCGGGGTTAAACCATGTTATTAATAAACGGCATTTGATTACACTAATGTCTCAAATATCACAATGTTATTTCAATAGTCTTAATAGGCTCAATTGCAGCATTTCTATCTAATCTTATTTTAATAGATTGTCTACAATTTGTCATTTGTCTATGCAATATATACGGAGAAGTCCTTTGAAAATTTAATTTAATTAAAAAACGACATTTTTTGCTAAACTTAGACGTATCTGAAACATCCCAGAAAGTATTCAGAGTGCTTTTCAATGTCGAACATACTATTTTCAGAGACAGTTAATTTATGATCGGTAAAAACTGGCTACCCCCGTTGGATCCCAAGCGGGGTTTGACATATGTCTTGCTCACAAATTATTTGAACGAGATCTTGCCCTTATATATATTTCCACACACAAAAGAATATCATCCGGGCCCAGAGGAAGCTTTTGGGATAAGAGAATAAAAGATTGCAGAATCCTGATAATGCGAGCATTTGTTACATCTATCTTCCTCTATTTTAATGCTCGGAATCCATTTTGCCAAAGTAAATACTTGAACTTCTTAACAGAACTCCTAAAAGAGGAAAAAAGTTAGATATTTATTTATGAGTGCCTCTTTCTGCAATATTACTTGTTTACATTTTACTCCCTATGTTATGAATAGCAATCATCGGACGCAATATCTATTATTTCACAAATAGTACAATGTTTCTGAAAGAGAGATTTCCGCTACAATTATGGTTCTGTGCTGCCTGAAAATATTTATAGATATAATATTTTATTAATTTTAGTATTTAATTTATTTTGCAATATTCCACATCTCATTTCTATAAACAATATAATGGGTGGATTTTCCTTCGCGGGACCGCCCCATGAGTATGCCGATCGGTGTAAGGTGAACGGGAGTCAGTGCAGCTATGATTGTCGCGTAAATTATTATTAACACTTAAAATATACATTTACTCACTATTAGCAAGAAAAAAGATGCTGGAACTGCCTCCCTTCATCTTCCATACATTTCCGGATTCGGCTTATGGAATTAACCATTACCCTCTGAGAAATGGAATGTTATATTTCAGTTCATTTAATATGTGTCGATTTATCTTGTTCACTTTTTCATTTAATTCCCAGCAGAGATAAAAATCACAGCGTGTTAAATTGGGGGACCATATGTTGTTAGTGATGACTCTATTATTGAATATTTCAGAAATTGCATGCAAGCAGACATGGGTTGTATGTGCAGGTGCACAGTCCTGTTGGATAGTCGCAACTACGTTCCCTCACTGTGAATTCACGGAAAAAGGGTTGCAAAATATTCTGCACATACCTATCATTATTATTTCTTAAAACAATGGGATCTATTATTCTCCCGCTGCTAATGGCGCACCACGCTTTTTTCATGCAGGAGTTTCTCATGAAGGTTTTTATGAATTCCAGAATGGATTCATTTGTAAATTAGCATGCACATTTAGATAGAACTAAGATTCATCAGTAAAGAAATGTCATGCGCACTATTCAAAATCCATTCACAAAATCTACACCTGCATAAGGATCACCCCATTTAAGTTCTTACACTACAGCAATTTTATAGGGTTTTAATTTCAGTAGCTTTGTGGCCGTTTGAACAGAGGAATAAGAAATCTCCGTTTGCTGAGAACACTATTGGCAAGTTCTGGTGCTAATGTATACGTTTTACAGGGACATTGGCCGGGAGGGGGGGGGGGTGGAAAAACACTTTGATAACTGAGAAATATATGGAAGTTTCCATGGAAGCTAAAAATAAAGCAACTAGAATAATTCAAGGAGGTTGTATTAGAGCTGGAATGAGGAATTAAATAAATGAGCAATATTCCTTCCACAATAGACAATCATAGCATTCCATCTGTTGTTGTAGAAAACAATAGAAATTGAATGTTTAATGTAATATGAAGTTGTAACTGTTTCGTGCTGTATGCATATGTTTATTAGTCAAAATAAGTTATAATTGCATTTGAAAACAAATGAGTGAAATTACTGATGCTAATTATTAATTTCTTTATAAGGTTTTTCTAAGAGGCACTGGTAAAATTTTCTGCATTGGATGAATAATTAATGTAGGTAATTAAAGCATAGATAAGTAAATCACAAAAAGGTATAAATATCAGATTTAATAAGCATTTTTGCTCATAGATTTGTGTTGTTTTATATGGTATTAAATAATCGTTTTCGTAATTGTTACCTAAGTATTGCAAAATTTACGTTAAATTTAACGAAATTAAGTGTTCGTAAATGTATTGCGAGGAGGAAAATATATGACTTTTACCGCAAAAAAATCAATTAAGACTGATGAAGACGTGGATTCTGAAATTAAAATTTATATATACATCTGAATGTTGTACCATTTTGTTTTCTGGAACATTGGCTTAGAAAAATTTTCAGAACTAGATTACGCAAAACAAAAATTTCTGCCTTAAATTTCTTGTTTGTGCAATAATTTAATAAGCTCAAAATACTCAAGTGCGATGTAGTTGAAACAAATATTTTCCTGTCATTTGTATTTTTATATTATTGTGGTGTACTAATCTCTTGTAATCCGGAACATTTCAATGTTAACTTTCTCATAGTGTATGTTGGAAAACATGTAGTGCGGAAAAAAAAAACAAATATTGAAGCTTAAAATCCCACTTTCCGCGCTGTGTTTAGTTTGAAAACAAGCGAGTTTCGACATAGGGTGTAACAAAACTATATTCCATATTGTATACAGGTTAACGTTCAATTTCTACATCGTCCATTGCGTTAATATACGTGCATAAAACGGCTCTACTAATTTTTTTCTGCTCAATTTTAATGAAAATTATAGAAAATTGCCAAAAATCATTAACTAAGTTCAAAAATATTTACCATATAAAATAGCTAATTTAACAATTTAAATATGTAAATATATGATGTCCTTGAAAAATCGAAGAAAAGTCACGAAAATAAAATGTCTATATTCAACACATTATGACCTATCATTAAAATGTGCTATTTTTTAGAAACGACCTTTAAAATTATAAAAATAATAAACGAATTATAAAAGTTGTGCATAGAAATCCTTTAATGTATAGCGGTAAAATATATAATGCAAAAGTTAATTAGAGGACTGTGTATGATAGAGATAAATTTATATGCTTTGCTTCTGAACATTTATAGTTTCAATCAAATTAATTGAAAATTGTGCATTTTAGAATTTTCATCCACGCCTTGGATTAAGGTATTCTAAATGAACTCATCAGTTAGATGGCATAGCATTTCTAATGCAAGGGTTATCTAACATTATTTGAAACGATGTTTTCTGTTCGAATAGGCACAGTGAACTAAAGGACAAGTCAATGAGAAGCCTGCAGATGGTCTTGTGCTATCCATCAACTTCCATGCCAACTTTTCTCGGATCACTAGCCAATCGATTGCCCAGCCGTCACATCAGCAAAGCCATTTGTTACTGCTTAATGTCTCTGGACATGCGGCATTCATTAAAAAGTGCAGCAAGGCGCATTCTATCAGCACGTATGTTCTTACCAAGGGCTCGGTAATTATAATATTTATGGGAATGTTCTCACAAGTCCTATATTATCTGTCTGTTTAACTTCATCTATATATCTTCCAGAATTGCTTACCTATATGTAGTTATGAGGGTTGTAAATTTAGAAATACGGTTCCCATGGTAGAATACCATAATTCTCGAAGGAAAACATTTCCAATTGTAGTGCAGTTATATTTTTGCATGTGGGAGGGTAGAAGAGATGGCGCATCATGTAGTAAACACATGAGGATAGAAGGTAAGAGCATAAACTAGGTAAGTACCGAAATTTCATTCTCAAGGCTCATCTATTAAAAATTACGATGCCATTAGGAAGATGTTTTCCTGTTCTTGTAGAGAAGCTTATGAACAGTGCACTAGCTTGAACATTAAGTCATATTAAAATTTTATACTGAAATTACTGAATAATGGATGGGAAACGATGTAAATATATTTTCTGTATGTAAAGATAAGAAACACTTTGCAAGAGATATTTATTCAATAAGCAAGTTCATATCTGTAGTCTCGAGAGCTTCCCAATTCTGATGTGTAAGGCACACAAGTACAGCTCACTTGCAAGGCATTTGCTCCCAAAGTCGGCAGAGATGTCCTGCGCAAAATGTTATTTATATATTGTGGCTCATCATATGTTCTTGTTACACAGAAGCACTTACAGGTAAACTCTTCAAGCTTAGACAGTTTGTAAAAATAACGTTTATCTCTAGGACAAGTTAAAATAACTACACCCACACACCCTTGATAAAGACAATTGAAGATACACCAGGAGAAAGTCTCCGTTTGTCGACAAAACTACAGCTGGTGATGGGTCATTTATAGATCTTCCGAAAATGTATTAAAAACGACCAGCTTTTACTTTTCTAAAACGTTTAAGGAATTGTATATTTAGGTTATTTTATTTCACAAGTTATTTTTCTGCTGCATTTTCGTCACTCAACTATACGAATGCGAGTGTTTAATATACATATGTACAGCTGTTGCTGTAAAACAATAGCTCGTGAAAACTAGAAGTAACCCTTTTGAACACCATGGACTGCCAAAAGTGACCTCACATGTAGTTCCATGTATTTAAATTAAGAAATAAATTATTTACAGTGTATAAGAATATGTAGTAGTAAATGTATCTTTATTGTTATAAAATTCTATATACTCGTTACAAATATATTTTATTATGGGTCGTAGACTGTACATACTTTAGTATGATACACAATTAGAAAGAGGTACAAATAATATTACAAATAAAACAACAGCAACAACAACAACAACAACAACAACAATAATAATAATAATAATAATAATAATAATAATAATAATAATAATAATAATAATAATAATAATAATAATAATAATAATAACGCATTTGTTTTGATGTATGCATTTATTTGGATATAATATTTTCCTAGCTGCAATGAAATAAGAACTAATAACTTCTCCAACTATTCGTAGCTAAATACAGAGACTTGAGCATCTTTATATAAAAAAAGAGTGCCGCACTTCTACCGAATAAGAACTGAAGTAAAATCCAATTCCTTCTGATTCATTCTCTAGAGGCAAAATACAGTTCCGGGCTCGCTATAGATGCTTCTCTTTCTAATGCTTGTATACAGTCCTGCGAGTAAAATACCCAATTTAAAACTCTAATCATGTAATGAAATCAAGTAGCGCCAAATACTTTTCACATTGTTTATTTATGTTACTATTAGTCGAATGTAAAATGTCCCTTCATGGTCATAGTATTTTCCATTTTCACAAAGCCATTTTTTCAAATCTACTCGTTGCACATTCCGTAACATTGTTCTCTTAAATACCACAGTGCTCATGATATTACTCAGCATACTGTTAGCATGCTGTGTTTGGTATCCATAACAGCATAAAACCTACACCGTTAAAATTAGTGACGTTAGTATTTAATTGTTTATCACGGCACGAGATCTCGCAACAGAATTAGACAGGGTTCATTTTAAGCTATTAAAAAATATAACCACGCATCTTAGAGAATTTACTTTCCTTATGGTAAAGTGTACTTTTTTTCAAACCGCATCACAAAAATGGATTTCCCCTTTTTTTTTTTTTTTTTTTTTTTTTTTGCATTTTATTTTTCATCTAAATCAATTAAACGAGTACTGTAGATGTATAATGTAGCTTAGGCAAAAATGTGTTTCATGAAACGTATTTAAAAACTGCAGTAAATAAATAAATAAATATATAAGTATTAAAATCTGAATAGTCTACAGAACAAGATCTTCTGAAATAGAAATTAAGCCTATAGCGATTGAAAAGTAGCAAAAAAATAGTGCACAACACACGGTATTGCTGTTGACTACAGATTTCGACGTGTACTACAGGGATGATGGCGTCACCTGACACGCGATACAGTGAACATAATTATAAAAGTTGCCCAAATAAAACTTAAAACTTTTGCAGTAGCTTCAATATTCAGAGCTCTGCATTTGATCCGCTAACTAGCACTGTGTTTGGAAGAAGTTGGTAAACCTAGAACTCTTTTCCCGGAAGTAGAAAAAACAGCTCTTGTTACCCGCTTACTCGAGGCTGTAATAGCCTGCACTGAGAATCATTTGCGTTGGAGCCCACCGTGGACAAACATGTCTCAGTTACCAACTGCGTGTGGCAGTCAGTGAAAAGTTCAGAATTTCTGAAAGTATTTTTAATGTCGTTCGACGATTCTCTCTCACAATGACAGCAGCAAATGTGATGATTTCTTCCGCAAGAGTACAACAAACTGGAGTTCGGGTCCACCTTCCTTTGAAATTGATTGCCTCCGCTCTATAAATGTTTTAACTCATCTTCGAGCTGCATTATAGCTAAAAACAAACTTCCATAGGTCTTGTGTAGCATTGCATAGGCCTCAGCTGAAGATCTGACGGAAGCAGAATTTCAGAGCAGCATATTGTTCGTCGCATATTACTCCCATTTTGTTGCAGGCGGGGCTGAACATGTCTCAACACAACTCTCAAGGCCGGGAAACAGAAGTGACAACAATGAAACCAGTACCACGTGCACATTACACATTAAGCTAACAAAATATTGCACAGTTAAATTATAGTGCGGTAAATTATGCCTATAAAAACATGGGTTATTCATTAATATACATTCTCGGTATACCTAAATTAGTAAAAATAAGAAAAAGGATCAAGAGGCTAGGAAATCAACATTAGAGAGAGAATACATTGCTGAGCGTGAAATTAGGAAAGTGGAGTTTTTGAGAACGAACTGTGAGATCAACTGTCGCATAATTCCAGAGAAACGGCATAAAACACGAAATAGAATATTACAATTAGTAAAGAAATTTAGGAAGATAGACCTGAAAATGCATGTATACCTAACTAACACAAATAATACATCTGCATTAACTTTTTTCTTTTCGTCAATTCAATGGCGTAGAAAGCGAGTATTAACATGGCTGCTCATATATCAAGACATATGTACAATCTCACACTTGAAATAATGAATGAACGATCCCATTTCCGTGTCTTCAGAAGCATAAACAGTGATAATTCTGAAATATCCCTTGTTTATTACTTAAAAATTGATCAGTGTTTCAAGAACTACTGGCATTAATAATTCAAAGACTACAGAGTTCATTTAGCTGTAAACATTTCTATTTGAAACTGCACCTCCTTACCGAATTAGGATAAATTAGGTTATTAATACCTAAATGGCATACTGTTATACAGGAATTTGGCTTATCTTCTATAATTTACAATATTTTGTGTTAGTATGAGTGAAAACTTTAAGTGTTCTAATTAAGAAGTTATTAAAAAGTAGTCAATAATAAATGCAGGTTTTAATTAATTTCTACGTAAAATTAACATGACTTTTAGAGGCATTTATTTATTAATTTAAAAATAATGCATTATAGCACTTTGGTTAAATATTCTATTTTAATACTCCAATTTGTGCATACAGATTCAGAATTATTATTAATATATGATAAAATATTATTACTAACAATTTTATTGTTATCAACAGAAAATCCACAAAATGTAATGCTTTGATATTGTTGAGAGAAATATCGTGTGTACATTAATTGACAGGTAAAACGCGGGGACTCATGCCGTTAGGGTGGTAGTGTTTCTGTAGCGTGTATCAATGACCTTGACCTTGTAATGTTCCGAAGTTCAAATAAGGGGGCTGCACAGTACAAGTTTACATCGCTTACCTCATTGCGAACCGATGCACAGAAAGTAAATGAAATGCCAAAGTACACGCAAATGAGCAACCTCATATATCGGATTGCAGAAAAATGCGTAAGTTTAGAAGCTTAGTAATCTGTAACTATGAATGTGAACATTTTATTAAAATACCTGAAACATTATTTAGATATACAATTTAACATTTCATCATGTGACCAGTATATTTTCATAGTCAATATTTTGGTAATGTACTGATTATAACAGTAATCTTGTATTGTGAGTGCTTATATCTTGAGCGTGCAAATTCTTATAGATCGCAGGTAAGTTCTCTCGGCTCCGTGCCATATTAAATTATTTTCTACGCCATATTAGTGTTTAAAACAAAGCGTAAAAAATTAATACCTATACATATGTCAGGTCTATTTAGTACTTAAACAAGACACACTGAATATGTTGCCATATCTAGAAAATTACTCCTTTCAATTCTGTTAGATGTAACATATTTTTATACCTTTCTATTTAGAATAAATTTCACTTTTTTCAGTATTTCTAGTGCAGGAACTATTAAAAGGGCGGACATAATCATAATTGACAGAGAAAAACCAGGGATACATCATTGAAGTAACACAATTCGCTTTGAAAGAGGAATAAACCAGGTTCAGGAAATTAATAATAATAATAAAATCACTACGACCCTTGTTGTGAATACTTTACTAAGAAATATAACATTGGCAACCGGGAAGTTACTGGTTTGTTATTTGGAGCCAGAAAGGTTGAAAAAATAATCGCTTGACATGTTTAAAAATTTCACGATATAGCTTTCCATATACTTCGGGACTTATTATGTGTTGTGCGAAAGTGTTTGTACTCTGTAAATTATATAAATAAAAGTATTCATATCGTGACAATTTTCCATTAACTCTTTCTTAAATTTATAAAGAATTTATAAAGTGTTTTAAAACATAAAACAAAACAAGAAAATACACAATTATAACATTTTATTAAGTTTTGGCAGTCCCTCTACTGTTATCGGAAATGCATTTTAGATAGTCAATACAGCATTCTAAAGAAGAATAAAAAATCAGAAAAAAACTTTTAGAGCCATGGCAGTTCACATACTTAAACGTCACATCTCCAGCAACCATATATGTAATGAGCTCAACATATTCAAATTAGAAGAAAACACTGACAACATTAAACGGCAGTGGTTCCAACATACAGAAAGAATGGACAAGGAGAGGATCTCTAAACAAGTTCTACAATACAACAGAAGGCGGGTATTAGAACGACTTTGACGCAGATGGGAAGGTAGGAAGGTATCTTTATGTTGGAACAGGCTATACAGCCTAACCTTGCAGCGGAGGAACAATGGAAAAAAAGTTTTAATAGTTATTAAATATATTAATATTCATTTTCTTAAATACTGTCTTAATAGATTTATTGATAGACTGTAATTTTATATCTCTTCTAATGGGCTGCTATAATGATCGTGGTTATTATTTATTTATTATAAGGAAAAATAACTTATCCATTTAATGATAACATGAGTGGAACGCCAGTATTGAATATTTACACAGTGCAGCTAAAGCGCAGAGAAGGATTCCATTTTACGTCTTCGAAATTACATTCTACAAAATACGAAAGTCGTGGATCAATTGGAGAAATGAATAGGACTAGAAACCTGCCCAGACGTCACTTTGCCCCTCATAAATTCCCCTTGTGGCCACTGGGTTCGAACTACGTATTCCAAATAGGAGAGCGATTTATCGTTCATTCTTGAAGAAGCACAAAGTGAGATGAAAAGAGAAAGGCGGACTGTAGGCTAAGTTGAAGCAGCTCTGCAAACTCCGAGAAAGCATCAGCTGAACATAATTGTGCTGGAGTAACGTTAATTCATCAAAACTGTTTTACAATTACTTGCTTGATCTCTTGCCTCAAGTGAGATGAATTCATTTTCGTTTCGCTATTGCTCAACCTAAAGCACATTCTTGATAAAAATGCACGGAGACCAATCATTTCCCTCCCACACAGTCACGTCATGTCCATGAATAATACAGTTCTATAATTAATCCTTATTCAGCAAGACAGGAAATATAAACACGAGCTGCCGACGTTGAAATATTTATTTTCCATTTTAACTAAAGGCGGAACAGAAACTTTCTGCTCCAGTAAATTCTAAGCCTGAACTTTGCCATGCTCTCTACACAAGGAGCTTATCGTCGTGGCTACTGCTCTTTATGTAAAAAGAAAGGCAGACACCTTACTCTCTACGAAATGCAAATTACATGCTGATCCTGGAGTTAAAACTGGAACGAATAACCTGACAGAAACAGTGACAAAAGTATTTGAAATGTTTCTGCTTTATTTCAGTTGGACGTTTCATATTGTATAACCGAATATGTCCAGGATGTTTAGAAAATACTCAACAGTAAGAAGTGCTCTGCGAACTATCCTTGAAGGATGTAGTTACCCCTATTTTTTCCTTCCTTGTCGTTCAAGGGTGAACTGCGTAGATAAGTAGTAGATAAAAATGTTCAGATTTTATTTCAGTATCAAATATCCGGGATCTTGTCGCAGTTGGAATTGATTATCTAATAATACTCACTGTGGTTAATTGAAGACAGCTGGTTTTCTTCGACTCTTGTTTGGAACTTCCAGATTTGCATGTATTCAAGAGAATTATTTGAAGTGAGCTAAGCGAAAATGTTCTTTAGCCACGTAATAAGAATGTTAATAATTTTAACGTATAACAGGTAACCCATTGGTTACACATAAACTCTGGTGGCACCATATCTTCAGGGACTGAAAACAAATATGGTAATAATAAACATTTAGAAATAAATAATTCCTCCGTAATAAAGCAAATATCTGTGAACAGTTACTGTGAACAAACACTCCAGGTAAAGTGATTTATGCTCACGAATTATGTTGAGCTGCTAATCTGGCATATGATCACCAAAACATGCAACATTTTAAAAATACATGACATAAATTCATGACACAGTGCTTCGTACATAGACAGTAAAAATAAATCAGGAAAGATTTGGTCTTTGAGTATTTAAAGTTCACCCGTATCACTCAACTCCTAACAAAATGTTCAGTTCCTATCTGAATGCAGATTTCAATTCGAGGGAGAGAATTCAAAAGTATTACTGAAATGTTGCATATTGTCTGTGAGCCTTGTGACAGATCCTCACACTCACGCATGCCCAAGAGTAAATGCTTTTAGATAATGTAAATAGTAGTAATTATAAAATATAGTTTATAGTGGCAAACTGGGACATTGTATTGCTAAAGTTCTTCATGGCTACCTGGACATTTGACTCTATGTCAGTAGAGAAAAGGTTACCTTTTGTCATCTTTTGTGTTTCTTCTGCTGGTAATGCTAGAGCGATGGGTTTCTCAACTATAACAAAGCATGCAGGTGGCCGAACAATAGATGAAATCGTTACATCGTATGATGAGGGACTCTCCTATAAGGTGCCAGAAAGGCGATAGATTTAAAAAAAGCGCACCTGGCACCTCAAGAACTCACCAATTATATTTAAATATTTCAAAGGTTCGGGAAAACCGTGGGCGCTGTGCTGTAAACCCCACGTGACGCTTTGAAACCACCTGGCGACGTATGGACTTCATATATAAGGAGAAACAAAGCAAAGCTGCGGCAGTTCAGATCAGAAAGTTCCAGACATTACAACGCATTACCAGATCGCTTTACCAGGGGCAGTAGACGAGAGGCACACAGATGCAGCATATTTACCACTCGTCATTAAAGTCATAGAGATAGTGAACCTGGTGGCAGATAATTAGTGTAGTGTGATTAAACATTTCATTGCGTTTAAAATGAAGCACGGTCGTGTGATTTAAACCACCACTCTCCATCTCCCTCCTCCCGTGACCAATAAAAACACGAAAGGCGACTTTGGGCCCCTGAACGGCCCGGGGTATGAAGTGTGACCCAGTCTAACGACTACATCAACTTCAGCATATAAAAAACCGCTTCAGCCTGCTACAGTTCCACTGTGGAGAGTTTCCACATCATTTACCGGAGACAAAAATATTGGCGAATAATCAAGTGACACATCGGCCAGGAAATCAGGCATGTTGTTACTTAAGAAATAATTTGTCTCAGACAGATTGAACTATTTTTAAAACCAAGCATTTCAAGACCCATGTTGAACTTTAATAATTAATACATGCATATAAGAACCTGAGGACTTAAATGTGAGAAACAATAAATAGAAAAGAACGAAAGTTGATACTCCAAAACTACGTGATATATCTAACTATTAAGCAAAGTCCTTCAATCTTACTCAAGTGAAAACTACACACTTGCCTTTGAAGAATATGTTATTCGAAACAGAGCTGTTTTGTACTTATTGCTCTTGTTAACTGCACAACGCTGTGGTTCCTATGTAAGGGGTTGCCACTTATGCTATGAGAATTAATGTATCACAGACTTATATTACCAGATGAGTTGAAAATGTATAATGTGACAATTTATTGATATATTTATTCATTTGAGCATTTATTAGTGAAGAATCAGTTTTGCTTTAGAGCAGGATGTACAATAATTAAAGCACTTCATTGATTAAGCAGATATTGGGAGAAAAAAGAGCATTAAAACAGGAATTTTAAAATAAAATTACTATGGCAATTAAAGAAACTGCCCATGAGTTATTATTCGGCATAATCACAACACTTAGCCCACCGCAAGGAGCTTATAATGCTCCCAGGGAAAAAAATACTTTTTGGTGTGGTAACATGCACCAATCTGGCTCTCTCAGCAGAAATCTATGTCTTAAATTTCATGACCGGAAACGACGAGACATTGTCCCATTCTCTCTGATCCACGTCGGTGTATTTAAAACTCGTTTTCCGTTACAATTCGACGAGAAAAGTCTCCTTCACAAGCACTGCGGTCCAAGTGCTCCTGACAAATCATCTGGATACTTTTGTGATCAACGTACAAGTAGCCCGAGGTCGTCGTGGACAAAACTGTGCGTACATGCGTGACTTATGTTGAATTCTTCAGCATTATCATCAACAATGAACCCCCTGTACTCACAGACATGTTGTTGGAACTGTTTTTCACTGTCAATCTGGCTGGTTTCTTACTCCGGAACTCATCCCTGCACGTTGTCTTCCTTTTTTAAACTTTCCATCCATGCACCCATTCTTCTATTACTCAACAATTGTAAGCATATTAAACCTTCATCCTGTAGTAAGATAACAAGATTTCACTCCCTAAGACAAGAACAGCTAAAGCGAATAACATTTCGTTACTTTCCACGGTGCAATTCGACCACAGAACGGTCATAATTTACGAGTTATTGGCAGACGCATACTGCTTGATCGCCACGATCCCTATTTGGCATTTTATTACAAAATAAAAATTTCGTTGTTTATACACCTCCGTAAACTAAATACGCCCGTATTATTGTTGTCATTGTTTAATGTCTCTCATAAGAAAGAAAGGTCTAGAAACGAACGTTTGATGGAATAAGTTCCCGCAACGCTTTAAAGTTATCTGGCATTCGCGTTTTCAGGATAAGGAAAAACTCCGGAAGAAAATTTACCCAGGTAACTAATCTTAAGGGTTTCGAACACGAAACATCCGGTTTTGCATGCAGAAAACTGACCAAAAGACCACAGCGGCGGTGCCTCTATTCCTGCCCTATTTCTTTTGAACTTTAACATCCATTCGGCGTGGGAATATTGTAGGTATGTTCTGAGGCCGGACCGCCCGTAAGGTGGAGTTGCATGCGTCATAGCTAGGGTAGATTCTCATAGCATATCCGGAAACCCAACCCAAGACCGCAGAAATAGTAGCCAGAAACCGAACCACTGAACCATGAAAAGGTCGTCAATTTTAGAATAAAATTCCTAATATATCATTTTTGTGAAATTAAATGTATTTATACTATGCAGCGTTCTGCTGGTGCGTACCACAGATAAGTTAGGTGACCATTTTTAATGTCACTATTGTAGGACAATGGTGATATCGGACATTATTGGTTAACTCTGATACCTTTTTTTCATAGCTAGTAGATGGCTCGCATTAATTCAAAACCATGTATTAAAAAAACGAACCCTGATGCAATAGCAAAATTGAAGTACAAAGAAATGCAACGTATAGAACTTTCCAAAGTCCTTACAATTTCTAGTTCACCACTGGAAAACTGTTTCATTCTTAAAAGTAAAGATGTTGTAGCAGCGAGCTTTACAAATTATGCTGAAAACCTAACGGAAGGAAAAAGTGCCAAACATATTAGATGTCATGAGAAATGTACAGATGTATTTCTGCAACATGTTATATGTTCAAAATAACCTTGATGAAAGCATACGAAGATGTGTAGCCTAATGTGGATAGTATTTGCAAATATTCGATATTACGAAACTATTTTTAATTGTAACGAACCTGCAGTTCCAACATGAAGTAAAATATATACAAATTATTCCTCCACATTAGTCGTGTATAGAACATAAGCACGAACGAAGAATCATACTTGAAAAATTTGGGTCATGGTCGAAGATCTGTGGTTTGAATCCCGTCAATGATCCAAATTGTTGAAGTCTGCTTCTTTTTTTTTTATATATTATTATATCTACATTTTAGTAAGTTGAGCTCATGTTTAAAGAAAAATAAATTAAAAATAAATAAACAAGTTTTCCTCAAAGAAAAATAATGTTATGCTTTCAGAAAACATTCCATGTAGGGCTTCTTTATTGACTTTTTCGGAAGTAGATAATTATGTACTATAAAACTATACAACAAGGGGCAAAAAGTCTATCATCTGGGAAATGTAATCTGGATGTTGCTTTCAGCAAAATCAGCCAAAATTGGAGCATATTGTGTCACTTCCTATATTTCAATATTAAATGAGAATTTAAGGGTACAAGGGGAAAACAATCAAAGTCCACTTTTTAACTTTTTTACAGGAATATAATTTGAAATTTTAAAACGCTACAAAAATAAGCACATTAGATATATGGATTGTTTCCTAGAATAATTGTGAAGACAGTTTTCTAAGAGAATCTTCTTGAAATTAGTGTCGAGTGTTATTTTGTCATGTTAATTAACAATAAAAAGTCAAAATACACATACTTGTAGGTAAAAACAATCAAAGACCACTAACTACATTATGGAATGCACCAAATAATACATAAATATTTTTGAGGAATATGTAAACATTACTGAAACACTATTGAGAACAATCATTCAATCAAAAGTATTCATTGTCCATTAGAGGTAACCTTGAAAATTAGAGCTATACATTTTCGGAACAGAATCTCTTCAGGCATTGTGGGTCGTCATATTTTGCCTTGGAAAGTGGAATTAAACTTGAATAAGATAGGGCAGGCTGCTCATCCGTTTGGGTACTGCACATTTTGTAAACAATAACATGGGACTCCCAGAAGTCACTCTAGGTTGTTCGACTGGTTAAAGTTCTAGAAGTGGTTTTGTCAGCTAGTATTTCTCGTACATTTTATCTTCATTGAACGTGTCTTTCGTCCTGGAAACACTCAATGATATTAAAAGGAGATGGTTTCACGTGGCATCTTCTGATGTGTTCATTCCAAACGCTAGGTGTTTCAGCATGTTTTTTTTTTGTTAATTTATTAAACCTATATCTTTATTACATTCTTCATAACTATGGCCTCTGATGGGAAAAATCACTTTTACTAATTGAAAATCTGTTGTACTTATGAACCATAACACGAATGAGGAGAATAATGGTGTAATTTGTATTTTGGCCAAGACACGACTCACAAAATTTTGCAAATTTCGAATTGATGGTTATGTTTGTACATTCATTCTTTGTGCTCTGTATGTTTTTATCACCAAGTAAATTGAATTCCTGTTTTGCAAGTTTCACGAAACACTGTTATCTACATCTGCAAATTTCATCAGGAATATGACTCATTGATCACCGTTTGCGATCACTAAGTCTACCATGTTTAAATATTTTCTTTGGTCTACTCTGATGAACTGTGACACTTTTGTCACCTGATCCCATGTCGAAATTTAAACTGCCTGTCTACACACAACAGTAACACAGCCCTGCATGCACAACAATTCAGTTAAATAGCAGTTCTAAAATATAAGCCACAACAATGAATAGGTAGGTTAACAATAAAACACAAGCTGACCGACATTAAATCAGACCTTTCTGAAGTAATACACAATTACAACCATATAATGTATATGGACTCTGATTGTTTTTCCACTTTACAGAGGACATAGACATTATTTTTTCTGCGCTGATTTTTATGCATTACGTGTGGTTTTGTGCTGGAATATAGTACTCCATAGCTACAATCCACTAACACCAAAATCTCAAATTTCACCGAAAGAGGACTTTGATTGTTTTCCCCTACACACTTTAACTATTTTTTAAAAATGTTACGACTATCTGTGTAAATGGTTCCAAATGGGTATTATTCTCTGTTAATAACTACCTTGGGAAGTATACTGCCCTTTTTATTTTAAAAATAAGCAACATATTTAGTTTTTAAACTTTTTTACAAAATCTATGGAAAAGATACAAGAATGTTTCTTTCCAGAGAGTAATACTCTCTTTTACTTTTATCAAACGTTGACTATCCACCGAATATAAACATTTACTATCATAGCTCTCTGCATCTAAAATTCTACTATTATAAACTTTCATGTAAAACTTGTATTAAGAATTATAGCTTCAGAACCACAAATCTCTAAAATGAGGCAATTTTGAGGGAGACATCCATTACTTTACTACGCTACATCTTCAAGCTTGTAAATTGTATTTTGCACATTGACATTATAATTTTAATAATACAAAAAGTGTGGTAATTTTTATGGATAGCTCTATTTGCCTGTGTTGCTGAAAGTGGTATATGGGGTAATAAGATAAATCGTGATCGGAATTCTTAAGCACTTCACATGACATAAGACACACTCAAACAAAGCAAGAACCCACGGTATGAGCCACTGTCCAATAGAAAGGAACTGATGAGTGAACAAAAGTAAGGTGAGATGTTGGTTGGTAGCTCGTCACTAATAGTACTCCTACTATGGCTTCCTTCGGAAGGGAAGTAAAACCGTGGGCCCCGTGTCGTACATTTACGGCACGATAAAGAACCTCAAGCCTGAGCGGAGAGGCCTCTGAGCAAAATTTGTCGGCCGTTTCAAGCCGTGATTGAATGGGACGCTGATGACCTGAGATGTTGAATTGAGTCCGCAAATAAACAAATAAAAAAAAAACTCCTTCCACTTTTTCTCCGCTTTCCAGTACCTACACAACTTCGTTCTGGTGTTAATACTCATAAAATCAGATAACTCACCAACAAGTATTTCAATACATCGGAAACTACAGGTGAATTTTATAAAATCCACCAGCTGCATTGGTAGTATTCTCAAAAGTTTATTCGTTAAGGAAGACTGCCTGGGTCCTTAAACTAGAGCCTTATTTTTTCATGCAGATCATATCAAGAGCTATAGGTGGGTAAGCTGTCAAATGTACAGAAACTAATAGGAAAAGTATAGTATTTATCGTCCATGAACAGAAAGGTGCAAGATATACTCTAGAGCTTGAGTTAAAAAGCGGTGTTTTACATGATTTGAGGCATTTCTAGTTTTACTTCCGCTAAAACTGACTTTTCCTCGTTCTTTTTGTTTTAAATTTAGCCAGTATATTCACATTTGTGTTCATTATCGTGAATTACAGTTCTGGAAGATTATATTTTGTATTGTTATACCACACATATTGGCATTTCTCTATTTTATCCCCCCTTTTCATAATTTTCCTCTTTTCCTTCTTATGCTAACTGGTTGACTAGTTGTATCTCTTTATAGTATAAGCAGGTCTAGAATAAGTATTAATCGATACGGTTGAGTGACGTCATCCTTCTAGAGCCTAAATACTCTTGACTTTTTTTTCCCCCCCCTGAGTTAGGTTGGAGCCTGGGCCTTGGAGAATATAGATGATCCAGGACTTTGATACATTTCTGGAAAGACCTGTCATTAGATGTCTGGTATACTGGTTTTGTTTAACGACAAAATCTTCTCTCTGAAGCTACTACTAAGTTTGTTAGGGTTGGGGCCAATTCCACTTTTCACTCAGTGATCCAGGTAATATTTAATACTTTAAATAAGTTCTGCTATTCTTTAAAATGCATTTTCTTTAATTACAATCGGCTACATAAAGATAATTTTTCCTTGTGTTGATTTTACAAGGGAAACCTCAATGACATTGGTTCGTCCACAATTAGGTGGTGTAACTTCAATAAAATAGTTTACACACAACTTTCCCGCTCTTATGAAATTACATTGCGGAAGAGGCGCTTTTTCCTGTTGAGGTTAGTGCATGGCAGAGCTGGTTCGTTACATATAAAGAGTAAATCCGTTCTAGCGCAGGAATGGTACTTCTGCTTAGGAATATTCTCACGCCTGGAAATCCCATGATGTGATATTCGATAGTAATATTTATAATTAACAAATAATATTTAACTAAGTATATACGCACTAGGTTTTGTCATACCAGTTAAGAGAGAGATTCGTATTCTACTAAAGAAATTCAGATTCCTCGTTATCTCAGAATTTTCTGGCACAAGTGGTACACAATAAAAAATGGATACTGCAAAGATCAAACGATTTAAGGTCATGGGATGAAGTCCAGATGTTAATTCTTTCCTGACCTTTACACATATCTACGATTTCATCATTGTTTTAAAAGTTTAATGATAATTTATGCTCATGCTCATATTTTTATTCCTATTTAGTATTTGAAGTAACTACTGGTGTTAAAGTGCTCATCGCATGCACATCACATATCCAGAAATTGCATTATGTCATGTACCATTTCAAATACTAGGGTAAATGCGCTGACGGGAACCGTACACACAATACATCCGTGTTCCACATTAGACAGAGCATTTTTAAATTTGTCACAAACTCTTAGGGAATTTTTTTCAAACTTTTACGTTATTTCAAATAATATCTGAAAAGTTATACAAAAGAATTAATGTTTATTTCCTGTCAATTCTTCCATATTTTAAAACTTACCTTCAGAACAATAATTCTAAACAAGGTTTTAAGCACACAAGAAAATATTCACTGGTGAATTACTAATTATAGTTTCTCAGAAAATGGCACATGAAAACATCCCTTTCTTTTACGCACCATTTTTAAACATTTCTTCAAAAATACTTTTCAACTTAATTTATGTATTATATGACACATTCTATAATATAATAATTTTCACATCTTAATGTAAACTTATAAGAATATTCACATAATAGTTTTTAAAATATTTCAAAATGAAATGCCTAATAGGAAACTAATACAATTTGAGTACATTTTTGCACAATTTAGCTGTCGTAAGTTCCCGAAATATTTTAGAAAACAAAATGCGTCATTTTGAATTATCTTATGCTCAGAGGGGTTAGGAAAAGTCGATATGATCTAGGAATCTGATATGCAGCTTAGAATAATGAAAACTATAGAATGCGGAATTGCAAATGTACATTAATCCTTTAGAGGCAGAAAAATACCCCCGTTTCTTTCCATTACAACCACTGCAAGGTAAGCTAACAAAGGACAGAAAGCAAAATATAAATAACGCTTCACCTAACTGCAGTTGCCAAGGATGTCCGCCACCGGGGAGGAGAAAATGTCAAGTTGGTTTTCACGCAACCAGAAAAGTAATGCCCACCTCTCCATCAGTCAAACTGTCAAAGGTTTCCCCATTATGTCGTGGTTTTTGTCACGTTGCTAGTGAATGATCATTCGTTTGTTTTTGAGAGTAAATGCATTATTCTCCTTAGATTTTCATCAACCTACATATATTTTCCCATGTGTTTTTGTATGCCTTTCAATCACTTTTTATTTTTAAAATTTTGTTTTCATAAAAGTTGTTCCATGTTTGTTTTGTTTTCTTCCTCACATTCACGAAAGTTTGTTTATTTTCCTTTTTTAACAACTCTGAGTGAAGACAGCCGTTGAAGAAGATTTTCCATGTTGTGGCCGCCTATCTTCAGCAATATTTGGCTGTGTAAATGAATTCACTAAAGAGAAATTACACTGTTATCTTTAAGTAGAATTAATGCTTACAAACAAATTCCATTCTTAATGTACGAGGAATGTTTTAGCTAAATTATTTATACTTGTTTTTATTGTCACTAACTTAATAAAGTTGTGCATCTTCTTTCTAGATTGCAGGGAAGAAGGCCTTCCTCAAGTTGCTTAACTTGGCACCATGTTTTCTATCTGGCGGGAAGAGGTTTGTAATGTTTATTACAGTTCACCGTTTATATATCTTACATTTCTATTATTCTCAAACACTGCCTCCTCCGATTTCCTATCAATATATATTTGGGCGAAAAACTGATTAAACTTGAATCTAGATAAACTCACATTATTTATTCAGGCTGAAAGACAAACAACAAAGAAACTGGCTCGAAAAGCTGAACATTTGCAACAAAAACATTCCTTTCAATGATAAGTAAAATCCTGATATCTACTTTGCCTGCAATATGAACCGGAAATTCCTAAATGAAACAAACTTTTGAAATATCTTCCTAAGCCTGCAAAAATTAAATAAATTCTAATAGAAAATCTGGATTATACATCATATTGATTATTATCACATTTATATAAAGCGATCATAGAAACTGGAGTGTGTTGGCATCTATTGTACTCGCTATATTTTTAGAGTTCGCCATCATGTACTGGCATTCCAGCATAATAGTGACATACGATCAGAACATAACTTCACTCTTTCAATACCATATCATCAGAAATCTCTCCCAGACATCTGACAGCCTCTTTCTCAGTAGCCACTGCTCGAACTTGACAATCAGCGGTAGTCGAAATCTGACTACCTTTAAATCCATGAAATTCATACATTTATTTATTACGCTGATTTATGCGTCTCAGTTTATTTTGTTCATAATTATTCGAAATCCACTTTTAAAAATACTGGATAACGTTAGCTCTGTCCCTGTTCCTGTTAGTAATATTATGTAATACTTCAAACAATTTGGTCTGTTTTATATGTTATTCTATACGTAAATTAATTTTACATAACATTTAAGGTTTTGTACTTCACAGTAATTTCAATCATTTAATGTTACTGGGGCGTTGCCTTTATTAACTCTTAAATATTTATATTTGAATTTACTCTGATCTCGACTCTTTTACCTGTATTCGTTCATTTAGTTTATGATGTATGCGCTATTTTAAATTGGTTGAAACCGCCACAGATGGTCGAGGTCATTAAGGTGTGGACTCGTGAGCGAGAGGTCTGGGGTTCGAATCCCGCCAGGACCGTCCTTCCTGACTGATTTTTTTTTTTTTTTTCAGGCTTTCCTCAGTCCTCATAAGTGCAAATGCCGGGGAAGTACCCTAAACTTAGGCCTGGAACGTTTGCTTCTTCAACAAAAATGTTTCCCCAATATATAATTTCATTTCATGTATCATCAGTGTTCACCGCCTGTGGTGCCTCAGTAGTAAGAACGGGCGTTAAACACCATTCAAAAAAGGTGGTTGATTGTAAGAGGTCATATTGTCTTAACTCTACCAGGCAACATCATTATCATGATTATTATTATTATTATTATTATTATTATTATTATTATTATTATTATTATTATTATTATTTCTATGTGGCATAAAATCTTTGAAAGAGATTTGTCAACTTTCAGGGGAAAGAAGGGATTTGCTGATCCAGAACAAAATGACTATAATTATTAATGTTTTTGCGATCATCATGTACAATAAATCTTAAACTGAAAGCGTTGAATATTATTGCACTCAATTTCAACGAACAAGGGTCGAAAATTTGCTAACAAAATGTGCACAGAACTTCTGAGTTTTAAAATTGGTGTATGAGGTGTGTTTGTCCAGATATATTAGCAAACTATTTAGATTGAGAAACATTACAATAGCCGTTTCAGGTTTGAAGTCCTTTTACGTGTCGTAAATCTAACACGGGACCCATGGCTTTACTTCCCTTGCGAAGGAAGCTATATTTACGCCCTTAAATAAGTCCATAATCTCTGGCTGGGTTTGAACCCACGACCACGGGTTTACGAGGCTTAAGAAACTGCAAGCTACACTCATCAGCGATTCTACAATAATGGACCTGATTTCTTTTGAATACTTTTTTAAATATCACTAGAGTGTGTAAATTTTAGTGATAGATATACATTTTATTTTTCACTTTCCAAAGATAAAAATGCAGAATGTTAGATGTGGAGAATGAGGTGGTCATAAACCGCCACCAATATGTGATACAATTCCATCATGAATGAATTAACAGTAGTGTAAGGTTTAGCATCATCCTGCTGGAAATAAACTGTCATGCGTTCCTCATGCCTTAATTCAACAGATAATAGTTCAACATACCCATATTGTTCTCATGAAATTCCAATAGCCAATTATTTGTGGTTTCTTATGACCAGTATCTGATATTTCGTTCATTTAAATGAAATCAAGGTTTTTCGGAGAATAACATCCATGTGAGATCAACTTTCCCAATATTAACTTTTTTCTACCATCCAATTACAAAAATTAAGTTTTTTGTTATAAGAGAGGGGTTGCAATTGGTCAACTAGATTAGATATAAGGGGGATTTGATGCAATTTTAAAAATCCTCCAGCACGTCTACATTTAGGCTTATTGTACTACTCCATTGAGAGGGGTGTCTTCATTGTTTACCAAAATCCGTTCCTTGTACAAGTTGCAGTATTTTAGTTCCAATGTTGATATCTTTTCCCAGATTGGTTTACTAACATAATGGCCTATGGCATTTTAGTAGTTTTGTTGCCGCCTTCTAGATGCTTTAACAATTAGTCTGCTGTGCTTGACGTATACGGGAATTTCGTCGCTATGTTTCAAGGAAACTTATAATATATCATTAAGTATTTTATCTGTGACCATTGACATCTTCCTTTTCTTTCATGATCCGTCACAGAACCTGCTGGTTATACTTGCTTACTAAACTTCTTACTGTATCCGATGGATTAGGGTGGACAGAAAATTTACATTTTCATTTTTGCCTTGTTCTATCACCCGATTTCTTGCACTCTATGTACGTCTTCAAAATACATATATACTCACGCAGTGCGTACTTTACTGTTGTACAACATAACATACTACTGTACTAACCTGAATGACGTGTGACTCAACAACGGTCGAGACAGCTTCCAATTACGTGCTAACTGGAGGGAGCTGCTCACACCGGTAAGCGGCCGACTTGAGAAAGGAAGGATCTAAATGTGCCTTACTGTATAAACGTTACTCCTAAACAAAAAAGTAAAGGTTTACTTTTTGTAATAATCGGCGTCAGTATTAAACAGATTCAGTAAATCTAATACCATTTCCAAATCTCGCTATCTGGGTTTTGAAGTGGAGCTTCAATGCGGTCAGCATACTTAACGTACGCTTGATACACTCTTATCTAATGTATCATTGATGTTAGTCAAGGTGGAACAATTCTCCATTATACGCTCCCTCAGCTCATAAAGGGTCATTCATTAATTACGTCACGCACACAACAGGGGGAGCTTATCAAGAGCAGAGAATGTCACAGTGTTGAGAGAGCACAAATCCAAAGTGACATTAGCTTCAAATATTGGGGATGAGCTACAAAGTTTAAAGAAGAGCGTGCTTTGAAAACAAGGTACAATTTTGGTAAATAGTTAAATGGGGGAGTAAAGTGAGGCCATGTGTTCTCTGAATTGGGTAATGGGTGAGATAACATTTTTTTTTTTTTCTAATTAGAAGACAATGCAAAACTGTGCATAAAACAGGCAAATTGGTTTCAAAAGCCCTTGGAAAAAAAAAAAACGTTTTTAAAATGAAATTAACATTAATTGAAAGATAACTTTACCTCTATATCAATTAACTCTGTTTCTGTATGATATTGATTTCAAGTCATAACAAGATCACTACAACATATTAAGTATGCCGGTCAGTAGTATATTGAAAACAAAACGTAACTTTGGAAAACCGGGATTCGTGGCTTGTACCACAAGCGTGCATTTGATACTAGCAAAAGGAATTTATAACTTCAAATGAAATGCCATTGTAAACACCTTACATACAAAGAAACGTGATCGTTCTTCATAGATAAGCGAAATATTTGTGTTAAATGGATAAAGCTTATTATAATTACTAACTGCGACGCAGTATTGGACCCGGATCAGCAACCACTTGTAATAAAGAGGTGTACGAGTTCCCAGAAAAAGTTCTCCTGATTATATCCTGGTCCTTAACACGTACATATTGTGGTTGCAGATTTGTTTATGAAAATAAGACTAATATATCTAATATAAGTGCTAAATTAATGCGGTTTTTACAGATTCTTTTCTTATTTTGTAACAAAATTTTAAGCAGAAAAATATTATTCGAAAAAAATATAATTTAATACAGGTCGCTTCATAATGCAATTTTTATACCAGAAATATAAAGAATGTTTATTGTATGTCAAAATTGTTATTAAAATGCTACATTAAGATTCTGGTTGCATAAAATTTCCATAGTAATAATTGCGTTATAGAATTGTTTTCATTACTAAAATACAGTCACTAATTGAATGTTATGTTACGATAATATTAAGAACATAATTTAAGTAATTACTGAAAACAGAAGCAATCATTAATCTTCATTGCAGAATACATAATTACAGAAGTAAAAAACAATTCTCATAAATCTACTTATGAGCTTGAAAGTAAGTAAATAAATAAGTTAACATTGGTTAGCAAATGAATTAGTTGACTCTGATAATACAATGTGCTATAAAATAAATTCCAACACCAACATTTCTGAAATATCCTTAATATTTTTATTGTTCACCTAATTAATTAATCTGTCGTATTTCTACAGATAAGTATCATAAGATTTTCTGGATGTTAATGATTATTCAGCCTTTCCAGCTTAGGTTAAATTTCTTGCGAAAAATCCTCTTTGCTAACAATAACAGAGAAAGGAACTAAATAATCTCCATCGATACAGGGACGTCATAAGTTTAGTAAAAAAGCATTGGATTCAGGGTAATTCCTTACAAAATCTATATTAATATTACTGTTATTTAATTAAAATCCTTTTATTATTCTCGAATAAAAATAGCGTTTATAAAGCCATACAACAATAGCAATCGTAAAACATACAAAATTAAAAATTTGCTTTTGGAAAAAAGTATAAGAAGATAAACTAATATAATGTAACATGCTATTACTATTCATATGCTATACCTTAAAAATTAAACGTTGCTCAATGCCACATTTACATTTTCATCTACTTCATGGTTCCTGGTAAATGACCTGTGTAAGTTCAAGCATCATTGTAAGGTTCGTCTACCTGGACAGTTTGCTCTTGGTGCATGTTAGCACATTACTTTTTAAAAATGTACTGTCTATTCTTTACATTTTATCCCAAGAACTCTCTTTATAAGTGTTGAATTTATTTACTATTTATCAGTAAGTATTTTCTCAAAAGGCAAAAGTTATGACCTGCAAAGCAGTATAATCTATTGAGAATAACAAAATGAATAAGCTACATTCTTTAAATTTCTAGAATGGGAAGTATCTTATAATTATGATATTCATATACATAACGATTTTTACAAATTATGAATCATATTAATCGTATTAGGAATTACATTATTAAAACAAATTTAAAAATAAGAAGATAACATTATATAAAAATAATGTCCTTTCTACTTATTTATAGGTTTGGACTCACACAATAGAAGATGAAAGAGGACTTCAAACAATAGTAATGAAATTTCTGAAAAATATGGAAGGAATATGAAGAAATGAATAAGTTAGAAATGAAGATAAAAAAGAAGTTTAAAGGTTGAGAACAAAATTATATCATAGTTAAAATAAGAGTTAGTGGTGGGTATCCGTATAGAGTGAATAGATACCTAAAATTTAAGAATGTTAACCAATTGAAAAAACAAATTTAGCTTGGCAGTGGAACCGATGGTTAAATTAATCTTTGTTGAAAACTTAAAAGGCCAATACTTGAAGTAGATGTTTGAGATGGTGACATTTTATTATTTTTGTCTTTTTAAAATAGACTTGTAAAACTTCCTTGTCTGAGACCTGTATTTCCGCATTCAGTAATTAAATGGAAAAGTAGTAAAAGTTTAAAATGTTCCACAACGTGTTTCCGTACAAGAAATAGGCAATACACGGAGATTTACGTAAAGAGAAAAACGGTGCATTCATTGTTAAAAGATATAAGCTATTAATCAATAGCATTATTTAATTTCTAACTTTAAAGTTAAACTGCTAATCAATAACATATAGATTTAATTATAAACACTGTCCGTTAACGATATTTTTTACATCTCGACGGCTAGGGGCACCGCAGCCGAGACACCTCTACTTTAACTTCACTTTCTCCTTTGTCATGTTCTTGAACTTCGCTTTCTCAACCTGTTTCCCGAATCACTATACAGAGTGATCTGTATGAGATGTCACAAAAGTGAATCATTTTATACAAGAATTCATCGAAAAGATTCTCTGTCAATGATACATAAATGCCTACGAGAGTCGAAAGTTGTGTGTCCAGTACATTAATACACACCATAACCGCCATTGCGATGCGTCGCAGATCATACCGCGCGGACATGTTGCGCCACTTGACTCGCAGGGCTGCTGTAATGTTCCGTCGCAGATCGGCTTTATTCTGTAGTCTTTGTTTTTACACCGATTACTTGACATACCACCACACAAAAGAAATTTGGAGGCGATAAGCCTGGACTATTCGTAAGCCATGGAATGGCCGCACCAGCGATTGTTGAATATCTGGTTTAAATGCACCCGCATTATGAAAGCTGAATGTGCCCTATTGTTAAAAATAATTGTGTAGCACCCACTGGGTTAGTACAACTGTTGAAGCATATCCAGGTAATCGAAAGCACGAATAGTCTAGTTCAGAAAAAAAAAAAAAAAAAGCAAGTCGTAAGGTTTCTCGTGGGTAAATTTCACTTTAGGACTGGCTCGTTCGAGTTGTTAGGAAATGTGGAATTATCGGTTCCCCAAATGATACTGTATGCGTGTTGACTCGTTTACGTACATGACTTTGCTTCCTCCCGCGCACACATCATGGTCGTAAGTTGGGACGGGTTTCGTAATTAGGCCGCATTAACATATTGTGTAGAGTAGAATGGTCAACTAACAAGCGGCGGAGTGACTTTCGTGGACTCTTGAGTTATAGTTTGCCGAATGCTTCCCTTCCTGTTTGTATCACGCTTTGACATCTTTAATGCACAGTCAAACCACTGGTCATTTAATAATGTCTCGTCGATATGAAGAGGCACGCCGAGAGTTGAACTAACGTCTTAAAGCTCGCTAGATCCGTGTTACACTCAAAAATGTTGCCTACTATACGACGCACTGAGCGCATTGTTGTGGCGTGACCACCTACTTGCCTATCGTGCATGGCAGCGCTGCCATGCCAAAAGGTCTGAAACACCGCTCAATCGAAACTTATATTCTTCCTGCTTATATTACAACCAAGTGCTCAGAGATATGTACTTTAACCTCTCGAATATAATGGTTTTCTTTTTTGATATCTAAAACTGATCACTCTGTACATTTATTCGTGAAGACGGTTTTACACTTGACTCTCTAAAGTAATGTATTTTATGTGTAAAGAAAAAAATACGAATCAGCTATTCGGGTGCATACGCAAGTTATTCAGATGTTTCCTAATTAATAACCTCCTTTTGGAACTCCGATTCATGATATTGTGAGCATATTTGAATCCACTTGTTCATTGCAAACTAAAATCACGAGAGTTAAAGGCAGAAAAACAGACGAAGTTGTAGCAAGTCTTGAACGTTTACATACAAAAATCAATGCTTAATTAATAACCTCCTTTTGGAACTCCGATTCATGATATTGTGAGCATATTTGAATCCACTTGTTCATTGCAAACTAAAATCACGAGAGTTAAAGGCAGAAAAACAGACGAAGTTGTAGCAAGTCTTGAACGTTTACATACAAAAATCAATGCCAAAACTAGCACAATTGAGAGTATCGTAATGCACGAATGAAATTATAAACAACGCAGTGATGAACTTAATGGCGTCAATGAGAATGAAACTTCCAGTTTAGCATGAAGGAGATGACAAAGCCAGAATAAGGTTTTATAGACACTTTAAGAAGTAGAAATAAAGCACAGGCACATTCACCCGCTGTACTCTTATTAGCGAACGTGAGATTTACAACTTATCTAGGTATGCACTGTTTATGGCAACAGTTTCGACAGAGTTTAGGTCTGTCTTTCAAATAAGCATTATAGGGCAATACAGCGAAATTTAGGATAATATACGATTAAAACGGATGTAATCCTAACAGTGCATTCTTGAAATACTTCTGGTTTCTGGGTTTACGAGTCTCAAATCTAATTCATTAATGGCATTACCAATTTATGTGTGGGAGACGTTGACTAGTGAGAATAAATATGACTTATGTACCTTTTGCTGTATAAGTCAGAGCAAATAATGAATGAGTTCACCACAAAGCTCAATATGCTGGTTTCTGTATGTTGGCTATCCACACTGATAGAGTAGTGTAAAGTTTTCCAAGAACTGCAAGATGGAATGTAAAATTCACCAGATTAGACGATATATTTAAATCGCTTGAGACACCCAAAGGAATTAAATCCCAAACCTTTCCGAGCATGATCCCACAGCTGAACGCAAGCCGCGCATGGCCAAGGTCATCTCAGTCGTCGCCTCCATTGATGGACAAGTTCATCTCGCACAACTTTCATCAATAATAACAGACACGCAATATTACATTACAAGTAGTAACCTAACTGTTCGAAGTGATATCCATCTACAGACATACATTTCTGAGATTTTTGATGAAAATAACATTCACTAGCAACAGTGCTTTTTTCTGCATTTTAGTGGTAGCTTTTCAATACAACAATGAACCCCTAAAGTAAAATTTACTTCACTAACATCTGCAGTTAGTTAATTATACTGGCACATCAATAACCTATAATAACTTAAATACAAAGCATGAATTATACAGACCTTATAGCCGCAAACTGAGTTACAATATCACAAAGATAGAAATAATGGTTGCTCTCCTAACAACATAGTGCTATAGACTGTCCCACAGCCATCAGCACGGGAACTATGACAGCAAGCTGACGTGATCTTGGCCGTGCGCGAGCTGCTTTCATTCCCAGACGCAAGCCAGGAATACCACCAGTAAAATGAATTCATAGAAATCCATCCTTCAAACTATTCTGCTTGCCGTCTGTTATCTATTCATATATTTGAAATGTGAAATATCTCTATAGGGCCGAACTATGTAACTCAAAAGAGGAAGTTAAAGCGAAATGTGCAATGAACTGTCGACATTAGTCAAAATGCTTTTCACAGCAAATATTCCAACAATACTGAATTTGTGGTCAAAATACGCAGAAACAGACAGAACGTTACAAATAAATAAAATATACACTATATAACCCTATTATTTTGGAAATAATTAAGTAGTCCCAGTTTAAAAGGATATTCAAATCTGGCATACATAACTTAGCCTTTAAACATAGCATTATCTGCTTATTAATCTGAAGTGCCAAATACAAAACCACTAGCATTAAGAAGGGAAATCTCCCTCTTAAATTTTCAACCTACTACAATATCAAATGCGATATTTATGTTGTTGCTGTTATTAATGGATATGTTAAGGTTGATTGCGTTGAAGACAAACCTTAGTTGAAAGATATCACTAAAATAAATCCATGCAGTCATCAAAAACCTGACTCTACAGTTGACAGGGCTGTGAGAAGTGCCTCAAAATGTTTTAAAGAAGGGGCATATGTTTTGTGCTCATTAGAAAACTGTAGCTTGAGTGTCACAAGAATAAAAATTTCCGGCAGAAAACAAAGGAAAACAGGTAATATGTTGGTTGTGTATATGTTCCCCTTAGCTGAAGCACTGAAGCGATTTAGTAGGCTCCGGTTGCGTGCCTCAGGTTATCACCAAATTTGAGAAGCGGTTTGGTGTATGACAGACCAGTTGGTCGCTAATTATGAAGCGATTTTTTTGGGCGCTGGCTTATCGTTAATTGACTATTAATCGCTTTGGTGTTTTCGCCCACGCTTCATGACAACAATAACTCAGGTTTTGTTTCGCTATTTTGTGACTCGTGCTCAGCAGGACTGGTAGAGGATACTAACTGTGTTAATAATCACGCGATGACTGATCTGACTGAATATGTATGGTAATTATTCGCAAAATCTTTCGGTTCCTCTGGTGTTCTGCATACGAGAGAACTTAGCTCCGTCAAATATAAATGTAGGTGCCCCGATTTCCAAGGAGATGAACGGAATCTCATTATCTGACTGTCTGAACTGCTCCTATGAACTGCACTTATCTGATCTGATCGTCTGACTCTCTGTTATATCAACCGAGTTACCGAAATGAGCTTCCGAAGTGAGTGTAAAACTTAAAATGCGTGCCTCAGCAGAGCATAGAACGTATAACGTGTGCCCGCGTTCGAAGTAGATCTTTCTGAAATGAGATGACGTATCGTAAATGAGTCACCCAGTGCAGCAAGTGCCTCCTTATTCATTAGATCCAAATTAAGTAATCTTTGACTTCACTAAGCCACAGGGGGCACACAAGCACGCGCAAGTCTTTCGCCTTGCTTTAAAATTTCAAAATATACATGTACCATTGGCTGGTTCAAATTCACCTGCTACTATTTGAAAGTTTAAAACATTTATTCACATTGGTTGGTTTAAACTTAACTGCACAAACAGTTGGCAAGTTCATTCCCCTTAACGTATTAAAATGGGCTTGGCTTTATTAAATCTTGCCAAAGGTAGGTTTATTAAGAAGTGGCATAACACTGGTTCCTTTGGGTTTATACCTCCTTTGTATAGTGGTTTATGACCTTCTTGGCTTTCACGCTTCCGTGAACAGCTACATCAGAGAGCTTTCTCTTTTGTCGACACACAATTCACTTATTGAAGATAAATGATATACACAATATTTATATTACTAATTACAACGTACAAAATATATGATTAGGTTTGCAACATGCATATTATATTATACTCATACTTTAAGGCCGTAAGGACCGTTTCAACACTCTTCGTCTGCTATGTTTCTGGTGAGGTTAGATTGTTTGGAATTCGTATTTCTTCCTCAAGGAATAGAATTGAAAGCTCACAAAGTTACAAGAAGCACATTTGAAATCAATTCTCAGGTCTTTAACTACGGACGAGCCTCTCAACAAGATTGGGCTTCCTTTTATGGCGCTAACATGTCACAGTCTTGACTCAGAACAAACACGTTCCTGACCCCCCGGGTGCTTCCCTTGATCTCAATCTGAACAGGAGAGGACGGCGTATCCCAGGCGTTACTCAACTGTCAGTGTAAAAGGTTCCATTACTTTTATATGTTTGTTAAGAGAAAACACATAATTATAATATTTTTCCCCAAAACTGTCCTTTTCTTGTGCTCGGAAATACAGGCTTCACTAGGTATAGTTAAAAAATGAATCTTTAAAAAATAAAACCCTGTTAATTTTTAAAGAAGGCGACTAAAGAAGACTATTTGTAAAGGAAATGTTATAGGTTATTAATTTCATGCACTTTGCGCATTTTGTCTTTTCGTAACAAGTAAAAATATGATTAAATTCTTTAATGGTGGTGAATCAACAGTGAGATGGTTAACTAAAGCACAGTGTTATCTACAGTTATGATACAAGGTCCACACAAATAGCTGCCTGCACCGTCTATTTCCGTGCAGGGGATGGGATTAATATGAGTCAGATATATCCTTAGCGTGACTCAGCCCACATCGATCCAATCTTTGCAGTACCTGGTAGCCACGCTGGCTCTGCATTCAAGGCATTGTATCTAGAGTTACTTAAGCACATCTCAGCCCTGTAGCGTATTTTATTTATTCAATGAGCTTCGATACTGGAAAGTGCAACATTTTCATGCTTGGAGTACTAGCAATTTTTAAAATTCATAGAGTACAGAACGCGTTCTTCGCAACCCTTCCGGATATATAAATTATGAAAGCAATTCTCGTTATGAAAATTTTAATCTAAATGCAGATTAAAATGGAGTAATTTGCTATCGGGTTTCTTCTTTTGAAAAGATTCAACAACTTTTCAAGGTAATGTTTTCGCGTTCTTGTTCCTCTTTTGTGCTTGCAAAGCTTTCTCTTTCTTCGTTTGCTTATTCCTTTCCCTTCTATGTTTCTTTTTTTTTTTTCTCTCTCTCTCTCTTTCCTTTAGTTTCTTCTCTCTGCTTTAAAATTTTTTCTGCATCCCCCCTTGTTATATTTTCTAAACTCTTTTCTCTCCCTATTGGTCTGTGATATTCTTCGAGGTCCAAGAGAAAAGTATCTGAACAATATATTTATTAGGAAAAAGTAGAAATTTCCTTTCAAAGTTTCAAATTGTAATTTATATAAACACTACACGATCTGCTACTACCATGTATAACCTCCGTTCGGTCCTTGCTCTTTATTTCGTGTTTAAATGATTTAATTTGTTTTATATGTGTCTACCTTATATTGGAGTTTTAGTCTAAAAATGTCCGTCCACTAGTAATTTTACAGCCTAACATTTGAAGGGAAAGCAATTACATAGGGCTGTGCACTTTTTGTACGTAACTTCGCGAGTCAGAGGCGTGAAATTTGAGAGAGTGTTTTTTCCGTTTCCCGACAAGAAACGCACTAGCTTGTTTGTCACTGTATACAGGATGTTTAAAATATACAAGGACATTTTCAGAGTTGCATTCCTTACATATGGAGAAGAAAAAATGTTAACAAAATATGAGTCAGAGAATTCGTAATTTCTGGGATATCGAAATATTTATTGGCCGTAAGTAATTACTTTACATGAAATATTCAAAATGCATAAAAAATTATGTTGTGTTTTTTGTATAGGTTTGTTAGTTGCTGCTGTTGAAATGTACGAGAATGCACGTTATAATTGTGCACCACTTTGCCCGCTCTCTTCTTCCCACTTCTTCAAGCGATGTACTTTATGTACGATGGCGCTTCGGCACATTTTAATCGTTGTGTTGCTGGCCCCAACTTACCGAATTTAAACCCATTGGACTTCTCTGTACAGTCGGTTTATGCAACTTCTGTGGATAATGAAGCAATACTATTTGAACGAAATGAGCGAGCCTAACAAATAATAAATACAACCCAAGATACTTTTGTGTGTGTTCGTAACGCAATGAGACGACTAGCAGAGGTCTGCAGTATGGTGAGGGGTGCACATTTTCAATATTTCATGTTTAGGTAATCAGAGTGAATCTTTACAGCTAATAAATACTTAAGTCCGCCATCCCAGAATTTTGAGTTTTCCAACCATTGTTTTACTTTTTTCCTCTTTACACGTGAGGAATGAAACCCTGAAAAGCCTTTTTAAACACCCGATATAATCTTCTATTTTGAGAATATTTCTGACATTAGGTCTCAATACAGAAAACAGTTCACGTTGAGGAAGATGGAGATTGTTAAATACTGGTATTCTTAAAGAGTAACAGGAACGTTTTATTGATCATGTTTATCTTTAGCGCAGCTTGTGATACACGATGTACAAATCAAATATATGCAAACTAGGCAAGTTGAAGGGAAACTAGACAACAAATATCACTTATGAATCAAACAACTCTTTTTAAGTAGCTTTATTTTACTAAGAAAATAGATATATAGACTAGAATACTTATTACATACAAAAGCGCTTCTCGTTGTGGTGCTGCTCGTCATTTGCTTCAAGGACTGTGGCAAAAGCCCTCAACAATATTTTCTTTGAATATTTGAGCGGCTATATTCCCATAACCGATATCTTTCTTGAAGAGTCAGAAATCTGTCATCTGCAGGAGAGGTCTTCCTTGCTGTTCCTTTTTTTTTTTTTTTTTTTTTTTTTTTTTTTTGATTGATTGATTTATTTATGGACGCTCTTTAACATCTCAGGTCATCAGCGTTCCATTCAACTCAGGGCGTGAAACGGCCGACAAATTTTGCTCAGAGGCCTCTCTTTCAGGCTTGAGGTTCTTTTTTGTGCCGTAAATGTACGACACGGGACCCACGGCTTTACTTCCCTTCCGAAGGAAGCCATACTTAGGATTTTTACGCCCGAAAAAATCCATCGGTCCTGGCCGGGTTCGAACCCGCCTTCTTAGGTGTAGGAGGCAAGTATGGTAGCCACTACACCACCAGGACAGACCTTGCTGTTCCATTTCTACGCCTTTCTTATGCACTACTGGTCTCTCCTTCTGACTTGTAAAGCTTATTAATGACTGAAGAAAGTAGGTTTTCACGACCGGTGCCAACTTGCAAACTTAGTCTTCCGGGCTGTAAAGCCGTGGTCCCTTGGGTTTCTTCTCCTTCGTCTTCCCATACGTTTCGTTCACGACTGCGGTGGACATCATTAGTGATGTACTCGATGTAATCCTGTTGGAGACGAGGCAGTGATTGACTCGTAATGGAAATTATATATAGCGGGATTGCTGTAGAACTGAACTCTGATTGGTTTCCTTGGCTAAGGAGGTTGGATCTAAGCTGGAGCTCGTGGGTGCTTCTAGCGGAGTATAGATTGAATTGGTTTGCGTCATTTCTCTGGCTTAGTATTTTGTAAAGCCAGATACCATGCGTAGTGTTATTTCTGAGTTTTTTCTTTCCTGTTATAGTTTTTACTATGTTTGTACATTGCAAATACCTCCCGATATAAGTGAGGATGATAATGAGATGTTGAGGCTAGTATGTCATTGTCTTGAAAACCCACTTCATGTTCCGCGACGACTGATTTATCCTGCTGATCCAGTGTCTCTTATATTGTGAAGCACGTGTATGAATGCTGCGCTGTGTATCACCAATGTAAATGCACTTCACGAGCATGATTTTCTGTTCACAGGCTGAGGCAAATGATGTCCTTTATCGAGCGGAATTTATTTCTTAACTGTCTTGTAGGATTAAAAAATATCTCTTCATTCTTAACTTGGAGATGTGGCCAGTGATGTTTTACAGAAACGGAAGCACAGCTGTGCCCGTCTTCTTATGTAACTGTGGGATCTAGTCCTGGAGTATATCGTGCAAATATCCTGCATTCATTTGTTAATTTTGAATGTGTATATATGCACATACTTTTATTGATTTTTATTAATACCGTGATCAGTTTATATCTGCGCTGTTTGACATATTGGTAAAAAATAATAGTAGAAATACCAATGACAGAAAGTGATTATCAAGTGATCACTTTGTTACAGAAAGATGAGCTAACAATATAGCGCGCTTATAGCCAATGATACTATTACAAAAACTAATATCAAAATATATCGAACTTTTGCAATGCAGTACATTCAATTCTTGCACATTGAACTAAAAATGGAAATATATTCGGCAAAATAATAGACATGGAACAAAAGTTTCAAAGTTCCCAACTTTATAATAAATCAGTTATACAGGATGTTTAAAAATGTAGTTTGGAGGAAAATGTATATGTTCAAAAAATCTTGTACTTCCACCTTTCCCGCCAGGGACGTTTAAAATGAATAATTTAGGTATGTGTGTGCGCTCATTCTCCGTGGCTTGATCTACCATTTATGTTTATAGAAGTAAATGTTGATGGCATGTATAAGATGAGCTTGCTGCACTTCGAAGACGGTCAGCGTGTTGTGCTTGGCAAAACAGTGTGTGACGCTGATGCACCTTCTTGTTCAGTTTGATGCAATGTACGTGTCATGCAGGAACTGTGGAGAGTCAGTTAAAGTTCACCGTACAGTATACAATACAATTTTCATTTGTGATAGCTTCACGTTCCCCAAGCTGGTGGACGTGCATCTCATTTATGGGGAGACACTTGCTACAGCCATGCTGCAAAGTGTAAAGGGGGTAGCCATCTCACGTAATTTTCCACGACTTCGTGAGAGAGAATCCCTGAGAACATCTCTGTAATCAGTTCAATGGAAGACAATTTCAACGTGTGTAAACTCGTCATTCATAGAAATTATATAATGCTTAGTGATTAGAACTTTTATTTCTTAGTACATCCCTCTACCGAGAACTACAAGGTTTTAGGCACAAAGTATTGTTCCTCTTAATCTCCTGTAGTAGTAGTAGTAGTAGTGGTAGTGGTAGTGGTAGTGGTAGTGGTAGTGGTAGTGGTAGTGGTAGTAATGGCCGTTTTATTGTGCCAGTTTTACAATACATTTAAGTAAACACAACTGTCACATGGACTTTAAGACCGTACATGCTAATTTCGTCCTTATAACAATTAAAATACGCATACACATACACACTACCTACAAATCTACATGCATGCATATAAATATACAGATGTTCTTCCTCTTCTTCCTCTTCCTCTAAGCCTGGTTTTCCATAGCCTCATGTGGGCCTTCGATTTACCTCGACGACCGCTGCGTCTTCTACCTCCATCACGTGATATTGGTAGATTGCATGGGGCATGTGAATAGCACACCGCTTCCTGCCGCTCGCCATATCGCGGCTTACTAGATCGAAAATCGCCACCTTTCCATCAGGAAAGGCAGGACCTTCGCCCAGAAGACTCAGACAGCGCCACTGAAGATGTCCTCCGCAGTTGAGGATGAAACGTTTGGACTCCTTAGCTCCAAGAGACCACGGCTTCTAAGCCCGGAAGAAACTTCTAGTTATAATTCTGACTCCGGCCGTGAAAGCTTCCGATTACTCAAATGAAGCCAGGATTATCGTTGATGTTCTGTAATAGATGTTACTCACATTACATTATGGTAGCATTTCTACCACATAATGGAGCCAAGATTATCGTTTGAACAGCGGAAAGCAACTTTGAAGTAGTATTGGAAAACCGAGAATGTTGTTGAAGTTCAAAGGCAGTGGAGACATGTGTACCGTGTTCTCCAGGTCTAACTCCGTTGGACTTCTACCTATGGGGAACTCTTAAGGATGATGTATACCGTAGAAAACCAGCTACACTGACAGCACTTCGGGAAGAAATTGAAACGGCATGTGCTGCAGTCGCTGAGGACTCTTACGCAAGCGTTGCTCATTCGGTAGTTCAACGTACTCAGAAGTGTATCGACGCCGATGGTGGGCATTTTGAGCAACTGTTGTAACTATAAAGGTATAAGATGGTTTATGGTCATCATTTTCTGTTTGTGTGAACTCAATTTTGTTATGTTAACATAGTTTTTTCTTTGCTTGAAGTGTGTACATATTTTTGGCACCCTCTGTGTTATTAGATGTATTTTTGTATATATAGAGTATTTTAGTAGCCCTCCACTGTAGTGACCTTCGACATGGCGGGTTATTTCCAAACGATATCGGGATAGTTAGCTGAACGCTTGAGTGTTACAAACACCAACATATATGACGGTGTAGTTTTTGGATACAATTTTACATGATTTAACTCTCGGTGGCGGCATATGACATGGTGGTCTTGCACAGGCTCCGGTTAAACATTGGTGTTCAAAATCCGTATCTTATCATTAGAGTCCTATATGATACTGTTCGCTTTGAATTTTTATTTAGTATTGTGTCTTTCAAAATAATTGACATGAGTGCATAAGATTAAAAGTGGAAAATAAAAAATGTGTGAATGTCATTACAGTATTTCCTTTTTGTACTCGGTGGATAAAATTATAGTTATTTACATCTCCACTATACGACACCGTGGTATCGAAATGTTGATTTTAGAGAACACAGAATAAGATTTGTACCTCCATTGTAAACTTTTCTGTTTCTTCAAAGTTTCGCTTGCCTTTCTTGTGTCAACGCAGATAACAGTCTCTAAATTACCGAGAAAGTTATCGGCTTTCTCTCTAACAATCTGCTAACTGCAGCAGCTTTATTATCTGCTTCATCAGTACCTGACGCGACAGATTTTTATACTCCTTAAAGATCATCAAAGAGCTTCTAAGAAGGGCAGGCTATGTAAAAATAATTATGGACTGATTACAGGCCTAAGTCAATACAGCATTTTGTGATGTATTACTGTAGTACCTTTAATGAGAGAAATGATTTTATTATAATGTAATTCTACCCGTGCGTATAGGAGATTACTAGCCCTGATCGAATACAATTATGCACCTTTCAGACATATGCTGTAATTGATACAGGTCTTTCTATACATATTTACTCTTTGGTTGTGTGAGGAAGGCTAAATGGTCTAACAAATTAACATAAATAAAAGGGTGCGTTCTTGTTAAATATATGTGAATATATGTTTATATGTGTTAGAAAAATTAAATTAATCATAAGTAACATAACCAAAAAGTCACCATTTCTCAATAACTTGAGTTCTAAGTGCAGTGCAAATTATGCACGTTTTATCCGTGCTGGCATGTAAACAAACAACTAAAGCGTTGCTTGAAAGTACATTTGGGTGGTTACGTAGGTAGCAGGCAATTACATTACGTTGTTATATAATTAATTCTTGGAATGAGAAATTGACATTTTGAACAACAGGCTGCTACGACCTACTGTCAATAAATATGCAAAGAGTGTAGTTGTAACAAGTCGTTCATTGCTCTTCCGGGGTCCCAATGTCAGGAACACATGACATTTTCTTTCTCGTTGTATTTAAAAATCGGCTTGAGTGAGTTTTAGGAATCAATAATCTCATTTTATTCTTGTATCGAGCTATTGAGGATTAAACAGAATTTTTAAAGAATGATAATATCCGGTATTAAAATTTTATTTTAGAGACTGCAGAATAAATATATTTTCTTAAGCAAAAAGGAATATGCCTGGTGGAAAGGATGCCATCACCGAAGAAGATGATTCTATATATAGAGAAAAATTAATATATATATATATATAATGGTTGAAAAACACATTATATGCACTCACTTTTCAAAGCCTTATAATTTAAACGGAATAGTTAGAACAAGGCATATTGAAATATATAATAGCGCACAGATGGCCAGCATTTTGTTCTCTTCACTTTTTTCTTAAGCTCTTGGTTTAGCTCCAATTTAGTGGGGCCTTTTCCACTCTTTACATCGAAGTGTTCAAGCTGAGTTCGAATATTGCGACAGTGCCGACAGTTAAGGGTTGGGGGAATTTGGACATGTGCTCTCTGAACTTGTACAGTGTGCAATCTTACATCAAACCAAACCGGTTTGAGCACTTGCATACATAAGTTTACATAGATAAGTGCTCCTATCCTTTTTCATTGTCACGTTGAAATCTCTTCTGATTCAAAGGATGATCAAATCTAGGGGATATCTACCAATTTAGACTTTTTCGTTCAGTAATGTTCCGGTATATTAAATGCTCACAGAAAAAAGTAGTGTGTCCACATTCAGAAATTCTTGGCATCCTGTGATAAAATTAGCATTTACTAGCTAAGGTTCTGCTTCTTAAATCCTTTAATTTCTGTCCATGGATTGCCTTTCTGTTCATCTATAGAGTAAGGATTACTTCCATAGACAAATTGCTCACAAATTATAATCGCCGTAGTACGACTTGGAAAATTGAGCATAATTCTCAAGAAATTATTATCTTCAAAAACTTGCCTTATAGCATTGAAAGAACAGCTGTGGCAGAATCATATTAAAAATATCTGTGTTGTCTGTTATTATCGGTTAATTGTTCAAAAATATGTTCGGGTATTCGAATGTATTACCTCGCTGAATTTTGAAAAAGTGTGTTTACAGAATGGCTCGCATTATTAGCCTTGCAGTTATAGCACACTGCACACCAATTTTTTTCATTATGCGATGAAACTTGATGAATAAAGAGCTATTTGTTCAGTGTACTTTTGCAAACGAAAATAACAGTGTAAATAAAACCAAAGTTCATTGGTGAAAATTGATAACTGTTGATTAGCAATGTTCTGGAAAGCACAATAACAGAAATTCACAGGAGCTTCCTCGTCATTTTTGTACCACAAGAACTATATAAGGTTTCAATTTGAGCAATGTAGTAGGTGTTTGGGCTTAGGTTTTCTAACATATTAATATCTGGGATACGCGAAGTAGTTTCTTTAGAGAACACTGTAAATTTTTCTCCTGTCATCGAGTTTTCAAATGTAAACAGGACGTTTTCTGTTAACAATTCGTTTATCCAACCTGTTTTTTTTTTTTTTTTTAAGTCTAAGGACCAGTTTTTTACAGTATCTCTATGTGGAATCAGAACATCAGAAAATTTCTCTATAAAAATGCCTACATACTGCTTTACAAAGTTTCTGTTCTCAAATCAATGTCATAAGCAAATGTTTTTTGTTCTAGTACAACTTGCGAAGTGTCATTTAAAATGACTACTATAAAAACTTCGAATGAAACACTGTCATTTAAGCACAGGAAGCAAAACACGAACTGTCTTGGTAACAGAGTGGGATGATTTCGGAGCAAACGCATAAGATGTAGTCGATTGGCAGGAGGTTTACTGGGACACATGGTAGATAATTAATGGATAAACCACCCCAATTCATATTTTTTCCACATTTTGTTTACGAAAAACGTCATACAACCCTATTTTATGTAATTAAGTTTGTATATTTACAAGGGCGATTTAGTAGGCTTTTAGTACATTACAAGATGTGTTATTTAAAAAGTTTTGAACATCTTGATAATTTTAAACATAGTAAACATTGAGACACTTGATTATCAAATATTTGAACTGTATTTAAATTATTTATAAGAAAGTTACAGCTCCTGTGACTTGTCTACATGTTTACGATGTATAACGCTTTGTATCTTTGTGTGTTTTGTTTAGTTTTCTAAGTTTTAAAAATTCATGGGACAATTGCAATTCAAAGATATAGTGCTAAAAGGTACAATTTTAATTGCTCAGGTGACAGAGTATATCACATACTTACCGACGCAATTTCTGAATTCCAATAGAAATTTGAACATATGGCGGGAAGTTTTGGTGCATGCGAGATGCTCACACAATTTGGGAATACTTCTAGAGAAAACCCGACAAAGAAAGTTAATGACCATAATGAAGAGGGGAGAGATGAAGAGGGGGTGTGAGTAAAGGGAAGGTGTGACTGAAGAGTAAGCGTTTCATTCGTGTCTATGTATTTGTATTTAAATTATTACTAGAACACTTAAACACTTGAAACATATCGAAGTATTTGTATGTATGCATGTAGATTTGTGTGTGTATGTATGTATGTATGTATGTATGTATGTATGTATGTATGTATGTATGTATGTATGTATGTATGTATGTATGTATGTATGTATGTATGTATGTATGAGTATTGCATTTTGATGTCTATAAGGACGACATTAGCATGTATGGCCGTAAGGCCTATGGGAAACTATCCCATTTGAGTGTATCCTAAAATCGTAAATCGTACAATAAAACGTCCATTACTACTATTACTTACCCAAGTTCACCATTATGTTTCTAAGCACACAAACATAAATGTACAAGCTTATAAAACATGAACTTCATTATAATTAACGTTTTTAACCACACTTCACGCGAAATTTAACAATAGTGAATTTGACAAACTTTTAGATTAGTCGTTCTGTTTAGCAAATATATCTATCAACAATGTGGTGTTATTCTCTTTTGCAAATCTTTTGTGTGTTAAGGATATGTTCACATTGAAACTATTTTACAAGTATATGGGATAATTCAATATTTTTTGGTATTAAAATTAAATGTAAGCCCAAATTCATAGGAATTATCATATAAAATTAATTATGGATTAAATTTTATAAAATGTTTATTATTCTTTACTTCTAAGGCGAATGAAGAAGCTTATCAATTACTAGTGTACACAGTTGACAAACACCATATGAATTAACTACAATATGAAATAAGGTTAAATGTTATACATATATCAGTAATCTTCTAAGTTTAGGTATTGAACACTTGCTTCAGTGCTATTAAAACGAGGACTAAGTCAGGCTGAAGAATTCTTACTCTACGAAGTTAGTAAGTCAACATGCATTAGTAAAGTGCGAAGTGTGGATTGCCAGCAATGAAGTAAATGATTCAGGATGCCTCACCTCTTGCAGCCAAGTAGCTGTCCAGCAAAACAAACCACGAGGTTCTCAATGATTCACCGCAGGGTTGGCAACACCATCGATCGGTACCTCTATCTCCCTGCTTTAGTCCGTGAGTCTACAGAAACCAGAAACGTATTATCCAAGGTTTCCTTTGCCGTCTTTGCAAGACGAACAACTTCTGCAGCTCGATTAAATCAGTGATTTAATCTCATCCAACTTGGAAATGAGTGATCCACAGGTTCTGTATGTAGTGGTGAATCATTTAATTTCTCTTCACTCTTTCATTAGAACACATAGTTCTAAACTGTAACTATTTATCAAAAAGGAGAGAGCAGTACTTGAATAAGAGACTGTCAACAGTGGTTACTTAAACGATACTATTTAGTTATATGAAAAGAGTTTCCAACCTAAGAAAATTAAATTTCTTCATTCATCTCACATGTAAATGCTGACGTCTGGGATACCGCAAGGAGGTTTAATTACCACCATAAGAAAATAATTTTTCTGAGCTTGCCGCACAAACAAATATTCCCGCGCTAAGTGTTTCGAGCAAGTAAAATGGTGGCGTCGATTTAGAAAATGGAGACCGGTGCTGTGATGCGGTTTGTGCATTGGCAAGGGAATTGTGCCGTGAAAATCAACGGCCAGATGACCGCCGTATATACAGAATGTGAACCGTAATATGCCGGAGTTGTCAGGTGGAGATACTTCAAAGGTGCATCTAGGAGTAGAAGTTCATATCTCGCTCTTTATGTTTAAATTTTCTACCGTTTACACTAATGAACCTGAATCTCTTAAGTTCTTATTTCAGAAGCTGTTGCAATCATGAAAGGCCATTTTGAAGCCTAAGAACACTTTTAAGCCCTCTGTCACGCCAGTCGTTTGTCATAATAACATACTAATAGCTATACAGCAAAGGTGTTCACATTTAACGCGGTGTTATGAATTTCAATGTGTTAGTAAAGTAAATTTTTAAATTTTATTACTATAACAGAGAAAATGAAGACTACAGATATAAGTTTCATATAAGAACATATTAGGGCTGAAATTGGAAGAGTTGTGCTGTTGTTGTTAAAGGAAATTTCTTTAACAGTTGTCGGTCGGAAATGTGTGGCTGCAGAGGAACACAATTCGTGTATTTTCTATAAAACAGGCTTGAGCTCATTATGAAATAAAACTAATCGTGTTGATCAAGATTGTGTGCGGAGTTGTCCATCGACGGGCGAACGCAGACAAAAAAAAAAAAAAAATAACAATATATACATAAAAACCGAATTTTGAGTTTGTTGCGTCTATTTTAAATTTTGCACTGCACTTCCATTCCTATTAGTTATTGTTAGCAAGATTAACTCATATATACACATATAAGTGAAAATAAATAACTATTGGAACAATGTAACTAAAGTGGCACGAACTAGAAATAGATAAAACAGTTAAAGAATACAAGGCGTTATATATATATATATATATATACATATATATAACGCCATTGAAGAACTCGCAGTAGTTCGAAATATAGCAGTTTCAAGTGTGACTCTTTCTCTGTGTTTTATCTTTATCTACTTTTATTATTAGTGTTAATTTGTTATATATATATATATATATATATATATATATATATATATAAACATGTGTATATACTATATATAGTAATAATAAAAGTAGATAAGGATAAAACACTTAGACAAAGTCACACTTGCAATTGCAAATTGCAATTTCAACTTGACTTTATCTAGTGTTTTATCCTTATCTACTTTTAATTTGTTACATTGTTAATAGTGTTATTTTATTTTTCATTTATATATATATATATATATACATATGGATGCAGAAAAACAATACGCAGAAAATTGCTCAGTAGAAATGCAGTACCAAACTAAACATTTTGAGGATAGGAACATGCGGTAGCAGATGCAGTATAATAACAGGAGCGCTGTAGGAATATAATTGAAATCTGAGGTTATGAAACATCTTCATTTGCCAGTCAAAATGAAATGTAACTACGTGTGTACGTACTGTCTCAACTAATAAGTTCTGGTACACAATGAGAAACTAAACATTGAATCCGGGTACTTTAACTGATGTACGACATGTCTTAAAATACTGAATGGAGAAAATCATATATTTGTGCTAACTGTAATTAATGTTACAACATGTCCTAAAAAGTTCTGACTGATAAATGATATGATTTTTATTTATAATGTACAGTTACAGAGATGTCAAAAATGGAAGGTAAAAATCTTACAATTCTTATTGCTTAATTAATGTCAACATGCCGTATGTTGACAAATGTTCAATATGACCACGATTTTCATGCTGGTAAACAGCATACCAGTGTAACAAGAAACGCCGTGTTCTCTGAAATGCACCAAAAGTAGTCTGAAGCACTTTTGCTGCTAAGATAATGCGACCTACTAAATCCTGTGGATCCTCAACTGGTGTTTCACTAATTCTGCTTTTCATAGTGTTCCAAAAGACAAATCAAGCGGTGTCAAGTCAGGTGACCATGGAGGCTATAGTATTGGTCCTACGTGTTGATCCATCTGTCACCAAATGTTCTGTTTAGGTAATTTCTAGCTGCAAGTGAAAATGTGCAGGGGCGTCGAAATGTTGGAAACACAAGTTTTGCTTAATTTCAAGCGGTACTATCCCAAGAGTACAGGCAACAGTTCTTGCAGAAACACAAGATGCCTGGGAGTATTCAAACTTGGAGGTAAAATGTAGGAGCCAACGATCACATCGTTCACAATTCCCGCCCAGACGTTAAGAGCGAACTGATGTTGATTACCCGATATACAGTGCGTGGGGATTCCGTAGTGCTCAGGCGTGGCTGTTGTGTGAATTGAAAATACCTTCACTTGTAAAATAAGCCTCATCCGTAAATAACACATGTTGCAGGAACCAGTCAACGAATTTCAGACGCATAGAGAAATCGTGTGGACCCAAAGCCTGTATTTTCTGGCGCTGAAAAAATGGAATTCATATTTCACGGAGTCCACGCCAAGCTCATGATGACTAGTCTCCTACTTGTGCTTGGATCTTGTTCAAAACAGTATAACGCGGTTTCATCAAATTCACCTGTACGATTTGACCGCCTCCTGCCTTTATCGTGCATAGTAGGTCTCAAAGTTCCTGGTTCTCTCATAAGTCTGTTAATTGACGCAAAAGTCTTTTGATTAGGCAGCCTTCTATGTGAATATCTGTGTTTGTATATCCTAAGAGCCACCTCTGCATTACTAGCAGCAGCGCCATAGACCATCTGCATGTCAGCCAGTTTATCCCATGTGAAACCGTATGCCATGTTGCTGCTTTACAACACATGCAGCCCACTTCATTCAAAATACTCTGTACTTAACAAGACGAGCATTCGGTATTATCGCATCATCCAGTACGCTTCAAAACACAAATGCTGTATTAAACATCACGTACACCTAGCGACAGTGAATAGTATTGTATAAGAGTTGTTTTGTTTATAAACAAGTTTCACAATCGGAGACTCCAAGTGTAAACAAACGGATTTAATGCTGATGCATGTGCCGAAGTAAAACATTTCTGCGACCTCTTGTTCCTATCCTCAAAATGCTTAGTTTGGTACTGCCTTTCTACACTACAATTTTCTGCATATTGCTTTTCCGCACCCAGTATACATCGCCAAGTTTTAGACCTTATAAAATGAAATTAATATCGAATTACAAAATTTAAGATGAAAACAGAGAAACTGAAACAATGAGACGAACCTAGTATGTTAACAGTTCTCGGGTACATTCAAAATAATAGTGTGATACTCATTTGTTAAGGATGATGAATAAAAAAGTTATACTCCAAATTCTTATTGGTATCTAAGTAGAACGTCCATGAAAGGTTAAAAATAATAATAATAATAATAATAATAATAATAATAATAATATTATTATTATTATTATTACTATTTATTATTATACTAGTACTACTACTAGTAGCAGCAGCAGTAGTATTAGTAGTAGTAGCAGCAGTAGTAGTAGTAGAAGTAGCAGTAGTAGTAATAGCAGTAGCAGTAGTAGTATTATTAGAAATAGCAGTAACAGTAGTAATAGTAGTAGTAGCAGTAGTAGTAGTAGTAGCAGTAGTAGTAGCAGCAGTATTAGTAGCAGCCGTAGTAGTAGTAGTAGCAGTAGTAGTAGTAGTAGTAGTAGTAGTAGTAGTAGTAGTAGCAGTAGTAGTAGTAGTAGTAGTAGTAGTAGCAGTAGTAGTAGCAGTAGTAGTAGTAGCAGTATTAGTAGTAATAGCAGTAGCAGTAGCAGTATTAGTAGTAATAGCAGTAGCAGTAGTAGTAGTAGTAGTAGTAGTAGTAGTATTAGTAGTAATAGCAGTAGCAGTAGCAGTATTAGTAGTAATAGCAGTAGCAGTAGTAGTAGTAGCAGTATTAGTAGTAATAGCAGTAGCAGTAGTAGTAGTAGTAGTAGTAGTATTAGTAGTAATAGCAGTAGCAGTAGCAGTATTAGTAGTAATAGCAGTAGCAGTAGTAGTAGAAGCAGTATTAGTAGTAATAGCAGTAGCAGTAGCAGTATTAGTAGTAATAGCAGTAGCAGTAGTAGTATTAGTAGAAATAGCAGTAGCAGTAGTAGTAGTAGTAGCAGTAGTAGTAGCAGCAGCAGTAGTAGTAGTAGTAGTAGTAGTAGTAGTAGTAGTAGTAGCAGTAGTAGCAGTAATAGTAGTAATAGTAGTAGTAGTAGTAGTAGTAGTAGTAGTAGTAGTAGTAGCATTAGTAGTAGTAGTAGAGGTGTCGTCATCATCAGAACTCGACTACTGCGGTAGGGTGTAGTGGTGTTTGTGAGGATAAAATGGGGAATTTCTGGTATGCCTTTCGTAGCTTTCCGGTTTCTCCGGTTTCGTTCCTCCACAGTTTTCACTAACTTTCTCTTCCTTCCTCTCCATTGCATGTGCACCAATATTCTATTTTAAAAAAAGTGCGATTGGTAGCCGTGTGATTTGCCCTTACTGGAAACTCTAGCATGAAGAGGGCATCCTACTCTTTTCATCTTACCGGTTTCTTAAGTTTAACGAATAGTACGACATTTGCCCTATGCACTTCATGACATGGGGGGGGGCATTGTTGAGATAGGGTGATACTGTAGCGTTCTTTGTCGAGTTGAGGCAATAAACTAAACTTATTCTCGCTTCAGGCATATAACTGATCTACGTCAATAAAAGAAGTGCCCACATCTGCTAATGCAATAACTTATTTAATTCAAACTAAACCTTTCTCATACATTATAGATTTCAAAATTATCATTTGAGGCACGGCAGATGTCAAGCCTGATACCGGTCTCTATCCAAGTATTCCTTAGCATATCAATACCGGCGTTTTGAATTGCAAGGAGGATTCTGTGCTTCAAATTATGGAGATCAGCCAGTGTTCTCAGCATCCCCATAAGAAAATGTCTAAAGGTGTTACATATGGGAACCTTAGCGACCAAGCTATTGTCTCAGAAAGGCATTACTGCCTTCCTGGCATACGAAGTCAGAAGGAGCGCCGTCATGTTCCAGCAGGAAACTGTGGTAGATCTCAAGCATATCTAGATAGGTTCTGGCAGTCACTGTAGATCTTTCACTAATCCTTACCAAAACATTCATTTGAGCCTATCGCTTTTGTGTTCAAACACAACACGCGGAATCTCGTTTTCCCAGATTCTGCTACTGTTGACTTTTGATAGTATATGGAAAGTTGACTCATCAGAGAAACACCCATGATACAAATACGAATTACTTTCTTCAATTTTGTTCAAGTCACTCGCAACATAAACCAGTCATTTGTCTTTATCGTCGAACTCGATCCGCTTTGTTATTTAATTTTGTGTTGTTCGCAACCTTTTATCACATCAATATGAACTGTACAGCGAGGTAGCTGGAGCAACAAGTCAGTTTTTCCTGATTGAATTGCTTGGACTTCTTGCAAATCAGGCTGGAATGCGTTCAAAGTTATCTCCAGAAATATTTTTTTTCTAAGAATGTTTACCAGTTTTAGCAACAAGTGGTCTGTTTTCTGAACTTTGTATACCAGAATATTATGCTCTTAGAGTCAGCACTGAAATCGTGTCTTTGAAAACGGTATTCTCGACTACATCGACATTGTACATGCTTAACAGACTTCGTTTCTGCTAACAAAAGAACTCGCGAGATGTTCTGCTTAATCGTCCACATACTTGTAACATCAAAGAATTAGCAACTCTTATTATTTATTCATTTCTCAGTCATCATAACAACCATGTTACATACATTGCAAGATCCGCCCTACCCACCTTTTGCGTATATATTTTAAGTAATACCCATTTGCTTTATGGTGTTTTAAGCCGGGTTGAATGATCTAATTTTGATGTGCTTTATACTTTAGAAACATATTTTCTCACATTCCTTTATTCTAGAATAGTGTAAAATAAATAAATGTTTGGTTTTCGAATGGTGAAAATTACAATTTAATCTTGATGTAATGATTCTCAAAAAGAAAGTTTCAGAAAAAAGGGACATTTAATTTAAGCGCACAAAAAGGCGTATATAATAGGAATCATTTATACATTTAATTACACAAGCAATAAATACTTTCCATTTTTCTTCTCAAATATACAGTGTGTTGATATCGTATATTTTCGCAGTTGGTACATTCGGTGAAAAATATGAAAATTTTTCTTATACTCAGAAATATTTGTTGACATACTGCCCATTCATTCTTGCAAAAAAAGTTGATATTGTAAGTATCAGAACAGCACAACGTATATAGTTCAAGCACAATGGAGCACCACTCCATTTTCTATGCATCCCGCGACAACACTTAACTTACGCGTTTAGTGAACGATCAACGAGTTTCAGCCGCATGGGATCCTGCATTAGCTGGTCTTAATCCTGTATATTTTCAATTATTGAGATAACTTAAAGAAAGTGTAAGCCATAAATGAACATTGCAGGAGCGTGTGTACAATGCATGTCAACAAATTCAATAGCGATCACATGAGTTCGTTCGAGTACGTGATTTTCTGAAACGTAAGGCTGAAGTATGTGTGAAAATGAATGGCAATTTCTATAATGATTACTCAAAGGATAGTTGTTGATAATAGGTCACAACATTTATATGTCAAAATGTATTTTTCGGACATAGTTTCTGATAATTTATTGTTACTTTTTACAAACTTTGCTGCTATGAATATACGAGATCCGACACATTTATTTAAACATTCTGTGCATTAAATAAAGAACAAAATAAAGAATAATGAACTATAATCCATTAACTTCCATCGTTATTTGACAATAGGTTAAAGTTAAAACACAGTAATTAATAAAAACTTGCAACGAACTGCTAATGGTTGAAAGCCTCCCTGCATCCCTTCTAGAGTCTTTGTTTTCTGCATGAAAATGCTCGTACGCATACACCTTGCGTTGCTGCGGATGCTGATTAAAATAAGAAAGCTAGCTATCCTCCTCACACCTTCCCGAATGCTTCGAACTCTTTTGATGCTCAAAGGAGTAATTAAGTCGTAAGACGTTGAAGCTAAACGCCAGGTTAAAGGGTAACATTTTGAGGCAGGGCTGAAAGACATCTTTGATAAGAGAATTAGAAAGGCTTTGACGTATTTCCAAGCAAAGAACGTTCCCAACGAAGTTAGGAAATTTTTCATTCGTTTTTCCTCCTCTTCTTTTCGCTTTCTGTAAAAGAAAAGTGAATATTGACGGCGATAAACCGCAGTAAGACTGATAAAGTCTGAGAAAAAAAAGCAGATGAACAACGTGGTTTTGAACCTTTTGGGAATATACCTGGCAGGATCAAAGGACAAACTACGATTGTCAAGGATGTTCGTAGTTACAGAAATAATGAGCAAAGATGAAAGAGCATAAAAATAGAAAAGCAAAGCTTAAACATTAAAATCGGCATTGAAAGACAGTAAAGTTATTTGACCTCCGCATAAAATAACTTTGAATCCAACCTGCACCAACCGTTTTGAAAATGTATTATATATCTCTATCCAGTAAGTACATAAACGAAGTCTCTACTTTACCCCGGGTTGGATAATAATGGAAAAAGATATTGATTTAATTGGCGCATAAGACTTTAGATTGTATGATATCTTCTCGATTTAAAGAGGGCCTTGATACGCGCAGAAAAATGTAAACCTGGGAGTTTCTCTTTGAATAAACATGTGTCATGCAAAGATTTGCTCTGTTTTGAGACATAGAAAATCTTTGCATCCTGTTTGGAATTTAGAATATTATTGAAGTTTACATCTATAAATCAGAACGGCCAAATGTATTATCCGCTTTGGCTTTTCTAGTACTTCAAATAGCAATCTTTTTTTTTTTTTTTTCAGAAAGGAATGTCTCCTTTTACAGAATGTGGTACATTTTAAAGTTAAAATGTTTTACACCATAGTCATCCTTTAGATGAATTTCAACTTAACGAAATTTAAAGTTCATTTCATTATGTTAGATGCATCTGAAATAATAAAATAAGCCTTTAATTGCCAGGTGCATCCTTGGCCACTAACAGTCATATTTACAGAACAAAATATATCACACTGCATTTATAACAACTACTATAGATGATTAAAAATTTAAGTTAAAGAGATTTGTATTAGTATTACGGTCGTATTTGCAAATTAATATACTTTGTATGGAGAATATGTTTTTCACACTTAATGAATAATCACTTGCAATGTAATATTTACTTATATGAATATTTTGCTCTAGACTGTCAAAGATATAGGACATTATTTGTAAGTTTGGCAGCAATGGAAAGTCATGGTTCATTGTTAGAATCAATAATATTACCAAGCGGGGTGGCTCAGGCGTAAGGCTTGAACTCACATTCATGAAGTCCCGGATTCATATCCGTTAAGGACGCCCTTTTTGACCTTGGGTTTCTTCGTGGATTCCGCTGGTCGCTTAAACCAATGCTAGAATAGATCTTTCGTTTCCAAGATTTTTGCTTTTTCCACATTCCATATCATTTAATTCCGTTTGCTATGTTGTAGGGTCGAAAATGCCAGACGAAAAGGACTGGTGATAAGTGCGGTATGGCGGTAGCTTGCACTTCGGAACCAATTCTGCCCCGGGTCTGCTGAGAAAGCGATCCTTCTGAGGTGCTCGCACTCTTGAAGGTGTCTCAGCCTTAGGCGGGATGTTCTACCTGGCAACCATTTTAGGGACCCGTTTACGTCCGTGCCTCACCTCCCGTGAATCCTGTCCATCTGTATCTCCTTTACCTCATCCTTGAGGGCCCTCATTGTGGGTGTAAACACAAACGACCAGGCCTTGAGCATGACCAATTATCATAAATACCTCCTATGTACCTACCAATCCAATCTAATCAACTCGTTTGAATGAGCGCGAGTATATATTGTAGAGCATTACCTTTCGTTACTACATACACATATAGAGTAATCAACTTACAGGAGACAAGCTTTTCTTTCATTACTGTACGCCACATTAACGCATAAAGGTTAAAAATATTGTTATGAGCTTTTGGCTTGAATTCGTAAACATTTCTCATTTTAGAAAAGAGGAAATGTGTTCATCCCACTTCCAGGTAAAAATGAAGGATGTAAGCTCCTTCAGCACATTGAATACAGCAGTCATTGAGTAACTGCTATAATGAAATACGAGATATATTATAATATTCAATAAACTTTGAATTAATAAAAGAAAAAAAGTACAATCGCAAATGTGACAGGAAACACAACAACTCCAAGAACTGATAGGGGAATGGCTTTGGAAAATATAAAACAAATCAAAGCCATCGAGAAGATTCTAGAGAATAAAACAGTAGGCATTTTCTATCCGTATTCTTAAGGAAAGATTCTAGAAAATAAGTTCTCTGAAGAAATCAAAACCGATCGAAGGAATGAAGGAAACACGATCACAATGAGACAGAAAACTTAAAAAGTGAATCGATGACCATATATGACATCATCTACAAGTATATCTATTCCATGTACGAGTATTTACAGTATAAATGCAATATATTTTTAACAATTTAATTTTTCTATTAGGTTTGATTTTCTAATGAAGCAAACCAAAGAGATTTTTAAAACAAAACACAATATTTTCGGCGTAAAATTTAACTAAAAGTATATGAAGACTGTGTTATTCATTGAACCAACAATCCCCTTTCAATTATAGTGTGGTCAGTGTTCAATAGTGAAGAAAATTGGTGTCTTTGTGCCATCAATCAAGACCGATACAAGCTGGATTTGGAGATTTGTTTTCTGCCTTAGTTGAAGGATGGTTCGTTATCAATAACTGCACCTTTATACATGATTATCTGCCTTTTCATATCATAAATTGCTAAAATATTACAGGAAGTAGTTATTTAAGCATTAGACTGGGGAGACAATTCGACTGACTTGAATCTCATTTTATCACAAATAACAAAGCACTACTTGAAAAATAATGAACGCATGGCACAACTCTGCTGAGTTACAACAGGAAAGAAAAACATACATATCCAGTATGTCAAGAAACATTAGAACATAAATTAAATCAAAAGGAAGTTTTATAAGGTACAGAGCTGGTTAAAATATTCCCGGAATTTTAAAAGATGAGAACTTTCTGAATATCGACTTGATTTCATAGAAACAAGGAGCAGTTTAGGAATGTTGTATTTGTACTGCTATAGATGAAAAAATTTGATCTGTTGACAACCAGATGTGTTTTTTTTTTTTTCTCTCTCTCTCCCTGAAAACGTTGGCCACGGCTTTGTGTGTTACAGTTCTATACTGGAATAGGTCACTGGCAGATAAATCTATTCTTGCATGGTTTGAACAATTTAAAGATTCGTGCAAGCAGAAATCAACCGTGAGCCCGTCTATAGATGCAATCGACGTAGAGCGTGTGAAACAAGGCTACAAGTTACTCAAAACAATCCACATTGAACATATTTGAAAAAAAGAAGCCTTCACAGTTACTATGTACTTTCTCGCAATAGCTTCATCAATGTTGCAAAACTTCGGAGATTTTTTTTATCTAACCTTGCATTGACACCTTTATACTTTTAGATTGAAATGAAACGTATAACATGCACAAATAACTGTTTAGTGTTAGCTTTATATTTATTTAATTAAGAAGTAAAATAAATACCATTTAAAACAATATTTAAAATATCTTAGGTTGATATTTTGGCTAGCGCGACACTGAAATATTTAGGATATTTATGGACGCAATTTCTGTGTAAATACAGTGCGCAGCAGACAAGAGTTTACGCCAGAGTGAGGCGCGCTAGCGGAAAATGAATCGACAGCCCTGCACACTCTCTTGGGAATTGCCGTGTTGCGTACAATAGCATGTGTTATTGACAAATGTAATTAATGCCAATTATTATGATGTGTAAGTTATAATCATAATTAAAGAAATCATTGAACAACGAGTATTTATTGTTCAAATCAATATTTTAAAGAAGAATCTTTACAATAATTGTGCTCTTAAGATTCATGAAGTCTACACTAACATCAAATACAGAGCTCCAACAGAAGAAACACTTTTATAAATTCAAAATGAGACTGAAGCAAGTCATTATAAACGTTCCCACCTCTTGGCACAGACATATGAAAGAGTTCAGTGTTAAGAGAACTTAAAACCTTTAAATGATAAGAGTGATCAGTAGAAAATAGTTCCGCAGACCTCAGTACGTACGATATTAACAATGAAGTATTTTGAGTTACGGACCGCAGAAGCCAGTCGTCAAGGCCGTGTAATGCATGTGCAGGTAGAAGCTTGTAATTAGTTTGAGGGAAACTTTGGAGTGAGTTTTTTTTTTTTTTTGAATGGTGTTTAACGCCCGTTTTTACTACTGAGGTACCACAGGCGGTGAATACTGGTGATACATGAAATGAAATGGTATATTTGGAGAGGATTTTTAAAGGAAGGAAACGTTCTAGGTCTAAATTTAGGGTACCTCCCCGGCATTTTCCAGTTATGAAGACTGAGGAAAACCTCGAAAAAACTTCAGTCAGGGAGGACGGTCCTGGCGGGATTCGAACCCCAGACCTCCCTCTCATAAGTCCGCACCTTAACGACCTCGGCCACCCGTGGCGGTTTGCAGTGAGTGGCTGTGCGTTCAAGTGTTTCTCGACACTTTTATTGTGTGCAAATTGTGTTCTTCGTTAGTTATGACTACAGTCTTGAAAAACAAGTTTTTATATACCTATATTTTGCAAGAAAATATTACAGCCATCGTATTCCAGGTAGAGAACTGTTCGCCAAGGTGTTAAAAAGTTACAAGCGACAGCATCTCTCAATGACAAGCAACGTGTTCCGAACTACCATATTCCTACGGAATAAATGCAGGAATTTTAAAAGCAGATTTCAGCAATGTATTACCTCTGAGGGGCCTCGTTTTTAGCATTTCTTATAACACAAGCTAGGCGACTCCATCTTCCTCTTGCGTGGTCCACCCTGAATTGGCAACATAAACTGAAATAAACAAAACCTGAGCACAACAATTTTTACTAATTTTTATTTACATCTACTGTTTACCAACCATTAATTTTTTGTATTTAGCGGTACTTTAAGAGTAATGGAATAGTTATGTACTAATAATTGCAGAAGAGGTTTGGTAACAGTATTCTCAACACAAACTTGCTGTTAAAGTAAAGGTTGGTTCAGTAAAGTATTCAAAGTATTGATAAGGGTGCGCATAATAGAGGGAGTAACAAATTTCATTTCGAACTAACAGTATAAGTTGAGTTGCTGGGATGACCGTAGTATCCATTGCAGTTTAGCGTGTAGAAAGTTGCTACCTCAGGCAGCCAGAAATTGACGTAAAGGATTACCTCTCGTGTAGTTCCCTTTCAGTCCTCATCCCCATACATCGCTAACTGCTCTTTGTAGCTTTAAGTGCACTGATACTGGGATCCTCTTACCGGATATAGCTGGTAGTGTGTGTGAGAGAGAAATATTAATCCTACTACGATGCAATAATGCCTGCGCTGTAATAAGCCGGTTCCCTCTTCCACGCTTTTGTATAGGTTAAAGTAATGTAACGCTACTTTACAGAAATTATTGGATTATTAAAAAGTGTTTCTTCTTTTACAGGCTACGAACCGGTAACTGACGTAAAAATTTGATTGAATAAACATCATTATAAAGGAGGAATTAATTGTTGAAAACTTGATATCAGGACGTTCAATAAGTAATTCAAAATGTTTCCCCCTGAAAGAGTTTGTTTTATTCCATTTTCGAATATGTACATGGGATTCTTCAGTTCTTTAACTACACAACTGATTATTCAAAAAATTTCCTCGCAAATCTATGACATTGGGCCGCAGTGTTACCACTTTACTTGTCCGTTTTCTTAACTATAATATGCAGAAATATACTACTGCCCAACATTTCTGGCGCTTAGGTCAGCCCTATGATGTCATCGTTTCCATGATTCGCTAACTCTTAACTGGGAGGTGATGCGTGCTCAAGGCGGAACTATACTTTTGTATTTGTTCCCCTCTTTATGCAGTTCTTTTCTTTATTTGTTTTTAATAATTCCGGAAGTTTTAATTCGCAATGAAAACGAATTAAATATTCTGAAAGTACCTGCGGCAGAGAGTATTGGGACATGTGACATTTTATTCACTTCGACTGCTTTTGCTAGCGTATTGTTTGGCATATCGGTCAGTCTTTGAAATCTAACCTGCTGTCTTGAGTTGCGAAAGTATATTCTTTCTAACGTCGTCTGGCTGACAAGAAACATAGCGCCAGATGTTCATCCTTAATATTACACAGACAAGCTAATGTTTTTGCGGTAACGAAGCCCTTAAGTGTTTTCCCTGAGCATTTAGTTGACCATTATAATCTTCACTGCATTGATGTAATAAAAGCTATAACGGCCACGGCTAGCCAAGGTCGTTAAGGCGCGGACTTATGAGCGGGAGGTATGGGGTTCGATTTCCACCATTACAATCCTCCCTGACAGGTTATTTTCAAATTTTCCCCAGTCCTCATAAATGGCAAATTCCTAATATATCCGTGTAACTTTTTCTTCCTTAAAACAGTGTCTTAAGTGTGTTATCGATTCAGCTAGCATTGCTACTAGTGTATCAAAAGGTTTGTTAACGAAAGTAATGAACGATGGCACGAATGCCATAAAGCATAGGGAAAGCTTAGATTTTTTACACCTAAAGGAAAATTAGAGAGAAAAGAAAGAAAAGAATTATTAAGGTACATCATTTAAGAAGATTAAATAAGAGGTTTAATACATGGATGTTATACTGTTAGGAAAACGGTATCTTACATAAACAAGCTCAACAATGCTCTTAAAGAAAGAGTAAAAATAAATGTGGAAGAGAATACCTCAGAATCCAAAATGAAATAGGGAATTAGTTGGAGAGTAACTCCATGTTATTTATATATACTTTCTATGCATACATTACATATAGTCAATTTTTCATATTAGGATAACTATATCTAATGAAACAATACTAATACTAATACTAATACTAATATTACTACACTACTAACAAGTATATTTATAATAGTTTTATATACACTTTGTTATTTTAAAGAATATAAACATAGATGTATTCTTTCCAAATTTTATGAATGAAAAAATAAGTATTATTGTGTTTTATTACTAGAAAAAGGTATGTCTGTTTGTGCAGAACGTATTTTAATGTGCCACTATTTTCGCAATATAACTTTTATTTCAGATAAACGTAACAAATACTTCAACGTTTTCAAAAACACATGTGTTTGCATTATTTTTAATATTCATTTGCTGCCATGATCATGTCTGTAAATGCTTCCAATAATGTTCTTGGCTTTGTTTAAAGGACAGGAAATTAGCTCCACTCTTTCTCTCGCTGGTCGCTGTATCATATCTCAATAACTTCACACCTCTCACTTTGAGCTTCTGACTTTGCAGTATAAATCGTGACACACGATCACAACATAACTTCATTCTATCATCAGGTAACATCTCTGTGCTCAGCCCATGTGTCAGTAATCATTGCTCGGGAATGAATTTCACAAGATTACAGGAGCGGTCAAAATCTACCTGCATTAAAGTCTATGTAATTTAAACAGTAAACAAAAATAGGCGTCTCAAATTAATTTTGTTCTTGTTATTTATTATTCCACGTTTATACTTAAGAATGTTAAAGAATGTTAACTCTGTTAGTGTTTCAGTCATTTCATATGATATTTAATATATTTTGGCATATTTCATATTTATTATGTCCTTAATGTGTAACTTATTTTTCAGTTTGCAATATTTTAATTTTTGTATTTCCTATCATCTAATGTTGCTTAGGTGTACGATCTAATCATTAAGTGTATGTTATTTCAACCGCGTTTGATTTGTTTTATTTACGGATGCTCTTTAACATCTCAGGTCATCAGCGTCCCATTTAAAACAGGGCATGAAACGGTCGACAAATTTTGCTCAGAGGCCTCTCTTTCAGGCTTGAGGTTTTTTGTCGCGCCGTAAATGTACGACACGGGACCCACGGCTTTACTTCCCTTCCGATGGAAGCCATACTTAGGATTTTTACGCCCCGAAAAAATCCATCGATCCTGGCCGGGATTGAACCCGCGATCTTGGGCGTAGAAGTCAAGTAGGTAACCACTACACCACCAGGACCGACACACCCACGTTGATTGATTTTGAAGACCTTATGGTAAAACAAATAATTAGTATAATTGTCATTTAATATTATTAAAAAATTATTTGTTTTACTTCATATATAGTGCAAAAGTCTTATTTTCTGTTGAAACCCCATAACACGTGACGCATTAGTTGCATCGGAAAAGGTCGTGAGAATGATCAATGTTTATTTGGGTCTTCTTGTTACTTCTTAGGAATTGAACCATATAGAATGGTAACATTTGCCAAAGGAAATGTATCAGTTGATTTGTGGAAGTATCGCAATTTCTGCTGAATTTCATTTTATGATACACCGTGACTATTATATTATGTTATGCAGGTTACAGATCTACAAAGTTACCGCAGCAGCTTCTTTAAGTGTTGCACAGTAAGATGTGGATAAGATGGTAATTCTGTGCAGAACTGTCGACGACACCAGTAAGTACAATGCATTCTGAGAGTTGGATAAATCACAAGGAATAAGAGATAGACGCAATTATACAATCTCGTTACTTGTTATACAATTTTATACTAGCCATAGCAAAATGTGAAACGCAAAATTCATTTGCTAGAAGTTTGTAATGGATGGTTGTGGAGCATCGCTTACTGAAAGGCGCTGCAGCCTGGAAAGATGTCACAAATGGTTTGTGTTAACCGCATTGAAAATATACTTATTATAAGCGGATTATACTGGTGAATGAAACATGAGTGCGGCGAAATGCACCGGTAGCCTGGCCTGCCCGACATTTTGAGTGGAAAGCCCTCACAGTGCGGTGTGCAGTCTTTCACGAGAGTGAGTACTAAACGCAAGCAGTTTATTGATGATTTGTTCACCCTAGGGACAACATATGAGGTGACTCTCGAAGCGTTGAACTTGTGTAAGTTCTGTTGGACTCAGCGCTCTATTCACGGCTTGTCTCTGCGCGCAGGTCTTCCAACTTTTAGCCTAATTCTATCCCCAGTTACGTGGAGTTTTCCATGGCAGATGTACCCTAATAATCGAGCAGTGAAAAGCAGGGGTCTAGTAATGAGAGCTACCGAAGTTCGAATGCTACCTATGTGCGAAATGTTTTACTTGTTATTTTTTGCAAGTAATGTAAATACGCATAACAATACAGTTTCCAAATGCAAAGACGTGTTTGAATTTTAAGGCCGTTATATTCACACAAAATAAAAAGATAAAGTAGTTTTTGGTTTCAAAATAAATAGCAAAAGTAATAAATATTTTAAAATTAATTAAAGACAATATATGTTCTGCTTAACTTTTTCGCTTTAAAATATTTTAATGTAGCATTAATTTTGAAAACTAATACGATATATTTACGATGTTGTGCTTGAACATAAATGTCCTTAAACTCAAATATATGTTGTCTATTAAAACAAATTTTATTGGCGTATATTAAACATTAATTTTACCTGCAAAAATAAAAAGCTCAATCACAGGAATTCCCAGATGTTTCAATTTCCAGGTTTTGCTGTAATTCATAACTTACTTAAAACAGGAAATGTTGAACCTAAGAAGGGACAAAGAAAACATACAGTGCTTACAGAAGAAACCCCTGGAGAAGTAAGCAAAAAAATTTCTTCGCAGTCTTTCCCAGTAAATGAGAATTATTATACTTCAGCACGAGTGATTACTTAGTTAAAATCTTATAAAATATTGTGTTGTAAAACTTAAACCAGATGACCCAGAGTCAAGTGCACAATGCGGAAATTGATCCTAACCTCAATAATATTGTTTAAACCAATTTGTACTACTGAGACACTATAGGAGGTGACACTGATGATACATGAAATGAAAAGATAAATTGGGAAATGAGTATTTTTTAAGGAGGGAGGCGCTCGAGGCCTAAGTCTAGGATACTCTCCGGCATTTATAGGACTTAGGAAAAACTGGAAAAATAACTCAAGTCAGATAGGACGGTCCTGGCGTGAATCGAAGCAGCTAGATATCCCGCTCACGAGTTCGAAAACTTAGTTTTACTTACATGGATATGCTATTTCACAAAACCCCCCAAAAGAACTTATTTCATTATGCCCAAAAAAATAGGAATATGGTGGTGCGCACTTAGTGTTGACACAGTGATGGTCACAACATTTTCAAGGAAACAATAAATAAATATAGACACCTTTAGATGTTTTGCAGCACTTTTACTCAATTAACTATGAGGAAAAGCAATTTTGCATTTTTCAGCAATAGTCTGCGGCGGCACATACAACTAGTGTTTCTGAACAGGCAGTTCACGAATTGCAACTACAGGGTTGTTAATAACAGCATATAGTTCACTGATTCCCACGATCTAACGCCTTGTGGTTGTCACTGGGTAACTGAAAAAAAAAAAAAAAAAAAAAAAAACCAGAAAATGTGTGGAAAATGAACTTTAGAGTTCAAATAAATGTTGTTACTTTATAGTTGCAAGTTTAGCCACTAATTATTGTTGCCGATAAGTCGGGACCATGCACTCCGTAGCTCATGAACTCTCCACTGCGCTCACGTTTTACTGATAATTTATATACTCCCAAGAAGTATGAACATTTTACTGCTGGACAGTATAACCTGCATAAAGACGTTTGAGGTACTAATATGGATAAATTAATAAATAAGTTTGTTTTCCAAACAGAAGTGGGGGACGTGTTATTACCCGATATAATATCGACAGTTAATTTCGATAGATAAACATTGGAAGCGGTTATTTTGTATTACCAGAAATTTCTAGCATTCCGATGACTTTATTTCCTAGCTAGTTGAAGAGAAATCTTATTGACAAGTTATGACTTGTGAACCGGTTCAAGGTAACTGGGTAGCGGGAAGACAATTCTGACTGCTCATAGAGCTAAACTTTGATTTTAGTTTTCTCAGGTACTAAAGAGAAAATCTGACACCAAATACAATTTGTTATAAAGGTTATCCATGTAAGCATAGGTGCATATTTTGTAAGTTATTAATATACACATATAATAAATTAGTTAAGAAAATTTAAAATTCTAATTGCTGGAGAGTATTCAGGTACACTTTTATTATAATTTACATGTTGCTTTTCAATGAAAAATGTATATGCTCTAATATATGAAGTGCATGACATATTTCATCGAAGTGTTTTTCTCATTTGTGAGTACAAATGAAAAACAAAGTTTTAACTTCTGAATACCTACAAAATTCATGCTGATTTTAAGATGTTTTTAAATAAAACAGAATGAAACTTTTGGCAATACATTCTAGAAAACAGGCAGTAAACGTTACATACGTTTCTAAAGGGGTTGCAGAGGAAAGTGAACCTAAAGTATATATGAAAAATTTAGAACATTCTTGACATATAATCTACATCTTTTGATCTTTCCTCATTTCCGTTGCGACATTTCCATTCTCCTGCTAACTCTGGCCTCCTTAGACATGTTTTGCACTTTTCTTTCTGCGTCGATATCCCCCTTAGCTTAATGTTCATACCGTCCCAAACTGCTCATGTACATTATTGTTCCTGCTGCAGCTATCATTAAAGCATACTACAGCATCCTACATATGCAGTTTGAATAAGATGGTTCCAACATATACCTATTTGGGGATGAGTTCCAAAAATTGCATCGTGAAAAGATATATTGGGATTCCGGGTACGATCATACACATATTTTCCCAAGAGTTTATCTTTAGTCAGGTCTTTGAGAAATTGTTTTAAATCCGCAACAAGATTCTAGAGTATTTAGATGGGTTGCGCTTTACGAAACAAATGACTGTCTTTCTGCAAAAGATTTGGAAAGAAACAAGTGGTCACGTTGGTGGTACGTCATCCGTGGGCGTGGCCTACCCGCCACCATTTTGAAATGTCCAAATTAAATTTTTTAGAAAAAAAAATCTCCATGTGTCATATTTGTTTAAAAACTGAAAGTATTTAGATTTTTTAAGCTCAAAACAAATAATTTTTAGTACTAACAGCTACCCTGTGTCCTCAAAGCTTCCAAGGCTGAATATTCAAATGTTTTGCTTCAACTTGGATGAAACAGTTTTTGATATCCCTCGTTAATGGATACCTTTGCTATTGATGAGCTGTTGTTGCAAAAGAATTAATAAATAGATATCTACTTGATAAACGTCATATACAATTCACTAAAAAGAATAGCTGTGTTCTAGAAGCAAGAATTGTTGTATCTGCAAAGTCCGATGCAGCTTTTATTTTAAAAAATTACAAAAGGCACATTTTTATTTATCCCGAGGCAGATCTCGTTGTGCAGTACCCGCCTCTACTGAATGCGGTTTTGACGGGTTGGTTTTCCTCTATAAGAAACTGACAACGGGCGTCATTCAACTTGATAGACAACCAATCACTCAGTTTTCTAGACGGTCACCTAGCCAATCAGCTTGTGCGAATCAGCCAGTACATTCGACTGTCAGTCAGCAATCTAGTCAGTTATGCATGCTGGCTGTTAGCACAGCGCGTATAGACTGTGTTTGAATAAACGAAGTGGATTCCCTCTTCCCTTTATGATAACGTGAAGCGAAACGCGACCCGCTCCGATGGTTAACTGGCCGCACAGATGAACGCATGGGTAAACAAGAGATATGGAAGGACCCAGGATACTTCATTAGTAAAGGCTACCGTTCACAAAGTGTGCCGTACAATGAAGCCATTTCTTTGTCTCTACTAATTGTAAGGAGCATTGTTATCTCTCTTTAAACAAAGCAGACAACGTATGTATGTTTTCAAATAATATCTGCAAATCATACTTTGCACAGTTTGCTACCTGTTTTTTGTATTTTGACAGCTATATCCGCTTTTTTCTTTCAACTGCTTTTGGAAATTATGCTCAGTTTCTGCAGGCTCCATTATGATTTACGAAACGAAGAGCGTTATATATATATATATATATATATATATATATATATATATATATATATATATATATTCAAAATTCCAAGCATTTCTTTAAAAGATTGCAAGTAAAGTAAATATCCTATATTTTACGTACAAAGTGGGCGGGAAGTAACTCCATTCTGGAAAAGGTAAATAAATTGGTCTATTGTATTGGTGAAACAAATTTTGTTGTGGAGTGAGAAATAACAGAAATTGTTTACAGTACTAAATTTGGCACGTTCAACAGTGAAAAGTTCCGATTAGTTTAGCAGAAACTCCTGAGGTGAGAACCTGCTCATCCAAAATTTTTGGTTTAGTGCTGTAAAATCCCATAGAAAGAAATAACATGAAGTAATGTCGAACTCGTGCTGGTCACATTTGCGGATCACCAACGTCCTGGAAAATATTGATCAAACCAGTCAAGAAAAGTCATTCTTCAAACTAACCAAGCAGGCTCATTAGCGGGAGAACCAGGGTCCGATTCTCGATACGTTGGGAATTTTCTAAAGTTGGGGTGTTCTTGAACGGGGTCCGCCTAGCCTGGTGAGATTTATTAGGTAGCTGTCTGAGGGGCAGGTGGCATTCCTCGATCTAGAAAGCTGCATGATAGGCATCCGGTGACGGGGTGTCGATATGCTGATTACATGCCCCACTATAATATTGCCCTCTATGGAGGTGGAGGAAGGGCGGCAGGCCATGGACAGATTTCGGGTCGTAGTGTCATAGAAGACGAAAAAGGAGGAGGAGGAGGAGGAGGAGGAGGAGGGGAAAAAGAAGAAGGACTGTTGTTTCCTGAGCGAGTGGGGTAACATCGTTAGGGACACTCACTCTACTAAGAAATTTTGGCCCAAAGGATGATCACAAACGCCTGGAATGAATAATATTGAACATGAAACGTTGATAACTTGGGTTTTATGCAAGTTTTGTAAAAATATATAGATATGTAAGGTTCTGCATTCGCTTGCCTTAAAAATATCACAGACTAATTTCGAAAAAGTAAATGTAGATGTGCGCAATCCATAAATCAGAGAACTCTTTAAAACCGCCATTTTGAAGCAGTGCTAAGGGACAAGGAGAAAGCAGCTTGGGAACCATTCCAATGAAGTTAAGCATAATTTTATTTGTGTTCACTGGCCCGAAAATATAAAAAGGATCTTGTCCTTTTCACCATAAAAGTCAGCATTTCAAAATTAGTTAAAAGGGTAATTATTGCGGGTACTCCTAGCAATTTATTTTTTTGTTTTTATTTTTAAAATTATAAAATTCAAAGAGTTATTCCGTTATAACACGTAAAACAATCTAAAGCAACATATTTTGGGATGGTATGTGTATATGGATATCTGTGTGTGTGCGTGCGTGTGCAATATAAATGCAGACGCTAACGAAAATCTGAATTTAAGAATGTGCAGCACTAAGATATTCGTATACCTCGACATGCTCAATTTAAAGCGTTGGAAAACACTTAGCTCTCGGTCCGTTTGGTTCCTGTCTCTATGTTCATTCCCATTGCTAATTTAATTATTTCATTTACAAGGTAGAATGCAGCATTCATGTTATCATGGTAGAGTATTAACATGAGTTAAGTTTAATGCCAAAGACCCAACTTTTTCAACTAAACCTATTATTACCTTATTACTACACATTTTATGAATGAAAACATTAACATTTTGGGTATTTATATTTAATACTATAATTTTCATATGCATTATCATTTTCTTCAATTACAAAGCGTTTGAAACTTTACCAAGGTGGGAACAAGCTCACCACAAGTCATTATTAGGCTACAACAGTTTCCGAAACATAAAAGAAATTAATTCTTCGGAAAGACTGGTAAACTTACCATCACAAGATCTTATTTGCAGCAAGCTACTGAGAGTCAGACGTAGTTACAGCGAATAAAATATAACCATATCTTAGGACTGGCCGGTGTTTTAGAAAAAATATAAAATTTGTTGATTTTTATATAGAGTTATTTATGGTTTGCGTCCCCAGCTGAACGCAGCGCGTCGTGGGATAAGGACATGCCAGCCGCAAGTCATAAAAACAGTTTCCGCGCCGATGGTGCAAGTAGATAGTCGGCCGCAATTTGGTGTAACAACAAGCATTATTTGACTGTTTGTTATTAGACGCTATTGGTACTCCAGCGTTATTAACTGCAGAGAGTTAGAGAAATAAATTGTAGCGCTAGCATAGAGAAAAATAAGGTCTTCAGGAATAACGCACATATTGCAGGGGAGATATCAGGAAGCAAAGCTGTTGCCATTGGATGCAAATGCCATCAAAGATATTAGAAATGTGTGACTGCAGACAGACACCACTACGAGCAATTTTTATAATACATGAAATGAAACTTTCATTTTGTGCATGCTATTGATTGATCCAAGATGTGTGGTAGAAAGGCGAGAGAAATCGCACAGCTTGCTTTCGTCTGCGGACACAGACCAAAAATAACACTACATTATATGCTGCCTACTGTCATCTAAGACGCATTAGGCACTTTCAATAATAAAAAATTATTGTTGAGCAAGTTCAAGTATTTGCTATTATTTCTAAAATGTCACATTTTTCTTTGCATTTCACAGATAAGTAAGCAAAGCGGATTTACCTTCAGCGTGTTTTAATGACGAATTATGAAGCTAAAACTATGTGAGGGCAAGCGTACACTTCATTCAGAAATGTTTCACCATGCAACAAAGAGGTCCCAGTGCTAAGCATGGTCTTCAAATACATACAGGTAACACAGCAAACACGACTCGAAGTCAAGAGTGATATGTTACAAGATTTATATACATATTCTAGAGAACAAACAAACCCGTCTCTGTTCCGTAGCGTCTATGTTTACACAGCTGCACAATTCAATTTGATATTTCTGAGAATAAAGGTGGGGTTGTAAGGTCAGCACGGTTCTGGTTCCTGCTGCGTTATCTCACTTTTTATTTATTGTTTTGTTGTGGAACTGAAATGCTGAAGTGCAAGTTACGGTGACTGACTTCCTTAAACATTCAGTTGGCTTTAATGTCCCAGCATCATTAACATCGTGTAGCTCATTCTGTTTTAATATTTGGAAAAGTTTAGAAAGCTTTAATTTACGGATGTGTTTCCATTATTCTGTGTATATTCCATTAATATTTTCTTCGTTCTTAAAATGTCCGCCTTCCTGTTAATTATATATATTTGAGCTTAGTTTTTGCGACTAACTTTCGATAGATAACCTTCAACTAAGTTTATATGTTCAAACACGCAGATTTGTTTAAAAGTATTGAGTAACTTGGGGAGGAACTGTGTTACATGGATTCCGGTCAGAAAGTTCGTTCTGTTCCAACGGAGATACCCAACTTTCTAGTGGTCTCACAGGACTGAACAACCACAAGCACTTAATCGCAATTCAGTAAAATTAGGACCGAAAACTATAAACACAAATAAATAGTGAATGTAAAAATATTCATTTATTTACCCCTCGAATAGTCCCCATCGACTATAGTATATGTTTGCTAATTTGTTGGAAGCTTATGAATGCCACTTTAAATGAAAATGTAGAAAAAACATTTATTCTCGTATATATTTCTTAAGTCAAAAAGCTGTGTAAAGCAAGGCAACACTGTACTTCTCGCTTTCTGGAGAGGAATCAATTGACAACCAAGACAAGCTAGGGGAAACCTAACAATTATCATGATTGTTTTTTATTGTTTTTCACCCTTTTATTAAATATTTCACCGCTACTCGCAGCAGTTTCAGACTGAATCTAGAAATAGAATTCAAGTAATATACCGGCGCAGAGCGCTTGAAGTTGACAGTGACACAGTATCAATTCTACAATAACGGCGATTCTTCCAGATATTTAGTTTACATACATAAAAAAACTGAGCTTTATTCTTCACACAAATTCTGTACTAAGAGTGTATTTTGACATACTATTAATTATTGAAACGAAAGTATCATCATGACCATTTTTCGAAGCATGTTCCTGCAGCATTTTTAATGTTGTTATAATTTTTACGTATGCTTCAACCAATTTCTACTATTATGCACTTTTTGCTTTCCATTTAGCCCACACACATACACTCTCTCTATTATTTTATTTGTGAGCTTAATCGCGGCAACAAGTATGAAAAATCTCATTTGAGATATTAATACACTTACTTTTTTTTTTAGTACCCTTACTATTATTCCACACATTGTCTTATGGGATTTACCTTTTCTCTAAATTAATCCGGATTTGTAAATGTATCGGGGCGTGGACGTCGATTTAATTAATGTCCCTAGCAGGTAATGATTTATATACGGAGCCGAAGTCGGATGGCCCAGTAGTAGGTAACTCCGGCTGCGTAGATTCTCGTCGTGGTGTGCTGCCTAGGCTGCTGAAGTTCCTTTACCACTCTTGTCCCATTTAGGAATAGTAAATAACTCAGGAAAATCTGCCTGTTTTATTGACACTGAGTCAATGGGTCAGGAAGAGGTGTTGCTGATGTAAATGAGTAACACAGGGAAGTAGATTGAGATTATGATTTATTGAATAAATTCCTTCAAAGTTACTAAGTGCTGTGTGCTGTGCCGTTTATCTCAAGAGTGTTGAATATTTGTAGACCAAAATTATGAATGCACAAGACTTACCTGCACTGAACAAAATAGATAAGCTGCATGGTGCAGCCTGTCGACTTACGAGCGAGTGAAGACTAGAATGAGTACTGCCTGCCAACTTCGGAATGCGAAACTAGAAACCGGAATGAAGTTCGGGGTTCAAAACTGCCTATTTATACACAGTTTGGATCTATATCGTTGGAACGATTACATCTCGCAAAGCTTTACAAAATGTCACTTCTAAATTTTTAACTTTGAACCCAGCTCCCTTACTGGCTACACTTAAGTTTGCCTCGGCTGGTCTGATTGGTTCTTTATTTATCCTTAAAGAACCTCTTCTCTCATAAGAGGATTTAAAGGCCCTGACAGTTGAGGTAGTTCACCTCTGGCGCGGTTAACTCCCACACACATACTTAACTTTCACAAAATGCTTAACAAGTCTTTTAACTGATCAGACTATAGCACTGCGACCTCCTTCTACAAAGAAAACTCTGCTTTCAGCCTTGCTATTGTTAAAGGTTTTATTATTGGCAAAAACAGTCCAGCACTTTCATAAGTTACAAGAATTTTGTAGGTATAGCATATGTTACAGTACTAAAAATTGATACATCGCTCATGATTGCTACATGTGCAAAGAAATACACACATCACCAATGATAATAATAAAGACAATAATAATGGTAATAATAGTAATAGCAATAATAATTTATGCAACTACAATTTTCTTCCGGGATTTCTGTTGTGCCGTGGTCTGCTGGAGATGAGAATTCCAAATGAAATAGCCCGGAAGAAAAATGTAATTACATTATGACTCCGGCCGTAAAATTTTATGTTCTCACTATAACTGTCATATGAATAGTAACATTAATTGTAAGGTTAATAATAATGAGTGAAGCCGTTAATATTGCTTCAAATTACGGAATTGCAACAGCAATCGTTAAGATAAACGTCGCTGAAATGAAAAAAAGGCCCATTTTAACTAGACTGATGTAGAATTCGAAAGACTGAAATTTAATTATACTATTCATTTCTCTAATGGACAATGTAATTAAGCGGCGAGAATTAAAAGACATTAAGGATCAGTTAATTTTATAGAGAGTTGTAAAGAGTTAACTTTAATTTAGAGCACAAAATTAACCATCAGTTGTACTTAATTTCGAAATTTTGGCTGTATAAACATTAATGTAAGATTATTTCATCTTAGCCTCAAAATAAATCTAACTTGCAAAATTTTACAACTTAAAGCACTAATTGCAGTTTAGTAATTGTCAAATAAACATTTCTCAGAGTGCAGAAGCATAAAAACTTCATTTACAAATAAAATGCTAAGTCACATTTATCGCGCTCGCGCGCGCGTGCGTGTGTGCGTGCGTGCGCGCGCAAAGTTTCTTCATGTTCCACTTTGCATTTCCGCGTAATAACAACAGAGTTACGTTCGTTTATAGGTTATGTTAGGCTGACATTACAAGCGGTATATTGTGCACATTTCTGATAATTCCGACATCTCATCCAATGATGGGTTTTACCGCGCTCCTTGTGTATTTCATGAGAGACAAAAATACATTCCTAGAACTGAATGACAATTCAAAATGCGATTTCGCTTAGGAAAAGATGTCAAAGAACTAGAGCAGATGTTACGTTCCCGATCACAATCACAAGCTAAGCTAAATCATGCTCTGAATTCGATGTTCGTGATGCCACTAACTCTAAGAATCCATGTGACAGGGAGTTTCCAAGTAGTCATTATAGATATGTTAAAGTGCAGAAAGCAACGTCCAGTAGAACCATTCATAAAATTACTCCAGTAATTGCAGCTCTGAGGCGTGAGTTGATTAAAATGCCAACCGAAGAGGGTGATATACAGAAAGTGATGCTAGGCTTCTATAACATTCGCAACTTTCCTGGAGTGTTAGGTGCTATAGATGGCACACACATAGGCATGATAATGCAGAAGTCTTAAGAATAAATTATAATCCTTGACAATTTTCCCCAGCGTACGTTCTTTGTCTTTATGTCCCTGATATTTTAGTACCAGACCAATAGTAATATCCTTCTCATATTTGATAATATTTTCTCGCATTCACTTTAACATTTCCTTGTCCATGTTTGAAGATATGTTAAGAAAAACACATGTCAATGAGGCGGAAACTGAATAATTATTGATTTTCTCAGGTTGAACGTTTGATAATCAACTTACTGCAAACAAGAATTCCCTTATTATTTCACGATATTGCCATAGTTTTTACACTGCAAGCTCGACGTTAAATAGTCTTAGGTTATTTTTATGCAACAGAAATGATAACTAATCTCCAGATACTTTTTTAAAACACAGTTAATAGTAATCTCCAGTTAGCAACTTTCTTACAACTGAGCCTAAGTGGCATTTTAGGTAAATCGAGTAACACGGTATTTTTAGTGTTTTCTATTGGTAATGAAAGCAACTATGTGGAGGGGGATAAACCGCAACCTCTTAAGTTAGTGAAGAAAGAAACTAACAGCTGCATGTACATTATGGAAGCCTTTTTCAATTGACTATCAGAGATTCCGTAATTGTGATAGTAATGTACAATTTGTTTCCATGGCCAAAGTGTTCAGTTTTAATTTTCTGTTTGGAAATATTATAAAATAATGATCTGAAATGTTAATTTATTGCTGATCCTTTTATTCATAATTGAAAGGAACTAAATACAGAGCATTCGTTTATTGTTCCTATCACAGTAAAATAAAAATATATGTCAAATTGCTAATTTTTAAATGAATAAACTACAATTTAAGTTTACGTTTGCTAAAATTAAAATTAAGTAGTGAAATTTTTATTGTCTTATTCTTTCATGTAGAATTGAAAAGAAGTCCCAAGGAAGGGTCACGACAGTTGTTTCGGAGAATAGATCAAATGTAGTTTGGTTTGATTAAGGATCACTAACAACAAAATCCATGCAAAGATTTAGTGCTATGATTCTTCTGTATTATTAGAAGAGGGATGAATAGGCGGGGCGATGTATGTTGTCCCCATCTTACTGCAAGCAGAGCAGCGGCAAAAAAAAAAAAAAAAAAAAAAAAAAAGTCATGTTGTCCTCTAGAGCAGAGCTTTGTGTGTGGAAGTTGGTCATTTTGTAAAGTACGGTGTTCTACAATGAGACAGGCGGCAGTAGTGAAACTGTTGGTGGATTACTTCGGTATTTCGGAAGATGCACCTACAGGAGAGGAGCATGTTATTTTAGAACAAATAAAGAAAGAATAGAAGAGATTTGTACACTTTTAATCGAGGATGAGACATCAGGTAATGTCGAGAGAGATTAAGTAATATTACCAGGGTCCAGGTAAGCAGCAGTTCATTTTATTAGCCCCCACCTCCAAGAAAAACAAAAGCGAAGTTTCCGCAAGGAAACCTGGAAAAAACAACCAAGGGAAAAGATGGAAATTTTGATCCACCCCATCTGTGTCTGCCTGGATTAGCAACTGATGTGACACCTCACCTGAAATAAAAGCATTGGCACATAAAAGAACAACAAATAGTAAAGCTGGGGTACAAAAATTCGAAACCACGCTCAAAAATGTCGTCCAGATCCGTACATTCGTGAATTGTGGGACCATTTTATACCAAAGTGATAGGAAAACCCAATAATATATGGCTATATTGAAAATCTGGGAAATCCAGTTTTTTTAATATCATATTAATGACTGTTTATTTGAAATAATCCATTTGTTACATAATATTTCATATGGTTTTTTATTAGCATAGCCAGGGAGTTCCGGCATGTATTTTGGTTAAAATAGACAGACATAAAGGCACTTAAAATGCTGAAAATAAGCAGTAATATAATTAAAATAGACATTTATGGAAAGTGAATACAGACAGTACTATCATTCATTATAAATGAAAATATGTAATTAAGATACCTAATTTCTTTATCACATAATTAAAGTACTTAGCTTACTATTCTCGATTACAAGCAAAAACAATATGTTTTTTCATGGTATCGATTGTCAGTCATCCACTTGTCAGAGAGAAAATTTTTTCTTCAAGGAAAAAAAATGTTCCACTTCAGCGTATTTAAAAGAGAACAAGGATAGAGGGGAATATATATGTATATGTAATGGATGGAGGGAATATTTTGGAAAAAAGAAAATTGATTTGGTTATGGATTCTCAGGGATAATGATAATTCTTTCTTCCTCTCTGACGATGGTTACCGCTGTCTTATAGTTTTACCACGGTTGTTGAGACTCTGCTACTGGATATTTTTATGGTCCTGTGACCATAGGGGAAGGAGACCTCGAGGTTAATAATATTTTGTTATGGAGGATGGAACACAATTTATTGTTCTTTCACTATTGTACATAAAATATTGCACTTAACTAATAAAGGTCGTCCACTTAATTCTTGCAATACTAACTATCGCTTTCGACTAATTGATCGGAAATGAGAAAGCCTCTGACCTTGCCCCTCTGAAACTCTTGCCAGACTGACTGCTGACCACAAAGTTACAAACTAAAATAAACATGGTCGTTTTCCATGTAGTGCTTGACTTCTTCCCTTTAAGAGGTTAAAGGCCTATCTTTTCATCCCTATAGTTTCCAAAAGTTTTATGGTGCCTTCCCTCCTTAACAAATTCTCTAACTGAATAGCAATAAACATCTTGACAAGGATTCTTTACCAATATTGCGCTACAACAGAAATTTCCAGGTCAGGTTTTATGGCTGGAGTAGCTTTCTGCACACTTCAGAGAAAATAACATCTTACACATAACTGAACAAGAAAAAGAACATTACACTCGTGGTTACAACGAAGTTACATAAAATTATTTTATACAATTAATCCAATTAAATATAAGGGTGGCAGCCCATAAATACTGCCTCATACTTGCAATGAAACCATTGGAGCATATTTAAAGCAAGCTATTCGGGAGGGAATTATAAGAGTTACAACAGAATATTCACCTTTCAGGACCTTATGGACATGTTGAAGATAAAGTAAAGTAGTTATAAATAGTCGTGGCGAGCGAGCGAGCGAAAAAAGCGCAGTGGTTTCTGGTCGAGTTGATTTTCTGTTTATGTGTTTATAGGGAATCAGGTTACTATTTCTCTTACTTCCGTACTGAATCCATTGGAGGGATGGTTTATTGCACAGCTGTACTGCTCTCATTCATCTCGCTTGCAATTGTTTCTTAGATTTAAGCAGCTCAGAAGTTACCACCACCACAAATTTCCTACAATTGTCTCGCGTAGATCTATACAAGATCATCCGCCAGGACTACTCAAAACTGCAGTACTTCCCTCATTCTCTCTGTTTCCTGGTATTGTCATGCGCGAAGTAACAGTGCGTTTCTTTCAGTAATGAAGGTTCCGCTATTTAAAGAGCTTATGCAAATGAGTAGAGGAGAAAGATTTTGAATGCTTAAAAAAATATATAACAAAAATTGCAATAGATATTTCATGAGGGTAACACACAATTTAATTTATATAACTTTTTAACTTCATATATTGGAATTCCTTCTGTGCCTTTTATAATATCCAAATAATCGCAGAAAAATACGTAACGACCCAAAACAAGCCTTAAAAACCTTAAAATAGGCAACAGAAGACAATAGGCAAAAAATATAGAAATAACAATAAAAGCTGGCCCTACTGAACCCAAATGTAACGAAACGTGTTTATTTCTATCTGACTCTCAAATATATCCATCCAGATAGAAAGGGAATTTTGTCTAACTTCCCCGCTCTGCATATTAATCACAATATTTTCATAGTCCATAGCAGCTAAAAATTACATGGTATATATTGTGCTTGTCTGTTTAATGCATTAAATTGTGTAAGCCCTATAATTTCTTTTGTTGTAAAAAATGAAAATGACAAGTTTTAGTTCAATTCTGCGGTGCCGCAAGTGGTCAATTTTTTTTTTTCATGTTGGCCAACTCTTTTAAATCTGATTGCATTAGCTGGATGTTTGGGTAATGTTTATAATTATTTAACAATTCTCAATATTTAAGTGACTCATTGCATACGTTTCATCATTGTTACTATTATTATTAGCAAGTCATATTTAAACTTTTTTTAAATAGTTTTAACGCCCGTTTTAACTACTGATGCATCACAGGCGGTGAACACTGATAATACATGAAATGAAATGATATATTGGGAAAGATTTTTTTAAGGAAGGAAACGTTCCAGGCCTAAGTTTAGGGTACCTCCCCGGCATTTGCCATTTATGAGGACTGAGGGAAACCTGGGAAAACCCTCAGTCAGGGAGGACGACCCTGGTTGGATTCCAACCCCAGACCTCCCGCAAACGAGTTCGCACCTTAACGGTCTCAGCCACCCGTGGCAGTAAAATAAATTACGAAATGACAGTGAAAGGGTACCAACTGTTTCAGAAATTGTAGGAAATTTTGCAGAGAAACTTGAAAATGTATGAATTAGTTGCCTCTCCCTTAGTTGTCTCGTCAAGGAATTTTTAAAACTTCGGGACCATCACGAATATCGCAATATTATGGAGTCATATAACAGAGATAAAACTAGTGACAACTATCAGAACAAATTGACATTTTATGCTATAATTCAATTAAGGTACTGCTTGACATCGGCCATTGCCATTGTAAATTTTATGCAAGCATCTGTGATAACTTGAAGAGAGAAATTATCATAGATTATAGGATCTAAAAGCCGAAAGAAGGTATACATTCATATATGTATATGAATTAATCACAGAAAATTTTCAAAAATGTAAGTTAGAAATGAAGCTATAACGAAATTGATACCGAAAGCGTCACTCTCATCTTCTTTAAGTAGCAGTTTCATCCCAATTAGTACTATATTAGGAAAACATATACTAACAAACCGTGAAACTAATAAAGGATTTTGGTTTACAATTTAATCTGACAGCGAATCCAGTCCAAACATATTCGCATCATCTGGTGAAGACTCCAAAAGTTCCCTGAATTACTTGAATTAAAAACGTGTCACGCAATGTGTAAAGTAGGCCTCTCCGACATAGGTGATGCAAAACTTGTGCGTGCACTTTTCTAAGACGCAGGAATAATTAATAAAGCAGATGCTAGTAAGATAATTGACAGGTGTAAAATCAGAGCGGGAGGAAAAGAAATATAACAGCACGTGCAAGAAAACATTAATCTGATGTTTTCACCGCATTATAATATGATGGTAGGGAGGATAGTGCTAGAGTAAAAATAAAGTAAGGGTAGTAAGTAACTAGATCACCTATTTTTAACCAAGATTTCAGCCAATAACATTGTTGAAGCAATAACTTTTTGAGAAAGAAATTAAATTAAAATTACAAAACATGACAACTGCCCGATGTGATACTACCAACGTAAAAACAGCTTCTCTTGATTTTTCGTTGTTTAATGACAGAGTTTTTATTTAAATAACGAAAAAATTAATATTGTAAGGTTATAAATATATATTTATACCCAGGGGAATTTCAAAATGATACGGGACACCTAAACATTATGTCACATGCTTGGAATGTAGGAAAGCTAATGTTCTCATCCCAGGAGATTTAATTGAGGAACTTTATTTTTCAGATTTTTGATTTGGTTTATTTACGGAGGCTCTTTAACATCTCAGGTCGTCAGGGTCCCATTCTATTCAGAGCGTGAAACGGCCGACAAATTTTGCTCAGAGGCCCCTTCTTTCAGGCTTGAGGTTCTTTTTCGTGCCGTAAATGTACGACACGGGACCCACGGCTTTACTTCCCTTCCGAAGGAAGCCATACTTACGATTTTTATGCCCGAAAAAATCCATCGGTCCTTGCCGGGTTTGAACCCGCGATCTTGGGTTTAGAAGGCACTTTTGTTATTAAAACTATTTTTCTAAACAAATGAATATAAAATAAGAGCATCTCGTAGTGCTAGAGAGAACACAATATGCGGCCCTTTAATGAATAGTAGCAAATTGCGGATTTGGAGCATCGAAAAACAGAAACGCTTATCCCATCATTTTGAGAAATACACAATTAATTACTTGAAACATAGAACTTTAACGCGAGTAATCTTTGTTCAAATCGTGTTCTAAGTTGGCCAGCCGATTCTCTAACTGCGCATGAATCAAACATCGGTTTTACAACTAAAGATATTTTACAACCAATTAACCTCTTTACACAGCAATCGTATACTAATGAACTCGTAACTGGCGTAAATACATTGGATTACCAGTCAAACACCAACTCGGCCACGGCGAGTTAGATAATGAGGGAAAAGTGGCGGAGTGATGAAAGGAAATAGAAGGAATTATTGTTATCGCAACACAAATAGTGACTATTTCCACGTCTGTGAAGTACGAGGGAGCGGTTTAGCCGGAAGGAAGCGTTTGACGCTGTGCCGTGAAAGATGCAACTCTACAACAAAGAATGGCACTAATAGATCCTTACGCGCGTACCGGCTCCATTGAAAAAATACGGGAGAATTTTGCAGACAAATTTATTGGTGTTGGTGTTCCTGCAAAGAGCAGTGTACATACAAACTGGACAGCTACAAATTGCAAAAATTACCGAGCTCTTTCCGTTCTTACACCTGCTGTGTTTGCGGATATTCAACAATGGATGATCAGAAACGCACTAAGTCAACATGTAAACACACTCAACAGGTACAATGCAAACTTTGTTTACCAATAAGGAGACGGTGTTTCATGAGCAACCCTGTACTCTATAATCTCAGTAAGCTTGTAGGTTGATATTTGTAGTCAAGTCATTTTCTCGGAGAAGCGGTAAATGTGAATTTAGTAACCTCATATCTACACTTGAAACAAAGAAGGTAAGCGACAAGAGGTGAATACGCTGTTGCCAGTTGACAAGCTTTTCCAGCTTACGCGTTCTTTAATATGTGTGTGTGTGTGTGTGTGTGTGTGTGTGTGTGTGTGTGTGTGTAAGTGTCGCTATACATAACATCAACAATTGTTTCTCCAAAGTTTCATATTTATCATGTTAATCATGGGACAAGTCCGTTTAGTATCATTAAGCTTTATACACACCGGGAAAAATATAAAAGTTTAGATTGGCAAATAACTGAACAAATTTCCATGTCTAAGACTAATTTATGTGCTAGTATTTTCTGGCTAACTAAATAGCGCACACCGCCACGGGTGGCCGAGGTCGTTAAGTCTCGGACTCGTGAGCGGGAGGTCTGGGTTCGAATACCGCCAGGACCGTCCTTCCTGACTGAGGTTTTTTCCAGGTTTTCCTCAGTCCTCATAAATGGCAAATGCCGGGGAGGTACCCTAAACTTAGGCCTGGAACGATTCCTTCCTTAAAAATACATCCTTTCCCAATATATCATTTCATCTCATCTATCATCAGTGTCCATCGCCTGTGGTGCCTCTGCAGCAAAAACGGGCGTTAAACACTATTCATTCATTAAATAGCGCACTATAACTTTGGCCTTCTTCAAACACAAAGTTTTGAAAATTGGCAATAAAATCCGAACTGTTTACAAGGCAAATAAAGTTTCTATGGCAACCATTCTCAGCAGTTGTCATTTCCTTTAACAATCCAAGCTCTCAGCCTTTCAGGAACCCCACCCAAAATAAATGGGCGCTTAATTTGCATTAGGTAGTGACGTCGTTTATTCTGTCAACTCTTGTTATGGAAATCATCTGAGATCCCATTATCCGTAAAGAAGTACAAAACATTTCGAGTCGGAATACAACCTTCAGTTTAAAAATACGTCAGGTAGGATTTAATGGATTTGCATAAAGCAGTTTATACTGTTAGAAAGACAAATATTACCACAGTTTCTTGTTTTCCGCGTATTCCATGTTGCGCTCTAGTTGTAGGTAATTCAATATTTAGTTTAATTTCTAGCCAATATGTGTACACTGTGAATGTGGGAAGTTAAATACCTAAAATTTAAGTTATATTTTATATAATTTCAATAGAAGTTTGTATTAGTCATGTGGCAGCTCAAAAAATACGGTACCAAGCAAGTTCACTGACTCTAGTAACATCTCATTGCTCTCAAAGACAAAAGTACACAAGTACTTCGCCACGAACCCTGAAAGCGTAGCTTTGCAATTAAAAGACAACAAGGAAAGGCACTCTGCTAAACAGTAAAAGTACTGCAGGATTTTAGTCATCTTTATTTGATGAGAAGCCAACATGTCGTCCTAAAAGCATTATATTTAAAGGGATAATAAATACGTAAAGTAAAAAATGACGCTTAGCAAGACTTATTGCCACAATTATCCCATAAAGCAAATGGAACAAATTAAGTAGCAGAACCAAGCAAATAACTACTTCAGCTATACGAAACCCACTGTATATAAAGAGAAATAATACCAAAACGTGACTATTTTAATTTCTCATAAGCGTGTAAGGAATCAGAAAAGTTAAATTACACCAAGGCCGAGATTACGACATTTACGTCGTAAGCAGTTAGATCAGTGTCTCATTATTTCTAAATCTTTCGCTGAGATAGCCTTCCTGGGTTCCAAAATTTGTAGAATATCTTGGTCTTGTTTATAAAGAATCACAATACGTCCATGGCTTGAGTCCCGGAAGTTTCAACCTTCATCTACACAGGGCTAAGTGTGGAACAGCCATGAAAAAGGAAGCTACTCCCGGAGATTGTGGAAGTTAAAAATTAAGTGCTGTGGTGAACTCAAAAATCCGGATCATATTCATTTATTTGAATACAAATGTTTCTAATTAAATCCATGTATGTTAAATTAAAAAAACAATGCCATAGGCTTTTTCTTCTTTATAACTAAATTATACACATAATAAATATTAATAATATTCATAACAATACCAGAAAACCAGATATAAAGCAACCAAACCTTTTAGAAAATAAGTAAATTTAGCACACGAAATATGATGATGATGATGATTGTTGCTTAAGGGCGCAAAACTGCTGTGGTCATTAGCGCCCAAACACATCAAGTACTGTGTCAGAAATAAAAAATAAATAAACAGAAAATGCAAATCCTGCGCATAATGAACGGACAGTAGTACTTGTGCAATAAAATGTATACCCAAAACAAATAACAAGGGTATAAGGCGCCACAAATATAAGGGTGTTACTAAAACTCAGTCGCAAGAGCGAAAAAACATAACAGTCCTGTAATGGACTAAAATCATAGCAATAAAACCCCAAGGCCAACACAGGGCAATATGGTCAACAGACAAAGACAGGTGGGAAAACAAATCAGCAAGAGCTGAAAACAAACCAGTCTTATAAAAGATTAAAATGTTAACAACAAAACCCCAAAACAAGTAACAAGGGTAATGTGCAAAACAACAATGGAAGACTAGTTAACACGAATCAGCAAAAGCTGAAAAAAACAACAGTCTTAAAAGAGTCTAAAAATGCCGTCAATGGTAAAAAGATAAAAACTCACACCTTGCTCCGAAAACCACAAACACTGATAAAACGGAGCACTCGCTCAACAGCAACCACGTCATCTGCAAGTAAGTCCTCAATAGAGGAGGGTAAACGTAGGCTATTCCTAAAAGCTGTCAGATGATGGCAATCAATTAAAATGTGACGCACTGTATAGGGGTGGTCACAGTGAGGGCAAGCTGGAGCGGGTAGACCATTAAAAAGGTGAGAGCGACTAAACCGGCAATGTCCAATTCTGAGACGAGCTAAAATTACTTCTTCGCGACGAACAGCGCGAGAAGAAGCCGACCAGTTAAAAGGGGCTGATTTACACTCCCGAATCTTATTGGTGGTTAGTAAATTCCACTCATCGCGCCAGCGCGAGAGAACGCCTCGTCGTAAGGAATGTATAAAATCCCCGAAGTAAAAACGGTGCTCGTACTCAGCAGGGTCTAAAAGAGCGAATTTTGCTGCAACATCTGCGGCCTCATTACCTGCGAGTCCGACGTGCCCAGGCACCCATAGCAGAGTTACCCTGACGCCAGCGTCGTAAAGGGTTAAAACTACATTCTGGACCATCTGTACAAGAGGGTGGAGGTTGTACAGATTTCTAAAGTTTCAAATTGCACTCAAAGAGTCGGAACATATAAAACTGTTCCCTAGCCCCTGATCATAAATAAATAAAACCGCCCGAAATATAGCATAAAGCTCCGCCATAAAAATAGATTTTGCAACGTTAAGACCATACGTAAAACTAGCCCCATTAAAAACAAAAGCACATCCTACACCTGTGTCACATTTAGAGCCGTCGGTATAGATAAAATTCCAGCCATTAAAAGAGGATTTGATCTCGCTAAAAGAACAACGAATAATATGTGCTGCGGTCGAAGATTTCGGACAGGACGTAAGCCCGAGATGAACGGGGGCCTCTGCTAAAATCCAGGGGGGAGAAGAAGTTTCCCCGGCTAAGAAAAAAGCAGGTAACTCAATGTCTAACGTCCGTAAGATCTCCCGAAAATGAAAGCCAGCGGGCTTAGGAGTAAAAGACCGAGCAGCATAAAAACGATCAAAAGACACATTAAAAAACGGCCCATTCGTGGGATGACGAGGGTGCGCAGCTAAGCGACAACCGTACGCGGCCAGTAAAACATCCCTACGATAAAACAACGGAGGTTTTCCAGACTCCGCACATAAACTCAGCACAGGACTGGTGGGGATTGCCCCAATGGCGACACGGATACCCCGGTGATGAATCAGGTTCAGGCGGCGCAGAACAGAAGGCCGCGCAGAGCCATAAACAACACTGCCATAATCCAATTTGGACCGGATAAGAGAGCGGTAAAAACGTAAAAGTATAGTCCGGTCAGCTCCCCAAGATGTGCCACTTAAAACTCGTACAATGCAAAGAGAACGTTCACACTTGCTTCTGAGTTGCGCTATATGCGATGACCAGCATAATTTCCTATCGAACACCAAGCCAAGGAACCGAACTTCGTCTGCGAAGGAGAGTGCGTCTGGGCCAAGATGGAGCGAAGGTGGAAGATACTCCTTGTGGCGCCAGAAGTTCATGTAGACGGTCTTCTCTGCGGAGAAACGGAACCCGTGAGAGACACTCCAAGCGTGAAGGCGGTCGAGACAGCATTGGAGGCGGCGTTCCAAGAGACAGGTTCTCCGAGAGGAAAGACAGATGGCAAAATCGTCTACAAATAATGACGATTGTATTCCCGGCGGTAAACACTCGGTGATAGAGTTAATCGCAATGACAAACAGTGTGCAACTAAGTACCGAGCCCTGAGGTACACCGTTCTCTTGAATAAAATTAGATGATAAAACTGATCCCATGCGAACATTAAAAACCCGGTCTTTCATAAATTCCTGAATAAAAATAGACATGCGCCCACGTATGTTCCAATCCTGAAGCTTTCGGAGGATACCGCCTCTCCAGCAGGTATCGTACGCTTTCTAAAAATCGAAAAACACAGCAACCGTCTGGCATTTGCGCACAAAACCGTCCATTACATGGGTAGTTAGAGACACAAGATGGTCGACTGAGGAACGATGACGCCGGAAACCACACTGGGCGTTCGTTAATAATTGCCTCGACTCTAACCACCACATGAGCCGTCCGTTAATCATGCGTTCCATCACCTTGCAAACGCAGCTGGTGAGGGAAATCGGACGGAAACTGGAAGGAAGATGGGGGTCCTTCCCAGGCTTAGGTATAGGAATGACGGTGGCCAATCGCCAAGCGTTGGGAAATGTGCGGTGACACCAAATAGAATTAAAAGTTCGTAATAAAAAAGCTTTGCCTTCCGCTGATAAATGCTGCAACATGGCAACATGAATGTCATCTGACCCCGGTGCGCAATGTCGAGAGGTGGAAAGGGCATGCTCCAGTTCCCTGGCGGTAAAAGGAACGTTGTAGCTCTCCTGATGGTCGGAGGCAAATGAGAGACCTTTCCTCTCAACCTGCTCCCTTAATGCGCGAAATGTAGCCGGGTAATTGGCGGAGCCGGAAACATCCGCGAAGGTTCGCCCTAAAACATTGGCGACGTCAGTCGGAGTACTGAGCACTCGATTTAAAATCCTAAGACCGGGTATAGGTGTAAACCTTGGTTTGCCAGCAACGCGGCGTAGCCGTTCCCAAACTACGGATGAAGGCGTTGTGCGGTTAAAAGAAGAGGTAAAAGAAATCCAAGAAGCCTTTTTGCTATCCTTAATGACTCGGCGGCATTTGGCGCGAAGTTGTTTGTAGCAAATCATATTTGCCGAAGTAGGGTGGCGACGAAAAACTCGGAGAGCACCTCGGCGTGCACGCAATGCATCCCGGCATTCATCGTTCCACCAAGGAACCGGTAAGCGTCTGGGGCGACAAGACGACCGAGGAATAGCCTTATCTGCGGCTGTTATGATGACCGTACGGAGGTGCTCGATCGCGATGTCGATAGATGGAAATTCACACCCTGAAAATTCGGCCAAAGATCGATAGAGAGGCCAATTAGCTTTTTCAATGAGCCATTTTGGCGTGGGCTGTGAATGTGCGTTCGCAGAGAGTACATGGATCTGACACGGAAAGTGGTCACTGGAATATGAGTGGGAGATGACGTTCCAGGTGAAATGTACAGCAAGCGAGGCAGAACACATGGATAAGTCCAAGTGTGAAAAACTGTGAGTGCTGTCAGAGAGAAAAGTAGGTTGACCAGTATTGAGAAGTATAAGATTGTGACTTAGCAAAAAGTCAGCTAAGAGGTTACCTCTTGCACACTCCGTGGTGGAACCCCATAGGGGATGGTGTGCATTGAAATCCTCCAAAAGGAGAACAGGGGGTGGTAGCTGAGACAAGAGATCATCCAAGTCAACTGTGGTGATGGTGCCGGACGGAGGCAAATAAACAGTGCAGACAGAAAAACTAAGGCCAGAAAAGTGAACTGTAGCTGCAGCAGCTTGCAAAGGAGTCTGGAGCTGTACGGAAGTACTGTACACGTCATCTTTAATTAAAATTAGAACTCCGCCGTGAGCGGGAGTGCCATCTGCGGGAGGGAGATCAAACCTCACCGAAGAGTATCCGCGTAAAGTAAAAGCATCCTGTGGGCGAAGCTTTGTCTCTTGGAGACACACTAGCGGACAGTCAGTAGAGCGTAAAATTAACTCGAGGTCAGGTCTGCGACTACGGAGACCACGCACATTCCACGAAAGGATAGCCATTGTTAAAATTATATAAAATAAATAAAAAATTTAACCACCTTACTTTTTGGACGGTCCAGGACGAATAAGACGTCCTTTTTTAAAACGCGTGGGACTCGGTGGTTTTGAAGGAGCAGGCACATCCTGCTCCATCACATCCTCAGAGGGAGGGCTCTCCCGCTGAGAAGAATCAACCGATTCCAAAACCTGAAATCGGTTGGAGGTGGGAAGAGACGGTGACGGCGACCGCCTAGCGGGTTTGCTCCCGTATCCATCATGGGAGCTCGACCTCCGAGGAGGAGAAGGGCTCGATTTCTGCTTCGTATTACTGGTAGTGGATGATTTAAGGAAGTCAGTTCGGGTATAAGCGGTCTTAAACTTAATAGATGGAGCATCAAAAACAATAGGCTTCGGCTTCTCAGTAGAACAGTTGGCGGCAGGTGGCGCACAAGGCACCCGAGTAAAAACAAAATCGCAAGTCTGCGTGCTAATAGTGCGCTTCTGGACCGCAGAAGAAGCCACAGCGCTGTATGTCCCGGTTTTAGGCAACACGGGCAGGCGAGATTGGAATCGCTTCCGCGCTTCACTGAATGTAAGTTTCTCTTTAACCCTGATCTCCTGGATAGAGCGTTCATCACGAAATCGAGGACAATCGCGGGACGAAGCCGGATGGTCACCTTGACAGTTCACGCAAACAGGGGCAGTTGCACAAGCTCCCTCGTGACTTTCAGTACCACAGGTTGCACAGATCGACTTTGCACTCTTGCACGACACGCGAGTATGGCCAAAACGTTGGCATTGGAAACATCGCATGGGACTGGGAATATATGGACGAACCTCAATTGCCTCATATCCAACTTTGATCCTCTGTGGTAACTCAACCCGGTTGAAGGTGAGGAAGAGAGTACGGGTGGGTTGTGTTTCACCTTCCTTCCTAGCCTGTACACGATAGACCGATATGACCGATATGATGTCCGAGTCGGACATCCCGTCTAACACATTCGTAGTAATAACTCCTCGCGACGAATTTAAAGTTCTATGTGGCTCTACACGGATCGGATACCCGTGGAGAATTGTCGCCTTGAGCAATGAGTTAGTTTGCGCTATTCCAAGTGTCTCTACCAAAAGAGAACCATTACGGAGACGTGTACATGTCTTCACTGGTCCAGAAATGCCATCAATACCTTTCTGAATCACAAACGGATTTATTTTGCTGAATGACTGGCTATCCTCCGTACGACTAATTACCAAGAAACGAGCAAAGGGCTGCTGGGTCACTTCCTTTACATCCACTCTTTTTCTTTTCACGTGAAAATTATTTTCATGTACCATAGCGCATTCATCCTCCACCATTACACCTGTCTCCGATAGCAGGCTGCTTCCTGGGAGCCACCCCGGCTTAGGTTAGTTGCCCTGGCCTGGAACAAGTAACCTCAGGGTCACACCTTCCTGGGTATAGACAAAGGGACCCAATCGCCTTCAGGAAGCTTACAGCGCGTGTAATGGCCCCTCCCCGGGCCTGGCCTTTACCAGGGGATACGCTCTTGCCCTACATGATGACCCAGTGCTGAGAGTCACGCCATTACCCAGTCACCTGTGAACCGTGTCAAACACGGGGGCATCCTTCAGACTAAAAGCAGGGAGGTAAAAAAGATAAAATTAAAATGGAGACGAAATAAAACGGTGGCAAACGCGCTAAGCGCGGACCTATGGGAACAGCTCGGGTGCCTCGGGGTCGCTACGCCCCGTACCCAAAAAATTGGGCCCCTGAGGGGCACACGAAATATGTTAATTAATGTATTTAAATAAAATAGTGAACGTTAGTAATTCTCTGCGTTATTAAGCATTATATGCCTTTAATTCTATCCAGAACAAGTATATATTTCAAATGACTGCTGCAGAGTTGCATGTTATCAGAAAAGGTATCTATCCGTATTATTGCCGTTTCTACGTGAAGAACGCACAACACGAATAGAATGTCATCAGCAATTTAGAAGTTTTTTCAAAAAATGGTATACGTTTTCGGAATATATAGAAGGAGAAATAAAATGATTGACAATTCAAGGAGAGATATTTTCGTTTACAGATTTTTTTAACAAATGCCTTATCTAAGTGTTTAATAAAATATAAAAGTCAGAAATAGTAAAAGAAACTTGGGTGAATGTAATACTGTGTTCATATACCAAATTTCATTCTGAGTAGCTTAATTATTTCATATTATCTATAAAATAAAATTGATTTAAACATGATTTTCTTGGTAAGTTGAAAAATGCTTATCTTTAATGTTTAATAACTAATTAATCTTTCAGTCAAATAAACGATATCTCTAGGCTTTTTTCTATAACACAACGATCTTACATTAGTGAAATTAATTTTTATGACCTAAATAAAAAAAATCTGTCAACTGTCAAGTTCTGTGACCTTTAAACATTCTACAGTCTGTAGCGCAACACTCGTTTATCTGAGCATATATGGTCACTTGTTAATTTATTTTTCTGAGGATAATTTTTAGACCGCTAGGAAGGCTTGGGACTCGTATTCGGGAGGTCCCTGGCCGCCATACCTGATTGAAATTTTTCGTTCATTTCTCAGTCATTGTTACAAAGGTTGGTACTTCTCTACCATAGATTCACCTTCCATTTCATCGTTCATCTTCATTCCATTTCTATGTGTATACCAACGTCTTTCTGTGTTTGTGATGTCTTGAAGTGGCCGTGACGTTGAACTGACAGCCGATTTAAGGAGTTTCTCAATGTAAGTGTGTCCAAAGATAATTACATCCTCGAGATATAACCGCCTGTCATTGACTTGAAAGTCCTAGGTGGTTTAATTTCTGTAACAATATAACTTAGATTTGAAATACATTCTTTTCAAAATCCTTAGTTGTTGAGATGATTTTTAAATAGGTACATTTTTTCACATAGTTTCATTGACTGCGGTAAAAATGTTCGTGTTTTCATGTCGCTTTCTTGAAAGTGGTATACAAAATCTCCTACGCTACGTTAAGAAATTTGACTACACGCTTGCATTGTGACTTAATTCAAGTTGATCGAATATGCTATTGATATATTTCATTTAAAGGATCTTTCAATGTCTTTAAAACCTAAATTGCCAGAAAAGTTTGTGCTTAATTGAAATCCTTCCCATGGACTTTGCCGATGATTGTAACTTTCATTTGAAAAAGGTACAAAGCAATTTCATTTGTAAGGGATATTACAATTAACTCACTGAAAGTAAGTTAGTTATCTATTACAGTTTAGTACTTCAAGGCAATTCTGGCCACCCATATTCACTTGTGTACTCAAGAATTTGATCACAAAAAATAATATCCTACAGTACATATCACATACGACATTTAACATAATTCCGAATTTTTATGCGTCAGCGCAAGTGGTCCTACGGGATGCCTGCAATATATTCTCTCAAAGATATATTTTAATATGAAACAATATTTAATATTGTTTGTAACAAAAGTGTAACGGATAGTGTAACGGATGTTATAGCACATTAACAAAGTTTATACATAAATCACATTAAAAATACATGTTTAATGTATACAATTTGCTTCATATTTAGTATTAAAGCACTCCTTCATAACAAAACTTAAATAATCTAAAATATTTTCCTAAAAACATCTTTATGATTAGTGAATTTATAAAATACTCCAGTTACTATTTTAGGCTTGGTAAGTTTTTAGCTATCTGTTCTTACTTTCTAACATGGCAATCTGTATAGGCCACCTATCATCCCAGTTACGATCAGAAAAGCAACACGAGTTTAGTAGATACCGACATACTTGAATAGGTAACGTATAATTCCTGTCCTGAAAAAACCAAAACAATTCATGTTGCATGGTAGATACAGCAAAGCCTGGCTCAGAATTTGGATGTATATGAGCGTCTTTCAGAATCCATATATATTTCATTCTAGTCCTACCAGAAGAAGAATTAATTACTTGTGATTTTTCCAAAATAGAAGACACAGTGAAACTGAAAAGAAAAAAAAAAATGCCATTTTCACTCTAAAAATGGTGCAATTTGCTTATTCCCTGAATCTTTTACACCCTTCCCCTTACATTCAGGTCGGTCCTGATGGTCTCGTAGACCCAAGACCGCGGGTTCAATCCCTTCTGGAGTCGATAAATTTTTTTCCAGAGTAAATATCCTAATCATGGCTTCTTTCAGATGTAAAGCCGTGGGCTCCGTGGCACGTAAAAGAACCTCAAACCTGAAAATAGAGGCTTCTGAGCAAAATTTATCAGCTGTTTCACGCCCTAAATTGAATGGAATGTTGATGAACAGAGATGTTAAAGAATGTCCGTATATAAACAAAGAAATAAAAAATGCATTCAGTAAGGAAGGGGCGCAACGAGCGTCGCTTTTTACAATTCAAAATATGTTAACTTTATAATTTAGTTCTCTTGTACTTTACTAGTGGTAGTTGTAACAGACCTTGATCTGAACGCTTTCCAGGTGGTTCTCTTCACTTGTACGCCAATGCTCTCTTTCCATGACCAGGAGCAAAAGTATTACATGCAACATTCATATCAGCTAAGTGGTATAAATTGTACATAGTAAATTTGCTTTTAAAGTGGGCTACACAGTCACTCGTATCTGAGCCTAATATTTTCTCTCCTCAATTTTAAAGAATTTTCATTTTTTTACAAAGTACCTTCATTCCCTTCATTCTTTCTATTTCTAAACTGGTCTTTCCCAAGTACTCTTTCCCATTTTCTTCACTTTCCTTCTTAGCCCTGCATTTTTCTTTGCGGCATTTTTATAGTTGGGCACTGGGCTTGTGATATGTAACAAATAATAAATAAACTGTTAATTTAAAACGAAGTAATATCAAACTGAGGTTTGGAGTAATGCAATTCACAAGGAAATAGCATAAGCCATAAGCCAAAATTATTCTCAAAAAAAATAGTGGTGTGAACTTCAAATAGGAACACCCATTACCCTAATATCTTGCAATAAATTTATTCGGTTTCAATGGAAAGGTTATGCTATATGCTTACTCATAAAAAGAGTGACTTACGACTTCAGCATTCTTTACTCTATAGAAACATTTTTGTTTCATTTTTGTAACTGATGCCACGCATTGCTGAATTAGGACTACTTGCTGATATCTTTAAAATTTACTTACCTTTAGCAGATTTTGCCTGAGGATTAAATAGATAAATATTCCGTTTGTTTTCCCCCACTAGAACTAAAAATAACTTCATTATTTATTCAACTGTTGCAATATTGCCTACTTACACATTATAAACAACTGAAACTCAATTACACAAAGGTAAGTAAACATTAAAACACAAAAAGGGGATAAAATTTGCTAATTTAATTAGAAATGTTAAATGTAACTTTTAGAACTATGAATTTTAACTGAAAAATACTATCATAAAATTTATTTCATTGTTAGTCTTTCTTTTTTCGTGGAATGGCTCAACAATGCTCTGAGTTTAGTAACTTTCAGTTGCGATAGTTGTTAAATATAACTCCAACGAACATATTTATACAGGTATTAAAACGGAAATAACATAAGGTACTTTATGTTTTTTATTTTACTCAAAATATGTAATATTTTAATACTCTTTAAGACTATGAAGTATAATAGCATATTATGCGCTAACAGTGTTTTTGTGCATATTTTTCTTGCATCATTTCATATTACTTCCAGTTTCTGTAACAAATTTGCCACTTATTAGACAACATGATGTTTTTCTCATTTGAGGAGATAACATTCTTCGTATGAGAATCTCTTTATTTGCTCTCTTCTGTATTTTGGGGTTTCCCCTTAGTATCCAACATATGTAAATTACAGATTCATGATTTTCTGCTCTAAGATTTTATTTCTTTCACTGGTTAGGATTAGGGAGGAATTAAAATGCCAAATTATAAAATTTCCACAAAAAATTGGCTAACTAGAAGCCTAGGTTAAAAGTATCGAATAGTTAAGTCGCCTTTCATGACTAAACCTCTTTACCATAAGACAGTCATTATGGTTTCCTAGACATGCAGGCTAAAATGGGAGACGTTTGAAATGTTTTCTGCGCTTTAACTTTTCAAAGAAAACTGTTACAAGTCTTCCGAGCAATCAATGCTATGCAATGAGTCCATTAACATGCAAAGTTACTTTGCTTTCCAGACAAATACGTTATAGAAAGTTTATACAATCTGTTGGTTCAACCGTAATATCCTCTGAATAGAAAACAGGTATTATGACAATGAGTCACAAAGATTGATGGGCTTATAAATGTACGATAGTGTGCAATATTAATGTCTTTCATTAAAATGCTATGAAATGAATCAAGTATAGCCCTTCTACCTACCCACTCTGTTCAGTAACGGAGCCTCTGGCTTATAAACGGTTTCAAAACAATGTCAGCTATTGTGTTCAACACCCTTTAAATCTCTACTTCGCTTAAAAATAGTTAACTTCACAAACAAGCACAAACCGAATGGAATGAACAGTATTTTTCACACCAAAGAACATGTTCCACCTTTTTATATGCAGAAAAGCAAAGAACATTCTTGAAAGACATTATCATTTGGTAGCACTAGTTTCCTCATCCAAATAGTTTGCTATTTCGCACTTGAAGCTTTCTTCAGAGACTATATTAGTAACATAGGATATCGACATATTTATTTAAACGCCAGAAACTAGTACTTTTCTTCTATACTGGGTAATCAATCAATCAATCAATCAATCAATCAATCAATCAATCAATTAAACAGTTGACATATCTTAACAAACCCTGACTACTATACAGCCATAACACGCTCATGCTTCAATACCAGAACAGAGCGTAAATTTATCAAAATCCTTATTTAGCAATTTTAATACAGAGGGTCCCCAACGTTTCTCACCTCTTAATATTTTGAAATTAATGGTATAAACTTAAGATAATTACATTTATTTTTCAAGTGTCAGATTGATGATTATTCCTTCATATTTTCAATCAAATGCATGGTCTGGTGCATGGTCTAGGTTATTTAAACACTTTGTACTATGGTCTATCTTATATATCGACGGTTCCAAGTAATAACATTGTAACATGTATGTATATATATATATATATATATATATATATATATATATATATATATATATTGTCACATATACCGTTGAGGAGCATCATAAAATAATAAATTAATATACTTTTGGGAAGTTTCTTATTTCATAAGGATAAATATTCTTTAACTTAAGTCAACATTGCTGGTTCAGAGAGCAGAAAGATGTTGCAAGGACATCTTGTCGCCGTTAGCACCCTGCCCCTACCAACTCCATAGGCTCGACGCCGCTGACGGCGACGTGATTCCATTCTTCCTCCTACAACGGCCGACACATCCCCTAAGGTAAGAACTCCGTCATGTAGGGACCTGTATCAACATTACATAACCTGTAGTACTTCAACTCAACACCCACGGGTGTAACATGTAATCATAAAGTCAAATAATTAATAAATGCATCTGCCAAGCGAGTAAAGTATTTTCCATCAGACCTCTCACACTACTCACCTCCACGTCACGAAATTGGTCGTGACAATATATACATTAAACTACATTAAACTGCCGCATAAACGCGCCATGCTTGTTTACCGCTTGAGCTTCATATCAGGTTTTTATGTAAACGAGTATGTATAGAAACGCAATCATTATTTTAACGTTCTATTTTTGTACAATAAAGCGATAAATAAAATAATAAGGGTATCTTCGGTTTGCTATATAACCTCAAGTTCATCATTTTTATCCTCTAGCACTATTTTACAGGACTTCTTTGTTCATCTTTCCATTTTGAAATGCACTGAATGTGATATAGTCTTAATTATTTAACAATTTAGCATTTTCATAAAAATTTGAATGAAAATTAACATACCAACTGAATAGGTACATCAATGTGAATTTTGTTTTCCTTACATATATGCTAATATAAGAATACTAATTAAAATTTTTAGAGAAATAAAAGAAAAGTTATAATGCTGCAGTATGTGTAGCCTGTCTTGATCTGCATAAAGTTCCAGCTACCTCAGAGAGTTAGGTGAGTTTTTTTACTACAAAATGAAGTGTTCAACCTATAACTTTACAGTTTAAACTTTGGCCGAACATTAAAGGTACTGCTAGGTATGTAATTAAACAGTAGGACAAAAGGTAAAACCGTTCCTGGTACTACTTTTTAGAAGTTAATTAATATGCACAGCGTACAATTGGTAAATGTGTAATTAATTGTAGCTATTTGGTGATATTTGATTGAAGGAGCTTTACCACACATTTATTATGTATAGAATGACGATGAAATAATGGTGATAGCTCATCAGAGTGTATATAATATCCTATTTTAGATAAAATGTGGAGTTCTGGTATGGCTCTTTTCTCTTGGTTGGACGACAGCCTGGCGCACTTGCGAGAATAGACAATAGGGCCTAATACCTTTAGAATATTAGAGGCAGAGCCTGTCCTCCAGACAGTGAAATGCCTGAACTAGCGTGTGAAGCGTGCTCACAATACAGTTAGGATTCATTAAACTTAAGACACAGTTTCACTTGAAGTTATGGCAAAGTTAGTCCCATTATTAGAAAAATCTAGCAAATAAAATGTTAGAGAAATGACGTCAAGCCAGCCTATGAGAAAGGCTGATAGAAATAGGGCGCGAAATATCATGTAGGTTTCTGGCATCAGCGTCAGGCCTGTATTTGATATATAAGGAAGAAATCGCCGCGCAGGAGGCAATCACTATCTCACTACAACTACTACGAGGACTACTCTTTTTGCATTCGCAGATGAATTTCGAATGCATTCCAGTTCGGTGTTACGTCAGGCAGACCGTGACAAGACCGACCTAAAGTTTGCACTACAAATGTAAGTCTATACTTGCCTTAATGCGTTAAGCATAGAAGAGAAAATTTTATTTATATAGGCTAGAGATATTAGCCTTTATCATTAAGACGAGCTAAACCAAACAAAAAATGTTCTAGCTCAAAAAAATTGTGTTTTGAGATACAATGTTGCTGCTTGGGACCATCGGAATGTTCAATAATATTTAGGTTCCGAGAGTTTTCTGGTCAATCGCATTTTCTAGGTCCTTTAGAAGTGCTAATCCAGCTTTTATCAATATTTTGCAAAACACAGACGGTCTCCAATATTCTTTCATTGATTCCTTTTAACCACCTCTTCTACAAATGCTCCAACACTTCTATACCTTCCTGAAGGAGGAATTTTCTAACTACTACAAACCACTAGTTTACAGCTTCCATGATTTCATTAATTTGATAAAGATTTCCTTCATCGAAGGTTGTTTTAGTATGGGAACACCCGACGTCACTGGGGAAGTTAGTAGAACGTTTCAGCAATTCAAATAATTTGCAGCCGTTGCAACACAAGATATATGGCTTGAATTACAGTCTTGAAAAAAGAGCATATCTCTTTTCAGAGTACTGCGAGTTATTTGGACAGCATGACATTGTCTGCTGAGGCTGCACTCTGCAATTCTTAGTGAGTGAAGATCCCTTATGTTTCTAATCCTTACTTTGCAATGTTGTTTCAGGATCAAAATAATGTACCTATGGTTCATCCAAAGCCACAAATATGTAAACGTTCTCTTTGTCTGCCTAAAAATGCTTTAAATATTGTTACAAATGTTGATTTTCAACCGTTTTGAGAGCTGCAACATCGAGATATTGAAGTAGATTTTTTAATCTATAATTAAAACATGATATACTTCTTGGCACAAGATTTCTGCTTGAGCTATTATGATTATGATAGTCACTTGTCGTTCTTGCAACACCAATCGTGCATTTTGTCTTATTGTTTTATAATAATGTTCCAAAGACCCATTCACAGGAACTTGTACCACATCTAAACTGACAACAGCATCTGTTTACCATATCATAAGACGTAGCACATTCCTGTAAATTTACTGGCATGTCTTAATAAGTTTCTTCTCTTAATTTACAAATATTTAATGACAGCTCTTTGCTCGAAACGGTATATTTCTTATCATTTCAATAGCTGCTGTGGAGTAACCCAATAACGCATTAACTTCAAATGGCATACAAACGTTTATTATATTTCAGGGATTATAGAACCATTAAATAAAACATTGTGATCAACTATAAATGTGTCATAGGTGAAACATAAGTACAACCCTTGTACAACTTCAGAAATGAGCACACTTCACGTACGGTAGCGCACCCGCATATTTGATTACCCATGCAAGCAAGTACTTAAAGTGGAAATTTGCTGATCGGTGAACAGGCAGCTCACCTAATTTCTATTTAAGGGGACTCTTCAGGCCATTGGTGTATTCGTTTCCGGAGAATGATTAGGAAATTGTAAGCAACGATCTCCTTATTTTGGAAGTTAGGAAATATAAACAATAAGAACTTAAGCCATTGCATTTTTCTAGGGAAAGGGAAGGATTTAGGGGTAATTTCACCAAAGTTGCCAAACATGCTTAGAAAATGATGATCTGCAATATAAGCTTTCACCTAGATGAAGTAAGTGAACTATTACGGGAAAAAATAGCACTCATAAAAGGAAACTATTGTAATAAAATCAATATTTAAACAAGTTATGTAATAAACTACAAAACATATTCAAATGCGTTACATTTATGAGTAAATGTAACGCATGGAATGCCAGTGATGGAAGTTACTTAAAGTAAAGTCAAATGAAAATGTAAATATATTAAAGAAACATATAACATGTAAAAAATAAGGCTATGATGGCCTTTAGTCTGTTTTCTTAAAACATGCATTTCGCTTTTTCTGTCAGTAAATAAACTTCAGTTTTATGACCCCTGTTCTCTTGACGCGAAAATACATGCCAAGTGTGCGATATGTTCTACAACAACAAAAATAAAATAGATAGACCTTACTCCCGAAAATACAACGCTGGAAGACGTAAACAGCTTGAACATACATTAGCTCCGTTCTGGTTTTCTTCAAGAGCTGGACAAACACACTTTCTTAACGGTTCCGAAATACCTTTCTCCTTGCTTCACTCCTCCCCCTGTTTTTACTGTTGGCAGGCTATTACCATCTCCAGCAGATGTCTGCACAGAACTTACAACAGATTATCTGAACTGTTGTCTTCCTTCTCTATCAGTATTGCTTCTTCTCACTTTGCATAGATGTAGTTGCTAGTTAGGAGTAGACGTGGCAATACATGGGGAACATGTGACTTTTATTCGGTTAGCATTCGGCGAAATAAATAAAAAACGACTGCAAATCAAACCCCAATACTTGCAGCATCAGGAGTGCATTAACTTCATTGACACCATCTTTAACAAGTGCAAGGCTCCACAGGACCGTACGTGCTTTTATAATACAATACGTTTGTATGATTTAATGCAAGATATTAGAATATATATTTCTTATGAAATATAACAATAAAAAGTAAAATAAAAAATAGATAGAAATCCATTATGAATGGACACATAGCTCAATTCACTCAAATTGTCTCCCCTACCCTATCCCCAGTTATCAGCCTTTTCAGATCTGAGCTGTCTCATTTTCATCAGAAATTTACTCAGCCTCTCTTCTTCTTGCCTACCAGCACAGTCCAGGTAATTGCAGGCATAAAAAATTGTGGTAGATACTTTTTCTTCCGTGTTTTATATTCAGCCAGTATATGCATCAATGCTTCTCCCTCCTGATAGATGGGGCAAACTCTCCGCTCATGGCCTTCGGTGACTTTAATCCGCTGCCATTCCTCTAGTTTGAGTCACGCGAGTCCTGTCTAGTGAGTTTGGCCCGTCGTCAAAGCCCAAGTCTATAGTAGATGAAGCAGCACTAATAGTAATAGTAGCAATTCTAGTAGTAGTGAAGTTTCATTGTGATAAGTTTACAACTACACAAACAATTACAACTGTCGCATGAGCCTTGAGGCCGTACATGCTGATACCGTCTGTTTAACATAGCATTTGCTATGAGCGGTTTGTATACACATATAAATGGTAAACAAAGAACTCTGGGACAATATAACTACAATAACAAGAACTAGAGAAGCAGAAATAGATAAAACACTTAAATAGTCACACGTTTTTGATGCACCTTACCCCTGCATCGGTTTCCTTTCTTCCTCTACTCTAGCTATTAAACTCGTTTTTACGATTCTTCCCCAAAAATATTTCAGGCATATACGTTGCAATTTCAGAAGATGTGGTGGTAAATATTTCAAAATTAAAAACTCTGTTTCCTTGTATTCTGTCAGAATGTACATCCAAGCAACGCTTTCTTCATACAGCGGGAAAATTCTTTCAACGGAACTACTTAACTACTTTTACAGGTTTTCCAAGCATCTAATTTGTATACCAGAGACCACTTCTGACTTCTCACTCCCAGACACCTACACATCCCTTACTCCAATCCTAAACTATTTGAGACTGCAGGTTAGGCGATAACCTTTCTGCGCATTGTACCTCAATACTTTGCCTATTGATATTAGGAAATGAACTATGAACTATTAACTATCTTCCGTCCATTACACTTAATGTTCAATCCGCTTAAGCAACAAAGCCTTTAGTAATGTTGCAAACATGGCATTACATGCCTGAAGCGTCTTTTACGTTTTTTTTTTTTTTTTTTTTTTTTTTAATATATAAGCTGGTCTCAGTTGATGTGTGCTCATCAATTTGGCAAATTTGGGTTTCAGGTATGAATTAGCCTGTTTGGCAAGTCGTGTGAAGTAACAACTCGTTTTCTTAACCCGACAATATGCAGCAAATAGTTGACTGATATACTATATACAAAAATGTATTGTAATGGAGCTGTGACAGAAAATGTGTGTCGCCGCGAAAGAATTATAAAAGTAACAGCAAACTGAATATTTTGAGATGTATACGAGAGTGGTTTGAAAAGTAATTTGGTTCGCATAATAATAGAGGGCAACAACTGATATGTGGTTACTAAGCTTTGTTTCTATGAATCAAGCTTCTATGATCACAAGTCATTCAGGTGTCAATTCATAACTGAGCAGATATTTCAATAAATGCGTTTTAAGTGGCAGTGAAAAATGGGTCAGACTGGAGTTCATGGTACCGTTCAATTCTTTTTCCTGGAAGGGAAAACAGCAAGGGAAATTCATTTTAGGATTTTTCCTGCATTGGGTAACACTTTCCTTTCCTATGAAACCGCTGGACTTTAGGTAAATGAGTTCAAGAGTGGCAGACATGCATCGAAGACACACCACGGCCTGCAGCTCCAAAATGAACTGTGAGGCTAGAAATGATCCAGAAAGTCCATGATATTATTTTGGCAGACAGACAAGTGATAAGTGCGCGAGTTAGCAGAGGCCACGAGCATCTCAACTGAGCGAGTTCATTTAATTTTGCATCTTAAATTAAGCACGAAAAAATTTACAATGATGGATGCCCGTTTCCTCACTCCGAAGCAAAACCAAAATCGCGTATGAAACAAAAACCCAACTGATTTTACGACTATGGACGAAATGTGGATTCTTTACTTTATTATTGTTTTATTTTTTTAAATGTGTATTCTGCAATGCTTATATCCTGATAACTAGAGGCTATAGAATATCAAACTGACATATCAAATTGACCAAATTTGTCCTGAGCTTCCGCATCCATCGTATTCCCCTGATCTCGCTCCCTTGGATTGTCATCTATTCCGAAGCGCAACATTTCCTTGCAGGACACCAAATAAAGTAAATTGAAGAAGTCATACAAGAAGTAAACAAGTATTTTGAGGACATCGAAGAATGTTTAATATCAAACCAGTTTCTTGACTCTGTTAGAAATATAAATTAGATGTCATTTTTCTACACAATCTCATACTCCTTGTTAATATATTTCTTACACTGTTGTCCTAAATTTTTTTCTTTGGACTAAACACCATTTCCAAATTTTCTGCTCTCAGGGGTGCCATCAAAAGGGAAAAGTTATGGACCGTATGGGAAATTATGTAAAATTTTAAATCAAAATCTTTGATTAGTGTCAACGGTTAAACAGCTATAGGAGGGCGCGCGTAATCATGAAAAAAAAGCACGCCTTTAGGTAAAAGTTCCTGTGACGGTTATACATTACTGGCATCAGTTCCTCTAACATTGCGCGTATTAGGCACTATTTACTGTTAATTAATCCTTTTCCTAATAGTGCTTCAAAATTGGTATTTTTATATTCCAGAATACAGACAACAGAACCTTCCTCGGGTAGGGTTGGAACCTGGACATGACTGCAGAGAATACATGAGACTACCTCTTTCTTGGTATTGCCAAGAAAGAAAGAAAGAAATAGAAAAAAAACTGTGGAAATTTGCTCACGAATAATTTTCCATCACCTTGCACACAACAAAAGATAGGCCCCATTCACAATGAAAATTAAACGTAAACATAATAAAGTAAGACGCAATATGTTAACTTAGTAGTATGTAGGCATTCACAATGAAAGACGCAAACGTACGTATTAGCCAAGCAAAAATAAGAACAAGAGAAGATCAACAAACTGATTGAAAATGGCAGCTTCTGAGCAGACGACGGTAGCTTTTATGCATATGCAAAGTGCAACAATTAATTTTCTTGCAGTAATATGAGCAAGGATAACTTTCTTATAATAACATTAATCTTTTGTCCATTGATGCCATTCTGTCTACAGAGTCACTGATCTTCAGCTCTCTCTACCATAAATTGCCCTTGCACGGAGCACGGAAATCAAGTGCAACTGCTGCAAATCCCGAACGGTAGCGGAGAGAGCCGAACTACTGTGACAGTACAAATGTTGCTTATATTATTATTTATTTATTTATTATTTTTTTTGGTTAAACATAATGTAACCAATGCATTGTCCTCCGTAAGTTTTAAATATGAATTGACAGAGGATTGTTAAGCTGATAAAATATTGTAACGGTGATAAATCTGCTATTATTGCAATTGGAAATATTTATACATACACACTCACATTAACCTAACGCTAACCTTGGGTAAATCCCTGAAACCTATGGACCCAGTGGTTTTCGTAAATATAAATTAATATGTGCGGGTAAACTTATCACTGTAATGGTGGGGAACCTCTTTTCATTGCAGCAGAAAAAAATTCATAAACATAAATTTATAACATTCTGTGCGTGGTATTATTCGCTTGAAAGTCTTATTATCTAGCTATATCTGTGGAACTCACTACTTTCGGCTCTCTCCGCCGTGGCTCAGGACTTTTACCAGCAAGCAGCAAGAATTGAATTTGATTTTCGTGCTCCGTGTATGGATAAATTCTACCATAGACCTCTGCATCAGATCAGCTGTGTTATGATTAGCTAATTTCTTAAGTTTAAGTTAGACGTAGACGCTAAACCTTGGCCTTTGCAATTGTATGTTTATTTTTATGTTTACGCGATTCATTGTGAATGGTTGCATTGCAATACGTAGCACCCAGCTTTTACTAATTTTCATTGTGAATGGAGCCATACTGCAGAACCTCCGTGACAATGATATATGCGGATTCGATGCTAGCATCCAGTACCCCAGTCAGAACTTCTAAGAAATGCCCCTATTTTCAAGCACAATGAAGTCGGCCTGACCACCTTCTCAGCAGTGACTACGTGCTGGGACGACCAGAGCATAACTCATTGCAGAGAGAATGTATAATGCTATGGTAAAGTCTATTCTTCTATATGGAAGTTCAAAATATGGAAGGGGACAGCTGAACATGTAAAAAAATTCAAATCGATTTTTGGAAAATGGTCCTCGGACCCTTCAAAAAATGTCAAACAGTGGGATCACGAAAGAGGTGGGTTACTATACGGTTAATAGTAAAACAAGGACGGTAAAATACTGGCATTAGCATAATTAAGGAAGACCAGTCCACAGTTTGCGCTAAATGGTATAGACACCAGATACAAAATGTAACACCAAATTTTATGGGCTACAGAGGTGGAAAGAGGGCTCAAAGGAATTGGTCTGGATTTAGTATGGCACCGAGGGAATACAATTAAAATGCATGGAAGAAGGTTAGAACAAGGCTAGAACATATCGGCAGGCAGGAAATCGAGGCAGAATGTAACAAAAAAGTCTTCTTGAGAATACTAAATGAAATAGGTAAAGAGATAAGGAGAAAGACAAGATCAGGTATTGTCTGGATTAGACTGGGAGTTGGAAAAAGAATTGATAGTTCTAGTAGGAGAATCTTCCTATTTTGTAGAGTGGATGATGAATTGGTGCAAATTCTGTTCGAATTCCACGGGGAACACCTAAGAAAAACGTTGCTTCCATAAAAAGATATAATTCAATTAGAGGACGGTTGGCATGTTGGGACCTATTTGCGGATCACACCATTTGGTTGAAAAAAAGCATTTTATTCGCCAAAGTGCACAAAGCTAGAAGCAATTTTAATTTCTGGCTAGAATGAAATAGCTAGTGTAATTGTCAATATAATATAAATTGTTTCTACTTATATATCTGGAAATACCATTCTTCCCATGTTGCTTCCATAAAAAGATATAATTCAATTAGAGGACGGTTGGCATGCTGGGATCTATTTGCGGATCACACCATTTGGTTGAAAAAAAAAGCATTTTATTCGCCAAAGTGCACAAAGCTAGAAGCAATTTTAATTTCTGGCTAGAATGAAATAGCTAGTGTAATTGTCAATATAATATAAATTGTTTCTACTTATATATCTGCAAATACCATTCTTCCCATGTTTTAAGTTTTAATTTATTAATTATTTGTTGTGTATTTTCAGTATTTTTCCTCTGTCTAACTGTGCGTCATTTTTTAGCATGTATGGTCGTCAAACCGTTAAAAAAATATATTTTAATATGCATATAGACTTTTATAATAATAAAGATACACCTACTACTCATCATGGATTGAAGTTCGCTCATTATTAAACCCATCCGTGCTGTCTTCCCTCTCCGATTCAGACATCTTCATACTGTTGCAGCATTCTTTTGTGAATTTTACACTCTCAGACCAGAAGTATGATGGCTGCTCGTTGCTCCCGCATAGTGTAAACACATAATAGCCCCGCATTGTTACACCTCCGATTAAGCATGTGCTATTAGTTTCATGACATATTCTCAATTTGGTATTACTTTTAAAAGGTTCTTGTATGCGTCTACATGCATTTTTATACCCTTTGCTCCTTAAAGAAGACCTGTCGATTCGCTGTCTAGACGTGCTAGATAAAGAAAAGTTATCAGCAGCCTCTCCAAAAAGACAGCTTATTGACGGCGATTTGCTGCGGAAAAAAATCTCCGCATAAACAAGTTATCAAGGTCCAATATGCAGAGCACGATAAGAGTGTTGGAGATTGTGGCACAAATTCTCGAAGGTGCACACAGAGTAGTGAGTAATACAGTGTTTATAAATAAATTATAATATTTGCATCATTTCAAGTTACACTTTCCTCTTCATTTAGGCATTATTTTACCCGAATGTAATGAACAACGCGAACATAGACCATTAATTTAACAATTCAATACAATATACGGAAATGTTTTTCGAAGATAATCCAGTAAGCCAATTATTATTATTATTATTATTATTATTATTATTAATCTCCTCTCTCACACATGTCTGTCCTTCAAAATGGGTTACGAGAAACTTGTTTAAACTCATTTTGGTTAATACTTATTATCATTTGATGCATATTTTGCTTTACACTTTCCAGGTCAGACGAATTATTTCTGTATGTTTTATTTTTAACATTTGCCAGAAAATAACTGTCACAACTTAAAAGGATCTTGAAGGTCATAACCGAGAACTTATTATTCTGAGATCTAACACTCAAAACAAGCTAGCTATTCAGAAATCGTGTCATTTAGCATAAAATAATTATATAAATGTTCTCTTTCCTTTCAAGTTTGCAAAAAAAAAAAAAAAATAGATTTAATAAGTTCATTTACATATCTCTTACAGATAAACGCTCCTTCAAAAATATAGGTCCCATAATACACATCAAGCGTATTTCAGATTCAAATTTGTTATTTTAAAAAATATTTGAATGAGCACTAATACAGTATCTACTTTTAAGTATTAATATTAAACCAAGCTTTGTCAGTAAATAGGTTCAGCTGCAGATCAAGAAGTCCATGATTCACCAGTCTGTTAAACCAATTATAAAACTAAGCTTTTTCCGAAAATTCATAGATTTAACTTGCTATACCACCTAATTATAGGAGGGCGGAAATGTAGAAGGTGGGTTACTTTCTATGCACTGGTTTTAGAAACCCCAAATTAAGTTTATCGTCTCAAAGATTTCTGGACAGGCTTTTCTAAGCAATGACTCATTTCACCAAATATTTCCTCTGTCAGAAAACTTTTCATTTTTCTAACTTATTTATAAATAAAATACTTCCATGTCGCACTTTTATCATTCAATTGAAAACTGCTAATTTAGAGGGAATTTGTAATCTGGAATATTTAAGACACAGTTAAAGAAATATTTTACACCCTCTATTTAGAAATGTGTTTTAATTTTGTTATTTGTGATTATATACCAACTAACAGTCACAGAGCAAAGTGCGAAATGAAAGTACGTACACACCTGCAGAGCCTGGCTGTAGCTGACTAACTCGTTCTCAGCAACAGCGGTGAGAACTGGATAAGCTAACAAAAGAATTCCTGTATGATCTCTCACTTGTGGACGACAATGTGTTAAAAATTACGTAAAGTATAAGTAATTTTTATAACGTTTATATATATGAACTTTACAATCTTTTAAATAATTTAAAAGTAATAAATCGCCAGAATCGGGAAATTATTACTATGGAGCTAATAAATATTTACCAAACTCCATTAGCAAGAGCATTATATTTATCAGCGCCTGTTGGTTGACTGCTTCGCTTATACACGGCGTCTCTGAATCGCCGCATTATTTCTTTAGTTGTACCCTCATGCACTTTCATGGCACGCACGTCATATTGGTTGCATCTTGCAGGAGTTTAGGGATATTCATGATATTAATGTAATGTTTCATTCTTTCTTTTGATTTTCTCTTCTATTTCTATTATTGAATAAACTACAAAACGATCCACAACAATTAATATATGCATATTTTCTCCTCTATTTGTGTTCCTATATGAAGTACAAATTACTTTATTTGTTAGTCATTATGATGCTGATTTTAGTGTTAGTCCCGTGAGTAAAATGTTTACGCAATGACAGTGAAACAAAGGGAATATTTTTTTAAAATAAAATACACATGAACATGTACAAAATATCTGTAGCACGTTATCAGTTATCAGGTATTGCCGGTTGTTAAATCAGTTGATGCTTTTACCGACCTATATGGCATAATTTGGATTGCTTATTACGGTAAATTATGCCATTTTGGGACATTGTGCATAGCATGATGCCTAATTGTAGCTGTATTTAAAAACAGGAAAGATGGAATTGGAAAAACTTCCAAAGAATTAGTTTGCTTAATTTAGGATATCAATGTTATGCTAGGAGTTAACAAGAAGATTGAATGCTATATCAGGCTAATTATTACAAATGAACATTATTTTAGAAAAAAAAAGGTTTTGTTTAGACTGCAGCTTTAGTTATTTCAAAACATAGATAATGTAATAAACCCATATTTACAGGGATATATATATATATATATATATATATATATAGACTACACTAAAACATTTGACAAAGTCAGCAGGCATAATTTGTGTAAAATTATCGACATAAAGGAATCCTACAACTAAAAACCTAGCAGGAGGAAACAAATATGCATTTAGCAAATGTAGGGCACAGAAGTAGAAAAGTGGCTGTTAGCACATTACAAAATGGATATAAATCTTATTTTTAAAATATAATAAACATTTTCCGACAGTAAATTGATTATTTGTAGTCAATGTAGTTATAATTCCACAGACAGAAGATTACCTACAGAGATCAATTCATTAATTATAATTAATAAGAAAATAGTATATCTCCAATGAAAGCCCATTGACTCATAAAATTCTGTGCATTGCCCCCCCCCACTCGCAATGTGGTATTATAGCAGACTTCTGAGGCCGGGATGCCATAGGGCGCCACTATGTTGTCCCAGCTGAGATGGTGAGAAGATTATATGGTTATGGGGCAAAGGAGGGTCCTTTAACCTAAGAAAGAATTAAAAAAATTATTAATGGCGCAATTGAGTTTGAAGTCCTTAGCGTCTTAAATCTATTAGGTATTCACCTTCTGAGGGTAAGGAAAAACTCAAAAAAACATACTCAGGCAGCATGTCCTGACTGGGAATAAAATTCAGGACCTACGTATCAGCAGACTACGGCGGCATTCATAGCAAAAATATAAAACGTATAAATTTGAAAACTAAAATACAAATATTCAACAAAAGTAAAATGTTAATTGTAGGACTGGTTAGAGATTTTAAATAGCTTGTCTATGTTTCAAGTTTAAATGGTTATAAAGATTTTGATTTAAATTTAAAAATCTTAAATGTACATGCAGATAGGTTAAAATAAATTTATAACACAATTTTAAGGTTTCATAAAGTATGGTGGTCCCCACATTCCTTTATTTACCCCAAAACATCAACAACGAATAGCAAAGATAAACTTTTAAGATCAATTTTGTGATATACAGGATCTTGCTGAATGAGAGAGACATTAGACAACAATTAATGATCTAAAATTTGATAGACAAACTAAAAAAAGCAATGAATGAATAGTAATTTATTCCCTAAACGAAAATTTAAATATAGAGAGAGGGGAAAGAGAGAAAGAGGACAACTATAGAAAAGGTGAAGGAAGCGGAGTTCTTGAAGCTGAAATAACCAAACATGACTAATCCTTGAAAATGAAGTTGCCTATTTTAAAAAAGTTACTACAATGTAGATCACACATAACTGACAGTCACAGAATATTAATCAGATATAACATCATTCTAAGCTAAATCGGCCAGTGGTGCATGCTTGAGAACTATATAAACAAATACTAGAGGGTAAGTTCTTCAGAAGGAATACGGTGTATCTAAAACACACACTGGAAGCCAGCAATGTGGGGAACCACGCAGCCTCCTAGGAGTGGAAGGCTCAATGGGGCTCACCTGAGAGCGGTCACCCACAGGCTGATCGCGCGAAACATAATACATGCATAAATGTATAAGGCGCTCAGAGACCATAAGACTGTAAGTAGGCAAATTTCCCATGTGGCGTCCAACTTACACATGCTAATTATAAACTATTGAGGACGTTCCATTAGTTCTTACTCCTGAACAGCTGTACTGTCGAGAATGAAATTTATTATATGCCTTAATTTACGCTATATTTGATTTTTGCACAGTTATAAAAAATGAATTTTCACGTTTCCCCTGGAAGACACTCATCCCTTTACACCAAAAAATACTTTGCTAGAATTACAAACGAAGCAATAAGATAACAGAATAGTCAGTCCTGGAAGCAATAACAACTCTCTCTTGCAACTTGGTATTCACAGACACATACAGTATTTTATCTACGCCTCACAATACATGCGGCAAGGTTGCCTCAAATAATCTTACAGATTTCCTTGCGGTATGCAGGTTAACTTCTGGGGCACGTAGTCCCCTTCGCTCTTTGCCGAACCTTTGACAATGTTTGAGAGCTACAGCAAATCTCTTGAGCCTTTCCCGGAGAATTCCTAAGACAGAATTTATCCCAAAGTCGATTACATTGCAGGGAACTGTAGACTGAATTTGTGCTATCAATTCGCCTGAAAGATGTTGTATATAGGTAATATATCTAGTTCAAACAAAATTATCAAATTAATTACAGATAAATGTTGCATAACGCATCCATAAATTCTTAATAATGCAAAATATATTTTAAATTTTAAAATGAACCAACACGAGTAATAGAACACTATCTTTTTAAATCTCATAAGAGCAATATACAAAATGCCCACAGGTAGAAGGCTTTATGTTCAAAAAATATAAATTTAATTTTTTTTTTATAATTCGAGGTTAGAAAACAATCTACATCAAATGGTGGAGAGAACATTTTGTCAGAACTTCCCTTGTATTAGAAAGCACTCATACAGTGCATGGGGGTATGGGAGGGGCAACGCACTTATTTCATACCTTTCAGCTACGTTTGTTTGTATGGCAGGACCAATCATATCCCGTACTCTACAATATGATTTCAGTGAAATATTGACTTTCATTGCGCAGTAAATTAAAAACCTGAAATAAATTCTCTAAAAAGTCAAAAGAGTCAAAATTCTCTCCTACACCTTTAGATGCTCCAGTGATAAGTGCATTGTCTCAAAGTTCCATTTAAGCCTTTTTCTATAATGGTGGGAGAAAAAGGATATAATGTGGAAAGGTATGATTTTGAAATGTTGAAATTACCTGTAACTGCAAGAATTAGGATACTTAATGCACTTTATTTCACCACTTTGTTCAAGCATATTATGCTTCAAATATTTGTTCGTAATTCATGTAATTACCTGTAAGCATAACATTTCGTAAAACCTGCTCTGTGCTGAAATATTGAATTACACTGTATAAGTTCATAGCAAATAAATAGACTGCTTTTAAAATGTATTTTATATTAGTTTTAAAGTTTCTATAATCATGAAAATAGAGGCTGGGACTCAAAGCATTTGTGCAATATATACGAGAGCTGTTCAATAAAGAATGGTCATAATTTTTAGAACAATATACTTTTACTTACTCTTATTATGTTGATGACTAATATCAAAATAATGTCCGCTGGATATAATTCACATGTCCCCGCTTTTCCATCAGTCTTCAAGGACATGCTGGAAACAATTTTTGATGGATCTTTCAGAATCGCCTCCGCGGTCTTCACCGCTGCTTCTGGTGATGGAAAAAGCTTCTCGCTGAGATGTTTTTTCAATTTGGGGAAAAAGAGAAAGACAAACGCTGCTAAATGTGGAATATAGGGAGGGTATGAGACGCACTTCACATTCATTTTGTGAGATATTCAGGTGGTGCAACTTTGGCGATGTGCAGTACCCAGATGCACGGGAATGTGGCATTTTCCTTGTAATATGGCCTTATAAAGTTTTTCAGGACCTCTGCAGTATTGCTCAGTTACAGCTACCTTCAATATCGAAAAATGAGATGACTATAGTTGCATAGCGTTCCCTGCAGAAGCAACCAATTTTGCTTTTATTGGTGATGGTGGAAATTTCTACAAAGAGTTTTGCTGTTCACTCTCAAGATCGAAATGATGTAGACTTTGAGAAACCCGCATCTTCCTATAACATCATCTTCAACTGCATGCAAGCCTGCACGCAAACATCCTTTTGTTCGGAAATCAGCGGTCTTGGAACCCACGGTGCACAAACTCGTCTCGTGTGCAAATTCAGAGTTATCAACATGTGTGCGGCATCCAGCGTAATATTCATAATTTCTGAAAGTGTTTTCTTGTGTTATTCGACGATTTTATCTCACAATGATAGGAGCGGTTTTAATGCTTTTTTGTTATGTTATGTTTTGTTTTGTTTTCCGATAGAGCACAAACTGGAGCATCGAGTGATTCTTTGAAAGTGATTGCATATTGTTCGTCGCGTGTTACTTCCATTTTGCTGTGGGCGAAACTGAACATGTCTCATCTTGCACGCTTCTCACCGGTAGAAACCGGAAGTGACAATAATGAAACTAGTACCGCATGTATATCATGCATTAAGCTAAAATAATTATTGTAAATTAAATTGTTGTGTGAGAAATTATGCCTGTAAAAAAGTATGACCATTAATTGAACGGCTCACGTATGACTTATCTAATAATTATATCTCTCAGTATTTTGTAACAATAAATAGGTAAGCATTTATATGAATGAAATCTATTTTATATGATATTATAAATGAGGTATTATAAATAAATATTGAACATAAAGTCACTAATTATCATAATACAAGGTACATTTGACTCGTTCCATTTTTATTACTTTGCTATAGTTTTATGAATTTTGTGACATTAATTTTTGTTATTTGATGTCATATACACAAAAATAGACCTATTTTAGCAATGAAATGTTGTATGAATTACAAACGATTCAATTATGGAATTTGAAACAGTTCAAAGCATTAAGGTTAATCATTTTTATAAGTACAGCAGACATTTAATATCACAAATTTTGCCTCCAGTTGTTTCACTTTTATTCATGTAGTCATTGTTATTTTAAAAAAAATGATACTAAATCTCCCTCCCCCCAAAATTAGTCACATTTCCTCAACGGTGTTGTTCGCTCTAGAAACGCAACTGAAGAACTAGGTATGCCCAAAGCATTGGACTAGAGATGAGCACAAAGCATATGAAACGGCTTGTAGCTTTGGGTGCTGTTAAGAGTTGGGCATGCATTCGGCAAGTGTAGGAAATATTTCAAGAATCTGAAAGTTTGTTGAAATACATCGGAATACTATTGTGCAGTTTATGTGGCCAGAGGAGCGTAATATTCAAACAATGGGAGAAATGAAGAATATTAGAGATGATCTGCGGCAAGACATTTATGAACATCTGCTTCGGGCTACCAAAAAGGATATCCTGTCAAGAGAGGCATGATAAAGGAAACTGGTGAGAAATATGCCATATAGTCTTTCCAACATCAAGTCACATTCACAGTAGATGAACTTGTGCCATAGTTGTGGAGGCCTTGGCAGATCCTCCTGTGGAGACATTGAGTAAGTTCTGCTGACCGTGCAACAATGTTAATGTTTTGAATGTTTCAGATTTGATAACTGAATCGTTTGTAATTCAAAAAATATTTAATTGCTAAAATTTAATAAAACTTTTGTGTATATGACATTAAATAACCAAAAATTTGATGTGACAAAATTCATAAAACTATAGCAATTTAACAAAATGGAACAAATCAATTGTACCTTGTATTATGATAATTAGTGCTCTTTACGTTCATTCTTTATTTGTAATACCTCTTTTATAATATCGTATAAAATAGATTTATTTCACGTAAATATTACGGCATACTTCCTCTCTACTCCTGCGCATGCGCATTCCTATCCGACAAGTGGTTCCATCTCCAGGCGCGATTGGGACTTACTTTCTGGATGGCCCTCGTACTTACCTACTTATAGTTATAGAATACTGAGAGATATTAAAATTAATTATGGTCATACGTTTTATACATAATTTCTCGCACAACAATTTAATTTACAATATTTTGCTAGCTTAATGCGTAATATATATGCGGTACTAGTTTCATTGTGGTCACTTCCTGTTCCCGTTTATGAGAAATGTGCAAGATGAGATATGTTCAGTTTCGCCCACAACAAAATGGAAGTAACACGCGACGAATAATATGCCATCGCTTTCAAAGAAGGTGGACCTGACGCCCCAGTTTGTGTTCTAACGGTAGAAAGCATTAAAACCGATTGGTTAATTAACATTAAAGTTATTCATATTTATAAGTACAGCTCACATTTTTATCAGAACTCCTTCAAAATTCATTCATTCATGGCCATTTAACTTCTTCTCTAAAAATTACGGTTATTATTTTGGGAAAGGAGAGTATTATATTATTCTTGGTATTACTTTGATCGTAATCGAGTGTCTTTCGTTCATTAGATACCAAGTTGTGATATTTTCAAAAGAATCCTTATTTAAAAAATAAATTAATGTGGAATCATTTGAAATTATTATGATTATAGAAAATTCGCTTTGCAGTCTACAGTTATATAGCATAAGAAAAAGTAATTCAATCTTTAGATCTTTGACACAAATAGTTTGGATGCAATGTGCACCCAGATCACGAAAAATATCGAAATAAGAGATGCCTAAAACACACACAGACACAGGCACACACATGCACACGCACACAATATAATTAAAAAAAAACAGATCAGATACTTTTTCTTAAAATTGTTGTTGATTAAAAGTTAGCACCAAATTGGTATGACCACTGAATGCCATGCGTAATATAAATGTAAACCGTAATATAATGTTTACACAAGTGTAACAATTATTCAACTAAAACAAAATAAATTTATATATTTTTTGTTATCCACATAGAGGGTCATGGTCGGCCGCGATGTCTGCTGCTTTCTCCGTCCCAGCCTTGCTACTTCATCAATAAAGGGCAGTATTTCAGGGGGGCTGCATACGATCAGCACACCGCTACACCGCCAGGTGTCATCACCCGGACAATATCTCTGAATCAGGTAGTTGCCCAATTGTCCTCACGAGGCTAAATGGATCCCGTTCCAGACCTCACTGGAGTTAGTGAGGTCTGGAGCGAATGTATGCCGGGAATCGAAACATCAGAACTCAGGACATCACAGACCGCAGCTGTCATCGCTGACCGCTATACTAGATCAAGAAGACGGCAATTTTATCTGCTATGTTTTCCCATATTGAGGTATTGAAGCCCTACTTGATGAAATGCGTCTTACATCTTCTGAATCAAACAAATCTCCTATTTTGAACGTGATGATAACACTAACCACCTGTTTTGTCTAGTATTCTTAATCAATAGCTGCTCTATTGTTTTAGTGAAAAACTTAAATATAAATAATTCATAACAGTTATTTCTCTCTTTAGTTGTCGGTCCTGGTGGTGTAGTGGTAACCTACTTGCCTTCTAAACCCAAGATCGCGGGTTTGATCCTGGCCAGGATCGATGAATTTTTTCGGGCGTAAAAATCGTAAGTATGGCTTCCTTCGGAAGGTAAGTAAAGCCGTGGCTCCATATCGTACATTTACGGCACGTAAAAGAACCTCAAGCCTGAAAGAAGAGGACTCTAAGCAAAGTTTGTCCGCCGTTTCATGCCCTGAATTAAATGGACCGCTGATGACCTGAGATGTTAAAGAGCGTCCATAAATAAACTAAATGTATTTAGTTAAATATGCGCTATTTATTTATTTATTTATTTAGACATTCATTTCTTTTGCCTAACAGTGTATCGAGATTATGAAAGAACACGTGATATTTTCCGTTAAAAGTCTGCATTTATAAAGTGGTCATTCAAATAGAAACAGTTTATACAGCAAGAAATATTTATAATGCTGCAAATATTTCCAAAATCTGTTAGCCTTATTAACCAAATTTGAAAACTTAGAAAGACACACTCATTCTTTATAAGAGAAATGTGATCACAAGAACAAACTTAGCCCAAGACTTCAACGTTAACTTATCCTGTTAGTTTAAGGCAAAAAGATTGTTGAATAAGTCTCCGTTCATATAGGAAAGCTCAATGGCCTAAAACGAGGCTTAACTGAGATTGTGTGTTAAATAATCACGGTGAATATGATTAGTGCAATATAAAAACCTACCATAAATAATTTATTAACAACTGCATTTAGCATCTAAGTTCTCGCCATTTTAACGCTCAAATTCATTCATTAAATTCTGCTTTTCTAATGGGAATGATGTTCTGCATAGGTAAAGAAATTAGTCATTGTGTGCAAGAATTGCAGATGAATTTCAGTCAAACATTGAAGTATTCCGTCCCTGTTATGGTATGTAGTGTAGGTCCGCATTGGATGCAGGGCACCATTACATTTTGAAGACACAACAATACAGTCAGTTCTGGAAAGAGGGCTTATTGAAGACTTATTTCCTGAAATAGACTTTGTTTTATGCATGGTCAAGCACCATGCACATGGCCCGAGTAATAGCAATATAACCAAAAACTAAGTAGCAATTCTGCCATGGGCAGATAACAAAAGATACGAACCCCATTGTCAAGCAGAGAATGAAGAATCAAAATGACATCGATTGAAATATGACATAGTGATCAAGAAATAAAACACAACTGGACAAGTCTTGTGGGAAATACACCGAACATACAAAACACTCCAGTTTTCTACTAAAGAACTGCTGTCACAGCATTTGTACTGTCTTGCACAATTAAAAATTTAGTGTAGATAAGTGAAAATGTAACCCACAGGACATTATATAAATGTTGTTTTGACTCATGTGTGCACTTAACTATCCCTGTTCAGGCACTCTTACTATCGATCATATGCATTCACTTTCCACAAATTTTCTATTAAGCTGTAAATATAATTTGCGTATTTTACGAATATTTGAGACTTTCAGTTAAGCGCTTAACGTTCACAGATTTACTGTGAAAATTCATTCAGTGATAAATTTACGTGGGTAGGCAAGCTGTACTGCTTTGTGTTCTGCACAATTGCATCATTTGAACGTGACTGGCATTTTTTTTCACGCTTTTTCATAAACTGTTGCTTTTGCTAAGTAGTTTCATCACCAACTGGAAATTCAGATTTATGTAGTTGGTAAATGTATATTTCCATGGAAATATTTAATTAATCCTTTTGTTCCTTGTTTTTTTCTCAAAATAAACAGAAGCAAGGATATTTTAAAAGTTAAATATCTCAAAACTATGAATAAGTAATTCAATCTGTATACACAGGCTAGATTTGAAATATATTGCAGAGGGATTTGACATTGTCTGTGAAAACTTATAGGTGACAAACTAGAATTTTGCATAGTGGGGTTATACATAAAAATTAGGTATTGTAAAGTATCTGCTCATTATTATCAAGTATTGTCCTGTTTGAAAGAAGTTATCCTAGACGTTTCAGCTAGTTAAATTACTGGAATTTTGTGTAAAATTTCGTATTTCATCTCTATATACCCGCCTTAGTAACTGGGGCTGCAAAAGTTGGCTTGTTAAAAAGCATACTAAATTTTACTTTTAAATAAAGCCAATTTTATTACTGTTGCATACTATGTTGTATAATTGTATGAATATGGTATAATTGTATTGTGACTACCTTCGAGAAAGAAATAATATTTATTAGGAAGTGTTAAAAAACAGCATTATTATCCTAAATACTATATATTGAAGTGCCTAGTCTAAACTCACGTTAAGGCATTAGATATATTTTGGTGACAATTCAATACTTTTTTCTAATATGCATGACCCCATTATTTTTATTGCAAAATTTCAATTGTATATATGTGGGAAAGTTAAATTCCTATAATCCCCTGATTCTTATTATTTTTAAATTTATCACATTCACGCATTATTCTGTCCCTAAATAACAGTTTGTTTTAGTCTAATTTCATTACTTTAATCGGAACGTATATAATCAGACAATATAAAATGCTAACATTAAAAGCACTTGATATTTTAAAGAAACATAATATTAGTAGAAAAGCTGCAGTTCTAATGATAAGATTGGGAATTATTTACATATAGAACAGAAGTACACTAATAGTATTGAACAAAATATCAATTAACTAACATGCACATTAATTTCCCATATAACTTAACATTAAAGCATTCAAGTGAATCAATTAGACCACGGAAAATTTACTCAAGTCCACTCTTTCTATATTTAAAATTGCTGCATAAAAGGTTTACCCTACTACTTATGACTATTTGGTAACTGCATAATAAAAGTTAGACACCCTCACGTTGATGCCTGAAGGAGTTATAGCCTTGGAAGCTTACTGGAAAGAAAACCCCTAGGATGTGCCAGGATAAAGGTAATTGTACAGATTTTTACAATTTCAATACCATTTTTATGCAATGATGAGTGCCAATGTAATAAACAAATTAAATAGGTTTCAACTTTAAGTTTGGAAAATTATGTAACATGTAAATCGGCAAAATATAATTTAAATAAATATAACATTAATGTGCAATGAATTGAATAAAAGATGAATATGCTTATATGTGCGCAAGCATTTAATAAAGTGTTTCTCTTGAGTAATAGGTAAAGATTTTTAATGCAACCCCAAATGCCAAATAAATTTAACACATTGGCTTTCAAAAAGAATTCTCATGCTCATTAAGAAAATTTCAAAAGGCAACTCTATGCCAATATAGCCAAATATACTTTAATATATTACAATAACAGTTTTAAAACATGGGTTCCTCGATCACAGGGCTTACCCTTTGAAGAAGGCTCCGGCCTGTCAATATTATATGGAAATCCGAAAGGAACTATAGCCTCCACAGACCTGGAGAGTACTGTCATTGAGGATAAAGGACGAATCAGTCAGGAAAGGCTCAACAGTTTGCAAATTCAAAGATAAGCTCCTACACGTGCATGTGATGACACCGAATACCTTTTGCCTGGGTTTATATAAGTTATGGAAGAAATTTATAATGGCAGGTATACTATCTGAATATTTCGAAGAGAATTAATGCCTCCACTAGATGAACATAGAGCAGACAACTATTTCACATCCCTTAATCTTGTTTGCCTTCTTGGTACAATAAACGGGGTAAGGAAAGAAATGCCTTTCTGTATTAAATCAAAAGAAGCTTCATAGCAGTCTACCAACATGCTAAAACTACTCTAAACTACTTATGTATAGAGGAAAGAGATAAATCTACTCGTTTCCATGCCACAGTAAATGTACAAATTAATGCACAAAGGAGAGAAAAAAGTTTTGAAATAATAATGCAAGTAAGCAAAGTGCATAATCTGCTTTACACATAACGTGTGTAACATGTAGCGTATTCTTTAAAGTATTTTGGTGTCCGATATGTTAATGAAATTACACCGTGCTGCGCTACTTGTTCCAAACAGCCCGTTTCCACTCTGTACTCATTATCACCCAATGTCTAAATGTTTATAAAATAACATTTCAGCTCATAATTTTGCTTTTTAGTTTTCTTTTCTTTCTTTCACTTGCCAGTTAAAATATTTTCCATCTGTTTACAGGTAAGGATTTTCCTTTAGTTGGACAATATTATTGGTTTCTGACTTGTTTGGCATGCCTACTTTTCTGACTTGTTTGGCATGCCTACTTTGTTAACAAAAGCTTCGCCTCTTAAACTTCCATGTTCTCTTCTGAAAACTCTACTAAACCCACTTTTTCAAATAAGTAATATAATTATAAAATAAAGATAATTTTAAAAATACAAAAAACATAAACATTTTCATTCCCAACAGTTTCAACAGAATGGTGTATTAACAAATCAATATTCTAACCATTCCAAAAAAGAAAAAATATTGAACCTAACTTCAGACATTTACAAGCCTATTTTCAATATCATAAAGGGATGAATATCGCCCATTGAATTGCAGCTGTCATTTGCGAATAAACCAAATGGCTTCCATTGTGTATCTTCAAGGGCTGCTAATGAAAATATCAGATGAGCGCTTAACGGTGGGAAAGGACTCGTTAATACAAGAATAGAATGTTAATAGCCTGGCCACATTCTGCCCCACTAACACACTGTCCATATCAATACGAGCCTCGGGCTTCAGAATTCGATAAGCAAATTACTTAGAAGGCCCCTTGGGCGATAATTACACTACCATGAATAGTTGGCTATTGACATCCGAATCCTGTTAAATTTGTGCCACCATTTCACAAAGACCATTTCGGAATGCATGCGTGCCATCGTTGAAATTCCTGGATGACGCCTCCCTTGTTCGATATGATCGAGTTGAGCTGGTCATTATGAACACAATGTCATCCCTTTATCAGTTTAGCTCCTCAGTGAAAGCCGATAAGGTTAGTGCAGTAAAGAGATACACTGCTTCTAGTTCATTGTAAAAGACATCTATTTAGCTTGCGTCTTTGCATTAGACATTTACATTTAATTTCCAATGTAATGTTTAAAATAAAATATTAAGTGACGAAAGAAGTTATTTGTAAATACAGAAAACTAAAAGTAGCTTAACAACACCGCACATATATTACACAAAGCAATAACAATACTAGAAAAAAGATATGGCTAATTTTAGAGAGAGTTTACCAATATTGGAACCTACTCTACGTACAATAAAGCGAAATTTTGGATCTAGTTTCTTAAGTCAAGCTACCAGAAACAACCGTTTATTTGTCATGTTCTTTAAGAATATATATGAAATAAATCAAATAAACTGAAATTATACCTTTTTAAAACCGTAATATAAAGGAAAAATTATGAGGTTAGACTCAGAAATATTTGGGGCATCCCGCCGATGCTCTAACCATTTGAGGTACCGTATTCTGTCAGGCCAGAACAAACCTCCCCTTAATGAACCCAAATAGCATGGGATCTCAAAAGAATATGAACTATTTGAAATCTTAACCAAAATATAATTTTTATGTTAAAACTATATCTAAACACATTGGTCGATGTTTTAAAATCTCCCGTATAACCAAAAACATTGAAAATTTCTATTCACTGCTCATCCAGTGAAGAAATATGCCATAATAATACTGGTAGGACTTTATTTCGTATCTATGAAAATTTTGTTAGAGCATTTTATATTCTGGAGAAAGAGTTGAATAATAGTTTAAGCATTAAACAACAAAGTAAAAATAGCTTAATGAAACTTAAGTAAGATTGCCGGTTTCTTACCTAACTTCCAGTTGGAGAGGTCTTACCATGACATAAACCAATATGTCTAGTATATAGAAATTGTTGCCAGTTGCTTCTTTTTTCTATTAAAATGGCGTTATGTGTCATAAATTTATTTATTTTGAAACATTTGATTATCATATTCTCATTGACTCACAATTGAGCCTGCCAGCTATAAGAACATTAAATCTAAAAGTACGACTTTCTGAAATTCTAGCGTCTGTAGATAAATCTACAGAGTTATTTTTGACCTGGCACTTCTGAGCACCTAAGGTTACGCCAGTCATCGGCTTCGTCAGTGGACAAGTTCTCCTCGTATTTCTACTCGCACAACTTATATTAATAGCAGTTTGTACACAATATTAGTTTTATTTCATAAGGAGTACCAAACTTTGTTGGCAGTTATTCGTTGTGAAGTTCGTTTAACGTCACAGATTTCTGATATCTTTTAATGGAGTTTGCACACACTTGAAGTAGCTTGGATTGTGTCATTCCTCCAGTTTATGCCCTGATACGCTCTTTAAGTGATAACGGTTCAATATAATACATTACAGCAAAATATACTTTTCTTGGTTACTGTAACTAATACTTTCGCGCATCAATAGCCTGTAATAACATAAATAGTTGAGTTATACTGCTATTGTAACAGAAAACTACGACTGACTGTTCAAGTGCAGTCATAAACGCAGAAACAGTCTGTTATGAAAGGCGACTTGGCCCATGCGCACTCTATGCTCACCTGCGGACGCAGGCCAAAAATATATCGGCATATACTACTGTAGGAGCACAAATTATATACTATTGTAGGAGTAGAGAGTGTAAAATGATGTTTAAAAACTAGAAACATGCTCCTTGATAAAATAATAAGTAAATATTAAAATCTAACGTAATGCATATACTATTGTAGGAGCACAAATGAGATATTACAGAAATAGAGAATATAAAACATTATGTTAAAAATATATTCCTTGATGAAATAGTTGGTATATAAAAATCTAATGTAATTCAGGCCACCCCACCAATAATTATAACTCTTAAAGTACGATTTTGTATAAAAAATATACTTAAAAATGTTAAATTACAAAAACATGTGCTTAGATTACTAAAACAAAAATTAAAATGATTCATTCAACAAGCAATTCCGTACACAAAAGCAATTCTTATAACTTTAAAATTTTAAGGTGTCGCAAATGCTTGCCGGCCAGCTATTTGGAACAATAAGAATATTAGTTACATTCATAAAACTAGCATTTGTAAACAGAAAGCTTTTTTGCTCAAAAAGATTTATCCCCGGATCAATATTCGCAACTGCCTCAATACAAAATTAAAACTTTAACATAAAACCAAGCACGTGAGTACAATAATTAGTAGAAGGACAGACATATTTTTAACTTTATATTGTTGTATATTTCATAATTTAAATTCCATTTTGCTCAGGCCGACCAATGGTCGGTCTGAGCAGTGTGTAAAATGAAGACAGACAGACAGACTAAACTGGTACACAGTTTCAATTGTGGAAATAAAGCGAATATGGCATTTAAGGATAGCACAGTGACTTTTATTGATTTATATCAACATACTCCTAGAAAAGCTAGTGGAATTTAAAATACGATGTATGATCAAGTTTTATATTTTTTCTTTCTTTTAAATAACCTTTATTTAGCCCATTATAAAATAAAACACTAAAATAATATTGTTTAATTAAATATTTCATTAATATATACATCCCAAATTGATGTTACAAATGGATACTTTGGCATAACATTTTGATCGCAGCTCTTTGTGGTGTATCAGCTCTGTGTAGACAATTGTAGTATGTAACGACCCAAATTCAATTATTTTATTTTATGACTCAATGTAAATTAGCGCTGCACCTTCAGGAAAATAAAAAAGACCGCGCATGATGAAGGATAGAGACAACGACTAAACTGGAAGTTGCATGGAGGAAGATCTACAAACTCCCCCACATGTTACTCATAATAGTTAGTGGGAATTTTGATTAACTTAAAAAAGAAATGTGCTGGGTAGCTATGGGTACTTCTGTTTCCTCCGGCTATGCACGGAAGAAGGACAAAGCATAAATAATGAAACTTGAATATTTAAAAAAGTGAACTGACGCCATAATACGGAAATAAGGAGTGGTACATTTAAACGAGTGATTAATAACCGTTTGATCACTGCTACGAACAGGCAACTACAGAGAGATCCAATGAACTATGAACCAACTTTCATTGTTTTGCCTAAAGACAAGAGCGGCTTTCGTTGCCTTCTGCAAGTATCGTAGAGTGGCGCTGACTCACCATTCAACACTTTTCCGTTACTCTTTTGATTGATTTTACTTTCCAACCTTATGACAGATGCTAAAATTGACGATCGTCGTCGACTTTTTGGACAGCGTTTAAAAACTATCCATCACTCGCCGTAGTTCACGTTCAGTACTGCTAGCTATTTCCTGACGAATATTTTGTTTTAATTCTTCAAGTAATTGTTTGTCTTGTATACGGTACCAAGAGATAAAAGTCGCTAGGGGTTTTAGGTAGGAGAACCAAGAGTGCCAGAAATCCTTACTAATAAGTCTCTTTCTAAAACACTCTTTGAATTTCACTCACCAAAGTATTAGCTGCATGAACTGTAGCAGAGTTTTGTTGAAAAAAGGTGAAATCTCGTTCCCTGTCAATTGATTCCCTAAACCAAAATTGTATTCACGTTTGGCATAGATATTTTAACTTTAACAATCTAGTGACTCTTTGTACAGAGCCATGAGAAATGTCTGTTCGTTGTGAAAGATGTCTGTCATTTTGAAGGGGAATTCTCCAAACGATGTTATCTACGAGTAATGTTTCTTCGGTGAGAGCTCTACGCTTCTGCTGGGTTTCTCAGCCTGTAACCTTCTGTATCCTTCTTCAAAAGGTTTTTTTCATTTTGATCAACTATGAATCATTAACATACACATGATTAATTTCTGGCGGTGAACACTAATGAAACGAGGTAAAATGGTAAATTGGAAACGGATTTTATTTTAGGGAAGGAAGCGCTCAAGGTCTAAATTTAGGTTACTTCCCCGACATTTGCCGTTTGTGAGGACTGAGGAAACCCAGGTGAAAACCTTAGTCAGGATGGGTAGTTCTGGCGGGAATCGAACTCCAAACAACGCACTCTTGAATCCGTGCCTTAATGAACTCGGTCATCCATATCGGTGAAAAAAAACATGTTCTGCAGTACAAAGCATATATTAAGCCATAGTTCACTTCACGATTAAATACAGAACAAATCACATCACTCGTAGTAGCTAAACTGAACTCAATTGCTTGACCTTGTTCCAACCAACGGCGGGAAGTGTATGTACACACTCTCGGTGGAAAAACACCGCAAATTTGTTCATAGTTTATTGCATTGCTCCGTATTTTGTAATCTTACACTATCTCTGGGGTAATTGCCTGCCCCCACAAATGCAGCAAATGGCAAGATTTGCACACATCGCTTCGGGTTTCTCCAACTCCCTGGTTAAAAAAGGTGCTTTTGGTGACGTTCTTCAAATCTTTAAATGGTTGTTGTCGATTTTCATGCTCGACTTATAAGGTAACGTCCCTAATCTAATGACGAAAAGTCAACTAATCTGAGTACAAGAGAGTCTTTAAACTATTTTTCGCCACTGTTGTAAATAGCCGTAAGTTATTTCACTGTCGTCCAGCTCCTAAACAATTATTTAATTACTTGAATCGGTTCGTGTACCCTGGTTCCGGAAAAAAACACTGACTTGCCGAACCTATATACCAAACTCCAATCTCCAGCGGGTACAGGGGCTATTCTGACTCGTAGGCAATGTGGCGCAAATGCGTGCATTATGTGAATTCAGATGTCTCAAAATGTGGAACCGTACTTCGCGGTGTTTAGAACGTCAGGTAGACGCAGAACAAAAGTCAGAAACCATGCGTAGTAACAAAGTCGTTTCAACTTATCTGGCTCCTGCAGCTGGTGAACAAAACACTTCAACTTCGCAACTTTGACCTCAGGAGTAGGAATGCACCGACCTTGAGATAAGTGACAATAATTTTTAAGGGTATACTGTAGTCCAGCCCCAATGTCTTTTGCAACTTTGTCGAACAAGAAGTGTGATGCTTACCGGTTCCATTCAACAAAGACCTTGTTGTTCCCAACTTTGTTACTAAGGCCAGCATTATTTATTTTTGGAGGCTGTATCTGGGATACGCTTTGCGTAGCAACGATAGTATTCAATATCCCGTATTTTTCAATAAAAATACACGCTGGAGTCGCATGTATGACATCTTTTACTATTTAAAAAATAACATTGGTGACTGTCTGATCCCTAGGACGCCTTACAAAGCTTCTGAAATAAAAGGTTTACAGTTCTCGGTCCTTTAAATGAAATCCCGCCCGAAAAAAATGAACTAAGTGCAAAATGATGCTATTATAAAAACTGTGTTTTATATTATTCAATTTGAATGACGTAAACAACATAGTATGCCCTTAAGACTATTAATTTCATGCATATTTCTCAGCAATAAATTTTAAGATTATATCAGTAATAGGAAATTTCTTACATAAAACATTCCAAATAACTAATAGATTCAACTGAAATTTCAATAATTTAGAAACCAGTGTTAGAATTGCATAGCAGAAGCGTTTTTTGCTTTGTGCAGAATATTGCTGGTCTGTTCATAAAAAAGACAGTGACTTAAATAATATTCGAACATTACATGGCAATCGTGATTAATACTACAAAAGTATTCAACTGAACTATTCATACAAATGTAATAACAAACAAGTGAAAAGTAAAAAGAGTAAGCTTACTGCTGCTCTTATTTTCTCGCAAACACCAGTTTAAAGGAGTAGAGTTGCAATGTCATTATACATAATAATACACAAAACCATTTTATGCTATGTTAATTGTTGATTGTTGTAGCAAAAAATTATACCGGTAATTGTGGTAACTTAAGTGTAAACCGGCCAAATATCGGACATTTTTAAATCAATTAGCCTATAAAGATATTAATCAGCACATGCAGCTTTGCCTATTGAGAAGATTTGACCGTTATTTTTTATAATATTTAATGCTGGTAACCTTGTTATATTCTTGCCGGAGATGATATATTTGTGAGGTCAGAAAATTTAATTGGGGAATATGAGTAATATCGGATGGCAGAGCAGGACATGTCAGGCGGTACCGCTTAGCACTCGCCATCAGCAGGTCCCGGGATAAAATCCCGCCATCCTGAACTTAGGATTATTCGTGGGATTTTCTGGTCTTAGCCAAATGCTGGCATAGGTGTTTCCTTTCCATTAATGTTCTGCTCTTTCGCTTCATCCCGCTGGTTCTGTTACGGGACAGAAAGTACCATTTGAGGTGGGTGTTGATTGCGGTGTAACGGTGGTTTGCACTTTGGAGAGTATTTTTCTCCGCCATCCGGTATGGAATCGACCCTTTCAAGGAGCTTCAACTCCATGGATAAGTCTCCGCCGGTTGGAAAAATTGTTAGGGACAATGTATATTTGGCCATTTATTTAGTCTGAGAACTATTGGCCCAGGTTTATGACCTCGTTCTTCACATCTTATGGCTTGTGCTTTTTACATTTGAGGATATTGGCAAATAGAGTACGAGTATATTCAACTAATTCCTTACACACTGAAGGAACTTAAGGCAAATATTCGAAAAGAAGCTAAGTCAATTCGTGATGAGCAATTGATGCGTATCAGTACTAATTTCCTAAGAAAATGTGTATTGTGGGTGGGCACCAAATTATGTTAGTTAACATCTTGCATCTAAATTTAAAAATGGTTATGCGCTTGAATGCAGGAAATCTACGCAAGAAAATCCCGGCCGCAACGTGGATCTAACCGCCAATAGGCTCAACTATATATCAAGAATAATCTAACTAGTTCTCTCAGAAACTCGGAGAATGCAATGTGTGTTCTTCTTCTTCTTCTTCTTCTTCTTCTTCTTCTTCTTTTTTTTTTTTTTTTTTTTGCAATTCCACTGCGTTATGACTCGAACTAAGATACATGTAGCTCGGAAGTTACCTACAAATAGCAGCATCAGTAGTAAGGAAAACATTGCTATCCAAAATCCAAATATTCGTATTCATTTAGATGACAGTTTTAGCTTTAAATCCCACAACTGTCTAAACCATTCAGATAGTGAAATGAATGAATGAGACAATTGCAAACTCATATACTTAATCTGTTAAGGCAATGAAAGAACTTTGACTATAGTTCTAAAGTGGTCAAAAATAGTTTAAGCTCTTAGAGAGGAGATAAAAAGAGTTAAACAGTACTATTCTTAAGAGTATTACTATTTCCAGTGAGTTAATATTAAGTAGCTTCACTATTAAAATTGCAGTGGGACACACACAATTTTTCCCCCAAAAAGATCACAATATCTTCCTATCTCGTTCTCTTCTCTATCTTCCTTTTTAAAGTTTATCATTATATTTCCGTGCACATGGAAAAATTTAAATGTCAATAAGGCACTAAAAATGTTCGCTATCCTGAGTTTACGAAAATAATATTAAGTAAGAAGGTTACGGTTCATTTGCTTTTCCTCTCAGGAAGAAATAACAGGAAATGTGCGTATTTCAACGAGTTCTTTTGTATTCGATGCAACAATTTCCAAAATAAAATAAGTTTGTATTACAAAGCAATACCCCGGTTAAAAATATACAAACTTTCTGCTCACAAATCCAATGAGTACAGAATTTAAATCATGGTATATACATCTAATTAGCATCTAACTGCAGGCATATTTGAGTTTTTATGTATTATGCACCCAAATATCTCATTACTTTGATATTTAGTTCATCTTTTCCTGATAAATTTAACAACTCTTAATATTGATAACGAAATGGGATAAAAATACGTGAATTTAACGTCACAACGATTTTCGGTAATGTACAAAATATGAGACTCACATGAATATGTTTCGCTATAATTGACATCGATCCTGGTGGTGTAGTGGCAATCATACTTGCCTTCTAAAATCACGATCGCGAGTTCAATCTCGGCCAGGACCGATGGATTTTTTCGGGTGTAAAAATCCTAAGTATGGCTTCCTTCGGAAGGGAAGTAAAGCCGTGTCCCATGTAGATTTACGGCGCGTAAAAGAACCTAAATTTGAAAGTAGAGGCCTCTGAGCAAAATTTGTCGGCCGTTTCACGTTCTGAATGGAATAGGACCGCTGATGACCTGAGATGTTAAAGAGCGTCCGTAAATAAAGTTACGAATGACGCCAAAAATAGTGGGTTACTCCTATAATTCGCACTATTCCGTACAACTGTATGTTAGGTTTTACTGCAAGGATATTATTTTAGGAAATGGCTTCATTAAAAATTAAAATATATTAAGGCAAGTTATTTTTGACTTGATTAGCTGGTAACTTTGTTTTCATAGTTGTTACTCTTAAAAATAAAAAGCAACCTAGAATGTATTGATAAAATTCCCCGTTCACAAAGAGCAGGTGTTTCTGTAACAGTATTCACGTTAATTCAAAAGGAATCAAGCATAAATTTCCATTGTGAAGGATGGTTTCACTCTTGCCATAATACTGTAGTGAGGTATGCAGTCTCTTACGAGAGTGCACACTAAGGGCATGTGTTTGTTGGTGATTTATATATAATATACTATCAATTTCACAACTAAAGTTTATTAATGCTTTATCTGATCATACAGAATTCCTAGAAGTTCAAAGTTCCAGATGTTGCTGCTCGGTTAATATATTTTGTTTAACAGAAAATGCTAAAAATGGCAAAAACGCTAAACATAATATTCACAGGATAAAATATGGATGACAATAGACACTGATCACCTGAGATGTTAAAGAGCGTCCACAAATAAAATCAATGGATGACAATGGATGCCGCCTGGAGAAGTCCATTAAACATTTATTCGCTGTCATGCTCCGCAAATAATAATTTAGTACACTTCCTTACGAGCTACTTAAATTAAAAGTATAACATTACTTTGATGCATATCTTAAACCTGGTGATCTGTAGTAAGCAGAGATTTTGTAAATTGATTTTGCAACAAGTGTATGACGATAAAACTGAGTCTAAACTCCGAAGAAGCTTTTCCATTTATACGGCTTTATAAATGACTAAAATATAAGATTATGATGCACAGTTAGTGGTGACAGCATAACAGATTCAGTATTTTTTCAGAAAGAAATTGTTTTATGTAGCGAGGATGTCAAAAAATGTATACACACTTGCACAGTGGATATCTATTTAATATTTTTCAACGTTTGACCGAAAAACAACAATAATGTGTAGTATGATGTTCTGTAAACAGATGTGACTCACATACATTATGATAGCATTGCTACGTTACAGGTAAATGAACAATGAACAAATGAAACCAAGATTATCGTATAATGTTCCGTAAACAGATGGGACTTACATTACGTTATGCTAGTGTTGCTTCAACAAAATGGAGCCAAGATTATCGTTTGAACAGCGGAAACCAATTTTGAGGTATTATTGGAAAACGGAGAATGTTGTTGAAGTTCAAAGGCAATGGAGGCGTGTGTACAGAACAGAACCGCCAACAAGGGTAATAATTGCACGCATTCGAGACAAATTTGAGACTCATGGTAACGTATGCGATGTTCGCAAGGGCAGATCTGGGAGACATCACAAGCAACAGGCCCCGCGTCCCCGGCAATGGTTTTGAAACGATTTGAGCACTCACCGCTGAAATCTACAAAGCAATGTGCACGTGAGACTGGAATTAGCAGAACCAGCGTAGGGCGTATTTTTAAAATAGCAGAGTTGAAAGTTTTCATCCCAAGACTTTTGCATGCATTAAATGAAGATGACCCTGATCGGAGAATACATATGCTGCAATCGCTGAGGAGACTTGCAGACGTTACTCGATCAATAGCTCAACGTACTCAGAAGTGTATCGACACCTGTTGTAACTGTAAAAGTCTAAGATGATTGGTGCTCATCATTTTTTGCTTCTGTGAATTCAGTTTTGTTATGTTAACACAGTTTTTTCTTTGCTTGAAATGTGAGTACATATTTTGGCACCCTCTGTATATATGCGTGTGCGCGCGCGCAAATCACTTTGCAATCATTTTATTGAATTAGCTGTGTAAAGACTTTGAATACCTGTACTGGCGTTTTCACATATTTGTCTCTTTGCTTTTGAAAACATTCGGAACGAAAGTCTTCTGGCTGAGAGTTTGGAGTGCTTAGTGTCATTTCAATAGAAAACCAATATAATATAAACTGATGTTTGAAATATACCCTAATATACACCTCAAAGGTAAGAAAACGTAATTACTTTTAAATAAGCACAGTTTGATCTTTAGCAGAATAATGCAACATCTTGTCACTTTGAAATTCAGTATTAGGTTCAATTCTCATTTGTTCTACATTGTTAGGAAATTAAAGCCTGGCCAATTGAACATTATTTCTATTTTTCAACTAAATTTCTCTTAAAGAAGAGAGGAATATTTTAAGTTTTTGGAATCCATGTAAGTCAGAGGGAGTCAAATGTTGGAAGTAGGGTAGATACTCTTACAATTCAATCTTCAAATTTCTCAATATTCTCATCAATAAAACATTTTAGTAAGCAAGTTCCTTATCTTGTGGAACATTATTTTCCGCAAACGAGGCATTTTTATATAATTGTTTAAAAGATAAAAATAATAATATGTGGTTAAGATTTTACCCCCTTAAGGTAAGAGAGCCATTGTTTGGGGTTGAAAATATCCATTTTCAGATTTTTGCTGATTATCAGATTTTAAGTGTGCTAAACACGAATTTTATTTCAATTAGATTTATGGAAAAAAAAAAATTACATGTAAAGACTGAAAATGCAAACGAAGGATTTAATAATGTTCTGTGGTGTGGGATCCCCAAAACAGTGCTTGTTATTGTCAATACTCCTAGATTAGGAATTAGTGAAATCATTTCTTTCAATAATGGTAATACAGGAAGAATCAAAGTGATGAAAATATTAGACATTGAACCAGGTTTCAATATCATCACCGCCTTGAAGGGACAGGCACACTTGCCAGCAAAAGGGCAGAGATTGTAATTGAGGAAATAGCCAAAAATGTTCGAAAACTTAGTAGAAATAAAGAAGAGAAGCTATTATGATGACACAGAAAATACAGATTATGGTGTTGGATGATATGAATAATGATGCATTAATGCATTAATGTAAAAACTTTAACTCAATATTTATCAGTTTTACATTTTTGGTGCTTCGAGTAAACTACGAAAGATAACTGTATGAAATTTTACTGAGCATTTAAAAGACTGCAAATAAGAATAAAATGAATGGTATTTTTTTTAAAATCAAATAGTTCCCGTGAAAAAGATTTAGATAATAAATATTGATAAAATTGACTTTTGGAAAAACCAAGAAAAAGAAAACTATTAACCTTTAAACAAAACCAGCTCACATTATTAAAGATGATTCTATACCAAATGACCTCTGGAACTTTCAAGCTTTTATCTCAGATACATGGGGACTTAGGTGTACCAGAATTGTTATGATTTAACATGGGGAGCATTCTCACTTTAAGACGATCAATTAGTAACATTCGTTTAGCATCCCAAAAGACTGGCGCCTCAGGTGCAACCGCTGAACAATTGTCTTCTTTTTGCTGTCTTGACTCCTGTTTCGTTTGTAGTATATGATGGCGAATTCAAGACTCATATACAGTTATAAGTTAACGCACAAAATTAGTTCTGATGCTGTTGTGCCGTTTTTACGGTATACACTTCTCCTCGATAGATATAAAAAGTTTTTCTTCCTTATTTATGTCCCTTCTCTTCCTTATGCTACGACTATAGTCGGTCCTGGTGGTGTAGTGGCAGCCATACTTGCCTTCTAATCCCAAGATCGCGGGTTCAAACCCGGCCAGGATCGATGGATTTTTTCGGGGCGTAAAATTAAGTATGGCTTCTTTCGGAAGGGAAGTAAAGCCGTGGGTCCCGTGTCGTACATTAACGGCTCTAAAAAGAACCTCAAGCGTGAAAAAAGAGGCCTCTGAGCAAAATTTGTCGGCCGTTTCACGCCCTAAATTGAATGGGACGCTGATGACCTGAGATATTAACGAGCGTCCGTAAATACACAAATCAACAATTATGCCACTACGTATGCATGGCCTAATCAATAGACTGCTTCCCCATTGGTTGCAACAAATCGTGTGCTAAAGAGAGCTTCTGCCTATGCAGCGTTGCGAACTAACCAGACACTTCTTAGCCTCTCTTCCTATAAAATGCAGCAAGGAGATTCTAAATTAGGGGTTGGAATGTGTATTTTTCGGCCTATTAATTGAATATGTTCATCTCTGGGTTCATCTTCACTCTGCACATCCAGTAACCCAGGTGAAATGCATTTGTATAAGGTTTTGACTATAAATTGTTAGTACGCTAGGCACATAGTACATTTTGTAACACTTTTACCAAGGAAAGTGCATTGCTAAGCCAAGGCATTAGGGCACGATAATTTGGGAACAGCCTGCTAAAATAGAAGTTTTTTACTATATGCTTATACCTGTAATTTATTTGTCAATAATTAATCGATTATTATATGTCGAATGGGACAAACGTTGCAAGACTAAGAATTCAGCAATTTAAAGTTTGCATTTATTTGCTTAATCATGCATTAATAAATATTGCAGTAGGAGTATTGGGGTTGACGTTTTCTAAACCATATGTTAAAAGGTTTTTCTGTTGTTTATAATTATTTATGTTATAAATTCAAGTTTATTTTACGTTTTATGCACAGGATTTTATTGTTCAGCAAGTTATATTGTAATATTTATCGTTAAATTATGTCAATTATCATTTCTCTTCTCCCGAATTGCTGAGTAACCTTTCCATGAATATATTCTTGAGGTTTTCCTCCAGCACGTTCCTAACGCTTAAACTTGCCTTATATTAATGGGAGCATATCTAACTTAAGTGTTAGATTGTTCGCTTAAGACATTTACACTGTTAAAACGTCCCATTGCTTCGATATTTCCATATGAAGCGTTTTTGATATGCTGTGCAAGCGCTGACCCACCTTGTGCAAAGTGTTTTCATATGCAATTCTTCATGTAAAATATAATTTACATCTTCATTTAAATGCCTTATAATCTGGGCAAATTTATGCCTTTAACTCGTCTGTTTTTAACACCATATCATGCAGTTGTTCAATAAATCCTGCCGTTGTTGCACATTTAGATGTCATTCAAGATGGCCACTTTCAAGGCTGGTACAATCGTGTTTAAATGCACAAATTTATTTTTAATCATTGAATACTAAGAAGAGTCCGCATACATTTTTACAAATTTTATATCAATTAAAATAATAATTATAATAACAATCACATTTATCAATTTCACAACAGATCTGCTTTATCAATTGTATTTAGTAACTATTTGAAACAATGACTTGATATTTCAAATGAATGCTCAACACACTGTACATAGGTAAAGGTCGACAATCTAATCATTTGCATGACTTCCGATGATGAAAGTCAAGACATTTTCAGATTATTAAAGTTGATTCAGATTGGTTAGATTGTAGGTTTAGCTAGATATAATCGCTGTATCTGTTGAGACAATTATCCCACTGTTAAACGAAAAACTGGTTGTATTTTAGGAAGCATTTTCTGGATTTCTGCGTTTTGCCCATCTGATATGAACAGATTCCCCGTTGAAGGAAATGGGGACATATCAGGGTTGTAAGGTAGATGCGTCACTACTTCCCATTTAGATTACTGCAGTTTGGTGTGCACATCATTTCAAGTGCAAAATGGCATCATCCCAGAGTAGACCTGGGCGTTTTGGCTTTATAGCTAGCTAACAAAATTCAAAGTTGCTCACCTTTACAGACATAGAAACAGATGGTCGTCATTCAACAAATGCATAGTGATCGCACGCGTTAAGGTCGACTATGTTGTTTGTTTATTACCTTATTTCACATTGGACAAATCCCGTCAGGATTACAAATTTCTACAACCATACTTATTTGGTTTTTCAATATTATGCAAAACTCAACAATTCATATCAATGAGCGACGCAGGGAAATTACTTACCGACGGTAATAACAGGTCTCTTTGTTATAATCTCCGAATGATTTCTTTGGAATTATGGTCGAAATAAAGCAATTAGGATGCAAATGAGCCCGGAGTCCACAGGCAACTTGCAATATTATTGGTGCTTTGACTCCAAAAGTGGATTTTTCATAAGTATTTCCTGCAGTTTGGATTATTTAGTTTTAATGACTCAAAGAACATTATCACAACATTCTCTCTACTTTATGAATGCGTGTGTCTTTTCTACTAACTATAAAAATGGTTTCTTAGGCGTTCTATATATGAAAACCGCATAAGTAAACAGCCGCTGTTGCGTGTTTTCTACAATGAACATGTTTAGCTATTTTCGAAGTTTACCTAAGAGCAACACCGTAGCTAATAGCTTGCCGCATGCAGTCCTCTTCCTCTAGAGGTCCGTTGCTTTGCAATATAAACATCAGCAGGCATTCTAATGGAAATTAGCATTAGTCCCCAGAGAGCAGGTCCTGGTGTTATGGTGATATACTCACTCCCCTGCCCTTTTCCTTCACCCCTTTCAACTTCAACATCCGCTTCATCTCATGAATCTTGTTATTTTGACACGTCTTTTGTACTGATATCCTCTGCATAGCTTTCGCCTCAGTGGCGTATAAAAACAGCCCACGATTTAATAAAACCATTCATCGAGCTCTGAAGTTAAGGATAATTCAATGTTTGACAAACCAATAGCAAGTATTTTGTCATCAAACTTTGATAAATTTCTGCGATGACGTCCTGATGGTTAAGTTTCAACTTTTTGAATATACCCACTAACTCTAAGTAAAGCGCCATCATGCATGCTTAACCTAAATAACCCTATCAGAGATGGTGTTAGCTAAAATGTTTTATTGAACAAATACAAGAATGCAGCATCAATTCTTCTACCGCAGCAACTCCAGTTACCAATTTTAGTTTATAAGTTAGCGGGTTAGTGTTCGATTGCTGATTGCAGGAAATTACTGCCAGAGCTCCTTTGTAACGAAACAAATACCACGTAACTTTATGCACTGCCCAGTTACAAATTTATTTCCACTGCAATTGATTTATGTTATTCTATTTGCTGAAGACAGCAGCCAAGTGGTATAATTTTTAAATAAAATAATACGGATTTTTTTTCAAAAAAGTTAAACATCTATTACCGACTGTCGACTACTTCGCGAAGTCGTAATTTAAATTTAAATTTCCGCAAATTTCGCCTGTTTGCGACATGAAAAAAGATACGTCACTCAGGGTACATGTCAAATAACATGGTGAATGTGGTTGAACGACCAACAGACACATAGTACCTGAAGTTCAGCGGTGGTCAGAAATGTAAATATTAATTAAATTAAATTAGCAAAACATTTTGGTAATTGCTTTATGTTGTCATTTATGATAGAAAATGCTTTATTCAGAATTGCATTTAATGCTGGCTATTAATTATGAGATGAAAGTAATTTATTGATTATTTTATGCTCAGAGATAGGTTGTTCAACATTGCAAGATGTCACTGGCCAATATTTAACCCATACACTTAGCAAAAATAGTACCAGGGGGTTCTACAGTTATTAAATATGCGATTCCTTTCAGCACAGCTTACATTTTAGTGGGTAAAACACTAACTTTCTGAACTTTATCTTCCATTGTTTCCATGGCTTCTTAGAGAGCCACACCTGAGATCTCCAGTTACTTGGTAATGCGAGGAAGCCAACTGAAAGGGCATGTTATGTACGGAGATGAACTGAGAACTTTGCACAACTCAATGCCGACAAGGATTCACTCACACGCACTGCAGAACCAGAAGAATAGTTCTCCATCTGACTTCACAGTTTCGAGGAGCTTATTGTAGAAAATCACAGCTTCAATCAAGATTACCTACACGTAATCTCAGGCTGGGGAGACTGAGATATATCAAGTAGGTGCTATTTGTAGCGTTTTACAACATTGGAAAATTAAAAAAAAAAAAAAAAAAAAAAAAATCATTTATTTGACGATATCACTTTATTGTGAAAGCTCTGTAAATACAAGTACAGTTTTCGATGATAATGAAGGCACAATTGATCGTTAAAATGACCGCTATATATTATGATGTGATTTCAGATCAAGAAAGGAAAAATATTTTATATGAGTCATTGTTGGGGACCACTAACTTCTGTAATTTCTCTGTGAATGTAGCGTTAATGAGTAAATGCCGAAAGAAACTCCCTATTGAAAATTGCTGTTATATTACAGTTGATCCGAAATAGGGCATTGCATTACAATACAAGAAAGAACTCAGTTGACAGCCTGTTACAAAGTGTGGGTTCGTGATACAGGTGCAGAGATAACGGACAGGACACGGGACTCGCGCTAGAACTGCATCAAGATCTGCCATTGTAAGCTCATGATCATAAGATCTGTAAAGGATCCCTCGATATCCAGGTTTGAAGCAACAGTTCGGAAGATGTTCGCCAGCAGCTGCAAAGATCATCAAAATATTAACTTTTCGTTCTTGGAAGTCGCATTACTGTCACCTAACACCGGAAGACTGTGGAATGCATTGAGAGCATGCTTGGTTGGCATGAAGACTGGCTCCAGTTGTTCATCATTTACAGCCACGAAGTTTTGTTTCTCATGGGGGAAGGTTGCAGATCGCCATAATTGCCACTACTGGGCTGAGAGAACGCAAAAACATCTTAAGGTCACAGTGTGGTGTGCTGATATCCAACCAAGTTCTGTATTCCCTCTTCGGGGCACCCGAACAACGATACCTACATGGTCGAAAATAAAGTTTAGCCTGTTGTTTCCATTTGGAATAACAACAACGACCTCATCTTCTTGCAGGATTTTGCACCAGCTCGCTTTGCAATCAACGTCCCTGACTGGTTTGTTAAACATTTTCCAAGACTTCCAAGACGCTGTTTGGGTTGTCATGGTTTGCAGGGAGTCATGACATCACTCGATCTGACTTCTTCCTGTGAGGGTGGGCAAAGAGCGAAGTTTAAAATACTAAACTAAAAATTCTGGATATATTGGAGAATAGGTTTTGTCGTGTTCTCCCCAAAATATCTCAGAAGTTTGTAATAAAGTTAGCTGAGACTATCCCCAAGAGATCACAGTATTGGTAAACAATGCTTCTGCATAGGTAAAATTTAATACTGTAGACAACTTTCATCATTTTATACTCCACAACAAAACTTTTTTTCACTACAACAGGCCCATTACTGAGAAATTTACATTTAATTTCCAGTGGGGAGTTTTTGCCCACTGTATTAAAGCATGAAAATTCTATAGTACGGTATGCAGTATGTAAAACCAAATATTAACCCTATTTTGTAATAAAATTAAAGTATGTAAAATGATGTATTGTGTGAAAAATGTAATATATAAAATACTTAAAAATTCCTACTTCTGAATCTCGTCAACATTTTTTATTACATAGTGCGTAAGCGTGACTTTAAAGTATGTAACAGTATAATTTGCTGAGTTTATTTATGACACAAGCCGCTTTAGCAAAAGGCAGCATATATTATGACTAAAGACGATTTGTTGAAAATAGCTTCAGTAAAAAACCGAGTAACAGATAATGCTGTCTACGAGAGAGGCTTTGCCGAAAGAGGTGATCCATACGATGCGCATACAAGCACAAGAAGAATAGCAGCAGCACCAGCTCTCTCTCCCTCTCTCTTTTTCAATCAATCAAAAGGACACAAAAGAACAACTTGCAATGGCACCCACGTATAGGTCGGGCCACTCCGTGTCATCCGTGGATATACCCCAGTCGATTGACTTTCTGCGGCTGGCCATGTACCAGTAGTGTAACATATCATTATATTTTTGCTCTCCTGACAAGTGAACATATAATATATTGCCATCCTTTTGCTGGCTTAAATTGTCCATCTTTGATTATCGCAGCGGTACTTTAGAGGTGCTATAATGGCACAATTTTCAAAGCATTATATTTGCAAGATAATTCTAAAGTTGCGTTTAATGTAGTTAATAATAAATGTAATAGCTATTTATGATACAAATTCCTAAATGTCATTTTTATGTAAACGTGTGAAATAATGAGGAGAGGCGAAACCGACCTTCCCTAAAAATTACTTTAGGAATGTATATAAAACAATTTTTTTTACGACAGCACAAATTTACATTAAATGAATATTTCAATACACAGAAGTTATAAGACGCCGATTTCAGTGTTGTCTAAACCGGATATGATGAAGCAAATCGTTTGTTTGTGATTTTTAAGCCCAGAACAGTTTAAAAATGACCAAAAACCTACCATAATCAACAGAGCTGGGTTGAATGCTACATCAGGTGGTGCTATTTTCGAGAATATTGTAAATAATGTGTACAATGTCCGATTGTCAGGTATTCGAAATGAAAAATGAAGTGATTATCGAGAATGCAGAATTCATTGTATCTGAGTTATGCCACAAAATCCAAGGAATTTATGGATTAATGCGGGATAAAATATGAACATAAATGTGAAGTTGAAAAAAGAATAAATTCAGAACCGTATAGAAATAAGTAGCCTATTATACTGATGAAAAGTAAAGTTAATTCAGATGCCTGAAACAACGCAAGCAATAAATATCACATATGTAACTAGAGAATAGTACGAGCTAATATATGAAAATGCGTGTTAAATTTGTTACTTTTTTGTTACGTGTCACCAAAGATAGAAGTAAATTCTTAATTTCCTAATAAATGAAGTTTGTAAATTGAAAATGGCAATTACTTTTCGGTGCGTAAAGCAAATAGTAGCGCATAATGCAACTAATTGATCTCTTTAATCACAAGACTTTTAAAGATACGCCTTAGGCTCTGACAATAATTGGGAGAATCGCACTGTCGCGTAAAAATTAACCTATCGTCCTAAAAGTTAAAACACGAGAATCTTAATACACTCTACTGAGTGTTTAGTGTTTCATGACCAACAAAAATTTCAAAATGTTAATCTTATATTTTGACTACAGTTATGAATCATGAGTCTTTAACCAATATAAATTGGGGTTATGAGCGCACCTTTGGCAGTGATGGTCGAGATTGACATAAGGAAGCATTGTGCACTACACAAACTACACAGCCGGAAGCAATTACATGTTCAGATTTGGTTTACTGTGAACATGTGGGCGTCATGTGTCAGGTGTCAGATCCTGAGATTATCCCACACATCAGTTGCTACCCACCAGGTTCTCGACCGACTGATCTCAATGGGCCACAAAAGTACCCCAAGATCGTCTATTATGACTCCAAGGAATAAATTATCGCATGTGATTATTAGGATCTTTTTGCAGACTATTAAGTCTAAGTCTATTAACTTCTAACTAGGGAAACATGCAAATTTTCCGCTGAAAAATTCAATCTCTCTCTCTCACTCAATCACACATACACATATATATTATAGGTACAGAAAATACTGAGCAAACACTAAGCAAAGTTCAGAGTCAGCTACACTGTATGGTTGATGCTAAGGCAACTTCGCATCCATGGTAGAAAAATGTTCTATCATCAGTTATAAGTGCGTTGCTTTATTTTCTTCCTTGTTTTCTTTTCCTTGCTCCGTCCACATTTTGATTGTACTCTTTTTGTGAGTAAAACCTACGAATATATTTCCTCCTGCATACATCACCGACAAAAACATGTTCAGATGTGCTTTATTATAAGCGAAGCTCTCAGTATATTCTTTTGCACATGTTATAAACGATAGAACAGGAAACACTGAATGACGCATGTATACATTGTAAAACATTTCTAATCTCTGGCCAGAAAATGAGGAAAACTGTGAAATGAAGAGTGTAACCCATTCTTATGACGGTGATTGTTTTAAATACAGCCATGAACAAAATCGTACAGCATGATACTTGTGATTAATTTCATAAATTTATTTCTCTCACACGAAAGTACTAATATCAGAACTATATCAAAATTATTAAAAAAACAAATTTTAATATCTGGTCAGCGGCTTATTTGTATATTCCAGGAGTGTTTCGTCATGCACTGCTTTACGTAGCTGCATAAATTGAGAGATCACGGTTTGTATGTAACGGACTGGCTCAGAAAGATGGCACTTTCCATAGTTCACTACAGTCATATTCCAATTCATGATTGAATTTTTCAGCAGGTTAGCATACTTCCTTCGTAAGAGTGAATGAAGTACAAGGGAATAAGCATATTATAGATTCCATTTATAAATGAAGTTATTATTTAATTTAAGGGGCTGTAGATACATTTTCGTTTTTCCCGTTGCAAGCAATCAATGATTACGCGATACTCAAACCTCAATTCCATTAGCCAGCCCTACAGTCTGAAATCCTGATTCACTACAACAGGAAATATTTATTCCTACCGCAGCTCTCAGCTTCGCATAAAAGTTCACTCTTAGCTTGTGAATTATATATAACCTTCAAGGGACCAATTTTCTGAGAATACAGAACATTTAAATTGTTGTTTGAGATATGTCCATTCAAATCTTAGTATTAATTTTACAAAAATTGCCCTACTTCTGTAATTGTCTTCCTTCATTTTTAGATGACATACATGATTTTTGAATATTGTGAAATATATTTGTCTATTGCCGTTTGGAATACCCATTGTTTAAAAAGACGTTACTCTTCCTTTACAGTATCATCGCTAATAAAAAGATTTATCTCGAAAATGTGATATCGTTTATTAAAAATAGTTTATAAGAAGTAATGCAGTATTTAGTGTATAATTTAATATCCACATCAATATACAAAGTCCCTTTACAATTCCTGGCGTATTTTATACACTTAAAAGGCAACTTTAAACCCCAATGGATCGCAAATAATAATTTTTGCTTCCAATCATTATTTTTGACAGTACAGATCAATATTTAATAAAAGAAGTTTGGAAGACATATTCACCTGGAGCAATAGAACACGTAAAAATTCAGTGAATGTTCATCTGCAGCTCATGGGGAATGGAATGCCATGCAAACGTAGCATATTAAGACATATCTTGCGCAGAGAAATGTAAACTGCATATTGGCGCCCAGAAAACTGGAAAAATCTGACATTTTCTACTCATCCGGGATTTGCTGTACTCTTAACCTCACATGCAGCATTCAACACTGTAAGTGAAGAAACGTGTATTCCTGGAATTAGCAAGTGAGCGTGTACTTTATTCCTGAGAAGCGCCTAACTAAGTTTACTACAAATTTACCATTAGTGCTATAAGCATGTCTTTTCTCTCCTGAGACTGAAAGAATATGTTATGAAGTTTTGGAGATAACCGGAAAGTCTTGTAAATTATCTTTCCTCCGTAATACTCTTTCATCAAACAATTCTGAACTATCTGAACACCCTGAAGTTCAGTTTCAACCTTAAACATAGCAAAATTTCAGAATGAGAAAATCCTTTGTTCTAATAGCAACTAGCTGTGATAAGAACAACGCTCCAGCTACTTAAAATACAAGCTATGCGTTTTAAGGCTAATCTAACCACGTTGGTGCTGTACGAAAATTCCTCTTTCATATAGCCTAGGGATTAAATGTTTAAGGGCAAATCAAAAGAGTCTTAGCATACGAAATTACTTAACTGATAACATCACATAATTTGACAAGTAGAGATACAACAGTTTGTGATAAATACAATATTTATTCCGTTCGGCACCGCAACAGAAAAGAAGTGAAATAATTATGGCATTTTTTTTAATTCCCTTGTTATGAGGTTGTCACATTAATTGTCATGTAATACCAGCAACCCAGAACAATAACTTTAATGCAACGGAAAGTGAGATAGTTGAGCCGAGGTTATGGGCGAGAATGAATATTGATTAGTGAATATTTACAAAGCGGTCTTGCGAGGTTGGAGCGTGAGTATTTAAGGAAACAAGGTTTTATGAACGTCATAATCATGCAGCTGTCTTGCGGATTACTGGTATGACTCAGTAACAAGCCGGACTGCAGGTTTTGTCGTACATCTCGTTTTAATGAGTTGCGGAGACACCGTCGCATCGAGACTACCTGCATCTGCATTGCGTGAGCACCGCATTGATTGTTTATACGCATTCACTCCTAGCGGAACTTCATTATGTTTCTTTTTTTAGTAAAGCAAACTACGCGACTGGCCCTTCCAGTAACATTTAACTCGACGTTCTTCACTATTTTGATATCAATGGGAAAGACATTCTATTCAATGCAGCTTACCCAGTACAAATAATTTGAAATTCATTCTCTTAGGTTGTTACTGTTCGATCTTTTTCATACCAACTGCTTGTACTCCGTGCAGTAGTTTCAGCAAAGAAAAAAAAATTGATTACGTTATATGTTCTTTCGTTCTAGATAATATAGATGTGCACCCATGGTTAAATGTGGATTTGTTACACGGAAAACCATACTGCTATCGGAGAAGCTCATCCGAATAGGATGTATAAGTAATTTGATTTGGTGTCCTTTCCGTAACACGCAGATAAATAAAGGAAAAAATGTGTAGCAGCTTGTTCCAATGGTTACTGTTAGCACCGCAAAATAATAGCAAGCTTGTAAATTTATTAACATTTGATATACTTTCAAATCATAAAAATAAGTAACACATTACAATAAACATTATAAAGAAAATAAGGGCAAATGGGAGTACCTGTAATGTTAACGAATGTTGGCGAGTTGTAACTGTTGATTTAGGCTGGTGCTCCGTTTGTTGGAACCGGACCGTTACACAGCTTGTGGATTCAGCACACCAACTAGTGCTTCCTAATTCACATGTTACAGTATCCTTCATCTGTTACTGTGTCTCTCACAAACAAATGGGTTCTTCAGATCGGAGCATCAGTCGTTCGTTCCACACACTTCAACTTGGTTGTCTGAAACCAGTGTGGATTAGCGACATTTCAGTAATGTATTTAATGACCATAAACTACTACTAAAATAAAAATTGGCCTATTCGAAAAAAAGAATTTGTAGTGCGATTGCCTTTCTGCCTCCTTATCAAAGAATTTCATCAACCTGTCCGGCCATCCCGTTCATATATGCGGTTGGAGCGAAAATTGATTTAGGGTGTCGTCTGGACTTGTCTTTTATAAAACTATTAGAATGTATTTCATTGCGTTCCATGTATGCGCCACTAAATATACAACATTTGTCTTTTTGTTTGTGGCACTCCTTGATCAACCACTTCGAAATAGCGTGTTCGTCCATGCATCCCGTCCCATGGAACTGTAACACAAAAATACTTCCACAGCTGTGGGTGACGGGGTGCATCTCAAGATGCAAACGGTTGAACTCGTGACTTCTCGCTGACTTCGCATACAAAACATGTCCTCCTCGTTACTGTACTCGGAATATGCATCAATCCTTAAGATGGGAGACTTACGAGACGCCCTGTACTTTGTCACTAGTTTTCATCCTCTGCTATGATTCAAGTGCCCGCTGCCTTTGCAGGAGCTTACTAAAAACGAGTTTTTCGGGTGAGGTTATTTTTCCCCTCATCATAAAAGAGTTTAGAATCAATGGGCTCAAAGTTAGTTTATGTCGTTGGTCATGTTGAAGAGACATGGGACGTAAAAGTTTTTGGGTTACCATGGACCATTTACCATTCAGTTTTTACATTGGTTCAACATAAAACAAGGAAGGTGTTTAAACACTGTCATCTAAATAGCAAGGACATAACGCACATTTTATAGTTTAGGGAACTGTACTAGTACTGCCGTCTATATTTATGTGCACACATGTATCACTTTTTATGGTTTGGGTTTGTTCTGCGGAAAGAACGCTGTCCATTTTCTTTTTGTGTTCACTTCCTCTTCCAATTATGTATCGTCTCTCATAACAAAATTGTGAAATATCGTGTTATTTTTAACATTAAAAGTTTTATTATAGCAAGTTCACGAATTGGGACAAATGCAATTTTTTCCAACCATGTGCACAAACTTTTTAATTGCATATTCAGTTGCTAACGGCATCGATCTGAAATAACGTATAAGGTGCGTTCAAATATATTACAGAAGCCAGCTCCGGATTGATTTTATGTTCGCTACATTGCTTAACAGGCACTTTGTTGATTTGATCTTGGTTGAGTGAAACGGTCAAGAACAAATGCCCGATTATTAGGCTATAATAATTGGTTGCATGGTTCCAATCAAAAATATCTCTTTGAAATAATTTATTGCAAAAACTCCATATTGTCCGATCCGTCATCCATGATTATCGGCTGAAGAATCAAGAATTGGCGCCATACACAGAGTCCATCAATACTTTTTTTTTCTGTTTCATTTACCTGAACACATTTTATAAATATTAAATCGCAAACCTCCAATTGCTTTCTTAGGTCGAGTTGGTTCACTTGAGATTAGTAAATTTCGGATGCCGTCATTTTTCTGTTCCTAAGGCTTAAATAGAGTATAATATTTCACCAGTATCCTTTTGAACAAGTATGGGTTCAGAAGCCTGAAAGTGTGAAAACCATAAGTAAGATGTATAGAATAAAACTTTAAAACATTTTACAAACTATCAATAGCAATTATTATGAAGATAGAATTCTATTGAGAATCACAAAAGCAAAGAAAAGGACAAAACTGTTCTTATAAAAATAAGGACATTTTAAATAATTTTTTATTAGTTTATTTATGGACGCTCTTTAACATCGCAGGCCATCAGCGTCCCATTCAACTCAGGGCGTGAAACGGCCGACAAATTTTGCTCAGAGGCCTCTCTTTCAGGCTTGAGGTTCTTTATCGTGCCGTAAATGTACGACACGGGACCCACGGTTTTACTTCCCTTCTGAAGGAAGCCATACTTAGGATTTTTACGCCCGAAAAAAACCCATCGGTCCTGGCCAGGTTCGAACCCGCGTTCTTGGGTGGATGTAGGAGGCAAGTATGGTAACCACTACACCACCAGGACCGACACATTTTAAATAAAAGAACACAGAAGTCATAAAAGGGAAACGCAGCAAAATCATTTATATTCATGGTTACTAGAATTAAAATAAGGGAAGAAATATGTGTTCCTCAGGAAAATGACGGCAATATAAATAAGGTAGTCAAGAATTAATCACTAATCGAGGACAAATATACGTAGGCTAGCAATAGAGTCCACCACTGGTGAACTGTCCCCTTCACTTCATCCCTTCCTTCCGGAGGTGCTCCGCTGGGAGCGTAGGCACAAACGGCCAGTCCTTGAGCACGGCTGAAGTAGTGAAATATCCTTCCGTCCCTACCATTTCAATCAGTGAATATGTCCAATATTAGTACTCTGTTACTTGTAGCTGTAAGACTATAGGACACATCAGAAATTATTTCATGGTTTGGCTATTTGAATTGCTGGATAATTAAGCGCTTTTGCCAGTACGCAGCTGCAACCTGAAAGTGAATAGCTCATATAACCTCACTGTGCATAGAAAACCTTGGCAGGTATTTTAAAAGCCACATGTTATTTATTAATAATTTCCATGCGAAGCAAATGAAACAACTTGTGATGCTATGCGAAAATTTTAAAATATACATAAAAAGTGGATAGATATCTATTAAGAAATGTTTTAATAAGTTTCAATTATTTGGCGCTAAAGCATATTTATGCAGCGGGTGCCAAAAAAGCACACACACTTCAAGCAAACAAAAAATTGTCCTAACTTAACAAAACTAATTCACACAAACAGAAAATGATTAGCACTAGCCAACTTAAACTTTTACATTTACAACAGTTGCTCAAAATACCCACCATCGGCCTCATAACACATCTGAGTACGTTGAACTACTGTGTGAGCAACTTTTGCGAAAATGTCCTCAGCGATTGCAGCACATGCTGTTTCAATTTCTTCCCGAAGTGCTGCCAGTGTAGCTGGTTTTCTATGGTATACAACATCCCTAAGAGTTCCCATAGGTAGAAGTCCAACGGCGATTCTGTTCTGTACACACGTCTCCATTGCCTTTGAACTTCAACAGCATTCTCGGCTTTCCAATACCACTTCAAATTTCCTCTACGTTGTTCAAACGATAATCTTACCTGCATTTTGTTGTAGCAACGCTATCATAATGTATGTGAGTCATGTCTGTTTACAGAACACCATACTACACATTACTGTTGTTTTTCGGTCCAACTTTGAAATATATTAAATAGATATCTACTGTGAAGTGTGTATACATTTTTTTGCATTCTCGGTAAATTACTCACGTAAGTTAACTTACAGCCTTCCGCAAATGCAAAGAAAAACTGTTAAGGTAAAACGAGCTTACTAACCTGAGAGGAACATTAAAATGGCATACCTACTACGGTGCGAGTAATATTTTTAATGGCGTTTCATACTTAGGCCACTCTATAGATTTATAATATTAAGTTTGTAAAATATCACTTCAGAAAAGTGATGTACTTTTCAGGGTAACTATTTATTAACTTGCGAATTTTCACCCACACAGCCAGATAGCATTGGGTAATAAGAAATAAACAGTGTTCCTTAGTCACACATTTAACATACCCCAAAATTTACGTACAAGTCAGATAAAGTTTTGTAACCCTCGAAATCAATTCCATAATTTTCTCCGCCGCTCAGATTAGCTGTGAAGCGAAAAACTATTTCAAACCGCAGGCTCTTCTGCAGTGTGGATCAAAGTAGGATATTCACTAAGCCATTTAAGTTTTCGCACCTTCAGTCTCCTGGGTCGAGGCTACACCGGCAATAAACAAGTAACTGCATGGTTGCCACATCGCGTGCACATAACACTCAAGCTCATGTATATGTTAATCGTCCTTCCGAAATCAGCCGTGCTACTCAGCTATCTCCTATATCCATTACCACACCTCGAGTTTGATAAAGCGCACTCCGTGTACAGGAAGTCCTTGCATCAGTTATCAAAGCGGCGCGAGAAGAAACAATATTCCCATTCTGTTGCTTTCGGAAGATATATTATCGGGTGCAAATGGCTCGATTTTGTTACAGAACTTTTAACAATGATAACAAATTTAAAAAAAACAATAATTAGACCAATAATTAGGTTTTATACTAAATTTAACTGCTAGGAAATAAAGTACGCCAGATAGAAATCTTCTACAAGGGCGACAGGTTAGGCAATGAATTTCTTAAAACTAATTATCTTATTTCTAATGTCTTTGAAACTTATTTCCGGTACTTTCTCGGTCGGTATTGTCAGAAATATCTGCATAAAGTGTATTAAAATGAATGTAGAAGAGTCTTAAAGGAATTGAGTAAGACTTCCATGAGAAATGGCACCAGATGATGGACGGAAGTTGTGGAGCATTTCTTTGTTATCCAGTTTGTTAAGAATCTACTTACTGTCTATTCTACCTAACTTTTTTACTTCATTTTTACAACTAATGTAAGAGCATACTTCACACCATACCGAGCGGAGTGCTCAGGCGCTTGGGACTTGCATTCAGGAAGTCCCGGGTTCAGATCCCGGGACGGTCATCCTAACCTGGTTTTTCATGGTATCCCCTGATCGCTTAGGCGAGTGCTGGGATTAATTTTTACTTTCCACGATTTTTTATACCACTTCATTCTGTTCTGTTACAGGGAAGAAAGTGCCAGAACGGGATGGGCTGGTGCGGTGTGATGGTGGCTTACGCTTTGTAAAGGTTTCTACCCTGAGGAACGAGAGTTTATCATAGGAATGGGTTCTTTACTGCGATGGTTTAATGGACTGTATTTAAATAATAAATTAGAAGATTATTAGATGATAATCTTATTGATTTGCCTCGGCTCTTGAAGTCTGGGGTTCGTTGTTTCCTATATCTTCGGTTCTATTCTCAGGCGAACATGGAATGTTTTTAATGACTTGGAGTCATTAGGGAAGGAAGGCAGGGGATTCTTCACTGGAATAATACAAGTTGGAGTCTTAATTTATTGGATACATTTTTAGACATGCTGGGCGTCAGTGGCGTGATGAAACTTTTTATATTTACTGTATAGTTGCCCTCAGGTCAAATTTCGCTGCTTTCACTGGAACATCTCAATACACTGTTCACGTAACTTTAACGTCATAACAAATTCACACGTGACTGTCGCCTATAATTTTACTGTAACACTCTCTTATGACACTGATCACTTCGATGTAAGGGCTTTACTATAACAATAATCTGACTGACGTAACTTTAACAGTGATTTAACGAGAGACGTATATTAGCTTAATGACGACGCATTTCTCTCACTGAGCTGTAGTGTGTTATCTTTCAATTATTTACTGCCTTATCACTATTAATGTACTGTACTATGCTTCCATGTCCGTACTATCTTGCAACGTGTTTTATTCGCCCCCAAAACTTATTTATTATACTTGATATAAAATGCATTATGTGAATTCGCTCCGCCTCCGCGAACTTTAATTTCTGCAAATATTATGGAATTTGGTTCAATTCTGGTTTCCTATTGGCTCTCACCAGATAAATATTATAGTATGTTTTTCTCATTCCTGAGATTATGAGATATGCTTATTGGTTAAAATCGTTCACTCACCCACGTTAGAATTTTACGAGAAAGGATGTATCTGCTATTCACATGCGGCGTCTTTTGGCTATGACAGATTTCGTTACCCTTTTAACTTTTCCAGGCCAGACCCGCAAACTAAAAGTTTACAATAGAGCACGCCCTGGCTATATATATATATATAAGCGGTGTCTATTTGACTGTCGGACACAGTTACGCTTTTGCTTTCATAATCCTCACTGTCCCCTTTAAGGATAATAAAACCCCATTAAAGTTCCCACTATTAATGTATTCTTTTAAGGCGCCTGTTTTCACGTGCGGCATGTCTTTTAAATATGACAAGTTCAGTTACCCATTGTATCATAATTCTTGCTTTTCCATGCTGAGGTAAAAACATTTCCGGTCGGGTATCGGTAACCCCTTATCGAAGAGAAGAAGGGGTCTTCCGTTAAAAAAAGGAGTGAATCTTATTGACCTAAGATTTCTTAAGGCAACAATAAGTCAGTATGTCCGTTCCTTTTTACAATAACAAAGACATACATGTATATGCACTGTCAATCATAGTAACTTGAATATTACTGATTAGACAAAAGTATATGTATAACCAATATACATTAGCAATCACAAAATTAAAATATTGATCAATGGTAATGTTGATACCATTGATTATGTCGTTCTTGACTTTGTTAATAATACCTGAAATCAAATGCAATTATTATTAGAATAGGAATTCTTGAGACATCAATTCCTGCTTCACCAGTCTACGTCCACCTAGGTTCCACCTATGGAACTTGTCCGCCCGGGATCTCCCTCCCTGAAGTGCCAGCCGTGTGTAAGGCCAACCTAACAATCCACCAATCCAATCCAATAGTTCATCATAAAAAAGTAAATAATATACTCTGCAGGATCCGAACCTATGATCTTCGAAACCAGAACTTTACCCATTAACTGCTTCTAAACTATGCTACATGACACGATAATTCAGTTGCTCAGTGTCTTACTGCTACATAATAAGATCCAGATTTAAGAAGTTTTTATAGCACCAAATCCTGAAAACCCTGGTATTGAGCTGTTTAAAATCGAGATTTTCTTATCCCATTTAGTCAGCATCTAATTTCTTTTTTTTTTTTTTTTTACCGTTATTGTTCTTTGTGTGCAATAGTTTCCTCATTTAGCGTTGTTTGCCTAAGACCTACATACATCTAAAATTGTTGTATAGTTCAATGGCACCCGGTATACAAAGTCACGACCAACAAGCAAGGAACATGTTGTTGTTTGTAGGAGTTAAAGACTAAATTTTATTTATTTATTTATTTTTGAATTTGAAAGCACAGCGACTGAGCATTATGTTTAGAAAATACTTCAAGTAATTTATGAACATACGGTACAAACCAGCCAGGAGTTTACCCATGTTTCATGGGTAGAATGTCATGTACTTTCCAATATGTGCAGTACTGAGGAACATGAAGTATCAAGATATGGTTGTGTTTAAAAACGCAATTGAGCTAAGAGTATTTACTGTTGAGACCTAGTTTTTATGACAAGCATGTGGGTAAGTTAATATAGACATTTATCAGAGAATACACCGTCATCAAAGCCGTATGCTCAACAGTTTTTTTTTTTCAAAAACAAAAAATAAGTTGTTAGGCTAAAAGTAAACTGAGTAAAACTCGTCATTACAGAAGATAGAACTGAAGACGTGTAAAATGAGTTGAAACAAGTCGTTAAAAATTCTCAATGACTGGAACAATACCAAAGAGAAAGTCTACAGTAGTTTTGAAAAATAAAATCAGAAGTGTGCTGCGTGAAATATCAGCAACTTAGCTTCAAAAATGTGTGCAGAATGAAAATATACGACACTTTCACAATTTACTGTGCAATTTAGTTGAGTTAATGCACTAATTAATTTTTTCTAATTATTGTGTAATTGTTTGGTTCGTTTATTCCCGCGCATGCTGTTCCCTTTATAGTATATAAATATATATAAATATAAAATCTGTATACGCTACCCTGGTACCTGGTTTCCTAAACCAGGGCGTGTATATCAAATTTTCCATTTATTGTTATTATAACTATACAATTCAATAATATTTTAATACATTATTTTACAGATTTTCCTAATACCTAGGTTAAAATAATATAATAAAAGAATAAACAAAAAATAATTAATTGAACCAAAATATAAATTTACTTAATTACTTCCCAAATTAATCTTCCAAAATCTACAAAACTACCAAATTAAAATTTAACAATATTACTGGGAGTAAGTAGGAATTGTAGCTGGTAGCCAGCTATTCTATCCTTTAAATTTATTCCATAACTATACAACTATACTATTACTAACCACTGGTTACCAGCTGTATGTACTGGTATCCAGTACTCGGCAGAAATTCTCTTAAAATGGACATTATCCTTAATTGTTTCAATTCTCCTTAATTTATTACAATTATAATAATATCCTTCTATTTGACAATTTACTTCACTGAAAGTTCATTTATCATTATTAATCTTTCCTACTCATTTCATTTATTTGTCCCAACACTTGAACTCATTAAACACTATCACCTCGCTTCCACCATATTACTCTCCATCTTTTCTTCCCAACCATTCCTTCTTCCATCTCGCTTGATCCTCCTGGTCCCCTGGTTGCACCATTTCTTGCGCTCAGCTCCTCCTCTCCGGACACCACTACTCCATCCTCCATCTCCTGCTGCGGCTCATTCCCGTGTATCTCCAACATCCTTCCTTCACCTTCTGTAATCTTCCTTCTTCCATCTTCTTCCCGATGTCAAAACTCTTATAGGTATATTCTCTACTTCAGGTTGTAAATCAACATTATCCCCGTTTATTATATTTTTTAGGTATTTTCATCTCCATATTCCCTTCTTCCTTATCTTTATCTTCTCCTTCTAATATTCTCTTCTCTTCCCTTTATAGGTAACCAAACTAGTGTAGAAAACGGCGCAATTAACGCTACCGCGATGCTTACTGCTTCCCTGAAAATGCATTAACTCTTGGCTTATCCGCTCTTTAAATAGGCAATTTTTCAGCAGAAATGTACCACAGACCACAGGAAAAAGTGTCAATACGCATTTGCTAATAAGCGTATCCAGGGTCAGGCCAATAAAGTGCTTTTAATGTTCGCCTAATTACGCCTCTCCCGGGAGCATGTAACCATGAAATCATAGTTCAAAAATGTATGTCATACAGTTGACCAAAAGATTCTGTCCATGTTTTTGTGATGCTCAAATTTCAAGCGTTTGAAACTTATAAATGTGCAATAAATAAAGTTAAGCAATAAATTATTGCTAAGAGTTAGACTGTTAAGCTGGCAGGTTCAGTTCCTAGTGATAGCCGGTATTTCGAGAAGAGCAGTCTTAACATGAACTTATACGAGTTTGTATGCTCCGTGCGTTTATACTTGGAAACAATGAAACTAACACCATGACTTCGGTGTTGATTCTGTGAATGATCGGATAGTGCAATTATAGTTCGAGAGTTTTCAGGAAGGCTACAAAATCCTCGAGGATGCGCCACGGACAGTATGACTAACAAAAACGGATAACGAGGCTCTTTTAACGATTATTGCCGCGAAAAACAATTCGTGATGACGTGTCTCAGCAATGCAACGTCAGTGCGGAACTAATACGGCTCTATCTCCAGCTTCCAGGAAAATAATATAAACTTGGTATTTGGGTTTGTACGAATTACAGTGACTTAGAAGATAGTATGAGGTGACGCCTGTTTTGCATAGTTTTCAGTTAGCAAACGTATTCCTTTCTTAATAAGCTGGCATACGATGAGAAGTGTTCCTTTACGACTCCCCAATACGCTGTTGGCAGCCAATGATCTATCTGTAGACACAAAGAAAACATCATCGCACTATAAGAAAGCTATACTTTGTGTTCGTTGTGTTGTGCATCGTGAACTGCTGACAGCAGGCGAAATAATCAGTGCAACTGTATACTCTAACCAACTGGAACTTGTTTATAAAAAAGGAAAACTTGGAAACCTGCCCGAATGAAACGTACAGATGTTATTCTTTTGCCTGATAATCAAAACCACATGTAGGTAACCTGGCTCGTGAAACCATTCAGTTCTGGTTAAAAGACACTGCTGTACTCACTATAATATCTTAAGTATTGCATCATATTGGGGCATATGTATTGTTGTATTGTGTTCGTTAATTATGGGAGGAAGTCCCTTAGTGACTACTGGTTATCAGTAGACATTTCAAGAGGAAAGTCTCACCTCATTGGTGTTTGCAAGTTCTCCCACCTATGTAGAAAGTCGAAATTTAGCTTGAACAAAAAATAAGTAACTGCATTTACTTAGTGTGTCAGCCACTTTTGTGCCTTGTCTCTGTACAGCTAAACAAGAAACTCTGAAGTACAAGTTCATATTTGCAGAACTTTGGCATACACAACTTTCATAAAAACAAACTTCATAGAACTACTGTACTGCACTAAAGTGACTAACTTATACCAAAGTAAAATATCACAGAAAGCTAAATTAGCGCTTTATATTAGGATAAAGATGAACTTTTCCGTAAAACACGAGCTGAGAAAAGCCAGAAAAGAGGGAAGTTCATCCGGTCTAGGTGGGTTGCTGAAGCGACATATCGGCTTTAGGTTCTCTCAAAATATTCCCATATATTGCGTCATTTTTATCGGATCGTTCAGCAAGTTATTCCACACCTCTCAAGTTTCTTTCAGTACGCAGCTGTATGTAAATGTAACATGGTACGGAAGAGAGTAATATAGTTTTGTTCTTCTAGAAATGCATGTTGATAGGGGATGAAGGCTCGCATTTTCAGATGCAGAACACACGTGTATTTGTTGTTATTTAGCAGGTCCGCGAAGCTCATCCCATGTGCCTTTCTTTTCACTTCGCTTTTCGCTGTTTCTCTTTCAGTATTTTGCAAGTAAAGAAAACTCTGAATGCCTCAAAAGGCTCCTACTTCCGAAAACGACTCTATTCATTGAAAATGATGCACGAGTGAGGATGTAGTGATTTAATATAATTAAGAATCTCCTGAAAAGTCAAGTTATTGAGAGCAGAGCAGTTCTATTTTAAGCATCGCCATGTGCTACGTAAAGAAACGTTGTGTGCTGTATTTATACTTTGTGGCATATATCTGTGTTAAGAATAATGAAGGTGGGTGGAGATGGAAATATATTTAATGAATTGTTCCTTAATTGAAGATGTGCTTGGTTTGAAATGATAGCGTTTCAGGCTTGAACTTCTTTATGTTTCTTTTTCTTCTCATAGATATGCACATTTATCTAGTTGGGGAAAATGCACGAGACTGGCAGAAAAGTGTAATTATTCTAGCAAGATATATTATTCATTAAGTGTCTTAATGTCGAAGGTAACTTAATGACCAACATTATACCAACATTGCTTATTTGCGATTTTAATTTCATTAAAGAGTTCGAGGTAATGTACAAGTGTGTAACGCGTAAAATACATTGCTTAGACTAATGACCAACATTATACCAACATTGCTTATTTGCGATTTTAATTTCATTAAAGAGTTCAAGGTAATGTACAAGTGTGTAACGCGTAAAATACATTGCTTAGACTAATTGCACCATTAATTTCCTAAACTCATCCTGGCAGGACCATCAAACATAAAGCTTAAGTCTTATAAATCTTCAAGTTTAGCCTTTTTACGACAGAGGTAATATATTGTCCACAAACACCTCAAAGAACGAACAGTGTTACATCTGGAATACAGGAGCGAAAGTTTAAATCAGCGATAGTTAATCAAGACCGCACTTAAAAAGAGTTCTTAATTATTTAATATGATAATAAATGTAAAACTTCGTTCTTAAACGTACCTAAATTTACACGAATACGCTGAATGCCTTTATTTTTCAGTATTTATAGCACGTATACATAGTAAAATTGTTCATTATAGGTCGATAGAAGTGTTCACAATGCGTGCCCTAAATTTAGGGTTATGTTTAGTGCCAAAATAAAATATTTTAACATGCAACTCATGTTTTAGAAAAGGAGATGTTAAAACTACCCGCCATTATTGCACACGCGTTCTTGGCATCTCTGAGAAAACAACTACCCGTCACTCGCTTTAGCTCTTGCAGAGAAGTGGAGTCTATAGCTTAGTGCATATTAACTTTCATGTTTCTAAAGTGTGTGGATTTGTAAATATTGACGTTGGAGTAACTAAGAGTAGGTATAAATTATAAACACTAATATTCAATAGAAAACATACAAAATCTAAACAAATAAAGCTTCCCACTCAACTGGCGAGACCCTTGCATCGAGCATGCTTCTGTCGCCTGTGGGAGCATTTGCATTTGTCGATACTTATATGGCTGACCTCTATACGCATTAATTTCTTGTAAATACCGGAGAAACTCGATACTTGGATTAAATATTGAAACAACGTGGTGTAATTTATAACACAGCACAATACATTTAACCTACAATTACAATTGCAGCTATTAAAATCTAATTTAATGTTTTACATAAATCGAAATGTGCAACATTTTTACATGGTGTAAAATTAATAAACAATATTTCTAAAACTTAAAGTATATAATAAAAATAATAGCTGCTTAACGTTACATGCAGCTCAATAATGCAAAAAAGCAGAAAATAGAGAACACAAACATATTTCACATAAATATTAGGACATAAATACAGGGTCAAAACATAAAAGAAACAATATTTTGTATAAAATGCCTTGAAAAACCTTAATTTCGCTGAATGACGTAGCTCATTAACTCAATTTATTTTAAGAGTTATGTTTAGTAAATCTAAGATGAGCTCTATCTTAGGCTTTAAATTTCTTAATAATAATAATAATAATAATAATAATAATAATAATAATAATAATAATAATAATAAGTACATGTATTTAAATATCCCCCAGAAGCAGCTCACAACATGTTGGGCTATACATCGTTGATTGGGACGAAGACGCGGCCTTTTGCCGAAGTTCAATTACTAACCATTTGCTAGATATGAATAGCGTATTTAATTCCTTTTATGTAAATCATTGTTTGACAACCAAACTTCCTTTTTCTTTGTTGCATATTTTATTAGCATTTTAAGACGAAGTCATGTTAGGTTGTGCACCTTGTAATTGAAATGGCATACATATATTCAGCCAATAATTTATAAAGTTTGTTATTTAGGCGGTGACTTGCAGAGTAGTTTCGGTATATAAACTTAACTTTTGTAAAGTTATATTTGCTAATGTTAATAAACTAAAGCTAGGTGAGTGTAAATCTTACGTTTATTGTAGACATTGGCTTATTAATTGTTTTAAATTAAATATATCCAGTTCTGTGAGCTTGAAATAAATTTCTTGTCCTTATCTGCCGTGAATATTTTTTCTAGATAATTGGCTTGTACAGGTATTTATTGATCATTGTGTTGTACTAAATGTATACGCATTTTATTGTTACGCCCTCGTGACAGTGGTTATCATGCTAGGCGTTATCAAAATTCAAAAATAAATTTCTTGTCCTTATCTGCCGTGAATATTTTTTCTAGATAATTGGCTTGTACAGGTATTTATTGATCATTGTGTTGTACTAAATGTATACGCATTTTATTGTTACGCCCTCGTGACAGTGGTTATCATGCTAGGCGTTATCAAAAATGTGTTTTTGATTATTGTATTTTTTTTTAAATTGCAAAGCTAATTGATTTAAATAGTTCAAACTACTTCAAACATTAATATATGAATTATATATTTAATCCTCTGTGAAGAACCCTTCCTAAGTCTTTATTCTCAGTCTCTATTCCTAGTGTGTTCCCACCCCCCAAATGTTCTGGGAATCCCCAGCAACACTGGGCATGAGATAGGTGTGTTCCAAATAAAACATTAATCATTGCCACAAGAACGTCCATCATGTCCAAGAAAGAACATATGTTTGCAGTTTACGTTATAACTGCAAATATATGTTTGTTTTTTATTCTAAAATATTTAAAAAAAAACAAGAAGGAAATGTATTGAGGTTTTATGAATATTCTGCGCCACGTTTTCACTTTGGAATGTCCTGTTTCATGTCAAGAGGGAAGAAAAAATTACCGTGCTGATATAAACATAAATACTATGAAATTATTGCCGACACCCGTAGTCTTTTACAGTAAGCTCGGTCTAACGAAAACCCTGTTTTTTTCTCTTAGAGAACGAATCTATCCGCAAAGCGGATGTGTAGAGGGTACCAAGTGCTGAAAGTGTTAGAGCTCACGCGCATGTTGTGTAAATCGTAAGCTTTTAAGAGAAGGAACCGCGCAGAAAGGGAATGGGAAATAAAAATAAAACACAACAGAGATTTCAACTTAACCGCAGAGAACATACGAAACGTGAGGCCATTGCCACGATGAAATGATACAATAAAATTTTTCAGAACGCGCAAACTGACTTTGAATAACATTTTTATGATACTATCATACCGGAACCTAAAGAGGGTTTATAATGCCTGTTTCAATTAACGTTTAAAATAATTATTAGCTTAGATTCACCAAAATAAACTGTTCTACTTTTCTTTTACGCTTGCCCTAATTAAAAATTAAATAACTTTCTCACTCTAAGTCTTAAAATATGGACAGTCTATATACTAATTCTATGATACATTTCAGTTCAGTTAGAACAAAATAAATTCCAATGGACGGTAAAATTGAACAATTTCGATATAGGCACAGTTCCGATCAAATCAAGAAAACACGCAATATTTCTTGATGAAATTTTGGTATTACTGAAGAACTATATCTGAAAAAAATGTAAGTTCCTCTGTAAAATTGCAAAAACTTAATGATTTTATTTAACAAGTGAATGTTGTAGCCGAAAATTATAACTCCTTAATATTAAGTTTATATTTTAAATATTATTAAGATTAATATTTTATGTATGTAAATATCTTAGCAGATAACAATATTTTGTGCATATCGGAGCAAGATGGAAGAATTGAATTCTCTTTCAGGTACTACTATTGTGATGGCTGAAAGACACTTGTATGAAAGCATTTTTGCAAGAGATATTGTGTCGTATGTTTAAGGAAGGTTTGTCAGCGGTGACCTGGGGGAAGCAGAAAGAGAAAGAGATAGGCTAAGAATCGTTACCTTCCTTCTGTATGAATACTTCAGAGCGAACGTTGCCAGCATACTGTAAAAAGATTATATTTCCACTTTAAGAGTAACAGGGTTCATTGTTTGTCTAACGGAACAAGGGAGGTGCGCCACATGTCGGAAATACAGGTTTCTGAGAATGCATTGCAGATGAGAGATATGAAATAGTATAGGACACATTAAAGGGCCTAGCCGCAAAAATAATATTTTCCTAGGAAATAAAGATAGCAAACAAATGGGTAAAAACGAGCGTTATCTATGTGCACATTTTGTCGATCTAAAAGTAACTAAGGGAGAAAAGAGCAATTACTATATAGGACCAGCATTTTTTTTAATAGTGTTTAACGCCCATTTTTAGTACTGAGGCACCACAGGCGGTGAACACTGATGATATATGAAATGAAATGATATATTGGGAAAGGATTTTTTTTTTAATGGGAGGAAACGTTCCAGGCCTAAGTTTAGGTACCTCACCGGCATTTGCCAGTTATGAAGACTGAGGAAAACCTGGAAAAAACCCCAGTCAGCGAGGACGGTCCTGGCGGGATTCGAACCGCAGACCTCCCGCTCACGAGTTCATGCCTTAACGACCTCGGCCACCCGTGGCGGTGCATAGGACCAGCATGAAAGGTGAAAACCGAAAATTTTAACCAAGGCTTTTGCTGGGAAAAGAACGGACCGGAAAATATGTAAAGGTGTAGGGAAAGAAATAAGAATAACCAATGAACACCGTTCTAAATCGTACAAAAGAGAGCCAGTCTGCGTGAATAAATGTTAGGGGATATTCAATAAGGTAGCCCGGAATTCACTGTGATTTCAGAATAATATAGAATTAAAATTCGCGTAAGGAGGGGCATACGAATGAAAAATAAAATGTTAGGGTGTTCAGGAGCAACAGTGAAAGCACTAGTGAAGGCGGTAGGGAAGGAAGTAACCAGAAGTAAGAATTCGAAGTCAAGCAGTAAGGAGTAATAAGAGGACTCAAAAGTTGTCCAATTGTCAGGAGTTAGAAAAAGTGATAACTAGAACTCACGTCTCCGTGGGCAGTTCGACCTATAATGAGAAAATATTACATAATAAATAATCAGAGAGTGCAGAAAATGTGTGTTCTTCTCTGAGGCTAGTGTCCAAAACCTTCTCGTCCCATTGACTCCAAGTCACAAAACATCCAGTATAGCAAACCCTGAGAATTTGTTACCAAAATTAACAAAACAATCCTCCTCCCAAGAACTTCAAGAACACCGAGAGCTACAAGAACATCCGCCATAGGCACCAAACACAGCATCCGACCACACACAATATCTGCTCCAATGTTCATTATAAATGGGTTATTTTGGCCCGCGTCCACATTGGAAGGCAAGCCAAAGGAGGCGAATATAGTACCAGTGGATGGACAACTTATTCTCACATTTCTACTCGGAAAACTTGATCAGTAATAACACGTGCACTTTATTATTTTTATTTTGTCTCCTGGAGGAATTTAAGTGATATCTGTTTGCAGTCACACATATTTACATATAGAATGAATGCTTGCATGATCCTGGTCCAGTAAGCGCTGCCAAAGATATATCTGGGTGTTTTAATTTGTTATAAGTTGGATTTATTTTATTAATAATAAGAAGGGTGTGTAATTCTACTAGCACCATTTTTTAGCTTCTCTATAATGATTGCTTTATATTGGCCTTATATGCAATATGTTTTCAATGAGATAATGTGTTACTCTTAGCGTATTTATATTCTTTGTGTTTTTCTCCTAGATACCTCACAACATATCTAAGAATAAAGTTACTGGAGAGTGCTGTGAAATATATTTTAGATTCTGAAGCTCCCATAATTACATAAAATGTAACCAGCATAAAAAACAATGAACTTATGAAATGCAAAACCAATCCAACACTACTTAATTCAATCCCTATGGAAACAGCATTTCTATTAAGTGTTTTGAATCTTGTCGTCTGCGAGCGGCGCTCCCTACTCTTTCCCCTACAACCTACAAGTTCCCCTTCTGTCCTTGAATGTCGCTTCGAGGCAGAACAGTAGTTAAGCTTCGCCTAGATGGGACAATTGCCTCTAGAACAACGCATTTTCATGTAAATGTTACAACAAATGCGAGTCAGCTGGTCGTGTTCCTGCTGAATTTCGTTTGCAGTTCCCTGGTCAGCTATCTTCTTTTAAGAAAGACAATTCACGCTATTTCGAATAAATTTGATTCTACTGGATCAGTGTACAAAAAAAAAAAAAAAAAAAAAAAAAAAAACAGCAACAACACGCGGAAACGTGTTTTAACACAGGATAAACCAGACGAAATTGGTGCAAACGTTGAATGTTAACCTACAAAATCACTCCCGAAATTAGCACAAGTGGGGGTTTTGGCGGGCTCTGCACTAAAAAGCATTAAAACTTAAACCTCAAACCGTACAAGGGTACACGTGTCCAGTGTTTAAAACAAGGGGACCCAGTATCAAGAGAGTGTTATTGTGAGTGGTTTTTCATCTGTGAATGAGGGTTTAATGGACTCAACGTTTCTGTTCTTTTCAGACGAGATCTGTTTTCACCTGAACGCTCGTGTGAACAATCAAAACATGCGCTACTGGTTTACCGAAAATTCACATCATGTACAGGAAACCCCTTTTTGTGATAGGAAAGTTTCAGTTTGATGTGCTGTTAGCGCAAAGCGTACTATCGGTCTAATTTTTTACGAGACCACCATATATGCAGGAAAGCACAGTAGAGACATTTTTTTTAATTTGATTTGTTTTATTTACGGACGCTCTTTGACATCCCAGCTCATCAGCGTCCCATTGAAACCAGGGCGTGAAACGGCTGACAAATTTTGCTCAGAGACTTTTTTCCAGGCTTGCGGTTCTTTATCGTGCCGTAAATGTACGACACGGAACCCACAGCTTTACTGCCCTTCCGAATGAAGCCATACTTTGGATTTTTACGCACGAAAAATCCATATGTCCTGGCCGGGATCGAACCCGCGATCTTGGGTTTAGAAGGCAAGTATGGTTACCGCTACACCACCAGGACCGACGATGGGACATTTTGATCCCATATTTTTAGCACCTTAAAGAAAAATCATATATATTGTTTCAACAGGAATCTCCAGCAGCTCATATAGCAGAGAAGTTCATTAATAAAATTCAAGAAGATTTTTTGAAGATAAGAGTGATTGGTCCTAGTATATGACCCACACTCACCAGATTTAACAGTGTGCAACTTTTATCTTTGGGTTGCCTGAAGGACAGGGTTTATAAAACAAACCCTCACACACTGAAAGAACTAAAGGAAAACATCACAAATGAAATTAGAAACATTCTCCGAGCAATGCCTGGGACGACATTTCCAGGATCTTCTAGGAGGTAGTTTTACACTCATTTTTAGCAGCAAAGTTTAAGTACGTTCTTGCCGCGACACGCCGAGCCGCCAAAAAATCAACATATGCAGGATAGTTTTTACATGAAAACCCGATATTATGTTTTTATCTCATTTAACATGATTACTATCTTCAATCTCAAAAATCTATATAGCTTGTTTTCAAGAAACAAAAATTAAACAAATTCCGCGGTTAAATAATGCAAATTTTAATTATCTAATCCTGAACAGAAGCGCTCAAAAGACAATAATATGGATTTTCCTTTTGGAACATAATTGTGTGAAATATTTACAAAAGGGATGGTTGATTCAGTGCCAACAGTGTTTTGTGTGAAAAAGAAAGATTTACTTGTTAAGTGAAAAACATATGAGATCCAAATTTTCCTTGCTCTGATCAGAGTATAACTGCGATCACACACTATATGTAATTTTCTAATAAATAATGTTGGTGATTAATTAAAATTGGTATTCCTTTTTTAGCTCAAAATGTTCATAAGCTAACAAATATGTGTCAGAAAAATATTGTAAACATTTTGACAGGAATGGTATTCCCTTCCCATTATGAAGATTAGATATTGGATTTGCTTTTACTAGATGGCGCTGATTAAAAACGTTTCTACATTTAGTGGCTTTCCAGTACATATTGAATTGTAGCTTATATTCAGAATAGTAAAAATAGTAGTAATAGTGAATTCACTTCATTCATACCCCAGAATGCCTTTGACAGAAACATGATATTTGAAACACTAATAAAGCATTTTTAATGATTCTATTGCCTTGATCAATTTACGTATATGATGCCTTCACTGTTCTGCACAGCCCATAAGTTATTATATATCAATTTCAAAGTGCAATAAAATGAGATGAAGGAGCTCTGACAGTAACCCCCTCTGACTTCTTTACTGCCACCACCCTGCTCCGACATACCATATACGAGCAAAGTACCGTCATCTCAGCCCCGTAAATAGTCCAAGGCAATGGCAACCCCCATATCTGATCAAGTTTTCATCCATTGCTACAAATCAGCGAAGAGGACACATGGAGACCCATATGCGCCCTGCCTGCCACCTGAATGTAGTGGCACGACGGTTCTGAGTATACAAGATGAAGACAAAAATATTAGAAATAAGTTTACAGTGGGATAAAATCTCCCAAATCACAATTTTATCCACCACAAGCACTTCGACGAGAATGTAGCAGCTGTCCCTAATGCCCATGTTTATATATACTATTAATGCATCTATAAAGAAAACAGAACTGACATGAAATGTCGAATCCTGGATATTGGATATGGTTTTACTTTATTCAGTGGTTTATTTATCTATTTGTTTTATTAGATTCTTTCTTTCAGTACTTTCTTTTCATATCTTTAAAAGCGAAAAACTTCTCATTACTAACTAAGCATAAAAAGCATTTACTGTATGAATGTCAAAGCCCTAACGGCTAAATCTGGCACTGAAATGGCTAAAGGTAAAGAAATGTGCAAGTTTAAACACATACTGTGGCAGCGTTACTAAACACTTTTATAGCATGGGTCTGTTGGAAACCTATTTTGTGCATCACTGATCAGCAATTTGTAATTCGAACCTTGTGCCAGTTATATGGGTGTGAGGGGCAGAGCAGGCGATACGGTTTGTGTGTAACCGATTGTAAATAAATATAATACCACAGTCAAATGCACTACCTGATCCTCTCCAATATGTGTCAAATAACATTAGAAATAAACACAAACATATGTTTTATACTGCTGTATTCAATTACCTGCAAATTTCACGACCCAAGTTACAAGATACGGCTTATTGAAATCATTGAAATTAGCTTCCAAAACAGTGAAAGTGCATAATGCATGCGGGCTTCAAAGACTTTCGCAAGTACATTCATTTGTTAGAAAACACGTTAAGTGGGACATATAAAAATGACTACATTTGTTTTATTGTGTACTTTTAAGCTTGGTAATGATATTGAACATTGTTCTGTTTACACTTGCTCTTTACATCACGTATGCATTTTAAAACACGCAAACGCACAGCAATAAGGCACTCTTTCCTCTAGAAAGAATACAAAATGTTTGAAAATATTGGGGCAAACTTTTAATGGGCCAGACATGGGGAGGAAGGTTTCATGATTTGTACAAAGTATTTAACGAGAACAAGGTGTATTTACAGATTTTCCATGTCCTTTTATTAACAACATCAATAGCCGAAATATCATTTCTGTAAAGCAGGGAAAAATCCGAAAGTTTCCGGACCATAGCAAATTGTTAATAATAACGCGTAAATATGAATTATAAGTGCTAGTTCATATTTTATATGTAAAAAATTTACTTCTGTCAGGTTCCAGGTTCCATCCATTTAATATCAACAAAGTGTATTAAAAATAAAATTTTTGCCAGAAACGTACTGTGGCGAGAACTTTATCACCCAATTATTTATTACGATTTTAAAAGCAAATGAAACCAGTACATGGGTCTTCATAGACTTATACAGACTTAGGTAACGTTGCTGCTCCTACATCAGCCGTAAGTTGGTTTGCCGAAATTAACAGGGATCAAACTAGATTTAAATACGAAGAGAGAAGCAAATGATATTGGACGACAGTGACTGAAAAAAAAATACTCGCAGCAGTGGGAATGTTGCAAGAACCTCACTTAAGTGTTCTGCTCAGATTTAGAATAATCTCATAATATTGATTGGATCGATCGGAAAGTGTTCCAACAACGAAAATCAAGAGAGTAAGAAGTGTGGGGAAGAAAAAAGTGGTTACTTCTCCATTAGAGACCATGTAGCAACTTCCTCTTGAAGATAGTTTTCTTCTTAAAAATGTCCAAATTCTGTGCGACAAACGGCCGATAACCGGATTTAGCGGCATTACGCCAAACAAAGTTACCGCTAGTGCGACACTTAAATTTTTGGAAATACTTTTGTGAATATTACCGCCATCCTCTTTACAGTCCTGACAGGGAACTCTGAACTGCTTCCTGTTACTTTGGTGTAGAACCGACTGCGGGGTGCGGTGGTTAATCCGGTTGTTTGGGGGAAATGTGAGAAATATTTTGATTTGATAAGTCCCACCGATGAGTCTTGGGTTCTTATTGTTGATGTCACAGCTATGCTCACGTTCTATACACCATCTTCGGCCGTTATTGAATTGATATTGTACTTATGGATTCTGTAAAGTGTGTTGAGCTTTCCTGGATTTAATCACAAGGGAGGAAAGGATAATGGATTGGAGACTATCAAATAATTATACTGGTTGCAAAGTTCAAGATGTGTATTTGAAAGTTCACATGTATTTCCGGACTTATCTGGGCCGCTGGTAAGGGATTTAATTAATGATATTCCTATAAATTTGTGCTCTAGTCCACACTTTATTGATCACGCCCTATAACTTTTAATGACTAAACAGATTACTCGTTTCACTGTTCATTACTTTTACTATTCTTTCTCGGCATTCCTCCATTGTTGTGATTTCAAACTAGATGACTTTCACTAAAATATATCTAACTTACGCATTAATACAATTATTACTGTTCGAAACTCGTCGGGATATCTCACTGCCTGTCTAACACTCGTGACTGATTACTGTCTACTACAAACTCAAATATCAACTAATGACTGAAAACCCATAACTGGGTTATTTATCTTTGCTCTAGGCGTCACTTTTCGAGAATTCAAATTTAGGAACGTTCTAGAGGCGTCTTAAAACCTATCTTTTGATTAGTTTAGCAGCACCATTTCTGGAAACTTCAGGAAGCCAGATTCGAAAACTTGCCTTCTGAGTGGCTGAAATTCTCATTTCTTCCCTGCGTTTGTGGATTCGTTGTCCTTGAGAGACTTCTCTATTTTAAGGTAGTTTTCTTCAAAAGGAAAGCTTGCCTATATGGTTTGCTTCTTGCCTACATTGTTTTCTCAAGGACTTTTTAACTGTGGCAATAATAGAAAAGTTTCGTGCGAATACAAAAGAAGTCCTCATGAATGGATCCAGATAGTCGCGACGAAGATACGGTTTTCAGCATGATCTATGGGATAAATTTTATGTGTATATTTCCCTTGATCATATACACTTATTTCAGCTTTCATGCACATATTACCTCTTTGCATTATTATTATTATTATTATTATTATTATTATTATTTATTATATGGTACTAGATTACCTATATAGAAAGGCATGTTAATAAAAATAAAATTGTAATAATTTATAAGTTTTACACTTCTACAGGAGTTCAATCTGGATCTCCCGCTACAGGAGGAAACAATTATTAATCTCAGAAGATTCTATACCACTGACGTCAGTGATTTTAGCATTGATTTCGAAGCAATTTATAGATGCTGAGTGGAAATATGTGACGTACTGGAAAGTTTGTAATAATAATAATAATAATAATAATAATAATAATAATAATAATAATATCTGACACGTACTGGGAAACGTTTTGAGTGACCCTTGTAACAAAATTTACATATTGGCGGATACGTAATTCACTGCTGCTGCTTTAAAACGTTTTCTTATTGGTTATAATAGAAATTAAACAAGTTCATAAGGTTGAAATGACATTTAATCATTGTAATGAAAAAAAAAGAGCTGCTCGTATGAAATTGTGTTGTGCAAGATTAGGAGATCATGCTACATCTGATATCGAACCACCGAAAAGTTATAATTGTTTGCGATAAAAGAAGAAAAGGAGACTGATGAGACTGAGAACAGAGGGCCATAGAAATGTGGAACAAGCTTAAGCATACATAAAAATTTAATAATATCTGAAGTAATCTTTACGTTTGTCTTTTTACCTTTCTGTTCCAAAAGTCGTTTGTACTGTCTCATCAACCATTTCCTTGAAAAGCTGCACTGAATTGGAGGAATTTTTGGCATTAATTGCATCCAGCGATAAAATGAAGAATTCACATTAAGCTGAAGCGTTATTCACTTACGAGAATGACACAAAAACTCTCATTGAGTTAGGCACTGATCGATATATCTAATCTACCCGACCAAGCACCCTAACTTTCAGCTGTGTCTTGAAGTGAAGAGAAAAGAAAAGCACCGTTATCGCGATCTAATATCGATGAGAGTTGAACTACGTTGTTTCCAATACAAAGACGATCAGCCAAGAGTTTATCCACGTTTCATTCAATCGCTATCTCTGGATGAGTAGTGCCAGCGGTAATAAAGGAATTAACACTTAGACAAAACGGAATGGATAATTTTTCTCTTCATCAATTAAATGTTACAGTAAATGTTGAAAGTGGTGTCCATTTAGTTCAAGCACACCTGACATCTCGACGTTGCAAAACTCTTTGCCCAATTATATATTTAATAATGATTATTAGTTAACAGCTCATAATAACTGTCCCCGACAATGTTCGTCAGCAATGTACTTCCAACTAGAACAAACTTACATCTGCGTATTTATACACAGCCCACCTAGTGCCTTCCAACCATTCCCAAGAGGGAGTTAACTTTACACCGTCGTGCAGTGTACCTTTAAAGACTATTGCTTTCAGAGAAACGCAGTTACTGTTTTAGGGAAAGTGGCTTGAACATTAAAATATGCAATTTTTTCCATTGGAATCTGGTTTTTTTTTTTTTTTTTTTTTTTTTTTTTTTGGTAGTTTATCGCCCGTTTTTACTGCTGCGGCAAGACAGGTGGTGGACAAAGGATGCGTTTCAGGCCTAAGTTTAGGCTCCCCGGCATTTGCCAGTTAGCCAGACAGTTATGAGGACTGAGGAAAACCTGGAAAAACCCCCAGTCAGGGAGGACGGTCGCGGTGGGATTCGAACCCCAGACCTCCCGTTCACGAGTCTGCGCCTTAACGACCTCGGCCACCTTTGGCGGAAGGAATCAGTTGTGAAAGTTGGTCATGTTTTACAAAGAAGGCTGAGTTTCAATTCAGTTGTATATCCCCAAGCATTCACTGGTGAATTTAGCTAGGATTTCAGGTATATATGTAGTAACTGTATATTCCGCCATGCTAAAACCACAACTTAAGAGATATTACACAAGTTTCCCCTTTACATAAAGAGCAAATGTTGCGGCGCTCTGCCATGTGTGGTTCCAGGTATAACAAATGTGACTCATGCAACACATCCATTTATGCACTATGATCAATATCCAAGCCATTTCTAGAAATGCAGAAATAGTAATGTATATAAAATAACAACATCAGCTCAAACTTAAGTAGGTATCTACTTCAGATTATACAACAAAGAGCTGCCTTCTTCACAAAGTTTTGCAGATGCAGCCATGCTCTCCTCATGGAAAATTCCAAGTACCATATACCTACATTTACCTCGAATACAAATGTTTACACTACACTTGAAATTTTGAACGTGCAATGTAAAATATATAACGCACGTACATAAGTCAGCAAAACGTTATTAAGTTCGTGAATTTTATACCTAGTAGTACCAGGAATAGAACAACAGACTGCGAAAATATAGGTTTCAGAGTTTTTCTGAGTTATCTCGTTCATGGAAATAATTATTTAACAAAAAATGAGTCTATACTTTGAACTCAGCCTTCTTGAAAATAGAGGCAACTGAGCGGAATGGCTCAGGGATAATGCTTGGAAATCGTTCAGGAGGTCCCGGTTTCAAACCCCTTTTCGACGGCCATCTTGATTTCGGTTTTTTCGCGTTATCCCATGGTAGTTTAGGAGAATGATGAGATGGATCTTTTCTTTCCACGAGTATCAGGTGAGGTGGGCTGGTGCTGTGTGCGATGCGACGGTGGCCGGAAAGATTTATTCCCCGATAGGGAAGAGGTTCCTCTGCAATGCCTCGAACTCCTTGAGGGGACTCCGCCAGAATCGAAATGTATCTTAATTTAATGTTAGGGACCATTTTTTAAATCTTTATTTCATCTGTGCCCTTTATCATTATGTAATGCTACATGTAATTAGCCATCTTAAAAACACAATTTGAATTCTAAATTCATACAATGCTTAAATTATACTCTCTTGCCTACAATAATATAAACTATACTATTACTTAAAATGTCTATAGTGTCTAAATCCATTGATCTTATGCACATAACGAAGTTATTTAAATGTTTGAACTATTTCCTTGTTAGTACTAAGTCAGTTTCCACAACTTTTTATTACTTCAGTTATTAGAATTTGTCTTTTTCCATCTAATAGTTCACAATTACATTTACTGGATATCTTTGCTGCATAAATAATATGGATTATCAGATATTTTGAATCTATAAAAATACAGGTTTGGCTTTCCATGTCCAGTAAGGAATGTTAAATTTCCAATAAGCTTAATATCTACTGATAGACTATCTTTTGCACCAGGGAGAAAGGAATTAGCTATTCTACCATCGTTGCTCATTAATGATTCCCTTTGACATTCATTTACACCATCATTATTCACTATGTTTTTGCTGCACTATTTAGAACTTTCTTGTGTGATTCTTTTTGATTCTCATTGTGAGCTCCGTCTGTTGCAAATGGATCTGCTAACTCATTCTCAAAGAGTCCACAGTGTGCTTTCACCCTGATGAAGTGCATCCTTCCTTTTGTCTGTCCCTTATTTGCTGCCTGATGTCTTCAATCAAGTTTTAGTGATTTTTTCCCCCCAATCCAGAGTTATTCTGCCGTCTATTTGGATTGCTGCTGTTATCTTGGATGCAGGCAAGTTCTCCTATATCTTCCAGATATTTAAGGATTGGCATTTGTTAGGTCTAGTTGTTAGAACAGTTTTTATTAAGTTTATATTGAAATACTTATGAGTACGTTGTTTTCAATTATGGCCACCCCAGCACATGTTCTGTGCTCGCTTCTGCTGCCATCTGCGTATATTTTGGTGCATTCTTTATGTTACAATTATTCTTCTATTAGCAATTATATTAGTTTATGTCGTTGCCTCACCACCCTTGGGTCCTGGTCGCCCGATGTCTTTCTCAATTCACGTTCTCCTACTGGAGGTCACCAATGGAAGCAAGGCACACAAAGCTAGATTTTGAACAAAGCTGAAGTACAGAAATATTCTCCTCTATCCCTACCAAACCAATCTTCCATCTACTGCAATTCAATTCAACTACTACTATTAAAATAAATCTTAGCGTTCTAACGTGAAACTGGTATAAGTTTTTATATATTCACCTTTTTGTTACATTAATTACTAAAAAAATAAAAATAAAGATAATAGAACAAAACATTTTTCAAAATTTTATAGCAAATGTCGTGATTGGTACAGAAATACAAACATATACTTCCAAGAGCATAAATACTAAATGAACAATACATTTTCATATTTATATACAGGATGGATGAAAATTTTGGGCCATAAAAGTTTAAAGTATGTCTTCCTAGAAAGATAAATGAAGCTGATGGTTCCGTGTTGTAGAATTACGGAATGTAAAAAACCATCAAGTCTGAAAGAAAAGGCCCCTGAGCAAAATATACCGACTTTTAAGCACTGAATTGAATGGGACGTTAATGAGCGAGATGTTGAAGAATATTGGTAAATAAATCTAATAATAATAGTTCGGAAGTAGTCGTAAACGTGGGTTCTGGGACTCGAGGTTCTCCTTACATTTTTTTCCCCAGGTTTTCTTCAGTTCTCCTTAATGGCAAATACCGGGGAGTACCCAAAACTTAGGCTCGGAACACTTTCTTCGTTAAAAAAAAATCCTTCCATATGTATTATTTCAATTCATATTATCAGTCCATCGTCTGTGATGCCTTAGCAGTGAAAATAGGCGTGAAACACTATAAAAAGTTAGGGAGTAGTGACGTCATCATTTCACACTTACTCTGGTGTATGGCCAGGGCGACTTGGGTTGACTCGTTACTTCTCGACATTTTTGGCTGCAATCGGCGGGGCGCCGTCGTTGCATTGTCCGTAATAAAGTAATCTTTTCTTGTGAACAACGTCTCTTTGCTGGAGTTACCTTCCAAATTTGTTAAGACAGGGCCAACTTTGCATTAATCGATCCATCGACTCAGGTGTTTTGTTATTACGGTTTTGTTATATTTTTATAACTGAATATTCTTAATTCAATTTGAATTAAAATGTTTATTGCTAAAATATAATTATAATTCCAAAATAATTGTTATCTCTTGGGTTAGTTATTTTTAAGGGGGTACTTTGTTATGCATTTATATGTTTCAATAGCTAAAAAATATAGTTGTAAAAATTTTCCTTTCCGAGCTTTCCTCGGTGCGATCCTGGGGGTTTCTTAATCCAGCACATCTTCATATTTAAATATTGTACTCTTTGTGCCCTCTTAAAACAAATATGAAAGCATTGTCACACAGGGATAATTAATAACAATATACATTAACCTGCAGCACTCCATTTTTGGTCCAACGTTATGTTTGTTAAGAGGAAATTTTATATTCACTATCAGAGGAATAAAATTAATGAAATATACAGTGGACAAGAAATATTTTGACATTATACTTCAGGTGTTTACACCTAATTCAATTATTGACTTTCAATTAATAATACATGTGAAAAAGGAATGGAAAGAGGTGATTAAGCTCGCTACTCTACTTACTACATAGTGGGCATTTTTAGGTGGCTAGTTAAAATGTTTAATACTTGTGAATCCAAAATAGTTTAGAATAAGAGAGAAGCGGTCTGGATAATAGAGCATATTCTTACCAAAAGAACCAAAATGTAAATAATCATACAGAATTAATACTAACATTAAAAACTAATTGTTGTGTGGTAAAAATAAGAAATTAATGTTGTATCTCTTCCTGTGCCTATACAAAGTGGCAGTAAACTATTTACATTACCCACCTGAAGTTCTAATAAACGAACTACGACCGTTGGCCTTTTGAGCCCACGAAATAGGACATTAATGACTCCGTAATAGTAATAACAGTCCCCAGTTCAGCGCTTGGAAACGCGCTGAAGATCACGTTGCTTCTTGTCTCCACTTTCAAAGCGGCAACGTGACCTTCAGCGAGGTTCCCAGCCGTGCCCTGGTCGTGTGTTGTTTGCTTTCTCCGTTGTAACTCCTGGATCTAAAGTGAAACCGTATGTCGTGCTGGGATGTATTGAGCAATATAGGTCCTCTAGTTCATGAATTTATACATGTAGGGTATACAGATACGTTAATTGTTTCTAGTTTATTTCAGTACACATAATACGATTATTGTGAATAGGGTGTGGTTGTATGGCAATTTTAGACCCGAATGAAATCATACACAAAGAAAACTACGGCTCCTTAATAAAGAACATTAGCCAATTAAAATATCGTACAGAATCCCGCCAGCGCCGAACAAAACTAAACTATACATCGTTATCTGTTATATAGCTCGGGTGATTCAGATCTTGTCAAACGTATAGACGTAAAATTCCGATTTGACTTTTCTTCTAGACACGCTCTATAGAGGTTTTCTGCATTAACAATATGTTAAAGCATACTTCAGTCTGTTTCTGGGAATAGTGAGAATTTGAGTCTAAAATATTACAAATAGTAATTAGTAGAAAGAAAAACCGTAAAAATATTCCCAAAATATTTGTTTATATGTTCCTGAAAATTTTGTACTCAAAGTAAATGCCAAAAATACTGATAATGTGTCTAAATTAACTGAAATATATATCTGAATACCTAAAGATTGACATTTTCGATCCTGACATTTTCAAATGGTTATACTACATTTCTAAATAAAAGTTTTACCCAAAGAAGTGCTTTAAAGAGTTTTGATGTTATTGACATACAGTTGCAGATCATAGTTTCGTATTATTCCAGTGATGGCAGCACATTTGTGGAGAGCTAAATTCAAATGTTACAGTTATTCCTGTGAGAACTGCACATTAAAGGGAAGTTCAGCATCTTACTTTCGGATTGAGTTCCCAAGGGAATTGCATGCAAAATCAGTAATTCCAAGCTCAGTAAAGATCAAAATCACTTAACGACGATAAAAGACTGTACGCTATCAGTTAGCACGTTATCTTGTAAAGTCGCTAGGGATTGTGAGCTATGTGTCGAACTTAAAATAAACTGGTTTTTCATGCAAGGATAGGTCGGTCCTGGTGGTCTAGCAGTAACGATACTTCCCTTCTAAACCCAAGATTGTGGGTTTAATCCCGGCTAGGGTTGATGAATTTTTTCGGCGTAAAAATCTTAAGTATGGTTTCCTTTGGATGGGAGGTAAAGCCATGGGCCCCGGAACTCCAAGCCTGAAAGAAGAGGCCTCTAAGCAAATTTATCGGCCCTTTCAGCCCTGAAATGAATGCGACTCTGATGACCAGAGACGTTAAAAGCGTCCGTAAATAAAACAAATCAATTAGCATTTAAAGACTTCATATATATAAAACAAGATAGTAATTTTATCAATGTGTAATTTTTTATTTAAAAAGACCCATGCTCTAAAAAAGGAAAAAAAAAATTAGCAAAAGAACAGAGGACTGATTTCTTTGTGCTATTTGAATATATATGGTGTTAATGAATGTGAGCCAAACGAGAAAATAGCACCAGGAATGTAGTACTTGACTTTGTATTAAAATAATCGTATTTGTAATAAACAGGGGATTTTTATGTAAACACACCGTTTTTCTGTGTCATAAATATAATTAAAACTCCAAGTGATCACCACCGTATTTCAAAAAACTAATTTTGCATAAACGCACATATTTTTAATAAAAATATGTCAATTTGGGGAGTTTATTTATAGTATACACTACACTGTCATTGTAGAAGCGTTTTGTAGATATATACACGTGTGTGAATAGGTAGGTATCAAAGAGGGAAAAGTATTTCTTGAATCTCTAACCAGTATGGAATTGTTCAGACCGAAAAATAACCTCGTTTCCTCTTTGCGCTGTGATATTTGGTAAATGCTGTTCTTTAGTATGAGAATAATTTTGGAAGTTTGCGTCCGCTATACTTCAGTTGGACACTACTAATGTGTCGTCTATAGAAATACATCAAGATTTACTAAAGAATAATATTTTACAACATAAAAACCCGCTCTGTATTCACAATAAGAGTGAAGCATACGACAGCGATTTTAAAAGTAAGCTACTCTTAATTATTCCGGGGCAAGAAACTTTTTTGATCAAGATATTACATACAATATGACCAAATACACCACACCGTTTTTCAATATAATCCCTCAGTCTCTGTAAACACTTGTCTGAATATTTAATTTTTCGATTGCATGCGATAGAAATCAGATGATCTTGGACGACAAAATGAGTACTGTTTACCGAGATAACCAGCTCCTGTGCGATTTCCACGACAGTCTCTCTGTAGTTGCTGTGAAACATTACCTCAACCTACAGCACCATGTCTTCTGTGCTTGACGTTGTTGGCCTTCCCTTTGCCGATCAGCATCGGTCACGTCTGTGCTGCTTTGTTCAAACCGCTGACACAGGTTCAATTTGATCGGACGCGACATTACATTTGGCCCATACAGGGCCGAAATTTCACAATGAGTTGCCATACAAAGGAGATGATTTGCCCGCAAAATTCACACTGTTCCTAACACTTCAATCTTCAGAGTACGATTCCATTTGATGTGCCATTTTAGATTTGTGCTACAATTGATCTGTTATCGCTACTATAATGAAAGTGGTGCTATAGGAAGATCTGATCATGAAGTCCGTTCTGTGCAAGCCCGCTCTTTTGGTGCATGGCAAATTAGGACAAAAATGTAACTTAGTTTTTGAACCCTCGTCGTACATACAACATTAACAAAGAAATCTTATAAAAGTGACCGTGCTGTAATAGTCTCATTTAGACATTAACTTGTAATAAAACGAGAAATGTAGAGGTAAAAATGGTTGTACCATCCCAAGCAGACAAGTTGATTGAGTTGTACAGAACAGCATGGCATTAAAAAGTGGAACATGAGAATTGAATATTGATGCCTCAAAGTAGATGTATAACAGTTACATGTTACACAGCGGCAGATAACCACATAAGACATTGCTTACTTTTAATAGAAATAGCATATGCTTGATTCATATTTAGAAAGATATACGAAAAAATGTGGAATGAACCCTTCACGAAGAAAATTCAACACAAAACGACAGAGCGTACCATTTATTGCTGCTTACAGGTGAAATAAAATAATAATAATAATAATAATAATAATAATAATAATAGTAATAGTTGAAAAATTATACAAATTTCAAAAGTTATATATTAATAATCAGGTGTTTAGGTATATCTTAATAATATTATCAATATTTTGATTAAATTGCCATGAAAAGCAGCAAACAATGCACACTTTTTTCTAATTGATTATATTTTGTCGCTTCGCAAGAATTATATTAAATGTGTACTGTGCATCTAATATTATTAATTTATTTAACTACTTAAAGCTGATTATTATATATTCTGTAATTACTCTCTGTGGTATATACGACATATATTTCCTCTATCATTCACTGTTATCGCACGGAAAGTAACAACATTTAAATTGGTTAGAAAAAAAAGGTTGTATTTATTAATATTGTTTTTAGGGCGTACAATAAAAGAAAACTTTTCGACAAAATTAATTAAATATTTTGGTATATTAGAAACATTTTGACTAGAACAATTTATATATATTAAATAGTGTTGGTAAATTAATATTTAGGAAATTAATTATTTTTTGCAAAAATAAATGTTAGATTTTCAGTAAATGGTCAATTAGAAAAAATCGTTACAAACCTTCAAAAAAGACCCACGTGACCTGGTGTGGACACAGAACCTGAAATACCTTGAAAGAGCATATTATTGAAGCCAACAGTAAGATTTTGAGATTATAATTGCCATATGAAATACATGACATATCATTAAACCGTAACGAACATAACATAAAAATGGAAAGTGCATTAGTATGCCATTTTGTTCGTCTTGTAGAAGTAGACACAACTCCAATTGCTCTTACTTTGCTATTCGGCTACCGACTGTACTAAGCGAATTGCAACACCCTATATATCCACGTTATTCTTGAAAAACCGTCCAAGAATTATCAATTTTTCTCCTTTCCCCCGAGATCCTTTACTATGTAAAATACCAGCATTGGAGACTTCTCCAACTTTAATCCATTTTTGTAATTAGCCATCGATTTTTGTATGATTACCTTGTCATCTGCAAACAATATGACATTTTAGTTAATTTCATAATTAGTCAAATTAATTAAATTAACATGCTTTTCGCTAAGAAAAAAATAAACTAAATGAACATGGAAAATTTTAGAATAAGTGCATTCTTTATTATCTTCTTATTTCTATTAAGTCCTTCTATCTATAAAGATATTTCCTTTTAGAAACACAAACATACTTTGTAGCCCACATTTGAAATATTGTTTTACTCTGAGCTATTAAAGATGGTGCAAATGGAGCTTGAGTTTAGTTACCTGGTAATAGAATATTAAGAATGACGAAATCTCTTAACCATCCCTCCCTCAGATATTCCCCGTGAATGGGATGGAAACCAGAAAAGCTATTTCCTGTTCATCGCTGAGAGAACGTTAGTTATTTTAAAAGTATAATAATATGCATTTCTCAACCAATATCTTATATCCTGATTTGTTAAAGCAAGCTGTGATAATAATATTTCTTTTATTTCTACTAATGAAATGCTTCTAAAAAATTAAATAATATAGCCTATCTATATTGTTTTCATAGTTTTCTGTAGTCATTAATATTTCGTCAGCTATAAAATAACAAGTTCTATAATTGGGGACAGTGAGGACATGTACGTAAGTTATCTGTAAATTAAGTTTCCTAAGTAACTCTTTTACTAGTTGCTGATGTGACAGACCTTCTTACGTAATATCATCTACGTTCGCCAATATGAACCCTGAAATCCTACCACTTCCTTCCTTTTTCACTAACTTCTGAGGAAGTTCTACTTGAGTGCGCACAGAGAAGGGCCTGCTTTCTTAGGGTGAACATCGAACTCATGATGAATACATGAAATATGCGAGAACCGTGTAATGTTTAACCTTTTATTTACTTTGTTGTTTTTCTTATAAATTAGTAAATTACATTCAGCATGTATTATATATAATAATTTTGATAAGTATAGCGATCTTTGGGCAACAAATGACACTAAAATTTTTAAAGTGGATTCATCAGATTTTTATATTATTAAAATTTCAGCACAGTCCGCCGTCTTATACGTTACTCAAGGTTTATGGATGGAATAGATATTTCGTAAATATTACCGGAAAATTTATCGAAAGGCTATCCTTTTCAAAATTGCTTATACATTTCAGAAAAGCTTATCGAAACGATAAGGTTATGGAATAGATATGTTTATGACGTTGAAGAAATCGATCTTAGTTACTATATGCTAAATTGCAATAAATTTTGCACTTTTTAAGTAACCTTTTTTGTACATGTATTTTTTTCGAACGATTCAAATTCCAGTATATCCCTCCTTCTCTTCTCGAGTTTTGCCTTTTAAAAAGAGGCGGGTCCTCCTAATTTGTAAAGAAGTGAAAATAATCTCAACTACGGAAGGGGGACGCGAGTAACGAGGACTCGATTGAATTTTTAGGTTTTGATAGCAGTGCAGTCACATTATCATGACAAACATAAGGAAGTAATATTCCTATCCTAATTTGATACACTAAAGTTTGGGGTACATTTGAATTTATTAGAATAAAACAAATATTACGATTTTAGAAGTGAATATTTAACATAGATCACCGGTCGTTTATTTCTAGATAAGCTGTAGCAGAAAAGCACTATACTTATCTTGTCATTGCCGTGATAAAACGTATATATGCGAACATATTTTAGCAACCTATAAGTTGAAAATACATAATAAGCACATTACTAATAAAAACTACAATGCATGTGTTAAATAAAGGCATCAAAGCTAAATATACTCCAAATACGGGTGTTAAAATAAATTTAACAGGTTAATACTCAAGTGATTTACAATCTGAACCTTCTGTTCCTGTTCTGGCACAGCGCCTAAAAGAAGGGAAAATATTTCCAGGAGTAACAAGTGGCCAATGCAGTAGATATTTAAACTGCCTTGTAATAATGTGACAGTTCAAAGTGATTCGTAGTGTTTATGGAGAATATCGCTCCATGTTGTATTTTCCAATTAAAGCATGATTGTGATATTACATCTCTACGGGCTGATTAGTGCTCCAACGTTTCGGAAAAGTCTTAAGTTTCGATATTTTAAACTTATTAATTTCATTTATATTTTAGCACAGGTTTCGAACTGACGTTGGTACATTGCTATGTGTAAATAGATGTTTTACTATATCGGTCTTGCCGTGATATTCACTGGTTCCAGGAAACATATAGACAGTTATCAATTTACTTTATAGAAGCAGATGATGTTTGCTGGCCTTTTGTTTGAATTTCAGAATGTTCTTGATATCGAAATATTGACCTGGCATTTGCCCTCATGTGCACAGTAGAAAGTTTAAGTAACTCTGGACGTTGGAACAGGCAATTGGAGTGTATTTCTTATCCGTTATTCCTTTCCTAAAACAGTTATGTTAAAACGCAATCAAGATGCTCTGCCGCGACTACTTAGCTTGTGTATTCTCCTCTCTGTCTTAGTAGAAGTGCATGGATGCTTAGTGAAAAAGTCGACTCACAACAAAATGTGTAACAGCAAAATTTAAATTAAGGAAATAAATACAAAGAACTATGCTTGCAAAAACACCTAAATTTAGAGATCAAAATTTCTGGCATCATAAGCATTAAGAATATAATTTATATTACAGAATTTATATTATATTTTCTATCTTCATAATGCACAGTATAAATTCGGTGTTATACAGCGCGTTTGTTTATCACACTTAGATGAATGTAAAAATCTAATTCCTATATTTACTGAGTCATTAGTAGTTCTAAGAGATACAGTTTTTCAACAGATATTCTTTAAATTCGCTATTTGCAAATGACTTACTCTTTTAGCAAAAAAGATTTCAGTGCAGAGTTATCAATTATCCCAATAAATACGTGATGCAGAAGTGAAAATTGATGTTAGGATTGAAACAGCACCAAATTGATTCACTGGTGGAGATACTAATCTTGGAAATAAACTTCATTCAGGGACTTTCAATTATATAAATGGAAGTCCTGTGCAGAATGCTCGAAAAGTGACTTGCCAGAAAATTTAGGTGTTTCCAAAGCTATACACACTTCACCAACTTGGCAGTGTATAAAAGTGAACAACTAGATCCATATGAATTAACCGCTCTCAGGCCATCAAATTTTAATGCCAAAATTTTACTTAAAAATTCCTTAGGAAATCGATTCTGAAAACGAACTAATAATTGCTCTTTTTGCGTAATTCTAGCAAGTTAAAGCATTTGGTATTTCTTGGAAAGATACCTTAGTCTCCGGTTCATTACGTTGTTTTTGGACAGGAATTGGTGTTCTGCTTTTGGTACAATTTTTAAGGTTTTTAGAAATAGTCACTCATAGTAGTGCAGTTGACGCTGAGTTGTATGTATTGTGAGCTACTGCACTGGGTTTACGAAGTGCTAAAGCCATAAAGGAAGACCGACCGGACACAACGCTCAGTGTTAGGCGAAATACAACTAATGCCTCATCAAAAATGCAGCCCAAAAGTTATGATTTTCGATTGATGTTGTTCTGCTCCATGGCAATAATTCTTTCATGAAGACCAATTGATAACTTAGAGCATGTCACAAATGGCTGTATAGAGTTTTCCATCTCAAAATCTAAGGGTTGCCATATTGGTACAACGATGGGAGAAAGTACTTTTACATTGAAGAATAATATTTATTTGTTTTGTTCTAATAATTTACGTACAATTATATACACTTTCGAGTCAAACTAACAATATCAAGCAGCAAAATGAATCGGGAAACTTTTATTTCAATTGAAATCAAGGGAAAAACAAAAAACTGTCAATATGAAATACTTATTAATCCAACACTCTTTGTAAACGTCCAGCTAATATCTTCAGAAATATTCTCCATAGCATTTTCAACTCCATAATCGTTTGTGCATATGTATACTTATCATTTGGGAATTTCTAGAGATAATCACAAGAATTCAAATTCAACAAGCATCATCTAGAACAATAAAATCGTTAAGGATAACGGAAGACAATTCTACCATGAGAAGTTTATTAAATTAATCAGGGATAGTGGACAGCATTAGCCATGTGCTTTCTCGACCTATTTTACCTGAATACGATTTTTACTACTTTATTTTTCTCATACCATTAAATGTTGGCCAGAAGTCATTATAAGAGTTGCAAAACAATAATTATGATATTAGAGACGAACGCCTCCACTCTGTACATTTTGAAGCATCACTGACTGAAGGAACTTAACGTGCAATGCCCCTGAAGAAACACCAGCTGGATTATTGAAACGTCACAGTCTATGTTTGCTAAGAATGTTGGATACAAGAGAATGTAATATTGAATTTGTTATAATTTAAATTTCAATAAAGTTTCTACAATTGTTAGACCAAAATGCCATTCAATTTGTTACAATGAGTAAAAATATGTGCTCTGTCTGTGACCGTGAGAGAGATGCTAAAGCTATTATAAAATAATCATTCTGCCTGAGAAGTAACCCAGATAAAACAGCAGTCGGACAGCCTGACCCATGTAGCATACAGAATTCCGCTTTCCGCGTGTTCTGCTCGAAACGATCGATGGCCTGAGTAAATGAGCCACTAAGGTGATTTCTGTTCTCAGTAGCTGGTGACAGATTACCGCCATATCTCACGTCCCGTTAGCTCAGTGAGCTAAAGCTCTGAGGCGCCACAACTGCGAACAAGTTCGAATCCCGATGCTAGGGAGTGACGTTTATGGGATGTCCAACTTTTTTTCCCTGATTCTGCCGTATTTCCGATTTATTTCGATCAATATTCTCTTTTACAATCTTAGGCATTGTGGTCTCCAAATTGGGGAAACAGTACGTTGAGCCGAGTTCTAAACAGGGAGACAGTCAATTGCTCGTACAGAAAAGAGACATTACATCACTAGAGATACTTGGTGAAGTCTTTAAGTTGGACTTGTGCTTTACAAAAGAAAGTAGAAATTGACATGATTTATGGGTTGCTAAGGAGCTTTTTCAAAGTAATTCTCTTCACCTGCTGCATAGACAGCAATTCATCAATAACTGTGCATTCCATCAAAATGCATTACATTTATCATCTATATTACTTTGCGGTAGCGCCGAAATTTCCTGAATTACCAATTGTGTTTAGAACTATGAAAGTGGTTAAAATGAGATCACATGCCCTATATTACTAATGCGAATTTATTTATTTTTATGTACTTTTTCCTCAAAAATCGTTACAAATGCCTCAGTGAAACCTTTAGTGCTTACTTTTCATTAAATTATAAGTTCTGAGCTCTAGTTCATAGAATGTACTTTATAAAAATAATAAGTTCTTTTTTGTAACGACTTCTTTATAAAAATAAAATTATATTAATATTCGTGTACAAAAATGTTCCTATGCAAATGACCTGAAACTGGAGCTCAGCAATCAATGCAATAATGAAAATGTCATGCTTCTATCTTTATTAATTTATTAGAAAAATGTACATATGGCTGCCTTATCAATAAACTGCAGTTTGCGCCTCCTGAAATATGTTATCATGAAACGGTGTTGGTGGTTCTTTGGATACTATGGGCCTACCCGATTTGTTAAGAAGAATTTCTCCATAGATAATCCGTCATCAAGAAACATCGCGTGAAGGGGGCAGGTACTAACGGGGAGACGGTCAATAGAGTGTAGCCGCAGCGGAGTGCAAGTCGAGAATCACTGCAACTACCTAAGTGCACAGCGAGGAAGAATCTACTAAAATGATTGCTGTTGTACCTGTACGACAGGTACAAAAACTGCAGCCTGATTACCCAAACAAGCTGCTAGCATTTGTCAGAACTAGCTGAAAATGGATGAGGGTTTGACGGAAAGGATCATTTTTAGTAATGAAGCGACTTTTCATTTATCTGGAAGCGCCAATAGGCACATTGTCCTCACATGGAGATTCCAGAATCCTCACGCGGTCATCGTATTCGGCTTATACTTCTTGGATGGACATGATGGAAAATTGGTTAATGCCACAACTCGCGGACAGGGGCTTTTACCAGCAAGACGGAGCTTTACCTCATTTGAATATTGATATCCGGTATCACCTAAACGTGCAGCCGCTGCTGTAATCCTCATCTGCATATGTTCACCCGGATCATCGGCCTCACAGAGAGAGATTTGTCTCTTCACTTGCAAAGACATGGGTGGAATTACTATGGCGCCTCAATACCTCTACCGAGAACGTCACGCTAGACTTGATTGAGAGCTTTTGGCTAAAATGGGAGTAACGACCAGGCATTTGCAGTTTTACACGTGAGGTGCTCATCGAATATGCAAAAATTCGCCATTCTAATTGCAATAAAATAATACATTTTCCTTTAGTATTAGTAAAATTAGAATTTTATAAATTTGTTGAATAATTTAAGCACACGCTCTTTATCATATATTAAATTTCGGCTCGTTATGTAGGTTACGCTCGGTTGTTAATGTATAATTATTTTATTCATTTTTTATAACATCTATTTTCATAATTTCCTTACATGCTTTTAGCATCTATACTTTCGAACTATGAAATATGGTTTACAATAATTTAAGCGCATGCTCTATATCAGATATTAAATTTCGGATGGTTATATGAGTTCTATGGGATATAATGTTGAAATAAAATTAATTTATTTAATTTAGTAGCAGTTATTTTCATAATTTCCTCACATGCTTTTAGCATCTATATGTTTGAACTATGATATATGGTTTATAAAATAAACAAAAATTAATTTCCTCCTCTTGAGTGTTTTAAAATGAATCTTCTAAATTGTGAGTGGGTGTCTTTGGCCAATTACTATCATTGATTTTGTTATACTTACGAATATATTAATACTACTTATATATTATATAGATATTTAAGTGTAATAATGTATCGATGCAAATTGTCTCCATTTTCTCTTATAATTATCTCATCATTAACATAAAATATAACTAGTTAACAATAAAGCTGTTTATGCGTAGGGTTCAACGTTTTTCTACGATTCAGTTATTCTAATTGGACATAAACATATAGTCATAGGAAGAGAACAAAAATGTGCTTCAGTCTCTGAGATTAAAGATTAATGAGAAATTAGGGAGCTTACAGCGTTTGTTCACAAGTACAGTCCGAAGATCATATACACCAATGGATTCTAAGCAAGATAATTGAAGCTGTCCGAAGCCTGTCTAGTGCAAAATCTATACCTATTTCTGCACAAAAATATGAAATCTCGTGATTAACCGAGGCCGATGCAAAATTTCAGAAATGATACTACCCTTTTTAAAAATTAAACAAAGATGATTAAGCATTCTTCGAATTAAAGGAGATATGTAGTGGGAAAAATGTTGTAGTCTACTAATTCGTGTAGAGTTCTATATGACGAACTATGTCCAACACTGTATTGACATTTTGCTATTAAATTCCGATTTTAAAGCTTTCCAATACCTTTCCTGTTATCAATTATTTTAATATCGAACAGGCCATACATATCGACCATATATGTTGCATTTCATTTACTCGTTTTTTATCATTACTGGAAGAAAGAAATTTTGTTAATTACAGCAAATTGTGTATATATATTTTGGTAGATCTACTCAACGTTAGAAAATCAAAGTTTTATGCTTAATATGCAACTTCCCAACAGAAGTAAATTGAAAAGAGAGGAACTTCTATCCAAAGAAAACTAAATCTGCTGATTTTTTAGGTTTTTTAAACACTTTGATGCAACTCATTGTTGTACAGTATTTACAAGGCGTTAGAATGTGAAGAAGTTTGTTAGCCCATACATAAGGCTGCTATATTACTGTTCATAGTTAAAACGCCACAGTGGGAAAAAAACATTGAAAGCAGCAAGAGCCTTTACATGAATAAACTTAAGGAGTAATCTCAAAAGGCGTTTTTGTAACACAGTTCTCATACAATAAGAACAGCATCTATGTTTGCTGCTAAAGCCCAGATGTCGACTGATATTTTGCCGAATAATTACTCCGGCAAAAAGAATGGGAAACATAACAGAAAAGCGTCTAGCCAGGTTAATATTTTTTATTGGGTGGTTATGCTGGAGGTGCTTCTGAGCGTTGGCGTTTTAATTAATAAATTTACATTACACTATCCAAAAATGAAACGTTCGTTGAATTGTTAGTTCCCAAAGTATATAGGGATATTTTCTTCCCCCAAAACAGCTTCATTTAATAACCAATATTATATTGATATTTTAAAGTAAACTACTGCAGTACTTTCAGCATGCTACTCCTCAAAGAACGGTGCCTATATGAACATAGTGAATGAGAATGAAGCATTTACTGCATATTTGTAGAATTTAACCTTTGTAATCATTAATTAAGGCCTTACAATAAAATGTTTATAAATGAAAGAGTAACAATAGTTTAAATGAACAGTGTGACTGGTACAGAAATCCCAGGGATATGTGCCGACGAATTGTGGAGAGAAAACGAAATGATTTTATGCTACAAAACTTCGGACCAATGAACAGTCATTCCAGAAAAGTTGTACAATATTTAAAGCTCTAGTTATAGTTTTAATTATGTTTCACACGTTAGTGAATTTGTCTCACTCGCGCCCTGCTAACCCTGGTACGCTTTCCGGCAGCCAGGGTGCATAATGTATTTCAGACTCTTGTGTATATATGCACAATTAATTTAGTGTAAAATATTCATTATAAACGTGAACAGTTTTATCGATTAATAATAGGCAATTTTATTTTAGTAGAAATATTTGCTACTTCCTGCATATTTGTTTTCATAATGTACTTCAATTGCAATGAATATACTTTCGATTCACCATAATAAATAGCAGGGAATAATAGAATATACGTACCTAATTATTGTTTTGGATATAACATGCGCTATAAGTACTTCAGAAAACTACTACATTTTTCAAACTTGATTATAACTACCTAGTTTGTAAACATCGCTTATCTACTGATCTTATATAACATATTTTCAAACATTGGTTGTAGTGTTTTGTAACAGCATTCAGAACAAAGAAGATGGAATGAATATGTTTCCATTCTTTCTATCATATCAAAGCAGGAGATCTTTGTCTTGTTAACAGACAACAGACAAGAGAAGCAAAGAGAAAACTTTGACAGGATTAAATATTATTTTTGCATTTTCCTTTAATTAAGTTCGTGACCTCCACTAATTGAACATACTGTTATGGTTACCATAGTAACGCAAGCTCTAGGGTATTTCCCTTGCAAAAGCGTTTCAGAAAATTTCCAACATTTTATTTCATCATCCTTTCTTTATACAACTTAAGGATAAGCACACCTTTAAGATGTAAGCATTGTACTTACCAACAGTCAAAATGTATTAGAAACAGGACTCACCTGAAAGAAAAAGAAAAACATGTTACAACTTTGTTATGTGTATCTCACGATCTCAAACCGAACCCGGCCAAGACCGATGGATTTTTTCGGGCGTAAAAATCCTAAGTATGGCTTCCTTCGGAAGGGAAGTAAAGCCGTGGGTCCCGTGTCGTACATTTGCGGCACGAAAAAGAACCTCAAGCCTGAAAGAGAGGCCTCTGAGCAAAATTTGTCGGCCGTTTCACGCCCTGAGTTGAATGGGACGCTGATGACCTGCGCTGTTAAAGAGCGTCCTTAAATAAATCAATCAAAAAAAAAAAAAAAACGATCTCAAACTAAACACTATATTAATTTTACTGTACAAAAAATATCAAAAATCCGAAAAGTCTTCAGAGATTTTTTCGACTCTCTAGACAGCTTTTCAATTGGTTTGCTTCATTTGGTAATTAATTAAATACCTTTACAACTTAATATACACTATGCAATAAAATATCCAGAAAGTATTTGTCTACCCAGCTTTATTAATTTTGTGAATATGAAAATACTGCGTCATATTTGAGTTTTGTAAAATATATCTGCATATAAATACCATAAGACATAATACAGAATGACGAAAGCTGTAGTAAAAGAAAGTTTATGAAGTTCTGATTATACTATAAATAAGAAACTTTCTATAGAATAACATAGGAAGAACTTAATAAAATATAAACAATGAACATATTAAAGAATTAAAAATGCACATTTTTATTTCACAATTAAAAAATTAAAGTATATACTCTAGTACAGGAATTCAGGTGGGAAAATATGGAAATTATGCAACTTACACGTGAAACTTACCAGGCACGTTGCTATTCTGTAAGAGTTCCCTATAATCCACGGAATTGTTACCTGTGGTTTAGAGGATCTAATAAGGCACAAGTAGGAGAACAAGGTTTGATACAAAATACCTTTCTGGGTGTAAAACTAAAAGCAAAATCTGACAGCTTATATGTATTATGGCTATTTTAGTACGCATCTTGCAATCGTCTCTCTATATATTGTGCCTTGTACATTCACTGCAGCACTGTCCTTCACCGAGAGATTTGACTCACATTTCTTTTTCAAAAGTTATATTTCTCAATAAAAGTTTTTAAATATTTCAATAACGTTGTTTCATTTTAACTTCTAAACCCGTTGCGAATATTTCATTTTAAATATATATGTGCTCAAAGCCCGCTACTAAGCCATAAATAAGCATAAAGGTTTATAAAACAGAATTATTGCTTTTTTGCTTTTCTCAATAAATAATTATACCACATGTGCTTTGAAATGAAATGACCGTTCTTGTAATATGCAGTGTTGTTTATAATTCCCTAATTCTTTTAATCCTTTTGCTGCCGCGAGTCAATCTGGTCGCTTTCCTGCAATTAGCTGATGCCTCACTTGTAAAAAGTCGTGCCTATTAAAGGGAAAATGCACCACTTTGAAACTTTGCTTCTATAAATTTAAGAATATAAAATAGCATAAAATAAGTTGTGAAACTAGCCTGTTGTGACTATACATTTTAAAAAATTAAACATAACTGCAAGCAGAGAAAGAGAAGTGAACTACTCATAGTTAAATATACTTACCAATACAAGAAGCAGTGAAGACTTATCATTAGTGGAAATTTTCTAATGCGTGATGTCTCAAAACCCTTTTAATAGACTCGGATTTAGTTAAATATGTGTGCATTAACGTTCAACACTAACATTTATACTTTGTCTAGTAGTGATAGTGTGATAAAATAAGAAAAACATTCAGAATTGAAATAATACCTAGGTCTGACACAAAACCGAAGAAAACGCTTTCTGTTAACTGCATACTTCACATGTAATTTATATTTCCTTTAAAACTGACATTTTCTTATAATTAAGGCACTTGTGTTGCACTGCACATTTAACATGCAAGCCTTGATCACACTGCAAACACACTGTACGCGACCTCTTTCTCTGTTGTGCGAAGTGACAAATTGTGAATTGTCTTTCTAATTTACTTGCCAGAATTTTCACACTACACACAGGAATGTGAAAAGTTCTTGGGAGTCAAGGTTGTCATCATCATTATTTTCACGATCGAAAACATTAGTTTTAGTATTAGTGTTGAGAGAATTGATTACAAACGCTTCTTCTTTAGTTGCGAAGAACCAGGGGGCGTGCCGGGTATAATTTCTTTACTGTAACAGAACTGAAATTACCACTCTCACTCTCGGATATCAAATCACCAGCAGTAACATCATACTCTTCAAAATATGCAATTATTTTATCATCATCTCTGCCTGCAGTAAAAGCATGACTGGTACAACGTGCCTTTTTCAAGTCTCAGAACACCATCATGAGACAACTCACAATGTTACTTTCAAGCACAAAATACCACCCTTGAGAAAGTCATAAATCCCTCATTACTATACCTAATGAACGTCAGAGCTGTTACTTTTCCAGGGGCTTGCATTTCTTTCCTTTAGATGTCACAAAAATAAGTATATCATTCGGTTTTAAGCCGGCCGACGAGATCGGCGCTGGCAATACAGAACTGGATTAAAAAGTCTACCAGATCGGCGCTGGCGTTTAAATGGCGGGCAACCGCGCTAGAGCTTGACACCAAGAGCGTTAAAAGTATATAGCTGGGTAACAGCCCAAAGGATAGTGACTTCTGAGCAACCAAACAAAAAATAAAAAAACGCATTATTTTCTTTTTCATTAATGTTCTATAGGGCCACCTTGCTTGATACTGCAAATACCCAGACGATAATCCATATCTGACAATATGAGGCACAACATTTCACGGATAATGTTTGAAATTGCATGATGATACAATACCGTTATTAGATTAGTTAAGCAGAAAGTGTGGAGCAATAAACATTATCCTTCACGTGTCCCCAAGTAAAATATTATGAAGCAATCAAATCTGACGACTTTGCCGCCCAGAGATCAATGCAGCCTCATTACCACGTTTATGCTCCTAATCAAGGTTTTGGCTCACGGGTACGAGAAAAAGTGGGAATGTAACAGTGCGCAAACTTTTGGAAAATGTAATCATCGATGCATTCGTCAAGCTAAAACGTCAGCCGCTACTACAACATGTCAAGATATCACATTCCGGTTACACTTACTGTGCTAAAGAAACACGGTACATCTCCTCCCTTGGCGCTGCACAGAACTCAGACTAGAAGAGAGTTACACTGATGCCTAGAGTAATGGTCGCAAGAGTCTCCTTAGGGTTCCATGACTCATTACAGCACTGTTAACAGCATTTATTCTTGAATGTATAGTTGCAAACAATGAGTCACGAGAAAAATAAAGAACATAGGTATTTATGATTAATATTTATTAAGGTTTAGTAAATTAGAATAAAATAGAAGGCGGCTATTTGTTGCGAAGATAGCTTAATCGAAAACATGGACCAGGTATATACCATCATAGTTTCCCAGGTAATAGAATTCATCTTTCGGTAGCAAACTGTGTAGGCTGGGGCTCGCCTGACTCTCTGGTTCAGATTTTCTCAGACTATCAAGGAAACCAATGAAAGTATTTATGTCTTTATTTGTACGAAACGCCATTATCTGCACTCGCTTACCCCACCCCAAGTATAGAAAACGTATGGAAACCGCAGAATCGGAACTAGGAATGAAGAGTTTCCTTTTTAATTTCTCTTTCACGGCTTTTAAGTGAAATTCTATATGATCCCTTTCATTAGGAAATATAATTAGCAACTTATGTTGTATCATTATATTGATTAATATTAATGTGTTATGCCTTTTATAAACTTGTATTATTATTACCACTATTAAGGTTTTTATGATTAGTGTTGTCTAAGAATACACTACGAGAGCTGTTCAACAAAGAAAATTTAATTTACTTATCAAAAATCTGATGGCCTATCCCAAAATGATCTCCATTGCATACGATGCACCTGTTCCAGCGTTTCTGCCAGTCTTCAAAGACAAGTTGGAAACAATTTTTGACAGGTCCTTCATAATCGCCTCCTCAGCCGTTACTGTCGCTTCCGCTGATGGAAAATGCCTCCCATGAAGTTGCTTGGTCAATTTGGAGAAAAGTAAAATATTAGCTGGGGCTAAATCTGAGCTGTAGGAAGGGTGAGGGACACACTTCAAATTTATTTTTGCGAAATATTCAGCAACGGCATTTGCAATCTGCGGCCGTGCATTATCTAGTTTTTTGCACACCGCGGTTGTCGAGGTCCTTAAGGCGCGGACTCGTGAGCAGGGGGTCTGGGGTTCGATTCCCGCCAGGACCGTCCTCTGTGACTGCTTTTTTTTTTCCTGGTTTTCCTAGTCCTCATAAATGGCAAATGGCGGAAAGGTACCCTAAACTTAGGCCTGGAACGTTTCCTTCCCTAAAAAAAAACATCCTTTCCCAATTTTTCATTCTAACTGTCGTGCCATCAGTGCCCATCGCCTGTGGCACCTCAGTGGTACTAACGGGAGTTAAACACCATTGAACAGCAGCTTGTTGCACGGAAATGTGGCCTTTTGCCTGGGATATGGTCTTGCGGAGTTTTCAGGACATCTCTTTATTATAGTCTATAGGCCAGTTACAGTTGTGTGCATGTACGACCCGTTAGTAAACCATTCCTTGAATATCGAAAAATTCAGTGACCAAAACTTTCCTACAGAAACAACCACATTAGGTTGGTGTTGACAATGATGGAGATTTCCACACAGAGCTTTGTTATTTGCTCTCAGGATCGAAATGATGTTGATATGTTTCATCACAAGTGATTACCTATGAAAAAAATATCAACTGCAGGTTCTTTTATTCGGTATTGGAAATCACCGTCCGCAACCATGTTTCGTGTGCAACTTTTCACTTATCAGCGTGTGAGTGGCACTCAGTGAAATTTTCGGAAATTGTGAAAGTTTTCCCATATTATGCGACTATCCTCTCTAAGAATGACAGTAGCCGTGTTAGTGTTTTCTTCTATTAGAGCACTATCTGGAGCCCGGGTCTACCTCCCTTTAAAAGTTATTACCTTTCCTCTTTAAACATTTAATCCATCTTCGAGTTTGCAATAGGGAAGAATGGGAGAAAATTTGCGGCATATTTAAGATCACCGCAAAAACGTGCAGCTTAGGACAAATATAATAGTGCGACTCTTGAAGCCTGAACACGTCCAATTCCACTTTGGGGAAGTACCTTGATCATTAAACTATTTCCCTTTACCACTCGGCTAATCGACTGTAGTGCGATAGATATACTTTGATAAGTACAAGTGTGTGGGTGTGTGTGTGAAGCGCACGACACTCACTTGAAACGTACCGAACGAAAACAAATTCGCCCTACTTTGAATCCGGCTTTGTCAAAGCTACCGACGTTGCGCTTTATGGACCACTTTATTTTGTCTGTAGTGGTATGCAGTGAAAGACACCAAATAGATAGATGCGTAACATCATTAGATTATGACTTATGTGTAACAAAGAATGGTTCAGAGGCAACAATACCTCGCATGCGTAAGCTCTGCCTTCAATTATTTTGTAGAAGGTTACCTATAGTATGAAGCAAATATAACGATACTAATACATAATGTTCACAATGAGTTTCAAATCTAGTGCTCTTAGTTATTCTTCATGTCCAGCTTTAATAATTAGATAATAGCAAAAATCTAACCTTGGGTTGTGGAAATACCTGGCAAATTTTGTGTTACAACTAAAGACTAAATCCTCCTAAATGTTATCTAATAATACGAGGGTAAGTCCATAAGTTTCCGACCAGGCCGATAAGCTTTATTGCCTTCTCAAAACCCTTATCTGGGGTCATATCTTATCTGTTCAGTATATAATTACAGCTGTAACTTCCGCCTCGCTTTGTTCAGTTGTTCAGACATAGTTGCATAAAGAAGGCTATGTGTAGAAGATTATGACATGTTCAAAATAGAGTATCCTGCTATTATTAAGTTCTTAACCAAAGAAGGACTTACACCAAATGAAATTAAACAGCGATTGGACAATGTATATGGGGAAGTACCCCCCTGATATTTTACCGTAAAAAATGGCCTAACTTTTTCGAATGGGTTGAGAAAGTATTGAACACAAAGAGCGTGCAGGTCGGCCCTTAGAGGTGCTCATTCCTGAAAACATCGCTCTTGGGGAAGGAGAAATTATGGAAGACCGGCGGCTGAAAGTTACAGAAATAGCAGCAAGGTTGAGCCTTTCTAAAACAACAGTTCTTTGAATTATTCATTAACATTTAAATATGAATAAAGTTACTGCAAGATGGATGCCTAGATTTCTTTCCTCAGTTCAAAAGCAGCAACGAGTCATCTGTTGTCAAGCATTTATGCAGCTCTGCCTTGGCAACAACGAGAGAGATTTTCTGCAAACCATTGTTACAAGAGTTGAAACTATGGTCCTCTACTGTGATCTCTTGTCCAAAAGAGAATCAATGGGGTGGCGTAAACCTGGCGAAGCACCGCCTCTAAAGGCCAAGGTCACTCAGTCAACCAAGAAGATCATGGCCACAATCTTTTGGGACTGTGAAGGAACACTGTTCATTGACTTCAAGGAGAGGAACATCACAGTAAATGGAGAGTACTATGCTGGCCTACTGCACAGACTATGTGCTTCCAAAGAGAAAAGGCGAGAAAGCTGAGCGGTGGTGTATGCTTTCTTCCCAACAACGTGTCTCTGCAGGCAGCTCTTGTTGCAAAGGATGCTGTGAAGAACTGTGGCTTCAAGTAGATCAACCACCCACCCACAGCTCAGATCTAGCTCCTAGCGACTATTTCCTCTTCATATAAGTCAAGAAAAACCTACGAGGAAGGAAATTTAAGTGTGACGAAGAAGTGATGGATGCTGCGTATGCCCATTTTGCAGACAATAGTGCTGACTATTTTCGGAGGGTTGAAATATTAATTCAAAGATGTGAGAAGTATACTGCAATAAAGGGTAACTATAGTGAAAAGTGAAATATAGTTTTGTTTTTATCATACCTAGAAAACGGCCAGGCCGGAAACTTATGCACCTATCATCGTAAGAAATTATCTTGGAAATTTTGAAATATGTAATACATGTAAGTCCTAAATTTAGCAGGTAAGTACGATTAGTATTTTGTAATATATTAGCAGTTCTAATTAATTTTATACCTCCTTATGGATACTGAATAAAGTAACTTAATTAATTTAAAAATGAATGCATCCGGAACAAATAATTACACAAAAATATTAATGAAGAGCCCGAGAATAACAAGATTCCAGAAGAAAGATAGCCCTCCATCTAAACTTCAGGAAGAATGTGAGGAAACTACCAAATCTTCAATTAATCATGTCCTTAATATTAGTTGATATCTGTTAATAAAAAGTGTTACTTTATTTTAAAATTATGCTCTCAAGTCGTATTTCAAGCTTTATAGCGGTATGGATGCAATCTCATAAAACATTCAGCAGCATATTAGAAAGTTTTTATTTTAGCTGTTTTAAGTATTTATTTTCACTCTCAGAAAGGTTTTAAAATTAGGTTTAATTCTGTTCATTTATCCATCAGTATGAATTATACGCATAAAGCAGAGAATTAAGCAAAGTTTCAAAGAAATGAACTCAAATTCTAAAGGCAACCATGACTAATTCTTAATTTCTTCCCTGATAGAAGTATCGTAATCGGTCGTTTTGGAACAATTTCATAGTTTTTAATAGAATAAAGTTTACATCAATCTGTAAACTAAATTCCCATTAATAAACGTGAATGCAGTCATATTTGCTTAATGATGCATTTTACCTTAGCTCAAGAGTTTCTCTTTTCCCTTTAGTGCCAGTTTTTGAACTGATATTCTCCAGGCAATGAATGAAATAAATTAACCACGCCAATGAAACAAAAACAAACAAAAAATCCTTTCGTGTCCAAAGTTTCCTCGCATTTGCGTTTTTATATCTAGAAAAAACAGCATACAATCTCAGTTAAAACATTGCAAACAGATACCGCCACGGATGGCCGAGGTCGTTAAGGCACGGACTCGTGAGCGGAAGGTCTGCGGTTCGAATCCCGCCTGGACCGTCCTCCCTGACTGGGGGTTTTTCCAGGTTTTCCTCAGTCTTCATAACTGGCAAATGCCGGGGAGGTACCTAAACTTAGGCCTGGAACGCTTCCTTCCTTAAAAAAAATATCCTTTCCCAATTAATCATTTCATCTCATGTATCACCAGTGTCCACCGCCTGTGGTGCCTCAGTAGTAAAAACGGGCGTTAAACACTACTCAAAAAAAAAAAAAAAATTGCAAACAGAAAATATTAAACAATAAATAAAAAAGTGGGCGACTTGATGGAAATAAAGAAATATGTCATTTGAATCCCAAGTAGTGCATGCTTGTAGATTTAGACATTGAAAACTACAGCTAGCACTAGTGCACGAGCTAACAAAGAGCTCAACATTGGAATGATTCGTCCATAATAGCAGTATTATGCATGGATAAGCATGTACGTCATCATTAGGGAGAATATATGGAGTAGTAATACGATTTACAATAACTTATGGGGCCAAAATTTGAGATTGGGAATAAACAGAGAAATTGAATCAGTTAAGGGTGGGTTTGAGGGCTACAGCGTATTGGGAAATTCTTAGAAAATTATAGAATGAAGGAATCGAGGGGAGAAGTACTGGCTAAGAATTGTTCACGCAGATTAGACGCAATAAGGACAATCTGCTACCAGTTGAGAATGGGGGAAATAAGACCTCGGTTTCAAAATTAAGAAGTGATTTGCAAACTATACGAAAGGGTAACATTTGCATCACTGGGCGGGAAAACATAAGGGGGGAGGGGTTGGAGGAAAATTAAGAATGCCTAAGGGACACGAACAGACGATTGAGTCTTTCAGAGTGTGCAGATAAATTTTCCCTGGAAATAAGATGAATAAAGCAACACTGGAAAAGCTGAAAATCGGGTGGGTGATGGAGCGTTACATCCAACAGGGGCCAAACTCTGCAATAAGGGGATTGCTTGGTTTAGGTTAGGCAACTGGGACCAAAGTAACAGACGAAGAGGGTGTGATCTACCCTATATTGCGGAGAAAGACTCATAGGAACATATTCTGGCGTACTGCAAGGAGACGGGAGAATGGAAAAAGAGATATCAAACGGGAGGAGAGCGCAGTGGCAGTGCTGGACTTTGCTGGAAGACAGGAGTGAGAAGGATGGGGGTAGATCATTTTTATACTAAGTGAAACAGCTCAGATCGGAAAAGGCAGATGACAGGGAAGGGGAATATTAGGTACTATTTTGGATATATGTGTGTGTATGTGTTTTGATTTGTTTATTTAAGGACGCTCTTTAACATCTCAGGTCATCAGCGTCCCAATCTAATCAGGGCGTGAAACTGCCGACAAATTTTGCTCATAGGCCTCTTCTTTCAGGCTTGAGGTTTTTTTGTCGTACCGTAAATGTACGAAATGGGACCCACGGCTTTACTTCCCTTCCGAAGGAAGCCATACATCGATCCTGGTCGGGTTCGAACCCGCGACCTTGGGTTTAGAATGCAAGCATGGTTACCACTACACCACCAGGACCGACGCGCGCGTGTCTTGTGTTTGGATTGTCAGCTATTTATTTTGTGCTTTTTTTCTTTTATGCCCATTTTATATATTTAAAATTTGTTCTGTGTTTTCCGATTTTCATTTATATATTTCACCCACACACACATATATTTGTTTGTTCTATAAGGTTTAAATATCGACTTGCGCAGCTTGAAGTATTTCTTGTTGTATTATAAAAGCACGTACGGTCCCTTGATGCTTGCAACATAGATGAGTTGTATATGTAACAAATATATTTTGTTAATAAATTACACTGCCATCACCACAACTTAAAACAATAATGTTTCTTTTTCATTTTAATACTATTATTATTTTTTTACCTTTCAAAAATAGTATCTAATATGTTAACTTGTTGCACAATATTTTTAAATCTAAGCGTTGTTCTAGAATCTATAAAAGCTAGCACCGGTGTTAGGAAAACAGATTAGCTGTCCTATCCATTTAAAAATACAGTTAATTTGTTTTGATATGGTAAATATATTTATTTTATCAATATAAAGGATCATATTCGTCTTTAAATAATTATAAAACGATGGAATTTCAGATGAAAATGCTTCCCTCATTAATTATTTTTATTGGGTGTTAAGGTATAGACATGGTTTAAAAAATTCAGAAGATTTTTTAATAAAATAAACCTTCAAAACGGTTATCTACATTTCTACAAAAACCTCACAGTTGTGAGAAAGGATTAAGGAACGAAATAGCGTGTCTCTGGCGGAACCAAAGCACAGCTTCCTATCTTCTGGATTTTCTGTGTACTAAAATAAGCCCTGAAGACAGGTGCTCTAAAAACTTTAGGAGAATTTTATCCAAAATTACACAGACTGGGGCAAAGGTCTTTCTTTGCCTTCTCACCATTTGCCAGGTAATTGTTAATTAACTAGCGAAGCAACTCTGAAATAAATTAATTGAATGCCCGTCTTGTTCAGGTCGCATAAACATTCGAGTTTTCTGATTTGTGGTATTTATGTAATGAGTTCCCGGTGTGAATATGTTTAGCAACAGTTTTGCTGCAACACACACCAAGATGCAATGACTAATTCTTCAACTATCGCCAACCGAGTAATTCAGTTACAAAAGTATGCGGTCTTAAGTATTGATATTTCCATGCATAATTCAGCCCGATTGCAGATGTGGGAATGGAAACCTTTGTGTCTTCTAAACAAATATGATAAAAATTAATAAAACTGCACTAGTATTAGCATTTATTGTCTACTCGAGTAATGATATATTTAATTATTTATAAATCTAGGTTAGCATTTAAATTCACATGTTTTTGTGCTCCGGAATAATTGACACTTAAAATAATTGGATATTATAAACCCCTTTCACCTATTGCAAGTATTTTCCCAGCAAATACATTCTATCTGCTTTTCTTAACCACCCTGTAGGTAACTCAAGAAAAGTTTATTATTGCTTTGTTTCTGTGGATGTATAAAAGCATTAGACACCGCAGATATGAGAAGTGTTACATCACACATCGACGTTCTACATACCATTTTAGAGTAGTAGTAGTAAACGCATCCTCTACCCAGAAAAGATCAGCTCCATGGGGTCCAATTCTAGACTTAAGATAAATATTGTACAATTTTACAGGATGCAGCGTCCGAACTTGGGTATAGCATGTAGACAGTCCCGCGGGTGTCATTTCACAGCTCCCTCCCATAACAATGTTTTAAATTACTGCTGGACCTAAAGTGAGTCAGGGCTACGAACAAACAACATGTCTTCAACATCCCTTGTGGGACTGTATTAAAACGCTTAATATTTTCATGACACAACACAAGCGAAGAACAAATAGCGAATTTTGCTCATAGATGCCTAGCAATGGAAATGTGTGACAAATCCTACAAGAGATTTAAGCATAGTGCTACCAACTTTTAGATTTTCTTATTTCAGAAACAGAACAATCTTTTTTAAGGTTTTGTAAGTTACTTTTGCAAACATAAACAGACGTTCAAGTAAACAGAACAAAACTTAATTTGTGTTTAATAGTGTAGCATAAAAAAATAACGAATTTGTGATTTCTATGTGTACGTGTGCGTTTTATTTAATTTTTTTAATTACCTGTTAAGCTTGAGTTTATTCAAACCATTTTCTCTTTACTGCTCCTTTAAGATGTTTAAAGCTCACTCTATGCCTATGCTAATAAATATGCATATTTTATTGTGGCTTCACAGGATACCACCCGCGTGAACTACGCCGAGAGTCCTTCAAATATTTATTACGTATTTTGTTTCACTTCTTTCTTGCTCCATTTTGCTTGTGTCTTAAACAATAGCAACTGTAGGAAACAAACACAGATTGTACTCTATGAGTTATAATAATTAAGAGTTCAGGAATTGTATTAGCTGCCCGCATCAGTCGTGCAATGAGAAATTTGGAAAATGTGGATTAAGCTAAAAATGCAGTGTGAAAAATAGTGTTCTCAAAATCATTTTCATTAGTCAGAATGCCTGGAGGGCACTCAGTAGTGAAACTTTCAAAATTAGCTGTAATAACCGTCCATCTAAATAACTCAGTTCACTTGCGACACATGGCATTCCACGATTGTGGGTCTGGGTTCAATCCTCGTGTCGGCGAAGAAGTAAAACAAAAAAATAGTTTTAGGTTTCTTTCTCTGGTTCCCATGGGATAATTTCATCAACATTTTTCACTTTCTTTTCTTTCTTCTTCTTCATCCCATTCATATTTTCATTTCATTCAACAACGTCTGGTGGTCTCGGTTCATTTTGGATGGAAGGTATACGGACTTCCCACTAGCTCTCCTCACCCCTGGACCTCCTGGGTTGCAGAGGGGCACTAATACTTAAAGTTAGTTAATGCTGACCATGATGAATGTTCGAAAAGGGGTATCTGTGGGTGGTGCTGTCAACTTTGTATTGAGTACCCTTATCACTGGGTTAATACTGCTGTTATTAACTATTATTTCGTTGAATATTGATGTTGGCACAATGGAAAATGAAAAATAGAAAGAGTTTTTAATAAATATGAGCGTTATCACCAAAATCATTTAATATATAATTTCATTACATCCAAATGTGGGAATTAAATGAACAAAGCATTAACTATTCTACTATGTACAGGAGACGCAGTAGCAGTGTAGAAAAAAGCGGTTGACTTAAACAGGTGACTTTAAATTTTCCAAGGAAAAAGCAAAATAATGGCATTTGAGAGAAAAACCCGGAGGGACAAAAATGTGTGATAGATAATACATTTTTAAAGAAAGTCATATTACTATAAAGAGTTATTTAGAAACTCGTTGATGTAAAAATAACAAAGACATAAGTTAAAACAATATTGAAATTATTTTCACTACTATACATTAAATTTTGAGAAATAAATCTACATGATAAAAAATAAATTTTATAAGGCAATGTCGATAACAACATTATTACATACAGAGTAACTTGTGTGCACAAAAATATTCTTTTTAAAATACGAATTACAGAGATAAAATTCTGAAGAAAAACGAAAAGTTGCACCAAAAAATAATAAAAGCACGAAACCATAAAACAAGAATTTAAGATAAAAGAAATAAGTAATAAAATGGAGAAATGCCGAAAAATCTGCTTTTCGCATATGGAAAGAATAGAAATTAACAGACTAACAAAGCTGACACACTATTATAATTCAAAGGGAAAGAGGTTCTAGCGGTAGCAGCGCTAAGGGACTGTCTACGCCTTACAGAACAGAAAGTCTGTTGTAGATTAAGTAGAGTCACTGAGTAGTGCAACACTATTATAATTATACTATGCATATGTTTAGTAGAGCTGGCTTTGTTTACGGCCTCCACTATTTTCTTTAGAGAATTTCGTAAAAATAATAAATATTCTTTATGAAATAACAAATTAAAATTGTTAAACATAAACAAGACTAGGAGTACAGTTTAGATGAGAACACAATACAAAAATATTAACATTTTGGAAATGGGAATAAAAAAGTTAGAATTTTTACAAATAAGTAGCAAAAATACCAAAAAGGAAATGCTAAACAGACTGTACAGGAGCGCTTGTTAGCACAGAAGACAAGTGTGATTGAAAATGGTTGAATTTTGGTGAATTTAAGTTTAAAAACAAAAACTTTTGCAAAATGTAGTGATGTTATTTTGAAAAGCAAATAGCAACCAGAATTTCTTTTCAAGTAGACATAATGAAAATACCCTACTGTGGAATGAAAACAATAGAAAGAGGCAGCAAAAACGCCACAAGTGTCTTAAAATAACTTAAGTGAAATATCATTTATTAAAAGAGACCACATTTCTTATATGCTCATCTGAAACAATACAGGCAGTTCATTTATCTCTGTAGGCTTCATGGTAACCCTAGATTCTTTTGCTTTTACAAATGTCTTCTTCGTTTTAAGAATAAGGATTTAAAGATTTAAAGAACAAGGATTCATAAAACAGCTAGTACATTCAATTACTGAACAGTTTAAAACTTCTTATTCAGCCTTCTGAGACAGTGGAATAAAATAACAAGAGAGTTATTTTCCGTCACTTGAAAACTCCTTGAGCAAGAAGTAGAAAACACAGTTCTCTTTATCCTAATTTATGCTGAATGTAAGAGGCTAGGACGGTTTTTTGTCTCACAGGCCATCTCTCAAATTGGGTTCCAAATTAGCCTAGGAGTAGATTTTTATTTTGTAAAACACTTACGCTCGGGTAGTGCATAGTTTTCCCTCTGAATGATGTTTGTGTCTGGGCATAGGCAGGAAAGCAGGAAGGGACGTGAATTTCCTAAATTTGAAAAAAAAAAATATAAAACATTTATAATGGGTGGAAATGAAAAAAAATTGATCACTAGACATTAAAAGGCTTGATAAGTGGTCGAAGTTATTTAAAAATAGAGCACATCTTCTTACAAAAAGACGCTGTGAAAATATCAAAAGTGCAATTTTGCTATACGAGTAATGTTGAAAAGCACTTAAAGCATGTTAAAGCATAATTAGATTGGAGACAGCCGCATTATTATACTATTGAAAAATAGCTCTGTAGCACCCAGTTTCACGGTAGCTCAGTTAGTTATAGCATCAGTACGGAAGGCTGAAGATTTGTGGTTCGAATCCTGACCAAAATCCCGAATATTTCATACTACAGAGTGTTCAGAAGAAATAGGTTTTGGAAAACAAGAAAAGTTAGAGGTGAAATTTTACACAAAGTTATCGAGAATATAAGCCTTCAGTTTAAGAATCGGTTGATAAAACTTATAATAATACGAATTTGATAAAGTAAGTGAACTCCGTTGCTCATTTTTTATTATATACCGTGATTAATCTCAATGAAAAACATCCGTTAAAATGGGTTTTCTTAATTAAATTAACACTTGATGGAATTGAGCTGATGGTTGATGCCAATGTTAAATATATTAAACGTGTTAACCGCAGATTATCAGCAGTTTGTCCTTTTTTAAGGTTTCCTCTGCTAAAATTTTGTTCCTAAACTATACATAGAATTAATATCTGCAGTTGTTCCGGATTTAGAACGAAAGTCGTGGGTTCCTGATTACTATTCCGGAAAGAATGTACATGAGGTAAATTGACATTCCAGGCCCGAACTATTGTTTGATTCGGCAGCTTTTTTTCGTCTCCAATTACTGACCAGTCACTCTGGCAGAACGCACATAATGCAATACGTAAAATTTTGTGCAAATATATATCACTTTTACTACAGATAACAATGATTTTACGGACACTTTATCCACTGATGTAGATGGAGCATGCGTGTTAGGCCCGGACCAACGTGGCAATAACTCACATTATTTTTGTAATGTAAAAAAGGCATAAAGTAAATATAAAATCTAAAGAAAATATCTTCTTAGACATATAGCAAAAATTTAAATTTATTTCAAAAAATGCTTTTGTGGTTCGTAGAGAAATATTGCCCTTTCTTTGACTTACTGACATGAATTACACAAATATATGAATTATGTATATTATGTATATACGCCGCTGGTAGGCCATGGAAATGCCTACGTCTTTGAATCACCAAATTCTAGTAGTCAGGCCAAACTATGAGACCTATGCAATCGTCTCATTTCCACAACCATACAACAAATTACATCTGCCCATACGTGCGCGAAAATGAATGGAAAGTACACACCTGAACAGTTACGATAACGGCCGAACCATATTTAAACAGTATTTTATTTATTTATTTATTTTTGTTTTGTTACAGGATCTACCTTCTTTAAGTCTTTTTAAGCATGACATATTTCAAATACTGAAGTATCAATTTCCCTGTTATTGTTTCACTTGTTGAGTTATTTATACCTATTGATTATAGCTGCAAAATTAATATAATTTGCATACAAAGAAAGTTCCCATAACAGATGATCACTGAACAATTACTTTACAGTATGATAATAACGGAAATAAGTAGCAGAGTTCAAGATATAAAATTGATAAAATAAATTAAAAATCAGTAATACCACTTCCTGATACTTTGTTTCCTACACCGGGAAGTATATTCCAGTATATTTATCCTTTATTTTCAAATTTACGTTTTTAAACTACTATCATCATCATCATCATCATCATCATCATTCAGATTAATTTAAATCTAAAACCAAATATAAAGTAAAACAAATACAATTAACCACACTACGTTATAAATTCCCATACTTGCTGGAAGCCAGCATTAACTTGCAAACTGGTAACCAGATGTTAAATAAAATACAGATTACAATACAACGGTATGCTATGGTTATTATTGGGCGGATGAAAGATGGTTATTTAATTGGTTATAATTAATTAGAATATTCGTAGTATTATATTTGATTATATAGGTTCTCCATCTCCTCACCCACCGCCGTCTCGAAGTGCACAGCGATACTTCGCTGTGCCACATCGGTCGAGCACTGGAATTTTTGTGACCTTTTCAGGTCAACGGGGAAACGGACCGGAATCAGGCAATAGATGAACACAAGTCTTGGAATTGGAGATAACACGATTTATTCACTCGAATTTAATGTTCACTTCAAAGGGTTGCCTTAAAGTTCTGACAATATGAAGTGATTCTTGCACTATTTAAACTTAACTACTAAACCAGCTGACTGATAACTCACAGAGTTGAACTGTTGATAACTGACTACTTGTCTAGTTACATTGACTATAACTGAACCAATTGTCTATAACTCTCCTGTAACTAATGAACTGTTTACTGATCATTGTCCATATCTCACTGTTTCCTCCTTGTGTGTGTGTCTTCTGTGCTCCGACTATTTACTGTCTGTCTTGTGATCCTTCAAATCAGCACCTTTTATAAACTATGCCTTCATGCGGTCGAGGTGCCATCTCCTACCTTTCAAAATATAACTATTGATTAATTTCGACTGTCCCTTTTTCTACATGGCTGTGGCCGCATGCATATAATTTCCTTAAGTTCTCCGAATGGATGAGGCATTTATTCGATCTGTTTTCACCATTGGTTCCGTTACGTCGGGTTCTATAACTTTATTATACCCAAGAAGTCCTGTTGTATCAATAAGTTTTATTGAACTGTACGTCCTAGATTATAACAAAGCCACACTTTCTACCAATTCACATAATACAGGACTTTCTAAACTGTTCCGTTTCCCTAGCAACTTCCAAAAACCTAAATGGCAACCCTTCTTATTCAAAGCCTCTTACAAAAACATATACAAAAGATGTACAAAGCCATTTGGCTCTTTTGTCCAGCCCAATATAACAGTTCCTGCTTTATTTCTAAAGGTTTTGTCAACAAATTTTTCTACTACTCATGAAATACGCAAAGGACTTCACTATTGATATGACTACATATAATTATACAAATTTATTGTAATAACATTTATAAGTAAATGAGTATACTAATATTGGTAATATAAGGATGGAGATTGAAGCCATTTATTTCTGCTCCAGGTGTTATTTACTTTCTACATTAAAACATAAACTGTTCCATCGGTTCCCGGCGAACGTGTGTACTGGAATCCAGTTACCATTAATTTCTCTAAAATATCTATCATCTATATCACCATTAGTTAATAAAATGAATCTAGCTTTTATTAAATATATTTGTAACGAATTTATCTATATACTGCAAAATGTATACTCTAAACCTAACTTATCCTGTAATATACATTATTATTATTATTATTATTATTATTATTATTATTATTATTATTATTATTATTATTATTATTATTATTATTATTATTATTATTATTATTATTATTCTCTGTGCTTTATTCACGCCTAAATATCTTTCATTTATAATATATAATTATTTATTTATTTTCTTTACATCTGCTCTCTACACTTGCTAGAAACATATCACTCCATTTAATGCCTAGTATAAATAGTCATATTTAGAACTATCCGAAAGATCACTTTACTTCACATGACTTCTATTATTAAGACCTCTTTTGAGTTATACACCCGCTCCTCTCTCTCTCTCCTACACCCAAGAAAGCGGGTTCGAACCCGGCCAGGACCGATTGATTTTTTCGGGCGTAAAAATCCTAAGTATGGCTTCGGAAGGGAAGTAAAGCCGCGGGTCCCGTGTCGTACATTTACGGCACGAAAAAGAACCTCAAGCCTGAAAGAGAGGCCTCTGAGCAGAATTTGTCGGCCGTTTCACGCCCTGAGTTGAATGGGACGTTGATGACCTGAGATGTTAAAGAGCGTCCATAAATAAATCAATGAAAAAATCAATCAATCCCCTCTCTCTTCACTTCCCTTCCTCTTCTCAAACTTCTCTCTTAGTGGCTGCGGTTTTCCTCCTCTGTGTGTTGTCGAATTTGTTTTAATCTCCCTCTTCTTCCATCGTCATCCATATGTCCTCCTCCGACATCTGGGTTGTATTGTTAAACATTCCGTTTAGTCCTCACCTAATCCTTTCCTTCCACTCCTCCTCCTTCTTGCGTGATTTGATCTTTTTCTTGGTTGTTGCCTGCTGATAAGTTAACTGTAGGTGAATTTGTTAAATTAATGGTGCGTAACCTTTCTGATCTTTTCACTATTTGTTCATCTTGTTCTGGTACTTGTATCTGCTCCAGTTCAAACTCTCTCTTCCCAGGCAATTTTACTTATTTTGTGAGCTAAAATTTCAAGATGGCGGTATAATACTACCTTTCTTAGGATGAATTTTATTTGATATCCACTCAACTCTGTTCTCTCCTCTTATATTTTATCTTATAGCCCTTACATTGAAACAGTCCATGTTCAGGTGTATCTTGCTTATGACAATATTTGTCTTTATTAAATTTTTTAATTTTGCCCCTATAGCTGCCATACGGACCGTGTCCTGTAGATAGTGAATCAGGTCTACTGTTTGTTTTATATGTCTGTGTTTAAACTTTCTGAAACATTAATAAATAAAGTATACGTTCTCCTCTCTACATTGATTTCAACCAACCCTTGTTTCCAGGTTAATTGAAGCTTATATTTTATGATATATGTCGAAATACAATCTCTTCCAATATTTCAGTAATTTTCTTATAATTTATTTTCTTAAACCAGTAAATCGCTCCCCTTAAACATATTAATAAATCGATCGGCCAATCCATATAAAATGGATAGCAAGAATAAAGGCTATTCCCTGCTTTGTGTAAGGAAACAGAACAATTATTCTTCTGTTTTTTCTTATAGTAAGAAGTCAAACCGCGATTCAAGTGGCAATTCTTAAAATCCAAGTGTTGTAACATTCACTACACAAGATACGAGGATACTTCCGTATACTTCACTTTTGACTCAGTAAAAGCGTTGTTACTTCACTTTTCAATAAACTCACATTACGGCCTGATGTATTTCTCCCAGCGATGCTGTGGCATCTCTACAACTTGCTGGAAGAAGAGTTTCCCATTCTCCACGACTTCGTAATCTGACAAATGCCTTCTCCCTTTTCTTTCAATTTTGGAAACAACCTGAAGTCACTGGAAATTAGATCTGGAGAGTAAGCAGTTTAAATTCTGCTTTTAAGTTTCAGTCATTGCAACATAAAACATGTGACTTGAAGCATTGACCTGAAGAATCATAATTTTTTCGCGACGTTTCTCCTTGATTGTATTTAGTGATGTTGAAACTAAATTTCCGTATTAATCACCTGATACTGCGACTTACCTCTGTAAATAACCAACCAGAATAGCATTTTGTAACCCCAGAATACAGACAGGATTATCTTGCCTACTGATCGCTATACCCTGATTTGAAAACCCTTTGTGTTACCATTCCTTACGTTGCATTTTGGTATCAGGATCATGGAAATGTATCAATGACCCATCCATGGTTACATAGCTGTCAAAGTTGTCATTTGTCTACTCAAAAACGTTTTAAATTAATGTTGCTTTTAAACTTTGACTCTAACCCGTTTTTAGCCAAGTGTCAACATACGCGGTAAACATTTTCCAGTTAATTTAAATCTATAGTTATTTAGTAATTATTATATGCACTATGACATGAGATGCTTCTTTGTCAAACTATATGCCTTATAGCCATTTGTCAAGCCTGCAGTACTAAATCATGCCCTTTATTTATATCTTCTTCAGTTGTAAAGTTACTTTCCATGAATCAGTCACATTTTCACCTTCACAAATTATTTACCATATTTAAACCCACGACACCATTTTTAGTATGCCATTAAATGCAGCATATTCACCCAAAGTTTTTGGAGTATATTAATGAATTTAAGAAGAAGCATTCCCTTCATGTGCCCGTATTTAATTGCATACCTTTGCTAGACACACTGCATTTTCCTAGCGATTTCAAAGCAGTGCAACAATGCACTTTAAAACTACACAGACATTTCTTACTTTTCGGGAAATATTGTGTCATGAAATAAAATAATTTAATTAGAATTGCACTAGAGGTGAATAACAGTAACCAATCCCCTTAACAGACAAAAGGGACGAGTTCCAACTATCGGAACCTAATAGGACTCCATAAATAAAGACAAAAGTAGAAAACTTGGGAAAAGTTTGCCAGAAGACTAATGAATAAACATCCAAAAATCAAAAAGCTTAGACAATTCTCATTCAACGCTATTTTCATTTTGAGAATATAATTCACCGAATATGAATGGAATTATTTTAAATCTTAATTTGCCAGCTCTCATTGTTAACTCTTAAGTTGAAGAATCGCAGGTAATGTAGTTCATAGCAAATATCGATACCGACTCAGAGGTTCTATTAGGTGATTGGTGAAAATAGTTAATCATAAAAGACAGCCTCGCATATACAACGTGGTAATAAATTTGCATAACGCAATAGATACCAGGGCTGCATGGGCAGGAAGTGTAACTGCATTTTATGTGCGAAATAGAAGCAGCATCGTAAAGTAAATGTACAGCCGCTAACAAAAGTTTAAAGCTAACTTGAAAGCTCAATTGCGTTGCATATGCATATTTTCTTTATTTATAATGTATTTCATTTGAAAATTATGGAAAGTGTACTTTGATAGCTCTCCAAAGTGTTGAAAAATCACAAATCAAAACTTTACATATTGTTAAAAAGCTGGAAAGCAGTACCCCACCATCCAATGCCTCACTGAGACAGTACTGATCTGACCAAGACCAGTTGCTGTTATGAAGGCAGTGGCGGTCCATATTATGCGAAATGCTGTTCGGAAATAAGACAATCATATCACTAAGCTGACCATATCAGAGATTCATGTTCAGAACGAATGGACTTAGGACTTTTCGTCCTTGTAGGGCATTTTTAAATGCAGAGCTATTGCAGCAGAGAATGTGCAGATACAAATGACCGGCGTTAAACTAACAATAGCTACTGAAAAAATATTCTAACTGACGAGAAAATATTCAATATCGAAGTTAGCTACAACTGCCAAAATTACAAGAGTCTATGCCTTGACTTCATTAGAAGCTTGCGAGTAGATTTGGAAAATCCAGAAAAGCCACCTGTACTGATTTGGTTTGAAGAGAGCCATAATGGTGTCACCAAACTTCATTTCTGCCAAAAGGGATTGAAGACAACTGCGCGCTAGGAGCAAAGAACAAGTACACGACTTTATTCAAGCCATTGAAGCTTCCAGCAAGATTCAATCTGCAAGACAAACTTTACCCAGAGTAGCTAATAAGATAAATACTTTAGTGCTCAAGATTAGCCTTCCACTATTTAGACCAGATCAACTCTGGACTGCAAACTATGGTCAGTACTTGAGGATACGGTTTGCAAGAGAAGGTATCTAATATTGAGAGTCTCAAGTGGTTCTTTGAGTGAAGAGTAGTGCATTTTCCAAAGGAGGTTATAGATGAATGACTAGACAAATCTCGCTAATATGTAACGGCAAAAGGGAGTCATTTTGAGAACTGCTAAACGTTTGGAATACATAAAAGAACACTATATTAAAAATAGATGAAAGGCTGTTAAAATGTGTTACAGCTACTTGTAACAGTGATAGTGTTAACACTAGCCATAAACATATCTTTTCGTGTAGTTTAAAACCTTTCATCTGAGTAAGTTCTTGGTACATTTATTCCCTTATATTACAAAAATCGCTACAGGATGAAAAGTAATTATGGAATGCCGGAGTTTGTACGATACTTATGTAAGCTACATTTTGAATGTTTTACATCTCGTTGGCTCAGTGACGTTGCTTGAAGAGAATACACAAATGATGATGATGATGATGATGATAATGATAATGATAATGATAATGATAATGATAATAATAATAATAATAATAATAATAATAATAATAATAATAATAATAATAATAATGTACCATTTTTTGGAGAGCGTTTAGATAAATTTAATTCTGGACTAACTCAGATAATAAAACTAGTGTTTCACTAAAATTTCAACAAAATTTTAAAGTGAAGAAGTAATATGGTAACTCAACGTAAATATAAGGAAAAGAGAAAGCTCAAGCTAACAGCATTAGTGGCTTATAAGGGAAGAGAGTAAGATCAATACCCAGCCTCAATATATATATATATATATATATATATATATATATATATATTTCTTTATACAATAGAAGTTATTTGCGAGGATAACAGATTATTATATAAGAACTCTGGTTGATAATCCTTAAATTTAATTGTAAAATTGAATATTTGCAATGAACATGCCCTCTTGTTATTCACAAACACAAAGTAACAGTAAGCCAATTACTTGAATTATGCACAGGTCCCCGACTTCAGAAATATAGGTGAAAGTTAATTTTTCATCTATGGAAAGTGATTCAGAAAATTGTTCAGATGTTGCTGTTGGTTGCCGTCTCTATTGCTCTAATCCAAGCTGTTTCTTTCATTTTTAGAATCCTCGTGTATATGTTTGAAGTAACTATTGGTCTATATCAGTAAATGAATTATTACACAGATGAATGCGATGTAAATATCTGTGCCGAAAATTCCTCTTCAAGGGTCAACCCTTCCTTTGTTACATCTTTGTTAGGGTCTCTGTGCTACACCAGGAATAATATTAAGGCTGGAGAATATCTCGATCGCCTACTATTTGAGTTGAGTGTTTCATTGCCCTATTAATTTTTAGCTTTCTAAAGTCCGTAATCAGAAATCCACTGTAACTAAAAATATTCTTAAATTTTAACCATCATGCAAATTTGAAGAATGTGAGATTGGCTAAAAATAGATTATGTCTTACTGATATGTGCCTTGAAAAATATGCAAATTATACTACCTGATCATAAAATAACGGTCACGTTTCCTCAACGACCTTGTTCGCTCTACAAACGGAAATAAAGAACCAGATATACAGAGAGTTTAGAACTAAAGACAGTCACAGAACATATGAAACGTGCCTGAACGTTGGGTAAATTTTTGGAGCTTCTTATATATTTGGATGTTTAGTTCAAAACCTGTATTAGGCAAGAGCATTGGCTATTTCATGACATACTTTGCATTTTATGTAAACAGAGCAGTGTAGTACTCAAACAATGGAAGGAATGAAGAATATTGGAGATGATCAGCGGCGGAATATTTCTGATCTCCTCTTTGTGCCAGCAAAAACTGTGTCCTGTAAAGAGAGGTCTTATAAAGAAAGTGTTGAGAAATGTTTCCTTCATACTCCGCAACGTCACACCTTATTAGATGGGCTTTTTACTACTGTTGGAAAGCATTCGGAAATCTTTCTTCGGAGTCGCCCAATACTTCATCCTGATTAAATAGATGCACATTAATGGGAAGGACTGCAACAAATAACCTCACCTGGAGAAGCAGAGCTTACAATGACAGGGGAGTTTGCCTTTACTTCTTCATTGCAAGCCCGACACTGTTATTTCCTGCTCTGTTGTACGCCATTTTGAGTGTTTAGTCGTCAGAGAATTGTGCTAATATCGCTTACTCATTTTGAGTGTTTAGTCGTCAGAGAATTGTGCTAATATCGTTTACTCATTTTGAGTGTTTAGTCGTCAGAGAATTGTGCTAATATCGCTTACTCATTTTGAGTGTTTAGTCGTCAGAGAATTGTGCTAATATCGTTTACTCATTTTGAGTGTTTAGTCGTCAGAGAATTGTGCTAATATCGCTTACTCATTTTGAGTGTTTAGTCGTCAGAGAATTGTGCTAATATCGCTTACTCATTTTGAGTGTTTAGTCGTCAGAGAATTGTGCTAATATCGTTTACTCATTTTGAGTGTTTAGTCGTCAGAGAATTGTGCTAATATCGCTTACTCATTTTGAGTGTTTAGTCGTCAGAGAATTGTGCTAATATCGCTTACTCATTTTGAGTGTTTAGTCGTCAGAGAATTGTGCTAATATCGCTTACTCATTTTTTTCAGTGCTCTCTGTAAGTAAGGATTAATTCATTTTCTATGAATACCTCTCTAAAATGCAACTTTTATTTTGATGCAGAGGTAGCACATGTTATTTTGCATTGTACGCATATTTTATTAACTTTGTATTATATTTGCTTAATTACATGTATTTTTGTACCGATATTAGTAATTTTAAACCAAATTCATATTTATAAGCCATCGGGACTTGCTTGTATCTTTGGGTAAAGGAAATAATTATTTTAATCCCCATTTTCAATTGATTTACTTAAAGATTTTATTTTATTTCAAATGGGAAATAAATATTTTCGTTTTGTTTCAGAATTCTATACAGCTACCTCAAGTTGAATTCCATCCATCTTAACGTTTTTGTAAACGTCTAAAATTTCAGGAGCAGATGCAACTTGCACGGCTGCGTCCAAATGGAAGTCTTTTGCCGAGCATTTGTTCACGTCAAGCGCTCGAAGGCACTGTCAGTTTGTTGTAAATACAGAAGAAAACGTCTTCCATCTCTCTTAGTTTCACTGAAATACAAGGAAATGCAGTACAGATTTAAAAACCTTTTCATTGAAGGATATTTTAAAAAGTAGTGAATTTCCTGAATACGCGTTAGAATGTACTGATGAAAATCACTTGAGCTTCTATAAATTAAAGCTTTTATCAGTCATTCGAAACGTATGCCATTTTTTTCCACAAATTGCTTGTATTCGTTTAACATTCCATGATATTACCATGTTGCTGAAGTACTGTATAAAATACCACGACGATGAGTGTTACCCTTTTAGTGATGTATTTTTAACTACGAATTAATGAATAGAGTCACTCGTAGAGGCGAGGCAAAATGTGCAAACATATTGGAACAGTAAAACAGTAACTGCTACAAAATCTGCTATTAGTATAATTACAGAAAACGTGATATATGAATGTTGCTTTACATTATTATTTCTGAGCTGCTTCTAAATGACTACACTGAGTACTATCAGTTTCGTTTTAAGTTTTCAGATTCTTAATTGCATATACAGACAGTCAAAACTATTAAATTTTTGGTAGTATTTAATTATAGTTGCCGTTCCCATAATTTTGTAAATATAAAAACACGAATGTAAACTGTAGTATGAAACAAGAAGCATGTTTTTTTGCCGAGAACCCTATATATAGGGTATTATCATGTTTGTAATTACAAAATCTGTCTAAAGTTTAAAAAGGTATATTTACTGTACGTAAACCACTGGAAATTGGTATCGTTAACGGAAGTTTATTGCACAATGCATTAACAAAATACATCGCTACGAAAAGGCAGCTAGCGAACAGAGCTAGTGATAGCAATACATGTGGCATGTGCTATTCTTTGTACGGCAGATCGATTTGAGCGCCTTCCTTGTGTAACAGAAAATATGGCGATAAAACACAGAAAAATAAAAACCGCTTCCCATTTTTAGTCCTAATGTAATGCTGCTACTCTGCACCCTACATTAGACAACTGGATATTCTGAAATTAATGGATTCAGATTAGCAAAGTTGAGTTTTTTTATTTAAAGCTTTTGAGCAAATTTTAATAATACTTTCTCTGAAATTTTAGGACAAATAAAAAACGTTAAGTTTACAGTACATTAATAAATATATTTGTAATTACACACATAAGAAAATTAGCAAGTTTAAAGCACTAAATGCTTTAACGCTGGAAAACTTTACATGCAGATTTACTTTTAATAAATGTAACTATATGAATTAATCTTAATTTAAATACAACAATATATGATTGACATCGAATTCTTAAGCATTTAATATAAATTTTGATGCACTCACACTGCTAGATGTCGGTCCTTTTGGTGTAGCGGTAACCATACTTGCCTTCTAAACCCCAGACCGCAGGTTCTATCCCGCCTAGGACCGATGGATATTTTTGGGCATAAAAATATTAAGTATTGCTTCCTTTGGAAAGCAAGTAAAGCGCTGGATCCCATGTCGTACATTTACAGCACGAAAAAGAACCTCAAGATTGAAAAAAGAGGCCGCTGAGCAAAATTTTTCGGCCATTTCACGCCCTGAATTGAATGGGACGCTGATAAACTGACATGTTAAAGAGCGTCCCCAAATAAATCAAATCAAATCACACTACTAGGTAAATACAAAGCTCTAATGCGAGCTATGGGGGTCACTTACTGGAGATAAACAAGAAATGATAAGTTACAAGCATATGAGGATTGAGTAATTTTTAGCTCTAGACCATTATAATTCTCCCACCTGCTGCCTTAAGTCCAGTACCAACGTAAACTTAATTCCTTCATTCTAGTTTTAGTGCTTGGAAATTTCGACGCTATATAGGATAAACCATAGAATATAAAGTACGTGCATTATAAAACAATACTATGTTTAATTCAATGTTATCTCTTTACAATTAAAATACATGAAAAAGTTAATAGTAAAAATACTGGAGCAATTTGAACCTCAAGAAATGTAATTCAGTAATTAAACTTTTTCAAAATACAGTGGCATAGGCTGATCTGAACTATAGAGTGAAAGAAGGTGACATTTGTGTCAGCAGATACAATTTATATAACATTTTAAAGTAAAATATTTGTATAGCTCTACACGTCACAAAATAATTTATACATTATATATTATATAGCCATAGTACACAAACTCACCACCATTATACTAATTTTTCTCGATTGTTATTTTAACTACTTATTGCTGTAGACTGTAACAATACGCGTAAGAAATATTACTTGACAAAACAATATTATATTTTAGTATGTAACATTTGAAACAACGTTTTCATACTAATTCCAAAAGTGTGTCAGTAAAGTAAGCGTACGCACTCTATGGGTGTTTCAAAGTAATTAATGGTGCAAATCCCATTTTTCGCTACTTTATATTTTTGTTGCACACTCAGTCGCAAGATTAATGAAAATAAAATTAGAAAACACTCTCTCAGTATGTGTAGTCTTCAACAACTTTGGATATCTTAGCAGTTTGACTGCTTTTCATCGAAATGAATATTACATTTTGCTGTATAATTTCAAACAGTTTCGTTAAATATTGACATATTTAGGCTAAGACTATAAGCATAGAATTACAGTGAGCCAGAAGATTTGGGAGTATGAATAAACCCTAAAGTGCCAGAAACCTGATCAGCCAGTATCCCCAGTGAATCCATATTGCTTTGAAAACCAACCAGAATCCTTTAGCCGTGAAGGCGCAATTGGTTTTTGTCTAGTTCGTCACTTGCCTTTGATACCATCCCCAGATTCAGTGACTACAGCCGTCAAGATCATAAGGGGAAGGTCAGAACTGCAAGCCAAGGATTACACAGTGATGGATGAGGGACATGACAGATGACGTGGCCTTCGTGTAATGACACCTAAGGTTAATGATGCCCAATCTGAAAACCAAAAAAATGTTCTTAAAATGTAAATCAATTCTCAAAGGGTTGTTACGTTTTAGGCGTTTAAGTTACAATGTTTTCCTTAATCGGCAGACACAAAAAGTGCTAACTGCACGAACAAATGCAGGGGTGGCCACTTCTTCTCTTTTTCTCGGCAGGGTAAGGAGAGCGCGGTTGAACAAATTAGAGTTTTTTATTTCTATATGACACCTTAAACTTTCTTCCGAGCTTCTCACAATTTTCCAGCACATTTTTACAGTACATGGTCAAAATCTGCTGTCTGCCTGCTCAACAGGCAGAGAACTGACGAAGTTTGAATCACTCAATGAACAAGCAGACAGAACAGCATCATACTTGTCTGACGGTAATTTTGGCGATGGTTGTTAACAAAAAGGTATCGGCGTATTAATTTCTGCAATTTACATTATTAATTTGTTTTCTTCAGAAATATATAAATGGTTTACATTACAGTACTTTTGAAAACTATGATGTGATGTTATTATAATTTATATTACAATAGTAAAATGACATATTCTTAAAAGTAAATATTTTCTCTTGCAATGATTTCAGACCCCCCTATCAATGCTGATATTTTATACTACTTTCTCTTAAGATATTAACTCCAGAATTAATTTCAATAATTATATGTGACTGAATGTGTTGTAAGCAAGCAGTGAGCCAACTCATTACTTTCAATAAACATATTGCAAAGTAACAGCACCATTGAATGATACACACTAATTTTGCAGGTATCTAATGGTTTAGAATCAGTTAATGATGTTCAAGAACTTGTAATTATTTGTATAAGAGGTCAATGACTTCCATCGAGAAAGCATTAGATGAGCTTTGTCCTTCATGGAAGATTTTACAATTCATGTGCTACCTTTCATAATATATGAAACTTTCTCATGTTTCCACGGGTAGGAAATTACATATTTAGGTGCTTATATTTCCTTAACATTTTCATAATATAATATTCGGTTGATAACAACGTTTTAGCACACGGTATACATTATGAAAACTGTTTAATAACGTAATTGTTACTGATAATTTTGTACAACTAGTATCATATTAACGATTATTACAAAAAATAAAGATTGTTTACATTCTAATGCACAAAATATAAATTATTATTTATATTTGAAGAATGTAGGCTTTCACAGGCGTGTCAGTTATGTGAACCGAGTCTTGTGGGTTGTAAGACCGTGGTCCTCGACTACTTTAGTCTTGGATGGGAAGATGAAGGAGAACAATCACATTGGAACATGGTCTTACAGCCCGAAAAAGTCAGTTCACTCTAATTTGTATTGTTGTAATTAAATATTTATACACAAACTCGCAATAATTATATGTAATCTTTTTCAATTTTTCATTTGTTATAGGCAGTAAAAATACACAAAAAATCCATACGGAAGGCCGAGGTCACTAACGCACGGACCCGTTATCGGAAGGTTTGGAGTTTGATTCTCGCTACGACCGCCCTCCCTTACTGACATTTTACCAGATTTTCTAATGCTCATAAATAGCAAATGCAGGGTAGGTACCCTATGCTCAAGACTGGAACGCTTCTTTTGTTAAGAAATCCTTTCCCATTTCTGATTTCATGTCAAGTAACATGAGTGTCCACCACCTGCAATGCCTCAGCAGTAAAAACAGGCGTTAAACACTATTAATACACACACAAGAAACGCTGCATGGCCGAACGATAGACTATACTCTAGGACACATGCTGGAAATCTGTAGGAAATGTGAACTTCTTCGAAATAATAGACATCGTCATGTATTCATTGACACATGATAAGCGGCTATCGACAGGAAGAATATTAAAAATATTATTTATGAGCACTGTCCTCATTTCTTGGAAAATTCCTTCCCCATTTCCAACTGGGTGTCTATGGAATGTTTTCCAAAGTTCTAGACTCATTTCAAAATTTAAAAACAGTTTTTAATTTAGAAATAATTGCTTAATACGGGGTAACATTTTAATTTTAATAGACAGTACAGCTTTTCAGAAAACTCAGTTTATATTCTGTTGAGGTTCAGCACAACAATTGCTATTATTAAATAGCTTTCCTCTGGTAACAAAGTCATTTAAAGTTTATGACACTATTGCTTTTACTTATTATTACATTATTGTACATTAAGAATACGTAATAAGAGAGCTAACTTTAGAATATACCACACCAAGCTGTTAAGAAAAGGTCATGGATATGCGTTAGACTCAAAACACCGTCACTTCCTGGGTTCTTCAATCATTCCTACCACGAGGACGGAATATCTCGTTGTGTATGTTGTGGCTTTCTACGGTTCTAGCAGTAAAGACTAAGCTAAAAATCAAAAACTAAACATACAGAGTGAAGCAAATGTTGCTACACGACTGTAGTTTGTATGCAATATGTGGCGACCATCTGACTGCAGACCATTTACAATTAATAGGTTTTATTTATTCAGTTTATAATACACACTTAAGCCTGGATTCATTGCAGATAAGTGATTAAGTTTTAACTATTCATTCCAGTCGACATTTTCCTTTTAGACACTATTACTTCCATGATGCAAATACTACAATATCACTTTTTATTTGTTCCAATGTCTATAATTAATTAAAGTATTTGAGTGAATAGAACATCCTTTGTGCCGTTCTGTTATCATTGAGGACAACAGAGTAAGCTTGATGCTCAGGGAAAAAATGAAAATTTTAATATGTTAAAAAAGCACTCTAAAGTTCTGATTGCTACAAGATAACTAAGACACATTTGAGCTTAACTCGGCAAAGAACATAATAAACGAAATTTTCACGCAAAAGTAATTGAAAGATAAAATTTTTGTTCAAGTTACTTTAGCAAATTTATTATTATTATATTATAGTGTTGCATTGATAATTAATTTAATTAGGCTTCTTATATTTGAAACATATGAAAAAATAAATATTTACTTTCTTGCATATTGAACCGATTTTGCAACGGGTACTTTTTTGGACTGTTTATAATATAAACCTTGTTACTTTTTCTTGCCTTTCATGAAATTTATTTTATAACTTTTAAATTTTCCACAAATTTATTTTAATTTTTATGCAAATCGATATGAATTGAAAATACATAATCTACAATACCCACGTATTCTAAATGTGCGTCTTTAAATTTGGGTTTGGAATATACAGATAAGAGTGGCGTACCTATATGCAATAGCTTGCATAGATTCGTCTACAATTGTTGTTTCCATGAATGATACATTGCTTATAAATTACTGTATAATTTCTTCTGTTCAAACTTGCTGCAATCTACCTCATCATAGATAACACATTTTTTGGTACCATGCATATCTTTCATTCCTAAAATATACACAGGGCGCCAAAAAATGTACACACACTTCAAGCAAAGAAAAACCCGTGTTAACATAACAAAACTGAATTCACACAAACAGAAAATGATGATCACTAATCATCTTAGACTTTTACAGTTACTACAGTTGCTTAATATACCCACCATCCGCGTAGATACACTTGTGGGTACGTTAAACTACTGATTGAGCAACGATTGCGAAAGTGTCCTCAGCAATTGCATCACATGTCGTTTCAATTTCTTGCCGAAGTGCTGCCAGTGTAGCTGGTTTTCTACGGTATACAACATCCTTAAGAGTTCCCTATAGGTAGAAGTTCAACGGAGTTAGATCCGGACGATGATGATAATGATGATGATTAATGTTTAAAGGGCGCAAAACTGTTAAGGTCATTAGCACATAAACACACTAAAAACTGATCGAAAAATAAAACGTTTACACCCAAGTCCAATGTATAAAAAGGGATTTATCCACATTGTGCAATAATAATAAATAGCCCAAAATCAATAACAGGGTTAAAATAGTCAACAAACAATAGATTGGTACTAAAACACAACCGCAAGAGAGGCAAATATAACAGTCTTATAATGGTCTAAAATTGTAACAATAAAACCCCAAAACAAACAATAAGGGTAATATGGTCAACAAAAAGAAAGACTGGTACTAAAATGCATCAGCAAAAGCTGAAAACACAACAGTCTTAAAATAGTCTAAAAATGCCGTTAAGAGTAAAATGATAGAACCTTACACCTTGCTTAAAAAACCACAAACACGGATAAACTGGAGCACTCGCTTAACAAGAAAGTCCTCAATAGAGGAGGGCAAACCTAAGGAAAGTCTAGAAGATGTCAGATGATGGCATTCAAGTAAAATGTAACGCACTGTAAAGGGATGGTCACAGTGAGGACAAGTTGGAGCTGGTTGACCATTAAAAAGGTGGCGGTGACTAAAACGGCAATGCCCAATTCTCAAACGTGCTAAAATTACTTCTTCGCGACGAACTACACGAGAAGCCGACCAGTTAAAAGGGGCGGATTTACATCCTCGAAGCTTATTCGTAGGAAATAAATCCCACTCCTCCCGCCAGAGCCAGAGAACGCCTCAACGTAGAGAATGTTTACAATCCCCCGAGTAAAAACTTTGCTCATATTAAATAGGGTCTAAAAGGGCGGTTTTAGCTGCGACATCTGCGGCCTCTTTTCCTGGGAGACCCACATGTCCAGGTACCCACAGGAGTGATACCCTGACGCCAGCGTCAAGAAACGTAAACACTGCATCCTGGATCTTCTGTACAAGAGGGTGGTAGTTGGACAATTGTTTAAAAGATAAAAGGGCACTTTCATGGGAACAAACAACACTGTCCCCCAGCCGCGGTTCAGAAACAAATAAAATCGCCCGATAAATAGCATAAAGCTCCGCCATAAAAATAGATGTCGCAACGTTAAGATCAAACGTAAAACTAGCTCCATTAAAAACAAATGCACATCCTACTGCTACGTCAGATTTCGAGCCGTCAGTAAATATAAAAGTTCGTCCAGTAAAAGAGGAGATGATCTCGCTAAAATGACGACGAATAATAGCTGCTGCGGTAGAAGATTTAGGACAGGATGTAACCCCAAGATGAACGGCGGCTCTACTAAAAGTCAAGGGGGGGAAAGACGCTTCGCACGCTAGGAAAAAAAGCAGGTAGCTCCAAGTCCAGTGCCCTTAATAGCTCCTTAAGCGAAATCCAGGAGGCCTAGGAGACCGAGCAGTATGAAAGGGAGTTAGAGACACATTAAAAAACAGCTCATTCGAGGGATGACGACGTTGTGCAGCTAATCCACAACCATACGCCGCAAGTAAAAGATCCCTAAAATAAAACAACGGAGGTTCTCCAGACTCCGCACATAAACCTGACACAGGACTGGTTGGGAATAGCGACACGGATACCCCTGTGATGAACAGGGTTAAGACGACGAAGAACGGAAGGTCGCGCTTAGCCATAAACTATACAGCCACAATCTAGTTTTGACCAGATTAGAGATCGATAAAAACGCAAAAGAACAGTCCGGCCAGCCTCCCAGGATGTGCCACTTAAAACACGTAAAATACAAAGAGAACGTTCACACTTGACTCTGAGTTGTGCTATATGCGATTACCAGCAATTTCCTATCAAATACCAAGCCAAGGAACTGAACTTCGTTTGCGAAAACAAGAGCGTCTGGGCCAAGATGGAAAGATGGTGGAGGAAACTCCCTATAGCGCCAGAAATTCGGGCAGACGGTCTTCTCTGGGGAGAAACGGAACCGGTAGTTTACACTTCAAGCGTAAAGGCGGTCAAGACAGCATTGGAGGCGGCGTTCCAAAAGACCAGTTCTCCGTGAGGAAAGAAAGATGACAAAATCGTCTACAAACAATGATGATTGGATTCCTGTCATTAAACACTAAGCAATGGAATTGATGGTGATGGCAAACAGTGTGCAACTAAGTAACGAGCCCTGACGTACACCGTTCTCTTGAGTAAAACGAGAAGATAAAACTGATCCCACGCGAACATTAAAAACCCAGTCTTTCATAAACTCCCGAATAAAAACCAACATCCGACCACATATACGCTAATCATGAAGCGTGCGAAGGATACAGGCTCTCCAACAGGTATCGTAAGCCTTTTCCAAATCAAAAAAAAAAAAAAAAAAGACAGCGACTGTTTGGTACTTTCTCACAAAACCGTCCATAATATGGGTGGAAAGACACACAAGATGGTTGATTGAAGAGCGATGACGACGAAAACCGCACTGGACGTTCGTCAATAAGTGCCTTGACTCTAACCACCACATAAGCCGTCCATTAATCATGCGTTCCATCGCCTTGCAGACGCTACTGGTGAGGGAAATTGGACGGTAACTGGAAGGAAGGTGGGTCCTTTCCAGGTTTAGGAATGGGAATGACGATGGCCACGCGTCAAGCGTTCGGGAATGTGCCATCACACCAAATAAAGCCGCAGTAAAAAAACCTTTCCTTTCGCTGGTAAATGCTCTAACAGGGCGACATTGATGCCATCCGGTCCCGGTGCGCAATGTCGAGAGGTAGAAAGGGCTTGCTCCAGTTCCCTGACAGTGAAAGAGGCATTATAGCACTCCTGGTCGTCACAGGCAAAGGAAAACCCTCGCGATTCTACATGCTCCTTCAATGTGCGAAATGAAGCAGGATAACTGGCGCTGCTCGAATCATCAGCGATAGTGCGACCTAAAAAATTAGCAATAGCAATTAGAGTTTCAACTACACGATGTTGTACCTGAAGACTGGGTATATGTGTAAACCTAGGTTTGCATGCAACGTGGCGAAGCATATTCCAGACCATAGACGTAGGCGTGGTGCGATTAAAAGTAGAGGCGAAAGCTATCCAAGACGCCGTTGTGCTATCCTTAATAATTCAACGGCATTTCACGCGCAGCTGTTTGTTGCGAATCATGTTTTCAGAAGTACGGTGGGGACGAAAAATTCGTAAAGCACCTCGGCGTGCACGCAATGCATCCCCGTATTCAACGGTCCACCAAGGCACCGGAAAGCGTCTTGCGTGGGAGGACGACCGGGGAAAAGACTGATGTGCAGCTGTAAGAAGGACCGTTTCGAGGTGCTCTACCTCGGCGGCGATAGATAGAAAATCACACCCTGAAAATACGGCTAAGGAACGGAAGAGATGCCAATTTGCCTTTGCAATAAGCCACCTAGCGCGCGCTGAGAATGTACGTGAGAGGAGACTATCTGTATCTGACACGGAAAATGGCCACTTGAGTATAAATCAAAGATGACGTTCCAGGTAAAATACACAGCAAGTGGGATGAAACAGAAAGATAAGCCCAAGTGTGAAAAACTATGAGCACTATCAGAAAGAAAAGTAGGATGACCGGTATTGAGCAGAACAATATTGTGGTGGTCTACAAAGTCTGCTTACATGCTGCTTCTTGCACACTCCGTGGTAGAACTCTATAGGGGGTAGTGTGCTCTAAAATCCCCCAAAATCAGTACAGGGGGTGACAGTTGGGATAAAAGGCATCTATATCAGTCACTGCGACAGTAGCAGATGGAGGTAGGTAAAGTGTGGAACTGTAAAATGAAGGTCAGAAAAGGTAACTGTAGTAGCTGCAGCCGCAATAGGAGTCTTCAAGCTCACGGAAGAACTGTATACGTCATCTCTGATAAGAATTAAAACTCCGTCATGTGCAGGAGTGCCATCTTCGGGGGGAAGATCAAACCTCACTGAAGAGTAACCGCGGAAAGAGAAAGAAGCTCGCAGGCGTTGTTTGTTCTCTTGGAGACACACAATCAGAGATTCAGTCGATCGTAAAAGTAAACCCAAGTTAGGTTTTCGAATGCGGAGTCTACGCACATTCCACGTAAGCATAGCCATTGTTAAAATTAGATAAAATAAGTTAAAAATTTACCACCTCACTTTTTGGTCCGTCCAGGACGAATCAAACGTCTTTTCTTCAGTCGCGTGAGACCATGTGGTCTACCAGGAACAGGCGCATCCTGCTCAGAGGGAGCGCTGAGAAGCATCCACCGATTACCTGAAATCGTTTGGATGAAGAGATAGGCGGTGATGGCAACCAACTAGCGGGGTTGCTCACATCATGGGAGAGGGACCTCCGAGGAGGAGAAGGACTATTCTGCTTTTCTGCACTAGTGGATGTTTTTAAGGAAGTCAGTCCTAGTGTAGCTGGTCTTAAACTTAATTTGTGAAATATTAAAGACAATTGGTTTGGGCTTCTCAGTAGAGCGCTTTGGGGGACTATGCGCATTAGGCACCATTGTAAAAACAAGGTCGCAGATCTGCGTACTGCTATCGCAATTCTTGGCCGACGAAGAAGCTGCTGCGCTGAATGTGCCGGTCTTAGGCACAACGGGTTGGCGAGATTGAAATCGCCTCCGGGCCTCAGTAAAGGAGAGCTTTTCCTTTACCCGGATCTCCTGAACACAGCGCTCCTCTCTAAACCGAGGCCATTCGCGGGATGAGGCTGGATGATCTCTGCGGCAATTGACGCAGATTGGAGCGGATGATCATGCTCCTTCGTAATGTTCTTGACCGCAGGTTGCACAGATGGAAGCGGCACTCTTACATGAAACGCGCGTGTGGCCAAAGCGCTGGCAGTGGAAACAACACAACGGGCTCGGTATGTACGGGCGCACCTTGATGACCTCGTAGCCCGCTTTTATCCTATGCGGCAATTCAACCCTGTTAAAGGTGAGGAAAAGAGTTCGGGTAGGCTGCAATTCACCCTCTTTCCTCGCCCGCACTCGATACACTGAAGTGACCCGTTGGTCTTCCAAACAGCTGTGGATATACGGGTCAGACATTCCGTCCAGTACATTAGTGGAAATAACTCCTCGCTACGAATTAAGTGTGCGGTGTTGCTCAAACGGATGGAATAACCGTGGAGAATCGTCGCCTTGAGCAATGAGTTACTCTGTGACATTCCAACTGTCTCCACCAAAAGTGATTCATTACAAAGTCGGGTGCAGGATTTCACTGGTCCAGCTATGTCAATGTGCTTCTGAATTATAAACGGATTTACTCGGGTAAACGACTGGCCCTCCTGTAATGACTAAGTAACGAGGAAAAGGCTTCTCGGTCACTTCTTTTACGTTCACTCTTTTTCTTTTAATTTGTGTGAAATTATTTTCGTTCCGCATAGCGATATTATCCTTCACCGTTGCAACTGTCTCCGATGGCAGGCTGCTTCCTGGGGGCCATCCGGACTCAGGTGACCTGTCCTGGCTTAGACAAAGTCACCTCAGGGTCATACCTTCCTGTGGGTTGACAAAGGGACCCAATCGCCTGCAGGAAGTTAATTGCTCATGCAATGGCCCTTCCCCGGGCCTGGGCTTTACCAGGGGATACGCTCCTGTCCTACATGATAGCCCAGTGCTGGGAATTACGCCATTATCCAGTCATCTTTTACCGCGTCAAACACAGGGGTATCCTTCAGACAAAGAACAGGAAAGTAAAACGAATAAAAAGTAAAATAGAGGCGAAATTAAAAGGAGTCAAACACGCTTTGCGTGGATCTGTGGGAGCACCTCGGGTGCCTCGGGGTCGCTACGCCCCGTACCCAATATTTGGGCCCTTTAGGGGGTTAAATCCAGAGAATGCGGTGGAAACTCAATCGGACCTCTTCGTCCTATCCAGTGCCTTGGATAGTGCCTTAGATCCAGCGGGGCTTGTTGCTGTACGGGGTCTCCAAGATCTGCCCTTGTGAAGATCGCATACGGTACCATGTCTCAAATTGGTCTCGAATGTGTGCAATTGTTACTCGCTTTGGCGGTTCTGTCCTGTACACCTCTCCATTGCCCTTGAACTTCAACAACTTTCTCGGTTTTCCAATACCACTTAAAAATTGCTTTTCGCTGTTCAAACGATAATCTTGGCTTCATTTTGCTATAGCAACACTAGCATATCGAAATGTGAGTCACATCTGTTTACAGAACATTATAAGGTGATTTGGCTTAATTTGTTCATTGTTGATTTACGATAATCTTGGCTTAATTTGTTCATTGTTGATTTACGATAATCTTGGCTTCATTTGTTCATTGTTGATTTACCACGTAACAACGCTATAATAATGCACATGAGTCACATCTGTTTACAGAACATCATACGATAATCTTGGCCTCATTTGTTCACTGTTCATTTACATGTCATGTAGCAAGGCTATTATAATACATGTGTGGAGTCACATTGTTTACAGAACATCATACTACACATTACTACTGTTTTTCGTTTCAACTTTGAAATGTATTAAATAGATATATCTGCTGTGAAAGTGTGTATACATTTTTGGTACCCTCGGTCTACTTTAAATGGGAACCAATACCCCCGCATATAACAAATATTAGCAAATGGGCATTACCGTTACATCTGTACAGAAACAATGCAATGGAAAAATAATGAAATATTTTACTTATTTCAAGAAGCTGCTACCAGAAACTTTGACACACCCTTAGTTACAGTGTTTCTCGATAAAAATACGGACATGAACAATTTGGTTAAACCAGACACAACATTCTAACAAAAAAAAAAATTACACGTTTACTGACAAATACACCACTTTCGATGGTCAAAAGCGAGTTTGGAAACCACGTTCAAGCTTCTGCCGTGAAGTAACAAATCCTGCTCTATATAGTTAGTTTGACTTTACCATATGTTATTGACAGTAACTGTGCTAGTGCGTTTGATGTTGCCATTTTCCATGACAGTAATTATTGTTGCAAATGAACACAATTTGCTTTGTTTCCATGGCGAGCTAAAATTCAGTTAAGTTTCTTAATCCTCTACCAACTTTGTATCAATACAACAGAACTTCAATGTAAAGCTTTTGAATCAAGTGATTGTGTAAGAAATGTAGGACAAAATGTTCTGGTTGTGAGGGTTAAGATAACGAACATGTGCGAAGGATGAAAAATCTTGTCTGTGATGTGACTGATCTGCGGATGAACTTCACCTCACCTACCACATTTCTCACAGTCCTAGATATAGTTTTTAGATTTGCAAAAATGAAGAGAGGAAACCCATTTTACCTGCTGGAGAGCCTGACGTTATCTAACAAATCCAGGCCTGGCTTTCCGAGTATTGCTAAATGTGTATATTCATCAGCTCGATGTGTGGAACTTCTATGCATTTTCGAAAAGTTACCACTTCTATTAACTGATCACTTACCTTTTGTCTTAAAAGTAGAAGGAAAAAAAACTGTGTAGAAATGAATATTAGTTTTGAATAGAAATCTAGCAGGAGATGAAAATATATTGCAACTCCATTATAGCGGATTACAATTATGTTATAATTCTATCATATTTAACACAGGACGAAATAAAACAAAGGAAAAGACTGTCATTTAAGTGTTAAATTTCATCTGTTGTTAGGATAGTATAAGGTTGGACGGAGGATACTGTGGCACCTTGGCCAGACTGATGATTCTTTTGTACCTAAGCCCGACAAGGGCGACATCTTCGGGAGGAAGGAGCTAGGTGGCTAGGAGCTGGGAGATTGAGTCACCGATATGGGCGGGGATTTTAATGTTTTCCATTCGTCCTAATGTGCAGGCCTGCTGTCCTCAACTATGAGCTCCGTGGGAGCCCCAGGCAGAACCTGTCAGGATAAGTACTTTCTTGAAGACGCATATCCATCGCCACGCCGCACAATTTTTTGCCTGACACTTTCAACCCTGCAACCAGTACTATTGGTATTGGGGAATGAAAGGAAGGAGCGAAACATTCGGGAAAGAAAATTTCATGCCAGGATTTGTCTCCGGCCCCAAGGGAATCTGCCGAAGATGAATCCCAAGTGTTATCGCCTGATCCAACTCACTCGATTACATTTGTTGGTAGAAATCACGCATAATATAAAGCTATAAATGACTTCCAACTATTTTAAAACGTTTTAAATACTCATATATTAAGATACATTTTAATATTAAGTTTTAATACTTGAAAATGCCTAATTTTATTGGCCTAGCTTAAAATAAATAATTTCTATTTCTAAAATGCATAAAATCAGTATAACTGTATCTTACGTTTCCAAAGCAGAGAGTGGCCCTAAATCGGCAAATGCTAAAATCGATCAACAGCATGGTGGGGGGAAAGCAAACCGCAGAAAACTGATGGAACAACTCATGGCAACTGCATTTTCTAAACTTTAAAATCACTTGCAATTTAACATACTAATCTTTAAAGTGCCACATTGGGCTACACAAAAACCATGGTTGGGGCGTGGTGGCCTCGCTCCACCAACTTAATCAGTAGAGTAGCAACGTGGGAATCAGTCACATGTCATTCTCTCTCGCGCCGGTAGTGGTGCTACCCCGTGGTTAAGATTTATAGGGTGCCTAAACATTTAAACAGTAGTAGAACGTTTAAACACTTGGATAGTGTATGAGTGTATTCTGCGTGTGTACAAAAAATTTCAAACCACTTGTGATGACGTATAGACTCCGATGTGACACCATAAAATGTTTGTCCCATTTATAACAGTGTAGTGTTTTTACTTCATTTTAAAAATATCTGCATTTTGAATTATTTACAGTATGTATGTTGAATGTTTGAATAAGGGCAAACGTTTTCCTGAAATGGTTGCTAACAGCAGTGCCTCGCGTTTCTTGTGATCTTGTTTGTTTTTAAACTATTATGTTCTCTCGGTGTATAAAGACATGCAACTGTTTATTCTCTAATTACGGTGCAATTTACAGCTAATTGTATAACAATGTTTTCGAAGTTTCGCACCCTCATGAAACGATAAACGCTAAAGGGAATTTTGATGCCATTAATTGGGAGCAAGTGAAATGTACCTCGTTATCACTTTACGGATCCCGGTATTTTGAAGGAAATGGCGTTGAGACTGTTTAACAGATTTTGAACTAAAATATGAGTTTCACGTTTCAAATCGTTCTGATATTGTTGTGATTAGTAATTCTACACAACCCTCACGAAGGCGACAACCTTGGAAGTTGCTGCTATTTAAAAGAGAATTTTGTTTAACGCTAAGCAAGGAGCTTATTTCTTATTTTTTCAACATTTGCAATAAATATAATAAATGAAGAGCCACTTGAGAGAAAAAACATATTTTAAATTAATATAATTCCTAAAATATGTTAATTCTTTTTTTCATATAAATAATCTTAAATTTCGCCTGCGCTCTTAAAATATTAATGGCTCATTATTCCATATTCAAGAATTTCGTTTCAACTAAAGCAAAACATATGTAATATGGAAAATATAATATAATATGTCATTGATTAAAGGTTAAGACCGAAGAATCACAAGGTGTAACGAAATAAAAATCCCCTACATGTCGTGGATAAGTCACGCTTGCCGTTTATAACAGTTCCAAAACTTTTCTAGTAGATTTTTATGGTGTATATCCACGGGCAAATGTCAGAAAATTTTTCTTTGTATTTGAGAAATTTAACAACAAACCAAAAAAATCCACAAGGATATGTTTTTCGCCGTTAAAAATTTGCCTGAGAGTTAGCTCAATGAAATGTAAGGGACATATGCATAATTGCAGGGGTCTTTCAACATGATTCTCTATAAGTGATATCACGCCTTTTCTTGAACCGACGTTAGTACCACCACATTTCACAGCAATTAAATGTGAAATACATACGTCCTTTTCTTCCAAAATGTTAAGGATTGCAGAAAAAATGTTGTTTGCGGTAGCTAACTCAGAAAGCGTGACTGATATATTGACTGCCTGATTCTTCAAATAGGAAATAATGCTTTACATTATCATTTGTCAGTGAACTTTCTCCTGCTTCTTATTCTCCTTCTTTTTGTCAAAAACAACGTAAGTCTTTTGTACTATAAAAATAAATGCCATAAGAAACTTTGTTTTCTCTAATTTCTCTCTATTCACAATACTCCAATTTTTCCTTACTTCTCATTGAATTTTGCTCTTATTTATTCATTTGCGCTCGTCAACTTTGGGTACCAGATCAAAAAATGCTTGTACTTTTCTGACAGATATGCCTGTTTTATCACTAATTTTGTAATCTCTTGAAATATAACGTAAACCTAACCGGTATAACTGTTTGTGTGGCGTCATTTTCCACCTAATTAAAGTTTGACGCTCAGGAATAAAAATGATATAAGAATAGTTAATAGAGACTTGATCCTCCATTAATGGAACTTAATATGTTGATAAAAGCTATGGCTAGCATGTATCTTGTAACAAATGAAAATGCCTATTATATAAGTTAAAGCATAAGATGATGATGTTCGTTCCCAGATGTCTCCTCTATCGTGAATATACCAAAGTTCTTGCTCATTATATTAGAAATAAAGCATATAAGATAACTATGATAACAACATTATTTTGCTCAATATAACGAAGCTTGGATATATAACCGATAAACGTAACATGAGTAAAGAAAGATAGAAGTACAGTAGTTGCCCCTAAGTGGGATAAGAAACCGTTCAAATTAATTAACTATTTTAATGAATTAGTTTACCGCACTAAAAATATTCAGAGAACTTTATTTGGCAAGTCAGACACTGCATGGATTCAGAGGTGGCAAAGTGCTGAGGATTTCACCGAAATTCATATTGTACGCAAAAATAATGTCTTAGGAACTAAATATATCCACCAGATTCAGGTCTTACTACATTAAAAAGCATCTTCGTGTAAAAACTTATCAGCGGCCAGTGGGGCATCTGTTAACGCTATATATAACTTGTTCACGAAAATATCCACTTTAATGTTGGGTAAACTTTCTCTGTAGATGATAAATCTAATGTCAAAACGGCAAAATATGTGCCCGGAGTTCTGAGAAAATAAGACAGTTCTCTGAGTCCAGACAGAATATCATCAGGCGGAATCAACAAGACATCTTGAGAGGTGTTGTGAGGCTCTTAAAAATAGAGATATTGGGTCTTTCAACAAGACTCAGATACGATTCCCAAAGCACGGTCAACCCAATTACTACTCAAGACTAATTTTCCAGAATTCACTTCTGTGAAAAACCGACCCTCTGGTAGTTCAAACTTGTGCAGACTACCGTAGATCTTGAAGGACAGAATTTCACCCAAAGTTGGCCATCTCAAGCAAGGAAAACACACCGTATGCCATTCATTCCGCAATAGCAAACTGTCTAAACATACTAAGATCGTGTGTAAAGGTAAAATGTCATAATTTTTAATAAAAGATTATTTTAATGAGTGTTTATTAGTTAGCCATTTCAACGAATTTTCTATTTAGTTATAGGTGGGTGCCAGCTTGTTATGCAATTTTAGGCAGCGGCCGTTTTTTAAAATGGCTATCTCAGAGTAATTTTACATACTATGAGAGTTTAGCTCAAAGGAAGTTTAACGAAAAAGTAACACACGCTGCACTTTACGATCTATTGATTTAACGTTAAGAATTTGTTTATCATGTTACAGATGATCACATATCAGGAGAGCAATAACACATGACCATGATCTTCATTAGATTTTCCTAGATTTCTTGCCACGAGTGGAAGCCAAATTATTATACATGGACCTCGTGCCCTTTGAATCCTTCGAAATTTGGGTAGGGGGCACCATAATCAGCACTCAGGTTCTCTGCAGTTTACTTCAAGCGACACTTGTTTATTCACTACGAATACGTAGTTGAAGGAAACACTCAGCGTTATACTAATTCATCTTAAAGGTGCGCCAGTGCCTTGACGAGAGACTTTGAGGTTGTCTTTATGAGTTGCGGAATGAGCCTCCATATACATTTCTTAAATTTAACTCCACGTGAATTGCACACCCTATAATACTTGCGCAAAGCTTTTGATGTCATACGTGATTAACAAAAACACGCGCACAACATCCGTGAAAACTTAAGTTCGTAATCTGTAGGGTCTACTTCATATACGACATACTGCGCGAAAAATTTGTATCCCCTACGCAATCAAGATCCACATTATAATTGTCCTCCTCTAGAAACATGATAATTAAAAGCATATAAAGTTGTGCTCTCCTTGTTCATATTGTGATAAATTGGACATTTTATCATCTCAGTATTACCACGTAGCTAACATTCAATTGTAAAATTACACTTGCATTATTGCACGTGATATGACAAAAACACTATCCATTAACAAATAAAAATGAATAGAAAAACACTTTCAACTAAATTAATATTATCATACGCATAACGTTCAGATTTGTTAAGGTTTTATTATATAAATAAACAGAAGAAATAGTTGTACGAGGCAGCACATAAATACTGCTTCACCCTTCTTAAACACGGGACAGAAAGCTGGTGCTTTTGAAGTATCAAACATATGTAAATAAAAAAAAAAATGAAACATCTGACGCTTTGTGCTGCTGGTTAAGTAAACGTGCAATGAATTTCGTCCAGAGAGCATGACTGAAATTAAAGCAAAACTTGTAATGTTTATTAGTTGGTTGAACCCAGACATAACAGCTGACTCTATTCTCTATGACAAGAACATCACCAGAAACACCTCTTGTAAAGCATATTACCTTAAATCTCTTTATACTGCCACATGGATTTTATAAATAAAGTAATATGAGCAATGTTCAGCACCTAGACGTTTAATTTTATAGGATGTTTCGACGACTTTGACATTGCGCTCGTGTTCTGTAACACAAACATTATAAATATACTACGATTATAGAGCCAATTTTCTCTTAAAAATAGTTAATTGATGACAGAGACTAGTTATAAGTAAATCTTGTTTTTTTTTAAAGTACAGGATTGGTCAAACTATAACGCATTTTAAAAGTTTAAAAATGTATTTTCCAGGCGTTTTTAAAGCTAAATTATATTGTGAATCATTAAAGTGTAACACATATGAAGAGTATCGTGTTTAACATTACCACGGAACCCAATTTGGAAAAGCTCTTCTGCATTGTTTTTTGCCATTGCAAAATTCAATACTTCAGGGGTGGTCAGTTGAGTCTTGAAGAACATCTATTTTCTGTATCTTCAAATCCTTCTTGCGTAAGCAGAATAATAATTTTGCATGGTAGTCACAGTGTATTAAGATTGTTTTTCCCCCACCACAATGCTTAAAGTTGCAATTCGCTCAATTGTTTTAGTATCTTAAGGTATCTTAAGATGAATCTGTAAAACTCTTGTGCTTAAGGAAATCAATCGCTGACATTATGTGCTTATATTCGGTTTACGCCGGGAAGAAATCGTCATGTTCAATGCGAAATTTTCATTCAGTAATAAATTAATTATTTACTTCTATCTTCATGATAGATGACACGTACCATTTAACATTCATATAATATGTTAGTCCGTACTATTCTATTGTAACGCATACACTAATTGCTTGCATTGTTCCAAGGATCTGAGATAACTGCACTCTTCATACTGTGATTCCATTTATACCTTTTTTCTTCATGAATTTATGAATTTAAGAAGAGTCAAAAATTAAGAATCAAGCTTTCAGAATAAATACAATGTTCTCAAAATTTCCTCACCGGATGCAGCAGTTAATATTTCCTTACCGTTTTTTGATCATGGTTGGTTTAGAAGGCCATAAAAACGTGGTCATAAATAAAAGAGGCTATACTTCTATGAATATTAATTTCTTAATGATTCTGAGTTTAAAAATCACAAACTAACGACTCTCTTGACGATAGAAGCCATAATCTTATAAGCTGTCCATCTTGAAATACTTATTTAATGCAGCATTTGTGCCTTTGCAGAAGAATATTATATGATATCCATTCCTAGAGTTCGTGTTTTTAAAAAGCGTGTGACACTTTCAACATATATAAAAAATATTGTTCAACACTAAAATGACCTTCATCTGTCATTTTACTCACTAATCATTTTCTCAGTTTACATAGATACGTTTACGATTTTTGATTTGCTTGGCCAAAGATAGCTAATAAAGAAATTAAAATGTTACAGAGCATATTGCTAATATCTTGTTCTGTACGGTTAACAGTTTTACTGAAATGCTCAGTAAAAACAGATTTTATGTTTGTGAATGAGAGCAGGAAGCCACGAAAAACATTTGAGGTCATGTATGCAGAAAACTGTAACGTTTATTGTTAAAAAAAAAGAACAAAAATTAGTCTTTCAATGAGTCACTGGCAACTGTGGTATCACAGCAAAGGAATACGCTCATAGCCTTCCAAAGAAGGGAGCTAAGATAGGGAATAGCCCTTCATACAGCAAAAATAATGATCTGAAAAGCATTCAAGCCTGCACAACATGACGATCTCCAGGAAATGCAAAAGAGATAAGAGTGCACACACAGGAACATCGCAAACATTCCTGATTCGCCAAGGAGCGAAGTTGTTGCAAAATTTAGGCTTTGTATATGAACCGACTGCCTGGCAAAGCATTAGCGTCGGATAGAAGTCTAACCCTAAAACATCCTGCTCCCTGCATGAACAAGATGGAATGGTCAAGAATCCCACGATGCGATGCACAACCTTTGCAAGTCAGAGGTAATGGGACGCTAAAAGTAAATAAATAAATGTTTGTGACTGAAAAATTCTTAAATATTTTTATTAAACCGCTTCTGCTTAGAGTTTGGTAATTTCCATATTGTGACAAATACGTGATATTCTAATTGAATGGAACAAATTTCCATATTTATTATAAAGAAACGCTTTAGTTTAAGAAAACAAATGAAGTGTCAATGGAAACATATTGCAAGTTTATTTTCATACACGATTGTGAGGTTCTTGAGTTACGGGCAACCGGAGTTTTTCTCCCAGGACGCAGCTGTGCTCTGTCTGCTAGTAAGTCAAATAACCTCACTCTATAATCTACTACCGTATCACCATGAGTATCTGTACATTAATAAATTCTTTTTCTGGTTGCTTTCAGGCATTAAAAATATGAGGTATTTATAAGCTGTTAAATTTTGAAAGTGGTTCATTTTTTCTTTTGACAATATTTCAAGAGGGGGAAGTTGCGCTCTAAAAGGGTAAAATAAACAGTTCATTTAAAATGAGGTAGCTGTTGAGGTTATAACATCAAACTTTTTTCTCAGTTTTAAGGCAATGCATGCGTGTACTTATGCATTAAATTTGTTAAGAGCAGAAGTATTTTAATTTTATAACCTGCTTTCATTTTTGTACTGGCATAATGCAAAATTCAAAGGAATGTGTCATCTGAGGCAGAAGTGTAGCAAAAACATTTGTAGTAGATGTAGCACTTTTGACTGCTGTGAGTGAATGCACCATTAACCCCAGTTAGGTGCTAAATTGCCCGAAAACGGTCTACTGCTGAGGAGGTTGCCTAGGTGGTTCTTCACGATATAAAACATCACGATTGATTTTTCTATTTTATATTTTAAAGTATATATGTGTAGATGAATTCTGTCCAATGATAACAACATTAAATAATATAAACGTATTTATAATAAAGCAATTGAAATACGGTTTTCACACAAAGTAACAATAATTAATTTTCAAAATGTAAACGTTTTAATATATGACACCCTAAAAATAACAAAAATTTAAATTCACAATGTGCTCTATTCTTTAATTAAAATTATATTTTACATTATGAAATTATCCGAATAGTAAACAAATAATTACCAAATATTATAAATATTCCATGTAAAGTAATATCGACGGTAAAATAGAAAGATTATTACAAAACTATGAATGATAGAAATAAAACTTGGTAATTCGTATGTACATTTTGTTTTTCAGTTGTATTGATAAAAAGTTGTAGATTTCAAAATCTTCATCTTGCTTTAAATACAAAATTCAGATAAAATCTTCCTTGAACTTTCCGTTCTATACCCAAACTTAAGAGACGTAGTTTTAATTCAATGCTTGATATCTTTCAATGTTTGGAGCCATTGCTTCTAAAAAGAAATTTGGAGCATTGTTTTTAATATAATTGCGAAACTATAGAATACATACTTCCTTTTTGAAAATGAGGAATGAAAATTACATTATCCATGCTCGCATGATAGAAATTGGTTGAGTGCTTTGAATGTATTAAAAGACAGTTTGAATTGCAGTTAACTTTAATTCAAACTTTTCTGTAAGAAAAAATATATTAAGTGATATGTTATTTTTCACTCTTTTGTTATGATGTCCTTATATCATTTTATATAATAAAAAGTGATAAAAATAATAAGATACTGGAGGCCTCTTTCAGTTAACCCATAGCAGGGGCAGCTACTCTAAGACGTTACTGATCTGCGCTACCCCCAAATATTTCAAAATTTAAGTTCCTATCTATAACTACTGCTTGATGTAATTTTATGCATTTAAATATACGTAAAGCTCTTCTATACTGCGCATGATGTTTTTACTTGCGGTCTCACTGCAAACCAATTTTTCGGTAAGCTTGTGATGTATTTGAACCGGGTGAGGTGAGAGAATGTAGGAGGAGCCTCTTGCCCACAAAGCCATCGTGTGCATGCACCATCTTTAACGTCATCTTTCGTCACGTGCATTCCAAGGGAAGTTTGCTTCGGATTTTATAGAACTAATTGATGTTGGGTGCCATGTTGAATAGACTATTTTAAAATTCCGTAGACAATTATAAACATTAATGGCAAAACAAGTCATATATATTAAGTTTGGGAAAATTTTCAAATTTGTGTGAATCCGTGAAGCAGTTGCTTTATTTCGTTTTGTGTAATTTGAATGTAAAGAATACTCACACTGTACAAAGCCTACACTTTAAACCTTTTCTTTGGGATTGTTTATTTTAAACAAGGGGGTAGACCATTTTCAAATAATTTATTTGAGTCAAACCATTAAGTAGAGACGAACTTCATCCTGCGGACTCTGGAGTTTACTGTTTAACCGAAAGGTCAGCGCCATGTTTGCTGGCGTGAAAAACCAGGAGAAGAACTTTTTTTTTTTTTCATTATTGCGATATTTTTATTAAATTCTCTGTCTTCTCTCACTCTCTTTCTCGTACTCGTATGATCAGCCAATGCTAATGCTGATTATTAAGGTTCAGAAGTTTGCGATATATATTTAGCAGTAGCAGCAGTTAAGTGCACCACGGGACTATGATATGGCACGATTCTTTAAGTATGCTGTTATAAAGACTCTCCGAAGAAAAGCATTCTGTTTAGTCTGTGAAGTAATACTGATATATATTTTCACTGTAATCGATCTCGGGCAGATACTAAAATGCCATGTTGCATTTTAAGGTCCAGTATTAACATACAAATGACATCGCTAAAGGGGCAGCTCACAAGGGGTTATACTTCACGCTAAACGTCGGACCTTATGAAATAAATCGAAGCCCATTGGTCCCTGGACGCTCATTGGCGTATCGTGTTAAAGGACCCTCAGGTATGATAAATCCTTCCTGAACGTTCGTGGAAACATTAGCGCAACCCTTTCTCTAAACATATCCGCTGCAACATACCGAGGCATATTGAAGCCATTTCTATGTGTTCATAGAAACCTGCAAGTATATTCAATACTCATCCCTGTACCTCGTTGGAATAGCTTACATATTTAGGTGCATCTGAAAAGGATTTAATGTTGACTTGAATGTTTTAAAACTTTGTTTTTCTCCTCAGTAAAACACTGCAAATTAAATGGTTATTGACATGACCGTTAATTTGACACTAAATAACAGGTAGACCCAGCGAAACACGAAAAAACTGGTATTTGCAACTTAATTATGTAAAAAAAAAAAATGAAAAAAAAAATGAAAAACAGAACACATTTTCAAATACACTATTGTTTGTTTATTATTAATTTGATGTATATGCGCCATTCTTTTATAAAGAGACGAGATTTTGCGTTTAAAACGATGAACATATACGGTTTTCCATAGTGACTGTGAGAGTTTTGAGAATTTCTTTTGGATAATGAAGTAAGCGTGTGACTATTATCGTTGCACAGATGGGTGGAGAAGCTCCCAAATTTTTATTCTTTACTACGCGCCATTTTGTAGTTACGGTTATTCCGCCAAGTGAGCGAGTTTTGAATGCGGCGGTGAAAAATAAAAAGAAAGGGTTTTGTACTCTAAAATGTCATCAATTTCGGACCAGTACTAATTCAGCGCCACTTACGCATGACATTGGGAAGGATCCTCCCTGAATTTTTTTTTTTTGAATGATTTATTTATGGACGCTCTTTAACAGTTCAGGTCATCAGCGTCCCATTCAACTCAGGGCGTGAAACGGCCGGCAAATTTTGCTCAGAGGCCTCTCTTTCAGGCTTGGGGTTCTTTTTCGTGCCGTAAATAATGTACGACACGGGACCCACGGCTTTACTTCCCTTCCGAAGGAAGCCATACTTAGGATTTTTACGCCCGAAAAAATCCATCGGTCCTGGCCGGGTTCGAACCCGCGATCTTGGGTTTAGGAGGCAAGTATGGTAACCACTACACCACCAGGACCGACAAGATCCTCCCTGCCACAATTTCATTTGCAGATGGTGTGCGTAAATTGTGGAGACCGGTCCTTGTGCGCTGCTCGCCCTCTGCCTCGAGCGAAGCAGTGCACCAGATCAGAGAGGCTTATTACGCAGCCCTAGGTAATCGACTGCAAGAGAAAGCAGGAACTGGGCACACCAACAACACATTTAGGCGTATGCCTTGGACTGCATCGAGCTTTAACGCTTCGTGACAAGCACCAACGGGAAGCCTTTTGCATCGAACTACAGCAGCGATGGAAAATGATGGCTTCAACGAGAAACTCATTTTTAAGGAATGAATAAATCTTTAAACACAATGTTTGTACTTGGGGGACGAAACATCTCCAATGTTACATTGAACAACTACAAAAGTTAATATGTTCTATTCTCTGTGCAAGGTGAAGGTGTTCGACCAGAGTTTCTTTTCCGAAAGCGCAGTAACAAGGCTGGCTTATCTAAATATGATCATTAAGTGGCTGCTACCATAGTCAAATATGGACAGATATAATTTCATACCGCAACAAGATGGCGCTCTACCTCAATCCCATCGCGAGGACAGGGAAGATTATAACCAATATTTACCATAGTGATGGCTTAAACGACATATTGACGGTGATCACATATTTTTGTCTTGGCTATTTTGGTCACCTGACCTAAAGCCTTGCATTTTTTTTTCATTGGTTTACGTGAAGTACCAAGTACTCCCTACTCTACTTCCAACAATTCTGAATATGCAGCAAAAGGACAATCGTGTTGATCTCCTCAAAGAGCGCATATATTGAGCATTAAAAAAAAACATTTTGAGCGTATGTAATAAAACAACATTCGTACTCCTATCTCAATTGCACTAAGTGCAGTGACCCTTTAAATCCCCAGTAATTATTTTGGAAAGCCCTGTATTAATAAGAATTCAAGACATTTCTCTGCATAAGGTTTGCGTTATTTTCCAAATATTATATATAGTATTGCTTTATTAGTACTGTTATTACTTTTGCAATAACAGTTTTGTACAATTTACTATTGAGAAATATAATATGTTTCCCTTAAGAGTTCAAAGATTTGTATTGCGTTGTAGTATTCTTACGTAACACAATTACGTAAATCATAGCCTATTATTAATTATTTCATAGCATCAATGTAAATAATATCAATTATATTCAAGCAAAAAATCTTTGGAAATATGGGAAATTAAAAAATTTGTCATCCATAAACCAAAGATATATTTTGCTGAACATCCAGGAATAAAATTGCAGAAATAGAAAGAAAATTAATGATTCATGTATTATGACTTCCATTTGGTTTTGTACATTATTTTGCAATTATTACACAAATATACTAAAAATATCTTAACGGCTAATTCCTTAGAAACATATTTTATTCCCCCGCAGAACTTGTCATTTTTCCGTGAGTTTATATTTAATTTACCTAGAATTACCCAAGTTTCCCTAAAAGTTTCCCTACAAACATTATTGCTTATAAAAGTGCCTACTTTGTTACCATTACATAGGAAAAAGGTGCCGCTGTTAAAACTCCTTCATTAAGAACGCTTTTTCTGATTTTCTACGTTCATATAGGGAACTGCAAGAAAAGGTACATTTGTTTGCCTACCTATCGACCGAGCGAAAACGAGTTGCATTGAAAGAAGTTTATTTATAGATAGCTTTAGAAATTAATTTAACAAAAATGATTTACAATTTTCCGCTCAGGTCACCGCCACGGGTGGCCGAGGTCATTAAGGTTCGAACTCGTGGGCGGGAGGTCTGCGGTTCGAATTCCGCCTGTAACGTCCTCCATGACTGAGGTTTTTTCCAGGTTTTCCTTAGTCCTCATAAATGGCAAAATCAAGGTGACCTGAAAATTAGGCCTTGAAAGATCCCTTCTTTAAAAATAAATCCTTTCCCAAAATATAATTTCATCTGATGTATCATCAGTGTCCATTGCCTGTGGTGCCTCTATAGCAAAAAAGGGCGTTAAACATCTATCATTCATTCATTCATTCCGCTCAGGTTAGGAACACGCAAGGTTCAATGTCAAATTTTGGATGCCGGAGGTGTAAACAATTTCTGAATTCTAATTTAAGTGAAAAAAGTATAGCACGAAGGAAAATATCAACAGACATCTTAAAAATCTTTTTTTAAATAATAAATGTAATCTTCGGAAACTGCATTGTGGTAATATCCAGAAAACGAAAATAATAACCACACCGATATCATTAAGCAGGAACTATATTTTTAATGGGTTGCACGTTTTACTTCTTACCGATAAAGGTATTTCATATTTTATGGCTATGAACGAGTTCATTCTAATGCTGTAAACGTGGGAAACATCCGGGTGCAAAATGGGAATCTATTTAATGGTAGTAAGGAATTAGAGGGGGACCTCCACTGTGACAGAGTTGATTAAAACACTAGAGCTTGAACAGGAGCCAGGTCATGCATCTTTCATTATGAATAAAAATTCTATCATGTCTAAAATTAAGTACCGGAGGTGATGCACTACAACCCAGAGCAAAAGTGTCGGGGGGAAGCAATAGATGTCAATTCTTTATTACCGCTTTAATAGTGCATATCCCGAGCTAGCAAGGATTTTGAGCTAAGTTTGAAACCGGCCTTGCTAACTATAAATTATAAGATAAATAATTAACATGCATAACATATGACCAATAATTGTGTGATTATTTACAGTTGTATTGAGTTGTCAATGAAGAAACTTTATGATCCATTTATTTTGTGTAGAGCTATGATTGTATAGTGTATGGAAATAATGGTCATTGCAAACAATTGAGACTTTTTCATTAGTTCTTCATTATCACAAGTGAGAAAATGAGCTTTGTGTTTATACTGTAGAATAAAAGAGTAAATAAGTGTCCAGCGACTTTAATTGCAACGCGATTCAAGTAATTTATGTACTGTCCTTTTAACATTAACCTCACGACATCCGCGAATATTTTTCAAGCATCAAGTTTGTCTTTGCCATTTCGTTTGCTTGTAGCGAACACATAATCGTTCTATCCAGTTACAAGAGGTATTTTATGTTACTGGTGAACACCTTTATCACGGGTGTTTCATACCCACAGGTTTAAAATACAACAGTAAACTTGGGCGCTACAACTGTACCGAGCCCATTATCACCTAAGCGGGCGGTACTGACCAGATCAACAAGTAAGGGGGCTGGAGAAAAGCTTGTATATTTGTTTTTATGTATGTGTGAATGTGGGCCCATGCGACAGTTGTACTTGTGTATATTTTAAAACTGGTACTACAGAAAGTCCTATACTACTACTTGATGTGATCAAAAAGTGCATACATTTTTTATTTGAGTAGTTGTACGTAATATAGTGCAGCGATGTTAAAATGTATTTCACTAACTCGGACCACAGGTACTCGAGGTGGCTAATTCGGACATTAAAATTTAATCCGTCCGGGTTTACTATAAGAAGCGCGTAGTCTCCCATGGAACATTCATTTACTGTGAATGCACTAATTTATTGAAAAGCTTAATAAGGAGTATCCTCCTTTACAAAAATTGTTCTTCGGACAAGTCGTTTAAGCAAGTCTGTTACCTGACTTTGAATGTCAGTTGTAACAAGCCTACTGCCACAAGTTATGATTCAGACGTAGCGCTATTTATTTCCACATTTTGGAAACATAGGCCATCTCATGGTTATATAATTGTCTGATATTATCGCGCAAATTCGTTATACAGTATTGCAGATACAAGTACAACTAAGGCAATATATTTCTTGTTCATTTATGCTTAAACACAGGAAACTTTATTCTTTATTGTGGAATTATTTACTAATTATATGATTCTTCTGTGAAAAATATTTGTGCTGCTATCTTTTGTGCATCTGAAGCGTCACTTGCACGCTCTCTACCGATCCTTGTTGAGACTACTCAAAGGAACTGTACTTCTGTTTACGTGATGCGGGGGAAGCAGTTCAGCGGGAAAGCAGCTTAGCGGAGAAATACTGTGTCGTGTTGCAACGCTTGCGCAACAAATTATAACATTACAATTTTGTCTGCACATTAATCCAGTGGTGGTTCTCTTACCTCTGAGCATTCTGCTGTAGGTGTTACATGTTTAGTGTTACGCATTATGACAGGGGATGTATAAGGGAAGGGCGTTCGTGAGCCAAATCTTTGGTTCACAGTGAGAGTAGTCTGTTGGTTTGGAACATAACAGAAAAATGTGATGAGGAATCCAGATAGAACTCCTTAAGGTTTTCACTGAAGCAGGCAACAAGGAGGGCAGCAGACTATTGTGGAAATAGGAACATTTCATTCTAAAGATTCGAAAGGAGAAACAATTTCAGGGTCAAAGTGCACACCCCATTCCATTTTCAACATCGGGAAAGAAAATAAATACGTGGAAAGATAATCGAAAAGTATTGTGTGTGTGTGTGTGTGTGTGTGATAAGTTTGTTATCCGGAATGTGGTTCATGAATTCTACAAAACACAAAAAGTAGTTCCAACAGCAAAATAACTCCTATCCATTGTAAAGGAGATACAATTTTCTTGGAATTCAAAATCTTTGATAAGGATTTTAAAAACAATTTACTTTTTAGTGCAGAAAATGTAAAAACAAGCGGAAAAGTTTAATTGAAAAATCCGAGATTGTACAGTGGCGTCATGAGTATCTTGTGAAGATTAACATTTTGCGGGAATCTGGTGAAACTTAATTTATTTAGATGAAACTTGACTGAACAGCAATATAACCGTGAAGTGTTGGCAGTCTGAAGAAGTTTTTGGGGTGGCAGAAAGTTACGGTGAAGGTGGTCGGCCCATACTTTCATATGCTGAAGGCAAGAAGGGAGTTGCGAATGAAGGGAAACCTGTGTATAAGGCAGGGAGCACAATGGAGAAAACCATGGCCTAATAAACTATAACAATTTTGAGAAATGGTTGAAAGAAATGCTTATTCCAAACATCGCACCTTCTTCGATTATACTTTTTTAAACAACGCTCTGTATCACCCAGTCTTATCTGAAAAGTGTCCTACCAAATATTCCACTAAGAGAAATAGTGAGTTTCTTGCAAAAACGCGGTGTTAACTGCAGTGAAGTAATGAGGAAGGGAGATTTATTTAGACGCTGAACTTGTTGAAATCCTATAGAACTTCAGAACAGTTAACTTCCTGACAATTTTGAGGCACACACCAGCAGGACTACAAGCATACATGTGCGACCTAAACCCGATTGAAATCACCTGGGCTCAGATAAAAGCTCATGTGAGGGGCCCCAACACTGATGGGAACGTGAGTTTGCAGAGACTGCAAGAGGTCATCGAAGTGTTAACGGAAGCAGACTGGATAGGGTTTTGTAAGAAAGTGGAGTAAACAGAAGCAGAATATTTGAAAAACTACGGAATTACATCGGATGTTATAGATGACAATATTGTGAATCTGGCATCAGATGGTGATAGTTCTGGCAACAATGAATATAGCCGGTGACAGTGACGATGAGGATGAACTTGCTCAGCCGCTATGATTCGTAAATGAATAGAAATAACCGTTATCATCATCACCATCATTATGGAATATTAACCATTTTTTGCTTGTATAACTTTAACATTACATTTATCAAGGAAATATAGGTATGGGTTGCAGTTTCTATGTTTTTTTCGTATTAGTTGTTTTGAATTCAAATTGAATGCGCACTATACAAACAGTTGTGCTTAAAATTATGTATCATATTGCATGATTAGAAAAGTAGCACCATTCGACGTAGTTTGTCATTTATTCGCGGTATATATTATTCTATGCATTCATTAAAACCTGAGATACGCCACTGGTTTCGTGGCCATATACCCCTCCCACCTCTTTAACAACTTTCTTTCTTAACGTAAACTTAGTCGCATTCCTTCCAGCCAAGTAGAGCTTGCTCCCCACACTCAAGCACCGCTGTCTGCAATTCAACATACGCTCAGCTTCGATTCCTGGTTACCAGAACTTGTTGTGTGTATATATTTTTAAAAAGTTTTTGGTAATATTATTATGGTAGTTGTCCGTCATTATTATTATTATTATTATTATTATTATTATTATTATTATTATTATTATTATTATTATTATTGTTATTGTTATTGTTATTGTTATTATTGTTATTATTATTATTATTATTATTATTATTATTATTATTATTATTATTATTATTATTATTATTATTATTATTATGGTTTCCTTACGGCTGGTTTGTAAATATTTCAGTGAACATATTCAATTTCGGGCTTGAAACGTCCAATTGGTTTTACTCATATTGAATTGAAATACCCTGTATCAAATTATTTATAGAAACAAGCACTAGTGTCTGGAAAAAATAATAAAAAATAATGTAACTAATGTCATACATACGGCTAGTGTGAAATAATAATTTTTCTATGCATATTAATCCTCATATATTTGGTTGTTAAACTATATGCTTGGCCATAATTACTTGTAGCATTACGAGTCGCTTTTAAGGAATAAATTTCTTACAATAGAGAAAATCTTAAGATAATGTCCGGAATATATAAAGGGTAATTTTTCCCTATCGGGGCCGCTCAACGCCAAACGGCCTGTTGGTCGGTTCAAGCTGGTACCATGGTGAACGAGAGTCAGAAAATCCTCAGCTGTTATTGTCGCATAAGTTATTACTAACACTTCAAAGCTTATAAGGTACATTTGCTCATTGTTATCAAGCTAGAAGATTCTGGGACTGCCTCCATTCATTTTCTAAATCGGCTTGTGAAATCTATCATTATCCTCTATAGTTCCCTCTGAGAAACTGAAGACATTTCTGACGAACATGATTTTTCAGATCATCCTATGTGTGCAGATTTGTCTTGTATACTTTTCATTTAATGCCTCCCAGAGATAAATATCACCGGACATGAAATTGCAGTACGGAAGGAGCCGTATGATAGTGATGAATTTACCATCCACTATTTCTGTATAGCTTGTAAGGAGACATGGACTGCATATGCGTTGCAGAGTCATGTTGTAAAATAGCGAACCTACTCTCTTTCAAAGTTATTTCGCTGAAATAGTGTTGTAAAATATCCTATATACCTATCATTAATACTTGTTTCTTTTAAAAAAAGCTTATTATTGTCTCACCGGTAATCTTATCTCTTGATCATGCAGGGGTTCGGTTTTTCTGAGCTCTATGTTAATATTTATTCAATATTATATTGGCATGTGTAATTTACTGTAATAATCAGGAAGACTAGTACATTTAAATAATCTATTAGTGCAAAAACTAAAGCACAATTCTGGGAGAAAGATAATTCAGTCCTATATTATAGCCATAAAGAAAAGAAAACTATGAAACTCATGTAACTAATGTTATTTATCAGACAGAAAATATTACTTGTATAGGGTATTTCAAAAGAATACAGTGTGTTGTGAATCTCTACCACTCAATTATTCCCATTTAATGTAGATAAGCAAAAACATACTTATCAGCATAAAGCACATTTGCTTATTGAAGAACAAAGAACAGATGGGAGCTGGAATTGAAATAGTTGTTCTAACTGGAAAGAATCCAACCTTGGTGAATCTTAACATCAGTTTCATAATTTTATTGATCACACACATTAAAAATTGGCTTTACAAAGGCATTATAATATTAATAAATGACTGATCAAGGACTTTTTACTAACCATACCACATCATCATAACACAAAACCACTTACACTTTTTCATTTAGGACTTATTTTTTTCTTGCAATAGAAGGTACTAATTTAATATATATCTTTTGTATATCATTTTCAAATACTATTTTAGCAAAAATATACAGGAGCATTATCTTTGCAATAAACAGTGATATATGCCATGTTAAAATATACACGACGTTTGAGAAGAAAGCTTTTGCTTTCCACGGTAACAAATGATGACGAAGTGCGCACTCTAGAGTTGCGTTTAGAAGAAACTTTCAGGCGCAAGCGTGATGGTTTGTTTCCTCACAGTAATGATGTTGGCGTCAGATTCAGCGTTCCATGTCTTTCAAAATTTACCAGATCTTTCGATTTTTTAAATATTCAATTAAATAAGAAAGTGGATTATTGTCTTCCGAAATGTTCTACAGCTTCAACCATTTCTAGATGAAGTAACATGGCTTGTGTTTTGCGGATGTATCTGCTGATTCCCTTTTGCTGACTAAACTGCAGGCAAATTCTTTTCCTTACATATCTGACGAGCCGAACCAGGGAGTTAAGTTCAAAATCATAGGGAAACCTTTGTTAATTGTCTCATGGAGTACTCTTTCTCTGCGTAGGCTGCAAGGAAATGCTTATTCCTACAATAGGTATAAGAGGTTTTTGAGGAATACTGAGTTAGAAGTGAACAGTGCAGATCCAATGGCATTTTAACTGCTGTTTGTAATGTAAAAAAGTGAATGAAATAAGTTTAGTTCTTATGCGGATGAAACCTTTCACACTTGTTGATGACACCTCGAAGATCAGCTACATCAGAAGTAAAAATCATATTTCAAGTTACACGCAAAGCTAAGTGCAGCTGTGCTGCTAGCGCCAGAGCTGCTAGCCAGCGCCGAGCAACAGCGGAGACAACGGAATTTATTCACACTCACTTTACTTTATAAATAACGATGGATAAATCACTTTAATGAGGGCATTATTAGACGGATGAAATATTGTAACGATGGGAAATGTGGCCATATTCCAATTCGCAATTCATCGTATACACACAGTAACCTAATCTTACAGCTAACCTCGGGCAAATCCTAGAAACCGTACGACCCAGTGGTTTAGCGAATAAATCATTGCAATTCTGGTCAATCCTATTTATCTTCGACAGACAGAATATATACTCGTATACAAATCATGGGATGCTATTATTCGAACCACACACAAGTGAAACATGATGCTCTAACCGCCTGAGCTGTTGCTCCGTTGGCACTAAAGCGTTATTATCTAGCTATTAGTTCGGCCTCACTATCTTAGGCTCTCTCCGCTTTCGCTCACTTCTGGCTAGCTGCTCTCTCCGCTGTGGCTCACTTCTGGCTAGCCACTCGAGCGCTAGCAGCACAAAGGAACTTCTCAACTCTGCCTGTAACGTCAACTGAAATCATTAATCCGTTCGGTTTTGTGTTACGGGGTGGATGAAGACGTTGATAATATATGGACTTTTCAATAAAATACGAACCTGAAAGGAGCATAAACATAAAGCCATTCATTTGTTACATTTACATTGATGAATTCAACCACCTTTGCAGCGCAACAAAAACTGAGTTTTAATTAAATGTAAATAACCCACTCATTGCAGTTTGGAATATTTAGCTGAGACAATTTTTGAAGATTTATAAATACGACAGAAAATACAATTTCACACTTTCTAAAATCATATATTTAAGAAAAATGTAAAACATATGAATGATAGTACATAGATAATACCACTATAGTTTAATATGAAGGTTTAAAAGTAAATGTTTTAAATTAATAAAATATTACTAAAATATTTTATGTAGGAACATTATTATTATTATGCAGCAAATGTTTTCACCAGTTGATCTCAATGGTGTATTTAGAAATATGTTGATTATTAAACACAAGAAAAATCCTCAACATTAATGAAAAACAGTTCTGCATTTCTTTCATGGTTGGCCAAAAAAGTTTCTGTTGAAAAATAACAGCCTAATTGAAGTTGTCAGTGTTTTGCATATCGTATCAACCTTAACCAGATTTATCTGATCCAGAAAAGTTTTCAGGTACACTGGTGTTAATAGAAACTGCCCATTATTCTCCATTAACCTGAAATTAGCGTGTTGGATTACTTGATACCAGACAATATACCATATTCTGTTAATTTAGTAGTTGTACTTGATAAATCACCCTTTAATAATCTCTAAAATACTGTAGGATACGGCTGGTATGAGGGGGGCCGTAAGATTCATTAACAGCAATAAATTCTATTAGTCATTGTACACAGTGGCTGATAAGTGAATGTGTAATTTCAAACTATTGTTACTCCTTCAAAGTTTAACATTTAACATTTTTAAATGTAACGAAAAACAAACGAAGGAATTGTTTTATGAATCTTTTCTAGATTTGTTTGTTTTTGAGATACGATAAAGGAAACATTATCGCGATGCTAAACAGCAAGTTTGACATCCTTTCTCAGAATGAACAAATCGTTACGATTCAGAGATTGTGGAGAAGACATAGATGAATTAAATAGGCATACAATGTTCAAATCATCAGTGATCGTCGTAAAAGATTAATAATAAATAGACAGCGTCTACAATAAAATAAGAATTGAATGATTGTTAACAGTAAGGACTGAGATGTTCCCATTCATTCAAATAATATTCTGAAACGTAATTTCATGTTTAAGTTTGTGCAAATATGTTCTTACTAATACACTCGAGCAGCAGCAGTGCACGCCAGTTGCAAATGGTAGCCAGTAGTAATGCGTCACTCACTCGTACGCGCCCTGATGATATTAGAGAGGATAACAATACTTGTGTGTTTACTAACAGGCAGAAAACGGCATGAGAATGCAGAAACCCTCAAATTGTGGAATGGAAGTATACATTCTTTTGGGGAATATGCCCAAAGCACAGCACTTGGTGTGCACTTGGTTCCCTTCCATATATATAAATACAAACTCATCGTTTGTGACATAAGAATCACATTACTCAGACATATAATGATATAAATAATAGTTATTATTGTGTTAATGCGATAAAGAAATATTAAGAGTTTCTGGTAAAAACCAGTGTGTTATTGCAGATTGTTAATTTTGTCTGACAGAAAGATTCTAGCAATATTCTTCAAATATAAATACAAATGTGGCAATACTACATGTGGTATAATAGGTACAGTGAACTTTTTTAAGTCACAGACCGCCTGAGCGATGCTACTTACTGAGGAAATCCAGCCTCCGGAACCGGAAATTAAATCGCTGGGAATGAAGCCAGTGATTTCATTTTAGAATTCGTGATTTTATTAAGAACACAAAATGATACTGTATTTAAAACGTATAATAATTTACAGTAACCCATGTTATGAGACATGATGATTAATTGTTCCACTACCACTAGGTACTGCTCGGGACTGCAGCCTGAAATGCCGTTTCCATTGCCAGCATATGCATACGAAAGTTCTGTATTTCATCTATCTTTTCTTCCGTGAGAACTCGGCAGCTCAGAATAAGTTTCTTGTCACTGAAAGATCCTGTCTCTCGAGAGTTTTTAAAAACTTATAGTTTTCCTACCTGGAACACATTTTCTTGCAAATCGCCTTACCATTTCTCTGCAAGAATCCGTTTTCACACATGAATGCTGCATAAAAACCGGTTCTGTAGTTTTATATCCATGTAGTGGTATAACTAACGAAGAACAATTAGCACGCAGACTATACATAATGGAAGGTACAATCACTCACATTACAAAGTTCCCTTCTAACTACAAGTTGCTACCTGTAATATGAGCCTTGACGAATGGCTTCTCTCGGTAATCAGCCGTGCTTTGCCGTCCCGTAACTCAGATGGCTGCACTGTATTTTGAAATAAAAATTTGTTGTAAAATAAATTCATTATATGTGCAGGAACTTTGGTATACTTGCACCAAAACATTAAATATGAAACAATAGTTGAAATTTGCTCATTGTAGCTTTGAATTAATTTATCCACTTAAGGAACTTAAATTCTATGGAGCGTTCATTGCTTCATTCTGCAGAAGAAGGGACATAGGCCTTTAAGCCTCTAGCAGCTACTGCCTTAGTTTATTTATAAGGTTCTTCTCAATATAAGACATATATATATATATATATATGTGTGTGTGTGTGTGTGTGTGTGTGTGTGTGTGTGTATTCTATCATGAATGATACACTACCACAATTGTGCAACCTTTCCTCACTACAACTCTTCCCCTCAGGGGCCCAATTTTTGGGTATGGGGCGTAGCAACTCCGAGGAATCCGAGCTCCTCCCGTTTGTCCACGCTCAGCGTGTTTGACTCCTTTTTATTTCGCCTCTATTTGACGTTTTATTCTTCCTGTTCTTTGTCTGATGGGTGCCGCCGTGTTTGACACGGTAAAAAGTGACGGTAAAAAGGAAAGAAGTAACGGCGTACTTCCCAGTACTGGGTTATCATGTAGGACAGGGGTGTATCCCCTGGTAAAGGCCAGGCCCGGGGAAGGGCCATTGCATGAGCAGTCAACTTCCTGCAGGCGATTGGGTCCCTTTGTCAACCCACAGGAAGGTGTGACCCTGAGGTGACTTTGTCTAAGCCAGGACAGGTCACCTGAGTCCAGGTGGCGCCCAGGAATCAGCCTGTCATCAGAGACAGTTGGAATGGTGGAGGATAATATTGCTATGGTAAACGAATACAATTTCATACAAATTAAAAAAAAAATATTAGACGTTAAAGAAGTAACCGAGAAGCCATTCCCTGGTTACTTGGTCATTAGTCAAACGGAAGACGGTCAGTCGTTTAACTGGTAAACCCCGTTTGTAATTAAGAAGGGCATTGACCCGTGAAATCCTGCACCCGACTTCGTAATAGATCACTTTTGGTGGAGACAACTGGAGTGTCCCAGAGTAACTCATTGCTCGAGGCGACGGTTCTCTACGGTTATACCATCCGTGTTGAGCAACATCGCACACTTAACTCGTCGCGAGGAGTTATTTCTACCAATGTACTGGACTAAATGTCTGATCCGGATATCCAGAGTTGCTAGGAAGACAAAGGGGTTACGTCAGTGTATCACGTTCAGGTGAGAAAAGAGGGTGAATTGCAGCCTACCCGAACTCTTTTCCTCACCTTCAATACGCTTGATTTGCCGCAAAGGATAAAAGCGGTTTACGAGGCCATTGAGGTACGCTCGAGCATACCAAGCCCGTTGCGTTGTTTTCAGTGCCAGCGCTTTGGCCACGCGCACTTTTCATGTAGGGGTGCCATTTCCATCTGTGGTACCTGCGGTGAAGATAGTCACGATGGAGCATGTTCATCCACTCCAGTTTGCGTCAACTGCCGCGGAGATCAAGCAGCCTCATCCCACGAATGTGCTGGTTTTAGAGAGGAGTGGTGTATTCAGGATATTCGGGTAAAGGAAAAGCTCTCTTCTTAACTCAGGCCCGGAAGCGATTTCAATTTCGCCAACCCGTTGTGCCCAAGACCAGCACATACAGTGCAGCAGCTTCTTCATAGGTCAAGAAGTGCGATAGCAGCACGCAGAACTGCAACCTTGTTTTTTCACGGGTCCCTAATGCGTCCAGTCCTCCGAAGCGCTCCAATGGGAAGCCCAAACCAATAGTTTTTAATGCTTCGGACATTAAATTTAAGATCAGCTACACAAGGACTGGCTTCTTGAAAACGTTCACTCGAAGTGAAAAGAAGAAGAGCGCTTCTCCTCCTCGGAGAGGTCCCGCTCATATGATGGGAGCAAACCCGCTGGGCGTTCGCCGCAATTGCCTATTTCTACATCCAACCGTGGAATCGGTGGATGCTTCTCAGCGGGAGAGCCCTCCCTCTGAGGAGCTCATGGAGCAGGATGCGTCTGCTCCAAACAAACCAGCTAGTCCCATGCGATTGAAGAAAGAGCGGTTGATCCGTCCTGAACCGACTAAAAAGTAAGATGGTAATTTTATTTATTTTATCTCATTTTAACAATGGCTATGCTTTCATGGAATTTGCGTGGACTTCGCAGTCGAAAACCTGAACTGGAGTTACTTTTACGCTCGTCTGACTCTCTGCTTGTGTTTGTCCAAGAGACTAAACTTCCGCCACAGGGTTCTTTCACTATACGCGGCTACTCTTCGGTGAGATTTGATCTTTCTACCAAAGACACCACTCACGCGCATGGCGGCGCTTTAATTCTCATCAGAGATGACGTGTACAGTTGTTCACTAGATATCCATACTCCTATAGCCTGCTGCAGCAACAGCTATCTTTTCGAGTCTTGATTTTACAGTCTCAAATAAATATATATATATATATATATATCATTTTGAGTCTTGATTTTACAGTCTCAAATATATATATCTTTTGAGTCTTGATTTTACAGTCTCAAATATATATATATATATATTGTATTTTTAAGAGGCTTTGTATGTGAAGGGTCTTCTTTAAGAATTTGGAAAAAGAGTGGGTCAGCTCCCTAGGTATAGTTGAACAGACAGAAGGGTTAGTTTCAGTTAAAATCCAGGACAGGCCGGGCAATAAAAACCTATTGATGCAACTGAACTGTGTGGGTGTCATAAATTGTATTGCCATTACGTAAAGTAAAACCCAGGAGAAACACAAAAGCAATAATGGGTAACAAGGCAGTCGACCGAGGAGGTTTTGGAGGAGAAAGACTTAAACTGTTAACAGGGAACTAGATTTAAAATAGAGTACAAAGAGAAGGACAGCGGTACAGTGAAAGATTTGCAATTACCGGGCAGTGATAGACTAGAATCCATCGGGCTAGTGGCCAACACCCATCAATTTTCTAAAACATTAAAGGCAGCCCTTGAAAGATTCAGTTACATGAATATAAATAAATGGTGTTATTATAAGCTCTACAATTCGTATTCGTCTTGTGCATAATTCCTACTGCTCTCCCATAGGCCTGAGAGGGTCATAAAATTCCAGCAACCCACTGAGGCTGCTTGGCACAGCGATATGCGACAGGCAAAAGGAGAAGAGGAAATGGACGACAATCAATCAATTATCAATTAAATCTATAAATTCCCCCTCACTTATCACAAAAGTACATCGAAAACGACTGCAAAGTGTTAACAGTACGTTCGTCACTCTCCGCTACCACACGGTACTGCAGCCTGAAATGTACTATCCGGATAACATAAAATCTCGCTCATGACTTGCGCTCCATACACACGACGAAGCTGACGATGCATTTCTGTTGACGTTATGTTCTGTGCGTTCAAAATTTGATCATAGACACACACACACACACACACACACACACACATATATATATATATATATATATATATATATATATATATATATATATATATAGGACCATGTGTTTCTTTTCGTCCCGTTTCCAAAAAACACCCCCTGTTTAGGTCTAAAAGCTTTGTAAACAAGTTGTTCTAATACTCAAGAAATATATAAAATGACTTAACTATTAATATATACACATATAAAATGTACAAATTGATTATAATACGATTTATAATACATATAAATAATTATGCTAATACCAATAATATAAATATGGAGGATGAAGCCATTTTATATTGTCTGAACTTCCTCAGATATAGGTAGATAATAAGCCTTTCAATCACAACGGCATGATGGCTCACATTGTTATAGCGTCGTAGTATAAATGTGCAGTTAATGGTTTTGAATCGTAAAGTACAGAAGATTTTCCCCCATGCTGGAGTTAAAAGAGATTTGCCACGATTACAATGATATACTTGCTAACGTAATGCCACGCACACAAATCGCTTTAAATTTATATTTACGGTTTTATTTCTGCTGGAGCCAAATGGAGAGTGGCCACCATTACAATGATTTGCTCGCATACTTACAAAGTAGCACATAATCAACTATTAATTTATATTTGCAAAAAGAAGGCTAGTGTAAGCCAGGCCGTAGCTCGCCGCAAATTACCACTGAGTTAACTGGTTTCTAGGATTTATCCGATATTAGCTTTAAGATTAGTGTGTGTGCAAATATGAATTTATTGCTAAATCCAATAAGACAACGCGTGGTAAAAAATTAGTGAAAAATTCAGTTATGTAATACGGAACAACACATTGTAGTTTAAATTACGGAGGACAACGCATAGTTACGTTACATTTAACAAAAAATTAATAAATTCAACATTAACACTATTACAAGCGGTATGTGCATCCAGTTTTTCACCCTACTCTACTTCCAACTATTCGGAATATAGAGCAAATAGACATTCATATTGACCTCTTCAGATAGCGCATACATTGAGCTTTAAATTTGGAGCTTATGGAATAAAATAACATTCTTATTTCTGTCTCAATTGTACTAGGTACAATGACTTTTTAAATCCCCGTTTATTATTTTGGAAAGCCCTGTATTAGTAGAAATACAAGACGTTTCTCAGCATAAATTTTGCGTTATTTTTAAATAATACATTGATACCGCCCTTTGTGCCCCGTCAATTGTGAGAAATTATTTAGAATATATGGAACATTTTATTTCAGCTAACTGTAAATGAAGGGCTCTGTAAGTGTGTAAAAATGTCACAAAAAGCGGGGAATTTTCGCTCGGACAGAAGAGGGACCGTTCAGGCGAACAATAGATTAAATGTTTTCTTCTGTTCATTGGAAGGGGGCTCCTTTTACCCCGGCAGATATGTTAGCAAAGATAAACTCTGTTAACACCTGTGCTACCGTTAAAGGACGTTGAACTCTAATGTACGGTAGAAGTTGAAATTGAACGGTGAAGAATCGTCAAGTTATTATGTTCAGATAACACTGGGCAACAATGAAAATGTTTCGGGCTTAAAAATAGTGAATTTACATGTATTTCCATCTGCTGAATTCAAAAATCACCATAAAAATGATAGATTAGCTTTGTTTTGAAGATAAAGTGACATTGCATTTTTTAGAGTGAAGATTTTAAATTTGGGGGAAATTTTTTTGGGAGTTGGCACACCTGTCAAATAACAAAACACAAATGCTCTTCAGCTGTTTGTAAGTCATAAACATAGATACTGTTGCTGTGACTGTGAATTACATGTAGTTTCTACTCAAATTAATGCAAAATTTCTGGTTCGCGAGTGCTTTTTTAGTGTAAAATTTGTAAAAATGCCACGAAAATGTGTAAATATGGTGAATAACTTTTGTTATATTTGTGGTGAAATAACATTTTCCTCACAGAAACGCAATCTGACGCCTCTTGTAAAGACTGCCCATCAGTATTATTTCGGTATGAAAGTAGGGGACCAGGATAAGTCTTGGGCTCCACATATATGTTGCAACGCATGTTCAGTTACACTGCGAGAATGGCTGAAAAAGAAGAAGCGATGTATGGCTTTCGCTGTGCCTATGATTTGGCGGGAGCCTACAAACCATACAGATGACTGCTATTTCTGCCTGACTCCACCTATAAAGGCAGGATTGTCCATGAAGAAAAGAAGACAATTCAGTACCCGAATCTTCCATCTGCTATTCGACTCATTCCACATTCGGATAGTTTGCCAGTTCCTACTCCACCCGAAAATTGTGTGTTTGAAGTAGAAGATGAAGACAGCGTGGAACAAGAAGAACCAAACAAGCCTTCTACATCCCATGACTCTGATTTTGAGGGAAAAGATGATAAACCGCACAGACTGAGTCAAGCGGAATTGAGTGATCTCATTAGAGACCTTGGCCTGTCAAAGGAGAAGGCAGAAAGTGTTGTGTCTCGACTACAGCAATGGAATCTTCTCCAAAGTGATGTGAGAATCTCACAGTACAGAAAACGTCACGTGGAACTGCTTCCCTTTTTTGAGAAGAAAAATAATCACATTGTTTGCTGCGACATTAATGGTTTGATGAAGTCTTTCAATTTGAACCATGATCCAACTGAATGGAGGCTATTCATAGACTCCTCCAAGCTTAGTTTGAAAGCTGTGTTACTTCACAACGGGAACCTTCTTTCATCTATTCCTGTTGGTCATGCTGTTCACATGAAGGAGACATATGCAAATATGAAAGCTCTCTTGGACTCAATTAAATATCATGAACACAAATGGATATTCTGTGGTGATGTAAAAGTCATTGCCATACTCTTAGGAATGCAACTGGGTTACACAAAGCATTGCTGCTTCTTATGTATGTGGGACTGTAGAGATACGAAATTGCATTATATTAAAGAAGACTGGCCTGCAAGAAATCTTTACCTTAGCGAGAAAAATGTCGTTGCCAAGCCTCTTGTGGACCCAAAAGACGTTCTTCTTCCACCCCTGCATATCAAGCTGGGTTTGATGAAAAACTTTGTCAAAGCTATGAACCGAGAAGGACGGGCCTTGAAGTACATCATAGAGAAATTTTCGAAATTAAGTGATGCAAAAGTTAAGGAAGGCATTTTTGTCGGACCACAAATAAGAGAATTTGTAAAGGATCCTGCATTTGACCAAGTTTTGGAGGGGAAAGAAAAGGAAGCTTGCCGTAACCTTGGATGCAACATGTCCCTTAAGATCCATTTTCTCCACTCCCACCTAGACTTTTTCCCTCCTAGTTGTGGAGCTGTTAGTGATGAACATGGGGAGAGATTCCATCAGGACATTTCTGTTATGGAACAAAGATATCAGGGCCGTTGGGATGAAGTAATGCTTGCGGATTACTGTTGGTCTTTGTATAGGGATTCTGCGGAACTCCATCACAAGAGGCAAGCTAAAAGACGACGAAGTCAATAGGCCACCACATGATTCTCTTCAGACACGACTATCTGCGAAGTATTTTTCCAGCAATTTAGAACTCTTAGCATGTAATTACCAGTTAAAAAAATCAAATGCACTTTCATTGTTGTTAGCATATATGTAATTAAAATGTATCCTTTTCTCTCAATCCGTTAATATGTAATACTTCCACCTTGTGTATATCATAGAAACTAGAGCTAATAAAATTTTTTCATTGTCATATTTGTTTTTCTCAACCCAAAATTAGTAGGAATTGCCTCATGAAGTGCTCGAAACATTCAAAAATTATTTTTTTGTTGCCCAGTGTAATCTGACTTGCCAATAATATGACAGATGCATGAAGTCAGCAATAGCCTATAAGGATGTCTAAATCCACAGTGGCGGGAAAATAAAGGTTCCCCTTATCATGTGGTCAAGCAGGTCTTATTTGAGTATTTAAGGACATGAAATCGCCCTTTAGGAGGTATTCAGAAATCAGAATTTAATCTTGCGAACTCGCGCTGGAACATCAATGTTCGAGCTTCACTTCTGCTCGGCGTTTCTTCTAAACAGCCAGAAAACTACTGTTTGTCAAGTATAATAATTCCGCGTGTCTGCCAACTGTCTCATTATTGCGGCCCGAAGAGAAACGCCCTGGTACGCACTTCTTGGTTGAATAAACGACGTCAACTGGCAGATAACAGGGCGGTATTTCTCATCAATACATCACCTTTAATTCCCCACACTCAACTCGGCACTTTCAAGTGCCAAAAATTAGCAACATCCCTGCAAATCGACAAGAAGAGCTTTGGTGGTAAGGTGTATCTGCATATAATCAACCCCTATCGCCATTCTTCCCGTCACCTAAATCTCTCAAATTCTGGCGCGCCAACGTCGGGGTTCGAAGCTGGTGAGTGAAAAAGGGAAACTATAAGGGGGCACGATGATACGCCACTGGAGGTGGGGGACTAAGCTGCCGACTGTGAGAGAACGGAAGAATCAGCTTCTGTGCACGACAAAGCCGCCGAGGTCTGAACCCAGGTGTAGACCTGTAACAGACCATATGATTCGCCACGGACGGAAACGGAAGAGGAACAACGCCATTGTCAAGAAAAATACATCGCTGCTTCGGACTTCAGCATCAAAGACAGCGAACAATTAATTTATTATAAAATAAAAAAATAAAATAAAATCTGACCTGGGAATTCCTGTAGCCTATTGTAACAATATTTGTAAAGAATCCTTGAGAAAAATGTTTATTGCTACTCCGTTAGAGAATTTCTTAAGCCGGGTAGGCACCATAAAACATTTGGCGACCGCAGGGATGAAAAGACAGGCCGATAACCTTTTCAAGGGAAGAAGCCAAACGCTTCAGTTGATTCTACATGGAAAAAGTCACGTAGACCATGTTTATTTAGTTTTCAATTTTGTGCCTCGCAGCAAGTTTTGCAAGAATATTCAGAGGGGCAATAACAATGGAAGGGCTTTCTCATTTCCGTTCAATTATTGGAAAGCGGTAGTTAGTTTTGGGAGAGAATTAACCGGACGAGCTTTGTTAGTTAAGTGGCAATAGTGCAATAGTTTATACATTCAAATTGTGTTCCATCTCGCATAAAAAGGTTTTAATTAAAACACAGTTGCCATTTTTTATCATAATATCGCTGCAAATGACATCCCTTCGTGTGGCTTGCATTCAATTAATTGCAATAAATTGATGCTTAACGAGCTGGAGAAGGAGATATTTTCCTAATTACTACAGAGACGACCGAGAGGGAAAGGTGAACCAATAGCAGAGACGACACCTGGCGACACAGAGTATGCACTAGCTGAAAGCGCACAGTTTACAATTAACTTCCTACCAGATAACCGGCACATCACGGTACTAGGTGGACGACGTCGAAAAGGAACGACGTGTGAGTCCAAAGCTTACAATCAGACCGTCCACCGCACGGAAGCAGAACAATAGCAAGAAGAATCGACAAGTATCCAGCGACCGACGAACTAAATATATGGTATGGATAAAGCAAACGTTTTTCCAAAAACAGTACAGCATTGTAGTATTAGAAGCGATAACTTTACTATCGTTGTAACTGGTAGCATAAAAACAGATGGGAAACATATTACAGTTTTACATTAAGGCAACCAGAAAAGTTATAATGGCAGTTAAGGGTGATATATTAAACACTAGTAAAGAACGGTTTGGCCCCGAGTATGAGAAGAAGCTAAGAAAAAATTATAGAAATACAATTTGAACAGTATAGAAACGAATTAAATCAGGAATTTGAACAATTTGGGAGCAGAATTAAACACCAAATTGAACCATTTGGGAACAAAATTGAGCAGAAAATGGAACAGTTTGAGAACAGAAATGATTAGAAAATTGAACAGTTCGAGAACAGAATTGAGAAGAAAATTGAACAGTTTGAGAACGGAATAGAGCAGCAAATTGATGGAAATAGGGAAAGATGAATAGAATACTCGACATATTAGATGAAACACCAGGAGGAACAAGAAACAGATACTAATAGCAAGGGGAAAAGGAAGGGAGATTCGGTTAGAATCAGAGTTGGAAAATGAAAAACGTAAATTCGACCAAGTTAGCAAGGGGGAAGAAAATGCAAAGTAAACAGAACTAGAGTTAGAAAATGAGGAATGTAACATTAGCAAAGGGAAGGAAAAAAGCAGCAGATAGAACCAGAATTAGTAAAGGAGATACGTAAATTTGACCAAGGTAGCCAGGAGAAAGAACATAGTGAAGCAAATAAAACATAAGCTTGAAAATGAGGAAGAGAGAATTAGAAAAGCAAGGCGTAAAGACGTCAATATGACAAGGCTAGTAATGGGCGAGATGACCATCCCGTCTGATATGCAAAGCAAGATTAATGATAATCATGGCGAGTAAGCTGTAAAATTTTCAAAGATTTCAAAGAGAATTTTAGATCACGCTGCGATAAGTACGTCCTTTGCGGGACTGGGGCATCATCGGGAACATCGCGTAAACGCATAGGAAATTCCCCAGACAGAAGGTCCAAAATAAATTGCGCTCATACTAAATTTGGTAGAAGAAGCAACAGAGAATATCAGATCCGATCCCGACTGGGGAAAACTTTCTGGAAAGCAAGCAAACTCCAGAAGAGATGGCGACGAAAGCAGCGCACCCAGCGACCGAAACCCCGATCGCTGAGATACCGAAGATCCACCATGAGGAACCCAGCCGACAGATCGAGAGGATGGCAGATTGAGAATGAAAAATTAAAGAACGATAAGCAATATGATAAAATTGACCCAGATTCCGTCTGGAAGAATAGCAGTAGATTTCCTAGAGATGAGTTTTCTAGGACAACCCAAGGCTGCATAGATAGGAAGGTACAACAAGCAGTCACGGACAAGAAAATTTCAAAAAACGTAAATGTTATATTGCTTGGAAGCAAAGGGGAAAAATTTTAGGATGGAAACTTAATGATTAGAAATATAGAAATAATATGTAAATTAAAATTTTCGCAAAGTAGGATATGAAAATCTAATGGGCAAGCTGTAGATTTTATGAATAGGATTATAAGGGACTGAAATTTACGAGGTCAGAAATAAAGTTACCGAGTCAAATAAGTGAAACTATGGAGAAAAATAAGAAGAGCATTCTTAAAGTCTAGGAGCAACATATGGAAGCTGCGTTTTTTTTTTTTTTTTATTTTTTTATTTTGAGTAGTGTTTAACGCCCGTTTTTACTACTGAGGCACCACAGGCGGTAGACACTGATGATACATTAGATGAAATGATAAATTTGAAACATATTTTTTTAAGGAAGGAAGCGTTCCAGGCCTAAGTTTAGGGTACCTCCCCGGCATTTGCCAGTTATGAGGACTGAGGAAAACCTGGGAAAAAAAATCCTAGTCAGGGAGAATGGTCCTGGTGGAATTCGAATCCCAGACCTTCCGCTCACGAGTCCGCGCCTTAAAGACTTCGGCCACCCGTGGCGGTGGAAAGCTGCCTGATAAATAAAATAAGACAGGCTACGAGCAATATAGAAATAAAAATAAAGCGACCTAAATGAAATAAAGACAGCGACGTCAGAATAAAATAAATTATCATAGAGGAGTTAGCGATGAAATTTTTTTAATAGTTTACCCAAACTTGTGAGGTAACAAATATAGTGAACTCAGGTAAAGAGGTGAAAAGGGTGCCCCGCATTTCCACCATAAGTCGTAAATCCTTATGAAAAGAGAAACAGCTGAAAACCCCTTGCCCCAGTCTTTAAAGGTTGCCACAGTAAGGCTCATTAGAAATGCCGAACAGCTGACCGTAACTAGGTCATAAAAATCCTCAAGATGCGTATTCATTGTATACGTACAGTTAAATTTCAAAAGAATAAATAAAGTAATTTTCCAAGGTTTTTCAAGTAATAACTGTTGATGTGAATGAAATTTTTATAGTCTGTGCATTATTTCTGTGTATTTCTCTGTATTATGTTTTGTTTATTGTAGTAAAAGGGGAAAAAAAGGCCAAGTTAAAATTTCTGTCATATTCATAATAATTACGATTCTTTGAAATTGTTAAACTAATGCATTTAAATTCTGTTTAAAAATGGCATGTCAAGTTTATTAATTTATATTAGCATTGTAGTATTAAGAACAAAACCATAGGTTAAGTTACGTTAAGAACTAAGTGTGTATTTGATAACTTTAAATTCAAGTGGTAAAAAGATTTTTGTATGAAGATATAGTGAGAAAGTAAAAATGTTGTCTTAATTAAAGTGCTATGAAAGAAAACAATAAGAATAAAAAGCATACGCGTAAATAAGACAGTGAAAAAATATATGAATAAAAAATGTAATGCTCATCAATTCATGATAAACTGCGTAATAATATAATGAAAGTATTATTATGAGAATTTAAAAATGAAGGAAAACTGTGAAAAACAATATAATATATGAAGCAAAGACAATGGGGAAAATTTCAAAATGTTGGTATACAATAGAATAGCGTTACCTTTGTATTCACATACTTTCAGGTCTTAACGGGACCAATATAATAATCTTTCTTATTTTTACGATTAAGAAATCTTATTATAGAGACATGTGAGGCAGTGTTCACGAGCTGCCACCCTCATATTTAATTAGATTGTTGTAACAAATAATTTTATGTAACTTCGTTATAACCATGAATGCAGTGTCATTTTCCTGTACAAGTGCTGAGTTATTATGTGTAAAATGTTATTTTCTTGCCAGGGCGCAGAAAGCTACCCCAACCATTAAATCTGACCTGGGAATTTCTGTAGCCTGATGTGACTATAATTGTAAAGAATCCTTGAGCGAGATGTTTATTGGTATTCTGTCAGAGAATTTTTTAAGCAAGGTAGGCGCCATTAAACGTTTGGGGACTACAGGGATGAAAAGACAGGCCGATAACCTCTTCAAGGGAAGAAGACAACCGCTTGCGTTGATTCTACATGGAAAAAGTCACGTAGACCAAGTTTATTTAGTTTGCAATTTTGTAGCCCGCAGTCAGTTTTGCAAGTGTATTCAGCGGGGCAATATCGGTGGAAGGGCTTCCTCAGTTCCGCTCAATTAGTGGAAAACGTAGTTAGTAATGGAAAATACTAAGTGTATGAGCTTTATAGTGGAGTGCAGTACATTTTATGTGCAACAGTTTATACATTCACATTGCGTTTCATCTTCCACAAAAAAAAAACTTATTTAATTAAAACACCATTGCCTTATTTTTAAATACCGCTGCACTCATTAATGCGATCCGAGCATAAACACCCTGGCACCCACTTGTTAGTTGAATAAACGACGTCAGCTGGCTGATAATAGGATGTTCTTTCTCATCCACTCATCTCCTTTAATTCCCCTCACTGAACCCGGCATTATCAAGTCCCAAAAGCCAGCAACATTCCTGTAGATCGACAAGAAGAGTTATTTAGTGGTGAGCTGTATCTGCATATAATCAAACTATCACCATTCTTTGGTCACATAAAACTCCCCCAATGCATATTATACTAGTATTATTTTATTAGTAAATTGTTTTTGCAATAATAGTATTGCAAAATTTGCTCTTGAGGGAAATAAATGTTTCCCTTAAGGGTTCAAAGAAGAGAATTGTAGTGTAGTTATTCTTACGTAAGACAATTACGTAATCATAGCCTATAATTAATTAACTGTTCTATAGCATCAATGTATATAAAGTATATATAAAGTATAATGTATAATGTATATATATTTAAGTAAAAAAATCTATTGAACTATGAGAAATTAAAATACTTGTCACCCATAAACCAAAGGTATATTTTGCTCACCATTGAACAATAAAATTAGAGAAATGAAAGAAAATAACTGATTCATGCCTTATGACTTCGATTATGTTTTCTACATAATTTTGCTATTATTACATAAATAATCTCAAAATACCCTGACAGCTAATTCCTTAGAAACAAGGTTTTTTTTTCTGTTTCTTTTTCTTTCCTCGCAGAACTTGTAATTTTTCCGTGAATTTACTTGAATTTACCTAGAATTGCCCACGTTTGCTTAAAAGTTTCCCTACAAACATTATTGCCTATAAGACTGCTTAATTTGTTACCATTACATGGGAATAAGGTGTCGCTGTTAAAACTCCTTTATTAAGAACGCTTTTTCTGATTTTCTATATTCATATATGGAACTGCAAGAAAAGGTGCATTTGTTTGCCTGCCTATCTACAGAGCGGGAATGAGTTGCATCGAAAGGATTTTATTTATAGATAGCTTTATAAATTAACTTATAAAAATGGATTTAAAATTTTCCGCTCAAGTAAAGAACACGCAAGGCTTAATGTCAAAATTTGGATGCCGGAGCTGTAAACAATTTCTGAATTTGAATTAAAGTGAAATAAATATAATGCGAGGGAAAATCTAATCCCAGACAATTTAACTCTTTGTAAACTATTAAATGTAATCCTCGGCAAATGCGTTTATCCCAATGTGGTAACATTCAGAAAACGAAAATAATAACCACATCGAAATCATTAAGCAGGAACTATATTTTTAATGGGTTGCACGTTTTACTTCTTACCGATAAAGGTATTTTATATTTTATGGCTATGAATGAGTTCATTCTAACGCTGTAAACGTGGGAAACATCCGGGTGCAAAATGGGAATCTATTTAATGGTAGTAAGGAATTATAGGGGGACCTCCACTGTGACACAGTTGATTAAAACACTAGAGCTTGAACAGGAGCATCTTTCATTATGAATAAAAATTCTATCACGTCTAGAATTAAGGTACTTGAGGTGATGCACTACAACCCAGAGCAAAAGTGTCGGGGGGAAGCAATAGATGTCAATTCTTTATTACCGCTTTAAAAGTGCATATCCCGAGCTAGCAAGGATTTTGAGCTAAGTTTGAAACCGGCCTTGCTAACTATAAATTATAAGATAAATAATTAACATGCATAACATATGACCAATAATTGTGTGATTATTTACAGTTGTATTGAGTTGTCAATGAAGAAACTTTAAGATCCATTTATTTTGTGTAGAGCTATGATTGTATAGTGTATGGAAATAATGGTCATTGCAAACAATTGAGACTTTTTCATTAGTTCTTCATTATCACAAGTGAGAAAATGAGCTTTGTGTTTATACTGTAGAATAAAAGAGTAAATAAGTGTCCAGCGACTTTAATTGCAACGCGATTCAAGTAATTTATGTACTGTCCTTTTAACATTAACCTCATGACATCCGCGAATATTTTTCAAGCATCAAGTTTGTCTTTGCCATTTCGTTTGCTTGTAGCGAACACATAATCGTTCTATCCAGTTACAAGAGGTATTTTATGTTACTGGTGAACACCTTTATCACGGGTGTTTCATACCCACAGGTTTAAAATACAACAGTAAACTTGGGCGCTACAACTGTACCGAGCCGGTTATCACCTAAGCGGGTAGAACTGACCAGATCAACAAGTAAGGGGGCTCGAGAAAAGCTTGTATATTTGTATTTATGTATGTGTGAATGTGTATTTTACTTGTTGCAAGTAGCAATTAACATGTACGGTCGTAAGGCCCATGCGACAGTTGTACTTGTGTATATTTTAAAACTGGTACAACAGAAAGTCCTATACTATTACTTGAAGTAATCAAAGTGCATAAATGTTTTATTTTAGTTGAATTTGTGTAATTGTACGTAATGCAGTGTAGCGATGTTCTGGGAAGTCTCTTTCACTATCTCGGATCACAGGAATGCGAGATGGCAAACTTAGACAATAGAAAGTACTCTGTTCCGGTATCTTATAAGAAGAGCGTAGTCTCCCATCAGGTGGCGAAACAAGCGTTCACTTATTATGAATTAGAAAAATAAATTGGAGATATTATTAAGGAGTTTTCTCCTCTAAAAAAATTAGCCAAATCGCTACAGTAAACCTCACAGCCAGGCACGTACCCTATACTGACACATTAGAATAGAACAAGGCTAGTTGTGAGCTTGAGCCATGAATCTCCACTTTAGTGCTAACTGTTTAAAGCTTGGTAACGCACATGCAGTGGCAGAGCTATATCAGAGCTATACCTCGTTTATATCAAGGTCGTGGAAACATGCGTTATATCGTGGTTGTATAAATCTCTAATATTGTCGTTTAATACCTTTATAGCGATATATATATATATATATATATATATATATATATATATTACACCTTCATTTAAGGTACAAAGGCGGTGAACTGCTGCGGGATTTTAGAGTTTATATCTAATTATATGATTCTTATGCAGAAAATTTGTGCTGCCATCTATTGTGTATAACAGCTTCACAATATTACTTACGCGCTATCTACTGATCCCTGTTGAGACTACGTTGAGCTGTGACCTTCCTTGAGCACCGCCGTCTGCTGTTCAACATAGGCGATCAGCTTCGATCCACTTGCTGCGCGTAATTTCATGTATTATTATTATTATTATTATTATTATTATTATTATTATTATTATTATTATTATTATTGTTGTTGTTGTTTTTGTTGTTTATTTACCGTCTATGTCATTTCAGGTGATCAGCTTTCCATTTAATTCAAAATGTGAACGGCTAATAAATTTGCTCAGAGGCCCCTCCATTCAGGTTTGAGTTACTTTTACATGCTTCATATCTATGACAATGGACATACAGCTTTACTTCCCTTCCAAAGGAATTCCTACTTTAGGATTTTAACGCCTAAAAATCCATCAACCGTGGCCGGGATTGAACCCGCGAGTATGGATACTATTACATTATCCGGACCGACATGATTTATATAGCTAATGAACGGGACAGCACTTGATGGCCATTTTACCTGGAAATAACATTGCTGCTATCCCGTTGTTTGTTTATGATACGTTAATGTGATAACGCAAGGGGAATGCGGTTCATTAGTTTGCTCAGGAAAACATTTTGGAGAAATATCATATATCGTATTGCTGTGTTACTGTTTACAGTTTAGGCGAAAGCTGTATCACTAAATGTTTAGAACTGTATGCCGCTTTGGGATGGGGCCAGGCTATGAAGGTGTAGTAATGCTTTGCTTTGCTAATTTTGTTTCTGTCTCAATAACTCTGGTTCTTAATGCAATTATTTGGTATAGGGAGAGACTGAACACTGTGTCTATTTATAATTGTTTTATATTGCGGGAATTGTGGAAATTGTGCGACCTTTATTTAAATATGCAATATGCCCGGAGGAACTATATTTGTAAACAAAACGCAGTTATTTTTTTCGGTTCATAAACGAATGAAGTAACTGAAAGCCTGTGTCAAACAATTTATGAAAACAAGCACAAGGGACTGAAAAAAAAATAATAAAGAAAGTTCGTAACTAATGCCCTACACACGAGCAGTGTAAAATAATTAATTCTCTATGTGAATTAACCTCCATACAGTTGGTAGTTAAAACAGAAATCTGGGTCATAATTACTAGTCGCCTCTTAGGGAATAAATTTATCCCATTAGAGAAAATATTTTAGGGATTCTCCGGAATAGTGTAACGGGTGATTTTTCCTTATCTGGACCGCTCAACGTTTAACGATCGGTCTTTTTGCTCAAGCTGATACCTTGGTGAATGGGAGTCGGAAAATCTTCAGCTGTTATTGTCACATAAGTTATTACTAACACTTAAACGTTTGTAAGGAACTTTTGCTCATTGTCATCAAGCTAGAAGTTTCTGGGACCGCATACATTCATTTTCTAAATCGACTTATGAAATTTATTATTACCCTCTACAGTTTCATTTGAGCAATGGAAGACATTTCTTCACGAATATTATTTTTCAGATCATCTAAAGTGTGCAGATTTTTCTTGTACACTTTTCCTTTAATGCACCCAGATATAAAAATCACAGGACATTAATATGTGTTCCCAGATAGCCATATACTAATGATGACTCTATCATCGAATATTTCATGAACAGCTAGCATTGAGACATGGACTGCATATGCCGTTGCAGAGTTATGTTGTAAATTTGCGAATCTATGTTCTCTCAAAGTTAATTCACGGAAATAGGATTGCAAAATATTCTGCACATATCTATCAATTATATAATTAGAAAAAAAGGTGGAGGCTAATCTTCTCGCCGCTGTTCCTATCTTTTGATGATGAGGGATTAGGTTTTTCTCAGCTCAATATTCATAGTTATTGAATATCGCACTGGCATGTCAGCTTTACTGTAATAAGCAGGAAGGCAAGTACTTTTGAATAGTTTGTATGTGCTAAAACTAAAGCACCCTACTTGGAAAAATATGACTCAGTCCTATATTAGAGCTCTAAATGAAAACTATGAAACACACTGTTATTTATCATTCAGAAAATATAACTCATGTAGGGTACTTCAAAAGAATAAGGAGGTCTCACACCAAGAAAAAAGGCTGTTGTGCATCTTTTCTATCAATCAATTATCCCCATTTAATGTGCATAAGTATAAACGCACTTATCAGCATAAAGCATATTTGCTTATTGAAGGAAAAAGAACAAATGGGAACTGAAATTGAAATAGCTGTTCAACTGCAAATATTCTAATCTTCGTGAATATTAACGTATTTTTCTTGATAACTAATTTAAAGGTTGGTTTTAAAAAGGAATAACAAAATTGAATTTTATGATAATTGGCTAATTAAGGGCTTCTTGCTAACTATTATGTAATATTTCAACACACAATTACTTACACTTCCATATTTAGGACTTAATTTTTTCCTTGCAATAGGAAGTACTAACTAACATATGAGGTGTTGTATATCATTCACGAAAGCTTGCAATAAGCTGTGAAATATACTACGTTAAAAGATATACGAGATATGTACCAAAAAAAAGTAGCGTTTTCTTTAACGATAACTAATGATGATGCAGAAGTGGTAACTGCAGTTGCATGCGTGATGTTTTGTCTCTTCACAGTATCAGACCCAGCGTTTCGATATTTGCCAGCTCTTCCGATTTTTTAAATATTCAATAAAATAAGAAAGTGGATTATTATCTTCCGAAATGTTCTGTAGCTTCAACCTTTTCTAGATCAACTGACATGGCTTTTGTTTGTAAATTTGTATTTTGCTGATGTGTCTGCCGATTCCCTTTTGCTGACTAAACTGCAGGCAAATTCTTTTCCTTACATATCTGACGAGTCGAGCCACGGAGTTAAGTTCAAAATCATAGGGAAACCTTTGTTAATTGTCTCTTGGAATACTCTTTCTCTGCGTAGGCTGCAAGGAAATGATTATTCCTATAATAGATATAAGAGGTTTTTGAGGAATACTGAGTTAGAAGTGAACAGTGCAGATCCAATGGCATTTTAACTGCTGTTTGTAATGTAAAAAAGTGAATGAAATAAGTTTAGTTCTTATGCGGATGAAACCTTTCATACTTGTTGATGACACCTCGAAGATCAGCTACATCAAAAGTAAAAATCATTAATCCGTTCGTTTTGTGTTCCGCGCTGGATGAAGACGTTGATAATAAATGGAGTTTTCATTAAAATACGAACCTGAAAGCGGCTTAAACATAAATTCATTCCTTTGTTGCATTTCTCAGGAAATTGATGAATTCAACTACCTTAGGAACAGGTATACAACATTTACATGTTCATATTGAATACCATTCAATAATGTGTTGATCAGGAAGACAAGTAATTGATATATTTTTGTATGCTAAAACTAAAGCACAATTCTTGGTAAAGGGTGATCCAGATTAGAACCGTAATTCAAGTAAAAATATGAAAGCACATCCATCATTGCATATTCATTATTCAGGAAATGTAGCTCATGTAGGGTACTGCAAAAGCAACAATAAAGTTCTACACTAAGGGTAGAAGCCACCACGCACGTCTTTCATTATTCGCTCATTTGAAATGGATAAGCAAAAACACATTTATAGGTATAAATCACGTTTACTTATTAAGCGTCAAAGAAGAGATGGGAGCTGGAACTGAAAGGGACCTTTGGATTAAAAAACTCCAGCATTGGTGAATCTGAATATCACAACCTGCTTCATTACAAACATAAAAATTAGTTTTTAAAAAGCATTATAAAATGTATTTAATGCTGACAGTCAGTGCTAGTTAAAGACTTCTTTGCTAACCACTATACATCATTTCAACAAACATCTATTAACACTTTCCCTATTTAAAGTTTGCTTTCTTGCAATAAAAAGCACTAATTTAACTCTTAGAAAATTCTCTAAGGCTACTTTGAGCAAAGGTTTAAATGTGCGTTAGAACATGAAATATGCCATCGTAAAAGATAATGCTATTTCTGGGCATCTTCAACACCACAATGTCAGTTAGGGTGACTAATGCATTTTATGTAATTTGCTACATATAAGATTTTATTTATTTATTTATTTATTTATTTTTATTTTCTTTGCAGATCTAAAGATTGAGGCATATTCTTAACTTCAATCATTTTGTATTATTTGCAATATATAACTTAAAAATTCAAGCAAACTTTGAGATAACATACGGTTTTGTTATGTATTTTGAGATTTAATAACGATATAACAATGAGGAATTTTAATATTTATCTTCGACAGAAATAAAATCGCTATTCATAAAACGCTTAATAAACCGTTCGAAAATAAGCAACACCGTATTGACTTAATTTAGTGCAATTATTAAAACATTTGGAAAGCACAATATAATATTACAACATGCAATTAAATTTAAATGCATTTAATGCTACTGTAACAGCGGTTGCAACTTTAATCTGCTTCGATTAATTTTATATTATTGCATTATATAACTTTAAAATGCAAGCAATCCTTGATATAATATACGGATTTATTCTGTATTTTGAGATTTAATAGCCATATAACCTAACCTCAATTTGAATATTCGTTATCTTGACAGAAGTAAAATCTCTATGCTTAAAACGCTTAATAAATCGTTTGAAAAATAAACAAAGCCACATTTATTTAATTTATTGCATATATTAAAACATGTGGAAAGCCTAATAAAATATTACAACATGCAATTGAATTCTAAATACATTTAACACTGTAACAGCGGTTGAAACTGTAATCTCTCCCATCTCACTGTTCTACTTCGGATTTGTCTCATGAAATTGCTATTTTGACATTATTTGTAGCTTGCAACAGTGACGGTTGCAACCGTTTCACATGCTTAAACAACTGTCGTAAAGTACTGGGGATTTCGGCTTTCCCCGCCGACGTTCGTCACTCAGGAATTGACTCTCTGGAATGTTGAGCCAACTATCTTTCCGACAGTGCTGCTTCATAAATATGACAGGTTAACCAAGCTCTAGTACAAAAAACATTCACAGATTATCTGTTTGTGTAGAGCGGTCTTTTAGAATAAATATTAATACATACAGTAAATAATACTCATCAGTAAATTATTTTGGGAATGCATCTTAATGGAACGTTCCTTATTCTATAGTGTCCGTTGGTTAATGCACTTTACTTATTGTAAGATAGAAGAATAAATTGGAAAGATTATTAAGCAGTTTAAAATATTGTAACTTTGAATAGCTTTATTAGCTTAACGAACTCAAATTATATGCAGCATTCTGCAGAAGAAGGGAAGCAGAAGAAGAGGTTTATACTCCTATAAGCCTCTAGCAGCTACTGTCTTTGATTATTTAAATGGTTCTTCATAATATAAAATATATTTATAAATTCTGTCATGTATGATGCACCGTCACGGGTAGCCGAGGTCGTTTAGGCACGGACTCGTGAGCGGGAGGTCTGGGGTTCAAATCACGCCAGGACCGTCCTCCCTTACTGAGGTTTTTTCCAGGTTTTCCTCAGTCCTCATAAATGGCAAATGCCGGGGAGGTACCCTAAACTTAGGCCTGGAACGCTTCCTTCCTTAAAAAAATCCTTTCCCAATATATCATTTCATCTCATGTATCATCAGTGTTCACCGCCTGTGGTGCGTCAGCACTAAAAACAGGCATTAAACACTAATAAAAAAACATATGATGCACTACCACACTTGTCCCACCTTTGCTCACTACAACCCTTGCCACGAGAAACCTGCAATTTTTCATGAGGTCGCTCGTGTGCACTTGAGTCTTTGCCGCTGCTGCTAGGTATGGAATACATGGAATGAGTTTCTGTTTGAACTTCCAACTACCCGCTTACTAAACTTTCACTCTCAGCTTGAAATGTAATATTTTAATTGTTTATGAATTTGTAATTTCATTTTAAAGTATTATGTAATATACCCAAATTTATGTTTATACAATACTAAATTCCACGGGGTCATAGTAGAAAAGTTGAGGAATGGTCTAAATTTAGAGTATTTGAAGTGGTATTATAAAATAATATTTCCCTGAATAAAGAAGTGCCGATAGAACATGACACACGATAATGATTCTTTTTAGTGTTCAGATTAACAGCTTTTAGCATTGCACACTAAACCTTCCAATATAGTCATTATTGTGATATAAAATTCATGAAAATTCTAAATATTATAATATTTAAATATTTCCGAATTATTATAAGATGGGTACGATGGTCATACAGAAAGTAAGTTTTAACTCCGCCAACAGATGGCTGTGCATTACGAAGGATTAATGTGCATGCCCGAAGCATTCAGGAAGTGACAATCGCATGCGACCATTGCCTCTCCCTTTCGACCGGAGCATCGCCATAATAGTTCCTGAAAATGGCGGCTCTTATTCCTGAGTAGTATATATCCAATTTCCGGTGATTAAATTGATATAAAAATTATATCAAAAGTGGGGGTGGGGGTGTGGGGTAAGGTGGTTTGGTGGGCGTGGTTGGTGGAGGGGTTGGTGGGAGTGGAAGTGACGACGTACAATTTCATATCAAAGTTTTTCAATTTAAATCACCGGAAAAGGTGTATTTTTTATTATATAGAAAATTAACATGTACATTTTTAATGCCATACAAAAAGAATTGGTTTAAATACAATTAAAAATGCAAAATGATGGTACTAATCATTTTTATTGTACTTTTTATAAAAATAAGAATTAACACACATTTATTGTGGGTTCTTTTACAAAAATGGAGGCTTTACCCATTTACAAAATGCAGGTTTTACCCTTTACAAAAATGGCGGTGCAGTTCACACATGAGAGGTGGGGGTTATGGCGGCACACACACAGAGGTGGATTTACAAAAATTGTAAGAATTTTATCCCTTTACTAAATGGCGGGGATTTTTACAAAAAATGGCTGTGCAATTCACACATCACTGGTGGGGTTTACCCTTTATAGCTGTACACACAGGCGGCTTTACAAAAATTGTGTCGGCGCTGGATTTACAAAAAGTTATTTTAAAATATGTGGTATATGTATATTTGGCAAACGATAATCCACTGTCTTCGTTGCTGCTGCTTTCCTCCTCCTCGTGTGGTGTGGTGACGCAGGTGAGTGATATGTGGAAAAAGTTGTTGTTGATGTGTTCCTGGGCTGATAGAATGGCGATGGGGACGACGAAATCGCTGATGGATGCGCTTGTGAAGCATCCTGCCGATGTGCCTTGTACTCTAGGGCTGGTGTCTTGTCGATGGTTCCGAGGTAGATGGTGCAGCGTGCGTCTATGCCGTAGTGTAGAGCTTTAGACGGGAGGCACCTGAATTCCACGACGTCGGAGTTATTGGTTACTAATTTGACGGTGACTGTTTTGTCATCGCCAAAAAAAGAGATTTCTGTTGAGATGAAGTTGATGTTTGCAGGATACTCACCGCTGTCTGCGACGTGATTTTGGTTGTCAAAAACTAGGTTGGCAAATATATTGTTGCCTACCACCACAGGATCGGTTTGACAGGCCATGTTGTTTATTTCGGTGTAAACTTCAATGCGTGTCTCCGGTAGCCGTTTCTGAGAACCTCATCACACTGGTACACGATATAAAAGTCGAACGAGTTGAGCTGGTTGATGAGTTCTGCAGAAAGATTGTTAAATATTGTAGGTAGAAACACTTCTTTCCCGTTTTCGAGGCGAACAAGCGTTCTGGGTCCGTGCTTTGTGGATATGTTCCGGACCCCTGCCACGACGAATGGTACGTTCGGCTGTAACGTGGACACTGATACATACTCCGAGTTGCTCGCTACTGTAGCTAGTTGGCGTAACGCGTCGTTGATCATGTTGATTTCTTTGTAAGACTTTGGCTACTGACACACATCGGGCATTGTTTGGTGAGAGGGGAAGGACCGTCAATCTGGGTAATGGTGGTGGGGAGGTTGTATTGCTGGTTGCAGCGGCGGTAAGGGGCGTAAATACCTTTAGCTTCAGGTGTAAGCCCCGCCCATACAGCGTCCACATTTACTGGTGAATGATGCATAAAGATGGCGTTTCCCTCCACGGGTTGTAGATGACGTTCTTTTGGTTTCATCATTGTGAGACGACGAAACTTTATCACTAGGTCCATGGTTTGCAGGAGACTTGCTATAAGTGTGCAAGCTCACCCTACCTGGACTTGTTCGGGACGCCATAAGGTGGTCGTGTTTGGACTTGTTCGGTGCAGGTGTTTGTACTTGTTTGTGACGTCATCACGGTGCAGGTGCAACCTCACCTTGAACTTGTTTGCACTTGTCCTTGGCTTCCTGATCCAACTCTCCGATGAATATCGGTTTTAGAAAATCCTCCATCTCTAGGAACACTGTAAAGGTTGCGCAACGAATGTATCTTGTGTATTCGGTGTAGTTCATTTTTCCCCCGAAAACGTGAGCGTGAAGCAAATACTTGCGATAGGCTGCTATTTGATTTTGTACTTCGAACTGTTCTTTCTTCTTGTGATAGATGATATCGGTGGCCATACGCTGTAGGCTTTCTATGGTCCTCCATTCCTGCATACTCAGCGATATACAGTGACCGTCCATTTTGATGAAAATATTTTGTGCGCCAATCAAACGTTTAAAAACTATGGATAGTCAGTTAGTTAACTGCCACTCTCCTAGATGAAGAGTCAAGCTCTGTATCGTCATTATCGCCTCTGCAAGCTTCTGCCACACTGTCGAACCCAGAATCATCGCGCTGCGTCCTCCACCAAAGGTCACCACAATATTGTGTGGAGACTTAGGTGAAAACCCAACGGCTGCAAACTTGGACTGCTTGCTGTTCAATAAGAAAATATGCGATAGCGGTCCAGGCCTTCCCATGTCACTATAAAAACAAGGACGCCTCTTAGCACACTATTTCATTCGCCAATTAACCACATATAATGAAGGCGACTTATCTGTCACCTCTCTCGAAAAACCCCCTCAGGGGCCCAATTTATTTGGTACGGGGCGTAGCGACCCCGAGGCACCCGAGCTGCTCCCTCAGGTCCGCGCTCAGCGCGTTTGACTCATTTTTAGTTTGTCTTCATTTTACTTTTTACTTTTAAACCTCCCTGCTTTTAGTCTGATGGATGCCCCCGTGTTTGACACGGTTCAAAGGTGACTGGGTAAGGGCGTGACTCCCAGCACTGGGTCATCATGTAGGGCAAGAGCGTATCCCCTGGTAAAGGCCAGGCCCGGGGAAGGGCCATTACACGTGGTGTAAGCTTCCTGTACGCGATTGGGTCCCTTTGTCTGTACCCAGGAAGGTGTGACCCTGAGGTTACTTGTTCCAGGCCAGGGCAGCTAACCTAAGCCGGGGTGGCACCCAGGAAGCAGCCTGCCATCGGAGACAGGTGTAATGGTGGAGGATGAAACCGCTATGGTACAACCAAATCCTCATTTTAATACTAAACGTAAGGGATTGGACGCAAGAGAGGTGACTGAGGTGTCTTTCCCTCGTTTCCTAGTAATCACCAGAACTGAGGAGGGTCAGTCTTTTACGCATGTGAACCGTTTAGTTACACAAAAAGTCTGGATGGTATTTCTGGCCCCGTTAAATCGTGCACGCGGCTGCGCAACGGATCCTTATTAGTTGAGACAGTGAGTGCATCACAAACTAGCGCGCTACTCAAGGCCATCTTACTCTACGGATACCCGATCCGTGTCGAGTCACATCGCACCCTGAACTCCTCCTGGGGAGTAGTAACCACATCTGTACTGGACGGCATGACCGATACGGAAATTCAGGGTTATTTGGCCGAACAGAATGTCATCTCTGTGTATCGTGTACAGACAAAGAAGGATGGCGAGGTACAGCCTACTCGTACATTGTTCCTCACCTTAAGTAGGGTTGAGTTACCGTCCAAGATCAGAGCAGGGTATGAGGTCATCACGGTCCGCCCGTACGTCCCTAGCCCTTTACGATGCTTCCAATGTCAGCGTTTCGGCCATACCCGATTATCTTGCAAGAGCCCTAAATCGATTTGTGCTAAATGTGCCTTAGAAAGTCACGAGGGAGCATGTTCATCCGCTCCTGTATGTGTGAATTGCCGTGGTTCTCATCTGGCCACATCCCGTGACTGCCCTCGATTTAGGGAGGAGCGCTCTATACAGGAAATCCGCGTTAAAGAGAAACTTTCGTTCTCTGAGGCCCGGAAACGTTATCAAGCCTGTCTACCTCCTGTACCAAAGCTTGGTACGCATAGCTCTGTAGCTGCAACTGCGATTTCGCGACGTGACAGTAGCACTCAAACGTGCGACCTGGTTTTTTCTACAACACCTCCGCCTGCCAGTGCCAAGCGCCCAACTACGGTAGCCAAGCCAGTTGTTTTTGCCGCTGATCCCATTAAATTTAAGACGGCCTATACAAGGACTGACTTTTTAAAATCGTCCGCAAGTGAGGGAAAGATAAAGAAAAAAGACCACAGTCCGTCACCTCCTCGGAGGTCGAGCTCCCACGATGGCTCTGGGAGCAGGCCTATAAGGCGGTCACCATCACAGCCTCTCTCCACCTCCAACCGTTTCCAGGTATTGGAATCGGTTGACCCTTCTCAGCAAGAGAAGCCTCCCTCTGAGGATTCAATGGAGCAGGATGCTCCTGCTCCTGATAAACCACCGAGTCCCACGCGTTTAAAAAAAGGACGATTGCTTCGCCTTGGACCGTCCAAAAAGTAAGGTGGTAACTTTTTAGCTTATTTTCTCTAATTTTAACAATGGTTATCCATTTATGGAATGTGCGTGGTCTCCGTAGCAGAAGACCTGACCTCGAGTTAATTTTACTTTCTACTGACCCTCTGCTTGTGTGTCTCCAAGAGACCAAGCTTCTCCCAGGTGATTCTTTTAATTTACGCGGTTACTCTTCGGTGAGGTTTGATCTCCCTCCCGCAGATGGCACTCCCGCTCACGGCGGAGTTCTAATTTTAATTAAAGATGACGTGTACAGTACTTCACTACAGCTCCAGACCCCTTTGCAAGCTGCTGCAGCTACAGTTCACTATTATGGCCTTAGTTTTTCTGTCTGCACTGTTTATTTACCTCCGTCCGGCACCATCACTACAGTTGACCTGGACGATCTTCTGTCGCAGGTACCACCCCCTGTCCTACTTTTGGGAGATTTTAATGCACACCATCCCCTGTGGGGTTCCAAAACGGAGTGTGCCAGGGGCAGCATATTGGCAGAATTTCTCGACCGTCACAATCTTGTTCTGCTCAATACTGGTCAACCTAATTTTCTTTCTGACAGCACTCACAGCTTTTCACACTTGGACTTATCCATTTGTTCTGCCTCACTTGCTGTGCATTTCACCTGGAACGTCATCTCCGATTTATATTCCAGTGACCACTTTCCGTGTCAGATCCATGTACTCTCTTCAAACGCACATTCACAGCGCGCGCCAAAATGGTTCATTGATAAGGCGAATTGGCCTCTCTTTCGATCTTTGGCCGAATTTTCAGGGTGTGAATTTCCATCTATCGACATCGCGATCGAGCATCTCCGTACGGTCATCATATCAGCCGCAGATAAGACTATTCCCCGGTCGTCTTGTCACCCTAGACGCTTACCGGTTCCCTGGTGGACCGATGAATGCCGAGATGCGTTGCGTGCACGCCGAGGTGCTCTCCGAGTTTTTCGTCGCCACCCTACTTCAGCAAATATGATTTGCTATAAACTACTTCGCGCCAAATGCCGCCGAGTCATCAAGGACGGCAAAAAGGCTTCTTGGATTTCTTTTACCTCTTCTTTTAACCGCACAACGCCTTCATCCGTAGTTTGGGAACGGCTACGCCGCGTTGCTGGCAAACCAATGTTTACATCTATACCCGGTCTTAGGATTTTAAATCGAGTGCCTACTACTCCGACTGACGTCGCCAATGTTTTAGGGCGAACCTTCGCTGATGTTTCGAGCTCCGCCATATACCCGGCTTCATTTCGCGCAGTAAGATAGCAGGTTGAGAGGAAAGGTTTCTCATTTGCCTCCGACCATCAGGAGAGCTACAATGTTCCTTTTACCGCCAGGGAACTGGAGCATGCCCTTGCCACCTCTCGACATTGCGCACCGGGGCCAGACGACATTCATGTTGCCATGGTGCAGCATTTATCTGCAGAAGGTAAAGCTTTTTTATTACGAACTTTTAATTTTATTTGGTGTCACGGCACATTTCCCAGCGCTTGGCGATTGGCCACCGTCATTCCTATTCTTAAGCCTGGAAAGGACCCACACGTTCCTTCCAGTTACCGTCCCATTTCCCTCACCAGTTGCGTGTGCAAGGTGATGGAACGAATTATTAACGGGTGGCTTATGTGGTGGTTGGAGTCGCGGCACCTACTGACGAACATCCAGTGCGGTTTCCGTCGTCATCGATGTTCCATCGACCATCTTGTGTCTCTTTCCACCCATATAATGGACGGATTTGTGAGAAAGTGCCAAACTGTTGCCGTATTTTTTGATTTGGAGAAGGCTTATGATACCTGCTGGAGGGGCGGTATCCTTCGTACGCTTAATGATTGGCATATATGTGGTCGGATGTCTGTTTTTATTCGGGAGTTTATGATGGACCGGGTTTTTAACGTTCGCGTGGGGTCAGTTTTATCTTCTCGTTTTACTCAAGAGAACGGTGTACCGCAGGGCTCGGTACTTAGTTGTACACTGTTTGCCATCGCCATCAATTCCATAGCTGATTGTTTACCACCGGGAATCCAATCGTCGTTATTCGTAGACGATTTTGCGATTTATCTTTCCTCCAGGAGAACCTGTCTTTTGGAACGCCGCCTCCAATGCTGTCTGGACCGCCTCTACCTTTGGAGCGTACATAATGGGTTCCGTTTCTCCGCAGAGAAGACTGTCTGCATGAACTTCTGGCGTCATAAGGTGTATCCTTCACCATCTCTCCACCTTGGCCCAGAAGCTCTTGTTTTCGCGGACGAAGTTAGGTTCCTGGGCTTAATCTTTGACAGAACATTAAGCTGGTCTTCGCATGTAACACAGCTCAGAGGCCGGTGTGAACGTTCTCTGTGTATTTTACGGGTTTTAAGTGGCACATCCTGGGGAGCCGACCGGACTGTTCTTTTACGTTTTTATCGATCTCTAATCCGGTCCAAACTGGATTATGGCTGTATAGTATATGGCTCAGCGCGACCTTCCGTTCTTCGTCGTCTTAACCCCATTCACCACCGGGGTATCCGTGTCGCTGTTGGTGCATTCCCCACCAGTCCTGTGTCGAGTTTATGTGCGGAGGCTGGGGAACCTCCGTTGTTTTATCGTAGGGATCTTTTAATTTCTACGTATGGTTGTCGACTGGTTACGCAACCTCGTCATCCTGCGAATGAACCGTTTTTTTTATGTGTCTCTCGCCCCATTTTACGCTGCTCGGTCTTTTACTCCTAAGCCCGCTGGCTTTCGTTTCCGGGAGGTGTTAAGGACGATGGACCTGGACTTACCTGCTTTTTTCTTGGCCGGGGAAACCTCCTCTCCCCCTTGGCTCTTAGCAGATGCCCCCGTCCATCTTGGGCTTACGGCCTGTCCTAAGTCCTCAACCGCAGCACCATTCATTCTTAGTCATTTTAACGAGATTGTCTCTTACTTTGCTGGATGTAATTTTATATATACCGACGGTTCTAAATCCGACACAGGTGTAGGATGTGCCTTTGTTTTTAATGGAGCTAGTTTTACATATGGTCTTAACGTTGCGACATCTATTTTTATGGCGGAGCTTTATGCTATATATCGGGCTATTTTATTTATTTCTGACCACGGGCTGGGGAACAGGTCATTTGTTCCGATTCTCTGAGTGCCCTTTTATCTCTTAAACGCCTGTACACCTACCATCCTCTTGTGCAGAAAGTTCAGGATGCAGTGTCTTCGCTTCTGGCCGCTGGTGTCAGAGTGACTCTGCTATGGGTACCTGGACACGTGGGACTCCCGGGTAATGAGGCCGCGGATGTCGCAGCTAAATCCGCCATTTTAGACCCTGCAGAGTACGAGCAACGCTTTTATATAGGGGATTTTAAACATTGTATACGTCGAGGAATTCTCTCGCGCTGGCGTGATGAGTGGGATATCATTCCCCACAATAAGCTTCGAGAAATTAAACCCACCCCTTTTCATTGGTCGATTTCTTCTCGCGCAGTCCGTCGCGGAGAAGTGATTTTAGCTCGTCTTAGAATAGGGCACTGCCGATTTAGTCACCGTCACCTTTTTAATGGTCAACCAGCTCCAGATTACCCACGATGTGACCACCCCTTTACGGTGCGTCACATTTTACTCGAATGCCCTCATCTGGCAACTTTTAGACTTTCCCTGGGTTTGCCCTCCTCTATTGAGGAGCAATTTGCCGATGATGTGGTTGCTGTGAAACGAGTTCTCCGCTTTATCCGTGTTCGTGACTTTTGGAGCAAGGTGTAAATTGTAATGGTTTTACCCATGACGGTAATTTCCGAATATTTTAAGACTTTTATCCTTTTGTAGACAATTTTATCCTTGTTGTTTGTTTTAAGGGGTTTCATTGTTATATTTTTAGGCCATTATAACACTTAATATCTGAGCTCTTGCAGCTGAGTTTTGATCAGGTCTGTTGATGAGAATTTAACCCCAGTTATAAATAGCGGGTTATATATTATTGCACAAAGTGCTACTGTTGCGCAGATTTCGGTGTGTCTGGGCGCTAATGACCTAGTAGTTTTGCGCCCTTTAAGCCATAATCATCATCTCTCTCGAAAAACTGGTAGAGTGGATCGTGTAGTGCCGCAAGCGCCTTCTTAAAAAATACAGGAATTAGCAACATAAATGTATCTATCAGTGGTATATGTATATTCATACACAATTTGTATCAATAATAACATTTAACAATATGCGTCTCTGATGTGTAGTTTGTGAGCATCCGCCAAGATTGTAGGTTATTTTAATGATGTCATCATTGTGACTAAAATAACTCATGCTGAATTTTGTAAAGAATTTCTCCTTGCAAAGGCCTTGGACGCGGTGAGATAGGTAAGCAACGAAAGTCAAGTTACTAACCCCCTTTTGGAATGTTGAGAGCGTGAAATCCTACATCTTTGAGATGGTATTTTGCATTACTCTTTGCTAACACCGCCTGATGTGCAAGGTTGATGTTCGGCGATGGTCTCAGAGCTTTCAAAATCTCTGTGTTGGCTTTAAGTCCTTTGTATCCGAAAGGAGATGAAAGTTGGGTGAAGAGAGTGAGAGTTTGATGGTAACGCTCACATTGTTCAAGAGCAGATTTTCCTGATTAAAGAGTGCATTGGAAAGATTAGCCATTAGCTGCACAACTTTGCTTCCTTTGGTATAGTTGTTACGCCACTTAATTCCATCATTTGCTACATATGCGTCCATCATTCCTCCCTTGTCCTTTTTCCAGAGCGAGGACTCTAATCTGCTGTTCATGACATCTTCCGACTAATTGAGCAACGTTTCAATGTATCTTCTATAGGGTTAGCCTGGCTGAGGCATGGAAACTGCGTCATTGTTGAGTGATACTTCCAATTGCTAAAACAAGGAATTTAGGGTATTGTTTAAAAAGGTAACCGGCTTGTCCTCTTTCAAGTCGTTTCCACCGTCATCCACTATTCGCACGAACAGCTCAAGTACTACATAAGTCATGTCGAGGTAATCGTCTGCATTGCCAGAGTAATGAAATGTGTTGGGGGCGTTTTTCATAAGTGTATTTTGAGGATTTAGAGAAATGTAACGGTACACCTCCACGTTCATTTGAACGGGAAAGTATTTAAAGGTGTAAAGAAGTTCTGAACTCATGTGCACCAACGATTCGCCAGCCATTATGAAAATACGTCTAGCACCTTACGTCTTCGGCGTTTAGTCTTAAACTGGTTATATATTTCACCATTCGGGTGCTTTAATAGCCCAGTGGCTATCATAGAGTTTATCTTTACATCAGCTTTCCTTTTCAAGTTAGTTCCCTCCTCCTTCAGCCTAGTCTTTAACGATTCTTTTGACGGTATCCCCGAACTTGCAACATCTGCAAGCACATTGGCCCCCATTTTCAATGCCTCTTTACCGATAGCTTTCACACCGTTCTAGAAAAACGGTAGCACGGTTCTGAAAAGACTATCGAGTTCAGAGAACAAGCCGCTACCCGTTTGATAACGCTTGCCTGTGTACAAGAGAAAATGTCCATTGTACAATGCTCCTTCAGCCTGGTTTAAGTAATATCTGGTGACAGTATCCAGCTCCATTATGTCTGTTTTGGACAAAACGTTAGAACTATAGTAGAGGAAAGCCCGTCTACAAACGGCAAGAAATCACCGTAACCGTTCCTTAAATCTATATTCACGGTTTTAAAATCCTGTTGCATCAAAGGTACCCAGTTAAGTGGAATTAAGTGCTTTTCAATAGTCATGCAGGTGTTGTTACGTTTTTCATACTCTACAGAGACGCTTTCAATGACTTGCATAAACGTGTTGCCCACCACTTGTGGTACTATCAGATTACAGTAAATAAACATTTCGTAAGGGAAACCCATGTACGGATCCACTGGGTGTTTGCCAATTTCCTGTTTAACCGCGTTGGTGTATAGTTCGAAACCCATCATCTTGGCCAAAGTTGGTGACAAAACCAATACATATATGAGGTTCTTTAGCGTAGGTTTAGGAGGATTGTCAGGTCTTTCCTGCGTTTCTGGTGTAGGAGGAGTGCCTGATTTACGAGGATTTGGTGGTTTAGGATTGATAGGTCTTGGAGGAGTGCTAGTCGGAGTAATAGTTCTAGCTTTGTTTTTTAACGTTTGGTTCGTGCCTTCAGGGGGTTTAATTTCTGTTTTCGAAACATTTCTCCCGGAGGACTCTGCATTTTCTACATATCCTACATATTTACTGGTGGGAATATGACTGCTGTGTGCGACTTTGATGTTAATGCTGGCAGTATTTTTGTTCTCGTTATAAATGAAAAAGTCTTCGAATTGCAAATTTTCGCGTATAACAGAGTTGACAGCGTGTACCAAATCCTTAGCATTGTGTACGATACCATGTGGCAATTGAAAGTTAAATTTTTAATATGTCACTGGTGCTACCATATTATACATGGTTCCAATGATTTGATTATCGTGATTTGTTACGTTATAGAATTTCACACAGTACCTAACCTTTTGCAGTGCGACTTCCCATTGTCCTTGCAACACTATTCTCTCGGGTAATATGTATGAAAATCTGGAAATTGTATTGTCAGTGAAATGGCCCATAGAGGCATTACTCACGAGCGTGAGGGAAAACGGTTTTGTTCTAATCATATCGAGTTGATAGTTGAAGCCATAACCCACGAGTTAAACTAGACTGGATACCCTCTCCACTTAACCAAGAAATTGTTTATTTTGACCGCGACCTTTACTGTCCAGTATTTTGTCTATTTTGAATGATTCCGGAAGAACCACCTTTTGTATCTCCTCGGAGTAGAAGATGCCGTCTATGGCCTCCCCACCCAAGTCCTTTAATTCATACACAACGGGGGAACCGTATACCACCTTGTCAATCTGTAAAATTTCATGCGTCCAGTTTTGCTCGTACCCCTTGGGAAACTTCATTTTATCTTTAGATATACGCACATGGTCTCCCACATCTTTACGTGGTTTGTCTGTATTCCAACCATAAAGATTTCGTAAACCTGCAAAATGTTGTCTTCGCTGACATCCTTTGGAGCCATCTTTATGAACCTATGAAAGGAAATATTCTGGGACTTTAAAATTGCAGGAAAAACGTCCACGTATCTATAAATGTTTTTATGTGTGAAATATTTCCACATTTTCGTCTTTAAGTTTCTATTGAAACGTTCTACAACGCTGCCTTTGACATTATTTACTCTCAGGGAAGCACTCAAATAAAACCTTCAGAAAAGTGGTCAACAATTGGGTATAAAATAAGAAGGCGTTTCTCGTGGTAGGACACCGGTTTGATACCTGCATTGATTTGGCGTGTACTGGAGTGCATTCCAACACTAGGTAACCGTGAGGGTTTTCAGTAGCCTTTTCAAACGCCTCTAAAAGAAGCCTAGAGTTCTTTGGCTCGATCTGTTGACAAATCCTATCAATTTGCATTTTATCTCTATTGTTTTGAAACACGACAATGTAGTTTACATTTAGAGATATAGTTCGAAATTTCTTTCCCTGTGGAAACACGTTTGTAATATGTAAATAATCCCAAAGCCTTTGTGATGTGAATCTCTAGTGAAAAAATTTGACACGTTTTCCCCGTCGGCTTTGTATATTAAATTATCTAAAATAACTAAATCTCCCTCGGTAACAGTCTCAAATCTGGTATACCTGCATAGGTTGCGAAGAAAGAGCTTGGTTTAGGAGAACATTCTGACGGATAACACCACAACACCTTTCTCATGAGTCTGTCAAACATACGGCCTGCATTACCCATTAAATGTTTCACAAATGTAGACTTACCGCACCGCGAAGGACCTGCAATTAGCATGGTGCATGGGAAATTAACTTTAAAGTGTTGGTTAGTAGACATTGTGGGTGACTGATGTGCTCCCATTTAGACACGCCTTCTTTTATACCCGTACGGGCAGGAATCAAAGTTTCCACTCTGTACACGCTTGTTGACCACCATCCTATAGGTTTTCACTGAAGACTCAGTTACCACAGTTCCTAGAAATTTCCTAGAAAGCTCTGTGCCTTCAAGTACTACCGACATTAAATTATCCCTCAGTACGGTGTTCCTGATAACGTCGGGGTTTACATTTTCTAAATTCCCCGATTTGAGGGTGATGCCTTTAATTTTAGAGACAGAGTGCGTCTTATCCCCACACTTAACCTCTGTGGTGCAACGTTTTGGGCCTGTAGATGCAAGTCTGCAAATATACGTACATTCACCCCAATTTTCTATTTCATCTGTCATACACCCTAAAATTGAACCCGTGGGAGGCATCCATTCCCCCGGTCTGTACGTGGCTATAACAGAATCTGTGTCGAAATAACACACGCGCTCACCCAATCTCCTAAGATAGGAATAGAGCTCGATTCTTGCATGGGGCAGTTGTATATGCAGCTATGACTGTGTTAGTGGTGCAATTCAATTTAGGGTTCTGATCGCAATGTTTCCATACCACGTACACCACCTCCTCTGTAGCGAGCAGGTAAGACTGTACCTCTACACCTGGGTCGTTAAGTAGGTCTATGAGCCTCGAATAATCTTTCACAAGCTCACACGTGGACTAGTTATCTCTTTGGCCATATTTTCCCCAAAAGGAGTTTAACATTAGTTTAGCCAACTCACGCCTGCCAGGATTGGTTTCAATAGCGTCTTTGTCCAGTGCTACGCCTTCTTTTTCCAAAAATCGTGCGATATACTCATTTCTCATGGCAGGAGTATCGCAGCCTTTGGCCCAAGCGGAGGCTTCGGTTTTAATTTTCAGAAACTGATTCCCATAGTCCTGAAAAATCCCCTTTTCTCCAGTGGAGGGGTTATAGCGTAGCATGTCATACTCCCATATTTCATACACATGAATCACCCTATAACCTTCCTCTAATGCGACTTTAATCTCATCCATTACCCAGGTGCCTGTCATACATCTTTCGTCCTCTGTGTGCGTGCACTCTGTCTGATTCTCCATCTCTGCACATGTGTGACATAGCGGAAACATAAGTTTACTGTTAATGCGCGATGGCAGGACGGGATGGTGCAGTCTTTCCGGGGGAAGAATTTTACACTTTACAATACCACCCTTAACATCTTGCAAAGTTGGTAAATTATCCACGTGAATCTTTGGGTGTCCAACGGGGTAAGCCTTGGTCTTATTTACAAACGGGTACAAACTGTACACATCTAGTAAAACATTTTCATATATCCAGAGGCCTAGCAGTAGGTTTTCGTACAATTTTTACGTCCATCAAAGTGGGCTGAGAGGCTCGGGGTAAGGAAAACTTTTGAAAAATTCTGCCAAAACCCCATTGGCCTTAATCAAGCCATTGAACTCAAAATCCCACATCTCGGTCACGTTGTAGCCAGCATCTCTCATCATCTGCGTGACCTTCACGGTGTCCTCATATCGGGAACCCATGGTCTGGTTACCCGTGTTGTATAATCTAGAATTCCTATTCGGGTAACAACGTGTGCAACCGTGGTAGAAGCACACATGAAAGAAATAGATACATTTCCCTTCTTCTTTGTACCCGTCCACTTTATGCCCTAAAACTTTAATTTCCCGGCAACGTAAGCATGCTATATGATGATTGATTGCTGCTGTTCCAACCAAGACAGCCAGATACACGCTATCCGCGATTGCTTATCAGCTAAGCGGTATCCTCCTCCAGGAATAAGTGGAATTTTATTTCTTGGCATGAACCGTTTCCTGTAAACATTCATACCTGCCTGAGCTATTTCAAAGTGAGGTTGCACCTGTACTGTGATGACGTCACAAACAAGTACAAACACCTGCATCGAACAAGTTCAAACAAGAGCACCTTATGGACGTCCCGAACAAGTCCAGGCAGTTTGAACTGGCACACTTATGACAAGTCTTCCGTAGAGATGGAGCATTTTCTAAAACCTATATTCATCAGAAAGTTGGACCAGGAAGATATGCACAAGTCCATACAAGTTCAAGATGAGGTTGCACCTGCACCGTGATGACGTCACGAACAAGTACAAACACCTGCACCCTGATGAACGAGTCCAAACACGAGCACCTTCAGCGCGTTCATAGTAGCTCCCACACTTGCATGTGAAGGTTATAAGACGTTTTTATTGGTAATCGGCTTTTATCTACTTTCGTCTTTGCCAGGTTCTCCTCCTCCTCTACCTCAATGTCATTGGATTCAAGGTATGGTTTCCTCACTTGTGACATACGATCGAGATAGTTCCCCAACTCATATATTACCAACCGCCATTTTTCAGGGGGTGCCAAATGTGAACGCTGTAATTTATTAATTTCTCTGATTAGTTGGTTAAGTGATTTGTCCACGAGGTGAAGCTTTTCGGCAGCTTTTGGCTGTGAAGGGAGTGTAATTTGCTTACCGTAATTGATTTTACTCAAATTACATACGAGCGCACTACCGAGTGAAGTCAATATCGGGAGTAGAAAAGCAGGTAAAAAACCGCCTCTCTGTACAAGAATATTTTTCTTTTCCTTTAAGGAAAGTCGTTTGTTAATTAATTTTCTGCAGCAAAAACCCATACAATTTACAGCGCTTTAAAATGATTTCTTTTCAACTGTATGTAAACGGCCAGCCTTTTCCCTCACAACCCCTACAGCCCGATTTTGATGCCGGTCACTTTCTTCAATGTTTTCAAACTCTTCAATATGGCCTCGGGATACACTTTAAGGACGGAGGGCATTCAATTTCCAGACATCAATATTCTCACGGCTATACCATTATGGTATTTGATCAAACAGCCGATATGAGCGCTAACGAGTCTTACATTTCAGGGCAACGACACGGCACTGTGTCTATAAGTATAGGTTTTAAAGATCAAACTCCAGAACCTATCAATCTGTTGGTGATGGCAGAAGTACATCGCACTATAGAAATTGATGCTACCAGGACAATTTTGGTATCATGAATACCCTGCAAATACACCGGCTTCAGTCTAAATGTACCCCACACTTTTTAGGCGTGTACGCTTGCGACCATTTGTCGTCGATAAATTTGCATAATAAACAGCTCCCCATAGCAGTTGTCATTAACATTGATCCAATCACGAAACCAGGGAAACATTGTGTCTGTATCTTTGTTGCAAAGAACGACCGTGTCGAATATTTCGATAGCTATGGTATAGAACTTCTTTCGGGGGAAATTCTAAATTTTTGCAATCGATGTTGTGGTACAAGATGGACTCACAACACTAGAAGGTTGCAAGGCGATGTCAGCACCACTTGTGGCCATTACGTCGTTGCTTACCTATTTCACCGCTTCCAAGGCCTGAGCAAGGAGAAATTCTTTTCAAAATTCACCATAAGTGATTTTAATCACAATGATGGCGTCATTAAAAGAACCTACAGTCTTGGCGGATGCTCACAAACTACACATCAGAGATGCATATCGTTAATGGTTATTATTGATACAAATTGTGTGATACATTTATGTTGCTAATTCCTGTATTTTTTTTTTTTTTTTTTTTTTAGAAGGCGCATGTGGCACTACACTATCCATAAGTCGCATTCATTATGTGTGGTTAATTGGCGAATGAAATAGTGTGCTACATAAGGGGCGTTTTTACAGTGACATGGAGAGGCCTGGACCGCTATCGGATATTTTCTTAATGTTTGTTCTTGAACAGCAAGCAGTCCAAGTTTGCAGCCGTTGGGTTTTCACCTAAGTCTCCACACAAGATCGTGCTGACCGTTGGTGGACGACGCAGCGCGGTGGTTCTGTGTTCGACAGAGTGGCAGAAGCTTGCAGAGGCGATATCGGCGATACAGAGCTTGACTCTTCATCTAGGAGAGTGGCAGTTAACTAACTGACTATCCATAGTTTTTAAACGTTTGATTGGCGCACAAAATATTTTCATAAAAATGGACGGTCGCTGTATATCGCTGAGTATGCAGGAATGGAGGACCATAGAAAGCCTACAGCGTATGGCCACCGATATCATCTATCACAAGAAGAAAGAAGAGTTCGAAGTACAAAATCAAATAGCAACCTATCACAAGTATTTGCTTCACGCTCACGTTTCCGGGCGAAAAATGAACTACACCGAATACACAAGATACAGTCGTTGCGCAACATTTAGAGTGTTCCTAGAGATGGAGCATTTTCTAAAACCGATATTCATCAGAGAGTTGGACCAGGAAGACATGGACAAGTGCAAACAAGTTCAAGGTGAGGTTGCACCGGCACTGTGATGACGTCACAAACAAGTACAAACACCTGCACCCTGATGAACAAGTCCAAACAGGAGCACCATATGACGTCACGAACAAGTCCAGGAAAGGTGAGCTTTATGACAAGTCTCCCGCAAACCATGGACCTAGTGATATAGTTTCTGAAAAATGTTCGTCGTCTCACAATGATGGAACCAAAAGAACTTTTGACTATTTTCTTAAAGTTATAAAAGTTATGCTTTTAATCACATATCTAAAAGACCTCCTTTAACAGTGGGACACACCTTAAAAACTTTGGCCTTTCCCACAGAATTCCGAGTGTCTTAGTGTGAGTACTTTCATTTAAACAGCAACACATTGGTGTCGTGATACCTGGAAAATTTCCAGCGTTTTTACTACTTTCGTGCATGAATGACTGAGCAGGAGCTATTTTCTGTTTTTCTTGTTTTTAAGAATGTCTGAGGGAATATTAATTAATGAATAATTAATAAATTAATAAATTTCATACTCTCACTTCTACACCATCTCTGTTACCACTGAACATGTGCCGAAGGAGATTGTAGAGACGTGACAATGTTGTTTTCCTGGCGCATCTTATTCCTCACGCTGTCATTCCATCATAACACAAACAGCTGAATAGCTGTACTCTTAGTTCCAGCAGAAAAACCCATCAAGGCTCGTCGCATACTACATCTAAAATTATTCAAATTTTCAAAAACAATTATACAAACCGCTTCTTACATAAAAAGATTTCAAGAATTAGTATATGTAGCATTGTAAATAATGTTACAACAAAAAATAAGATGATGTAAAACATAAAAAGTAAAAACTCTCTGTTTAACATAAGGATGCAAATGAGATATTTTTTCTTTTAAAATTAACAAATGCGAATATCGTCAGATGACACAAAAATGCACCTTAATGTACTATCTTTGAATCAGTATTGCAACGAAATATAGGTTTTGTACAGATGTTCTTTCACAGGTTTTCAAAGAAAGGAGATAACTAGAAATTGTAACAGTTTTACACTTCATTGCTTTCTGTGAACTGGAGGATTGGAAGTGCAGATTTATTATTGATGAATGTTCTCTTTTAATCTTACTTCATGTAAGTGTTTAGCTATTGCAATTTCTCGGGTGAAAAACGAAGTTGTGCTATTTGATTTCCCAAGTTTTAATGAGTAAATTAAAATCACCTATACACTTCCGCATACTAATGAGAAAATCCTTCAGGCAAGCAAATAGAAACAGCGAAGAATCGTTAATAAAGTAGAAAAGTTTCTTAATTCTCTCTTGAAGGAAGGGATGTAATAAGATGCACTTAGTTTTCCAGTAGTCTGCAATGCTGTTACGTGAGGAAATTATTATTTATTAAATATTTTGTAATACCTTACTAGTTAATTTTAGATATGGGCTAATTATAAGTAAGTTTCAAAATGTTACTGTAAAAGTTAAAAATATTTTCTGTCGCTGGTTTTCAGAGATGCAGTAGCCAGCGAATATTGTGAAATTATACTTCTTATTGCTTAAGGCTTCCGGTACTGAATTTCCCGATATACCTTGTTCTTTTTTGAAAACATTTTCTGACATTTTTACGTAGTAATAGTAAAGTACCTTGCAGAAAATTAATCCGGTTCCAGAGCTACTCCAACTTTGGGTAATGTCCATGGTACTCGAAAACTGGTTTAAATTTTTATTTCGTTCGCTACGTTTGCAGCAAATGTCGTGCGGGTCACATTTTTGTTTTCTGATCCTAGTAGGGAATATGCCACAATATCATACCAGCTCCACCCTCTACGTCTACATCTTACGTGTAGATGAAAAAGAAAGATCTACTAAGTGTTGGAAATAAATCTTCCACGTTCACTTTTAATAGTGCTGGATGCCTGTTTGTTCTGCTGGGGCAGCATAGGGGTGGACACTCATGATGCATAAGATAAAATTATAAATTGGGAAGGGCATTTTTTAAGAAAGGAAGCGTTCTACGCCTAAATATATGGTACTTCCCAGGCATTTGCCGTTTATGACTTAGGAAAACCTAGAAAAAATCTCATTCAGGGAGGACGGTCCTGGTGTGAATCGAGCACCAGACCTTCCACTCACGAGTCCGCACCTTAACAACCTCGGGCACTCGCGCGGTACAACTTGCATTGAAATCGCATATATCAGTTCAATTCAATTGATATCGCATATTTGTAAAAAAGTGAAATTAAAATAGGTATAAAAACAGAAGGGAATCAAACTAAACAAATCAGCATACGCTCCCAAGCACCTCTGGTCCGTACTATACTGCTGAGGTCACTGCACGCCAAATGTTTTCTGATGAAAGCATATAACTGAACTGTAGCTCACTGGATATAAAACCGTTGTTAGTTTACGTATGTGAACAAAGTGCTATGTCAAAGTGGATTTGCATATACTCAGACTTCAGGATTGCGATCATATTTATGCAATATATTTTAAGCACCGAAAGCCAGAAGCCAAGTAATGCACATATTAAAATGTATTATTTTGTTAGAGAAACCATGCCCTTTAAAGCAAGCTGTTGATGACCAGAAGAACATAAACTTAGGCATTGGTAGATTTTATCATGCTCATCCAGTCCTTCCAGGACCTCGTCTTCGTATTTAATTGGATTCTTCTGCTATTAAAAGATTATCATGTTTTGGTAAGTCAATAAATTTCCTAAAACACGTGAAGTTATTCATTGCCTGCTGTGAAGAGTGTCTTTCTGTTTTATATTCTTTATAGTTCTGGGTTATTTAAGTATATTTCTCTGAATATAAAAATACTAAATTCTATATGCTTATTTAAGCATTATTGTACTGGTAAACAGATATTTTCAGGTGCGTGGTGTGCATTGTAAAAAACATATTATATTGCATATTTAACTGTAGGGTTACAATTACTATGTTAAACAAATGGTCGACACACTAGGGCGGCGAGCCTGTTTTACTATTCGAAACTGTTAACGCAAGTAAACAACACTCTTCAACCGTAAGCGAGATATGACACTCTACTAGCAAGCCAGACACACATAGATGTAACCTGCATTGTAAGCATTCGAAAGAAAAATTGAATGTAGGCGCATGAGAGAAATGGTTTAGCTCTTGATATTTTATTGCTATGTTGAATCTTTCCATGATAGCTTCAAATTCGGGAACGTCATCATCAAATACTGTTTATTGCAATTGTTTGATTGATTATTTACTGATGATACACACGTTCAGTACTGAAAATTACACAGATAAATGTAATCTTATTTCATATGGACGACCAACTCCGTTAATCTCCACTCATAATATAATGACTAGGCAGATAGACATATGCAGAAACTGAAACCAAATGAAAGCGGAGAAAAAGGTGAATATTAAAATGAAAAACTGTGCATATTGTGTGGTGCTTAACCGTCTCCTTGCGTCACCCGGAACCAGTGATTGTGAAAAATTGCAGCTTACTTTGCAGCCTGCTTTCAGGAAAAGTATCACAATTGGTTAATTCCACTTCAAATGCATTGTTTCTACATTGGTTCGCCAATAATGTTGGCATGTGGTTAGCATTATTGTTCAGATTGCTTAAATCCTCAGAAATGTCACGCCACACGACTGGTGTATGCTTTGCAGGAGTTTAAACTAATGACATTAGAAAATCATAATGTAGATACACTACAGTTTGCCATTGCTCACTCGTTTTTTTAGCAAATTCTGGATTACATATATACATATAAAATTTTTACTAATGTAAAACTTATTCTTTTGCTATAAAGAAATTAATTCTTGTGCCAGGACTAACGCTTTTAATTAATAACTAAAATTATAAAATTAAATGACAAACACTTTGATGAAGTAAGATGACACTATGAGTGAGTATTTTGAGAAATTCCACATTTAGTTTCCGTTTAATCTTGATAAGTTAAGTGCCAATTCATAATATAGTAAGTTTTTATTAATACTATTTATACCATGAAATGAAATTTGTTTAGTTACTAAAAATCCGCCAATTTTTCAAAAGTTTTATTAGCTCGCTTTCTTGTCTGTTTGGGTGGAGTGCTGTAATTAATTTTTCATGCACTTCTGAATGGGATAGAGACTTGAAAACTTGCACATAGGTCAGAAATAGATGACAATACAATATAATATGGTAATTATCATGGTTCAATGTTTCCACGGTTCAAAAATATTGCTCCGCAGTTTTGAAAGTAAAGCAGTGCAATGTCAAACATGGAGGTTTTAAAAAATGTAAGATTGAATAATAAGAACATATTTCTGTAGGTTCGTTAATAACGTTAAAAAATATAAAATTTATAATAATATTTATTTAAAAAAGAACAGTTGCTATGATGACTGTATTATTTTTATCAATACAATAAGTAAATAACAGTGTAACTTGATTTATATTTAATTTCAAAGTTTTATTTGAATCTAAAATGATTGGAATTCTTTTTGTTATATTTTGATAACAATACAATAGCCATGGCAACTATTCATGGCAACAGCGCGATGTCGAACGCGCAAATTCCAAGAAACGTATGACTCAAGCACGATTAACTGAGACGATGGAAAAACGTTCTTCTCGACTCGCTAATGATATGCAACGACAAGCTAAATATTTTGATAACAATACGGTCGCCATGGCAACTTTTCGAATAAAAACATCAAATTTAAATCCTCTCAATTAAATAACATTTAATAATCCTAATTTCTATTATATAATTCAATAACTCAAGTGTTAATGTGTAACATATGTAGTGATAAGCAGTGAATGAGTATTATATTTAATATAATATAATGAGTTACATATATAATGAAAGATTTCAACTTCTATATTGAGGATCTGATACAAATGTATTTAATACTACAATAAACATTTTCAAAATTGACTTTTGTTCCTGTACTTGTTTTAATTAAAAATCAATAATTAATCAACTGTATCGATATATAAATGGAATAGATAAAACAAATTTATATTTTAGATGTGATCAAGAGAAAACAAAATGAACTAAATCTAAAATTTGTCATTATTTAATGGAGATGTCTAATACTGATTGCAAAATTACGTGCACACAAGACTAAAAAGTAGAAAATAATTTAAATATTTTTTTTAAAAAACCAAGTTTTCATTTTCTTAATTATAAATGAGCTAAAAAGTATAAAATAATTCAAGCTAGCCAAATACAGATTTATAACCCCTTGCAAATTCATAATCTCATAAACTTTTTTAGAAAAATTCTTCCAAACGAAAAACATGGGGCGCATGCGATAGTTTGTCTGAACCTTTTGTGTGATTAATTTAAACTATAAATACCCTTAACAGTTATTAATTTTATCTATTGCATGCGCCCCATGTTTTGCGTTGGAAGAATTTTTCTAAAAAAGTTTATGAGATTATGAATTTCATGGGGTTTTAAATCTGCATTTTGCTAGAATGAATTATTTTATATTTTTTAGTTAATTTATAATTAAGGAAATGAAAACTTGGTATTTAAAAATTATTTGAGTTATTATATATCACTAATGAATATATAACACTTTACTATGAATGAGTTTTAGACTCAGAACAAGAAAGAATGTTTCAGTATACTTCTTTTCTACTGAAGTTTATCATTAGCTAGCTCAAAGAGCAAAAGCTTTCAACATTCGTTTGTGCTCTTACAGAAGAAGAGTGCGGTCTTTCGGAAAGTATATTTTTTCCAAAGTAGAGTCTTATTATATTAAAAATTTTTGCGCTCATGCATACAATATTTAGGCTTGCTATCTATTTATGCATCGCCAACAAGAAAATATTTAAGGCTATCCTTTCTACCTTCGCTGTTGATGAACTATGAAGGCGTATGGATAAAATAGTTCAAAAGCTTATTCCCAATGATAATATGTAGAAGTCTATTAGCCTATAAAACCACTGTTACTCTTTATTTATTTTTAATGATGTACACGATTTAATTAAACAAATTGGATCACTTTTTTTTAAAATTTTGTATTGAATATCACTTGAAGCAGGACTGTTAAAATATTCACCAGAAATGAATGTATCAATTGGGCTCTTGAAGAAAATTTTGCTCTCAGTTAGTGGTTCAACTCTTGTTAGAACAAGATGTTTCTTTGTTGTTTTCCTCATAGTTACATCTTAAACAAAATGTCGAATTTTAGATCTGTTTTACAGTCGAAGTGGTTGGAACATGCCTTAGCTTCCATAAATTAATCTTAGTGGTTGTTTAAAATAATTATGGTCACCATGGGAAGAAAATGAACTAAAGCTGTACATTAGGTTCGCAGTGTTAATTTATATATACAGTGCGAGTCCATTAAGAACTGTATAGACTCCAAACAGGTATATAGGGACAAGAAAAATTAGGCTGTTTGTAAAAGTAGTCAATAAAGGTTGAAGATAAATAAGCATAGGATACAGACAAATATTAAAAAGTATAATATGTTCAGAATTGAATAAGAGATCATATCATAAATAGCCACACATTACAAATTAATTGTCACTTAGAAGAACACAGTTTATCAATATGCCCAGGAATGTATTCGGCACGTCCAAGTTACTTATATGAGCGCCACGAGTGGCCCAGGTCCTTATGGCACGGACTCGTGAGCGGGAGATCTGGGGTTCGAATCCCTCCAGGACCGTCCTCCCTGACTGAGGTTTTTTCCAGGTTTTCCTCAGTCCTCATAAATGGCAAATGCCGTGGAGGTACCCTAAACTTAGGCCTAAAACGCTTCCTTCCTTAAAAAGAATCCTTTCCTAATATATCATTTCATCTCATGTATCACCAGTGTTCACCGGCTGTGGTGCCTCAGTAATAAAAACGGGCGTTAAAAACCTTTAAAAAGTTACTTATATGTGTTTGTAATCAGGTACAACGACCTACATTCAGAGAAAATACTTGAAAAATGCAAAATAAAAATTAATTGGAAAATGAAGCTCAAACCGTTGTTTAAAAGATACGTTAAGAGGCAGAACTAGATAATGAAATAAGAATTAATGAAAAATACCAATTGTTACCATAGATACAAAACTATTTTCACTTAAATGGGTTACCAATTTTGGACATAGGTTGCAATTTGTGCTTTAAAATTATAAAAATGACAAATCAAAGATAAAACCTTTTGGTGAAGCGTTAGATATCGCATAAGTTAGCATTCAAATATACAGAATGATTAGACTGCTATTATTAGTTGTAGCGTGCATGAAGCAAAGAAGAGTACAAGAAAGCTCTGTAATATAATTATGAAAATTTACAAACCCAAAAGAGCAACATTGCAGAATTGTAATTTTACAGTCTACATAGGTACTAAATAATTAAATACTGCTGAAATAGCCATAATAGTCTGGCATCAAGATATGAACTGTTCAATAACGGCCTGATAAAGCCAATAATAAAGGCACTTAGAAAAAATTGAAATAAAATATTTACAGGAATGGCTTAAGATAAGGCAAATAGAGATATGAATATGGGTGAGATTAATTTTTAAATAATGAGGAAATATTTGCTAAGAATATACTGTAACAAGACATGCAGGAACAGAGGTTATAGTAATGTGTAAAAATTTTAGCAACTCTTCTTCTCAGGAAGCAAATATGGAATGTAAGCAAAGGTAAGTTTAGCCCTACAATAAGAACTTAGAAGCTTGCAAAATAGTGTGATTGGTGAAAATAACCAAGACGGACGTATAAGTAGCCTATGTGTATTTTTGTAGACATTAGCAATGGCATTCAAATCTCTTCTGGAAAAATTCGCTTAAAAAGGATAGTAAAACTGCTACTTTGTATATACACTTTCTATAGTATCTACTTATGGAATAATATATTACAATGCTTGTGGTGTAAAAGCAAGCGAGACATGTTTATTGAAAATATCACTTAATTACGATTTGTATTAATAGAAGGCGTTCTAAATGATATTTAAAACAAAGATTGGGGGAGTTCTAATGCTGATTCACTTGCTGATCTGGCATTGAAGTTCCATACAAGTAGCCCATATGAACATGCGAGCACCGAGAATCGACAGACTACGTCAAATTGAAGGATGAAGTTGAAGATGGGATGAGATGATGATGATGATGATGATGATGATGACGACGATGAAGCTACGGTGGAATGGGTGGTAGGGGAAACCGGAGTATCCGGAGAAAAACTGCGCAAACTCCGCTTTGTCGGCAATAATCTCACTTATGGACCCTAGTATCGAACCTCTACAGAAGTGTTAAGCACTCGGCCACTGCGCCGCAACTTAAAGACAACCTAAAGACAACCTTATTAACTCTTTGTAGTAGTGCAAAATAGTAGTAAATGTATTAAATGAGATAAAACCTTATGTTTGCTGTTTTCTTTTTCCTTTAATTTCTACTTTTATTTACCTCTCTCGTTAATTACTGCCTTTTCTGTACTCAAAGAAACTCTAGCAAGAAATATCGTTGCATAACAGAGTCTTTCAATTGAATGTATTTCAATCTCTTGTAAGCTTAAAGCAAACCTTACTTTGGTCTGTAAAGTAGCAGCTTTGCTCAAAATACATCACCCAACATCCTTTAACTTAAAATCTGAGAGAAAATACCTGTCCCTAATCGTTGTTGATATTCACGAAAAGATCCAGAGCGGTGGCAACAGGTTGAGGCTTACGTAAGATGCCAGTCACCATCGTTGCATGTTGCGTTAGGGCATGGGCTTGTGAAGAAAGCGGACTTGAATCTCTGTGGATTTATTGGTTGCATTTTTATACCATGTTACATAGCAATAGAGTTTCATATAGTTCTCTGCTGTTCCGTTCTACAGGCATGCACAAGGAAACATTTTCGGTTGAACCATAGCAATTTCAGTGGAAATTTGTAGTATAATTAAGATATACGTATTTGATGATAACACTATTTTTAAGTAAAATCAATGGTAAATAGGTAGAGGCTTTATTATGATGATTATTATTGCTTAAGGGCGCAAGACTGCTGTGGTGATTAGCGCCCAAACACATCAAGTACTGTGTCAGAAATAAAAAATAAATAAACAGAAAACGCAAATCCTGCGCATAATGAACGGACAGTAGTACTTGTGCAATAAAATGTATACCCCAAAACAAATAACAAGGGTATAAGGCGCCACAAATATAACGGTGTTAGTAAAACGCAGTCGCAAGAGCGAAAAAACGTAACAGTCCTGTAATGGACTAAAATCATAGCAATAAAACCCCAAAGCTAACACAGGGCAATATGTTCAACAGACAAAGACAGGTAGGAAAACAAATCAGCAAGAGCTGAAAACAAACCAGTCTTATAAAAGATTAAAATGGTAAAAACAAAACCCCAAAACAAGTAACAAGGGTAATGTGCAAAACAACAATGGAAGACTAGTTAACACGAATCAGCAAAAGCTGAAAAAACAACAGTCTTAAAAGAGTCTAAAAATGCCGTCAATGGTAAAAAGATAAAAACTCACACCTTGCTCCAAAAACCACAAAAACTGATAAAACGGAGCACTCGCTCAACAGCAACCACTTCATCTGCAAGTAAGTCCTCAATAGAGGAGGGTAAACGTAGGCTATTCCTAAAGCTGTCAGATGATGGCAATCAATTAAAATGTGACGCACTGTATAGGGGTGGTCACAGTGAGGGCAAGCTGGAGCGGGTTGACCATTAAAAAGGTGAGAGTGACTAAACCGGCAATGTCCAATTCTGAGACGAGCTAAAATTACTTCTTCGCGACTAACAGCGCGAGAAGAAGTCGACCAGTTAAAAGGGGCTGATTTACACTCCCGAAGCTTATTGGTGGTTAGTAAATTCCACTCATCGCGCCAGCGCGAGAGAACGCCTCATCGTAAGGAATGTATAAAATCCCCGAAGTAAAACGGTGCTCGTACTCAGCAGGGTCTAAAAGAGCGGATTTTGCTGCAACATCTGCGGCCTCATTACCTGGGAGTCCGACGTGCCCAGGCACCCATAGCAGAGTTACCCTGACGCCAGCGTCGTAAAGGGTTAAAACTACATTCTGGACCATCTGTACAAGAGGGTGGAGGTTGTACAGATTTCTAAAACTTAAAATTGCACTCAAATAGTCGGAACATATAACAGTGTTCCCAAGCCCCTGATTATAAATAAATAAAACCGCCCGAAAGATAGCATAAAGCTCCGCCATAAAAATAGATGTTGTAACGTTAAGACCATACGTAAAACTAGCCCCATTAAAACAAAAGCACATCCTACACCTGTGTCACATTTAGAGCCGTCGGTATAGATAAAATTCCAGCCATTAAAAGAGGATTTGATCTCGCTAAAAGAACAACGAATAATATGTGCTGCGGTCGAAGATTTCGGACAGGACGTAAGCCCGAGATGAACGGCGGCCTCTGCTAAAATCCAGGGGGGAGAAGAAGTTTCCCCGGCTAAGAAAAAAGCAGGTAACTCAATGTCCAACGTCCGTAAAATCTCCCGAAAACGAAAGCCAGCGGGCTTAGGAGTAAAAGACCGAGCAGCATAAAAACGATCAAAAGACACATTAAAAAACGGCCCATTCGTGGGATGACGAGGTTGCGCAGCTAAGCGACAACCGTACGCGGCCAGTAAAACATCCCTACGATAAAACAACGGAGGTTCTCCAGACTCCGCACATAAACTCAGCACAGGACTGGTGGGGAATGCCCCAATGGCGACACGGATACCCCGGTGATGAATCGGGTTCAGGCGGCGCAGAACAGAAGGCCGCGCAGAGCCATAAACAACACTGCCATAATCCAATTTGGACCGGATAAGAGAGCGGTAAAAACGTAAGAGTATAGTCCGGTCAGCTCCCCAAGATGTGCCACTTAAAACACGTAAAATGCAAAGAGAACGTTCACACTTGCCTCTGAGTTGCGCTATATGCGATGACCAGCATAATTTCCTATCGAACACCAAGCCAAGGAACCTAACTCCGTCTGCGAAAGAGAGTGCGTCTGGGCCAAGATGGAGCGAAGGTGGAGGATACTCCTTGTGGCGCCAGAAGTTCATGCAGAGGTCTTCTCTGGGGGGAAACGGAACCCGTGAGAGACAATCCAAGCGTGAAGGCGGTCGAGACAGCATTGGAGGCGGCGTTCCAAGAGACAGGTTCTCCGAGAGGAAAGATAGACGGAAAAATCGTCTACAAACAACGACGATTGTATTCCTGGCTGTAAACACTGGGTGATAGAGTTAATAGCAATGGCAAACAGTGTGCAGCTAAGTACCGAGCCCTGAGGTACACCGTTCTCTTGAATACAACTAGATGATAAAACTGATCCCACGCGAACATTAAAAACCCCGTCCTTCATAAATTCCTGAATAAAAACAGACATACGCCCACGTATGTACCAATCGTGAAGCGTTCGGAGGATACCGCCTCTCCAGCAGGTATCGAACGCTTTCTCTAAATCGAAAAACACAGCAACCGTTTGGCACTTGCGCACAAAACCGTCCATTACATGGGTAGTTAAAGACACAAGATGGTCGACTGATGAACGATGACGCCGGAAACTACACTGGGCGTTCGTTAATAATTGCCTCGACTCTAACCACCACATGAGCCGTCCGTTAATCATGCGTTCCATCACCTTGCAAACGCAGCTGGTGAAGGAAATCGGACGGTAACTGGAAGGAAGATGTGGGTCCTTTCCAGGCTTAGGTATAGGAATGACGGTGGCCAATCGCCAAGCGGTGGGAAATGTGCCGTGACACCAAATAGAATTAAAAGTTCGTAATAAAAAAGCTTTGCCTTCTGCTGATAAATGCTGCAAGATGGCAACATGAATGTCATCTGGCACCAGTGCGCAATGTCGAGAGGCAGAAAGGGCATATTCCAGTTCCCTGGCGGTAAAAGGAACGTTGTAGCTCTCCTGAAGGTCGGAGGCAAATGTGAAACCTTTCCTCTCAACCTGCTCCCTTACTGCGTGAAATGAAGTCGGGTAATTGGCGGAGCTCGAAACATCAGCGAAGGTGCGCCCTAAAACATTGGCGACGTCAGTCGGAGTAGTGAGCACTCGATTTAAAATCCTAAGACCGGGTATAGGTGTAAACCTTGGTTTGCCAGTAACGCAGCTTAGCCCTTCCCAAACTACGGATGAAGGCGTTGTGCGGTTGAAAGAAGAGATAAAAGAAATCCAAGAAGCCTTTTTGCTATCCTTAATGACTCGGCGGCATTTGGCGCGAAGTTGTTTGTAGCAAATCATATTTGCTGAAGTAGGGTGGCGACGAAAAACTCGGAGAGCACCTCGGCGTGCACGCAATGCATCCCGGCATTCATCGTTCTACCAAGGAACCGGTAAGCGTCTGGGGTGACAAGACGACCGGGGAATAGCCTTATCTGCGGCTGTTATGATGACCGTACGGAGGTGCTCGATCGCGATGTCGATAGATGGAAATTCACACCCTGAAAATTCGGCCAAAGAGCGATAGAGAGGCCAATTCGCCTTTTCAATGAGCCATTTTGGCGTGCGCTGTGAATGTGCGTTCGAAGAGAGTACACGGATCTGACACGGAAAGTGGTCCCTGGAATATAAGTCAGAGATGACGTTCCAGGTGAAATGTACAGCAAGCGAGGCAGAACACATGGATAAGTCCAAGTGTGAAAAACTGTGAGTGCTGTCAGAGAGAAAAGTAAGTTGACCAGTATTGAGAAGTATAAGATTGTGACTTAGCAAAAAGTCAGCTAAGAAGTTACCCCTTGCACACTCCGTGGTGGAACCCCATAGGGGATGGTGTGCATTGAAATCCCCCAGAAGGAGAACAGGGGGTGATAGCTGAGACAAAAGATCGTCCAGGTCAACTGTGGTGATGGTGCCGGACGGAGGTAAATAAACAGTGCAGACAGAAAAACTAAGGCCAGAAAAGTGAACTGTAGCTGCAGCAGCTTGTAAAGGAGTCTGGAGCTGTAATGAGGTGCTGTACACGTTATTGCGAATTAAAAGTAAAACTCCGCCGTGAGCGGGAGTGCCATCTTCGGGAGGGAGATCAAATCTCACCGAAGAGTAACCGCGTAAATTAAAAGAATCACTTGGGCGAAGCTTAGTCTCTTGGAGACACACAAGCAAAGGGGCAGTAGAACGTAAAATTAACTCGGGGTCAGGTCTTCGACTACGGAGACCACGCACATTCCACGAAAGGATAGCCATTGTTAAAATTTGATAAAAGAAGCTAAAAATTTACCACCTTACTTTTTGGACGGTTCAGGGCGAAACAAACGTCCTTTTTTCAATTGCGTGGGGCTCGGTGGTTTTCCTGGAGCAGGTACATCCTGCTCCATGACCTCCTCAGAGGGAGGGCTCTCCCGCTGAGAAGCATCCGCCGATTCCAACGCCTGGAATAGGTTAGATGTGGGTATAGGCGGCGACGGCGACCGCCTAGCGGGTTTGCTCCCATCATGGGAGCGTGACCTCCGAGGAGGAGAAGGGCTCTTTTTCTTCTCTACCTGAGTTGACGACTTTAAAAAATCCGTTCGCGTAAAACTCGTCCTGAACTTAATATCAGGGGCATTAAAAACAACCGCTTTGGGCTTCACGGTAGAGCGCTTTGGAGAACTAGGAGTAGTTTGGACCCGTGTAAAAACAAGGTCGCAGGTCTGCGTACTGGTATCGCACTTCTTGGACGCAAAAGAAGCTGCTGCGCTGTAGGTGCCGGTCTTAGGCACGACAAGTTGGCGAGACTGGAATCGCTTCCAGGCTTCAGTAGAGGAGAGTTTTTCCTTCACCCGGATCTCCTGGATACAGCGCTCCTCTCGAAAACGAGGTCAATCGCGGGACGAGGCTGGATGTTCACAGCGGCAGTTGACGCAGACAGGAGCAGATGGGCATGCTCCCTCGTGATTTGCTTCACCGCAGGTTGCACAGATGGAAACGGCACTTTTACAGGATATGCGAGTGTGTCCAAAACGCTGACACTGAAAACATCGCAACGGGCTCGGTATATATAGGCGCACTTCTATGACCTCGTAGCCCGCCTTTATCCTCTGCGGCAATTCGACCCTATCGAATGTGAGGAAAAGAGTCCGGGTCGGCTGTAATTCCCCCTCTTTCCTTGCCTGTACACGATAAGCAGAGGTGACCCCTTGGTCTTCCAGACAGCTCTGGATTTCCGGGTCGGACATTCCGTCTAGAACATTTGTGGTAACAACTCCTCGCGACGAATTCATGGTCTTATGTTTCTCGACACGGACGGGATAACCGTGGAGTAGCGTCGCCTTGAGCAACGAGTTGCTTTGAGACAGGCCAAGTGTCTCCACCAAAAGTGATCCGTTGCGTAGACGGGTACAGGACTTAACGGGTCCAGCTATGGCATCAATGCCCTTCTGAATTTTAAATGGATTTACGGTCGTAAACGACTGACTCTCTTCAGTACGACTAATGACCAAGTATCGAGGGAAAGACTTCTCGCATACTTCTTTTACGTCAACTCTTTTACGTTTAAAATGTAAAGGATTATTTTCCAGCACCATAGCGATTTATTCCTCCACCATTGCAACCGTCTCCGATGGCAGGCTGCTTCCTGGGCGCCACCCCGGCTTAGGTTACTGGCTCTGGCCTGAACAAAGTAACCTCAGGGTCACACCTTCCTGTGGGCTGACGAAGGGACCCAATCGCCTGCAGGAAGTCCACAGCTCATGCAATGGCCCTTCCCTGGGCCTGGCCTTTACCAGGGGATACGCTCCTGTCCTACATGATAACCCTGTATTGGGAGTTACGCCGTTACCCAGTCACATTTTACCGCGTCAAACACGGGGGCACCCATCAGACACAGAACAGGGAAGTAGAACTAATAAAACAATAAAAGGGGCGAAATAAAAACGAGTCAAACGCGCTGAGCGCGGACCTGAGGGAGCAGCTCGGGTGCCTCGGGGTCGCTACGCCCCGTACCCAAAAAATTGGGCCCCTGAGGGGAGGTAGAGGCTTAAAAGGGTACAATACAATCAGATAGTGTTGATGTATTTTGGTCTCACTTGTGCTGGTACTAGGCAGTCGTACGAAAAGGTAGCGTACGGTGCTAAAACTAATATAGTATTCATTTAAGAATGTGATAAAATATTAAACTAATGAATATTTATTACATTTATATTTTCAAACAACAGCAACAGGTGCTACGAGGGCTGTTCAATAATAAATGATGTTATTTTTTGACAATATACCTTTACTTTTTGTCAGACATTTCCCAAAGTAGTCCTCGATGGATACAATACACCTGTCCCGGTATTTCAGCCAATCTTTAAAGACATGCTGGATACTAGTTTTGGGCATGTTCTTTAGAATCACCTCCTCAGGCTTCACTACTGTTTCTGATAATGAAAAATTCCTTCCACGAAGGTGTTTATTCAAAATATGGAAAAAGAAGAAATTACAGGGAGCTAAATATGCACTATAGGGAAGACGAGGGACTCACTTCAAACTGCTTTTTGTAAGATATTAACAACGACATCTTGATATAACTTTTGATTTTAAATATCTGTTAGATACTAAAACCACTTCTCTGTTGTGTTCATTTTGTAGGCTCTTCATTGACTCAAACTCTTCTAAGGAGTAAAATTGGGCGGTACTAAATTTCTCAACACTTGCTTTCTTATAACTCTACTTCAGCTCCCATTGACCTCATATGGTGCATCAGTTCTGAGTTCACCAGCGTTAAAAGGAATATGAATAAAACTGTACTTGTTTATTTTATTTTTCCTTTTCGTTTTACATCTCTCCATATTGGTTTTTTATATATGCGTTCATTTTTCGTAAGGATGTAGATCTGCGTCACTCTGTACATTACCATTTCCCCACGTTGCAGTTTCGCAGTCCTCGCAGATCTCATGCCTGACCTTGGTACATGGCATCGTGCTTCACTGCACGGAATATCTATTTGCCCGGAGCATTGTGACCTCTGTAATTTCCTCAAGGCCTTTGATTCCCATATAATTGTTTTATGGTGACACTGCTTGTGCTCCTTATTGTCATAGCTCATAGGTCACCAAAGTTAAAGATATGCCGCTTGATCCATGCAAATACACACAAATCAGATGAGTTTAATCTCCTACAACACAGTAATTGGCATCTGTGACAGTGTAGTAATAGTATTAAAAATAATTTGTAAAAAAATGTGTAAACGAACCATGAATCAAAATAAATATTAATGAATTAGGAACTAGCATTAAATGAATAGTATTGAATATGAGATATTTATTGACTTTCAGGAAAAAATGCTACAATATCCTTGGTGATTTTTAACTGTACAATATATAATGCTGCTTTGAAATTATTTTACTCCATTTCTACCGTACGTTTCTACATTGGCACATATCCAATATGCAGTTTTCTTCGTCTTTTCTGACTTCAAGATTTAGGATTTTGTCTTTTAACGTATTTGTATGAGTAAATAATTCATATCAAAATAATAATTAAAAGAATACCTTAAGCATTACAAAAAATGTCGTCATATTACGCACTATATTAAAACTTGTATATGTTTTTGCAAGTGTAATTAATGTTTACATTGTACTCGGAGTTTAATAGAATGTGAGTAATATGCCCAAACAGCACAAATATTCAATATTTATTACACAAATAATATATTATTATTATTATTATTATTATTATTATTATTATAGTTAGTCATTTTATTCCATATATTAAGTGCAAATTGATTTTAATTACTTACACATACAAAATAATATTGTACATGAAGTAAAATATTTGCAACAAGGCTTATTATGTAGTTTAAATTATAGATAGCAACATTTTTACTGTGTGTATGCTTTTTCCTGCAGCAACAATAACCCGTATGCATTCAAGGCAAAGAATAGAAACTCGTAATTTGTTTATTAAATATTATTTTATTGCTTTTATTTTCAGTTGTCTTCTGTCTCACTTTAAAGATAGAATGGTCATTATGTTAGGTGTACAGATATAATCATTAACTAACATAATGGTCATTATGTCAGTTAATGATACTGAATTTTGGTTATATATTCGTGACATAAAATATGGAAATTAATAACATCTACGTAATTGTATTTCTTTTCATTTAAGATCAGAAGCTAATTTCACTTAATATTACCAATTCTTTAATTAGTCATTACACAAAGAATCGTGTTTAGAATATAATAGTGATAAAACATTAAAACATAATGTAAGTTTTCTGATAAATTGAATTCTCGTTTAAGTATCTATATTTATCAAAATATATGACAGCATTTCTGCAGTAAACGCATGGGAAATGTAGAAAATATCCGTTTCAAACAGCTGATATGTAGCATATAGAAATGAGAGTTATTCCATGAATAATTGTCTGAATACAAATATATTAGTTGAAAAAAAGCCTAGAGCATAGTAATGTAAAGCCTCGTTAGAGGATTTTTTTTAACTAAAGGATGTAGGTGTGGTGTAAGCAGAAGGTAGAAAGAGTAAGTGGAAAGGGTAGAAGAAAAGATGCTTGGAATCCCGCTTGTGCACTCCCGTAAGTAGCAGTTAGTTGCAAAAGCTATCAGGCAATGACTGAGAGAGGCTAGACTTTAAGTGTCAGGTGAATTGCCATGGTAAGGCCCTAGCAACTACACATGTGGGTATTTGGAGAGTTTGGGAAATTTAAACATCAAATTAAAATACTAAGACTTTCTTATCGCTGGCTTGGCGGTTTTGTGACTTTTGGTGTGGCTCGTAGTGAAGTTCAAGATTGGGAAGGCCTTAAAAGGCCTGTGGCTCGTGTGATCTCTAGCAAATATCCATTCTTCCATATTGGTGCTGCCTGTTGAAGTGTGTTAAATTTCTCGTGGATACTTATGATTTCTGGATAGTGGGTGGAGCAGGTGGTGCAAAGGATGTTGGTGATGTCTTTCTCTGTGGGTCTTGATGTCCTGGGTGTGAGATTTAATCCTATCACCTGAGTTGCGTGCTAATGTGTGGAGTTCTGTGAAAGCTGTTGCCAATTGGTGAAGGCGTTTGGTTGTCAGTTGGATGGCGGAGGCTAGATGGTTTGTAGACGCGGTGATAATGTCCTTGATTTTCTGCAAGGTTTCTGAAAGCTGGTTCTTAACGGTGACTTCTATGTCTCGTATCTGTGTGGCTAAAGTGTTGATTGGTTCCGTGATGTGAGGTTGTTTTCCAGGGCGGAGACCCGGGAAGCAAGATCGGAGATTGCGGTGTTTGTGTGATCCAGGTGATGTAAGATGGTAGCTGAGGCCATTAAAGGCGTGGTGGCTGACCTGGCTGCAGCAGTGTGGGCAGTGCTGAGGTGTTCTGGTGTAGGGTGAGCAGAGGACCGGGTTGGCCCTCGTCCGTTAGATGGGTCGGCGGTGTTGTTCTGGTTGGGCCGGGGTCTGTGCGGGCAGGAGGCTTGGCCCATTTAGTGACTGTGACTACCGCAGGTGGGATGTACTTGTGGCGGCGGGCCAGATCGTGCAGGGAGCAAGCGGAGATGAGGTTCGGAGCTCCACAGTATGGCATTTCGGTGCCCTGGTGTATTCGAGTCTGTGTGGCCGTAGACACAGCATTGCGCGGTGTGGTTGTGCAGGCTGTGTTCAATGCTGAACCAGCATCCCACTATCTGGTGTCCGGTGGTGCAGGCGCGGCCGCGTTCCTGGGGATCCAAGAACGAGAGTTGCATCAGGGATGTCGGTCCTCGATGCGAGTATATTCTGGATGCTCGGTGAACCGTCGTTATAGGAAAAAGTATACGGTGCATGTTAAATAACAGAAAAACAATATAAGAAAATTATTGTTAAGTAAGTGCATTTTAATTTTCTATTACAAAAATAATGTTATATTTTAGAAACATATATTAAAAACGTTAGGATAGGATAACAATGTAACGTGCAGTAGGTATAATCCAAAGATAATACACCATATCCAAAGTTCATTTTTCCAGTTCATTAATTGGTTTAAGTATTTATGCTATTGTGAAAAACACGTGCCTGGACGTAATTATTCTGGTATGATGTATAGTTTGAAATTTTCCTGCAGTAATAATAGGCACTTTGTGTTGATGAGTGCAATAGGTGTGTTAGCTTTGAAATCTGAATTCTTGAAATGATTTTAGTGTAGAGATTGCATCTACTTCCAGTACATTAGTAAATAAATCCTCCGTCACGGTATTGTATACTGAACGTGATTTCACAAGAAAATTACTGTTGTTTTGCAGTTATACCTCTTTAGATTTCATTTTAATTACAGATACTATTGTGATCTGCGCATATGGCAACGAATATCTTAGTTTACATTTTCATTAGCGGAACTCTCATCGTCAAAACTGATGTGAAAGCTTTTCCATATCTGTTGTAAAACTGCAAACACTGACCGTAATAAACGATGAAAATATTCATATTGGCGGTAGAAAGGATAGAGGTAGCATCCAGAATTTCGATTGCATTAAACATTGCGGATGGCTTCATTATTATGAAATAAATTATGAGCCTATGATGACTGGCGGTTTTGTTGATTCTAAACATGCGCAGAAATCAGTCAATCAATAATCCGATAATAACTAACCGGCTATAAACATTGCAGGTTATTCCAATGTGGTTTGAAATTAGGTGCGGCGTTTTTAACAGTTTTTATCTTATTTCTCTTTAATTTTGCAATAAACACCGAGAGCCATAAACCGGATGGAAGGGATATAGATCTCATCAGCTAAGGTATGCAGACAAATGAAACATGTGAAGATACGTTTTAGATCTTGAATGCTGTTTCAAAATAAATAAATAAAAGAGGTTCAGCATTGTCCATGGGCTTATAATTCAAATTTGGAATGATTAGGACTATTGAGTTGTGATAGTTTTCGACAGTGCGGGTTAGGGGGAGTTGGAAGACACGTTCTTCCTGACCTAGTACACACTCCAAACCGATTAACATAAGGCGGTGCGCGCTCTGTAGAAACTGAGTCTTTGCGCGTTTTATATTGATTTTGACACACAGTGTTGATCGTTCAGTTACAACTTGAAAGTTTGCACATATATTCGCAATCTTGGCAACAATCATCAAATGTTTAAATAGTGTTTCTCTAAAGTATTACATGAAAGTATTTTGATATTACTTCGTTTTATTAAATTGTTTCAAAACATTAATATTTAATTCTCTTTCATTGACAATTCAACTAAAAGTATTGTACCTATTTGGAGTCTAATTTAAGTACTTGTAATTAATTTTTTAAGTTTGAAACAATTATTTAGTTTCATTCTTTCAATTAAGTTAAACATAAATGTGTGTTTTGTTTTTAGGTACTTTCATTAAACGTTTGGATTATTGCTGCAAATACACGAAAGTATTGTACCTATTTGGAGTCTAATTTAAGTACTTGTAATTAATATTTTAAGTTTGAAACAATTATTTAGTTTCATTCTTTCAATTAAGTTAAACATAAATGTGTGTTTTGTTTTTAGGTACTTTCATTAAACGTTTGGATTATTGCTGCAAATACACGAAAGAACTGTCTTAGGTAGTAAATAGCTGCACAAACATTAATACAATTTCCGTAATGCATTTGGTGCAACTTAATCGCGGCCGCTTTGCTAAATTCATTGCTCAACAAAATGGTACTGTGGGGCAGCAGTCACATTACCCCTCCACTTCCTATTCTTAACACTCCATTGTGTAGTAGCGTCATTCAGTAACTCCAAAAGAAAGGCGCGGTTGCTAAATGTCTCTTTTTTTCTAAAAGGCTTTTATAAAAGTCTATCGAAGGAAGGTGTACGTAATCTTTTGCATGGTCCTTATTGGAATCCCTTTCTGGTTCAAAGGGCGAAGTCTATGTCCCTTTCACCCAGTATATTTCAATTGGCAAAGCTTTTGAAGTGTCAAACCAAAGTTGAGGCATGTATCTATTTTGTGTTGGATAAACAAGGGAATGACATCAATCTCGCCATCTAGGTATCCTGTTTGGGGAATGCATAAGTGCTTGAATCACAAGTGTTGGCTTGTCAGTGACACACAGTTCTTGTTTACATCGGATGATGTTAAGTATAGATTGTTTGAGAGGTGAACTTATTGCCTGGTATTCATTCCTGTTCCTATTTTGGCTCATTGTATCCTGTCTCGTCAAACATAGTAAATGAATACTTTACTGTTTTTATTTTGGGACATATATCGACCATGATAATGCCACTAATGAAGCAGGGATGTGTATAGTGGAGTTCTTTGTGCCAAAACAAATAATGCTAAATAGCTATGATAACCTTTTAAGTGATAAAAGATAATTAGAAAGTAGAAAAGACGATTATACACATGCTTCTTTTGTTGATGGCACAGATTGTGAAAGACAATGACTTTTATGCTTGTTGATCGCCTGCCTTTTACATGTATATACACACGTACGAAATCTCAGATGCATTACACACATACAGACTCAAAGCGCCCCTAATTCCACGCACTTTGCATTGAAAAGAACCAAACTTTGGCCAGTTGTCTTTCTGTGCAAACAGATCTCAACATGCTAACCTGTACCTATCCGACTTAGAAACTTAGCTCTCAGCCCATCAGCTTCCACTGTTCCGTATCTGGGCAATCTATTTGAATGTACTGCCAATTTTCTAAAAGACGCATACTCTGTGCCAAGCCTCAGTGTTATTTCAGTCTCGCTTTCCATGCCGCAAACCTAATCCCATTAATTATAAACAGCAATAAACTTACTGGCAGTAAAAACCAATACCATACCTATGGAACACGGGTGCTAGACCCGATCTCTTTTGTTATATACATGAGTTTGAGTTCGTTGCCTGAGCTAATTGATATTTTATATCTGCGTTCTGCTTCCATATGCTGTTGGTTAATTTCCCTAAACATTTTTTGTAGTTTTTTCCAAACATGATTCCTTGCGCTCTTCGCTCACATTCATCCCATTCCAATAATCTTTAACCTTCCTTTAATTTTCGCTGCCCAGTATCTTTGATCCCAATTTTAATGTGATGTTGGTAGCATAAAGCCCTTAAAGTTGTGCGAACCCCTTTTATTACGCGTAGCCAGTATTTAATTATTCAAATTTTACAACGAATAGTGTCTATATTGTCCAAATTCCCGTAAAACTTCACAGTTGAATGTATTCCTCCCTACTCCTAAAATTCGCTCTAGAAACTCCTTCTGTACTTTGTTCAGTCGGCACACCTTCCCCTATCTCCATACCTCAGAGTCATAGAAAATGACAGAACTTACCATGGCGCTATACATATTCTCCCTGATAGTTACAAATATATCAGGCGCCATTGAAAATGTACGCTAAACCTCTGCCATTTGCTCCCGAGTTTTGCTGTGCAACCTCAACAGATAATGAGCAGATTAGTAAATCATCGGCATATAGAAGAACTGGAACCTTTGCGTGGTTTATTTCTGGAGCGTTCATCCCCTCCCAGAGCCATGTATGTTTTGTAGCGCGCTGTTTTGAAACTGGTTATTAATTTACGCATATGAACATTCTATCGAGTTGGGTCTCGCACTGAACATGAAACTGGAATGTGCCTCTCGGATGGAGTAGGATGGCTACCGTGTAGCCAGTTCTCAAGGCACATGTTCCATCCCACAATATACAGGATTGGTCGTAGCCATATCACATTATTTGTACATCCTGGATCTTTAATTTTATCATAATATACTTTTAATAATTATATTATAATGTTCTATGTATTGTGTTTAAATTTATATACCAGCAAAGTTTATTGCATTTTATAATACATAAACAAGGCGTTGCTGCTTAATTATAGGTCTGGAACGACATTTTTAAGATAGTACTTGCGGTTTGTTTTCTGTTTAAGGATACTGAGGATAATCCTCGGTATTTAACCCTCGGACGGGCGCAATATATCTGGGAAATACTTTTCCTGTTTTTTTTAATATACTGACGTAACTAATAATGCGAAATTGCTTCAACACACAGTACTTTTTTTAAAAACCATCGTAGCACTTCTTTGCTAATTATCTGTTTGTTATTTTTTGTTTCATTATCAAATGAAAGTAACTGAGAAATTCTTTGCACCCACTCAGGTACCTCATTGTTTTTATGTCTTTCGTTGCTGTCAGACATTTCGTGCACATAATGTAAAAGGATAGAGAAATATTTGATTTAAATCATCCCAACGGTTACAGAAAGACCTACAAACATGACATTATAATTAGCTGCATAGTTATTATAGTTAGCCTGTAATGGTTTAGTCCACAACACTGAAAAGATTCACTGCAGATTCTCGATACACTTCTTGAAAATCTGTTCTGTTAATCGAAACATTAGTAAACGTCATAGTTTTTGCACCTATATGATATTTCTTCTTATATTCCTTGAAACAGTTCTTACAAAAGGTGCTTTATTTTTTGTGGAAGAAGTAGGAGAAAACTCGCTGATTTCATGAAACGCTTAAAATACGTGATGATGTTTATTGTTTACCCATATATTGTGCAATATGAAGTCATTTTTCTTTCCCTTGTCATAGTATTATAATAATAAAACAATAATAATAATATCAATAATAATAATAATTTGATTTCTGTAATATAAATTTTAACTTCAGTGTACCTAGTATTTACGGAACTACATTTTTTAGAAATGTAATACATAATACTACAAAATAAACAGAACACTAAAATAATAATAAACATTACACGTAGAAGAATTTGCAGGAAGTATAAATCTCAGATATATTGCTCCTAATCGTGTAACAATAGGTATTGCGCTCTAAGGAAGGTTAAACTAGATTGTCTAGTTAAAAAGGTTCCTGATACATATTCTGCTAATTGTGCTAAACGGGGACTAAAACTAAGCAGAGAGGTTCGATGTCTTTTGAAATGTTGATGGTATAGAGACAACCAGTTAATCATTTTGAATATCCATTTTTGTATTATCAAAATAGCATAATCGAGGGAAAGATTGAAAATATCAAGCTCTAGTGTAGATTTAAAACCTAATTGTAATGCAGCTTAAATGATAATTCAGACTGAAGTAAAAGGCAGTTCATACATTTAAGGCTTTAACAGAGAAGAATGGACTTTCTTACACAAAAATAGAAGTACATTAGTATTCTGTATTCTGTTTGAACTGTTTGAAATAGACGATTCCCTCGCTACTGTTGTGATATTGGTTTTACAAAAGCTGCCTATGCGAGCAACAATGGACGTCATTCATATATGAGTAAAAGTTCATGATGAAGGCGGTACTACTAAATAATGGAAACGTAGAATCGCCTGCAGCCATTTATTTAATAATGTTTATCTCCCGTGATTACAGCTTAGACATCACAGGCGGTGGACAACGGTGATACATGAGATGATGTGATAAAATACGAAATCGTTTCCGGCCAAATTTTGCGTTCCTCCCCGGCATTTGCCATTGGTACTCCAGACCTTCTGCTCATCAGCCAGCGCATTAATAACTTTCCCCACCCATGTTGAAATTTGTACCCAATGATCATGCAGTACAAATAAAGAAAACTTATGACATTGTGACGCTATATTACAAAATGTGCCATATGATTCAGTGTAGATAGTCTGTAGATATTTTAAACTTATTGTATTACTAAGAGGGTATAAGAATAGTCCTTTAATTTGCAATAATGGTACAACAGTGTTAAGACCATAACACGGGGACAATAAAAAGTATCTACTTCGGATGAATATTATATCTTGGTGAAAAAATGTTACCTGTGAACTATATATAGATATATATTTACCGCTTCATATTATATAGGAATGATGAGAAACTTAACCAAAGGGAAGGAAAGGAATTTCGTTAGACCGCATACCAAAGAACTGGTGAAAGAACAGTGCAATAGTAAATGAAATAACGTGGAACTAGAGACACGTAATATAAAAACACAAAATTGTGAGCAACACATTAAGGAAATATTAGACGACTATAGAAATCTTGGTGGTACAGAGTGTCCGAAAAATCTTGCAGCATAAGCGCAAGCATATAACGTTGTCAGTAAGATCTTCTCCGGTTTCGAAGCAGAATTTGCGGTTATTTACAACGTGATGTAATATGTCACGGCACTTCCTAGATTAGTGTTCTTAATTTTTGCAGGTCAGAATTCTTCAAGTGGCGCCTATACATTTTCAATACGATAACGTCAGAAAGCAAAGTGAGTCAACTCTATGATCATGATATGGCCTATGACGCGAGTCTTGTCAGAACATGTCCCTCAAAATTCACTTCCTGCATTCTTGATGGAGCTTTTCTCTCTAAACCTTACACATATTATGAAGAACATTGAGAAAGTTTCTGAGATGGAGGACAGGTACTAATAAAAGTGGAAACCGAGTTTTCTCGCACTTTCCTGCTGAAACCCATGAGAAATTACAAAACGCAGCAAATGACATATATTTGACAAATGAAAGAATTTGTTATCTTATTCATGCAAAATTCGCTATTTTTCTGTGATGAATTTAATACCACAATGTTAGCTAACAGATGATTACATTATTTACATTAAGTTGAATAAAAATAAAAACATGAAGAAGAGCACTTAGACTAGAAATGTGTGCGTTTAATTGTGTAATTGAGTGGTAATTCTTGTTTTAAAAGTAGAACGCTGTAGTTCTTTCATATGTGTTGGCCTCTTGATCAGGCTGTGCTGTTTATATTTTAATTTCATATACTATTAAAGCAACTCTTATTCTTCATATTCTACGTCGTTAACCAAAGGTACACACATCTAGTTGCCTTTTCTATTCTCTAAGTATCTTATATCACTTCAAACTTTATCATAATTACTCAGTTTTAACAGAATTTACTATTTATCTCACCGATTTATTATATTATTTGCATTATATTCAATTAAAAACACGAAGAATAGTCTTAGGCACGAAATACAGTTTCAATGCTTTTAATTATGTAGTTGAGCGGTAATTACATACAGTAAGAGTTATTTATTACAGTACAAAACAATCTCAACAGGCACGGGACCAATCACAGGTGCTTTAATGATACACTAGGTATGTCCGATTTATAGCAAGATATTATACTTGATATTCACAATAAGATATAAAAAATATATGATATATATTCAACAAAACAAATAAATAAAAATAAACAAGTCAAAATAAAAAATTAATAAAATAAGAAACACCAGATATATTTAAAAAATATATTAAAATAAACATACAATGTATAGAATTCTAATTATGGATGACATAGCTGGATTCAACCCCCTCCCCCGTTATCATCTTTTTCAGACCTGAGATGTCTCTCTTTCATCAGAAATTTACATAATCTCTCCTCTCCTTTCTTGCCTGCCAGCAAAGCCCAGCATGACCATCTCCCTCTGTTTGATCTTGTACAGAAGTGCGATAGATACTTTTCACTCCATTCTTCCATACCTTTACTTTTAGACAGAAAATGCGTCTATGTATATAGTTTGTATGTGTTTACTTGTATATTTAAGTGTTTATGCTTAGGTGATAACTGAAAGTGTATTTGATTTGAAGTGAAAATGCTATTTTTATAAATGCTTGTAATGAATAGCATATACGGTCGAAAGGTATATGCGAACATAATATATAAATACTGTTTGTAAATATTGAGCAATGAATACATTACTACCACTACCACTACTATTACAAAATAGCAAAGCAATCTCAATCCCAAAGTGTTGGTCACACTGAACCGAAGAGGAACAGAAACTTAATATGTATTTAAAGCACTTATGGAAAGCACATTATATCTACAGTGCAGTGTTCAGGTGGTATAAAGGGTTTTTCAATGGTGATGAAAAATTATAGATAAACATCCTTATGTAAGACATTTGAGCATCAAAAAATATTCTAAAGTATGGTCAGAGTTAAGAGTTAGTCACCAGTGAATAGAAATCGAATCAGTAATCTTTGAAGAACTTAGAAAATGATAAATATTGTTTGACAGAAGATTGCGAACTCTAAGACCCTGTACTACTATAATGCTATAGTCATTCTGCCATCTGTGGTTTAAAACTGGACCATAATTTTGCCCTCTACCCCCAAAAAGTCAATGCACTTAGATATTACCATATATTATTATATCAAATGCTGATGATAGCCTAAGACTTCAGCTTGTTTTGCCGGACTTTGCGTATTCCTTCTCAAGGAACTTGCATTTGTAATTCAAGATATCGACGTTGTTGCTTTAAGGGACAGCACTTAAAGTCCTTTATTCATTGTTTAGGAACATTTTGTCAACATACTTAGACCCTATAAGCTATTTTCCAGCAATTTGATTAATTATTATATTGAAGTGTGGCAAAGATTTTAAAGATTTATAGCTTCAAAAATGAAAGTTTTATAGCTTCAAATTTGAAAGATTCAAAGTTTTTAAGGTTTAAGGTTTCAAGACTTTATATGTAATGTTTCAAATGTTTTATAACTATATAAACGATGTATTATTGATACATTTACGTCATTTTCATGTTTAAAATAGTTTATTTTTTGTTTTGTTTTTGCTTTATCGCAGTTTACTCTTATACTAATTGAAATTTATTTTACAACTGTTTTATATATTTATTATTGTTAAGTAAATTATACCACATTTTCCCATTGTTAGGAACTGTAACTTCTCCCGAATTGCAAAGTAACATTTCTACGGCCATATTCTTTGGATTTTCTTTCCAGCAGACTCACAAAATTAAAACTTGTCATGGCATCCAAAGTAGGGTTTCCGACTCAAGTCATGAAATTATTTTACCTTTTACATGGTGTATTGCATTTATAAAGAGTTTATAGTGTCAGCTAACATACTGTAAAGTTATGTGATATCTAATTAAAAGTAAAAAGTATGTCTAATTTACATACACAATATATAACTTGGTTGGGGCATTATAAAAATATACAGCAACTTATGTATTTATTGCAGCAGTAAATGCCAAGAATTTTGCAGAATTTTTAAAACACAGGATAAGTAAACTCTTATTAACAACGCATATCTTCTAATCGTGAACTGGAAATCACGCGCATGTAATGTGACGTGACTATACGTTAGATGTTGCTGCAACACTTCATTCATTTCGTAAACGCAATTAAGACTTCTAGAGTACTCAAATTAGGTAGTTTATGACCATGCTTTATTTATTCATACATCATTATACCAACCTGTCTCAGCGGAGTAAGTTGATATGGGGTGATAGTAATTGAGTGTCGCATTCAAATGTTACAATGCGCTATGAAGGATAATAAAAACTGTCCTTTGACTTGGACTGCATTCTACGCGCATTTTGGATACAAACCAATGTTCTCCTTGAACCTAGACTTTAAAAAGCAGGTAGTTGAAATGCTGTGAATGCATGCATAAAAAATGTCTAAAGTTTTCGCAAGGTTCGAATGTGAACTTTTATGCTTATATATAACTTTAATTATACATGTTTAATCCGTGAATTTTATACTATGATTGTTTTAGTCACAATGCAAAACGAGACAAATTTATTAATATGAACAATTGTATACAAGTTCAATCAAAATACTTTGAAACGTGGAACACAAATTTTTAGTTCAATAATGTGTAAACAGCATTCTGGCATACCTAGAATTAATGTACAAATTGGAATATGTAGGAGAATAGACAACTCTTTAAATTGATGCTAAATAATAATATTTTGACGTTGATTTCTAACGCCAATTATATGCTAGTTAAAAAGTTGTTTACACATAAATCTAAGAGATGATTACAGATTTGACAATGATATTCAAACATGATTTCGGAGTATTATTTCAATATATGTTATACTAGTGTGTTAATTAGAAAGCTTTCAACAGTACATGAAGAAGTTTGTTAATTAAAATGTATAAGATAATATTTTTCCAACGTCTTGCTACAAAACATGTTGCAGCAATATTTTTTATACATATAATGGAGGTGTTTAATTAAAATACGTAAAATATGTGGAGGGAAATATTTAAAATAGACTACATTAATTTGAATGGGTGTATCAAATCTCAGGAGTAAAATAATATTTTTTCCCTCTTCGACGATGATTTCCGGTGACTTATTGCCCCGACTATAGCTGGAATTTTTGTTATACGTAGATAACAGGGAAAGGGATATTACACTGATTTACACTTGCGCTACACTCTCGCGGGAAACCTAGCAGAGCTGCATACTGGACCCTCTCCTTAAGAACTTAACTCAAGACTGATTTCGCTGGTCATGCATACAGCCTTCACCCCTCAAGGCAGTGTTCGAGAGTGTATTTGTTAACAAAACAAAAGAACATGTTATCCCGTCCTCAATTCAGCCAGCTTACTATCCCCTTGGTCCTGGGCTCTAGTTGCAGGCATTCCAGTTTCCTAAAACAATTTGGTACTGTCCTCTGTCTATAGGAAACACATATAAACTAGCAATTATTAATATCTAAAATAAGAATAAGCTTAAAGCTATGAATGTATATACAGATTACTTGATAATTATTAGTGAATTTCTCATCTTTTATAGCCCGAACCAATTATTTCAGTTTCAATGTTCAAACTTTCCAATGTTTTAAAAGAGCCTTCCCAATTATTAAAAAATTAAGTCCTCTGTTTTTTTAGTGATGGTCAAACTTACAAAACCATTTCAATGTAAACCCTACATTTGTTTTTATAGTTTTCCATCTATCTCAAAAGCAGCATTTGATCTAAAAAGTTGTCATTTTAAGTTACAATTTCAAAAGTTGTACCTATGGTTTGAAGCTGTTCCTGGCTTCCAGTCAATTACAGAGTAATTAAAATAATTAATTTTTGTAATTTTGGAATCAGAAACTCTGTAATTAGGTGTAAGTGTGCTGTGCATTTTCTCTCAGCGGAGGAACTTCAATGCCACGTGAAAAATTAATTTTGTATAATGTTTAATGACATTCATAAAGGGTAATTTTCGCAATATTTAAAAAATATAATGTCGAAACGTAACCAGGCAAAGAAAAGCTCTCGTCTCTCTCCGAACGCAGAAATTTTGACAATTGGAAGGTAACTCCTTATGGTATGCGGCTGGGTTTGAAAATGTCCCTGCTTTAGGGCACAAACCGACCTGTAGGTGGCAGAGTTGCAGGTGTCCGAGCAGAAAGAGTCGATGACAGTAACGCACGAAATTTGTTTAAATTCACATTACTGAAGAATAGCGGAGCATTTGGCTTGAACAAAATTTGCCAGCGAATAGAAGTGAAATGCAGTGAGGTAAGCATTCGCCTATCAGACATGTTAATACAAAGTTGGCGGGAGTATTTCGCACTGTTGTACACGGATGGCGTCGTTTGATACTGTGTATAAAAGGGCTAGATTTTTCCCAAACCGGGGCAGTCTCAGAAATTTTCAGTTCCAGATACGTGTGGCTGCCGTCGCGCGGAGTTCAGCAGAAGAGCGGCCTAAGTACCGGCACTTTTGGTCAGTGCAATAAACGTGCACTTTTGGTCAGTGCAATAAACGTACACGTTTGCCAAGATTATCTTGCTGTGGTTCGACGAGAGACATGAGTTCACGCGGATATTCACGATAGAAGAATAAACTATATCAGCAAGGTAAATATAAAAAAAAACGTTATTTGTCGTCACCTTCAGAATTCCGTTTCACTCACGCCCGGCCGGCACATAGCCGCCAAAATAGCAAAACGCCCTCGAGAGAGTCTCATCGAAGAAGAGTGGGGCCATTAATAAATATCCACTACCCACAATCTTGTTTCAGGTTACATACACAGGGTGCCAAAAATGCATAAACACTTCAAGCAAAGAAAAAACTGTGTTAACATAACAAAACTGAATTCACACAAACAGAAAATAATGAGCACTAATAATCTTAGACTTTTACAGTTACAACAGTTGCTCAAAATGCCCACCATCGGCGCCGATACACTTCTGAGTACGTTGAACTACTGATTGAGCAACGTTTGCGTAAGAGTCCTCAGCGACTGCAGCACATGCTGTTGCATTTCTTCTCGAAGTGCTGCCAGTGTATCTGGTTTTCTACGGTATACGATACCATGAGTGTCAAATTTGTCTCGAATGTGTGCAATTGTTACTCGCGATTGGCGGTTCTGTTCTGTACTGACGTCTCGATTGCCTTTGTACTTCAACAACATTCTCGTTTTTCCAATACCACTTCAAAATTGCTTTCCGCTGTTTAAACGATAATCTTGGCTCCATTTTATTGTAGCAAATAACCTATGTGAGTTACATCTGTTGACAGAATATCGTACGATAATCTTGGTTTCACTTGTTCATTGTTGATTTACCTGTCACGTAGCAACGGTATCACAATTTGTGTGAGTCACACCTGTTTACAGAACATAATACTACACATTACTGTTGTTTTTCGGTCCAACTTTGAAATATGTTAAATATATATCTATTGTGAAAGTGTATACATTTTTGGCACCCGCGGTATATATCAGATACATGGAAACATGCTTCTACGTAGCATTTTGACCCCTAGACCAGCCCTATGATATCCGTTTCCACGATTTGCTGATGCTGCAGGGCATGAGGTGTTGTGTGTGTTCCGAAGAGGAGTGTACAATTCTCTCTAGCCTTGGCCTCTTTATATCAATCTTTGTTGCGTTTTGAATAATTATGGAACTGATAAATTATTAGTAAAGATAACACAGCATCATAAAAACAACTATTCTAAGTGTGCTCCTCCGCTAGAGGTTTCCAGAATGCATCATTTTTAGTTCTTTTGGGCTTCTTGTTTAAGATAAGAGTCAGCCCTAGAAGTCCCTGGATTCTGGAAGTACTGTTTCTACTGTCGTCTGTAGACAAGAAACAGAGGACCAGATGGTCACCTTACATTACCCAGAGCAAGATGCAGTTTCTAAGGAAACTAGATCCTTTAGACATATCCTTATGCATTTAGTTAACCATAAAATCTATGCAATCCTGACGAATCCGTTTCAAAAGTTTTTTTTTCTTTTTTTCTTTTTTTGCATGTTTAGGGTATGGTAATCTGTTCGGCATAAGCGTATGAAGGCGCAGTTACATTTAAGAAATGACTCAGAGGAAATATGTATTACTGTGGGCAATCGTCAGTGTTGTCAGCATTGTGAAAGTGCATATAATATTACGTAGTATTTAATACATATTTAAAAATGCATTCTCATATAGCTATAATGATTCAGTTAGCATAGCTACTGGTGTTTAAAAAGGTTTCGTAACAGAAATAATGAAACCAATCAGGAATGGCATCAAAACGAGATTTATGTACGCCTAAAGGAAAATGGAGCAAGAGAAAGTAAATAGAGTTAGATGGATTTAAAATATCAAATAAGACATTTAATTAATAAATTATATACCATTAGACGGTGCCTACAGTCAACAAGCTCAAGAATGCACTAAAAGAGAAAAATTAGAATATGGAAAAGAACACCATAGACCGCAAATAAGAAATTGTCATTCAAATGGAAGGAGTGTTACTCAAGTAACTGGTAACTGAAATCCTCCCTAACCTTCCACGAGCTTCATTACTAGTTACCACAGTGTGCTACAGCCGTAATCTATCCTCCTGCAGAATACGTAAGTATAGCGTCTGGTAACACATGGAATGGAAGAAAGAATTAAGGTCAAATAAATCCGCAATTCTTAGCGTCTATGTTTCCAGTTATTCACCTCATAAGCGTAAGGGAAATCTCCGGAAAAATGCTAGCCCAGAGAATCAAATCCTGGCTCGCCAGTTGACAAGCACATGCGCTACCATCTGAGTCACGGCGGTGGAGTTCTCGGAAATCGTAGGCGGTTCTTGATAACATATTTTAAATTGATGTACAGAGTCATTAATATATATGATGACCGTTCCACGTAGTCTGGCTAACGGCATTAGCTGGTAAACGGCTCCCAACAACGTCGGAAGCACAAAGGATTATGAACCTTACTTTACAATAGTGTAGGTGTTCCTCCACTAGTATACAATCTCCATATTGCAAGAATGTTCAGTCGCTCTCTTGTCCAAGCTTATATAAAAAATGTAGTATATTTCATATTCAGTTTCAGTCTGGAGATCATCTAATGTGCGAGGATTCGTGGGAAACACTGGTTAAGGCAGAAGAGCGCGAGAATTCCACAAAGTAACTCTAATTGCTGTAACATCGAACACCTCAACCTATTTTATTTAATATTATTTAGTTGCGGAGTCATATTAGAACAAAGCACGTCATCCTCTCTCTTCTGTCAAATGCGGAAACAACGGTTCACGCGCCACTTAGACCTGTGAAGAAAATGAGCTGTAGATCAATATTACCACTCTGAACTGCATTCAGAACACTCGACTCTTAATTTCATCCTCACAAAGAATGAACACTCACGTACTTTTAAGATTATGCAAGACTTCATTTCAAGGGAAGTACGGAAGAATGCGTAACAGGAGTATCGTGTTCAAGAACTCATATGCCGTATATACAGATTTAGTTAAAGTCCCGCACCCCCTAAATACTTTTTGAAGCTTATAGTTTTGAGACAAGAATCTCGGTGTGTGGCAATACAACTCAAAACTGATATTATGGCCTTTTTTCGACTGCCGGTAAAACCAAAAATACTTCCAACTTTCTTATTTAATATGGAATACTCAATTCAATTTTATATTAACAAATAACACTTGTTAAGAGATTTTCAAAAAGTGCCCGCATTAGATATTTCTCCACGAACTTATTGTTGCTAAATCAAAATTCAAAAGTTGTAGCGAAAAATTAAAAGTCTTCTTTTGTTTACTGTTTTTGTCAGTAATAACCTAAAATTGACCTTTATTTATATCATGCGTATTGATACACAGAAACATCTTAATCAGACATCTCGTCTTAAACAATTCTATCTGGTGTTGTGCGAATGGTTCAACATTATAATTTTAATTATGGTTGACTATGGACACCGGCAACGATCTCATCGAGAGAGGGCAAATTTATTTAATGATTGTCCATTAAAATCGCAATCCAATTCCACAAGAAACAACGAAAAAGATAGTAAAGAAATTTACGCAGACAGTAAGTGTTAAGGACTGACCAAATTCAAGTAGCCCGAAAATTGCAACTGATTGGAATACTTTATTGGGTGTTCTCCTCCGTGTGTAAAATAATTTCTACTAAAAATTTGTTATAAATATCAGCCAAAGTTCCGCGAGGTAAATCCTTAAAACTACTAAGTAACACCCTTATAAAATTCTACTTTTGCAGAATATTTCAGAGGACGATCCCGATAGAAGAACGAAGTTTGGGAATTTATGATGGAAGATATTAACAGCAATTCAGTTTATGTTAAACAAAGTGTATTGTCAGAAGAAGTCACACTGAGTGAATTTGTCAACAACACAACTGGCAATACTGGTCAGAAGTAAACCCACAATGGATGGAGAACACTCACAGTATCCACAAAAATTTAGTATATGGGATTGTATTATTGGTGATTATTCTTTACAGAAGCGCTATACACTAATACATATTTGAATTTGCTTTGAAATCACATTGCACCGGCTATCGCAAACACATATCCAATAAACTAATACTCACAGATGATATTTATTTCCAACAAGAAAGCGCTCCAGCTCACTATGGGCAGAATGTTCGTCAGCACTTACACCAGGTTTTTCCACAACAGTGGATTGATAAGAGGCAGCATAGAGTAGCCAGCATGACCTTCAAATTTGTTGCCTCTGGACTTCTTTTTATACGGTCATTTGAAGTTAGTAGCATATCGAGAAAGATCCAACAACTTAGAAGATCTGGGGATCTGAAAGCGGCGCAAGACATTCCTAAAGTCTAGTTAAGTCATTCCTTAATTTTTCTTTATGATCGACTGACAGATTGTCAAACAGCTAAGGGCTACCATTTTGAACGCAGAATGTAAATGTTGAGTAAGTTTTGTTTTGTTTTGCTGAGGGAGGAGCATTTTACAACTCCCTGCACATATTTGTGTTGTTAATTTATCATATTGATAAATGTTTAAAGAAGTATCTAGTGCGAGTACGTTTTAAATCTCTTAATGGAAATTATTCCAAAATGCAAATTCCATTTGAAATAAGAGCGGTTTAGCTATTTCCTGTTAAACCCGAAGTAGAAAAAAGAGTTGGTAACATAATTTTTGAGTTCTCAGTATGCGGCTATCTCCATACACCAAGTTCCATGACTCTAAGCCACGTACTATTATTTACGCGGTGGTGGTGTACTTTTAACTATTCCTTTGCAGCAACCATATATGATAATTGTCCTATATCATTAACACACACAATTGCGATATTATTTAACTAAGTAGCAAACAGACTGATGATGTGTATTTTCTTTACTTCACTTAATGAATGTGATACTCTCACTGAAACTTGGTGTAATCTTATTAAGTTGGCCTTAGCTCTGCCACAATAAATAAATAATGAGCATATTAAATATGGACCATTAAATTAATTATTTATCATTTAATATAGCATTTTTCGCATTTTTATAATATTAACCATTTAACCACACAATACATAGTTTTGAGTAATTTATAGCGTTAAAATAGCTTACATGTCCTAAAATGTTTCACAAAGACAAAAAACTACCTATAACTTTTGAAATTGTAACCTATAAAATGTTTAGAACAATTTATTTTTAATTTTTGAAACAGTGAATCAAAACTGGAAAACATAATGTTCCTCTCCGCTCCAAACAAAGGAGTAGAGAAAAATTTTGGTAGCATGCATATTTAAATAGATAAGTCGACCGCTCCGTATATTAACCGAAAATAGATAGATTATTAAGGTCGTCCCCTTTTATACCTTATATACAGCTTTACTGTTATAAAATTTTTCCAAAGTAATATGTTACATTCTAATAAAGTTGTTATAATCTTGCAGACTTAGAAACTCCCGTGCTTGTTTTTAATTTAAATCTTTATAATCATTCCAACTGACGTTAGGGCTGGTCACGTTCTTGTGCTGGTGAAATGCGCAATGATTCCCCGACTAGAATCAAAGCACTTAATCAAGAAACTCATAGCATACTTCTGAAAAGTCATATTTTCACAGATTTCCATTTCTTAAGTTATATTATGAAGGAGTTCCTGACTTCCCTGCAATTACAGAGCAATTGAAGTAATTAATCTTTGTAAAATTTTAGAATCAGTAACTCAGTAATTAGGTGCAATTATGTTGTGTATTTTCTCTCAGTGTAGGAACATTAATGACATGTATGAAATTAATATTTATAGTGTTTAATAACATTCACAAAGAGTAATTTTTGTAATACTCGTTCTCGTCTCTCTCCGTACGCAGAAAGTTAGACAGTTGAAAGGTAACCCCTTCTGGTATGCGGCTGGGTTTGAAAATGCCCCTGCCTTAGGGCATAAACCGACCAGTTGCAGGTGTCCGAGCAGAAACAGTCGTTGACAGTAACGTACAAAATCTGTTTAAATTCATATTACTGAAGAATAGCGGAGCATTTGACTTGAACAAAATTTTCCAGCGAATAGAAATGAAATGCAGTGAGGTAAGCATTCACCTATCAGACATGTTAATACAAAGTTGGCGGGAGTATTTCGCACTGTTGCACACCGATGGGGTCGTTTGATACTGTGTATAAAAGGGCTAGATTTTTCCCAAAACGGGGCAGTCTCAGAAATTTCCAGTACCAGATACGTGTGGCTGCCGTCTTGCGGAGACCAGGGAAGAGCGGCCTAAGTAGCAAGTACCAGCTTGAGCACCAGTCAATACGTTAACTGCCGATACAACATTGATTTGCATCAGCAACTCAATTAAATTAACAATTTATTTGCTCTGGTCGATGCAAATAAACGTACACGTCTGTCAAGATTACCTCGCTGTGGTTCGACGCTGCTGAGTTCGACCTGATATCCACGTAGGACTCATCACTATATCAGCAAAGACCACGCGAGCCACGGACTTATTTCAGTTATTAATACAAAAAATTAATGCAGTCGACACAAAATTTCTACTACATTAGAAGTCACTCAATCTCCACTTTAAGAATACATAACACTTCTAACAGATGTAGTTTTTTTAACGTTTATTTTTCTTAGAAAAAGGATGACATATTGCATAAATGATTCAAAATGAAAATGCTTCACTTGGAAATCTTTGTGCAATGAAACACTGGAAATATTGTTATCTAGAACATACAAACTTTGTGTATTTTACAACTGTGAGTACTGTACGTCGTATTCTTTGCTTCTTATTCTTAACGCTTCCCGTTTCACGAAATATTAAATAATTAATGAAACGTAAGTAAGTATGGAACTTGAAACATAGGAAGTTACATTGAGGTAATCCCTTATAGTATGGCCGGATTCTATACAAATATGAATCATAAAATAATGAATACTCAATGAGCAATATAAATACCTGGTTATCTATTTGGTAACACATGAATTTAGTTTCCATACTAGCAGGAGCTTATATACCTCCCCGCACCATAAATTCCGTAAAGCTATTATGCCAGGGTCCCTCTCCACACGAAAGGTCGGTTAAGGCCAACCTAAACTCTCACTGGAGTTCTGCTATGCTCATGTTTCATACATAATCCGGGAATTTACTTTAATTGCGTTATAAAAAAGCATTGAGCAGGCATATTAAAAATGAGTAACTGCAGTGTCATTATCTTACATGTTCCAGTTGACACATTTATTCATTCATTACATAGTAGCTAAGAAAACCCACATAACTTAAAATAGATGAAATATACACCCCGGGGTAGATGCTACAAAAGTCTGAAATAAGCAAAAACATAAAGGGACTTAAGACCAAAATAATTTTTATTGCATTGTTCAGTGTACACTGCTCTCTCTTACCAAGATAAGAGTGTATTCCATGAACTACGTAGATTTTTATGCCATTATTTATTAATTTTATACAGTAAAATATAATTGTTTACATCGTCAATGAATTTGCTGAGAACAAGAAGTGTCCAATAATATTATCTTTATTTTTTCGCCTCACTATCCAAAAGCATGCTGTGTTATAAAAAATACAAAAAGTAACATTCAAATTTAACTTCCTAACTGCAAAATAGTACAAAACGTAGAATATCCAGTAAAAATATCGCAATTTTCATTTCACACTCCAATTCAGACAATATTACAGTACAACAAACGCAAACGCATTTAACTTCAATAATCAACTCACTGAATAAGTTATTGGTTTATCGAAACATCCCCTCTGTTGTACATCTTGGACTGTATTAATCCGGATTACCTAAAAGAATAATGTTGTGCTAGGAAATTCAACAGAAGCTACTGACAAAGCAACGTCCTCTGAATCTCGCTTGTTAACGAGCGAAGTTTGGAGAAAGCGCCATGGCAGCTAATTTCTAGAACATTCCAGCGAAATTCTAGGCATGTTCTGTTAATATGATAAGGAAGCAGCGACCGTCACTGAAAGTCCTGATGTAAATAAATCTCTCGTCACTTGGAATAGGGATCAACAACATTCAAACTAACAACTTGCTAGTTGACAAATATTTCCATCCATACATGAACAAGTTTGTTCGGCGAAACATTCTCCAGTGCAGAGCGTACAATAAAGTTAATAGGTTAAATATATAGTTTAAAATCTTTTAACACTTATGTTCTTAGAAATTTAATTTGAACCTTCCCATTAATGCCACACAAGATATTTACCCTGAAAACGTCCTTAATGGTTTGGCGGAAGAAAAGTTGTCTTGTTGTACGGTAGAATAAAAGTTTACATATATTTTTGTTTTATTTGAACGATATAACAAGAAGTTAATACATCATTTTCACATTGATAAAGAACTGAAACATTTCAACGTTTACACATAAAATATTCAGCACAATATAACGCTTTTACTTAACATTTCCCTTAACAAATTACAATGATTTTAAGGATTTAAGCATGAATTAACAACGAATGGAATTGTAATTAAATGCAAAACCCCTTGGAAATGCAACATAACGAATAAATCTCAAAGCAGCAAATTATAACAAGAAAATAATACACTAGAAATTCATATCTTAATAGAGCAAATCACCTGGGCCCCCAAGTGAAAGTAGGAGTTTGTATTGGCCGTGAAACATTTAGAGCTGGCATGAGAGAGAAAGCATCATTGACGTTCACAGATAACCAAAATAATGACTCCCTCCTGAAACGTAGCCTAAATCAAGACACGATTTATTCTCCCCAAAACCCAGGCACCAACTCAGATCAGGAAAAGAAAACGCCAGGGGTCTCTGGTTCTGGAAGGAGAAATCGCTCAACGGGTTCTGTAAGTACTTGCTCCAAATCTGCATAGCTCAATAAAGAGAGGCTGCATTTCCACATGTCAGCTAATTAACGTAACGAAGGAAAAGGAGGAATCGAGGAAACAGTGAGACAAAAAGTAAGAGCCAATGTATGCGATATAGTACCACACTCCTTAGAGAAAAGTGGAGATTTTCCCTTGGTTCTCCCCTTTATCGATTTTGTTTCTTCATGTCAACAATGACTATCTATATCTTGTGCAATTCTGAGCATGGAGTTCTGACCTCTTATTTCGGCTTTGAGGACTCCGAAATATAAGCCCGAGGAGCGCCAAAGTGTTTCGACACTCAAGTCTCTAATTGGGCGAAAAGCAGTTGTTACCACTGAGTATGGTTTCCGTGCATGGGCGTCTAGTGATGCGTCTACCAATGACTGGTAAATGGAGCTCATAGCGCCGTAGAGTTCATCTATCTTCATGTGGGAGGGAATAAGCCTCCCTAATGCCTGACATGCACCCCTTGCCTTCGTGTGTCACTTCTGTTTGCAAGTCAACCTTCATAGATGTCAAGACTATGAACTTGCATAGAGAAAATGTTAAGTTTATATTCACGCATTTTTACTTGCATTTATAAACCAACTGAAATTGTGCATTTGGTATTCCACATAGACAAAGTGTTTCAATTAAACTGTCAAATATTTTCACATCAACTAGAATCGCTGAAACTAGCAAAAAGTTCCTATGAATATATTTTCGAAAACAAATACATTTTGAAATATGGCCATGTGGTATTGTGGAATATTATTCTCATATAACAGTCAAGTAGTTATTATACGATATGCTCTATGTCTCAATTGTCACAGATCCTTTGGTGCTACGTTTCAGAAAACCACGTACTCTGCGAACACATCTGGCCATTGTCGGATTTGATGGCGCATGATGTAACACTCTCCTGCAATGTTTGTATTTATGTGGCATACACCAAGGTCTTTAAGTGCCCCATAGTCAAAAGCTTACAGGATTAATATCAGGTGATCAGGGAGATCATTCTACTGGAATCCCTCGGCCAATCGAAATCGCTTTTGATTAGATGTAATGGCATTATGTAAGAAATGAGTTAGCGCTGGATAGTGCATGAAACACATTCGTTGCCCTAAAACTTCAACTTATTTTTATGCAGACAACTTATGTATCGTCATTAGTGCACTGTAAAGATAAAAACAGCTAATAAGTAAAAGAACAATAATCCGAAAGGGAAAGAAAGCGCACATCATTCAAGTAAGAATGTGGTTCATTATCTTGCATTGTGTTTACTAAACTCTATTTAGTCTAAATAAAGAATGGATCAAATTTCAATAGATATTTTATTCTCAATTATGTGCATAGGAACTTTTTACTAGATTTGACCAGCTCTAACTACTTGAACGTATGTTAAAAATTTATTTAAATGCCTTGTGCACTAATGAGGCATTCTTTTAATATTAGAAAGAATAGCAATTGAGGTTCGATTAATTAGCTTTAGAGTGTGTAAATATACCTTGTTACTTAAGCCATGAGTTTCTTTTGTGCACTTCTTTAATTCCAACGTTGTAGTTTCAGATCCATCGGTTCCGTGAGCTCTACAATATTTATTACAATCTCAGGAATTATATCTTACAAAGGAGGAAATCGTAATTGAGCTTTTCTTGTCTTGTCAGTGTTTAATATTCCATTTAGAAGTGCTTTGCAGTATTTTCAGTTTGTTCACATAAATTGCATATGTCCATGGTAGTGTCCAGTTTGTCATTAGTTGTTTGCGCAATGAACAATGCCCAGTAATTATTCTAATAGATCTACTAGTTTGCTTTTTGTCCATATTCAGCAAGGCTTTAGCCAGGATGCTATCGGTTATTTTAATACGAATTTTACTCACTTCTTGACCGGGAAAGTTCTCTCATCTTCCCTAGAAAGGTTCTGGTACTGGTTCTAAAGCCGTTGCCTTTTATACCCTCATGTCCTTGCCCTCAACAACATTGTAGTTGATTCTTGGTGGAAAGGTTTATAAGAGCCTGGAGACATTCCCATACAAATCTTGACTTTATTGAAATTAAATGTACTAAGTATAGCTTGACTGCATGTTAGAATGAATATGCGTTAATATAATTTTTCCCTCTGACAGAAGTCAAAATGCAATTACTTCTGTCGGAAAACGCAACAAACTTCTCAAAACTTACGGAGATCTTTGTTTTTGGGAGATAATTCAGAACTACAGCCTCTCTCTTTTAGAAGGCAAACGGATGATAGAAAACCATTGCCTATTTTAACCAGCAGTATAATGATGCATTATGTAACGGGTTGCAGTATATTATGGTCAAGTTTCTGGATGTTAAGAGTGTTTTTTTTTTCATAAAGTTTATCTTAGTCGAATTCTAATGCTTCACTAATGTAATGATTTGTGTCTGTCTAATGACGCATTTAATTTTAGTACTGTATACCCATGTTGCCACAAGTTAAGCAATCAGACTTGAATCTTTCGCGTCTGCTGTGTCTGTAAAAATGGGTGAGTATCTGACAACACTGTTAATGTTTACGTAGCATATTCTTCTCGCTCGCCTTCCTCTGATGATCTACTATACAATGAATGAGCTTTACAAGTACAAATTATGTCGGTCTTGGTAGTCTAGTGATACCCTACTTGTAATTATTGTTGCTTATATACGTTTAGATTCGTGATACTTTACCACGATATCGTTATATATATTTGGCCTGGAAAAGATTTTGGTCTTTATTATTACATTTTTTATATTTTATTTGAATTTTCAAAGTTTTTAAATGGAATTATTGAGTAATTAAATATGGGTAAAATCTCATAAATACAATGTCGCGGGTTCAACCTCAGCCAGTGTTGATGGGTTTATTAGGACCTAAAATTTTTAAGAATGGCTTCCTGCGGTTTTGAAATTAAGCCGTTGATTCCATATCGTATATTTACGGCATGTAAAAACCTGAAAAAAAGGCCTCTGAGCAAATTGTATCGCCAATTCACGCCCTGAGTTTAAATGGGACGCTAATGGCCAAAGATGTTAAACAGGTTCTAAAATATAATAAATAATAATAAAACAGTACAGAACACTTGCATGGCATTTGTTTCCCCTTGTTGAGCTTTTAGCAAGTACGTTCATGCATAGCGTCAAGGTGGGCTCTTTATGTTAGGACAGCATTTTGAAAGAAAAATTTAAAGAAATGTGCACAAAATAAACCTACACACTCTGACAGAATCCGTCCGGAGATTGGCTTTATTTATAAACGGAAAATGGAATTTTAAAGAATAAAGGAACCATATATTTACCAAAAATGTTTGAATTAATAGAATGAATTTACAGCTCACAGCCACTCTGTCCACGAATTTGTAGTAGAAAAATTCTCTATATGTGAGTTAAAAGTGACCTATTGCTGTTGGCATTAGAATTACTGCAATTGGTCAGTCATTTCATACACATTAATTTCATAATCTCCTTTTAAGTGCCAACCTTAAGTCCCACTGACATAAGTTTTTATTTAGCACTTAGCAGAAAAGTTCACATTTGAATGAACAACGTAATTTATCTTCGTTTTTCCCCTTCTGAGACACAAATCGTTATTTAATACATGAAAGGCGCTCTATTGATGATTATCTTTTTATTGCTCTGTAGCGCGAGACAACGTTGTCGACAAATGAGATGTTCACGATTCAACCTAAGAGGTTTTATTTCCTGGCTGTGGCTTACACACAGATTCCAATATAAACGAATCAATCGGAGCAAAAGAAAGGCCAAAATACGCTCCTTTGAAATCGCAGATAGCATTTTATCGACAACTGGTGCATATAGTGGTGGATGAAAGAAGCATTTCAAGACTTTTGCTTGTTTGTAAATCCACATTTCTTGTTATCGCCTGTAAACGAGAATAAATAACTAACTCACTGACCCCTATTCAAATACTTGGGGAGGAAAAAAAAAAAAAACACTTCATTGATGTAAATGCTTTTCTCTCTAGAATCAAGTTATAAAAAAATAACACAAAATGTTATGCGACGGAAAGAAGTAACATTTTAAAATTTCATTTCATTTTATATCTCGGTGGTTGTAGTACTTTTTATCAAACTTTTTGCAGTACTTAAACATACTCTTCCTTTACATTTATTTACAGGATATTCATTAAAATGATTCCGTAGGCTGACAGCGTGTCTATCATTCCCTTTTAGTGCGAAGAAAACTCCAAAATTCTAACTCGATGCTGTAAAACTCATCTCCTTTAACTACGTCTTTGCGAGGTTTTCCTCTGATCATAGTTCACACCTCTGGTTCTCGTGCTCAAATGACGCAATAAGCAGTTATCGCTCCTGATAACCCATCCATCAGACTTAGGAAGTTAATGGCTGATAACTGACCAGTCTTCCTCTTAGAATTAAAATAGCTCGTTTTCACATCTAGAAGATATCAAAATATTAACATTTCACCTAAATATCAGTAATGAAATTTCTGCCTGAAAAATGACATTGGTGGTGGGTATAGTAGGAATTTGCCCTTAAGTTTCCCGCAATATCCCTCTCCTGTTCTATCAATGAATTTTAGTTTTAATTTATTCTTATGTACTGCGGCACCTGAACCTAAAGAAAGGGGCTTGGACTTTAAACCCAAGTCCGGAACTGGGAAAGAGATAGTTGTCCTCACAGGTCTTAACATTCCGATACAAGGGACTTAGTTTCTTCTATGTTGGCTGTAAATTGTTAGGGCTAGTGCCGTCATAGGGTTCATAAATTCCCGCAATCGAGGGGACAATAAACTTCGGTCTCTGCTGACGTACTTCAAGGGTCACTTCCAACTCTTCTACTGTCACTCATTAACAAAAATTGCATTGAGGGTATCTGAATTACAGGCCGCATATTTGCATGCAATGAAAGCAACGAGTAACACACAAACGCACAACCACTCGCTGACAAAGCCTCCCTCAAACTAGAAACTGCTATGTGCACAAGCATTTTGTGGTCTTGACGACTGGTTTCTTCCACTAGGCAGTCACGTTTTACCAACTAGCATCTCAAATAACCTCACTGTACTTGAGCTACAGAGATTCGATTTTAATTAGTATTGTTTATTTACTGCCTAACATAAATTGGTCATAATGCTACCTTAAACCATATAGTTATCACTCAATAACTTGTAATCCTGGCGACAGCAAATCATCAGAGAAATCCACTTACAAAGGAAGTAAAATGTTTATCTCATTACACAATAATTAGAAGGAGAAATAATATTTTAGGACAGCTCTATCGTTTCAGAGTAAAAGCACTTTAATATTATAGTTTTCTTTCATTATATTTTCAGAAGTGATTCTGGGGGGAAAATATTCAATAGCACATTTTAATACATGAAATCAAATAATTTTGCTTTAATTTAGTCCTTTTTGGCTTCTATTTTTGAAGAGAAATACATACCGTTGGATATGTTACGATATTTGTGTGACTGTTAAGTATTATGTTCATATTTGCTTCTCCAAATAATAATTATTTTATAGATATTGTTCTTTCGGAGTTAATTTAGCTTGTGTTTAGGATATAGTGTCTTGAGTATAAGGAAATCGGAATCAGTAACATGAATTATGTTGTATACTAACCTTAACTTTAAACTCTAAAAATTGCAAAATTGTAAAACTGTTTTTTAAAATTTACAAAATATTCTGTACAGCCTCGCCTTAAAATATTTATTATATGTGTTTAAAAACCAGAATATTAGATCTGAAAGCTATTAAATTATTTACAACGGTACTTAAGGACGGTCCTAATTTTCGATGCTTCACCTCAAGATAGCGTGAGCCCTGAAAGATTAGGGAAATATCTAACTCTCTGAAAGGCAAGGAAAGAGTTTCTGCGTGAGAAACTCTCACTTTTCCAGTGTCATCCGCTCTGGGGGTTATACGAGATGCACTGACCACCAGATCAGGCCTGTTTGTCAGTTTCAACTCCCCCATATTGACTTTTAGTAGCTGTGATTGCATGGAGTTCGATGCAACACACGAGATCGCCCCGACCGCCTCCCGAGATTTGTTGTGTCAACACCAACTCCTTTCCTAACTCCTCCCTGGGGACAGCATCAGGGTCGTCCAAAGCTTTGCCCATGCCTCTTCAGAACATGGCGATGCCAATTTCATTGCAAATCAAATTTTACTTCGGGATTCAATTTCTCTTGAGAGAAAGTGTTGGTTTCAGAAAAAGTTACTCTTGGAGACGCCAAAGCAAACACAAATTCTGTCCGTGTACAAGCTCTATGATTGAAAAACAAATAGCCCTTTTAATGGTGTGCTCTCGCTGTTGCCTTCCGCAGAGTACATCTGCTCCTTTCTCTCAGATGCGAACTGCACACATTTCTTGTAAGGTCATACACGATTAACTGCATACTAGGCTGCAGTCATATAGCAAGTTGATCATTCATATTAAGCAATAGGAAATATATCTATTACACCGTTAGTCACTCAATAATATGAGGTAAAAAGATAAAAGCATCGAATTTTGTACATAACATACACATAATCGCCAACGAATAATGGCATATTCACTTACGTAATCTTAAGCGAAAAAATAATGTAAAAGGCTAATTTCAAATCTAATAATTGCAGATTTCATTAAGGTGATATAAAATGATTAATTTAACATTTTATTTAAATGCTAAAATAATCCAAGCAGAGGGCATGTATCTAACGAATATTTAGTTTTTCCCCCATATAATATGATTCATTCTTTGCTGTTTTTGGAAAGCATTCCCCAGTAAAGTTATATTACGCAAATATTTTGGATTGGATTATTGGATAATCTATTAATGTATTGGAAAAACTTCCCTTTCGGTTTTTTTAATTACTGTAACAAATTACATACTTTTAACGCGAGTAGTATAAGCAGCACTTTATCCCATCCCCTATTTATAGGGTTGGAAAAAAGTTACGCCAAAAAGCAAAAAAAAAAAATTAAAAACTACCCCTAAAATAAAAAACAACCCCTAAAATACAAAACAACCCCTATTTCAAGGCCAACTGAGAAGTCATAAAACCCTCCACCCCCCTGGGCAACCGCCAGATTAAGATTTTAATGAAAAGCTACTGCTAAATTGCCGGGGGGGGGTACCTTCTGATTATACATGAGATGGTAAGCATTTCTCTTAAAACAGTTACTGTATCAGGCAGGAGGACAAGTCCGAGAACTTGTTTCCAAGGAATTTCCTGCAAAGCTACCAGATGTATTACAATGACACATAGCTTGTCTTTCTTGCGTAGATGTTAGCCTTGGCAAAGCCAATTCAAGATATTTCCTGAAAATGTAGATTTATAAAAAGATTGTGAAATTATACATTTTATCAGAATGCAAGTGGAGAAGGTTTCATTAGGTGAGTATAGGATAAATAACAAAACAGATTTACAAATAATATTTTATTCATCTTTATAATACACAAGCGTCGAGTTTAACTCGTCACAAATAACATCATAAAGTACAAAACATGAAGTATTTTCTTTAGGAATTACAAAAGTGCTGCTGTCAGAAGCGCTATTAATGTAATCTTTCACATCAGGTGTAGCTAATATATACTTTGTCATTTGGTGTTGCAATATATTAGCATTGCACAATAGATAATTTATTTCGTCTAAATTTAAAACAACGTGTTCTTGTTCACATTGTATTCTGGCACGCTGTCCTTTAATGGAACGTAGGCGAAACGTTTCTTCGATGCATTTGTAAGATTGATCCTTGCTGAGATGTTCCGCCAATTTTGGTAGATGATTTATTAAAGTTGTGAAATAATGATGGGAAAGCACAACTCTCCCTTGTTTCACTCCGCCAATTTCCACGTGAGCCTCGTAGTTTCTTCTTTTGTAGAAACCCAAGCTGATGTATCTGGAGTGATGATTGTTGAGAAAGTAGGTTCGGCGATGCAATACGGGCTCTGAATTGGAAATGGACGCTGGACGTCGACGGAACATCCTGATCTGCTTGCCTCTAGACTTCATGGCGTAGACTGGTGTCTAGAGGGTACGATTCCTGTTTTTATAGACCTGAAACAAAAAATGCATCATGTCTATTAGAGCTTTCGGAAGGACATCTAATGTTAAGTTTTTTAAGTTTATGATGCTCTAGCCACTTGAACATGGCGTGAGCGTGTTTGCATGCACAATGAGAGTTAGAAAATTTGTGACAAGGAAAACCACAGTGCATTTCATGGTATAGATTTTCAGGATTTGGACAATTAAATTCTTTTTCTAGATTAATAAAAGTTCTGTCTGTTAGTGCCGAAAGTAGTGCACATTTATCTTCGTTGCAGGCGAATAGCGAGATTTGTCCCGCTACCACCTCCTCTAGTATTGTTTTAAGCATGCTGTAAGGAATGTATCCATCATTGAAATGAATTCCATTTTGACTTTCTTTGTTGTATCCTTCAAATTTATGATTCCAAGGATATGGACTTGCAAAATGAAAAGTTTGAACAAAATTTTTGCCAGCAATGGACAACTCCTTTATTATTATTTCCTTGCTGTTGCCCCTGAGGGCCTCAAAGTCCACCACTAGACTTCCTTCCATTGCAGGCATGCATAGAAAACTGACGGTGAAAAAATAACGGTACTTACTTTTATACCAGGCAGGCATCCTTGTCCACCGCTGCATTGCTTCGGGGGTGTAAACTCCCTGCGAAACATCTTTCTAGCCTGGTCGTCTGGATTGGTGGAGTTGAACATTGCAACAAACTCGTTCATGGTGTATCCTTTGTTGCAGATGTATAGCGTATAGAGGCACACGTACTGTCCGCAGATGTCAGAGTAGAGGTTTTGAAGCTGGAGGCGATTAAAGGAGAAATGATGGGGAAGGAAGTCTTTCAAGGGTTTTACAAAAGGAGGGAGACCATAGGAGTCGAAATACCATGCAAAGGAATTTAAATTTTGAGTAACAGCTATCCAATGGGAACCAGGCATGTTGTGGGGATCTAAATTTATTACAAATGTGGATGGTTTACTAAATTCTTTAGGCAACATATCTGATGCAAAAACACCTGCAAAATTTGGAATACCCTGTAAGGTTTGTTCTATCTGTAATGTATTCATGTTTAAAAATCAGTATGTACTTTCAAATCTTTATCTATTTGAATTGAATTTTCGTACTCGCAGTACATGAGGCAAGTAATTGCTTGTGTAAGCTTATCCCTAAATCTTAGCTCTATTCTTATATTCCCGTTATTTAACAAGGAAGTATGACCTTCTGAAGCCGCACTGTCTGGCGTTAAGTCAAAGAGCAGCAAAAAATACCCAGATATATACATGTCGTGAGTGATTTGAATGCCGTTGTTGGTGTGATGAATGCCAGAACCGGAAAATAGAGTGTGATATGCTAGCGTTGAACCTTTTTCGTGCGATGTATTGATAGAAAGGCCTTCGGCCGGAATTTGTTGACCATTTACATACAGTGCGAAATATTCCAAATTGAAATGTCTGAAATCAAATGGATTTGTATTAGGAGTTCCCGAAAAATTTGTATTTTCTGTTATGCCAATAAGTATTCTTTTTGGAAGTGGGCCTAACACAGCATTATCTATAGATATGGTACTTTGCCCAGCTCCAAAGGTGAAGGATCTCACGTCAACACGTGTAATGTCATAACGAGCATTTACCTTTTCTAAAGCCTTCATGTGAGCCATTAAAATACTTGGAGACGGTTTAACTTTTTTCACATACAGAGTGGCATCAAGAAATTGAAACCTTGCTTTTGAATCTGCAGATTCGCTTAGTACGTAAAAAGATTCCTTTGCCTTGGTTAGTTTTATTTGAAGATTGAGTCCTGGTAGCAACAGAGTAGGTACGTTAAAAATATCTCCATGTAATTTACCAATCATATCTATTTCCTTTGATGTTTTACTTTTTTCAAACCGTTCTTTCCACCCTAGATTAGAATCACCAGCCCCCAAAGTTCCATTTTTCGAGGCATCGGCATCTTTTAGACCTTTGAGAGGCGTGTCCATATACCAAAATGCGGTAGTTAAATGACTTTTGGCTGCATCGTGACCGTAAGTGAGTAGAGTTTCAAAATAGCTACGATAATGATAGAGATCTTCGGAAGGAGTGATGGATGTTCCGTTTATGGAAACGCTCAATTGACTAAACAGGGAATGTAGTAAGTTATTAACTCCAGTCGTTTTGACTGTAGCTGCCAAGTCTGTGCCATCTGATTTTACAAATTTTCCTTTTACTTTTAAAAATACATTTAAATCAACGTAATGTTCCTTATCTCCAGGAATAACAAATTCCAATACAGATTGCTCTACGGGAGCGATTGGTTTGATTAGTGTAGTGTAATTTCCTAAAACTGCCGCTTGAATGGGTTTTTTAGCAAATATATCAAATTCGGATTTTGTACAGGCTATCATGGTGCTCTCCTACTCCCACCCAGACCGCATGTGTCGGATTATGAAAAGGGCAGGCGGTATTTATGCAAATATATCTCTAGTTTTTTTCTTGTTAGTTTTGAATTTTGAAGCTGTTTTCTTTCTTTTTTTACCTTTACCTTGCTGCAACTTAGATACCAATTTTTGTGTACCTTCGGTGACTCGAGATGCCACAATGTCCTTAACTTTTGTGCCCGCCTGTTTTGCTGCAATATCGGACATGATGTTTGCGCCAGTGGTGAGAGCTTCCCTTCCCAATGATTTTGCTCCTGATAGAAGAACAGGTTTAACAATTCTAAATAAACTACCCAAAAAACTGCCTAAACCTCTACCATGCTGAACGTAAGGGCTACCAGCATACAGTGGGCCTATGTATTGGCCGAGACGCCCTCCACTCTGGTTCACATAGTACGCTGTTAGTGGATCCATTGTGAAATGACAAAGAAAATGTTGTGCATTGCAATATATATGAGCCCTCTTGGCGGGACTTGAACTCTCTTGGCGGGACTAGTGAGAGGTATTTGAATTTTCTCTTGGCGAAAACCCTCTTGGAGGGATTGTTGAGTAGGACTGAACCTTCTCGGCGAGACCAGTGAGCGGGGTTTGAACCCTCTCGGCAGGGTAATTAAGAAGGGGAAACTACCCCTCGATGAGAAAATTTATTCAAATTCCCATCGATTCTCGTTTACCCATCGCGCTATTGCTAACGCTTGTGCCCTTGAACACTTTGTCGTGTTATACAAGTGCCATCGGCATGCGTTATGGATCACCAGATCATCAATTTTGTCCCGGCATCCACATTGTTCTATATTAATTATCCTATATTTATCGTAAATGCCGGGTTTTAATAGCGCCTTTCCCATGGCTCCTTTTACATATATTTTACCCGCAGGTAATTTCATAGAATTCGGGCTAAACTGGGTATAACCCGAACACCAGGGAATTCCGTGGAATTCCCTAGTGAGCCATTCATTGGCCCGCCTATATTTTTCTACCCAGGCGCATCTGGGCACCTGTGGTTGCCTAAAAAGGTAGTGAAACACTACCTTTTCTGTATCAATATTTGCCAAAGAAAATTCTTTAATAATAACTTCCCCCCTAGGATTATAAAAACCCTGAAAGGAAGCGGCAAATTCAGGAGTAGTGTTGGTAGCAGCGAGCATCTGAAACCAAACATTATTTAACTTTCTTAAAATGTAACACAGCAATGGTAGGTGTAATACTACTACTCAGGCGAGCCAAATCGCCAAACTTAGTCACTAACTCAATTGCAACAGTTTGAAAATAATTAAGTTCTACGGGAATGTAAAATATGTTTTCAAATGTGTGATGACTGCTGTAGGAGGGAAACTGAATTATTTTTAAGCAGCGAACGTAAGAACTACCAATCAGTTGTGGTTTTATTAGATTGCAGTAAACAAAGACAGGCTCAGATTCATAAATAAATTCAAAGCTGGTCTTTCTGTGTGATCTAAGGAAAAGGCTTTTCATATCATGACTTACCTCTAAAAGCAAATTTTTGTTAGCGTTTTTATAGCATTCAAAATTTGGAAGAGAATTCTTTATGGTATCTACGAGATCACCAATGCCATAATAAACCCTGGTGGGAAAGAAGATTTTTCCGTCAAAGATTGTTTCCAGCTTATTGTCTTTTTTTCTAGCTATTACCATGTGAATACTATTAGCCTTTGCAGTGTGTTCGTCTAAAACGGAAAATGAAGGAACCCATTCCCTCTTAGTTTTCTCAATTTCCTTAATCTCTTTCTGATGAGCAACAAGGTAGCCCTGTAACTCTGTTAAAAGCATCTCCTGTAAATCCTCATCTTTTACCTGATTCTTTATGGTGGTGTACAATTCTTTAAAATCTTTAAAATCCTTCTTTTCAAAAACTATTCTACCTGCTCTAGTTATGATTACATTTTTATTCAGTTCCCCTGCCTCGTTAAGTATATCCTCTTCTATGGACTCGTAACCGTAAGAGTAGGAGAGCTCCGCCAAGCCTACCACCCATTTTTCTCTTTGAAGATTGATAGGCTGCGCTAATTCATTACGAAAACTAGCTAGTGAATTTTCAGGATACACATCTGTGCTAGAGTCACTCAATACAGTTACATAGAATTCATCCATGATGCATCTATCCACGAATCGAACTGTGGACTATATCCTTTCCATCGAACGAGATGTTGAGTTCTGCCCTGCCGCACCCTAGTTTTCAGTATTTTATCTATTTTATAGAGAGTGGATTTATTAATTTTTACGGGAGTAAGCTCGTAACTATAAAATTGTCCCTCTATAGGCGTTTTGTTCAAATCCTCTAGTTCGTAAAGGGGTTGTGGAGAATGTTTTATAACTTTTACAATTTTAAAAATTTCTGTGGAGAAATTTTGCTCGTAACCTTTGGCAAATTTCATTTTTTCTTTACTTATTCTCACAGTCTGTCCTACTTTGAATTTGACGGGTCGAGGCCTTATTTTAGTTCGTTTTGACTCTAATGTTTTCCATGTTTGTAAAACGTTTTTGGCATTCACTTTGCTTGGAGGCATTTCAATTGCCGAATGAACGGTATTGTTATACGCTAGAACAAATTTATCAAGATCATCTACATAGCGGTAAGAATTTTTGTACGTAATGTGCTTGAAGATCTTGGATTTTAAAGAACGATTAAAACGTTCAATTAAACTACATTTTACGTCAGGATTTCTGCAAATTTGATGCTCTATACCCTTGTCTTTTAACAGTTTTTGAAATGCAGTACCCAAAAATTCTTTACCTCTATCGGATCTTACGGTAAGAGGAACAGCACTATCTAGCATGGATTTAAAGGCATTGGCAGTTTCCGTACTATTTTTAGACTTTATGGGTTTTACCCGTGCAAATCTGGAAAAACAATCAATGCACGTTAGCAAATACTGAACTCCATCATTATATTTTTTAATGTTTTTCAAATCGGCCAAATCAATTTCCCACACATCGTTAATGTTGTTTACAGTGTAGAAATTTCTCTGAAATTTTCTCCGTGCAGGTTTATGCAAAGTATATGCATCTTGTTTAAGAAGCCAATTCGCTGTTTTGTTCTTATTTCCTACCACGGAAGCAAGTTTTTCTACAGTAGAAAAGGAGGAAGGTTTTTCGGGATCATAATAATACTTTTTGTACATTGTTAGTATTCTTCCCACGAAACCTTTGACGGAAATAGTTCGGTAATTATTTCTTTATATTTCTGACCTTTGTTTGACTTTATCTGATTGAAGGGTTCGTTATTTTGCAAATGTCCGTTGGTTAAAAGAAGAATTTGCCTATATTTACTTTTATCCGATGATGTCACTTTTGAGAGATCTACCTTTTTTCTTGTCAATAATTCCCACAAACCACGAGTTCCCTTGAAATATCTATTCTTTACATACAAATCGTTATCCTCTATTCTAATTACTGAATCGCCAATCCTAAAACTTCCGTCCTTATCCCTATAGATGCCAAAGACGGTGTCTGTTGCTCTAGGGGTGTGTAAATAGGGTGCCATGTAAGGTCCGGCTAGATATCCAAAGTTCTGATTAGTAAATTCTTCAATTTCCTTTTTCTCGTCTGGTGGTAATGGTAAAGCCCTGGTCTCCTCTTCGTCCACTTCTACATAATCTACTTTCTGTTCTTCTTGTTCTTCTTCTTTCTTGTCGTCTGGAGAGAGAAAGACGAGCCGTTTTTTAACCTCGCGCTTTGGCGAAGGCTGCAGTTCCCGCTGCTGCTGTTGTGGTAATAAGGGAGGTGGAGGACGACTGACTTTAAATTTAAGCAACTCTTTGTAGGGATCCCTTACGGTTATTTTTCTTTTCTTTTTTCTCTGTATGGAACAGTGGGCATCTAAGAATTGCTGAGAGACTAAAAATGATTTATGCAACATTTAATGTTTTATTAGAGCTGTTAGTCCTGTCAATACTGCAGACAGCAAAGGTATCAAAAACCCTCCCTTTTGAATTATAATATTTCTCTTGCTGTTAACCTTTTGAGATTTATCCACCACTTGTCTGAGGTCGTTCTTATATTTTCTCAGATTGCGTAGGGTACATTTGCTTACCTTACAGTTACCATTCAAAACATTTAGAGCGCATTCGGCAATAGCCAATATGAGCTCTTTGTCTGCCTTCTCCAAAATGGCTGTCCTCAGTTTCGGTTTGGCTCTTTTAAGCACGTGAAGCATGTGGTAGTTCGATCTTATCCGCTTGCTCATGCTGGTAAACAACAGTGGGAAGCTCCGAGGGGAAAATGTTGGTTCTAAATCTTAATCTATTATCGGTCTCCTGACACAAATCAAATAACATATACCCGTGAGGTTTTTTCGTAGCATCTAAATAGGCCTGAAAAAGAGATTTCCAATTTTCTGGGTATATTTGTCTGGCTAGATGGGCTATTTGATTCTTATCCCTAACGTTTTTAAAGACTACGATGTATTTAGCATTTAATGATATATCTCTACAATATTTACCCTGATGAAAAAGATTTTGAGTAATTAAAATGACACTTATATTTCTATGATGACTACCCTTTGTAAACAAATCGCACACCTCTCTCGAATAAACAGAATTTAACAAATCGTCTAATATCACCAGCTTTGGCTCTCTTTTCCGGTTCTCAAATTTTGGAACACCAACGTGAAATTTTACATGTTTTAACTTGGGAACCGCCGACTCTTCGCTATAACACCACAATATTTCTTTAAACTGACTAACAGTGCACAACTGCTTTAAGTTTTTAATCAGTTTTACACAAAATACCGTTTTACCCGAACCTGAACTGCCACTAATTATCAGAGTGAAGGGGTGCTGAAATTTTACGACAGGCAGTGCACTCTCTTTGTCCATGCGTGCAACGCCTAAATTTTTCCAATTTTTGCCTCAAATCGTCTGTTAGCCTATACAATACATATTCTACATCGTATGGTGGATATTGCTCAAACACTTTCAAAGGAATAAGCCTTAGCTCTTCATTGGTACAATATTTTAGCCCCTTTCGCTTCTCCAAATACTTTGACACAGCTGCCTTCACTTCCAAATCCATAATGAGAGGAAATGATTCGGTCAGCTGGGCTTTATATACCCGAATGGAACCGAATCATAATTTGATATTCGTCTCCTCTTGTGAAAACAAATCCTATAGATTTTATCTTCAGGTTCGGAAACGACATGAACTCCATCAGATCTTTTGCGTTTAATTTTCTTTTCCGTTCTAACCACAATGTTTCGCTCCTCATTTTCATTCAAAATTAAATTTTTAATGGCATCAAAATTTACTAGCTGCAAAGAAGCATAATTTAAAGTTATTCCCCTCACTTTGCATATAGTTTTGAAATTTCCATTTGCCAATTTAATCTTGTAAGCGTAATTTTTTGGTCCTCCAGACACAAATTCTGAAATGTAAGCTTCGGGCCCATAGTCTGCAAGTTCATCGGTCATATCTCCCAAGTTATCTCCACATTTAACCTTACACTCTTCTCCTTTTCTAACCTCAAAAATGATAGAATCGGTATCTGTGTACAAAATGTCTTCGTTAAGGGCCTCCAAATAGGTATATAACTTAAGTCTTGCACCAGCAGTGACATATGCCCCGAGTATTTCGTTGGTATGTGCCAGCGAAGGGGCGTCAGCCTGGTCGGCATATTTCCACGAGAGCCAAACGACCTGGTCGCTTGCAAACATTAAATTTTGCACCTCTATCCCGGGGGTGATCAAAAAAGCGAATAATTCTCGAGGTTCCCTAATCATTTTTGTTCGCGATCTATTGCCCTGTTCAGTGAGTTTTCCCCAAAAACTATTTAGACACAATTTTGCCAAAGACCTTGCACCGGGATTCTTTTTGATTGCCGTTTTATCCAAAAGTATTCCTTCGCTCTGAAAAAAGCTCCTTACATAGGATTCCTCGTCTTCTTCGCTCTTAACCCAGGAAGGATAGCCACTGGCTTCTGCCTTTAATTTTAAAAAACTATTTATGTATTCTACAAACAAACCCCCCTTGTTTTCACATTTATCATACTGTTCCACTCTGTATTCGTAAAATTCATAAATTTCTCTAACTTCATAGCCCATCTCAACGGCTTTTCTTACCTCATCCACGATCCAAGTACCAATGAATTCTCTTTCATTTTCGTTGTGGTTGCAATTTGATTCTTCGTTTCCCTGTTCCATACAACTGGCGCAAAGACCAAACAACAGCTTTTGGCGGCATCTATAGGGTAGTACGGGATGATAAAGCTCCCGATTTTTCGCCAAAACTCTACACTTTATTACCCCCTCTTTTTTAAGCATTGCGGGAATATTAGAGCAATCTATATGAATTGTAGGATGACCAATAGGAAATTTAAAGTATTTGCAAATATATGGATACAATGACATGATATCAAAGTATTTAATTTCAGTTTTGCGATAAGTTTTCAGCGCCTCCGTTCTACCACCATAAAGGGAGTCTCGGAGAACAAGAGGAACATTTTTCACAACGGGATCATTACTAAGCGCTGGATGTTGCCTTAAAATGTCCTCAAATTCACACTCCCACATAACATGACAAATATACCCTGCTGACACAATTTTTTCTAGCCTTTTCAAAGTATGTTCGTACCTATCTGCAAGCGTTTCTGATTTACTGTCTATGACTGGAACATCTCTATTATTTAAGCATGTGTGACCATGCCACAAGCATCCCATGAATTCAAAAACTTCTCTCGTCTCCTCACAAAACCCATCCACTTTGAGGTTGGGCAACTCTGGCAATCTGACCTCTCTACCATTACCTGCATGTTGAATGCGAATGTTTCGTTTAATTTCCTCGTATCTAAGCCACATGAGAGCCTTCCTGGACTGCTTATCTGCCTTTCTATAGCCTCCACAAGGTATGAGCCCTATAGTCTTTGACTGCAAGTACTTTTTCCTAAATACCTTGTTGCATGCTGAGGCTATTGTAATTGATTCTTGAAATACATCAATATTTCCTATGCTTAAGAAGGTATTCCTAAATATGGAACACGCTTCTTTCAGCACGGTAACATCTGCCCTACAGTAAGTCTCTAACTCTTCTTTAAAATTAAAAACTCCATCTTTTACAGTGTCATACCAGTTGAAAAAATCTTTTTGTTCATCTGGCATCATCTGGTCGACACCGTAATAAGAAGGATCGGGATAAGCCCCCACATAACTCATGTGTTCCAAAGTGTTAAAAAAATGGGGAAAGTATCCCTTTGTTAGAGACTTTATGCCAAAGGCTTTGGGCAAACTTCGCAATTTCATAGGTAAAAAATTTAAACTATCCAAAAAGGTTATATGTTCCATTTTCATGCACAAAATTTTAGCACCATTCATAATTAAATCGGGTACCCAACTCTGTTTTATGGCATAATCCAAAATAAACATAAGATCATAAGCCCGGGCATTGTGGGCTATGGCTATAATTTTTTCACAAAATGGTCTATCCTTTCTTAAATATTCTACAAATTGTTGAATGCAGTTATCTCCCCAAAAGGAGTTCTTGCGCCTTCCGCACTGACTGCATTCCAAGTCTTTGCTATTTTCACACCGAAAACAACATTGTTCTATGCAAAGCAAATTTGCAACATGTAAAAATGTAGAAGAATCCCCAATGCGAGTATTTTGTGTGCATTCAATATCGTAAAATATAAACAAAACCTTTTTGGAAGAGGGAATTTTAGGGCTCAGTGTAGGCATAAAGCACATGTGTCCAGGCATCTCGTCACTTTTACAATTTTTACAATATACCCTATAACACACATGGTTAGGTTTTAGCTGCTGACTGCAAGTTGGACAATGGCGCTTCCATTCGCAAATAGTTTTATTTCCAATTCTATTTTGCATATGATTATTCATGCAATTTTGGTTTCTAAAATATCTATTACAGATAGAACAAAACAAATAATTTCCGTCATATTTACATGGTGGAACTGCAAAACATCCCGAGCATTTGTATTGACAGTTGTGGGTTTTGATTCCTTTGTCCATCCCCTTGTTGCACCCTTCACATACATATAGTTTAGCCATAGCGCCTGTAAGATTTACAATGACATTGTAATGTTTTTCTTTAGCATCATATAATAGGTTAAGTCGTTTGGATGAATTTAAATTTCCGTCAAATATAATGTTTTCACAATACAGTCCATCATAAACTACAATTCTAAATTCTGAAAAATAATTTTGAAATTGTTGTAATTCTACAATTCCTCCCCCCTTACTGAGATCAATATTTGTATCTTTTAATAGATCATCAACTTTAGAAAGGAGTTTTCTACCCTGAGTGAAAGCTTTATAGTCTGGATCTTTATTAAAATGAGCAATTGCTATAACTAACGCATGGGCTAAACAATTTATATGTGATTTAACTGTCACAATGCTTTTTTTCAAATGTGCCAAAGCAGACACGTCGCGGCCCTTTGTCTTTATTCTACCATTGCCTAAAGGCATCTCAATATGATCTGCTTTTATGGATAAGGTATCCGTAGCATAAAAATTGGCGTTAGATTGGCATACCTTTTCCATTAAAGCCATTATAACATTTAAATGAACTTGATCCCTCCGACGAAGACTAAGCCCTATAGGTTTATCTTGCAAATTTATAGAGTTAGTAATTGATAAACCAACCATATGATGTGGTTCAATATTTTGTAATACAGTATTTAAAATAGTTTGCATGGTATTTTTAAAGTAGAGTATGGGATTTTCATTGTTAGGAGATGGTTTAATTTGTATAACAAAATGCCTCCCATGAGCATTAAACCTCTTATACTCTCTGCGTGCTTCGCTTACAACTGTAATATTTTCCATGCTAAAACACAAAATGTTATATAAACTTTTCAGTTCAGCCAAATCTTTACAAAATGTAAAAAAATAGTGTTGTTACTTACATTGGTGAAGACTTTGCGACGTGTTTTGTTGTACAACAAATGGTCAACTGTGGAGGAAGGTGGTGCAGTATTCTTTATATAGCGGCGAAAATTGCAGTTCCGCTTATGACGTATTTAGGGAGTAGTCTGCAAGTGCACTCCGCTTATGACGTGTTTGGGCGTTAGCTGCTAACTGCAGCGTATAAAAGCTGGTAGGATAGGCTTTTCCACAGTTCACTGCGACCGGGTGCAACATTGCTACAGCAAGGTAAGTATTCTACAGTTTTTTTTCTTCCTATTTTTATATTTTTTTTTCTTAAAACAAGCCTTATATAAAAGTATTATCTTCTTTGCAGAATGGATTTTGTCAGTAGATTTAATCAATTTCAAACCACCAAAACAATGCAGATTCGAGATTTATCAAAAAATACTCCATACAACGTAGTTACTGCATCAAGAGTAGTGACACAGTATGGACCCTCAATATCCATTAAACTTCAAAAAAATGATGAAGATCCCGTTAGCGTGTTTGTTCCAAGAAAATACACGGATGTTTTTAAAGAAAGCGACATTGAAGATATTAATAATCAAAGACTATGCCTAACGTTTCAATTTCTAGGATTTAATAATCCTAACAATGCCTACAATATAACGTTTCAAAAGAAATAACTAAAATTGCCTTTTTTTCTTTTCAGATGACTTTGCGAATTAAGCTAATTAATAATGTTACATTACCTATTAGATGCACTGAAGAATCAGCAGGCTTAGATATATTTTCACCCAAAACGTACGAGTTTCAACCTCAACAAACCATAGTTATCCCAACAGGACTATCAGCAAGACCTCCCAAGCATACTTATCTACGAATAGTAGAAAAATCTAGTTTAGCACTATTAGGATTTACTATTAGAGGAGGATGTATAGATAGAGATTACACCGGTGAAATATGTGTAATAATGTGTAACAACTCGGATAAAAAACAAAGTATTTCAAAAAATCAAAAATTTGCACAATTAATATGTGAAAAAATATACACACCCAAAATAAAATATGTTAATAAATTAAAATGTACTAAAAGAGGAAACAAAGGCTTTGGTAGCACAGGACAGTATTAGTAATACTTCATTTTGTACTTCTATAGGCCATGGACGATTTCATCTCTCGAAACACAAACCGATTAACTAGAAGATATGATATGCTGGCAAAAGAAATTGGTTTTAATGATTTATTTGAGGAATATACACCAGTTCATTTTCCTGAATACTGGTCAACCCTATCGTGGTTATTGTACTGGTTATGTAATGAAAACATTTGTTGTGTGCTAGGGAATGCATTTCCATGTTATGTAGCAGGAATACTCGCTGATACACCTAATCATGTTACCATATATGTTGCTATCAAAAAGGGTACACGAGAAGAAAGAATGTTAAACTTTTTGTTTTCTCCAAATAACTATGTACATGTTAATGAAAATAATCATGTAATGGATTTTACATTTAGCCATGCACAACAGAGTAGTTTACCTTTAAACAATATACCAATACTTTCCTACTTTTGGAAAGTAGAGTGTAAAGAATATGAGTTTAACATTAAGTTAACACATATATATGTTCATAAACATGTAACTTTGCAGGACAGTTGGGTGGACTTTATGTATTTTCTTTTTAGAAACTTTGGAATTGCTTTCCAAAAACGCCTAATAGTAGGATTATTTCATAACAAGGTATTTTCTTTTAAATACCTTTGTGATCCTGTATTAAAATTAAACGGATGGCATACGTCATCAAAATTAAATTTGAACTTTTTAAAAACCAGAGCTTTATTTAACTGTTCCAATTCAAATGAATGCAAATGCACAATATGTCATAAAAGTGCACCATCATTAAAAGGTATAGCATCAAATGTTTTGTTTGAAAACACAACTTTAAATTTTTTACATAAGGACACAAATTATTATAATTATATGTATATGGTTGTAAACTTATTTGAGTTTGACTTTTCAATAGAACAAGTAATTCCATTTGACTTTCCTGTAAAGCTTACCGCCATGTATTATCCTGTTGACACTAACAAAAAATGTCATTTTTTATGTTACAAAGAAGATCATTATAAACCTTTTATTCATATGAAAAAATTTCATTGTGAAGATTCATTTATTACTGAAATGCTAAAAGAAAAGGATAAATGGTGGTGTTTTATATGTTCTAAGCCAATGTTTGTGTAAAATCATCTGAATTGTCAATAAATGTAATTTCTAAATCAATGTAATCTATTTTTTCTTTATTTTATTAAAACCTCTATCCATATCCCTTATACATTTCTCATCAACTTACAAATATTAATACCTCAGTCCATATCATGCGACAATTGGTAGCAATCGTAATTATTTGTTATATTGTAAGGCAAGCAAGCTAGGCTGAAACTGCATTCTTGCATTGCTTGGCTAAAACTAGTTTTTAATGTATCAAGAAATGGTACGAGGAACGCTTACCAAACTAATATTAAGGGGGAATGCTTACCATCTCGTGTATAATCAAAATTTAGCAAGGAATAAACAATGAACACCTGTTAGGCACCAAAGGCGATGTGCTAATAATACAAAAAAAGCATTTAATTTTTGACGAGTTAAACTCGACGCTGGTGTATTATAAAGATGAATAAAATATTATTTGTAAACCTGTTTTGTTATTTTTCCTGTACTCACCTATTGAAACCTCCACTTGCATTCTGAAAAAAATACCTTTAATTGGCTTTGCCAAGGCTAACATTGCCTCCGCCAGAAACATTTTATATGGAATTGTAATACATCTGCATTCTGATAAAATGTATAATTTCACAATCTTTTTATAAATCTACATTTTCAGGAAATATCTTGAATTGGCTTTGCCAAGGCTAACATCTACGCAAGAAAGACAAGTTATGTGTCATTGTAATACATCTGGTAGCTTTGCAGGAAATTCCTTGGAAACAAGTTCTCGGACTTGTCCTCCTGCCTTACATAGTAACTGTTTTAAGAGGAACGCTTACCAATCTAATATTAAGAGAAATGCTTACCATCTCATGTATAATCAAAATTTTGCCAGAAATAAACAATTAACGCCCGTTAGGCACCGCAGGCAATGGATACTAATAATACAAGAATATTTTTAAGGTAGGAATCGTTCCAGGCCTAAGTTTAGGGTAACCCCCCCCCCCCGGCAATTTAGCAGTAGCTTTTCATTAAAATCTTAATCTGGCGGTTGCCCAGGGGGGTGGAGGGTTTTATGACTTCTCAGTTGGCCTTGAAATAGGGGTTGTTTTGTATTTTTAGGGGTTGTTTTTTATTTTAGGGGTAGTTTTTAATTTTTTTTTTGCTTTTTGGCGTAACTTTTTTCCAACCCTATAAATAGGGGATGGGATAAAGTGCTGCTTATACTACTAACGCGTTCAAATAACGCTTTATATTCACTTAGTGCTGACTTGTCTTGGTAAAAACCGCAAACTGTAGAGTTCAGGCTCCCCTTCACTGAATGATGACGCAAGTGTCTTTCTCTGCACAACAACTTACCCTCCTAATGCACAGAGAGAGATACTATATTCAAAATTTAGAAAAGAAAATGCCGAAAATGTATAAGCAGCGATTCAGCAATATGCACAATTAGTTTTTGAGATGATTATAGCAAATGGATGAAAAGGCAATATAATATTACCAAATTATGAAAAATGACAAAAAACTGATAAAGCCAAATTGCGGCATATGACCACAAAAAGCATACAATGTTAACAGATTAGGTGAGCATGTTTATTTTAAGTTTGTGATGGGGACATCAAAAAAAAAAAAAAAAAAAAAGACAGGGCGTAAACACCCGGAACCTGTTATTAGCATTCAACTACCACGGCAAAAATGTGCATTCGTACATTTCATTGGTGTACTAATTTTAAAGTAAGATTTATTTTTCTTATAAAAAGCAGGGTATTTTAGTTAAAAAAGTTATAAAAATAAAATAACTTTTGCAGTGCAACACAAGGTCCCAGATCTATAGTGAAATTCAATGCCTACAATCAGCCCACAAGTTAAAGTTGCAATTTCGACCATTGTTTCAAATGCACAAGAGTTTAACGAAATACGCCTCCTACCCGCAAGCTGATAGCGAAAAAAAGAATTGACCACAGGAAAAATACTCTTGCTGCCTTCAACAACAAATATATCTGGTGCTTGCCTTCTCAGAGCGAGGAAAAAATAGGAAATGATTCTTAATCAGTCAGTTTATCCTAACAAGAAATCAAATTCCATACAAATGAGCAGAGAGTCAACAACCTGCCTTCTAGGCTACGGGCTAAAGTAATTCATAGCATTAGTATAAAACAAAACATCTATAATTATATCGAAAAAAAATAAAGTAAAATGGGAAAATAAATAAATATTTCTACAGTGAGATTATGTTAGGTATCGTTCGGCAGGGCGCAGCTGCGCACTGTTAGAAGGCAGTCGTCAAGGTCATATAATACATATGAAGGTAGCAGCTTGTTTAAGGGAAGATTTGTCAGCGACTAATTGTGCGTTCATCTGTCACCCGGTGCTTTCATTGTGTTAAATTGTGTGCCATGTGCTCTTCGTTAACAACAAAAATCCTGGCAATCGTATTCCATACCAACACGAGTGCCCGAGGTCGTTAAGACGTGGACTCGTGAGCGGGAGGTCTGGGGTTCGAATCCCGCCAGGACCGTTTTCCCTGACTGAGGTTTCTTCAAGGTTTTTCTCAGTCCTCATAACTGGCAATGCCGGGAAGGTACCCTAAACTTAGGCCTGGAACGCTTCCTTCCTTAAAAAATATCCTTTCTCAATTTATAATTTCATCTCATGTATCATCAGTGTTCACCACCTGTGGTGTCTCAGTGGTAAAAATGGGCGTTAAACACTACTAAAAATCGTATTCCATGTAGAGAAACTGTAAGGCACCTCGTTAAAAAGAATCTTTCAATGGCAAGAAACTTGTTAAAAATCGCTATGTTCTCACGGAAGAAAAATTAGATGAAATATGGAAATTTCAGATGCCTGCAACTTATTGCTATTGAGGGGCATCACTTTAAGCATCTCTTATTACACAAATTAGTGGTATATACAGTTATAAATTCAATATCATTTTATGCTTTCAGTAAAAATGTAAATACTAAAATACTAACTTTACGCTCGGCTACTGTAGTTCCCACTTTCAAAATGTGGTGACTGCACTTTCCAGTAGGCAGCCGCGCTTAGGCGGCCAGTAACTCAAATAACTTCTATGCAAATAGAATGCAGAGCTATAGTAAATGAGGAGCTTGCGTCCAAAACCAGACAATTCCATCAATCCTTATTTTATTGGAAATGAAACAATCTAAAAACGATCCTATGAGTGAAATATTTTCCAAGAATAAACAGGTCTCACCTACAAGTTACCATTGTAACTCACATTCTGTTTAGCACAAATATCTTTGAGCTACTGGAAAAAGTGTGAAAGACATGGCTAATTCCGATTGGCTGAAGTAGACCTATTGAGTATTGGTGGGGAACAGTTTGAATGCTCATTTTTTATTTAAAAAACTAATTAAATTATGTAACCCAAGTTAGTTTTAAATAACCACGTATTTATTGATATTGACTTAACACCCATCGACTAGTCATATTATTATTATTATTATTATTATTATTATTATTATTATTATTATTATTATTATTATTATTATTTTCATTTACATGGTGCATCATAAAATTAAGTATGGTGTTTTATTGTAAACAACCATCAACTCTCCTATAGTAGAACACAATATGAAATAAAATAATGGAAAACTGATAATATAATATTTTGTCGGCATAAAAATATTGTTCTTTTAGTTGGACGCCTATTTTTGTATTTTCTATATCTCTCTTCCGACTGGCAGATTATAATTTTCTGATCCCCAGGTTGAATGCATTCATTTGTTCTGTTGTTTCTTTGTAGTAAAAGGATTTAAAGATATTATTAATTACAAAATATTTTTTAATAACTAGATTGCTTAGAAAAACTCAGTTTTGCGTCCTCACAACATTTATCATACACAGAACTGCGATAAATGTCAGAATTCTAGAACCACCGCTTCTTACACGGATAAATAATATAAAGTTATTTCTACAAAAATACTTGCTAAACAGTGACATGGAACAGGGTATTTTATTCTGCTTTGTTCACCTGTAAAGAAGAGTATATATGATTTTGTTTTAGTTTTCCCAAGAAAGGAATGACAAATTTCCGATCTCTAAACAAAGAGCTTTCCATGAAAGTGAATATATTGCAATGTTTCTGCACATACTGTTTATGGCTTAAAACCTATACCTCCAATGCATATTTGTATAGGATCAGTTGCAATTTTCTAAAAATTATTAAAAAATAAATGGAAAATAGAAAGAAAACATTATTAAATTATTTTCTTTAATTTATGCATTTGCTTGATTTGGCTGCAAGTCCTACAAACTACCATACTTTGTCTTACTCAGTATATACGTATATATACTATATATATACTATATATACTATATTGTCAGATGATGTTTGATCCATCAGCCAAGCTCATCTCTGCGAATACATAAATGCATATAATATTTTACATAAACGTGATATCAATTGAGATACGTACAAGAGGAATACGTGGGGGATACAAGGTGATTTACTGGAAAATTTCATAATAATGTATTTAAAGTAATAAAATGGAATTTCATTTAAACGACGCAGAAACTGTAAAGCTGTATAAGGTGTGCGAGAGATGTCGCAACCATCTTTGAAAGTTAACTTTTCATTTTCTCGCTTATTGCTTTCTATAGGTGAAGGTATCTTATAAGCCGGATGTGTGAATTTTCAAAAGAACGCATTGGTTTCACATAACCGACACAGTAGTCAGAAATGTCCCTCTTCCCGCAGAAGATTGGGAATTTGTGTGCTAAGTTGGTAATGTTTTTTCCGACGCAGTGAATAAGGACTGGTACACAAGCATTTTCAAATAGGCTGTTAAGCGTTTGGATGACAATGAACTAACTCAAGGATCTTTCAACAAGAAAATTTGCGACATGTCTGTCGAGTCTCTCGTCGATCGACTGATGTCTAAGAATTTCTGCTCAGATGACCTAAATCACCAGATTACTTCTTGTTGAGCTATCTTCAAGATCGAATTTATCGAAATCAGTCGCGAACATTCTGAAGACCAGCATTTGCTGTCATAGTGAGCACAAAATTTAGAAACAGAAAGCAGAAATACAGAAAGCATGCATGCATGTTCGTAGCGGCCATTAGACCAAAACGGGAGAGAGATAAAAAAAAAAAAAAACAATCCGCATTATAGCATAAATCGATCATATAATTTACCATATCACTGAATATACGCACGCAAAATTTGAGATTAATACTATATAAACTGTGTCAGGTGGGAATACAGTTTATCAGCTGTATAACAAACCGATATGGTATAATTATTATTTTAATGAGCATGTTTATCTACGCTTCAAGCCTTAACAACTGATCTTAAAATATTCTAATAATGCATATAGCTTTATTGAAAACAGAACAGCGTGAAAGCAACCGAGCAAGAAATAAAGACAGCTGTTATGAAAATTTTGCTCTTAGCGAAATATGAGTTGAATACATCAGTATTACAATGAAGAAAAGAGATAAAAACTTGAATTGCCGTCCAAACAGCTGGTGTTGTAATGTAAACGCTACCGCGTAATATTATATTTTTAAGACTTTGAAAGAAAATTTAAATAATTTGCTTAGATGCATTATATAAAATATAAAATATGATTTCAAATGAATGACTTAAAGTCTTACATGATATTGTTTTTTGTCTTAGTTTGTTTATTATTAATTATTTGTTCAAATATCTTATAAGGAGTATAACAATGAAGCTGTTAATGAGATGTATTTTTCTTTGAATAATTAATTTACATTAATGGTCATATTACGCCTAATTTATTTAAAATTCTTATTAACTTGTTAATATATATATATATATTGACAATATTAACTTGTTAATATATATTGACAATATTAACAAGTTAATAAGAATTTTAAATAAATTAGGCGTAATATGACCATTAATGTAAATTAATTATTCAAAGAAAAATACATCTCATTAACAGCTTCATTGTCATACTCTATATAAGATATTTGAACAAATAATTAATAATAAACAAACTAAGACAAAAACAATAACTTGTTAATATTGTCAATATATATATATATATGTATTAACAAGTTAATAAGAATTTTAAATAAATTAGGCGTAATATGACCATTAATGTAAATTAATTATTCAAAGAAAAATACATCTCATTATATATTCTATTATGAACATTTATTGAAACAATATAGACAAATAAATTTAAAATATGGAAATAAATAGCATACATACTGGACAACACTTAATCTGCATACACCCGTTATGCGAATGCATAATAGTGTTAATTACGAATGTATTAAAACAATCTCTCAATTAGTTTAAAATTACCATCATCCCATGCAAAATAGACATTCGAATCTGCTCTTACAGAATATATGTCAACTAGACCGTTTATTCAATTCAAAAGTTAACAATTTAATTATGATAATGTTAAAGAGCGTTCAGCATGTTAGTATACCTAATAGTGAATTACTGAAATTTAAATCCTTTTGACATACATGTGGAATTACCGAACACTGAAGTGATTTTATCGTAGGATGTTATTGTTGCCCCCATTTTGGTGAGTGAAATGATGAAGCGGTTTGGTATGGCAGCTACATTGCACGCCAAATTTTGAGAAGTTTAGTACGGCTCCGGTTATGTGCCCCAGGTTGGGCACCAATATTTGAAGCGATCTGTAGTTGACGTTGACTGGACTCACCTTGTGATGCTGTCACCTACGCTTCAATGACAATAATTCTCAGAAAATTCTGCTATTTTGTTGACATATTTTATTTTATTCAAATTCTTTCGCGTAGTGTGGTGATTTGCGTATGATATATTTGACTACGTTGAATATAAACTTAGTTGCCGCGTGTGAAACTTACAGACGAGTGCCGCTGGTAATGGATCCGAAAATCGAACTTATAATGGAGTACTGCGAACTGTTTTTCTGTTGAACTGAATATCTAATAACTGGGTGCCTCACCGCGTGTAAAACTTAACTGCCTTTCTCAGCAAAGTCGAACTTATAACTGCTTAATGAGTAAATGAGTTGTGTCTCACTGCGTGTAGATCTTACAAAAGCCTCAGCAAACTGCTCAGCTGAATCAAATTGAAAAACTCATTGCTCCACCGAGGAACCGCCCCTTGTATATTAAATTGAAATGTAAAATCGGCGGTTTTAACGATTATGACGGAGTTACACAGGTACGCGTAATCTTTCGCCTATCTTTAGAAGTTCAAATATACCTTCTCCATTGACTGGTCTAATTTTACCTGTCCCACGCTCCATTCGCTATTTTATGAAATCATCCGCCAGCATTGACTGGTTTAAAGGGCTGGCCGCACAACGCCTGTCGAGTTCAGATCCTTTAACAAGTTTAAAGTTCTTAAATGTATTAACCTTGCTGCAACATGCCATTTAAAAAGAGAAGGGGCTTCCCGCTACCCTCGGGATTCTTTGTAGTTTTTATGACCCTGTTGACTTTCCAAACTACTATAAAAAACACCAAACTTTCCATTATTTACAATTCTTATATCGAAATTAAAGCTTATGAGCTTATTACACACGTATATACTTACTATTTAAATAATTAATTACAATGCCAAAATAAGATGGCCATAAATATACATTATAATAAATTTCAGTGGAGGTGGGCCGTAAGGACTGTTCCAACACACACACATTAGCAGATTCAAAAAGTAGCCCAATATGTGTAGAAACTTTTATTACAGAGGAAACGGAACCTTTTTGCTTAACACCGTCTCCAAAGTAAGCCCCTTAGGTAATGACAAACTTTTTCCAGCATGCGTATCACTTTTTGAAAAAATCCTGCATTAAATGTTTGGTCACTTCCCGCAGAATGTGCGTCGAATTATCTCTTCGGCCAAAGCGAATCTCCGCCCCTTAAGCAGGTTTACGACTTTCGGATCTTATCATTTAGAGCATACATGGTGATAAATAACAGGTATGTTATGCTTTGCTAGGAATTCACTCCCTGGAGCGACGGTGTGCTAGGGCGTCGTATGTGACGGAGCACCCAGTTCTTTCCTCGCCACACTGCCTCACAAAGACGCCATAGAATAGCAACATACGTCTTCTCATCGACAGGAATGAATTCGGAGTATGCTGTGTTAATCATAATAGATAAAATACTACTGCACACCTGCAAGTCTGTGCTAGTCTGGGAACATGCATTGTACTCCACGAAAGCAAGAGAAGTTGCCTAAACAGCACAACGGAGCCCGGTTAGTTTTGGTCGATTGTGCTAATATTAGTTTGGTATTCCTAATGAAAGTGTGAATTTAAAAAAATAGCCATTAAATGCTGGTTAAGGATGTTACGGGGGAATCGAGCTCTTCTTCCAGTAGGAGCAAATAAAGAAAGGGTGGAATATGCGATGGGTATCAAAAATAAGGAAAGGCTTAGACAAAGTTGCATTGGGATATATTTGGTTAATGGGAGAGGACAATACACGAAATAGTTGGAAAATAGTTAACAGGCGTATGTGAGATACAGAGAGGCAAAACATTATGTCTCAATGCGCAGAAAAAGTATCGCTTTACCTGCAGGCTCAAATACATTCGGTGTGGGGAAGGAAGGATTATTTAGATATCTGTGGCAGAAAAGAAAGAAGTGGTCTCGCATGGTTCAGATTGGGGGATTGGAAAGGTAACAAAAGAGTTAATACTTTCGGGAAAAGAATTTGCCCTTTGTGCGGAGAAAGCGATAGCTGGAGGCATATTTTGGCAGAATGCTGGGAAACGGAAAATTTAAGAAATGAGCGTTTATTACCGCAACTTCTGAATACCAATAAATGTTTGAACATTTACCAGGAAGTATTGGTGCCTGCGAGATACACAATTTGGGAATACTTCTAGAGGAGACCCGACAAAGGAATTAATGGTCATAATGTAGAGGAGGGAGTAAATGAAGGGGGTCTCAAGAATAAGGGTTCCAATCATGTTTATGTATTTGTATATAAAATTATCAATAGAAAAGGTAAATATTTCGAGGTATTTGTATATTTGTATGTATGCATATATATGGGTGCATGTAGATTTGTATGTATGTAGGTATATATATGGACTCGTGTATGCATGTATGAGTATGTATGGCCCCTTTGATTGTTATAAGGGCGACATTAGCGTGTACGCCGTAAGGCCCATGCGACAGTTGTATTTATTTGAATGTATTCGGAAACGTACAATAAAACGAGTACTACCACTACCACTACCACTACCACTACCACTACCACTACCACTACTACTACTACTATATTATACGGTCCACCAGTGCCTTGAGACAAGCAACACTTCAAACACCTGAAGTCAATTAGGTCAAAATTGCTATGCTTGTCCCTATGTGCTGGCCACTGAAATCACAATAGTCATTAGCAATATATCCATTCCAAAAACATAGTACTCTTGCCTGTTGCTGTAATACATATGAGTGTAATTTGATGAAGACAATAGGTTCTGCAACGATAGAACGTTAGATGGAAACTCTAAACCGTATAAAAGAGGCATACAACGGATATTATATGAAGAAGTGTAGGGAAAACTCACTATCTACTAAACGTGACTATCGTGTCTGAGTGGGTAAGTACAGAGTGCTGCATCCATAATAGGTTGGGAGTGTAGTAACTTGAATCTCAGGACATGCACACAATTTTGGTTTGCTTGTTTTTTCATTAATTACATACATACCCAAATAAAACATGTTACATTAGCTGCATATGTCACGTGACCTCCATCAACAACACAGTTCAAAGCATCAGTGTCTGGCGATACATTCCAACGACGACTGCGTTGATATACTACTAATTTACGGAAAAGCGCAACATAACTCATTACAGGTACAATGCCTGTATCAAAACAGGTTTCCGGCAAGAAGAAAACGTACAGCCAGCACCTTTCGTAATATTGACGACGTTGCCTAGACAAGGGCACTTGGAAGAATAAGTCCTTTTGAGATACATCAGTTACCTTTGGCCATATAGAGTGGTTTGGATGCTGTCTTAAATAACCCCCATATCAGCACATGAGCATTGGCACAAGACACCTACATAAGTCGGTCGTCCGTTATGCGAATATTCCGTTATGCGAATATTGCATTACAGAATTCCATCTTCAGCTATACCTGGAGCTTCACAGCTGTTACTTCGAAAATCGAATGGCTTTTTGCCAATGGGTATTACGTATCGTCAACAGTGCAGTCTTTTTATCCAGAACACTATTTTGGGGTGAATTGTGATTTCAAAACTAATGTGTGAATCGCCATAACATGCATTGCTGGAGTGCTGATAGTCCTCATTGTGTTAGACAGACAGATTTAAAGTTTTTTAGGGAGTAAATGTATGATACAGTATTTTACCTGATCTAATTGGTCCATCTTCCTTTGAAGGTCGTCTAATGGAAGCACGCGACATTCATTTCCTTGAAAACGATCTACCTAAGCTGCTATAGAGGTATTAATGTTTGATAAATTAAGAATGTCGTTTCAACATGATAGAGCTCCACCGCACCGATTCCTGATCACCCAGCGCTATCTCCAGGTAATACATCCAGAAAAATGGAGGTGAAGAGAAGGGCCTCTCTCGTGGCTGGCCAGAACAACCGCTCATACGCCACTTGACTTCTTCCTATGGGGTCATTTAAAGCAAATTAAATGTGCACAGGAACTGGAGAACTCCGATCATATTCGGCAGTTGATCATTGAGGCCTACAGCTCCGTAACATCTCATATGTTACAACGTGCAAAGTTATCGTTACGCCAAAGTGCTGAGATGTGTATCAATGAAGGAGGCAATTTCAAGTCTAATATTCGGAAAAAAACGTTTTTAAGATATAAATAGATATTTGCACTTGTTTCTTTATTTAGCTCAATATTTATACTGAAGTCCTTCTTGTCCAGTCTATCATTTCTTGTCCAAATAATCCTTATATATTTTAAGAAGCATATTTTTATGTAATTTCATGCCATTTTCAAAACATTCTACATTTATGTTTGCATATTTAGCTGAATCCATTTTACACTACATTAGACTATTATTTGCTCGGATTAGATATTTAATAAAGGAAGAGGTGCGTAACACCGAGAAATAATTAAAGAAAAAGTAAAGGAATTAAAAACAAAATAAAACAGCACAAATGAACAAACAAATGTCTGGACTTCGAAAAAGATATGAACTATCTGTCAAATATTTGAACCTGCTTTGATTTACCTTCGATCCAGAACCTTGCTTATCCAACTGAGCTACTGCTTATGCCCCAGAGCTTGCAGCCAATATACAGCTCCAGAACATGCTGTCCCACTACTGAAGTCCTATTCGCATTTATGGGTTCTAAGAATTCATTATAGTTTCTAATGTTGAATGTAACAATTACTTTTGTCTTCTATAGCGTCACTTCAAGCATATCGTTCTGTTAATCCTGAATGGGAACTAGGACCTATGTTTTAAAACATCTATATAAACTGCGAGTTGCATAAAACCAAATTATAAGGGAAAATTGAAATATCTACATTAATATCATGAATTTAAAACAGGAGTGACCAATGTCGAGACAAACTGGAATTTTTAAACCCCGCATCGCTTCATTTATAAGTAATGAAAGCAAATCAAAGTCCGAATAACATAACGATAACACATTGTAATCCTTTGAGGTTATGTTTCCCGGGCATAGTATAACTTGGATTAGACGCGGCGTGCCCACCCCTGATGTAAACAACTTTGTATACATTCACACTCCATGTTTTAAAGCACAAAGGTTCTATAAAAAATCAGGAATTGTAAATTTGAGTTTTGAAATAAAAATGTAATTAAGAAACATTTATACAAAAAGGCCATTACTTACTAGTTTTGTCTACCATTTTCTTCTTAAATAATGGTCGAACTATGAAGTTTCACTTATCAAGTATCAATGATTGAATTATTAATATACTGTTAAAAAAGTAAAATTGTTATTGAGTGGTTTATTATTCATTCAAATGTCCCGTTTTCTTGACAATTGATTGATTTTGTTTTTATAATAAGTTTATTTAAGAACAAATAACATTTTGCTACCAAATGTTTAATTAATCAGCCTCTGTAGAGAAACCATTGAAGATCTGTCATTACTCATGTGCTAGTTACTTTCTGTTATGAGACTAAAATCAGTACAATAATAAAATATAAAATGTACTAAGAAAGGGTTGCAGTCATATTTTATATATCATATACGAAGAACAATTTAGAAAATTAATTTGTTATTGGTAATGGGTTTAACATGTTTTTCGTATATTTTACAAACTCTCTCCTGTTAGTACCAGGTGTCGTGTTTGTTAAGTTGTGCCAATACCAAGCTACTTAAGTACACTAAGTGGAAGGGCCAAATAAAAAAATATACATTTATTGAATCAGTTAAAAATACCCCTTTTTCAGAAATGATAGGTGCATATTTATGCTCTATTTTCACCGAAATGAAGTTCAGACAAAGACTCGTCCATGTAGCTCATAAAAGTTCCCAATAGAAACTAATAGGAAGTATATTTATAGCACAACGTTTCCTTTTTCAAATAGAACAAGGTCTACAGATTTCAAGAAAATTTCCTCTGGTCATTAGGCAAAAAGCGACTTTTTCACCGTATGTTAAGCAAAAACAGTGCATGTCTGTTCCCAGTTTGTTTACAATTTGTGGAAATTCTTAACAATATGTTGCAGTTTATCCTGGATGTCTATCTGATTATCTCAGTGTACACCGTACAAGAAAACATGCAGTCTTCCTACACTCTTCATGCACTAGGATCATGTCGGCCTTTTCAGCATTAGTAAACCCTAACATATTGTGTAGCACATCCAGCACGTCCTACTTTTATGACATATCACGACGTATTGACAGGAACGTCTCACTGTACTCCGTGTAAAGGAAACAAAATGTTACCACTAACCTCATACACATAATGTCACAGTAGGCAAGAATGTGTGATACATTTTCAGCCCAGGCAGAGACTCTTTAAAAAGTTTCATATGACTAGAGCACGGAACTACAAAATACTGCTGATAATTTTTTCTAAAGTAGACAAAATGGAAACAAGTATGTTCTGTTCTCACTTAAAAATCGGAGTAATGTATTAACTTCGGAATTTTCTAAAAAATAGTCTGAAAGTTAGAGCTCTACATATCTTCTGAACTACTAAACTTAAATTCATTCCAAAAATACCGTTTGCATTCTAATCTCATGTAGTTTTATTTTATTTAAGTCAACAGACATTGTTTTAATTGAAAATGTGCACCTTTGTGCTATAAATATACATTGTTATTTATGTTGGATTGGCTGTATGTACTACACTGCCCATTTCTGAACTTCAGTTTTGGTAAAACAGGGTATCAAAACAACATTTTGTATCAGAAATATTCGTGGTGGTATTTTTAGTTACTTCATTCTGTATATATATATATACACTCACATGGTTGTTGAATTTTTGTATGGTGAATATTTAGGTTTCGAACACTGTCAAGGTTCCTCTTTCTTAATTACATAGTAGTAGCAGTAGTAGTAGTACTAGTAGTACTAGTAGCAGTAGCAGTAGTACTAGTAGTAGTGGTAGTAGTAGTAATACCAGTAGTAGTAGTGGCAGTAGTAGTACTAGTAGTACTAGTAGCAGTAGCAGTAGTACTAGTAGTACTAGTAGCAGTAGCAGTAGTACTAGTAGTAGTAGTAATACTAGTAGTGGTAGTAGTAGCAGTAGTAGTAGTAGCAGTAGTAGTAGTAGTACTAGTAGCAGCAGTAGTAGTAGCAGCAGTAGTAGTACTAGTAGTAGTGGTAGTAGTAATAATACTAGTAGCAGTAGTACTAGTAGTAGTAGTACTACTAGTAGTACTAGTAGTACTAGTAGTAGTAGTAGTAGTAGTAGATTTATTTAGACCGTTCATACTCCTGTAAAATACTTCATTTCTGAAATTGATTCCAATTAAAGAAAACAACATTAACAAGAACGCACTCATATACACATATGAAACGGACATACATACAATAATTCTGATATTCATATAGTTTTTAGTATTATTTATATACAACGTTTATTAAAATTTGTTGTTTCTAAAACTACGAATTTCATTTAAGAAAATGTCCAGGATTAACCAGTTTTGTCTATTTACAAGTGATCTGCCGGTGTGCATCGAAAAATGTACGGTACAGACGAAAATCCACGATTTGACGATGTGATCATCTAGCCGCGCTCATGTTAAGAAAGCGTGAATGTTGTAGCGTTCTGTTCCTTAAGCCCAAATGCATGCTGTCATTATATTTTAATCGCATTTGCTGTGTACACTTCACCATTCCTCTTACCGTTAACTAGTAACACAGAGCAAGAATTGTTGCTGGTTAATACTTTGTTCTCAGAGGAAACATAACACGCAAATGATCATCTTTGAACATATAAGCAAACTAAATATTTCAAAATGTATTTTGCTTGCTTTTATGTTCATTGTTTTGTGCAGGTTTAAGGTCAACTCATGTGAATTTGTGAACTTTTCGTGGGAAAGCATACGAAAACTAACTTTGTCTAGAAAAGTTGTTAAAAGACAGAATGATTACACCTCCAGTCCTCATATCTTTCGTAGTCTATGTATGTACAAAAGTGGTTCACATCGAAACGCTACACTTTCCTTTTATAAGCTCCAAATACACAAATAAATTGATAGTGAATGAGTCTTAATGTTATGCGGACTATCATTTGCACAAGAACGGAGGTTTTCTCATGTGCACCTCGGCTTAATGCTTCAAATTACTTATTACAACTATCGGTGTCTCGTGTTACTAATTTACTATGCTTTGAGCTGTTTTTCCCCTATAGCTTTTACATCAGTCGCATGTTTTACAGCTATTTTTCAATTCTCGCGATTTGCCAGTTCCAAGACCGTAATTTTCCTGCCGGGTTCCTTACGATGTTTGTGGGAGATCTCGATAGCATGTCATTTTTTTCTTGTCTATCATTTATATTTTCCTTCGTCTTTTCTTGGTTTTCGACAACTGTATTATGTAGACCTGAAACGACATGTAACAGAGTGGAACAGACCGCTTGGAGTCTTTATCACACATTCATTTCTAGAGAAATATATCCTTAGTTGAACCACCCACTGTCAACTTTGCATTATTTGTATGTGAACCTCTATTTCTCTTGATTCCAAACCAATAGATCCGAAAAGCCTTTGCTGTAAGTAGAAAGATCTTTTATGTGATCTTACATAATACTGCAAAGTTTACATATAGTATCCAGATTTATGTATTTTTGGCCTCCATCCTCAGATGAGCGCAGCACGCGCTGGACCAAGGCCGTATCAGTTTTCTGTTGTAATACACTTTTCGCACTATTTACGTGGACAGTCGGTCGCAGTTTTATGCTACAAGAGCAAGCATTATTTATGATTCTGTATTATTATAACTCTGTTTGTGATTAGGAGATCTGCATAACTCAAGTTTTTGTTAATCGAAGTAATTGGTGCATTAGTTTTAATATTAATAGATTGTTAGTAAAGTATTTTATTAGTGTTCAAACGTAACCATTAAACAAGTAAAAAGAAGTCGTTGTTTATGCAAGTTTTATTAAAAGTTGTCAGAAATACATTACTGCATACTCCTATAACACTGGTCAATACTAATTATGAAATAACATTAATATCATGTGAATGTTGTATTTGATGAAAGTTATGAGAGTACAAATGTGAAGGGAGTTTGTTCATAGGCTGAGCGGAATATTAGCCCCACGGCTTGGGTTCATATTAATTCTGTGTATATTTATAGGAGGCCTGGAAAGAAAGTGTTGGAAACACTGTCGTCAGGCTACTAATGAACATGTAAAGGCGCTGTTGTGTTTTGTATTTCTAATGTTTAACACCCTCGGTGTTTCTAAGGCACTGCACGTAGGCGGATGAATTCGAAGGTGTCAGAATTGGACCGCTCTAAAGCAATGTTCTGTAAAAGTGAGTAGTGTACATGGATTAAGTTGCGGTAGCACGTAACAGAAATGCGAAAGTATTCCATGCGAGTCCGAGAAACTTTTGGCAATTAAATCCTGCCATGTCAGACGATGGCCCGTTGGGTGCCATCCTTTCGACAAGGACCTGATGGTGTGGAGGATGCACTACGTGCAGGTCATCCTGTTTTCGAAACGCACTACTTTGATTTCATTTATTTCATTGTTGGAGATGGATCAACGTTGGGCAACCAGGAACGAACTCTCAGAAGTCTGAACAAGCCACGTTTCAGTGTTGCAGCATGGCGTTCCTTTTCAAACGTAAACAAAAACGGCTTAGTTAAGTGTGTACAGCGTCTTTCAGAAGTGATAAATGTTCCAGGATTTAGAATAAACTATTTGCTACTTATGAATATATTGTCATTGTTTCGCTTTCCAGAACCCGTATTCTAATCATATACGTAGTTATTATTAAATTTCTGGCATGTCTTAGATATCGTATAGGTAGCAGACTACCCCTGTTGATTATAGTGCCTCGAGGCCATCGGTTGGATCATGGCTGATTTGAGCCAAACGCACATTTATTTTCAATCAGTTACACATTTATATTTTGCACTGTATAAAACCTGGACTCACTTAAATATTACCCTTTATGCTTCTATCACACACACTCCTGAGCTATTGCGAACATCAAAGTTAAATTTAATTTGCTATGTTATACTAATTATTAACCACCTCTTTGGTCTAGTGATTAGCGTTGCTGACTGCTGGCCGGGAGGCCCGAGCTCAATTCCCGGTACCTACTTAGGAATTTTTCTCAGTTAGTGAGGTCTGGAACGGGTCAACCCAGCCTCGTGAGGACGTTTGGGAAGCTGCCTGATGGAGAGGTGGCGTCCCTCTATCACGAAAGCCGCACGATAGGCGACCTCGGGGTGCCGACATGATGATTACATGCCTCATTGCAATTATTCCCTCTATCAATGAAGTCGCAAGAAGGATATAGAGGATGCAGAGGTCGCCGCAGCAGATCTAGGCTCACACCGGAGCTATAGTGACAAATGAAGGAAGGATATATAATTATGTATGGATACGAAATTGAATTTTTAGTGGAATTATTATATCAGAACTCACAAGTGTTTCTCTAAAATTGTTATTCTTGTTACTACCTGTACTTTCCTACGTTTTGTATTTAATGTGCGTGAAATCATACATTTTATTTACTTTTCTACTCTATAACTGCATTTATATACCTGTAATTCTTTACGCTGAATGTCTCCAGATTACTTTACGGATTAGATGCGTTGTAAGCGATATTTCCAATTATTTCAAGAATATAAAGCATTTTTGGGGAATTTCATATAAAATACTGAATAATTAATGTTTATTAATATATAAGTGGTACCGATTAAGATTTGCTTTTGAACGAATCCTCGTGTTCAATATTAGAAGAAAACTATTATGTATTTTATATCAAACATATTAAATACACAGTTTCTACAATTTTCCTCTTGAAAGTTAATTAAATATTAGTACATTTGCGACAGAGTGAGAATTGTTATAAGAAATTAAATTGCCAAAAATATTTCTACATATCTTTTCGATTTTCAATGCTCTTAATATTCAAATACTATGTGAATTTTCTATGTGCCAAAAAACAAACACCTACACAGATGTACAATTAAAACTTGATTTGTTAAACTACAGCTGCCTACATAGATGTTAAATTCAGGTATTCTATTTCTCAAACAGTGATTCTATATACAAATAGAGTCGAAACGTTATGCTCTAAAACAATTGCAAGGTTCTACCCTCTTAAAGATTTATAGCTCAATGAACAAATTTCGGGAAGTAGGAAGTATCAGAGGCAAAACCCGTGAAATCCGCACCGATGTTACATTGCATATTACTAAGGAAATTCACCCAGAAGTCCTCTTTGTCATTTTATGCGACAAATGGGAATTTCTTGTGGCTCAGTGTGTTATTTTATGAAGCTGCTAAAAATAAAATGATGTTATGGTGATCCCAAATTTAACAAATTCTATTCAAACATAAGAAAGAAAACAAACTAGTTACCAATCTGTACGTTGATGAGGCAAGTTATGTCTTTTAATTGATAGAGTTGATGGCATGAACTTTATTCTTTATGATGCGTCTGATTTTACATTAGTCTCTTCACCAATACTGATACATTACGTAAAGCGGTGTATTCCTTACATTTCGTTCCTTAATATCGTTCTTTACGTATAAACCTTGTCCACTCACTCAATATTTTTGGGTTAATAAGCACGCCGCAGCCAAGGTTTCCGTACTTTAACTATGATTTCTAAAATGTATATATATATCCTAATAATATTGTCTTGTTGCATATGCTGAAATTGCCGTTCTCCTTAGGTTAAAATAGGTTTAATTATGTACACAATATCATAAATTACAGTTCTGGAATTAGGCGACTGATTAGGAAAGTTCTAAATCAATTCCATCTGCATACAAAAATGCGTTGCTATGTAACCAAGTGTAGTGTATAAATAAAAACCCAATAAATAACTTTTTTAAGAAAAGAGCTTTTGCCTACTTCATATATTTAAAGTCTGAAATTCTCAAAGGTTGCTGTTCGTCAATAATGTTATCTTTTAACTATTAACCAAAATTTTCAGGGATTCTTGTGCAAGTAGCAATGTCAAACTAAAGTATCCTTTCCGGGCTATCAACGTTAATAAGGATATATAAATAACATTGAGCTAACAGCTAATAAATTAATATCAACATTTGAAATTAGAAAACAGGTTAAACATACCTATGGATTCCCTCTGAAAGCTGCTAAGTTACAGACATTAGAAGTGCATATATTTCTAACATCAAAAACACAACAATATATGTATCAAGGCAAAACTGACAAAAACAGTATCACACAAAAACGCTTTACATGAACGAATTCGCTTATCAGACTTAGACAAAATGCTTCTTTTTAGCATTGGCCTAACTGAGTTCAAATAACTAAGAAATGTTAATTATTTAATAAAAGCCAGTTTCCACTTGGTTTCACAATGGATCAGGGAATATATATACCCAAAGTTGTTGAAAAACGGAAAGATAACAAGACCTACAATACTGCAAGGGAATTATAACTGAAGATAATTCATCAGACAGCCTCAGATGATGCTTTGAAAATTTAAAATTTAAAATTTAATTTGAAAATTTAATTTCCAATAAATTGTAATATAGGTGTTATGTGAATAATATCGCAACATATTTTTACAAAAATTCAGTGTTTCAGCAATTAACACATGCAAAATTCGTTCAAAACATGATTTTCGTTAAATTTACCACAAAAATCGACTTTTGCAATTTTCATTTCTGTATATAAGGAAATTTGGTAGAAAAATATGATTAAGACTTTAACGCTTCTTGTCGAAACATGGTAAAATATTTCCCAAATTCGGATGATAGGAAATTTATTGGTATTTTCATATTTCACCATAATTTAAAATGCAGATATATTTTAGATATAGCTACTTCAATTACGTAACCATCAGTGAATACTGCCATGAAACTATCTGGGAACAGGCTTAGAAAGTGCCGTTCTAACTCACGGCTAAGTGGGTTAAGCAAAGTTGAAGTACGGACGTCGGAGCGTAATCATACAGGTTCATAACTAAATCCTTATATATTGATACTTATCCCAATTAATAAAGTTAAGCCTGAAAATGTTGACCCAATTTTCTGAGCACTTATGCTGCTAATGAAATTCAAGCATCAGCTACTACAGTTCCTTCTAAAAAGCATTTACCTAGCCATTAGTGCCTTAAAGTTCGGTCGTTCCAAAGATAAAATGGATTAAAACTACTGATGCAAGGACTACAGGACTACAATCTAGTATTTGGTAGCCCTTGTGAGGAGATGTTCAAATAAAAGATAATTTCATTCTAGATGGGTATCCTTCTCTTTGTTACCTTTTTATATTTTACACATTCCGTTTCGCAAAATAAATTCATTGTACATGAACTAATCTTGTAGAATATTGTATCTTTTTTAGTTTACCCATCGCTATATTCAACCCGGGACAAAATCCCCTGTGAATAAGAAGAAAAGTAAACATTGCACTAGTTAGTGGTGAATGTGGAACAATTTTTAAATAAGCAAACGTTGTTTATACATTGGCCTCAGTGTATATCTGTATATTGTTTTAAGAATCATAAAACTGTATAAATATTGAATACATTTCAAGAATATAACTAAATAAAGATGAATGCGTATATTATTTTAAACAATGATGTTTTTGATTATGACAAAGTTTTTTACTTACAAAACTCTTGGAAATAACGTATAGAATTAAGAATTGTACTATGTTTTTTTCCAATTTTTTTTTATTGGTTTATTTATGAACGCTCTTTAACAGCTCAGGTCATCAGCGTCCCATTCAACTCAGGGCGTGAAACGGCCGACAAATTTTGCTCAGAGGCCTCTCTTTCAGGCTTGAGGTTCTTTTTCGTGCCGTAAATGTACGACACGAGATCCACGGCTTTACTTCCCTTCCGAAGGAAGTCATACTTACGATTTTTACGCCCGAAAAAAATCCATCGGTCCTGGCCGGGTTCGAACCCGCGATCTTGGGTGTAGGAGGCAAGTATGGTAGTCACTACACCATCAGGACCGAATTGTTCAAAATTAAAAATAATGTTATTTTATAATACTATCAATAATAAAATAATTATAGTCACTAATATGAGTATGTTTCTTTACTTAAACTAATTTCTTTTATAATAGGTTTCCTGACGTTCGTACAATTAAAACATTAACCGAACATTTGCAATAACTGTATCCATTATTATTTATTGGGTACAAAACGCGATATTTTAACCCCCTTTTGAGATATATTGATACCCAGAACAAAGTATTTTTACAATTTATATGTTCCATTTTAAAGTAGTGTGCAAAACCCATTTTGAAAATAAAAAAGTATCTTAAAATTGCTATTCAGGGGCTCCGAGATAGGTAAACAACAAAAAGTTTCGCATTTTTGAATATTAAAAATTTATGGAATCTATTTTTAATTATGTATAGCTTATGCAGTTCACTACTTGATAAATGTGTTAAACATTTTATAAAAATTGTTGTAAATGGGCCTGCGTCGGTTTAAAACTGTCAAAATAGTATTGAAAGTCTTTCCAAATTCCAAACACTTTACTAATTTTACGGAAATAAATGATATGGAAAAGTTCTAAATAAAAATATAGATATTTCTATTTACTCAAATTATAATTTTAATGAAGAACCTATGCATCCTATGGGACTGAAATACACTGAAACGTATTAAAAACTTATCACTTGATTTCCGAAAATGTTTTTACCATAACAAAATGCATTTTTCTCCGAATGTAAAGACCAAATATTTCAAAATTTCAGGATCTGTTCTATTATTAAATTAAAGTACTTTCTTATGAAATAATTTATTTAAATATGAAAATGACAATGCAAAAATGTAATAAAATCAATTTCAATTCACTTAAAGAATAATTAAAGAATAGATAAAATTACTGTGTTAATTTATAGTCATAAATATTGAAATATAAAAATAGGGCATTTTGGAGACCCTTAGAAGTAAAATTTACATTTACTGACACAATAATCCACAAACTGTATTAAAATTATTTTTTAATTAAGGTTTCACATATTTGAAAGGGACGCCTCTTTTTTCTATTTCAATTTGACCGTTAAAACGATATAGTATACAATTCATAGATGCCAAAAATTTATAACAAGCCATTTTTGGCATTTATGAATTATATATGTCATTTTAACAGGTTAACTGAAGTTGAAAAAATATGTGATACTTATTATTATACCAAAGAGAGATCAAAGGTCATTTCATTTTGTGGGAAACGGCAAGTAAGAATAAAGAGTATTCTAGATAACGAAGCCATAGAACAAAAAAAAAATAATTTAATTACTTAGGTTTACTTAGGTTGCCATACCTTACGGCGAGAAGTATATAAGTCATTCGAATAGACGACACCAAACGTAGAAACCTAAATAATTAAATGCAAATAGAAGCCCAAAGGAAAGTTTAATAAGGTATGGTAATAAAAATTGTAATGTACGGAAGTAAAAATTGGGTTGTAATGATGCAAAGCGGCAAAATATAGGCCAAAATGAGATCCCTACATATTGTACTTAAGAAATTTGGCAACAAAACATTGTCATTAATACAAGGTTACATAAATAAAGTCTAAATGAAAGGATTGTGTATGTGCAGAACTTATGTACGAAGTACAAAGCAACACAACATGGCTCATAGCTGTTCCAACCTAACTAAAGTTAGTATGAGGCATTGCCAGAGGAAAGACAACAGCACACAGACATTATCTAGTGATGTGTATAGTCACACGAGCAGTAAGTTTGAGTGCTGTGCAAATGCAAATTTAAATGGAAATCTTTAGAAGGAGGGAATTGTTTTTAATCGTTTCATTTCGTTGTGCACTACAAACGACTAAATGGCTAACAGAGAACATTTGGATGACTATACTCGAGGAAATGCGGATTGTGACAAATATTACTCAGGAGTTTGTTATTGCCCATAGCTTCGTATTGCGAGCATGGAAAGCCTCCGGAACAACGCTACAGTTGTGCAACAGAACAATGGTGTATAGCCAAGAGGAACGGGCACCAGTCAGAAAATAATATTGCATAACAGATATATAGGGACACAGGCTAAGACTTACCGAAGCCAGGAACTGCTTGTCCGACGTCCAGTAACACCAGCTCATCAGAGATACCGTTTACTCAGTTGCAGAGAACACTAGGACTGGGCAACAGATCAACGGGGAAAAATACTCTTTACTGATGAGAGCAGATTTGGTCTCAGCAGTGATTCTGACAGCCAGCTCATCTGGCGAGAGGTTGGAACCAGGAATCACCCCACAAACATATGGCGGTCCAGGGAGGTCTGGAGAGGTATAATGTTGGATGGACATACAGAGCCGTAGATATTTGATCACGGTAGTGTAACTGATGAAAGTTACTGCAATGAAATCGTTATTCCCCATGTTCGTCTATTCAAAGACGCTGTTGGCCCCGTGTTTCTATTCATGGACGATTGCTGCAACCGGGCGCCCATCGGAAATAGTACAGTAGCTGGAGTTAGCGCTGAAAGAGGAATGGGCTATGTAATCACCAAAACTCATGAATAACTTCATTTAAAGTTTGGAGAGACGTTGCAATGCACACATTTCTGTTAGAGGTGATCATATCATCCCCTAGTAAGAACAACTGCTTCCCTTTTTACATCTGACTTACATAGGTGCATTTCTGTGAAGTACAACTATTTCTGAGTAAATGTATAAACTTTTATGTTTATTATTTTTTCTATCCATTAGTTTTACTATTCCACAACTTACAACGCACTTCTGGTATAGTTTTCTCATAAACGTGCTTCCTGCTTGCTGTAATGTACCGGGTGTTCACAAATTAAATAACCAATTTGTAGAAATGGAAGATGTATGGGTAATATTTGTGTACCAGTGGATTGCAGGGGTATTGTAGTTATTGCTGGAATCGGAGCACTAGCTTCGTGACTACAGCTCAACATGTGTTCTTCTATTACAGATAACTGAATGTGCATGGGAGGGTGGTAATTTGGCCGGGAGGTTGCAACGGTCGTCTTATGGTGACATACGGACGAAATTTGATCTAGATTCCATAAATCAGCACCTATAGACAAAACAATTAAATTGTTGGTGACAAATTCAAGGGCACTGGGACCTTAAGAACGAGCCCGGACAAGGCTGTACGCCTATCTCTGATGACAGAATTGCAGCCATTGAATTCAGTCCAAAATCAGTGTGGGGCCGAAATGGGAAGTTAACATTCGACTGTGCATAAAGTGTTTTGTCACACTGAAAAATAACGGGTCGGTCCTGGTGGTGTAGTGGTAACCATACTTGCCTCCTAAACCCAAGATCGTGGGTTCAAACCCGGCCAGGATCGATGGATGTTTTTGGGCGTAAAAATCCTAAGTATGGTTACCTTCGAAAGGGAAGTAAAGCCGTGCGTCCCGAGTCGTACATTTACGGCACGAAAAAGAACATCAAGCCTGAAAGAAGAGGCCTCTTAGCAAAATTTGACAGCCATTTCACGCCATGATTGAAAGGGACGCTGATGACCTGAGATGTTAAAGAGCGTCCATGAATAAATCAATCCAAAAAAATCTGAAAAATAATCTTTACCATCTGCAGGTTCTACACCATTTACATGACGATTATTTGGCAGAAAGTGTTAGCGTATGCGTGGAATTACATGCAGTAAATGAAGATCGCAACGTCTTCCAGTATGGCTTATTTAGAGATTCCACATTTATGGACATCTATGGAAAGGTTAAGAGACATAATTGCATCATCTGCGCTGATACAATGCCAGTGGAATTCCAGCGAGACTCTGTTAAAGTTAATGTGTGGATGGGAATAGCCATTGGCAAAATTTACGGCCCGTTACATTTAGCCGAAAACAATATTTATGGAGTAATGTACCTGGACATGATGCTACAGTTTCTGATACCACAGCTTGTCCAGGATGAACGTGTGAAACTGTCTAGGGCACCATGTCATTGTGCCATAGATGTTCGCGCTTTGTTAAATGACGTGTTTCCTGGAAGATGGACGTGCAAAACCCATGAACTGGGCGGCGCACTCTCCTGATCTCATACCAATGGACTTCTTTGAGTGGGGAGTAATCAAGGGACGGTTGTTCCTCCAATGCATTACCACATTGGAGAGCTGTGAGACCGAATTAGACGAACTGCTGCAGCCATAACACCACCAATGCTCCATAACCTCTTTCGTACCACAGATGACAGATGGGAATTGTGTCGTTATGAATGGTGCTCATATTGAACGTAACATATGATAAGCGTGTATCATTATGAGTATTAACAATTCAGTCATTATTTCAACAAATTTGATACTTCCGTCTGTGGTGCCTCAGTAGTAAAAACGGCCGTTAAACACGGGGGATATGTATTTCTCAATACATATCCCCCGAAAACCAACAAGAAAAAAAGGTTGGCCGGCCCATAAACAGAAGAATAGACCAACGAAGAAGCAGTAATGGGTGGAATGACATGTTTGAAGAGAAAGAGAGAGGAAGAAGGACACCGATGAGCTGTGAAATCAGTGAAGTAAATTAATCTGTTTAAACCAGGATGTTCCATTTCCATGATGTTCCATTTCCATTGCGAAAGTTTCTTGGATAGCCAAGTTGTTCTTAATATCAAAGTCACGTTTTACGTTGTGTCACAGCAGCATATTTATCTACAGCTGAAAAGTGTGCTGAAACAGCTAAGTTAGTGATATCATTATAATTTCAGTTAGAAATAGAGCTCTAGAAACAGCGACCTCTTTCGAACAATATCCGATCAAGAACTGGCAATTTGTCTTTTTGGCATTGCAGTACAACTTTAATTTTAATGTTCTTGCCCCCATATCCGTCTATACATTCCCAATACAGCATAAGCCCTTTCAGTTCTCAAGAACTGCAAGGTAACAAAAGCTCCCGCGGCGCCCATGGGTATATTTCAGCTGAAACCTTAGACATCTCAGAGCGTTCGTTGTTCGAAATGCACATGAATGGAGACTAGGCACCACAATGCGAAGCAAGACCGTGTTCATATCAAATGAATCCTCTGGAATAAATTGCCTACCTGGCAAGCTCATTACTAGTTATAATATTATGTCTGCACAATACGCATTGCGTCAGAAGTTGCATTACCATGCAGCTAATTCCCGGAGGCACCTTCCGTCTCACTTCAGTTTAATTCACTTTCACAATACTCGCTCACTCTGCATCTTCCGGGAATAATGTTCAACAGACGCCTCCCTTCTGGAAGAGCGCTTCGATGTTGTAACAATTGAAATGAAAAGCCTTTCGATCTCAGTCGACACTGCTTTCTCACAAGGCTTCCTGTAGGTGTGGGAAGAAGCACAGATATGACGGTTCATAGACCAACTCAGTTAAGTACACCTTTTACTTTACAACGAGCAGCAAAGATATTGTAGGTACTTTCAGAGTATCCTGATTTTCCCTTATCTGCTGAACTACATTTTATTACCATTCCATAAAAATAAAAGTAACGCATTTAAATGAATTAAAAGTACTAACGACAATGAAATATTTTGAATAAACTTATATGCTGACAGCAAAATATATTAATTCAATGTATTTCATTGAAACAGGCTCAAAAAGATACCTGAATCAGACATTTTCTTATTTTAAGTTTAAACATAATGTTTTTGTTTAGTTGAGACCGTGCTAAAGCTGTTTTTTTGTTTGTTTTTTTTTTTTTAGTAATAAGTGCCTCAAAATAATTGATAAAGTTATTTTTAAACTGCCCTATCAATATACAACTAATTTCTTCTTAATTTTAGAACTAAAAGTAGCATTCTAGCAGCATTGGAATTAATCAATTGAAGGTTAATGCTGGAAAGTTAATTTGGACCACTACTTTGCGACTCTACTTTGAACCGCTATTTCATATTTTGCAAATGAAAATAACAGTCTTGCTATTTCATACATTTTAATCGAATACATTTACGAAATTATTAAAGCAATGCAATTTACATGGAATAAATAAACCGTATTGGTTGAAGGTTTCATTACCTTCAGAAAATACGCCAACATATCATTCTCACTATTGTCCTGACCTTTTTCTTTTTGCACCAAGCGGTGAATAAATCACGTTCTCACTCATAACTTTTTTTCTTAAGCAGCAAAGCAAATCATTCTTTATACTAGTCGCCGCTTCAATCACCTCGGGTGGAGTTCCTTCAAAATCTTTATCACTTTCGACAAATTCCATTATAATTTTAATTAACTTTCATATCAATAAACTAATACATGTTTTAATAAAATCAACAACTAACAAAACATTAACACGTAGCTATACAAGCATATGAACAAATACTAATCTATTCTATATTTATATTTCTCGTTATTTTTAACTTTCCAACTTAACTTTAACATTTGTAACTCACAAAATAAATATAAATTATAGAAAATTAATAGCAGTAGCAGTAGCAGTAGCAGTAGCAGTAGCAGTAGCAGTAGCAGTAGCAGTAGCAGTAGCAGTAGCAGTAGCAGTAGTAGTAGTAGTAGTAGTAGTAGTAGTAGAATTTTATTGTACGTTTTAGGATACTATCAAATAAATACAAATGTCGCATGGGCCTTACGGCAGTACATGCTAATGTCGTCCTTATAGCAATTTATTTTAATGGTGTTTAACGCCCGTTTTCACTACTGAGGCACCACTGGCGGTGAACACTGGTGATACATGAGATGAAATAAATATTAGGAAAGGATTTTCTTTTTTTAAGGAAGTCAGTAGCAGTAGCAGTATACTAGTGGTGATAGTAGTAATTATGATGTGTTTACACAATGTAAGTATAACTGTTACATGGATCTTACGACTGTACATGCTAATACTGTCCTTTTGACAATAAAAACACACAGTACCCCATTAAGGTAATGTTAATTCTTATGATTAGCTTCGTATATAAGAACATATGTACATACATGCTGACATACATGCCCGACCTGTTGAGAACCCCCTATATTTTAACAGAACAAGTGCTCATAATTCTATACCTCAAGCTATATATTATAAATTTCCTTATAATAAAATTAGGAAATATTATTCTTAACGTACATATATGTTCAAACACAATAATATACTTAATTCGCACATTTTCAATGAGTAATTTCATATACTTATATAGAAATATTTGTAGAAACTTTACTCCCGAACCCCCTTTCCTTTACTCATCCCCTTCCCAACTTCCCCCTTAACCTTCATTGTCGGGTCTTCCCTAGAAATATTCCCTATTTGTTTGTTTATCTTTCGTGTTCCAACACCTCCAGGAAAGCTTTGATATTTTGGTTGGAATTCAAAAATGTAGTAGTAAATACTCTTTCTTAAATTATTTGTTTCCCTTCCAGAATATGACTCAAGGTAATGGGAAAACTGAGTGCTTGTGTTTCTTCAACAGGACCATTTTCCACGTCAATTCCTAGAATATCTCTATTTACGCTACTGACAATTCTCCCACCATGCACGAGACAACTCTACTTTTGAAAGAATTGAGGTGTTACATGTTCTGATGCGTCGCCTGATTGTTCATCCCATCTTATTCCATACAATGACTGCAATCAACGTAGAAATCTTCAATGGGTATCTGAACCAGCTGGACGATGAGCAGCTCTTATGGCCATTTTCAACAGAATGATGTCACTTGCCACACCTGCATGTCAGTAAGGCTAAAACTGATGTCTTCTTTGAACATCGTGTTATTTCCAAGGGATTTTGGTCGCCAATGTCACCTGACATATCTCCCCTTATTCTTATGGAACTGTAAGAAATAGAGGTTGTGATTGCTCAAGTGCTGCTTATTAAGTTAGAAAACATGGAGGCGTGCCACGATCCAAATAGCACTTTCAATACACGTTATGAGATTACTGTCCATTGTACATCCATATCAAATGTCAATTATGTCCACTATTTTATAAGTTATAAGGGAAAACAAGGGACCGAGAGTGAGTTAAGCACCTTGTTTTTCATAAAAAGTTACATTTTTATTACGAAGCATGATGTAATTAAGCAAAATAATGAAGCTGTCCCTTACAAAGTAATTGAAATATATTTGTGATTATATAATTAGCAACTCAGTAATTATATGCAAGTATGTTGTGCATTTTCTTTCAGTAAAGCAACTTAAATGACAACTCGTATATGTAGATTTTTTAACTAAATTTATTCGCGGAATTAGGAAGGGAGTAAAAGAGGAAGGGTAGTGAGGTCCCGCTGATTGCACCCTCGTTAGTACGTGAGGCTTAAAATGCTGCCGGCGCATGGCCAGGAGCGGTCGCATAGAATTGTTCGGAAGTCAGACATGGCCGAGGCCCTGAATGCTACCGAGGATTAATGGGTGGCATGGGTTGCATGTTTTTAATCATCAATTAATAAGTCGTTCTTACGAACGACTTATTAATCGATAAACAGCGCCATTGATGCTGATGTGCAAGTTTTTCCTGTTCCAAGCTTAAGCGTACTGGTTTCGGAAACGAGTGTAATGTAAGTCTGATGGCTGATGTATCCTAAGGTCGTGGATGAGTTGGCGACCCTTTGGGGAAAAGTAGTCCTCGCCTACTGTCGTTGGGTGTGTAGCTCCGATATGAGTCGATTAAGGTTCTCGTAGTATGTGAAGCTGCTGATCCGTAATTTAGTAAACGCCTCTTCCAATCGGTCGAAGCGTACTGTAATAGTTTCAAGGGATGTTGTGAGCTGTTCAGGGAGACTGTCGGGTGTTGTTGTATGCGTTGGGTAAGATCGGCTATTGCTGCAGGGATGGTCTGACAGAGGAAGGCATCTTGAGCGTCCAGGCGCTTGACAATAGTGTCACGGCCCCTACGCACCAGAGAGCCTGCTCCTGGAATTGCTCCGCGAAGGAAGAGTTCGTTGGATGTTAAAGCTTTTTGATACTGTCTGAAGTTTGCACGTTGGTGACCTGGAGGTTAGTAAACGCCTCTTCCCGTTGGTTTAGTCTAGAAGTAGTGGTGTCCTGTGCTGCCAGCTGTTGGTTAATTAGGCCTGTTTGATTGACCACAGGTGTAGTTGGTGTGCACTGTGTAATAGTTGGTAGTGCGTCGGCGGTGGTTGATGCGTTATAATATTGGCTATCGTAGTAGTTACAGCTGTGTTGGAGAGGGCAGGCGGCCTGGCCGTATAGTGAGTGGTGCCTCTCACGAGGTACAAAATCTGCGACGGCGGGCCAAGGTCGTGCATGGTGCAGTTAACTGTAAGAGCTGCAGCCCCACAGTAGCGACAGCGCGGTGCTTGTTCCAAGTGCTCGTATGTGCAGCAGCGTCTACACGGGGATGTGCGACGGCGGAGGCTGGGCTCAAATGTGAGGTGGTGAGGTCCGATGGTTATTCCGGCGGCGATGGCTGCCTCACATTCCACTGGCTCCAAGAAAGTTAAACGGACCAGAGGTGTCGCTCCTCTTTGCAAATAAAGTCGAATAGCATAATATGCAGAAGGCCACTGCCGCTGCACGGTCCGAAGAATGTCCGGGCAGGCTATGCTCCGCGGCACTCCTTGGAGCACAACACTGCTATGATCGGCTGATGTTGTTAAGCTGCAGTGCGTCTGATCCTGTTCTTGTCCTCGAGATGATGGCTGTGGTGATGGATGTGACTGTGGTGGCGGGGTAAAAGATTTGGAAGTGGTATTGTCCGTATTCCTATCAGTAGGCTTTTTTTTTCGGGTATTCTGTGGCATATATTTCCCCTTAAGAATTTCGTTCGGTGCAACAGGGCCCCGGTTGGAGAAATTGCCGGTGTTGTGGCTGGAGCTGACTGGGTGTCAGCGGTGACGAGCGATGATTCAAGCGAGTCTGCGGCGGCGGGCGCTGACTTCGGAGTGGCGGGGCGAATGCTGCGTTGTGATTGGCTTGTTGAGATCTTACTGCCACGGCGTCCGATGTTGTGCACCATGTAGAATTAAGATTGTATAGTGTTTAAATACGTTCATAGTGTGTAATTTTTGTAATATTTAAGAGATTACATGCAGTAATATAGCAAGGTAAGGAAAAACTATCTTCTCTTCCCGAACTTGGCAAAAGTTTGACAATACCAAGCTAATCCCTTCTGGTATGCAGCTAGAGTTGGAAATGCCCACTCCTCAGGCAGAGACGCCAGCTTGTTCGCGGATAAAGCCGCAGGTGTCCGAGTAGAAGGGTCAGTGACAATAACATATGAAATCTGTTCCAATTCATCTTATTGACGAATACCGAACATTTTCCAGCGAATAGAAATGGAATTCAGCGAGGTAAGCACTGGCCTGTGAGTGACATTAACACGAAACAGGCGGGAATATTTCGCGCCGCTGTTCGTGGATAGCGTCATTTTATATTGGGTGTAAAAGGATAGAATTTCCCCAAAAGCCATGCAATCTCAGAAATTTTCGGGCCCAGATACGTGTGCCTGCCATCGCCCGGGGATCAGCGAAAGGGCGGCCTAAGTACCTAGTATCAGTTCCGGCAATAACGACGTTGACTGTTAATCACCACGCGAAATACCGATACAACATTACAGGGCTGCATTAAGAATACAGTTGAAATAACAACCTCTTCGCATTCGGCCATTTGATAAGAGCAATAAAGTTACGTGTTTGCCAAGATTACCTTGTCTGTGGTTCGACGTGAATCGGTCTAAATATTCATATTCTGTAGAGTAAACAACTTCAGCTACTAAATAACGAAGCATTATTTATCGTCACCTTTCGCATTGGAATGACGTTCACTCAGTTCTGACTAGCTCACAGCAGCCAAAATCCAGCGAAGCACCTTGAAGAGAATTTCGTCGAAGAAGAGTGGGGTGGTCTTCAGTAGCGTGAGGAAAGCTGCGATCAGCAGGCTTAAATTAATCAACACAGCAACCATACAGCCCATTTCCATGCCCCAACTTATAAAATTTGTTTCAATATGTATGTTGCAAATAACGGTTTATTTCATTTTGGATAATACAGTATACAGCATTTGAGGAAAAATAAACTTCTAGAAAGAGGGGTTGAATCTCCAAACAAACATCTCCTTTGTTGGATTTTTACAAAGCATTTTACTTTCTTCAAACACGAACAGAAGTCTCACTACGCACTATTGTGCTATAATCTTGCTTGATCACCCATTAACCTCATTATTAGCACACCTAAAACAAGTGTCGGATAAAACAAGCATGGTAAGAAAGCAAGCACGGAAGAAAGGAAGGAGTGGTATGTTAATTGGCATAGAGGTAGTTAATAACTGTCATATCTCCCCACACGAAGCCTCAGTTAGCACCTTGCCCGTGCATCGCTATATGTATATCTCGTGTGATGGAAACAGCTGGTCATGTCTTGGCGTGGGTCGTGTAATTAGCACGTGCAAATGCTCCACAGGAAGTGAAATCAGCTTGGGATAAAGTTCAGAATCAAAGTGGCATATGAAGATAAGCTTTTACCTTCCATTATGACTAATTTTAGGTACTCTCAGTCTTCAGCTTACATAAACGAATGTGCAGTGTGTGAGGGTAAAAACTGAAGTTTAAATCCTATATTAATTTTGTTTCTGTTCAAATTATTTCTTGAATATATTCACAATTTCAGCAAACGTTAGTCCAGAGGAAATACGTGTCTCAAAATAGATATAACTCACAACATTTCTCTAGTTTGCTAATGTTATAGAAAAACAAAAATGTTTATACAAAATAATTAATTTATTTAGGCTAAAGAAATTCTAATTAGTTTTACAAATATCGGTACCGCTATAATTACACATTTTAGAGAAAACCTAAAAAAAAAAAATAAAAAATAATAATAATAATGATAATAATAACTTTATACAAGTAAAAGAAATTGTAAAAAAAGTTTACAACCATCGGTAATACTATAATAATACACATTAATAATGACAAGAAAAACATTTAACTTTAAAAATATGGAAAAAATTTTAATTATCGGAGTTTAGTTACATATATCTTTATTTAACTTTTTAGTAAATAGCCGCAGAGACTGTTTTGCGCAATTGGAGCTAAAAAACAAAGAAAAAAATAATAATAAAAATGGAACCCTGTTTTTACTTAATGTTTCCCAAATAATATATTTTATTCAAAATATTTGTTATGTTTCTTAATAAATAGTACATTTCGTCTAGTACTTAACGCATATGTTATGCCTCTATTGTTAACTTCTAATTATTCATAGCTGATGTCCAATGCATTTTGGTAGAAATAAAAAAAAAATTGTTCACCCTCAGTTCAGAACAGACATTAATGTCTGAAGCTCTTTCTCTTCTCTTAAGGCCAGAATTTTGAAGCTCTTTTTGAAGTTTTTAAACCAAAAATCCAAATTCTAAATCAGATCTTGAATGGTTCTCTTCTGATTTTAATATTTCCCATACTCTGAGTTAGAAACAGCTTTTTTGGATTCCTTTGAATTTGCAATGCCATTTACAAGGAGTTTTAATAAGAGTGGCACTTATTTAACAGGCATATACAGTGTGCTTATTCCGCTATTCATTTGGCGGTTGACCTTTAGTGGATATACGATTCCTGGCAAAACAGGTGTTAAAATTACCGCTGACACAGTAAACTGAACTTGCTCAGTAGTGTTTACACACCGTTTCAGTGACATTTCTGCAGGAAGTGCGTGTTAACCCTTTCTGCCGCGTACTTGTATAGAACAATTAATATTTATTTATAAATTTGTGCAAAGCAATCGTGCAAGGACTATAGAAGAGGATTTGGTGCTAAATTTCCATAAGTAACATTTTCATCGGGGAGTACAATTTTCATGTTGGTGAAAAAAGTGAACCCAAAATATTTTCACTAACATGAAATAGAAAAAATAAAATACCTCATTTTGACAGAGAATACGCTTGATATAACAGGCTACCGATTTGAAAGTCTATAACAGGATTACCGCAGAAAGTTGATATATTAGTCAGCAGTGCGTATAAATCCACTCAGCTGTTACATTTTTATCCTTGTAGAACTCGCGGAGGCTCTGAAACAAAATATCCGGGTGACAGTTTACAGTATCTCAAAATCTTTACAAGAGGATGCAGGCATGTCTCACAATGGAGGTTAGGTACTTTGAGCATTTATTATGACAATGAATACAACATTACTTACTGTTTTCTACTAATAAGTAAGGAAAAAAACAAACAAAAACGTGAACTGTTGAGTTCCAAACGCGTGACAATTTCCCTCGGCAGGTGGTAAGGCTGCCGTTACGCAGTTACTTCCCGTCGTAAAACCGATTTCCAATTACATAGCGGAATGAGAGCCTGTACTTTGGTTCTCTCTATCAATCTCAATAATACTTCCAATTTTTCTGAAAATATCCACGGGGTGACATTTCAAACTGCGAATGCGCCACCCACCAGTAAGAGCATAATTCGTTTACTGATATCATTTTAGTTATAAGTCAGAGTTCAGTTGAAAATGCTGTGTATAGAATTCTGGGTTGTTCCTCTCTTACAAAACATAAGTTTAAAATAAAAGCAAAAAGTGGATTTACAGCAAGTATGGGCTCATCTAGCTATGAATTGTTATAAAAATAAAAAAGTAGTTCTTAATAGACTTAGTAAAGCTTAGTAAAGGCGACCAAAGTAAACAATGCATGAATATGGAAGACATCTCAAAGGAATATACGATTTACCTAAGCGTTCGACCACTGTGGTAGAACCAAATGAAAACTCTGGATAGCTGTAAATGCATTTCATAAAATGAACTACAAGGATGAATAATATAAATCAGTTTCTTTTTAGTTTACTGAAACTGGAAGAAAGAGTGAGGTTGGGCTTCCAGCCAATTGTGCACGAATTCTTCAACAACTTCGTCACATCTAATAGCCGTGTTCCCAAAGCTTCTTTTAACAGTCCAAAAGCATGGTAATTACAAGGCGATAGATCTGGACAATTGGGAGGGTGTTCAATGCTTTTCACTGAACCCCCTCATATATTTTCCTTCAAAGCAGCTGTACGCATACGGACGTTGTCTTAGAGGAGGAAAACTTCTCCAATCGGTTGTTGACGCTCTTTCTTTGCTGAAAACAGGTTTTGCCTTAACCAGAAGATAGCGGTAATAAGTTGCGTTAATTGTTCACCATTCAGAAAGATAATAAACAAGAATACGTCAATAGATCTTCTAAGCTGTTAGGTGAGTTTTGCTTTGAATGGAGTGCATTCCTTCCTTTTTTCTCCACTGCATGCTACTTATATGCTTCGACTCAGGAGCCCGTGCTGTACCCATATTCCATCACAGGTTACGATTTGATTGAACAACATTGTGGAAATTCCAGGGACCCATTTTGCCAAGACTGTTTTGCTAGTCCAGGATATATGAAACGATGGATTCAACACTCCCATAACTTATCCTAACCTCAGAGTGATTACAGAAATTGTCAAATGTCCATAAATCTTGAACAGCGCGAGTGTTTGTTTCCGCTACGCTCCAAGGTCTAGTTTCTGATTCCTTTGTGAAAGTTTTTACCGCTCATACCCGTATATTATGTTAGTATCTTATTGCCATAGTGTGCCCTTTGGTCAATTTTACGCTTCTATCCCCAAAACTTAATAATAAGGCATTTTTCAATCGACGACATGATCCTACTAATAATAAAACGAGCAGAACTGTTTACCTCTATTCCAAAATCCCCTAAGCGTAACGTTTCAAAGACGTCTCTCTCCCTATTACTGATAATTGGTAAAAATCCTGTTTATATTTGATATTAACCTTTATATTTTTAAGAGAAACCTACGATGTGCAGAACTTTCGAAATGCCCCTGGTATATACAAGGACTAATAATTGTTGGGTTTCTTTGCATGACTTTTTAAGAGGCAGATAGCTAGGACTTGGCATTGGAAATGATAACCCTCAGAACAAACACAAACACACACGCACACGCACACGCACACGCACACGCACACGCGCACGCACACGCGCACGCGCACACACACACACACACACACACATGACAAAGTGCACTCAAAGATTGACAAAAAGTTGATAAGGTGTACACTTCCGGATTTCGGCTTTAGTTTTCTGTATTTCATGTATATGAAATATATTTTCAGAAAATTTGGAATGTATATTTCGTTTGCTTACACCTATGTCATTCTGCATAATCAATATTTTAGCCATATATTCGTATGTTAAAAATCGCAAATGACACGTCAACATTCTTGCGCTTCATCTGTCAATTGAAGTGGAAAATATGTTTCTGTCCGATACGTCTCGTTTTACAAAATGCAATCACAATTCTAAGATTAAAAAATTAACATTTTATCCTCTTATTTACCAAAAAACATTTACTTTTATTTATTCAAATAAAGTATAAGGAATTCCTAATGTTAAAAATTCAAATAAGTGTTATATAACAAGGGAATGAACGGCTTAATGAGAGTATTCATACAAATTAGCATATAGGATAATATCGTTGCAGCCTTCCCAACGGTATTATCATATATGCCGTACAGTATGTACTTTCATTATACACAAGATGTAAACTTCTTAAATGAGTTAGTATATAATTGTTACCTTTAATAGCTAAACAGTTGAACAAGAACAAAAATAATTATTATCCCATTATTAGCATACTAAAACATGAAAATTCCTCCTCCCAAGTTTGAGATTAAGTGAATACAAGTACATCATCATAAGTATAGATATATTTTTCATTCGGTTTTATTCCTCTCCCCCTCCCATCAGTTTTTAGCATTTTCTGACCTGAACTCTCTTAAATTCAATAGGAATTTGTCTACCTGCTCCTCATTCTTGCCCCCTTAGAGCCCAGCATATCATTGCCCTCTGTTAAAATAATAATATGAGAATATGAATCGCACGTGCATATAATAACCTAATAAAAAGAATACTGCCGGTTTTGCAGGAAGTGTTTCTTTTTTCACATCTGAAAATGAGAACAGTTTAAGTGTGAGTGAAAGACTACATGTGTCTAGTTAAAACTGTGCTAGCTTTCCGACGGAGTATTAGTCCAGCATTACAAACAGAATTGCGTGTCGCGAAATACTGCACTTCTAATAATAATGGGGATTTATTTTACATTTATTGTGTGGGATAGTCGTGCAAATGTATAACATTCTTTATGCCGTATACGCTGCCTTCATTTGTTTAGATAGAGCCACACAAAGGCACAGAACAAAGAACCGGGCTGATTTACGTGTAGGGATGGAGTGGGGTTTCTGTTGGCAACTTTGTACATACATAGGAAACTAAGCCTGTTTCGGATGCACAACAATATGAAGCGACATATCTATCACCCACAAAGACTCCGCGCTACGCAGCGTCCATTAAGCTAAAGCCAATAGAAATGCTAATGTGAACTGTACATACAATACCCTGCGCCCTTCTGATTTATGTTACTGCATGTCGATACTAACGGAGCATTCAAAGCTCCTTGGTAAGGAGTCACTGCACTCCACCGCGTATGAAATTTGAAAGTATTAACGTTAAAATTTCTATAAGCTGAATGAAGCGAGCGGTTTCCACACATTTAAGTTACTCTGATATAACCATATCGGCGTTGCAAGACCTAGTAAGTATATCTAAGATTTCGTTTTGAAATATTAATAAAATAATTGGGTAAAAATTTCCCTTATTTCGAGTTTGAATTTAGCAGCTCACTTAAAGCCCCATAGAGAGGGCTTACCTACAAAATGATGTTACATTTATTAGATCTCTGAGTTCAGTAACAAACTTACAAAGCTTTAAGGAGTTACAATTACCATATTCTTTGACATTAAGCATTAAAAGATAATTTTAAATTCCAAATGTTCTGGTTTTGTCATTAAATCTTTTCTTCACATCTAGTACTACTATCTATAAAACAGCTCATGTGCATATTAAATCATGTGACAGCTGCCTGTTGTTAAAAAATTATGAGGAAGTTTGAGTTACGGGCGGCAGAGCGCGACTGCATGCTGAGAGAAGTCAGTCGTTAAGACCGTACAATGCAGGTGCAGATAGCAGCTTGTAGTTAGTTTGACAAATACCTTGTGCTTGTGCGTTCGTATGTGACTAGCTGCTTCCACTGTGTAAATTGTATGCTGAATGTTCTTTGTTGCTTATGCCACTACATAAATACAATGTTGAATAACAGGTTTTATGTATGATGCTTATATGAAAACGGATTCTTGTAGAGAATTGGTAACAATCGTGTTCCAGGTAGAGAAACTGTTCGCCAGCTTAGAAAGTTACAGGATCCCACATTGACAAGAAACGTGTTCCTGTTCTCTCGGAAGAAAACTTAGGTGATATACGCAAATTTCATGTCGGCAATGTATTGCTGCTGAGGAGGCATCATTTTCAACATGTTTGTAACGCAGGTTAATGCTTATTAATACCATTTGTAAATACAGTGTCATTTTATGTCTTATAAACTGTAAAATAACAGTTTAAACTATTCGCGCTGCAACTCTCTCTTTTCCTGGTTATGGCGGCTGCAATTCCCCGGTAAGCAGCTGCGCTCTGGTGGCCCGTAACTTAAATAATCTCACTGTATCTCCTATTACACAAACAGGCTATTTAATGCAGTTTTAAAATATTTCATGTAACAAAATTTATACTTCAAGGCTGTGGTTAATATTTCTTGCCTTTTTAACAGTCATTGTTTAAATAGAAGCCTTTACATGCTGCGACTACGGGGCAAAAATTAAGTACAATGATACATTAATTAAAATAAATTTTGAAAATCGTACAGTAAAAGTTGCTTTAAAACAAAAATTTTTGTCATTCCCCAATAACTATGATCTCCACTACTTTTTACGCAGCTGCTTCCCCAACTATCATGATTAACAGTTTAATTAGCAACTATCTGAGCGCTGTTCTTTATAAAATAATGTAAATGCAATAATGATTACTCCGAATTTCTTTTGCTATTACTCGCAATATAGTAGCCAGCAATCGCTTCAATTTGTGTAATTAAATACATTCTGCGCATTTAACGATATTGCAGAATGCCTGACACACTGCATTGCATAACAGTAATGTTTATATAAATTTAAGCTGTAAGTCCTCTCTTGACTTTCAAATGTGTAACTGATGCACATTAACCACTTCATATATCACTACGAGCTTGCACATCTTAAACAATCGCGCCTATAGCACATATCTACTGAATAATTCATTTTGCAATAAGCTACACTACCTGCCTCGTAAAGCGTTAGATTACCATGTGCTGAAGCCGAGTATTCTGGAAATTAAATTTGCAACAGCACAACAGGAGCTAAATGTGCTAGGACCATTATTAGCACGAGTTCAACATAACACAAACGCATTCATATTACAGTAGGTAATATGTATATCAAAATCAATGATTAAAATTCATGACAAATAAGTGAACAAACATTTTTTTCAAATATAAGAAAACGACAACATGGACATTTAAATATGAAGATAAATTATAGAATTAATTTTTCTACCGAAGCACTTAAGCACAGACAAAGTAAAAGCATGAACTACAAAAATTCTCAGATAAGCATAATGTGTGTACGTGCTAAGGTACTACAACTGTTTCCTCTTCATTGGTACTTTATGCTCTCGACAGACACGCGAGAGCATGTAAACAGCAGAAAAATCAGTTAAGTGTGTTGACAACTTTTATGCTCTTTCTTGGATGTTGTTTGCTTATTTTGTGATATTGCTGAGCTAATTTTAAGGGCTTTACAATATCAAATATTCACCGTTTAGTATATTTAGAAAACGATGATGATATTAATAATATTGATAGAGGAGGTAAGATTTCTGGATTTACTTGCTTCAGCAAGCAACAATAGTCCTCAAGGCTACTGATGTTCAATCGTCCTCGATATTTGTCTCAAACCCATTTAAATTTTTATGAAACCTTTTCAGTGGTAATTAAATAGACAGGCATTAAATGTAGAAAATTGAGGTGAGTTTTGGAACGATTGATTGATTAAAAACTTTGATTCATTTAAGTTGTGGTGGTTCGATTCTCAGGGATGAGGGTTTCATTCCTTTCCTCTTGATGATTTTCCGCTAACTTACAGTTGTGCCGACTAGCTCTCATTTTCTTTGCTGGACGTTTTGTGATCCGGAGACCACAGGGGAAGGAGTCAAGGAGGTTAACAAGGCGATTAACAAGATTTATCTATTATGAAATGAAACACGATCTACTGCCAAAGTTTATTCCACTTAAATTCCTTGGAGAATATCTTGTGCTGTTAAAGATACTTTCGCACTACAACAAGAATCTCTTAATTATTTCCCCAATGATATTGAATCTCTTAATTAGTTCACCAACGATATTTCACACGCAACGATTTGTTATACTTAATACTAGTCTTCAGCGAGTATTAATGTTCACTATTGACACTGATACCTCCGACAGTGCCTGCTGTTAATTCTATAAATTGTTATAACCGACGCAGTGCAACCCTGAAAGATTGCCGACTCTTTGATCCGACTGAAAACTGAGCTGAACTGACGCTGAGCCGCAAAATTACAAGCTTAAATAAACCTGGCAGTCCACCAGGCTCCCAAAGCTGTCTTTTCTTTCACAATATGACTTTAGAAAGATCTAAAATATAATTTCACATTTAAGAAGTGGATTCGTTCGTTCTTATTGGTCATCATGACTGCCGAGTTTCTGCACGTTGACATCAACTGACACCGTTAACTATTTGCTTTTGAGAGGTTATCAGCCTGTCTCTTCACCGTATCTGGCATGGCAGGAGTTAATTCGTTCGCCCTTCCTAATATGACAGAAGGCGGCACAGTCTGACAATATACAAAGGAAAAATCTGCCTTACAAATTTCTCCAAGAAATACCGGTCCGTTCCCGTTTGCTTGGGTTATGTATAAACATACTGTTTACAATAGGCAACAGGTTCTCTGTCCCAAATTTCCAGCTCAATTTTTTATAGCTAGGGAATTTCTACACTTTGGTAAGAATGAAAGAATAGTGTTTTAACGCCCGTTTTTGCTACAGAGGCACCACAGGCGATGGACACTGATGATACATGTGATGAAATGATATATTGGGAAAGGATTTATTTTTTATGGAAGGAATCGTTCCAGGCCTAAGTTTTAGGGTACCTTCCCGGCATTTGCCATTTGTGAGGACTGAGGAAAACCTGGAAAAAACCTCAGTCAGGAAGGACGGTCCTGGCGGTATTCGAACCCAGACCTCCCGCTCACGAGTCCGAGACTTAACGACCTCGGTACTTTAGTAAGAGAATAATACGAGTATCATACACAAATACAGGTAATAGATTCTGACACTACAATCAGAATTAAAATAAAGAAGTTAAATTAATTAATTAATATGCTAATTCTAATTTATCTGGGGTGGAAGCTAATAGTTTGCGCCTCACCTTTCACCTTCTGTTTTAATAAGAATTCATTTAGAGTTCAGTGAAGTTGCCAAGGGGTAACATGAATTTTCACTCAACTAGCATCTTTATAATATGGAGACTGTTTCCAAGATATTTTTATGACGTCTGTATACAATTTGCACTCTATATTCTCTTTTGGGATCATACTATGAAACATGAGTTTTCTGACATCGGAACCATTAAATATATTTCCCTTCATTTTGGTATCTCAGAGCTGGTAAATTGTTACAATGAAACTGAAAGCAGGTACCATCTTTGTTTAGCCATGGTAAACTATTTCATTAACCTAAATTTGATAAGAAGTGGTGGAATCACTTGTGAAGGACTGAGGAGGATTTCACGTTCAACGATCATGGAACTAGCAGAGAGATGGTCAATCATTCTGAATGAAGTGAAGGCTCCGCGCCCTGCTGCCTCTTTCACATATAAAATACGGAAATTTAGTGTAGCCAGTAATATGACTGGTGACTTAAAAGCTCTGATCAGAACTACATTTGAGATCTTTGGTAGGGGCTCAGACAGAACCCTCCTTCCTCTCCTACTTTTCTTTGTTCCTCCTTGCTACTTCCTTATCAAAATGAATGATCGACCGTCTTTTAGAAGTTTACAACATTATTCCAGCGAACGTTAATGTCTGTCTAGAAAATAAATCGAATTTTAAATGTTTAATAATAAATTTCCTAATAGAATTCTCTAAAAGATATGTAGTGCATAAACACACATCAACAAATTATAAACATTCACTGGTTGTTAAAAAGATTCTGGCCATTTGGATTTAGAGTGATGAAATATATATATATATATATTTCTGAAGTAATAATCGTTGACCAGTGTTATTAACAAACTATATTTAAACAAAAGTTGAGTTTGAAATCAAGTAGTTCTACAATTGAACATAAATAAAACATAATGCAGGAACTACTCCACATACTAAAACTCAGGAAATGCTCACACAAAAAATTTTAAAATCTTAAAATTGCAATCCATATCATTACCAAAGTCATAAATGTTGACACAATTATAATTACTTTAACAAGAACTGCTATTTCAAAATTAATGAAATAGTATTTGCGCCGTTGCACTGGTATAGTAAGAAATAAAATGATGAGCTAAGTCTATTCAAAACATCTAAGAAAGCTTTACCATATCCCAAACTTACTGCATAGAGAGTGTACAAAGTTACAAGCCAAAGAAAGACGTTTATAATGCGACTGACACCTATGAAGTCCCATTAGGTAAAGTCCGGGGTTCAAAAATATGCTAGCATTATTTACAAGAAAAAATCTCGAATGCTCACGACAAAGAAGGAACAGAGATAACGGATATAGTGCCGTGGCATTTATATTGCCACAATAGAACTTTCAAAACTGGGGGGAAAAAAACATCGTTGTTAATTTCGTTTCAGAAAGACGTCTATTTGCTTATAATACTTAGTTGCCCAGCCTGAAATTTGCATATATTTACATGTAAGTTAATTATTTCCTACTTCTTCCTAGATATATAGGATACTTAATATAGGAAGTAAAAATTGGGAGAAAACTGTGCCGTAAAGCCAATGAAATAATTGCAGATCAGGTTAATCCTATGAAAGGATGCAATTTGGCAAAAGAGTACTTAATAAGCTTTATTACCATATAAGCAGAGGAATATTAATAACCTAAAATAAATGTAAACATCGATTACATAAAACAGCCATTTTAAAGTTTTTTCTGTAACTCTTCGTTTTGTAGTGTACTACTGTTTAATTTAACTATTTTACAAAATATCAGCTTTGCGACATCACGAAGAAGTGTAAAACTAAAAGGTATATAGCCGAATACCATTAACAATTCAGAGTGCTAAATTAAAATATAAGGATATATAAATAATTATTTATCAAAGTATTCGCAACTAAGAATAATATACAACTTCTAAGCCGTTATATTCCTGAAGTTTCTACAACTATGGGCTCCTAAAGTGTTTCAGTATATATCAGACGTGGTATGTGCTATATAAAATTCATATAAACCTTTGTAAGCTGTTCAAAATTTAGTACAAGAAGCTCTTTTTCTGAAGAATTAAATGAGCTCAAATGTTTAGATTCATTTCATCATATATGACAGACGAAATATTCCTTAAATCTGTGTCTCTATCTTTAGCATTTATTTTGTAAGTAGATGAATAAAAACAATCCAAACACAAATATTTACTTAATCTATTTACAATCTACGGCAGTTTTAAATGCAAAATTTGGTATGATGTTAGCTAACATTTCAAGATATAGCTATATGTAGTTTAGCAAGATGTTCCAGTTTGGGCGCTGTGCTCAGTAATATTCATTTTATTTCTGTAAAACATGTGTTTCCTTAACTACAAGACTGTTTAAATGAAAGCATTCATTTTTCATTCAAAATGATTATATGCTGTAGTGGAGAAATATATTGTTCAATTTTATTTTGTCCTTGTTTAATGAGTTAATTTAAACGTACTAAGGGAAATATCTCGATGACATTTTGATAAGTGTAATAATTACATTAACGCGCACTGCACTACCTCGGTGATATCTTTATTTTACGTTTCATATATTGGAGTTGTGAAATTGTTAAAATGTTAATAATTTAATGCATATTTTAATCATTTGAATAAGAAACCTTGCATCTTTCTTCAGTGACATATGATATAAATTTCCTTTCACCGGTAAACTTTTTTTAAAGAAGAAAGGGAAAATTACGTGGCACCAACAGGAGAGAGCAGACAAAACGTGGCAAATGAAATTTACTACCAACACTTGATTTATCCCCAAAACGGATCAGTATGAAAATGGCGGCATGCTAACTTACCATGCCAAAAACGCCTATTCCTCTATAAGTTCTGGTTAAATCAGGCTCATTTTCTTCTTTAGGAAAAGCGTCCATTACTGTGGGATTGACTGGAGGCAGGTGATACCTTCAACAAAACCACATGCTGCACTACAATACAAAAAAATGAAAACAACCATCAAGAGTAAGCGGTCTGGGATGCCGGCAAATGGGATTGCGTACGTCAAGAGTTGTTGTATTCTATAACCTGGACCTCTTGCTCTGAAACTTCCTGCTCATCTAGTCAGTAAAACACTTTGAAGGACCACCGATTCATCAACAATTCTGAGGTAGTTTTTCGTTCAGTGTGGGATATTTACTACAACGCGCAAAGCGATATGTGCAACGGATATGTAACTCACAAATCATTCTCTAAGCAATAAACCGTCATAGCCCATAAAATCCGTACTACTGGAAATATACATTTTTCTCGTAGAATTAACACTTACATAAATTGCTCATGTGCCCTTCTTGCACTATGCGCTTTTTCTTTTGAAAGATAAAATGAATTTTTTCACTTCCATAAAATTAAAATCTAGCTTTTATTTATTTAAAGACGCTCTTTAACATCTGTGATCATTAACGTCCCATACAATTCAGGGCGTGAAACGGCCAATAAATTTGGCTTATAGCTTTGCTTCTTTCAGGTTTGAGGTTTTTTTTACTTGCCATAAATCTACGACACGGGACCAGTGACTTTACACCCTTCTGAAGGAAGTTACATTTGGATAAAATAATATGTTCCCATTCAGATGCAGTCACTCCTGTTTAAAAACCTCGCATGGAAGAAATAACGTTTCTTAACGAAAGCTTATGTACCGAGGTCGTGCGTGTGGTATCCCCGTGTTTCTGACCACAGGAAAGAATGCTTTATTTGTTTAGGAAAATAGGCTAATATATGGGTTGCGAAAATATGTAAATTATATCCACATTCAAATTTAAAAGAATAATTGTTATAGGGAGAATAAGAGCAATATGTACATCGAAAATTAACTCACTGCTTTTTTTCAAAACAAAATAGGCAAATAAAGAAATCCAGTTTTATTATCTGAAGATGCCCTTTCGTGCAAACCTTGTGTGTGTTGAAGATGCAAATATACGTTAGGCAGTAACGGCAATTCAGGTAGAATTACTGTGCCACTTCAACTCTGACTTTTAATTTCGTTCTACATGTCTCACATACACACAGTCACACATCCATATCTTGCATTTAGAGATGCCAGAAGCAGCCTCCTGTAAGGAGAGCATGACTTTCATTAATCAGTGGAAGAAACAGAAAAACTCTCGCTAGCTTAGAGCAATGCAGTTCACGTCAGGTGTGTTTAGGCATGATCAAGAAACAGCTTGTCAGTCGGAAGTGTACAAGTTTAGGTTAATGCTTCATCTTATTAGATTGAATTGGTGCCCGCATTTTTTCTCATTAACAGTTGCAGAAGTGTCTTTAAAGTGGTTGCGACAGTTTAACACCACATAAGATACTGTAAACACAACCTCTTTCTTTATTTTTTTGAATGAAAACAACTCAAGTTAATGACAAGTGAATGTAGTCGGTGAATAAAATGATTCGTTCTTGTGTAAATTATTACGTTTAAAAATGAGTGACACATAAAATAAAAATGTTTATTATCATTTATACAGCATGCTATCCAGTCCTATTCAACCGGGCTCGTTTTCGGTAGCTCCATGACCGCGGGTGCAATTGCTCGTCCACCGACATTTCATCACCTCGTCGTCCGTGCACTGACGCGCAACTATTCTTATAAATACGATGAACGGACAAGGCTAGGCTTTGTACTATTATTTTACAAATTAAAATTGTAAATTTTCCTTACATTGCTCACCTTCTCAAAGAAGACGTTGAAACTTTTCTCTTTGTGCAGAGAGACAGACTTTGCAGCATCTTAACAGAATTTCATTTACATATTACAGCTTTTCTCATGAAATGTTGCGTACTTTTTACAGTTTATCGTTTTGCAGTTCTTCTAATATTCGCGGATTTGATTTATGCACTTTTTCTATAAAATATTCCAAAAGAAGTAATTCCCAAGATTTTAGACCTGGGGATCGAGTGGGCCACAATAGTGCACTATTTTTCCTGCCAGCATAAACATCAATATTCAAAGGAGTGCAAGCTACATGAGCTGTAGCCCGTCTTGCTAAAACACACTGTGTATTAGACTTTCTTCATTAAAGCTAGGGATAAACAGTTCCAAAAGTAAGGCTGGTATCGTTTAGCATTAACTGCTTCGTGAAAGAATATAGAGCCAAATATTCCAGTCTCACTCACGCCGACCTTAAGATCGTGTAACAGATCTTCACGTATGAGTTTAAGATTTTGTGTTGCTCAGTAAACTTATTTTGCTTGCCCGTGAACGTTAATCCACGCCTCGCCATTGAATAACACTAATTGTAGGTTTAAGTTGTCGCTGTATATGGATTCGAGAAGCCAGGTGTAAAACCGAATTCTCCTCTGCTGCGGGCCCTTACTTTAATGCTTACACCTCTGTTGTTTTTACGGCCGAAATTCGGAATTTCTAAGCACTAAAACCGGAATGAAGTTCTGTGGTATTGACTGCAGACAAAGGTGGAGGGGGCATAATAGGTCACGAGGTGCAAACCGTCCCTTTACCTTACGCCTTTATAAATATTAAATACTCATTTTGATCCTGTCCGTATTTGCCATTCAAAACAGCATTATTTTAAACTGCCAATCTGTTTAAGAAATTGACTATCTATGAACGGGAACTGCGCAAAGCACATAGGCATCACAAAGCGCAAGTGCATAATTGAAAATTTGGAGGCATTAAAGATTTTACTAAAAATACCGGAAACTACACCTAGAACAATGAAATTGGTGCACGGGACGGTTATGAGATCAACTATGGCGTACAGGTCGAAATTTAGAGGTGGAACTTGATCATGTACAAACACAGTTTCTAAAACGGTTCCTACAAGTAGGGTGGGGTACAGCAAATTGTAGGTTCTTAAAGAGTTTGGTATTTCTAACGAAAGTGTGAATTTAAAAATAACAACAATTAAATACTGGTTAAGGATAATACGGGAGAATCAAGCTCTTCTTCGAGCAGCCTGTCTAAGAGAGCAAATAAGGGAAGGTTGGGATACAGGATGGGCATCTAAAATAAGGAAAGGCTTAGACAAAATTGCTTTAGGGTATATTTGGTTAAGGGGAGAGGATATTACACAAAATGGTAGGAAAATCTTTAATAGACATTTGCGAGATATAGATAGACAAAATATTTTGTCTCAATGTGCAGAAAAAGTATCGCTTAACCTGCAGGCTCAAATACATCCGGTGTGGGGGAGGGGGATTATTTAGATGTCTTTGGTAGAGAAAAAAGAAGTGGTTTCGCATGGTTCAGATTATGGACTTGGAAAGGAAACAAATCAGTTGATGCTCTCGGGAAAGGAATTTGCCCATTGTGCGGAGAAAGCGATAGCTGGAGGCATATTTTGGCAGAATGCAAGAAAACGGAAATTTAAGAAATGGGCATTTATCGCCGCAATATCTGGATGCCAATAGAAATTTGAACATTTGCCGGGAAGTGTTGGTGCATGCGAGATACACAATTTGGGAATGTTTCTAGAGAAGACTCAATAAAGAAGGTTAATGGGGGGTGTGAGTAAATGTTCAAGGGTAAAATTTCCATTCATATTTATGTATTTGTATATAAATTATTAATAGAGAACGTAAATATATCGAAGTATTTGTATATTTGTACGTATGTGTGTGTGTATGTAGATTTGTATGTATGTAGGTGTATATATATATATATATGGCCATTTTGATTGTTATAAGGACAACCTCTACCACTACCCACCCCCACCACTACCACTACTACTACTACCTTACGCCTAACACTCATCAGTTCTTGATTACCTGCCGGGCAGTAGCTTGTGTTCGAATGTATCAAATTTTATATTAAGTGTTGAGAATTCTGTTGTAGTTGTCATTGCTTTCTTCCCCCAACAAAGTGTCCTCACTATTACTCCATAATGTGAAGGAACGTCTTCTTTTCACAATTACTGACCGTACATCCAAAGAAATCATTAATCAGTTCATTCAGTGGCCAAGGTTTAGGGATTTGCTCTTAGTTTTATTCCAACATTCATGCCACTGTTTTGCTATATTTTAAGAATATTTTATGTATCAATGCAAAATTAGATTTAAAAGTCATGTGAAATTATAAAAGTAACAAAATAAAACAAATAGTTGGATAATAAATAACAATCCGAATGAAAAATCACATAAAATTCCTTGATTCATATTCCAGCTATATACGGTTATCTTTGATTAAAAAAAAAAAAATTACTGAGGGAGAAAGAGCAATAAATAAGTATATTTATTTAATGCTAAGCTCTTGTATAAGATTAAATAACTAAAGTACCGATGCTATAGAAGATCTTTTAAAGTTAGAATGTTCATTAATATTAATTCACGATGACGGATGTTATATTTTCCACACCTGGCTTATCAACTCTCATAGCACTTAAGAAGAAACACATCTTGAACTTTATCCAAAACAAGGTACGCAAAGAGGAAATTAATGAAATACAAATAACGCATTTATAATTTCCTACTTAGATACTGCACGTGTGCTAGCTGTGGAGGAAAGCGCAGAATGAACGAATGACTGATCCATTCATCAGCTGAGCAGCCAGAAACTTTCTTGCGCATGCGTAAACCAAAAGTGTTTGTTGTACTGTAGTTATAATGGCTGTATGTTGACAGTCAGTCGTAGATTTATTTTACAAGAGCAAGCACTGTTTCGATCTTTGTATTGTTATAACTCAATTTGTGGTTTAAATATTAGTATAACTCAAATCATTGTGTAACGATGTGTTATTAAAGGCTACTGGTGCGCCAGTATTATTAATAACAATTTGATAGTAAAGCAAATTTTAGCAGTAAATTGTATTAAAATGTTACCACTGCAACAGGAAAAACAACATTTACAATAACTCTCATTCTGTAGAGGAAATTAAAGAAAATATCAAGGCAGAAATTTGAAAACGTGCAGAAGTTGCGATTGAATGTAATACATACATTATAAGATATCGGAAGTATTAAGACTGCAGACGAACGCCACTTCGAACAATTCCATCAACACAAGTTGTTAAGTCACTGTAAAATAAAAATAATAATGCGTGAGTGCTATTATTCACCACAGTTGTGCTAGTAGAAATGCAGGTGGAACTTGCACATCGATGGAGCCGGCGACTGCTCCTCCGAGGCTTGCATTCAGCTGCGGACGAAGGCCAAATATAACTCTGTGCATATAGCAGCTGCGTCCATTTCTTTGGGGTGGGGTAATTTGCTGATCTATTTGATTCAGGTTTAGATTTCATTATAAAAATAATTCAACAAAAGATTTGGAAATTACAAAGAAATTTGTAGCGTTCTATCGTATCACTTCCTGTTTTTTTCATCAAAATGACAAAATATTTAAATTCATTGGCTGGCATAATTAAGGATTAGAACTCAAAAATAACTAATTAGGTAGAGAGACGGACAAGGCAAATGCGACTTCGAGATGAATGTATAGGATGGGACAATAGTTGAAGAAGTTAGGCCACGAATCTTGAAGCTTTGGCAAACAACGAACTCGATATCGGCAAGAGAATTCTAGGCATCAGTAACGAGCTATCCGTTAATTGGAATCAAAAGTATTTTGTTAATTATTTAAGTATGACATACTTATGAATTAAATAACCTTTATCACTAATGAAACAACTTAAAAACGAAATAAAAATAGATAAAACACTTAAACACAAAATAAAAAGTCATTTATTTCCAAATAATTGGTTAAAATAAATAAAATTCGGATTAAAAGGCGGGTTATATGCCGTTAATTTCAGCAAGAAAGAACATTAGATGACGAAAGAGAATTCTAGACATCAGTAACAAATTAATCGTTATTTGGAATTAGGTTATATGCCGTTAATTTCAGAAAGAGAAACGCAGATGTCGGAAAGGGAATTCTGAGTATCATTAACGAAATATTCGTTAAATGGAATCAGGCTATATGCCGTTAATGTCAGCAAGACAGAACACATGCACCCAAGTGCAATTTGTCCTTGCCTACTGTCTTATTGGTCTTCAAACATTGTGGCCTGGAGTAGAAACATCACGTCTCTAAACAATGAGGGTTGTGAAAGAGCGACGCTGTATATTTTTGCAGCTTGAGTTTACTTATTCAAGTCTCTAACAAGACAGGGAGAGGGAGACTCAAAAGGTTTATTTCAAGGAGAAAGGGAAACTGCAGGTTCTTTCTAATCTAGGTTTACTGAAAGTTTTATGTCAGCCCTGGGAGACTGAATGCAGGATTCTTATGTGCTGTTACGTAGAATCCTGGAGTATCCTTCATCCCACTTAATTTCCTTTTATTAAAAGGAAGATTTGAAAGCACTTACTCCTCGAGAATTTATTTCTTCTGCTTCATGCTTCCTTTCATGTAAAAAACTTAGAGGCTTATTATCGCATTTTCCTTAGTGTTCTCTCCGTCATTTCCAATTGTGTTATAGGAAGGTGATTTCCAATATGAGCGTGGCGACAACTTTAGACTTCAATGGTTTATTTATACTCGAAGCAATGTTTAACAAAATTCCTATATAGTACATAAAGTATACATAGTTTAACTAAGATAAAAGTTAACCTAAAACGGATAAATGCCGCATACCAAAATAATGTTTTTTGTTGGCGCCCTTATATTGTAGCCCCAACATGCCTTAAGGAAAGAGAACATTTACGGATTGCATTTTCACATCGATTCAAATAACATTTGATCATGCTCATTGTGGAAAGCAACCCGAGTATTATGGCTTGGGATTTTAATATATTTGTCCACTTTCTGTGTGTAGATTTTTATTTGTTTACTTAAGGACGCTCTTTATCATCTCAGGTCATCAGCGTCCCATTGAATTTAGGGCGTGAAACGGCCGACAAATTTTGCTCAGAGGCCTCTTTTTTCAGGTTTGAGGTTCTTTATCGTCCCGTAAATGTACGACACGGAACCCACGGCTTTACTTCCCTTCCGAAGGAAGCCATACTTAGGATTTTTACACCCGAAAAAATCCATCGGTCCTGGCCGGGTTCGAACCCGCAATCTTGGGTTTAAAAGGCAATTATGGTTACCCCTACACTACCAGGACCGACTCTTAATCCCTACAATCGATTCTGATACAAATGAATTGAACATGAGAACATTTTTGATCAGAACAAACGAAAATGGAACTTTATTCTGAAGTTCATGAAGCACTGTAACATAATGAAAAATTCTTAGACACAAACTGGGCCCTTATCAATTTTCGATATACAGGCCGTGACAAAATTCACACCAATATTGAGACAGTTGTTAAGAGAGAGCGGAGAGCCCACGAATGGATTTAAGGAACAGCATTACACAGACAGGGCGCACATCTCTGCTACTGCTGTTGTTGAATATACAGAGTGATCCATTTGGGTATGAATAAAATGAAAACACTGTAAAACATGCACTATTAAACTTTGCATTTTGAAACTTGGTGTATACAACATTGAAAGATAGAAGGTTTCTCAGAACGCTACAGGCCTCCATTGCTCATAACGGTGATGTAATATGGCCCATATCTTTTGTGACATCAGAGGGTGATATTTTGGAAACCCTGATTAATTTTTAATTTCCTTATAAAATGACGTACATACCATGCCCAGTGAGGCATCCTTTTTGGAATACAATGTTCATGTTGTTGTCTTTATCAAGTTGTGGCAACAGAAACAACTGCAACATATCCAAATAAGATTCACAGCACTTGCTGTTGATTTGTAGTAGCCATTTCAGTTATCTACAATTTTCATTTGTCATTATGCATTGTTGATTTTCATTCTTGTCATGTATGAAATCTTCCATTTTTAAGCAAAATATTACCACTATCCTACTTTCATATTATCTTTTATAATAATATTTAATATTATCCTTGCCCTATAAGTAAAATTAACTCTTTCGAGCGTGACTGAACAAACAAACGAGAAAGAAAGAGAGAGGATTTAACAAAGTAGCTCAGATATTTAAACAAATATCCATTATTCTGGTTTCCATGGTTGCAAACTTAACGACTTTTGATAAACGTTTGAAATTTACAGGATGAAATCAGTCTGTACAAAAAGCATTGTGTACTTCCTATGTTTTGAAATCACAGTATGTCTGAAATTAATATTTGTAATCGTTTTATCAAGTTTTTTAATTTCAATTTACTCTTACAATGACCGGAAAAAAAGGTTTAGAATCTAAGCTTTATATAGTGTTAATTTTCTTTTCATTCAGTTAACACAAAACCAAATAAAGCAATTTATTCATGAATTTACCAAAAATTTACCAGCATATCATTCAGTTAAAGCACTAACCAAACGAATGCTAGAGAGTGTCTGCATTTGAGATTGTTACTTAAAATGTAACATTGTTTGAGATTAAAATCATTGCAAGAGTTCAAACTTTTAATATGGAGTGTTGCAATTAATATATTGTCCAATAATTTTTAAATACATAATACTCATCTTTGTAAAGCAACAACTATCAGTCTATATAAAACTTGACTCCCCAAACAAATTTTCTTGGGAGCTCAAGTAACGAGAAGTGACGTTTTTGGTGGTGTATACACATAATGACTCTTATGGGCAAGAGGGTCCTCCTACTGCTTTCCCTCGCCTTTCCCGATCAAAATATACACAGCTTTGCATCGTGACTGCAAAGGAAGTTCCCAACAGATAATAACCGCAAACACAAACATCAGCGGAAGATAAACGTCTTCTACAGACAGCAACAGTTAAGAAACTAAAAAAATTAAATTCTTTGGGGGGTATCGCAAACAGACAGCCTCTTAACAGAACCGCTCCTAGTGAAAAGATTTAAAAAACGGAAGCCAAAATACGTCACTGATAAACTCCGGAGTGGGAAACTAGTTTGCATTGCAACTCTTATGGTGAAACAGCGGATGGAAGAGTGAATCTCTAACTACAGGCGATGATATTACAGTATGTCTTTATGAATCACGATTTTGCGTACAGCATTATAATTTTCTCCTAACAAATTTGAAAGCTTGCGCGGCAAACTATTTGTCAAACGCACTTGGATCGTTATGTTGGCAATCTTTATAGATGTCAATATTCCCATATTCGTGCACTTGCAGCAAAAGCGCAAACCAGTGGTAAGATGAATAAAAAGATGAGACTCATATTATTATGGAAACACCTAAATTTTTCCAAAGGAGTAGTGCTTGCTTCATGAAAACATCCGCCCCATATGGCTGCGCACTCATTGGTTCTGAAATTTGAGGTGCTGAAACCATCAGCTATACTGTCCAGACTTGGAGCCGTAGAACTTTCGCTTCAATGAAAAATTCGGGGAAGGAAGTTTTCAGATTACTGCAACGCAATAAAGGTTGTGCAAAAGACCACACCAAAACTTATTTAGCGTATCCGCAAACGTGTGGACATTGGGAGTCAGTGTGAATGTACAATGAGCTTCTGTATGTAATCGTGTTAAAAGCTATCATATAGTTCTTGGTATTCAATGACTTAACCTCGTAGAAGTGATTGTAGATATCAATAATTGTAATAAAATAAATATTCAAACAGTAAACTATGGAACGCTTAAGGTGATTTTACCCAAGGAATAAGATACAAAATTCCACTTTTACCAAAAATGTTTATGTCGATGAGATTATTAAAATTAGTTGAAAGCAATAAACTGATTTAAACTATTAATGAAAATAAATGTACTAACTTCTCTTTATTGGATAATAAGTATTTTAAATGTGGTATGACAATTTCAACCAATGTATAAAAACTAGTCAAAACCCATAAATGTTATAATATTAAATGAACGGAGTAATAATTCAACAAAGTATAATCTAGAAGATATTATTTAATTATAAAATGCACATTTGATAATTTTTAAGGGTACCTAAATCTTTAGATGAGGCAATGAAGCCGAAATGAATAATCAGAAATATGATATTTCTGTTCAATAGCTGAATACACATAATAAATGTAATGACATTAGACAATGATTGAATATATACTTATAGCTATAATTAAAATACTATAGTCTATAAAGGAAATTATCTACATTAGAAAAGCAAGACTGCCTTTCATATATAGGTATACCTAATGGGAGAAAAGCGTCGCTCAGCTGTAGAAAAGATGATGTACAAGTCGAATGTAGGACTCGGTGAGATCAATATATAACAAACGGTTAAATAATAAGAAGACAGAATTTATAGCAACATTTAAAGTATCATACCACGATATCAGGGCACTCCATATCATGCCCCTATTAAATGCTCCTAGCCGTTTCCTTCTCCTGTATACATTTTCGTTATATTAATTAGGCATAAAGAACGCCAAAGGTCGTACCAGTGATACAACTAAGCATGTCGTGCGTTTGGGATGTGATGTATGAATTGAGATTTCCTATTTTTTTTCTATATTATTTAATGGATTATTTCCCATTCTTTCATGGTTTTTTTTTTCTTTATAATCGTCACTAAAATGACTCTCCCAAGTTTAGTTTTATAAAATTGGATAATTATTGAGTTAACTGCACACCAGCTGTTATTGTTATTAGAAACGACGAGTGAAATTTTTAGCGAATACGCAAACGAGTCCAGAGTTTGTTGGTGCATTTATTTTTTTCAAATAGATGTAAAAATTAAGAAAAAATGTCCTGCAAATTAGAACCAAGATGAATCAAGCTGGACCGTGCACTAACCATAATCAGAAAAATATAATAATTTGTTTACAACTGAAAAGCCCACAAAACAGCGGCCCGGTCACAACCAGCCAGCCTTGGAGCATATGTTAGCCAAGGCCACTGAACGATTATTGGAAGAAAGGAAGAAGAAGAATGCTATGTTATCGCAGCCCATTAATGATGGCTATTTCAACGAGGTTGCTGTTTATGCCGTAAGAAAGTGTTCACAGCTGCGAGATGTATTCTCTACAACAAAGAATTGCAATATTGGAGTGTACGTTCATACCTGCTCCATAATAGGTCAACACGGAATTTGAGCAACAGGTTCAATGCCCTTTTTTGTTTACGAGGTGACGAACCTTTATTTCGTGGGTTATCCTATATTAAGTAAAAACTGGTTCAGAGATTTCACTGTGATTCTGAATATTTTCTTTCTTTTGAGCTGTTGAGCTGTTGTTAAGATTGTTCTAGGGGTTGTACAACGTTCTCTCTGGACATTAAACCCATCCTTATATGATATATTTATTTCTTTTCCAATGTAACATTTAAGTGGTCTTAGTAAAGTCAAATTTGATTCTTTGAGAACTATTTCATGCTAGTGTTCCTGATCCACATATTATAGCTAGTTCTACTGTCAAATAGATTGAATTAAGTTTATTACTTTATATAGCAATAAACTTAATATATAAGGAATGAATAACAAAGGAAGTCGAAAGTACGGGTTGAAGGAAAATAAAGGAAGGGTTGTTGGAAAGTCCCGCATAAAGCACTCACATTATTGGGTGACTGTGCAGCTATAAGGCTCTTTTCCTTACGCGGGTGGGAGGAGGTTTTGCTAATGCCAAACATGGCCGAGGCCCTGAGTGGCCCCTGGAAGTTGGTTGGAGAGGATTTGAGGGGTAGTCAGGGCATATTTTTAGTCATCAATTAAATCTTTGCTTACATGCATTAATATTTTTGAATATTTAGATTTCCTGGCAAGCTCCCGGCGGATCTCCATAAACTCATCGCCTGAGGTCGAGGTCCATGGTGGATATCTGGCAGCAGGCGCTGATGGTGAAGGCTGTGATGAAGTAGAGGTGGTGAATTCTGTTCGGAGTTGGTCGAGTGCTGTTGATATCTCTGTGAATTTCTGGTTGTTGGATGCGGAGATTTCCTTAAGTGCTGTGTTTGATGATGATCTGAGTTCTTGTAGTTGCTGCAGGATGCTGAAGGATAAACTGGAGTGTGAGACCTGGAGTTCGGTAAACGCTTCTTCTAGGCTGTCCAGATGCGATGAGCTGAGTTCATAGGATGATCTTAAGTGTTGGCTGAGTTCCTCATAGCGCCTGGAAGTTTGGTCTTGCAGTTGTTCGATCATGGTGGATAATTCTGATATCGATTTGGTGATGGCCTCTCCACAGGCGATGGTATTGGTTTGGTTCCTGTTGCGTGCGTGAGAGGTAGTTCTGACTGGATCAGGTTTGGTCTGTTGAGATGGAGGAGCTGCGCTGGTCGTTGTGCAGCCTGCGGTGAGCGGTGAGTTCGGCTGCTCCACAGTAGTGGCAGTAGTGGCAGCGAGGTTCGTACTAGCATTCCGTGGGCACAACATCGGCAACAGGGCGCGGTGTGACTGCGGAGGCCATGTTGGACACTCAGGAAGCGGCCAATTAGTTGAAGACCGGTGGAGATGGCGGCGTCGCGGTCCTGAATGTCCATAAATACAACTCGTACCAGAGCAGTTGTGCCATTGGAGGAGAAAATTCTAGAATTGTGCACAACGGACGGCCAAAATTTTGTGCAGTGTGCAGAAGAAATAAGGCGCGAGTAGTATGCGGCACACCGAGGGTCACTGCAATCCATTCATTGTCCAGTTAATGCTGGAGAGCTGCTGCTGGGATGTCCAGAAGGGAGTTGTGATGGTGGAGGGATTGCTGGGTGGTGGTTGGCGGTGCCGGCTGGGGTGGCGGCGGAGTCATTGAAACTTCCTCGGTATCTGGTAACACTGGTGTGAAGGTTGGCGCAGATGAGGAAACTTTCTTTGGCTTAGAGGTAGGTGCCATAGCAAAGCGGGCGGAGCTGTCCTTACTCTTAGGAGCCATTTTCCGTAGGAGTGTCTTCTAGGTCCCCAAAAAAGAACCACGCCGCGAGCGTTCGGACCCATTACCTTGGCCTCCTGCATAATTTTGTTCTTCAAAGTTCAATTTATTGAACCAATTGGGATTCATTAACACATCACCTAATTGCTACCAGAGATACAGCCAAGCAGCTTCCATAAATATCCTGTAATAGAATTAACTGGAAAACCGAGGACTATACATAAAATCGCCCGCATGATTGAACGTTCTTGCATTTATCTTAAAGGTATTCACTTTAGAGGCTGTTTCTTTATACTTGAAAATAATACTGTAATGTAAATATGGCAAGATTAAAGTTTATAGTGATAGCATTACTACCATACAAAAACAATTATAATTTATCAATACTTTTCCATACGGACGGGCCAGTTTGGGGCATTGTGATTACAAACACTATTTTTCGTATATATGTGTGTGTGTGAGTGTGAGTGTGAGTGTGAGTGTGAGTGAGTGTGTGTGTGTGTGTGTGTGTGTGTGTGTGTGTGTGTGTGTGGAGGACGGCCCAGAGCGAGATGAGTACAGAAATCATAAATTTAGTTCATTCAAATGTTCGGTTTTATTACAGAGTACTATTTATTTATGGAAATAATAAATAGAGCCACACTCAGCATTTATTTTATGGCTACGCTTAGATAGAGACATATAACTACCTAACAATAAATTACGCCATATGATAAAATAGCAACAACTTCAATTTGCAAACAAAAACAAATAGCCTACTGCATTAAACAACCAATTAGCTAAAATAACCGTTGCATGTATCATCATACGTTTTATAAATGAATGTAAATCTTTCAAGAATGTCTAGTACAACTACTTTAAATATTGAAAATATAGTACAGTAAAATGGATGTTAACCCAGTTAAAAAAGTTTCCTTAAGGGGTTTACTCTTATATACATTTCTTAACATATCTTTATCGTTCCTTTCGAAAAGATTTCACCATTTGAGGGGGGAAAAAATATAATTTCAGTTTGTGATTCATTCCGCTTTAATTGTGAGGAAAAGAAGGTTTCGAAATTGGCAGTTTCGCTTAAACTATTTATCTAATTTTCTATTCGTAATATGCTCATTCATAGAGAGTTTATTCAATTGCATCTTTAAAACAGTTTCGGACTTTTGCACCTAGTACGAAGGGTTGTTTTCGACTAATAGCAACACATTTAAACAACTTTAACAATAGCTCTCCATCGTAGTTTTACTGCAGTAATCTGTGCGAAGTACAGTGATGTCCAGTTTATTCCACTCCTATTGGCAGACTTCCCAGAGATTGTTTACTATTTGCAATCTTCTACTTCAAAGAATCCGTTTCAATAGTCAAAATGCACAGGAATGCATAAGGCAATTTAATAGGAAGGTGTAAAATATATTTTCGTTTCCCTCTCTCTCTTAATGGTTCTCACAGTTGATAGGGTTGGAGGAACTTAAAGATAAACTATTTTTGTTAATTTTGAGCTACAATAAAATTAAATGTTGACAAAATGCACAAATTTCTTTACTTAGTTCTTCAGGTGCACTCTCTGCAAGAACTCAATGTTTATTAAGATTGTGATGAGTTGTGTGACATTGTGTTTATTTACAGATTTTATATATGAATTTATGGGATATCATTAACTTAAACCAAAATTAATTTAAGCTTTTTTACTCAACTTATATTTTATAATATTGTTTAACACATGTTTTTACTGATAAGGCAACACATGCGGTGAACACTGGTAATATGAAATGAATTGCTAAATTAGGAAAGAGTTTTTTAAGGAAGGAATCGTTCCAGGCCTAAATTTAGAGTCCTGCCCGGCATTTGCCACTTATGAGGACTGAGGAAAACCTGGGAAAAACCTCAGTCAGGGAGAACGATCCTGGTGGGAATGGAATATCAGACATCCCTCTCATATGTCATCGGTCATGCGTCGGTATTAACATATTTAATTATACAAATAGAATGCATTGTGAACATATCTAAAGTTACAAGAAAAATAAGTCACTATTTTTAACTCTGCCCCAAGCTGTTAAGTGGCTCCTATTTTCATCAGGGGCCGCTGAAAAGTGAGTGGAAAAATAAACTTCTGGTATATAAGATAGTAATGCCTGTAGATATGAATTGAATTCTTGGGGTTTTACATACTTCCGATGCAGTCTCATTTGCACCCATTCCTCATTTCCGAAGAGCAACACCAACAAATCATGATATACGGCGTGCTTCATATACGATTAACCTTCTAATCTAAAGCATACCTCGGAGAAGTTAAAGTTTGTTCCATAATCACATAATTTTTGTTGTATTTTTTGTTTTTTCAAACATGTATGTTGACAATTTCTTCCGTTGATATCTGCGTCACAACAAAATGTTGCTGCTTTTTGTTATAATTTCGCGTCATTGACTAGACGTGTAAACGTTTGACTCAAATTTTACGGAATTGTGCTATTCGTCCAAAACCTCTGTTAGGGGCAGGAGTGTATGGCCTATGATCAAGAAATGCTGTTCAATTTCTTTAAAAAAAAACATTTATCATGTAATTCTAAAGTGCCTCTATCTCTTCTGCAGGATTCAATATTCCCAGTTCAGAAAAAAGTGATCTAGTTGTTTTCTAATTTCCGTAGCTCTGCTTAGTTGGAATTCATGTTTTAAATTTTATTTATTTTTCTCCTCTAATTATGAATTTTCATCGGCAATAATAAGTTCAAACTATCACATATTTTGTACTGTCTGAACTCTAAATCCAGTATCAAATACGTCAATATCTCTGTTCATAAACTTAGGGAAACCGTCTCTCTTCACAATGTGGTAAATAAGAATATTTGTACATACAGGAAACATTCAGATCACGTGCCAAGTACATACGATTAAAATTTTCACATCCACTATAATGTGACCGATACTTTGGTAGAGCACCATTATGCTCATGAACTCCTTTTAGGGCATCTTCAGGTAGTCTGGACAGGTTTGATGTTTTACTCTGCAATTAACAGGAGCTCTACAGTAACATGAGTCGAGTTATTAACTTGTCCACCAATATTTTGACATATTCTCTTCGCGTGTTTTTCTCTCTTGCCTTTAATTTTCTCAATTCCTCTCTTGCAGGTATCTTCATGGAGATTGATGAGAAGCTCTGCTCAGTGTAGGGCATCCTGACTTATTTAACCTTCATTCTATATCGAGAGCAATATATTTTAAGATTCCTATACTGAAGGGTGAATATATATTTTTACTGAATTCTATTTTTTAACAAAAACAACAAAATATAAAACAAAAGCATCCAAATTTGATGATTATTTATGTTTTTAATCAGGTTAGATACAATATTCTAACCACCAAGGACATATTTCTCAAGGGAACACAATCATAGGCCACAGAAACTTAAGTGTTCTGTTGTAACGCCGAGCAGGGAAATGTTATTCTGTGTTTAGGTTTAATTAACTATTATTTACAATATATAAAAATTAATTTCTATTATTTAATCAAACAGATTAATAATAGTATTATCAATTACCACACTCAGGTTATATTTAAGCCCATATAATAACCGCCACTTACTTCTGATGAATTTTCTGAATTTCTTTCAGTATATGCTGTTATTATTGTTAAAGGGTTCAGCAACATTTATATCATAGAGAGGTTGTTTTTGTGACTTGTGGAACACATTTTCGCATGTTCAGCCATCTTGTCATTAAGGTTATGACTATATTGCTCCCAAGCATAAAAATCAAATGCAACACAATGGTGACACTTAAAATATATCTGTTGATACAACATTTTACTGCTAATACAAGTAGAGTTGGTCCGGTGTAATTAGATAAATTTTGTAAAAAATGAGGGCTAACAGTATTGTCACGACGAAATCCAATTTTCATGAAATTACTTTACTGCTTGTTCGATTCAGAAATACGGGCCTTAACCTTCCTTCCATATTATATCGGTGGTTTGGATAATGAATGACTGGTCGTGGATATGCCTGTTTCTTGTCCTCTGAAATAAGTCCTATTCCGGCCTTAAGTACACATGAGATCTTCGCCTCTGAACAAATAAAGAGTGTGATGTATCGGAAAGAGCAATAATGCAACCATCTCAAAATGGTGGTAGGCACGAGAGCGAGCATATTGTATCCCTCACACTGCTTAAGTTAAGACTCGCTTCCTAGGTTTACATACTCTGAACTTCCAAACTGAAAACACTCGCCTGTAATTCTGCTAAGGTGCTATGCCTCATTCACTTGCAATGAAATTACTCAATATTTCACGAATGACATTTACAATGTGTCTAAGCAAGGGAAAACAAAAAGATAAGGTTATGCATTCATATTCATGTGCTAAATAACCTAAATCTCCGTTTTAACTGCTAAGTTCTAAATATTAAAATTGCATCGCAATTTAAAACAAACCGCCACGGGTGGCTGAGGTTGTTAAGGTGCGCACTCGTGAGCGGGAGGTCTGGGTTCGAATACCGCCAGGACCGTCCTCCCTGATTGAGGTTTTTCCAGTTTTTCCTCAGTCCTCATAAATGGCAAATGCCGGGGAGGTACCCTAAACTTAGACCTGGAACGCTTCCTTAAAAAATCCTTTCCCCATACATCATTTCATCTCACGTAACATCCGTGTCACCGCATGTGGTGCCTCAGTTGAAAAAACGGACGTTAAACACCATTCAAAAAAAAAAAAAAAAAAAAAAAAAACTTCCGCGCATGTGCACAACTCAGTTACAAATTGGTTACAATATTTCCGTGTTAAAGTATTCCTCAGTTCAAACTATAAAATTGTAAGCAAAAAGGTCTATGTAAGTTTTAAACATTTCATCGGTTTTGGATGCAATAACTTAACACAGAGAGCAAATAATGATTTAGAAGGAACAAACTACAGAAGAAAAGCATTTTCAGTTCAACAAAATTACAAAATCTGTAAAAAGTGTATTGGTACTACAAATATCCCCCCTTTTGTGTTTTGTGGTTAATAAAAGACGAAAAAAACGACAATAATTGTTAGTATTTTTTTAAACATTATAGCTTGTAACCGAATCCAAAATCAGGATAACTGCGATATCAACACAAACAGTTAAATAGTTTACTACGCTAATTGTTTTAAGGCGTTTGAGTTACCTGAAAATATTTATAAAACAGCTCTTATTTATTACTGTGAACTCAAACACTTTCCTCTTAATGTCGGTACATCCCAAGCTTTAAAAAGAAGAAGTGCCCAAGTCTGAACACAATAAAAAATAAAGCACAGGGAAACAGCAAACGAAGAGAGAACTTGAGAAACCCCCAAGGGAAGGTGAATTTTACAAAATTCTTCCCCCTTTTAGCGTAACAAACACTCGAATAAACAGTTACATACACCACGTTCACCTCGCTACACATTTTCAGTGAATCAATAATTTACTTCACAACTCCGGGAAATGTCATGCCCACCTCATTAACTAGTTAAATTAGCAAAGAGCTGCGGTTTCCCTTAACAAGTGACTGTGACCTGTCAATAGGTAAACCATTTACTGCCTGCATTCCTAACGCTTGTTCTCCTGGATGATAAAAACGACAACCTCAATAGAAAATTTGCAACTAAGGGCACTTAAAGCAAGGGGGAGAAACATAATAACCTTTCTTTGCTTTTAATTCGTGCATAAGAAAACGTGTATGTAAATCAAAGTCATTATCGCGTTCTCACAATGACTAGTTTACACATTGCAATTTCAGGGTATTTTAAAAAAAACCCTCCTACATATTTCCTAAATATTTTAAACTTTAAGATTGAAAAATCTTTTGGTTTGGTATTTACATTGGAGCAAGTTGCATTTGTTCCACATATTTTAAATATTAATGTCTCCACACTATCATTAAACTTTCATTACTTTTACGAAAAATAGAAATATATATTAATGTTAAAATATTTTAAATAGGTATGTTTCATATGTTAATCCAAATGATTAATCACTGTAGAAATTGCAAATACGCCACGTTAATTGGTTATGGTAGGCGCATTGTTTAGTCTAACTGAAAAATATTTTCTTTGTTTTGTTTTTATTGATTATAGACATTGTTAGGAGTAAGTTAATTACTTAGATCTAATGTTATTGTGATATAGTAACAAGCGTTATTTTCGGCCTGCGTCGTAGCTGAGCACAGACGAGCGTGGCCAAGGTCGTGCCTGTCGTCTGTCATAACAACACACAGTTTCCACCCTAATGGCTGCAAATGGATAGTCAGTAGCTGTTTCATGATACGAGAGCAAGTATTATTTCTGTCTTAGCGTTATTACAAGAATTAGCTTATTAGTGATCAGTATAACTCGTGTTTTCGTGATATTAATGATAATACAGGTTATTGTTATGTGAGTATTATTCATTTCGTAGTTAGTGAAATACATATTATAGTAATGTAGTGTATTGCTACTTCTAGAATACAAAAAAATATAAAACCTACAGGAATACCTCATATTGTAGAGAATCTCAAAGAAAATTCCAGGCAGTTATTAGAATTACTGAAGAAGAGCTTCTTGGATGAACAGAACTTTCATTAAAAGATATAACATATGTGTAACTCTAGGCGGACACCATCGCGAATAACTCCTATAATAGATCAGAACTCATAATGAATAAAACCTTGTATTGGAGCACGCTGTTATTGATCAACTTTGTGCGAGTAGAAATGTGACGGCAAATGTTCCACCGACGAACCCAATAAACAACTGGTGATATACCTTTTCCCCAGACTGATTTCGCTGCGGACGCAGATCAAAAATAACTCTCTGTACATCCTGAATGATAATCTAGAATACATTTTGTAATTGGTAGCTGAAATTGTAAATAAAAATTTTTATTTAGGTGTTATTAACTTAAATTCTGTAGGGAAATGAAGCAACCTTTATTACAAAGAGATTCTTGCATTTTACGGAAATAAAACTTAAATAAATGCCGAATGTTTAAGTAGTAATTAGGAATAATATTATACATAAGCAGCAAGTTGAGATTCTTTAATTCCCCATGTAACATGGGGGTTGTATATGTTATGAAAATGTATTTAAATAAGGGATTAACAAATGTATATTCTAAGTGTTATCAACACTCTAGTGAGATCATTAATTAAGGCATATTTTGTCTCACATTTACAAACAGTGCACTACATTTTTATAATTGTATTATTTAAAGTTTAAATTAAAAATTTTCCTACCTCTTACGTCCATAACGAAACCGTTCCTCCGATCCACCACCAATAAAATATAACTATATTGTATACTTATGCAGCTTTATCCCTATACCTTTGCATTGTAATTTATAATATAAATATTATATATGTTTGTGTCATAAACTGGAACTACAATATAGAAATTGTAAATAGAAACTTCCTTAGGTGTCTCTTCTGTGGCAGTAGTTGGACTCACATTAACGCCATAAAATATTTTCAAAGATTCAAAGATATTATGACGGCCGTGCGCGTGGCCTCATTCTCGAGTTTTAAAGGGAAACGTTTTCTATTGCAGGGATATAACCTTACTGAAGTACTTTAAACCGTATGGAAGGAAAGGGGGGGGGGGAGGCGCTGACCACTACCAACTCTTTAAATTATCCAGTGATGATATACGTCTTGAATATATTCAAATATAACAAATGAAGTGTGAGGTAGGTAAAATTGAACCAGAAAATGAAAAAAGTGTATTTTAACTTTTAAAGAAAGGTTTGCGCGTCGTTTTTGACGTCTCCTAGCCAACGGTTTTCGACATGAATTTCATATATAAGGCTGTCATTCCGCTGGGACATTCAGTTTACTCATTTCAGTCTATGCAGTACACACTTAGCAGTTCTTGGTCCTATGTACGCAGTTTTTCAGTTCACTCAGTACACACATAGCAAGGAGTTCTCAATGCAGTCCTAGGCAAGCAATTCTACTCAAGCAACATTCAGTTCGCGGACGAACCAGGCACTTAGCATTCAGTTGTACGCATTCAGTCGATTTACTCAGTTTATTTCATTTTAGTGTGATTCAGTTAAGCAGTTTGTATGTAGTACTCGTCTGAAAGTTTCATACGCGGCATATTCAAAGTATTCCAGTCTATCAATCACTAAAATACCAAAAGACGCAATCGAAATAGGTCAAAATAAACTCTCCCCCACACACACGCACGCACGCACGCACGCACGCTCACACACACACATAATGTCGCATCGAGTGTCCATTTACACCATTAATTTCCCCTCCCGGTCCTGTTGAGCTCCACTCAACGAAAGAGCGGAACCAGGTTGAGAAATTCTTGCTGCTGGAGCGTCGGGAATAGCACTGAGGCAGCCCACAATCAATCCATTCATAAACTGACACACCCACCTACAACAAAACAGCTTCTTAAACCGCTTGATAAATTGGCTCACCAACTTGAGAGGTAGCGACAAACCAACAACAACTTTCCCAAGAAAAACAGTTTTAATCGGCAATTCATTCCACTTCGGAAAAGAAACCCTTCTCTCTAACATTTCGTCTATTTCACTTTTAGGCAACCTGTTAAAAGTTCTTAATAGAAACACCACGTTTGCACGAATACCCTTCAATTTCCACACTGTACCACAGTACATGGACTACACAATGGAGTAACGACCTTCAGTAAAGTTGAATATGTCTCATTCGGTCAGATAAATGGTTCTGCGTCTAATCTCCAGGATTACTTATAATTTAAGTTGTTTACGATTTTAGAGAATGCATCTTTTATTGCTCAGTTGATAATTTTGGAAACCCTGTGCTAGTAGCAATAATTGTTAAAATGTTTTACAATGTAGTGCTAAGAACATAATTATTGGGAAAATTTTAGAGAATTTAAAAAAAAAAATAGTGTAATGGACACAGTACATTTCTCTTTTGATTCCAGGTACTTCATTGATTAGAGACAGCGCTAAAGATGTGCCAAGTGTTTCGTGCTATGTTACTCCAGAGGACCTTAAGTGGGGCGTTCTATTCATCTAATTAAAGGTATTTATCAGGAATGAAGTGCAGAACCACTTTCACAGTACGCATCAAAGGACGTGCTTTTGGAAGCGAGACAAGAACAGTTTAGCTAAAACGTTGTTGATAGATTAATCAAATCTCGTTTTATATTGCAACATTACACCGGCATCATACTGCGCATTTCTGACTCAACGTTTAAATGTTTTGTTGGTAGAACTTCCACTGGATAAAATTTACGTATGTGAATCGTATATAACGGGGAACCTCTCCATTCCTTGCCCTTCCGCTAGAAATGCTCTAAATAAGCAAATCTCAAATAATGGATAGATTGTGGTGGACCAATATCCTGGCCTGCCCGTTTTCCCGACTTCACTCCATTGCCCTTTATTTACGGTACCAGTCAAAATCGCAGTATTCTGGAAACAATAGAATTCTTTGCTAGCGTAGTAAATATAAAATGGCTGGATGCTTATATAGGGGCTCGTAGTGATTATTTCAGCCCTATCTCTAAAATTATGGGTGGAAGTTTTGGAAACCACAAAGGAACTGTAACTAAACTTAAGCGAAAAGGCTAAATGTTTATACGGTGGCTTACTCTTAAGTGAAACATCTGTTCACCAATGATATAACACCCTGTACATTATATCATTGCATTAAAAGTTATATTTATTTTACTGTAGATATTATTTTATTCATTCTTTTCAACACCTGCGTGCCCCAAAATTTGCTCTCACACTATTATAAGTGTGTTGTTTTACATTTAAATCTTGTTTTATGTGCCTATTTTATTTGCAAAATTATTTTAGAGACACAGGTACGTTGAAATTATTCTTCATTCTTATTTGTAACATTTGTAGGTTTTTTTTTTTTTTTTTTTTTTTTTTTTACATTTTTCGTAGAATTCTACACAATTAAATTGTGAGTCTTTTACTGTGATATCTCCTTTATAATTCTCCTCCATCTAATATATAATATCGTCTAAAATTCCGATTTTTTACACTTTAAATTATTATAATTTGTACTGATAAATTAAATAAAAAAATGTATACTTCTAAGCAAAAAGATTAACAGGTGACAAGTTTACATTGTTAAACGTAAATTGGCATTACAATGATATATTTTTTAAGTTGAAATGGCACAATTCTTCAAAATTATATCACTTGTAGGTCAAATCTACCTTGCTTACGCATAAATATCTCACCTATGCCGAGTTTAAGGCAACTAACAGCAATAAAAAGCAGCGTGTTGAATATTCAGCGAGTTTTGCGTATGAAAGACACCCAAAGGTATTCTAAGCTGGAATCGTGTGCTAATCTTCTCGTGTCTCCCTCACTGCTTCAATGAGTTATTCATGTAGTTGGAGACTTGCCTTCCTCTTTCCCTTACTACAGGTGATGGTGTCACCAATGCGGACTGCCTACTCACAACGTCCTTACTTGAAGACATATCTAAACAGATCAGGAAGGCATTCCAACTTTCACCAAAAACGGTTTGCATCTTCAGCGCAGAAGACTGATGCAAGAGTACAGCACACGTCTGGAGGTGTGAGAGTTTGAATTATTCATTTCTCTCGCCTGTTTCTGTTCATGAGGATGTATTTCGCAGTCTCCCGTTGGGTGAATACAGTCAGCGTTGAAAACTTGAATATTATAACATTTTTGTCCATGTGGGGATTGATACCAATATCTGCTATGTATTGAAGATAAAAAATTGTCTGTTACTCCTACTTCTAAATTCCACCTTTCTGAATTTAATACGATAATAGACATAATATGAGATCTTCGTGAAAACAATTAAGCTGAATAATTTCATATACATTTTGAAAAATAAAATTCGGTTGATAATTGTTTATCCTAAAAATCATATTTAATAATAATAATTCTTATGTATTGCTATAAGGTAAAAATAACAACATTCACTATATTATTTATTGCACTCCATATCATATTATGGTGAAGTGTGTCCCTAAATATTTTGCTTAAAAATAGCGTTAAATTATATATGATATGGTGCGATTCAAAACCTTAAATGAGATATTTATTTATAGTATGACCAACATTTAATACTTCTTAGTAGATAATGCAGGACTTGTAACATATTTGCACTCGGGGTTTTAAGCAACGTGTTGCTAATTAAAATTAAATGACGCAAATGAGCTCGGAATCCACAGTTGTGGAAAAATATAGTTGGGAACAAGTCGTGATGGTATTTTTTCCTGAAACTGAGATTTCAGTTATTCAGCTGGTTAATTATGTTACGTTTATATGAGACGTGGTAGAAATCAGCGTATCCGAGTTTGCCCAGGAGAAGCAATATCTTTCAGTACTGTTAAGTGCTAACAGAAATCGGATATGAAATTGAGAGTAAATAATGTATTAATTTATTCCTCGTTTAGTAATTTAAACATGCTCAGATATTCGTAATAAACAGAGAAAGAGGAAATCTTTCTGCTTAATCTTGGATGTATAAATGTAAGGTATCTCGTGGCAGTGTGTAACTTTTTAGACCACAGCGGAACTGTGTGGGATGGGGCGAGGTTATTCAGGTTTACCGTGCACTTTACTTGCTATTCCACTTCGGAACCCGAGAAAAAAATATAAAAGAACAAAAACAAATTGTGCAAGGAACTCCCTACCAGAGATCAAATTTCTGTCTTTCTGGGACCATTATAGAATTTCAACTTCCACACAGGCCAAACTCTCTCATGCTAATTAGTTTTTACATCTAACGGAAGAGCGACACAAGTATTGACCACTCGCGCAGTCTTTGTATGTGGCGAAAGGTGTTTGCGGGTTACGGGCACTGGCGATAAGGCTACCAAAAATAAATTGTTTCTACAATAAATTAAATAATCAAATTACTTACTTTATTCAGTGAAGATGCCTCTGCCGACTGTGAGAAATGTGTGCGTAGTCGGATTTTAATAGGCGTATTCAACACTGCGATATAAACATCAAGTGCTTTTCTCTGTTATTTGACAAGTGCTGGAGCTCATGCGATTTTTTTTTTTTAGGAAATTTAAAAAAGAAGGTACGTTTTATATTTACTGTTACTCCAAGCGGATTTTGGACCATACTTATGATATCCAGATTTTACTCTATAGAAAAGTTTTCATTTGCTTCTTGAATGGCATTCCACCGCTGTAACAAACACTAATTTGGAGAGAAATAATAACAATCTAAACAAAATTAATAAACGTGCAATAATACGATATTAATACATAGTAGTTAGCGTTAATTGAAACACGTTTATACCTATAGACCGTGAAAGAAGCACATTTTTAGCGTATGAGTCATTTCACGAGTGCACACAGAGTTTATTGGATAAATGGACATGCTTCGTTCAGCTGTCGCTTTAGGTGTTTATCATACGAGAGCTGCACTCTTGTATGCATAAATTTCTTAAGACATCCCAGCCAGACCATTTTTCAATGTCGCTCAGAGTGGCGATAAACCGGCACACGAGGCAAGCGTAGGGAACGGACCAAGTCCTATATTTAGTGGCCTGCAGAAAAAAGCCTAGTTGTGGTTGAGGTGCAATTAAGGATATATAAATAGTAAGACCATACAATAGCGAAATGGTGCTTTCTAAAACCTTGTTTTATTTTTTAAATCTAAATAAAACTTGTTATTAGCACCTTCATTGTTAGAATATGCTCCAGATGTAGATTACAACTGCAGGGAGGAAATACGTGTCATAAAAACAAAGGTACTGCCTCGAATATACTATTTCAGTATTAAAATGATTCAAGGTTGCTAAATGTAAACTTAAAATATTTCAGCTGCTTTCATAAAGGGATAAAGGAATATTTGTGAGTGTTCTTTTAAACTTGCATAGCTTATATTTATACAGAATGTCTCCGAAGTGTCATTTGTTTCTTCAATTGAAGTCCTGAGATCCATAACAGCAGATTTTTGCACTATGAGCTATATATTACACGGTGTCCCAGAATCGCAGTTAAATTTTCCGGAATAGGCAGTCCAAATTATGCCTTAAAATATATATATATATATATATATATATATATATATATATATATATCAACGCAACAGCTATTTGACAACCGTCAATACCGGACTACTAGGAACGTGCTATAGATGATTTACATTTATTTTTTCTTTGAAAGTTTATCTTTGTTTCACAAACTCTCAATCCAAAAGTACTTTACTCACTAAATTAAACAGCTGTGAATCACTAATCGCTAGTAGATAAAAGAAATTATACTTAATATAGGTGAACAAACAGGGGAGAAAATAAACATTCATTAATAATTGCGCATCGATTGAATATCAGTTTTGTGGTTTATTTGGTAATCGAAATATGAGAAAAACAAAGCGAAAGAAATGTCTATAGTAACTAATTTTGGCCATTCCAATATGACGTACGTGTCATGAAAATACATGATGATATCCTTTTAAAAAATATACGGTGATTCAGGGACACCGTGTATACCCCCCCCACACACACACATATATATATATGTATATGTATATATATGTATATATGTATATATATAGATACATATATATATAAACTAGTAGTGAAGACGTGTAAGTTACTTCATAAAGTGTTGTTATATTTATAATTTTGAACGTTCTGGTCTTGGATACATCTAACACAGTAAAGAAAATATATTTTAGGGCTTATCCTCAGAGCTCTCTCTCTCTCTCTCTCTCTCTCTCTCTCTCTCTCTTTAGTTGCACGGTATAACTGAGCCATTATTGTGTGACGTTCAAAACATCACAAGTTTCCAGCATTTTCCACATGTTGGTGACAAATTGAATTTCATGATCACACAGCTACGTGGTTCTGTGTTATTCCAGAAATCAGGCAGGTAACACAAGTTTAAACAGAAATTACTTCATTGTTGATTATTCAATTATCTAACTGATCACGGTAGATTTTACTACATTCGTCATGTGAACCATATGTATATGACATGTGTTAGGAATTTCGCCCAAATATAACTAAGTAAACGTAAACAGGATGCCGTATGCATCACAACTGATGATTGGATAGGCATAATGCAAAACTCACAAAAAAGTAATGTGGCTAAAGAGTACGATTAAGGATTTTGCACAGTTCTTTTTATATATAAAATCAAGAAAATTCTTGCCGATGTTATAAAGCAAGAAAAATGGAAAGTGTTATAAAATAAGTTAACATAAATCAACCTAATAACAGGAGTAAGACTTCAATTGGATTACTTAGGGAAACACTCGGAGGGAAAGCCAAGTTTGATCATAGTGACCTAAGAGAACTTACACAAACTAATTTTCCTGAAAGCTGCTAAACGATGGAATGTAACAAAATATCTTTTTCTCAATTTTACCTGTAAATCAACTGCATTTTCAAAGACGTCTGGACAATTTATGATGATGAAGTTCCTCTGAGAGTTCAGGAAGTGCGAGATTAATCAAACAAAGGGAAGAGAAATTCAAGATAAATTCTGATGTTTTTGGATGACATTATTCAGAAAATAAAGACGTAACTTACTGGTTTTTTATTTCCAAACATTTTGTTCGCAAAATGAGCCTATTCCTCTTCGAAATGAAAAAAATTAGTATCTGAATCAATGGTACAAAAAATGAGTTCCATAATAACAAGTCCCTCATTTTCATTAGGTTAATACAGACAAAACAGTTGTAATCTTCGTCATTTTAGTATATGGACATTTTTGTATTTAAGCAAAGTTTTATTACGACTATTTAGTTAATGAATCAGTGACAAATCTGGTGTAAAAATATCGGGATATCCAACCTCAATTGAATATCTCCATAATTTTATTGTCTCCATTTAATCTATCACTTTCGTTTTATCGCAACTTACGTGCAACTGTTTTTGTGAAAATTCATCACAATAGTTCAATGAAATTTCTTTATAGCTTCTTTAATCTGAACATAAATGTGGAATATAAATCAATAATCAACATGGCGAGCCATTGAAAACTTTTTGGCGAGACGTCAGATGCACAAATTAACCTTATATTTCAAAGTTTCAAATCAAAAATATTAAACAAAATGGAAATAGTTTGTGGAACCAGTTTATGCAACGCTATTTTATATTAAAATTGTACATTTAACTAATACTGAAGATTAAAATACTTCACATGTCTTCAAATTGTTACAAAAGATTTTAAATGGGGAAATAAAATAATTTATCCCAAATATCGTTGTAATCTCGACCTTAATTTGTTCAAATGTTAAAGGAAATTAAAATGCCGGACTGACATTCATAACTGTAAGCGCATTTTAGACTATATTATTTGATATATCATTATTTTCGCTAAATAGACAAAAATAATATAACTCTCAAGATGAATTCCGAAACTCGCATTATATTATTGCAGATATAAATATTATTTCCAATTTGCCATTAATAATAAATATTCAGTTTTATCGATTGTTTTCAAAATCGATTGAACTAGACTTGTGTGGTTACCAAAATCATTACTTCAACTGCATTTTCCTATATCCTGTAATGGCGGGACAGATTATTAAGTTATCTATTTTGCCCATTGGTTTTGCGCGATTTGGAATAAACTGCGAACTAGTTTTCAGGTCTTTATCAATTATTTGTTTTATATTCTTTAAAATGAGAATCTTAATTGTGCACTGTACCGTTTAAACAAATAATTACTAATTTATTACTGCAACAAATGCAGCACAATTCTAATGCAATTTTAAGATGTTTCGTAACTTGATATTGAACACATATTAGGTCACTACCATTACGGATTAAATGCCAGTGTTTTCAGGTTTATAATGTTTTTCCACTAGCATGTTAGGTCTACATTTCTTCAGCTCATAGTTTCACGTTTAGGTACTGTTCTGTAAATTTGCGTTCAATTGCAACTAATAGTCGTTCTTGTATTTATTTATGTCGTAATTCATAATCTGCTCTCTTTTTGTATAAATATTTTAATTGCATGTGTACATGTATTTTACTAGGCGATTTTCTGAAGTAATGTTCAGATATTTTCTACCGAGAGATTCGGATGATTTTGTTGGTTAATAGTGGAGAATAGAACTAAAACAAACCTACATTTTACGGTTCGATTCTAAAATACAAGTATCTCTTCTGTTCCACAACAGTTCTCATAAACGCTTCCATTTTGCCCAATATTTTTTACTCTCAATTTACGGAACTTTTGCACCCAATGTAGTCAACAGCTAAATAGAAACCCAGTAATCCAAAATTTTCTATTAAAATTTACTAAAATAAAAGCTGCTTTTGCACACCAACATTATCTGAATACAAAAATTAACGCGAATATATTTTTAAATGGTTGAATATGTATGCACAGAGGAATGGTACTGTTTTTTTATTTATTTTATTTACGGACGCTCTTTAACATCTCAGATCATCAGCGTCCCATTCAAAGGAGGGTGTGAAGCGGCCGATAAATTTTGCTCAGAGGCCTCTATTTTAAGGCTTGTGGTTCTTTATCGTACCGTAAAAGTACGACACGGGACCCACGGCTTTACTGCCCTTACAAAGGAAGCCATACTTATAATTTTTACGCCCGAAAAATCCATCGGTGCTGGCCGGGATCGAGCCGCGATCTTGGGTTTAGGGGGCAAGTATGGTTACCACTTCACTATCGGGACCGACGAATGGTAGTGTGCTATTGTAAGAAATGCATAAATATTATGAAAATCAACATTAGTACGAAACAGGTGAAACCTGTGTGTCCCTCTCTACAATTTTTCTTGTTTTTATAATTGTTGTTTCATCAACATAAATAATATATTAGTGCAGTAGGACAGAATGCCCACGTACTCTCTGTTGAAGGCATCGTTTTGCATTGATGGGGTACACGTACGGACTATACTCTAATTACTGATTAAGACAGAATTCAAGTATGTTCCATTTATTTGTATATTGAATCAAAAATCTGCGGTTAAATAACAAACGCTAATATAATGATATGAGCTTTAATCTCTGGAATGAGAGCGAAAGTGATAACTGGTAATGTATAAACAATATAAATGCCAGTGCTGTGAGGCAGTGTTTACTGCGGGATTACATAGCTCGACAATCCGCAGGATGAGTTGAAACACTATTTATAGCTGCACACGTTACATATTCTTTACATAATTATTGCCGTTGAATATTATTTAGTGTTTACTTAATTAATTATACACACACCACTAATAATGAATTCTACTAAATTATCATACTGAGAGCTAAAAACACGTATTAAGGTTGCCATACAATTTGAAATGATAGGAAATTATTTTACGCTCCTCTATGCCCCATACTCAAGTTTATGCCGTTTATCTAACAGTCGGTGCATGCATATTTTGGGCTTATAATTGATCTAGTGATAAAATATAAACCACCATGATGTCCTTTCTATAGAATACTTTCGTTACATCTTACCAAAAATGCTACAATAGTTTCGATATTTGTACGGAACCTTTGATGCCAATGAAGTAGCTTATCCAGCAGCTCCTGGAACTGGAGTACAAAACCCTCAATAGTACTGGCCAGTGCTATGATGACAAGGAACGTACCTGTTAGCTAGATATTGCCCAACCAATGATAGATGGCAGATAGGACGGAAGTTTCGTTTTCAGCTCTTTCTGATCATCTCCTTGCAAACCGAGCACTAAGTTAATACATCCAACTTATTTTACTTTTCTCATCGAACACTGAACCAAAACAAAGCAAGTGCACTAAAGAGCGTTTAAAAGGTTTATTCCCAGTTATAAAATAAATGAAAAATAAAATCACACAATGAACACAATTAAAAACAATATAATACAAATATTTCAGGCCGAGATTTTACATGAAGAAGAGAAGCCGTGTTCGAAACATTTCTTTTATATTCTGTTTTTTACAAGAACAATAGCAGTTCCTGCTTGAAATATTGCTTTATGTTGTGTTTTTAAATATGTTTAATGCTTAATCTTATTTCAACACTGGAACGTTCTAGTATTTTATATATGTTGTGTGTCGGGTTTACCAAACCCTGGGTCCAGGGGTACAACACAGAGGTCTGTGCTACCCGGTGGTATTTTGGATAAAGACGGTACCTTGTTTCCTAAACCGACCCTCCTTTCGGCTGCAGACGATTGCGTCGCCCAGGCGCGCTAAGTTCCCTTAGCTTCCAGATTCTCACTGGTGGATAGGTCATACTAGCTTAGACCTACTCGTATTTAGGAGGTGAGTCACCCCAGCATTAAGGTAGCCACCACTCTCCCTACTAACAACGGCGATTCCGGCGCACCGGCCCCCAGGGTACACGCCTTAGGCACTCCCCTGGGACACGCCGCCATCGTAGGTCCTCAATTCCCCGTGAGTGACGGGTCCACTGCCAAGCCGAGTCCAACCCAATCCGGACAACTTCCTTCCGGGAGGGGCTCGAATCAAGTCCGGCCCGGCTCCCTCTAGTACGTCAGACGTACCACGGGCACTCAGGGTCCGCAGAGCCCGCACCTGGAGCATCTGAAGAGCAACAACCGATGCCGCCCCCCCCCCCTTACGGGAAGTATTGCGATTAGTTTTATTCCCCCCCTTCCGGAGGTTTTGCCTACGGACGTGCGCGCTGCTCGTTAGTTGGTTAGCAGGCCAGCCGGGTATAGGTGATTAGTGGGGAGGGTAAAGCAATGAAAAAACTAACCATACAACAATACACAAAAGAATTTAACAGGGTTATATTAACCAAATTATCAAATGAGATGTTAAAACTGCCCGCATTCATTCTCTCAAAAAGTTTGCCATCTCTGTAGGAAATTATTCATCACTCGCTATAGTTCATTTTGAGAAATCTGAACAAATTCGTGACGAATGTCATCTTTGAGTTCTTGTATGGTGTGCGGCTTCGTCGTGTATACAGCATTTTTTAATTTGCCCCAGAGACAACAGTCGCAGGATGATGATAAATAGGGGGAGCAAGGGTATCAAAACTCCCTACTTTACTACCCAACTTTATCTTATGGAAACACATTATGAATTGCACTCAATGAATTATTCGCAATATGAGCAATGCCACAGTCCTGTTGATAAAATGCATGATCACTCTCCCTGACGATTAATTCTCTGAAAAAGGGGTTTTGTATGGTATTCACATAAGTAACGTAATTAACTGTATGCTGGAAAACAGTGGTACTATGATTCTTTCATCACCGAGTTAACACATATGAATCGTACAAAAAGACACGCTGTGCTGTTATAAACACACGAGGTATTTTATGTATACTGTCAAATTAGGATAACGAACAAGACAACACACGTACGGAAACAGCAGCGCTACGACTGCGGCAGTCAGCAAGGTCAACAGGTAAGCAAGCAGGCTTGCTACCTTCTCCAAGACGCGGCAAACGAGTGGGAGGTCGCTCATAGGAAAACCCCGCACCGCGGGAGAAAGCATCATTGATAGCATTGCAATGCTATCTTTTGACCATGCAATGGTTCCTCGTGAAGCAGATTTGATTTTGTTGAACTCCAGTGACGGTTATTTTGTGAATTAACATGCCTACCTCTTAGGTGAAACTAAGAGTCGGCTGAAAGAAAACTATATTAGGATCAATTTCTGCGTTATGCGCACTATTCGAAATCCGTTCCAATAATATACTCCTCTCGATGCAGAGTCACCGGGTTTAAGTTCTTAGACTCGGTAACTTTATAGTTTAATTTTCATTAGCTTTGTGGTAGCCTTTGGAACAGAGAAACAGAAAATTCCGGTTTTCTGAGATATATATCGAAGTAGTTTTAGGGAAAGGTTTCAAATCTAACGTTTATTCTGTGAGTACCCTACAAAACTGTGCACACTTTTTTTTTAATCAAGAATACTTCCCGTTTCACAAAATTTATTTACCAATCTGTGAATCGAACTTCGACTTGGAAGATGAATATCAGGAAATGTTTCTGTACATCCCGATTCGATTCTGTATGCACGTACGAATAGTAGATAAATATTCTTTGGGAAATAGAATATCTAAATTAAATCATATTAACGTAATTAGTATAATGCATTACACCGGCTTATGAATACTTAATGCACTTCCACACAAGATGCAACAACACATCCGTACGTTAAATTGCATACTAATCTCTCCTTCGGCTCCCCTGCCGTCTTTTAACAGTGGGAACGAGACGAGATCATCAGAGCTCGGTCAACTGCTGCCTAATGCACATGGAGCTGTCTGGCGAAGGCAAAATCACCCACTATAATATATATTGCATAATTGAAATTTGAACGTAATTTTGCATTCGTTTTGACTGAATGTTTATGCATTTCTGCATTATAGTTTCTAAAAAAATGGAAAACCCCATCCAAACACAAAATTTAAGAAATACCTCCATGTCAACAGATATGAATTGCAAATTATCCTGGAATGTTGGTAATTCTAATTTAGTTACCCGAATACGTACCAGTAATTGCTGTGAACGCCCATTCATGGATTTTGTTATGTCTGGCTAAATCCATTGCAGAGTATGCTAACATAATTTTTGACTATATCTTATATTTATTTTTCATTATTATCCCCAATTAGATGTGTTTGCTGGGTGACAATATTTAAATTGAAAGCATCTTGCATACCGTATGATAGACCATAATAGTGTTTTAATATTTGTTTTAACTAATTTACTTTCTTTACACCTGCTAGGTATCCAAATTTCTTTGCAAAAGTCCGACATAGCAATGAAGAAATGACTTTTAATTATTATTATTATTATTATTATTATTATTATTATTATTATTATTACTTTTCAATATACCTTCCCTTAAGTTCAAAACATTTATTCCAGTGATGCTTCAGTATCATTATCTGGTCCTTGAAGGCGTTTTACTGGAGGTTTGCAAAGTGTTCCTCTAACGATGTATTCACTTCTTGATATGATGAGAAACGCTGACCAACGAGGCAGAGTTTGAGCTCTGAGGCACATGGAAATCAGAGGGAGTCAAATCGGGAGAGAAGTGTGAAATTTTCATTTCAAATCCTTCAATTCTCCCATTTCTAAAACACTTGCCAGCAAGTGCAAATGTTTTCGTTGCTGTGTTTACTCTGGTGTGTGATTATGGATCCACTTTTAAGTCAATGCACAAAACCAGTTCTATAACTGTTAAAACGGGCCAAACACTGTTGTGATATTTTAAAACTAATGTGTTTTTGATATTCTGTTAGCAAGCGCGGCATTCATCAAGTGCAAAGCATTTTATGTGTAAAATATACATGAGCATTCTTTTGTAATGTCTATGGCCTCAGCAATTTCACGCACTTTAACACGCTATTCGGCTAAAATAATAAAACGTATTTGTTCAACGAACTCTGCTGTTATTGCGTTTTTGAACGTCCTTCACCTGAGTTGTCTACGAAGATGGTACATCCATGTATAAATTCAACAGTTCATTTTTAATCTGAAAAGAAGACGAGGTTCCATAATTTTCATAAATTTGGTGTGAATTTTCTTTGGCGTTAAATCATCTTTTACATGGATAGTTATTGCTACACGATACTCAATATAATCATTCTGCTTTAGAAAGCTGTATCAAATAAATTCTTTGAAGCAATAGTTAGATAGCCTATTTCAAATGTATGTACCAGCCTAAATAACTATTAACTTGCCAATGGCGGTCGAGGCTGTAAAATGTTCAGCTTTACCTCGTACATTACACATTCAGTATTCAACGAAAAGACTAAACCACTCTCAGTGGAATTTTTACTTCAATAAGTTGCAAGTATCCTTGTTCGTATATTTATTACCACTACCTATTTTATTCAGATTTTATATATTAAATCTAAAGTGCAAACATAAGCACCAAAATAAACTTTTTAACATACGAGCTTTAATAGCTAAATAAAGTGCAAATGGCTTTAACTAAAAAGCTGTCATTATTATATTTCACTGCAAGACAGTTTAAAGTGGAGCTCTATATCAAAAACAAGTACACAAGAAAAAATGTTTATTTTAAAACTAGTAAAAATGAGCGCTGTTCCCTTTTTAATAAAAGATTTCATGTATAGAAAATCCACCCACCTGTATTACACATGGTGTTTAAATTACTGTTGGTTTTTTTACGCAACTGTAAAAGTTTCAAACAAATGAAGGTAGTTCAATATCATTTGACACAGATATACCTTGAAGCACAAGATCTCATAACCAGTACTTTAAGTGGTTGTCCTGCCTGTACACATCTCCCCATTTGCCAAACTTATTCACCAACACTTCCGAAGTGACAGGGTCAACATCCCGCCCTTTGTTTTCTTGCAGTTCCACGAGAACCCTGATATACACTTAGCAAGCACCAAAGAAAACAGAAATATGACAGGAGAAGATCAGAAAAGATCTTCAAAGAAGGAAATAATTTCAGTAAAAATGATATTGGAAATATTGCACGTGGCTGAAGATGGATTTTCTCGACGACCAGATGATTCACAAGTTGGTACAAAATTTCAATGTAGACTGCAGTATCCTCTGTTGTATGGTAGAAGATGGTCCAAGATTACCCAGTTTGTTTTATCTTGGAGGGGTATCTCTTTCATGTCTGAGATAACCACTGGCCCAAATATAGTTGAAGTACTAGCTTAGGTGGAATCATGACTCTTTGGAAAATTACGAGTGGTCAAGCATTACCGATGTAACAGACTGATCGTGTTATGTTCGTCGAGAAGGTTCCATACTTAAAAAGCAGTAATATGATGTGAACATAGATTTCGATTTTGTAACTTGACATATGTTTGTGGATAGTTATCCGGTGGCAATTTAATGCAAAAAAACATCTGTAGGGAGGCATGTAGGGAAAGGAGAGCGAATTCTTCCACTTGGCTTAAGACAGCTGTAACTGCCTCCAGAAATGAATTAACGTAGCATATTCTTTTTCCCCTGGAAGCTGAGAAAGACATACCTTCATCTGCATCATAGTTATGTTGGATTTTAAAGGGTATAATTTGTATTAAAAATGTAATCTGAAAAGTTGGAGTGCGCAGAGCTATTCTATTCAGTCATGTAATTATATTGGGGAAGGAAATATATTTAAATACAATATCTTAATTACATATTTTATTGATTAAATATATTGTATAGTGCATTTTATTTCTTTTTGCCTCTTCATGAGTTGGTGAATATCAAAAATATCTCACTGGAGAAATTTTGCAGCCTCTCTATCTCTTCCTATTTTGGAGGTTTTCTTTATGAAAAGTTCAAATACAAAACTGACAAATTCCATTCATCGCACTCTTCATGAAACCAACTGGCAAATCCTTAAACACATATTGTCATATCTGAACTGATCAGACCTCATAATAATGCAAACAATGTTATCTTCACACAATGGTTTATCTTTGATTTCCTCGGGGTCGCTCTCTGACAGATCTGTTTTCACGGAAATTTGTGGTTTGCTTTTTCCCCACAATATTGCTATTTTTTGTTCTTTCTTTTATTTCATCCTTTCGTTTATATTTCTTTACGTTTACACTATTTTAAGTTTTTCCTTCATTGATGATCCAGTTTAGATTTGTGACTGTTTCTTCGATTTTCTTTCATTTTCATTTTCACCTGAAAATAAAACTGCTGAGCAATGGAGAAACGAACTACTTTAACTTTCGAGGAATCGCCAGTGCTCCAGGTACTTTTATCAGGCAAAATATCATCAGGCGTAATAGTAGATTCCAGCTATAGGTTCCCTGAAATTCAAACCTCGTCTTCAAATACACAATCAGACCAAGGATGAAAACCGACCTCTTTAATTTGTCCGGATTAATTGGAAAAATACCCGCAGATGAGATCCCTAATATCCATTATCCATGGTAGCAACTTCTAACTGTTCAGCTAGTTCATACTGAATATCAAATTTCGATCCAGAGTTGTACTTTTAAAGTTTTCTGTGATCATTCGCACACGTACACAAATGCCGTTCTTTGGAACTGCTCTTACTGACATCCTGAACCTTAACCCATGTATCTCATTTCTTAACTGCTCTCCGTCGTTAAATGCGCTCCTTACTTGGGTATGTGAAATGAAAGAACATGTAAAGTTAACACTGAAATCAATCTATACATTTAACTATATTGTGGGAAATTTTGCGCACCCCACAGCAAGCACAGCGCCATGTCAAACATTGATACAAGGTTATGCAACTATAAGTTGTGTTCTTTTTAGTACTTTTCCTATAAACATATATTTAAGGAAAAATATCTGTTTAATAAACAATAGTACAAAAATAATAACTATGGATATTAGATTCACCATCGTTTTTCATAAGGAACACGTTGTAACAAACTGGAGCACAAAATCTGATCACTGGTATATCCACATTTTTTTAACAAAGTGGATTCTTTGGTAATTTGTCAAATGACAGCATTCCTCAAATCAAAATATGTAGCAAGGCGATTAAAAAATTCACCAGCTCACCTTCCCCTAATCTGTTTTTCATCTCCCATACCGTTGCCTATGGCGACATTCGATGTCCTCCTTCGTGAAGATTCAGCAGCATTTCTACGTTTTCACATCACACACTGAATGGAGGATTTTCCGGTGGTTTGCTAATCCCAAACTGCATAGTTTCCCTTTTGAACTATGTTATTGACGCAGTTTTTCAGTACGTGCGGACAATAAAGCACGCTGTTTCACTTTGTACTGGTTCATATTGTGTCGCCCGTAAAATAAAGGCAATGTTGAACTGCTAACAATCCCGCAACAATAGACGTATCACACTTGTGTTAAGGACACCTAACATGTAGTCGGCCTTCACGGACATACGGGATATAAGGGTTGTAGAGCATCACTGACACTCGTGTCCTGAAATCATGTTTTTCATATCGAAATGTATGCTCGTGTCAAATTTCACTGAATTATGTCTAACTTTTTGAAAAGTATAAGGGGAAATCAGTGCCGAGAACGAGCGAAACAGCCGATATTTTGTGCGCAAATATTACTATTGGTCATAATTAACGTTATAATCCCTCCTTAAATAAACATAATAAGCTAGGTATGACATATATATTTAAGATACCTTGTGCAAACATGTTACTTTTTTCGCTACTTAACATGCATTTCCTAGAGTGCTTTATTCATAAAATGTTGGTTTGCCTTAAACATGCGGAGCTACTTATTCAGCGCTAAGAGCAAAATATGATCTCTGAACCGGTTCCTAATTACATTTTCCTTCCTGGTTATTTATTAATTTAACATTAACGTCTACCCCAAGATCTCCTTCGATTGTATTTCCCAATGAATAATGAATTCTGCGCTAAATTAGCTAAAGCACCAGATGCATTAAAGCTACCGATATTCATCGTAAGGAGTAAGGAAAAACACTACATGGAAAACTCCGTCAAATATATTTATGCACGTTCACCTTCATGGATATAAAATGTCGTCGTTCACATTTACAGCAAAGACCGACATCTCGTGCCTTGGGCATGGATCACAATCCTCCTCGGTGTTAAGAAGTGGATAGTAATTTTGAGCAAAATTGTCCTCCGACCTCATTTCATGAGATAAGTGTAATAATTGAGGCTATGGGAAAAAATAAAAGTTTACTCATTTACGTTATTCAGCACACTCCAAATTCTCCATTCACCATTGGATATCTTGGGTAAATCGTTAAATTTCGTGGTCTGATATAGGTCAGTGTTTGAGAAGTCAATAATGCGTGCCTGAAACAAAAGGTAAAAACATGAATGTGTCAATTTGTGTGTTTGCTCGATATGGTATGAGTCTATGAGGCAACAGAAATATTGTAGAAAAGGTATTGAAAAGTGTATGGTATTTAGAAACACCTATACACATATGTGTTCAGATAAACTTTATTTCATACTGGCTATTTACAATAGTTAGCCTGTATAAAGCTGTTTTAAAACGAAAAAATACTGCTTAAATCATAAACGATAATACTAGAGCATTTAAAGAAGTAACAGAAATGTAAATATTTTGAAATACATAAAAATGTTAAGATATTAATAACGCCCTCATACTGTTGCACCAGTTCATTATTCCATCCGGGAAAGAAATGCTTTTGGTTGTACCTACAGCTAGAAATGCTCGCCATTTTGGCCCCATCATCTCCCCTCACAAGGTTTTCACTTGTGCAAGCACATGATAACCTGAGGGAGCAAGACCAGAATTGTACAGGGATGCTGTATGATCAGAAATGGAAACCTGCGTCAAGAGTTACATCGACCTTGTAAGGGCGCGCGTTGCCATAAAGAAGAAGGCCTTTAGACCAGCGGTGGCTAGATCAAGCCAACCAAAATCGACTATACTATGCGTGCAAAGTGCGACAGTGAATGACCCCAGTGCGTTATCGATGGAGGCGTTGTGTTGTGACGATTCTGGATTGCTGTTTGTCACTTAGAGGCGATGCGGTTTGCAAACCACCGGTTTTGCACGGCATTGGTCAACCCTGCTTAAAACAAACTCCCCTGCAACGGCTTCTGCTCTTACTGTAACATTTTATCTGTAACGGACACAATTCACTGTTTCATAATGCTGAAAATGGCTCTGTTCATATTCAAGAAGAGAGTCAATAGAATCTTTCCAGCGGAGAGCTCAGGCTGAACTTCTTCCTACCGCCGTTTTATAGACTGCCTCTCTCTTTCGGGTTCGCAGTAATGTGCCCAGGTTTCGTTCCCTGTAAGAATACGTGCTAGGAAGTGGTCTTCTTCATCATACTGTATCAAAAAGGCTGTGGAAGTCTGCATACAATCATCTTGCACTAATCAGTCACACCTTAGACACCCACAACTTACACAATTTACGGTGCTTGAGAACCTTCGTGACAATGGCATGTGCGGATCAGATGATGAACTTGGCCAGAACTTCTAAAGGAATGCGTCTATTTTTGCAAATAATGGCCTCAGGCTGACCCATTTTCTCATCAGTGATAGCGGTATTTTTTATCACTAGGCATCGAAAAATGTAGGTACATTCAAACACAAAACAAGGTATCAGGCGCATGGCAGGTAAGCAGGATCTGTTAAAGAACAGGCGTAAAGGGCATGGTGGTTTACAGCTCGTGACCTATGGTACCCCTCCCTCCTGTTCTTTACAGTCAAGTACCAAATTTAACTTCATTCCACCTTGATCCGCTTTTAGTGCTTAGAAATCTCGATGACTACCCTCATAGATGAACTGTTCCTCCACCTTTCAACGTATTACCCACTCGTATGTGTTCTCTCATAAAAAACGCCACGGGTGGCTGAGGTCGTTAAGTCTCGGACTCGTGAGCGGGAGGTCTGGGTTCGAATACCGCCAGGACCGTCCTTCCTGACTGAGGTTTTTTCCAGGCTTTCCTCGGTCCTCATAAATGGCAAATGCCGGGGAGGTACCCTAAAACTTAGGCCTGGAACGTTTCCTTCCATAAAAATAAATCCTTTCCCAATATATCATTTCATCTCATGTATCATCGATGTGCATCGCCTGTGGTGCCTCTGTAGCAAAAAACGGGCGTTAAACACTATTCATTCATTGTTTCTCTCATCAATGCACGCATCCTCATACTGATCCTGTATTCTTCTATGAATTTCATAGGTTGAATGTGCTGCAGTTCCTATTAATGAAGTCATTCTATCTAGGCAATATTATTCCTTCTATTATAAGGTAGTTTGAATTTCCAGGATCTCGCATAAAGGCGTTGTTGCTGGATTCGGGAAAGTGCAGTAATGAAAACAAAAGTCGAAATTTGCTACTCTTTTAAAAGGTAGTTCTCAGAGTATTAAAACTCTTAATAGTATTGCTTTACTTCTTCAGTGAATGTTGTCGAGTTGACCTATAAGAGTAAACAGCACCAAAAACCGGATTGCCGCGTCGAGAGCTAAATAGGAAGATGCTCGCAATCCGGCCATCAGTTGGAGAGCTCCATAGTGCACATCATGGCTCGTATGATTGCGCTCCCAGAAGCACAACCAGCCAGAAGTACCCTCACAGTTAAGTACTGATTGCGTTTGGACCAGGTTACAACATGTTCATTATAGCAAGATCTCATTATCACAGTTTCTTACATATGGAAATTAACTCCATACGAAAATTACTCCGCATGTAATGTGGCAACATTATGTAATTCTTATCTCAATTGCGCTAACCCAACCTGCAAATGTGATCACAACCTCAGATAAACACAAAACATGAACGCATTAGCTTTGGATTAGCTATATGTACCCACAGGTTTTCTGCAGTTTCCATTCTTGTGTGTAACGTGAGTTTTACTGTTGGATACCCTACAGCTGAATAAGTTTCTGGTCACATTATTAAGAATGTGGTTTTACCTGTATGTAATAGAAGCAATAAAGTTTCAATACGTTTGCTTAATATAATAGGAATTATATTTGAACCTGTTACTCATAAGCACTTTAGCCGCAGTGCCACATGTCAGCACGAGATAAATTGAACGTGAGAGTGGGATAAACCAACGAAGAACTCTGCGAAAAATTCATTCCTATAAATACCATCCTTTCCAAATTTTACTTCAACAGCAGCTCCAAGTATGATGCCTTTCGAAATTCGTTATAATTTTTGGAATGATGACTATGGAAACCTCAAATCGAAGAAATATCCCTGACTAAGATTGTGTGTGCGGATGAAGATTTTACCGAGAGTTCGAGCCACGCTTGATCCCAGAAAGCAAGCGCAACAAAAATGAGACAGCGCAAATTAGTAGTAGGGATATCTTTATTGTTATAAATTATATATAAACATTACAAACACATTATATGCATGGGTCATAGACCTGTACATGCTTAAGTATGATACACAATTAGAAAGAGGAACAAATAATAATAATATAAATAAGGCAATATTAATAATAAATAAATAAACATTTAAATGGGATAAACGATATATGAATGGAAACATATTACATATTTCCATTCCATGAGTTTTAACCAGAAAATAAATTGCTTCTAATTTCGCGCACTTTGGCTAGGAAAACGCCCACTTTCAACCAATTAGTGTGGTTCGAAAATAAGTCCCAGCATGTCAATTGAAATGTAATCGCCTTAAAAATATTTCAGGAAACAGCGTTTTTCTCAGGTTTTTCCAGCGGGTACATTCTGCCAAAGTATCCACCCATTCCTCATCCTCTCCACAAAATGGGCACACTTCCTAGCAGAACTATCCGTTATTTTTGGAGCCTTACAACTTCCTAGTCTAAACCAGGCCATTGCTGATCTTGCGTTTTTCCCTACAATCATTCTAAAGGCTCAAGGAGACTTTCATTTTACATTCTGCCTTGATTTGCTGCATGCTGATATCCACTAGCCTTGTTCTAACCTTCTTCTATACGATTTTTATTATTTGTACTGCTTCGTTGCCATATTGAACACAGACCAATTCCTCTGAGTTCTCTTTCCATCTCTGCAGCCCAAAACTTTCCAGTTATTTTTTGCATCTGGTGTCTACAGCATTTAAAGGGAAGTGTGGAAGGACTCCCTGCATTGGTCAAGTCAGTATTTCAATGTCCTTATTTTACTGTTAACCGTATCTTCATAGCTATATATTTAATCATAGCATTGTACATTCTCTGTAATGCATCTATTGAAATGAGTCAGATCATTCAGTTGATCTTGTGCTTTTAATTGATAATAGATAAGTGCTTATTCCAATTTTCACTCACATTAAAGGTTACTCCTAAATAAGAAAAATGTTTAACATTTTGTATTTCTTGCACACTGTAGTACTATTTTTCATATCTGTCATGCCCTAGCCATTTTGAAAATCAATGTTTTGGTTTTGATAACATCTACTACCATACCCCATTTCAGGCAATACTCTTCTAGGATGTGAATACCTTTCTGAAATCATCTCTTGTTAGAGATAAAAGAATAAATCGTCAACATTCAAAAGTACAGGACTGCATGTACCGTCCACTTTGGGACACTCATTTCCTTTGCTAACAGGTCATCTGACATATCCATAAATAAATTAAACAATAAAGGACATCCTGACCAACTTTTCTTCTGGCCGATCTACATTCCGATGTACTGTTTCGGTCTATATTAACACCGAATTTCACATCGCTGTATATCTGCATCAGTGTGTTCATCATTTTGTGGCGAATTAAACAACGGCATTCTAAATGCATAATTTTCCTTCAGTGTTGTGCGAACCTCTACGTTTTCTACCAACGCTTAGTACAGGTTGAAGTGTTGGCAGCAGAACACGTGTTTGCGTGTATTCGATGTTACTGATCGTTGCTTTGTATAGTTTGAAGCTTTAGAAGACGTATTTGCTTGTGTATTTCTGTCGAATTACATTTAAAGTGCGCGTGTTATATGAGCATTAAATTTGTTGTATAGATAATTGAAATGCAGGCTAAAAATTTCATTCTAAAACAACGAGTATTTATGTACGATACCTATATCAAAACATTCATTTGTATAGACAATTTGTAGACAGATTTCCTGGCATTCGGCCTCCAAGTACAGGTACAGTTAGAAACCTTGTAAATAGATTTGAAAGAAAAGGAATCGCTGAAATATAAAATGCGTAGGCCTAAGAATGAATGAGTAGTGTTTAACGCCCGTTTTTACTACTGAGGCATCACAGGCGGCGAAAACTATGATACATGAGATGAAATGATATATTGGGAAAAGATTTATTTTTAAGGAAGGAAACGTTCCAAGCCTAAGTTTAGGGTACATCCCCAGCATTTGCCATTTATAAGGACTGAGGAAAACCTGGAAAAATCCTCACTCAGGTAGGACGGTCCTGGCGGTATTCGAACCCAGACCTCCCGCTTACAAATACGCGCCTGAACGACCTCGGCTACCCGTGGCGGTGTAGGCCGAAGAGTAGGCTTCTAACAGAAGAAACGCTGGTTGATATTAGGGCATCACTTAGACGTTCTACTAATAAACCTTTACGTCAGCACAAGAAATGCCTTTCAAAATTTCAGTCCATACGGCTGCTAAACTTTTAAAATTGAAACCTTACATAGTAACTATAGTCCTAGAATTGCGGCCGCATGACAAAGAAAGTTAAGTGAATTTTAATTGGATTTTACAGAACATTGATGACGGTATTGTCAATCTACATTTAATCATTTTCTCCGATAAAGCATGGTTTTAGTTAGCATAACAGAACGATAGATTCTGAAACACAGAAAATCCACAAATAATGCACCAGAATCCTGTGCATGACGAAAAATTGGTGTGTGGTGTGCCATAATAGCAAATCGAATAACACAACCTATATTTCTTTTTTAAGATAGCATAAATTTATAGAAGTATCGTACGCAAAAAATTGCACATTTTATACCAATTAACTCATCATGAGAGATAATATGCATACTGTCTCTGATTTTTGGAGGCTATAAGAGAGGTTTTTGAGACAGGATTATTTCTAAATTGTTATGACTCGCTCCTTTCCCAGATCTTATCGCGTGTGATTATTATTTGTGGGGAACCCTAAAAAGTACAGTCTATAGAAATAAAGTACACACTGTGGATGAGCTGAAAGACAATATAATATCAGAAATTAGAAAGATTTCCACAGAGTAATTTTAGCGTGTGAATGCACATTTTACCCAAACATGTAGTGAATGTGCAAATGCCGAAGGACAGCACTTTGAGCAACTACTGTACCAGGTAGGTGAAATAAGCTTATGATTGTGTGCATGACATAGATTAATTAAAGTTTAAAAGCAGAATACTCGGGAAATTACGGATCTAGAATGCCTCTGTTTACTTCGCACTCTACCGGCTTCCTCCCGCTTTCTCGGATCAAGCATGATGCGGACCCTATACAATATAAACCAGGAACAAGTTAACCGTCGCATAATATTTGACCTACAGGTAAACAGAAAATGCAAGAAAAATGGATGAACAAAAACCTTGGTCTGTAAATGTGTGGTACGGGCTTGTGAATAATGGATCAATTAATCCGTACTTTATATACGGAACATTAAATTCACAGTTCCTGAAAGAAGTGCTACCACTATTGTTAGAAGACATTTACCTGAACATATCGCAGTCATTGGGACACCAACAAAATGGGTGTACTGCAAAACTTATATTGAACTTCAAACATGAATTATATGCGTTTTCAAGCGTACCATTAAAAGGTAAACATAAAACATAAAGTCATTAAAATAGCAAAGTTGATTTTATATTTTCTTAGCACCCTTTCATATGAAAATAATAATAATACCCTCATTCAAATAAAACAACTATGTTTGAAGAAATTTCTTCAATCACTAGATTTTACCATGTTATTCAGGCCCTGTATATCATAAATACTAATGTTCTTAAAGCACTTATTAGGGTTTATCAGACAGATTATGTGGTTCATGAGACAATGCAGGTCTACAACATAAAATACCTGCAGATATAGGATGTAGTACGGGACAAACTCTGATTGTCTTAATTTCTGGAACTATAACTTCACTTAGCTGTTTATTTACGTTACGCTGATGGAAAATATATTGCATCGGAGTTCCCTTACGAAAACAAAGTTGTCACATTTTTGCATTTGAATTTCTTTCATTTACAGAGATCAGGTGTGGGAGCAAATGATTTATTCATTTATTCTTTATTTTTTATTTTTTAGCTAATACATACTCAAATATTCTTAAAATTATGAAAAAAAAAATGAATTCACAGATTCTACCCAATCTTTGGTGTACAATACAACGTTGGAGAATGAAATTACCAGATATGTCATATGAGTGTGTTATTGTTTATACAAAAGTGATATACTAGACACTTGGAACTCGGTGGGATGGAACGAATCATAAGGTTTGTCCCGTATTTTAACGATAATGATACTTACTAATTATGCCTAGCAGAGTTAATGCCTTAAAGCCTTCTCTTGTGCTCGATCAGGTTAAAGTAACGTACACATGAACTAATTAAATGAATACATACATAAATGAAGAAAACAAGATGAGATTGGGTACAAATACAAATTGAAGAAACATAATAAGGCTACATTAGAGGGTATGAAATAAAGTGAAAGAAAAACCTTAACCCGAGCAAAGTTAAACCGAGGATCCTAATCGTCTAGTTACCTTCTTTACTCAATAAGTGTCTCAATTAACTATATTTCTACACAGAGTTTCCAGAATACGAGGGTAGGTCCATAAGTTTCCGGCCTAATCATTTTCTTGGTATGAAAAAGACAAAAATATATTTCACTTTTCAATATAGTTACCCTTCATTGTAATATACTTGCCGCATCTTTGAATTAACATTTCAATCCCCACCCAAAAATAGTCAAAATTCTTTTCTGCAAAATGGACATAAACAGCATACATTATTTCTTCGTCACACTTAAATTTCTTACCTCGAAGGTGCTTCTTGAGGTGTGAGAAGGGGAAATAGTCACTGGGCGCTAGATCTGTGCTGTAGGGTCGATCTCCTTGAAGTCACATTTCTCCATAGCTTCCTTTGCAACAAGAGCTGTGTTGTCGCGAAGAAGGCGCACTCCACCACTCAGCTTTCCTCGCCTTTTCTCTTTGATGGAAGCACGTAGTCTGTGCAGTAGGCCCCCCATTGTGGTGTTCCCCTCCTTGAAGCTAATGAAGAGCATTCCTTCACAGCCCCAAAAGATTGTGGCCATGATTTTCTTGGTTGACTGAGTGACCTTGGTCTTTAGAGGCGGTGCTTCGCCAGGTTTACGCCACTCCATTAATTTTCTTTTGGACAAGAGACCATAGTTTCATCTCCTGTAACAATGGTTAGCAGAACTTCTCTCTCGTTGCCACGGCAGAGCTCCAAAAATGCTTGACAGCAGATGATTCGTTGCTGCTTTTGGACTGAGGAAAGAAGTCTAGGCACCCAGCTTGTACTAAACTTATTCATGTTTAAATATTCGAAGAACTGATGCTTAGAAAGGCCATCCTTCCAGCTATTTCTGTAAATTTGAGCGGCCGGTCTTCCATAATTTCTCCTTCCACATGAGCGTTGTTTTCAGGAGTGAGCCCTCCAAGAGCCGATCTGCACAATCTTCATCTTCAATGTTTTCTCGACCCATTCGAAAAAGTTTGGCCCCTTCTCTTATGGTAGAATATGAGGGTGATTCTTCATCATATATACTGTCCAATCACTGTTTAATTTCATTTGGAGTAAGTCCTTCTTCTGTGAAAAACTTAATAACAGTTGAATACTCCATTTTGAACATGTCACAGCACATAGCCTTCTTTATGAAACTATATGTGAACAACTGAATACAGCAGAGCGGAAGCTACAGCTGCAATTATTTACTTAACAGAAAAGGTATTACACCAGTTAAAGGTTTTGTGAAGGCGATAAAGCTTATCGGCGAGGCCGGAAACTTATGGGCCTACCCTCGTATGTCCTTACCACTCGCAGGCGTTTTGCTTCTCAGTATCCGGCCACACGTGTACTCTGACCATATAAAATAAAATAAAAATCTTACCTTAGTAAATTCTGGAAATGTTGCCTTCCTTCAGCTAAACAGACATTGTATCTGATAAGCACATTCCGATTAACACTATGTAGTTCAACCTCCGTAATGTTTCTGATGTTCTGATGTTTCGCATTCGCTGAGCTCTTCCAATGTGTGAGTATTTTTTGTACAGTTCTTCTTCAAGCAACTCCAAAAATGAAAATCGCCGTCTAGATCTGGGGAACGAGGAGAACATACACCAGCACAAATCACTATCTTCAAACATTTCCTTAATTTTACCCATGCTGTACGAGTAGTGATAGAGTCTTGTAGAAACAACCCATATGAGTTTTCTTCTTTCATCTGTTGATTAAAAATGTCAGAATGTCATTTCGGTGCTGAAAAAAGTGTACCAGTTTATGCGCCTTGTGTTAGCCGCACATCAAACTCCAATTTTCCGAACATAAAGAAGGGTTTGTTGTATACAATTGGTATTCAATAGCAAGTGAAAGTGAATGTTCACATGGTCATTTTGGTGGAATCACGCTTCGTTGAAAAGATGTGGGTTGATGAAACCTTCACTCAGTGATGAAAGAAACCACTCATAATATTGCACACGTGCTACGGGATCGCCTTTTCATAGACAATGGACTGGTGTACGCTTGTAAGTTTTGAGATTTAATAATTTTGTTGCTATACCTCAGAAGACACTGAAACCTCTACTTGTGCTTATTTAGGTAGTGATTTTGTAGGTAAATGTTCAAAACTCGCGTCAATTTCGTCAAATTTGTATTCTTTAAAAATGTACGTCTTCGTATGTGTTTCTTGTTTTGCACTAAACAAGCCTACTCCTGATATTTTGCGACAGTGAATTCCATAATTGAGTAATGGCTACAATAAAAAGGCTGTCAATGCAAAGATATCTGATGATATGGCACTGATAGGATGAAGTTATGTTTTGATCGTGTGTCACGATTATTTTTTATGGTGTTTAACGCCCGTTTTTACTTCTGAGGCACTACAGGTGGTGGACACTGATGATACACGAGATGAAATGATATATTGGAAAATGATTATTTTAAGGAAGGAAACTTTTCAGGCCTAAGTTGAGGATAGCTACCCGGTATTTGCCATTTATGAGGACTGAAGAAAACCTGGATAAAAACCTCAGTCAGGGAGGACGGTCCTGGCGGGATTCGGACCGCAGACTTCCCGCTCACGAGTTCGTGCCTTAACGACCTCGGTCACCCGTGGTGGTTATCACGATTATACTGAGAAGGGGAAGTGTAAAGCGAGAGACAAGGTACTAATTAGAAGTGAAGCTATTAATGATTTGACACAGCAGGCGGAGAGTGTGGAATAATAGCCTGAACTTTAAACAAAGCCGATAAAACTATTGGACTAATTAAGAGAGGTCATCATATCGGCAGATATTAAAACTAATGAACACGCTGAAGTTTCTGTGAGAGCTCTGCACTTAGATCGCTGAATACCACTTTGGAATATCAAAGTTTGGCATCATTGAAGTTTGTATTAGAATTTCTTTCGTTTATTATATTCCTTAACTTTTCAAAAAATACTGACATATGAAGACGTTTCTACAAATATGTATTAGTGCTGCATGGTCTTAGGTGTAAATTTAAACAATTTCTTTGAAAGAGGGTTGCAGTTAGTAAATGTAAAAAAAAAAAAAAAAAAAAGAAAAAAAAACATGAATGCATTTAGCACGTGTGAAGCAATACAATTTAAAATGATTGTGGTGCCAGGATATATGAACGAGAACAAATTTTCTTTAAACCTTAAACCAAACCCAGTCCAATTTGTTGTTCATGACTGTGTTCTCTGATTGTTCGTCCTACGTATTATATATAAATTTACACTGAGCTGCAGAAACATAACTCTGCATAACACAGAGCACTACACTAGGAAGAAACAAAACAACAGCACGTTTCCCCTCGTGATGTTAATGACGCAGCTATACCCGCGGCGTAGGCCTCTGTACACCACCGCTGTAAGTTATGCCTATAGTGCGCTTTCACTAGCAAACTCCTTTGGAAAAAACAAAGTCATCCAAGACAAAAGAGAGCAAAGCCAAGCCTGTTTACTAGATATATTCAGAAATAAATCGAACTCTTAGCATTCACTTTTGCTATACGCACATCAAAGCGGGCTTCACCTTCAAAGTGAGAGTACTTCGTGACTACGTAATTTTGCCGGCGTCCCTGTAGCTTGTAAAAGCGTCCTTTTTGCCCTCCTTTAGAACATTCGTTACTATCTCTATCCCTTCTTCTGAAAGCGAATGCTGTGACTTTGCAGCTTCTAGATCATGCCTCGCCTCTGAAAATCTAGCTGGATGTGATCCTCTTTCGTCCTTCAACACGCCGTTAGTCAATTTGCCTCCTTTTGATTTTGATCGTTAATTCTTGCATTATGTCAAAATCTTGCTTAAAATGTTGTACAATGCCAATAAAGAATGAGAAAATGCACAAGAAATTAGCTGCGAGTTCGAAATGTAAAAGCCCAACATCGTAGCCTTATTCCAAGAAAAGCACAATTCAGAAACAAATCATCAGCAGTCTGGCGAAACCTGCTAAGCATGTTTTGCATTAAAAGGCATGTTTTAGAGTCAGTTAAAAGTCCCGTGATTTCTGAGATGTCCAGAGTTTTGGGGCATAATAAAATATCCTTGATTTGTGAAGAAACATATTCCAGGAAGGGCATAATTATTATGTAGCAAAATTCTCTAAATGTAAAGAACCAAAGAGACCTTTATACATATTTTTCAAGTTATATGAACTCTCTTATATAGTCCTAGATCCATAGAAGAAGATATCAGTATTGGATCACTTTTAGAGGAAATCAACTAAATAAGCGAATGATGGAAAAATCACAATCACCATTTCCACTGATATCGAGAAAGAACAAACTTGTAACAGACCTAATGTGTTGAGGTGGCATTTGAACACTATGGTAATAATAAAGCAAAACCAGTCTTCTGACCATGTAAAGAAGAGGATAAAACAACCTCTCATGTTGTCTTTGAATGTGGAGCATTAATTACAGTCACAAACGTAAATGACGATATCCCTATGGAAGCAGTCACATTTCGTTCATAAGTGACGAATCCAATATACGATGAAGATATTAGACATTGAAGCTAGTGAAATTAAAATACTGAAAAAGCTTACGGCGGGGACATTCTAGGCACCTGGCTCATTCAGTCTGACACTTTATCCCTAGCTTCCCAAAAATGAGTGTATTATTCTGGAAGTATTTCTGCTCATTGATGTTGGAACTGGTTGCCAAATTTTGTCATATTGCAATGAACCCAAGCGGTTTAACAGGGAAGGAGCTGGACAAGAAACCCAGTATATAGGCTAGGGATCGTTCTTGTAGGGTTGATATTAAATAAATATTTGGCATAGAAATTCAAGTAGAAATTATCGTAAATGGGTTAAAACAATTAAACAATCATAAAATACACAGTATATTAATGGAATATTACTAATTTTAAACTGCAAGATAGATAATTTATATAAGATTATGTGTATTAGAACCTATATATTCATTTAAAATAATACCTGTCTTAACCAGTGTTTAAGAAATAAGTCTCTTGAAAAATCTTCTCCATATAACCAAAACATAAGGGAAAAATTCTTTAAGGTAATGGCTCCAATATGGAGCACAACATGAATAACCCAGGCTAAAAACCTACACCCAATTACAATCAAAATTTAATGCAAGACACTGAAAAGTTATATTTAAAAATGTATTGTTATAATAAAATAAATAATTATTTAGCCACCCAGGCTACTGCTCTCATCACTTAAATAATTAGTTAGGCCCTAAATTACCACATTTCAAAGAAGAATTTTGTGCGTAGCCTTGCTGGAGATACAGCGATGGAATAAAAGTTTCCACTATGCCAGACGATAGCTTCTAGCAAACAAAAACCCGCGGCCAAAACATAATTAAAAAGGCATGAAATTGCTAGGGGTAAAAGAAGCAAGGAAAATCTAAAAGATTCGAGAGAAAGGCAACACTCCTAGAAGAGCAAGAGCGCACTCAAACTTAGCCGAGCGGAAAATACATATACACTACAGTACAAACTTTCATGTAAGTTTAAGTTTTCTCTGCATGAAAATCTGAATCAAATTTACGAAGTAGCCTGACAAAGATAAGAGCGCTGAGTGAATGAACCCCGCAGCACTACAAGCCTCATCCGACCCTTTTCAAGGAACACGACCGGGCATCGTCGCTTCGGAAACGAAACATGGGGAACCAGCTCTAGAAATAAATAGTTATCGCACAGTGTAAGTTCAGATCCAATCGCCGGAAATATTATCTTGGGTTCAAAGATCCGTAAAGGAAGGTGGCATACCGTATCTGCAGAATGTTAAATAATAGGTAGATGTTTTCTATAAAACTACTTTCTATTTTGATTCAATGTAGTATTGATGCTTTCTGTTTCTTTTTAATTTTCTTATAAAATACGCTCTCATGCATACATAATATACCATTTCTAAAAAATATTTTAAAGTAAAAAGTATACATTTGTAAAAATGTTTTATTTAATTAATTTGAAAGTAATTAAGTTAAGGACATAAAATGCAACATATACAATCCAATCACCTTGTAAAGGTTGCCACAGTTTCATTTTCATAGTATCAATAGTTTCTGAGAAAACGGAACATAAATGCTCAAAATAAATTGCAAAAATGTTGAATAAAAGATGAACAGTATCATAGTGCATTCCTGCCGCATATTCAAGGTCATCATCATCATCATCATCATCATTATCATCATCTTTATCTTCACGTGGCATTTTTTGTCATCTGCTTTCTTCAGAATTTCAGCAAACTTTCCTCGTGATCAATGCCTTAATTTTTTGGGAGGGGTTTATTTATGGATGCTCTTTAACATCTCAGGTCATCAGCGTCCCATTCAATTCAGGGCGTGAAATGGCAGACAAATTTTGCTGAGGGGCCTCTTTTTTCAGGTCTGAGGTTCTTTATCGTGCCGTAAATGTACGACACAGGACCCATGGCTTTACTTCCCTTCCGAAGGAAGCCATACTTAGGATTTTACGCCCGAAAAAATCCATCAGTCCTGGCCGGGATCGAACCCGCGATCTTGGGTTTTGGAGGCAAGTATGGTAATCACTACACCACCAGGACCGACTAATGCCTTAACTTCACTCGACTTCATTGTGCACACAAATTTAGCATTGCATTCATATCTATCTGATGTCAATCACATGCTACCAACACGAATGGCCAAGGTCTACTAATTCTTCCCGACTGAGGATATTTCAGTTATCGCAGTGTTCATCAGTTGAAAATGCCAGAGAGATATCCTAAATATGGATCTCGGAACGCTTCTTTCCCAATTTATAATTTCATATCACGTAAATAGTGAATACAAGCATTGAATATGTCACATATTGTACACTTCAGTAATAGTAGCTGCACTGTGCTTATAATCCTCTCACAACTTTATGAAAATTTTTTTTCATTATTAAAGTTTTTACAATTTATAAAACTAATCAGTGCACTGGAAAGAATGCAACACTAATTATGTGCTAACCGTGCCACATGTATTCTTTATGGCATTCGAAATTCACACAGGATATATTATTCGTAAATAGTTTCGTTCTTAAACTTACAACATGCTTAGCCCTGCTTCAAGAATCGTTAGGTATTACAAGTAACTTTAAATTATGTCACTACTATCATTAACACTAATATTCGCGAATGCGGAATCACTATTATGATAAGAGTGTTGTGTTTTGTTTTGTTTTGTTTTTTTTTTTCCTGGACCTCTAGAACATTCCTTTTGATATAGCATCTTTTTAGACAAAATGAAAAAATTTCCCCAAGAACACAAATACAAAAATTTTGTAACCAAATTCAATGTTATAATTACAATGCTAAAGTAATACAAATAAGGAAAAAAAAAAACGATCACCACTATAACATTTAAACAATTTGCCAGTCTTTAGCCACGATTTAATAAAATTTACAAGAAATGAAGTACCATATTGTGTAAAAAAGAAATTTACCTACTATGGGATACCACTTCTCTTAAAGGAAGTACAGTGAGCAATTTAAAAGTTCCGCAATTAGATTGGTTGACAAGTACCGCCTTCTAATCTCCGAGATTTCCCACGGGCTGCGTCATTCTATCTTCCAGTCAGTTGAACAGTTAGGCCGTTGTGTAGTTCAGAGTGAGATATCATTAAATAGTGCAGTAGTGTTGTGTGCAGGTGAAATGTTCTCTACGTCGTCGCATATACATCTTCAAGGCACACATCAGACACACAAAATTATGTGGCAGAACGAAATAGGCATTTAATGAGAATTTCCTGGTAGTCCTGTTCCAACAAGAAAAACATTTAAGTTTTTACACAAGTTTAACGCAACATTTTCTGTGACTGACCGTAAAAAATTAAAGGAATAATGTGCTCACAGATGAAAAATTGATGAAAGACCTTTCATTAAAGTACTCCCTTTCCCTTGTCTTACGGTTTGCGACTTTTATCTTTGGAAGATATTGAAAAATAGAGGGTATTCATTTAATGCTCACCACTGGAGAAACTTATTACAAACATTCGAAATGAAGTTAGGTTCATTAGTGAAGGAAACTGATGGGCATTAGTGATAATTCCCCAAAATAAAGTAGAGGTGTGTCAGCAAAAAATGACATTTTCAGTATCGAGGGTAAGTGGCAATTCCTTTTATGTTTTAAAATGGTGAAACGCTTGAACTCCGCGAGTCTACGCAAGGAAATACCGGCAGCAATGCGAGGTCTAACCGCCATGCGACTAAATTATGTATTGATACTTTTAAACTGCCCTCTTTATACAAACTAAGAATTGCTCAGTAGATCAAAATATATGCTATCTTCTCTAGAATACCATGCAGCCATTATGACTAAATATGCACGAAGAAATTTCCAGATGAGTACCAAAAGCACCGCTGTGATTCGAAATCATTCACAGTAGTAATAAAAGTAGAACGGAGATATATCTCAATTCCTACGACCCAGCGTGCTTTCACTCTTGTTTTAAGTACAGTTCACTTTATTTCTCAATTTTCCTCATGCGTCTGTTGGCAAGTAGAGTTTTGTACAACTATTGGCGCCATCTGCTTAGACACTTGACGTTCAAAACCATCAAAATAGGTGAATCTTAAACATTATTTAAGGTATAAAGCAGGCCTGGAGCTCAGCTTTTGCTACAATAATACTCGCGATTGGTTCTTTCATCTCCACAATATAGTGGGGATCTGGGAATGGTGTAACATTCAAATCTGCACACCTTTTGCGCAATACTCTTATTTTTGTTCGAATAAACCCGGAAACTCTATTTGAGTATTTTCTTTACCCGGTCGTTTGTCGCATATTGCTTTTTTTTTTTTTTTTTTTTTTTGGATTTATTTACGGACGCTCTTTAACATCTCAGGTCATCAGCGTCCCATTCAACTCAGGGCGTGAAACGGCCGACAAATTTTGCTCAAAGGCCTCTTCTTTCAGGCTTGAGGTTCTTTTTCGTGCCACAAATGTACGACACGGGACCCACGGCTTTACTTCCCTTCCGAAGGAAGCCATACTTAGGATTTTTACACCCCGAAAAAAATCCATCGATCCTGGCCGGGTTCGAACCCGCGTTTTGAGTGTAGGAGACAAGTATGGTAGTCGCATATTGCAATAACTCTGAACTTTTTCATATGTTTCTTTCCAATATGGGATACCCTATTGTCACTGACGGCTGCCACACTATGCTCTAATGAAATCCTAATTAGGCTATGTAATTAAAATTATAGGTAACGTGTTTAATCAGTTTTGTAATTTGCTTGTAATTAAGCGCGTACAGAGCGTTATTTTCCCAATTATTCCACGAGCTTTAACTGCATCAAACCCTTTCAGCCGCAAAAAATGACAATGTGTGTTTTTAGAAGCCATATAGTCAAGGGACAAAACTGATCAAATTGTTATGGGGTTCAACTTTTCAACTACAGAAGTGTGAGCTAATGACAGGGAAGCTAAAAGCCCTGGTGTATGGCTTCATATTTATCATCATTATCAATGCTGAAAATATGTACCTTGCGGCTTTTAAGGGGCATTCATGTCAATAATTTTGTTCAGTGAATATGCACTGTCAATGCCAAGTGCAGTTACAGCAATTCCAGTTTTATTTTAACTAACTTAATAATGCAAGTACAAGCTAATCCGACTCTTATATAATAACGACATATAATTTAAATAAAAAGTAGAAAGTGAAGTTGAGTTTAGGAGATGTGAGTACGGTCATGCAAGTAAGCAGAATACATTACTTTTTGATAAGTGTCCACAAACAAAGAGAGCGTTACTGAACTCCAGCTTGAGAATAGTGCATAACTGATCACAAAGGTACGTGTTGAATTCATCTCTGAGAGTCCACAGCTGACAATCTCTCAAGAACTGGTTTCTTTTTTATTGATTTGGTTTATTTATTGACGCTCTTTAACATCTCAGGTCATCAGCGTTCCATTCAACTCAGGACATCAAGCGGCCAACAAATTTTGCTCAGAGGCCTCTTCTTTCGGGCTTGAGGTTCTTTTTCGTGTCGTAAATGTACGACACGAGATCCGCGGCTTTACTTTCCTTCCCAAAGAAGCCATACTTTGGATTTTTATGCCCGAAAAAATATATCGATCCTGGCCGGGTTTGAACCCGCGATCTTCGGTTTAGAATGTAAGTACGGTTACCACCACACATACCAAATTTATACCACTCCTATATAATTAATAATCATTTATTATAAGGTATCCAATTTAATCATATATATTGTTATAAACGAACAAGAGGTAAAAATCAAATTTGTACTGCAGTAAGGATGAAACATGTATGTAACAACATAGCGACACTCTGGTGTCATGAGCAAGGTCAGCTTTTGAATAGTACAGGAATCGTTCTTTCCTTCTTTGTTAAAAATAAGTCCTTGAATAGATTGCTTTCACCCTTGGGTAAGTGAACTTTAAAAAAGAGGAATTCTTGCTATATAGCGTATCCAGCGCAGGAACGAAAGGAATAAGCTTAGCCAATATGCATTGGGATTATGAATTATAACTTCGAGAATCTTCCATGCGCAAAAAACTAAGTCAATCAGGGAGTAACGTTTAGGACGCGTGTAGAATGTTCTAACATTTGAATTCTCGAGGACAGACGCGTAGAGAAACCATTAGAAAGCACTATTTGGAAGGATTTTAAAATGCAGTTTTATTTAGGAGTCGCAGGAAGTTAGTTCGTGTTAGGAGACCTAGAAAAGCAATTCGATTTGGGAGACGTAACAGTGCAGTTCGGCTTAGCACAAGTTAGACTCCAGTTCAATTTCGCTAACACAATCGGCAGGAAACAAGTGTTAAAAATATCTTCATAGGAACTGTTATGATAGTAAACAACAAACATTAATTAATCTGAAATCTATTTGAATCGCGAATATGAATAACAAGTATAGCATGTGATTTAGATCATTAGAAACATTACCAAAATATTAGGGCTCCTTGCAAGCGGTCCAGAAGAGTCGTGAATAAAAAGTGAATGGTTAAATAAATGCAGTGAAGGCTGAAATATTATTATTATTATTATTATTATTATTATTATTATTATTATTATTATTTAGTAAAGTCTCATCCCGTGTCTTCTTCCTCCTTTGAGAACAACCCAGAAAAGGCCAAAAACATTTACAGAATCCCTGAGAAAATCACATCTTCATTAGTGTTGGAAGACGATGTTCAAAGCAGCAAAGCCGTGGTATTCAACGAGATCAAGACTCATCAGCAGCTAATCTACATCTTTCTCCAGTTAACTAAAATAAATCCCCCCCCACAACTCAGTATAAGCTATAAGCCTTTCTAACACTATAATAGTGATCATTCATCCATGATAAACCACCGAAAATTTTGGCACTACAACAGGATGCTAAATATAAATTAACACCCTTATAAAAAATAGCCGCAAATTGGCCCTTCAACATGGTGCTTAATATTCCTCCACCACTACAAACTCACCAATATTAAATTAACCTCTTTTATTCTAAATAGTTTGCTATCTTTTGTAAAAAAAAAAAAAAAAAAAAAAAAAAAAAAGATACACATGAGTCTATGAATGTCAAGCCTGTATGAAACTCATCCAATTGTCAAGCGGCGAAATCTCTAATTTAGAGGTTATGCCTATAAAATGCTTTAACGCAATTTCAATTTTATATAATAAATTAGTCAAGTTTATACATGACGTACAACATAAAACAACAATAAAATAATTGTACAAGACTGGAAATGTATGTCAAAGGGAAATAAATGAATCTAAGTTTACCAGCAATATGTCGCTTCTTTTCACCTCTAATGACAGATCACAGTTACCAGAATATCCGAAACCACCGACACACTCATTATATTTGATACACTTAAGACATTTTATTACAGGGATTCACTATGGTTGAGTGTGTGGAACACAAGTGACTGACTCTGATATTTGAAATGGAACAATACTGAGGAATAACTGGCTAGAGGTGAAATTCGGCTCGACGTTTGTCGTACTGCATTTGGTGGTGGTAATAAAACTATTCACATTTAAAAATGCATCTTTTAAGGTATCTCCTAACGTCAACAGTTTGATTAAATATTATTCTTATTTTAACTATACACCTATATTTTATTTGTATTGAAACTTTTCAATTCTTTGTTACAACTTCATGACAACCAACCTTTCGTTGCATTAATTGCAAGATGTGCACTACCAAACCTATATCATTTATTTCTCTTTATTGTATACATTTTTATTAATGTTTTAAGCTAGACACACTGTATATGGTCTACTCTAAGAATGTACACAACATTTTCTCAATCTATTCGGTTCCGTCATCTCAAATGTGTACCACCGAGAAACAGGTTTAGTGACTCGTGCACATCCTCCGAAAAAAAATATTTGTGCATGCATTCCTTTCAACCTAAGAGCTTTTTACTTAGCAAGATGTGGCCAAATAATTAAAAACTAACGTAATAAACATATGAGTTGGCATTAAAGGAGATATGACCTATTGTTTGATCGATTAAGTTAAAACTTGGGACAAAAACTATTTAACAACTCATCAAATGAAACATTGCATACAAACGTCCACATAAACGTTACCCTTGAGCTCTAAATTCTTCGCTGAGGTGAAAATATTGCATATTTATTGGTATTTGTCTTTATAACGGATTATAAAAATAGCTCACTATTACTACTTATAATAAGTTATTCCAAGTTCACACCTACTATATAATTACATTGGAACAACTGAATTTTTTGTAGTAGAATGTAGCATTTCCTGAATTAATATCAGTATTTTACTTTATTTATGAAATTGCTTATTCACTTGATGTGCAGATATTACATATTAATGTTAACAGTATAACAAAGCACTTTCTTAAGAGCTAACTTCAGATGTTGATGCGTGTTCTATTATGACAAAACGAAAAGATATAACCATTATACAAGAAGATTTTTACTCTTGGCTGGAAAGTACGGCAATCTCTTGCCTGCACATATTAATAGTGTCAACCGACGGGTGCACGTAGAAATGTTGGTATAAATACTGAAATGTATTATTTTTGGGTGATACTTATCTATCTATGAAGTTTAAACAAAGCTTTGTTGGTGAAAGAAATTAATTTGGGACCAATTTCTTAGCTACTAACACCATTGAACTTCCAATCACAAAAATTTAGTGCTGGCGTGACCACACTGTAGTTACTGCCGAAATTCTGTATAATGTTAATAAAGGAAATTTTATAGTTGTTTTTGCTGAGTTCTTTGGCATTCCTGTATCATTTGACAAACGCCTATGAGACATGTGTAGTGTTTTCCAATCTCGCACCTATTTCTTCTAATTCTTATTCTGGGAGAACACAATGCTTTTTGCTACTTTTGGTTCTGGTATAAATTTTCTCTATAAGTATTTTTGTGTGTTTGTAGTTGGATTGGTCTCCCAGGAAAATTTTTCGGAAACCTTGTTTTTATTCTGCTAAATGACTGTTCAATTATAAATATAGTATAAAAGAATACGTTCCTGTACTATATTTTACTACCGACATATGAATAATCTGCACAAATATATTCAAATATACTTAGACTGACACACTCGGCTATGCGTACGGTATATCATGTGAAGCAACGTGAGAGACCGGGTAACTGTAAGAGAGCTGCTGACACTATGAGAAGTGGGATGCTGGGAAAATGCAGGAAATATAGGCACGATGCATACAGATGTCATCTCTGGACCTGCAGAGCGAAATTAAAATTAGATGGAGTAAAGAGATCTATATGTGGAGCTAGGTATAAAACATAAAATAGCATGGCTTAGACTGGGACGCTGAAAGGCACGTAAGGTTGTTGAGGTAGGCAGAAGGATTTGTCCATTATGCTCGGTACCGGAAGACTGGGTGCACATTTTGGCTAAGTGCGCACAGACAGAAGATGCTATGATGAAATTTCTCCCAGATTCACTCGCCGCCGCTACCACCACCACCACCACATGTTTTTAACCGCACACTCGGCTTAGAGCAAGCATGTGACAGAGGGAGGCTATCTAAAACATATGTGCGAAGAATAAAACAGCAATGTATTTGCAGATTTCTAGACGCTTCTTGTTAAACAGACTGAATAGTAACAACAAACTATTAGGGAGCTCATTAAAATAAAATGTAATTCAAAATTTTGGGGTATTAATCCTAAAGTAAACCGGATAACTTAAGGCAAGGTTAGAGATCTAAGATATGGGCTAGTTATAAAGTAAAATAGCACAATGTACGCTTCATTATTTGGTGGTATTGTTTTTCACAAGCGAGAAGAACATCGATTTGAAATATTACAAGTTACAGCTAGTACCTACCACACGTAGAAAGAAATGATACCTAGAACAGAATTCATTAAAACATGGCAGCTTCCTTTATCTTGTTCCTATCTTAATTGTTTTTCATTTGTTGTTAAGAAATGTTCTGGAAATAATTACAGAAAGTAAGTCTTCCATATGTACCTTAGTAAATTAAATCAAATATGTGAAATGGTCTAATAAAATCTGGGCTATAGGCGTCTTTATTGTTTTTAATGTGCAATTCTAAACGTACAATATATCAACTGGGACTAGTGACATTTCAAATCGATGTGTTTCTCGCGTGTGGAAAATATTATAAACGAAATAATAAAATGTGAAACCTGTTATTTCATTTTATATCCAACCCATATCTTATATCTGCAACGTTCTTTCACGATAAAGGCTTTACTTTAGTTTTAAAAAACAGAACGTTTAAATTAATACGTTTCTATTTTAATAAGCTCATTAACAGCTTCCTGTATTTATTCTGTTCCTGATTTAACAAGAAACATTTGAACATCAGCGAGTATAACGGAAGAATGAAATATTTTCCCTCTTGCTTTGAAATAGCCGGATACGTGTGTCAATATACATCGCAGACGGATTTCATATTCAGTGGAAACCCCCTTTATCATGAGCGAAGTTACTAGGTGAGAGACAATGTCCTTCAACAAGAAAATAAACGAATCATGTTCTTTAACAGGAAAACCAAAAACTGCGCACTTAGTTACGCTATTTTGCACTATTCCACATGCATTCCAAGTGTTTTAAGTGCATAACCGAAATTGAATGGACAAAATCATAAGCATGAATCATTATAAAGTACTGTAAAACTACTGTTTGCTATTTTAAACCTTACCACAATCCGTATACACAACAGAGACCCTCGTTGCATTCTTGGAAATAACCTGAATTAAGATAAAAGCTCAACGATTAACCACTTTGACCAGTAACAGCTTTTTCTCTTAAAATTGCTTACGGTATTATCAACAGCTGCCCTTTTGGAGTTTAACGCTTTTTTCTTCTCAACTAGAAAGAGACCAAGTATAAATGCTTACATTTGCAAAACCAGCCTAAAAACTGAGCTAAATGCAAATTAAAAGAGCCTTAAATAAAAAAATTACGTAAACCATGGCATCAAAACTCCTAACAGTAATCCGACTATAATGGAGTAATGCACTACCTAAAGCTAATTAGCACACTCGGGATAAAAGTGATATTCTGAATAACTGGTTAGATTTTCAACTGTTGTACGAAAATTGCCGTGATGTACAAAATAACCTAACTGATAACATTGCAGCAGTTTGTGCGGATGCACTATATTATGAGCAATATTATACAAAATAGTTATTAATCAGTCAGAAATTTTTTGAATTTCATTTCTTATGCCTTTGCCTGGGAGGAGTCAAAATTTCCTGTTCTCCCAATGAAAATTAGCAAATTCATTACCCATTATTTCACAAACTATTAAAGATAGATAGCTGATCTTTTAGGGTGTACTTATATGTAATTTTTATGTGATTGATGAACAAAGAGTAAATTCTACTTAATGGTAAGAAAGTCACAACTTTTAAAATATGTTGATGCACATTTACTTTAAAAATTAAGAGTTTTATTTTTAAAAAAAGAACTGTCCATAATATTTTCAAGTTGTTTCCTTAAATTATTTGTTTCCTTATAAAAAATGTTGGTAAATCCAACAAGTTTTTATTTCCACAAGAGCCTGACATAACGAGATACGTAATTTGAGCATTTTTCAGAAACTACAATTAAACTTACGAAAATTCACATTATGAAATAACCCTCTAAACCCCGCAGGTTCACAGATAATATACTCATTTGATTCTGATGTCTTTTTTCCCCTTTATCTATTTATATAATTATTTATTGAACAATTGGAAATAGATATAATTTTAAAACAAGTATAACAAAAATTTGTATGTATAACTGTATGTATAATACAAAACAGCGCAAAATAGTTGTTGTACCTAATTTTCAAAACAGTTTTTAAAATGGTTAAAGTTACATCGCTTTGAATTATATTGTTAAAATTTGGGAAAATTAAAATATTCAAACGAAAATTAAAGCCTGAAAGTAAAAAATTAAACTATGGGACATATTTTGATGTCTTGTAACACCAAAATTGTAGCTTCGTTTTCATAGTTGTTAAATCTTTTTCATTCATATCTGAGTACCTATTAGCCGTAGAAGCTTAAATACGTGTTTCGGGTGGATGGATTGAAAATAATGGCTGACTTGACCTAAATGCTTTTGTATGTGCTTTGCTTCTGGAACGCTTTATGGAATGTGCTCATATTTCGTGCGATGCCGAACGTGCTTCTCTCCTACTCCCTTGTTTAATTGACGCCATTTTCCTCCTTGACGCTCATACCTTCCTTGATGGTATATATCTAACGTCGTATGGACAACGACCCCAGGCGTCGAACATAGCGACAGGCGCCGACAAAGATGTGCCATAAAGGCGCCAGAGCCTTCAACACACGTCACTGTATCCGCTTCATAATCGTTGCTGTAAGTCGTTGTAGTTTATCGACCTGAGTGTTTTCAGAATTTAACTATGCAATGTTCGCATCTCTCGGTGATATTTCCAAGATGCTTACAAAGGTTAATGCTTCCGTAATTTCTAACCTTGGCACACGATCTGGAGCTCAATTCTGTTCCTCTTTTTGTTGGAGCTATTTTTGAAATTCATGGTTGGGTAGGAGGTGATGCACAAACATTAAGAGTAACGGAAAGCGAACCAGATGATTTTAAAACTAAGTATAGTTGCTTTCTCTCCACTCTATTTAATTTTTAATTTGCTACAATATATCATTCTACACATTTTGGTTTTTTATGCCTAATTGGCATTCGCCTCTTGGGTTCCTTATATATTTCACTTTTGCACAAAGTATTGCGGATAGTTTTGCAGCAATTTAATGAACTTAACTTGGCATTATAATGGTTTCGAGATTGAACATAGTTTATAAGGACATTAAATTATCTTAGCTTATTTAGGTTGTATTCAGTTAGTTCCAGAAAAATGACCTTGGTCTTTAATTATATTATAAACAACTAAACATTTCAAGTTATTTTAACAAGTTCAAGAAAAATAATGTTTTTATTTTGAAAAGTTTTGGTGATAGGAATGAAAACCTGCTTGGAATAAAAACAAATAAACACTTGAGGTATATCAACAGTTTTTATGGCTTCAAAAGTTCTAATAGTTCACAGTTCATTGTTAACTATTTTATAATTACTTTTCTATAATTATACCTGTTTAATTTCTTTGTGAACTATTTTACTTATGACAAATAGTTGTGCATTTGTTGTAATTACTGTTCTGTGAGACGATGTAAGCTATATTGCTGATATTTTCCTGGTATTAGATATTTTTCTTTATATTTGCACTAAATTGGCGTGCCTGTGAGTATAAAACAAATTAATGTATCGTAAGAAGTATGTTTTTGAGCATCCTGCTATTTACTACCAGTAGTCAATAGAGTATCAAACAGCTCGTTTATTCACTGAAAGTCGTTCGCATGAAATTACTTTCGAAATCATAAATATAGCGTATATGTTTATATTGCTCATCCAATCTAAATTATATATCTGTCAAAACTGAGACAAGTTAATAAACTCTATTAACTCTCTAACCTCGCTGATATAGGAAAAATGTTCTATTTTTTAATACAACCAAAACACTTGCATGCTTTTACATACTTGCCAAAATATAACTTTGAAGAGGTAACAATTTAATTCAAAAACAAGGTTATCAAAAACGTTAATTGTACCCGACTACAATTTAAAATGAGACAGGCATATTTAGAGCTCGGGGAATAAATGTCTAACTATCTACTTAGTTTCTGATTCCTAATGATTAATAAAGTCTACTGGTAGTAACAACTCGTACTGTTAATTTTGCTTACACTCATTCACTTCTATGACATGATACACTTCTTTGGGGGAAAATGATTACACATTATATAGAAGAAAATTATGAGAATAATGACATAACTAACTAGTTATACATAAGCAGATCGATCTTCAAGAAATTATAAACTTTGCCCATTTGCACATGCATTTTATTTATTAAAATACATTTAATTGTCAAATATAAACACCCTTGATAATAAAAGCACAGAGAATGTGATCTTCTTGTAGAAAGGGCAAACAGAAAACTTTATCAGAATAGTCATACATATGGGAATAAAGTACGCAATCGGTTAAAATCTAAAATTAAATGTATTGAAAAATTAAATCCTTTAAAGGTGCAGTAGCATAACTTATTGATCACTGTTTACATTTTTACAACAATTTAGATATCTAAAAGTATCATTACTGTTCTATTTATTGTTTTTAACTAATCTTATTATCATTGTATATTATATTATTTCGGGGAGATGAACTGAAGGAGTATATTTAATTTTATCATCATTATATTTCCTATTGTTTGTAAGAACTTTTATTACTGATGTGTACTTAATATTGGTTCTATTGACAAATATATATTGTTATTGTAAATTTTCACTTTAATTAATATTATTGTACTGGTTCTAGTTGTTTAAGAATTTTGATAATAATTTTGAATTTATTACTTATTCTATTTACAAATATTTTATTAATGTTATAAATATTATTTTTAATTATCATTCAAATAATTGTTCTTGTTGTTTGCTAAAACATTACTACTAATTATTTAGTTGTATTCCATTATATTGATGAAAGTTTCTTTTTGTTACTACAGTTAATTTTAATTTTTATTACTATTGTCATAATTGCCCTTGTAAGCAATGTGCTATTAATTGTTTACTTATTAGTGATCTATTGATGATTCCCATATCTTTGCATTGTAATGCACTCTAGTATGTAAAGGGATAATAAAAACCGGTCAATCAATAAAAATACTTCAAATTATTTTTGCCTATTGTAGATCTGGTGTTGGATTATTATTCGTTTTAATACACCGGCGAACTTAATTTTAAGTGAGTGATCAAATAATACTTACATAGCGCTATTGCAGATATTAATACAAATAGAGCAACTTGATTGTCACTTGTTGCAACAAATGCTGCAAATGACCTCCAGATACCTCTAGACACATAAGAACGTGTTCCTTTAATTGAACCGTAGACTCTGCTTCCTCTCCGTAAGCAATGGCTAATATTGCTTCCCACAGTTAATATTCTGGAGGTGTCAAATTAGGTAAACCCGTGGCAATATGTCCTTAGAGATTAATCGCTCCATGCAACATCATCATGGAAACATGAGCTATGTGTGATGTAGCATTGTCTTATTGGAAGTAGCCGTGTAAAATGTAATTTTCAATTGTACAATGAACATGGTATTACAAAACACTCTGCACTTATTGTGTAAAATAGGAAGCCTAAAGTCATATGTATTTACATAACAAAGAAAGACATAAAGGAGGGAAAGAAAGAAACTTCTCTAAAGTGACTTAAACCGTTGTTGCGTTGTAACTATATTAATAATTTTTTGCTTTGTTACCTGTAGTAATGTAGGTGAATAGTGAGTTTTGATCTCTCTATGTTAACTGATAATTTTTCGTTACTTTTTTGCAACACACTAATTACAAATGTTGGAAGAATTAAAACAGAAGAGAAAGAGGGTTTAGAGTAAGAGAGGGAGTCAGTTCGTGGTTATGCACGCCGCCGATTACTCAGTTAAATTTCAGATCTCTCCCAATTTAGATGGCTACCACATGCGCTAATGTTAATAAAAGATTATAGCATACTTTTAATATTACACCATGAAAAAGTGCGGGTGGAGACATGTGACAACTAGGTAACTTTGAATGAAAATAGATATCAAAAACTATTCATATTTGCTTTCAAATGCTCCAAATTGTGATGGACATCTCTGAGCCCTGGATAACGCACCTTGTTTGCAGCGCATTTATTCATTACAGCATCAAATGTGGTAGGTAGTGCTAAGATACGAATTAGTAATGCAGTGGCTTTGGTGTCTGAATGTATATTAGTGTGGACCTTATTTTTCAGCTTTCTAAAAGTTCAACTCCCATCCCTCTAAAAAAGTGCAAATTTTCAGCTCAATAGGACAAGTACTTGGTGACTGTCAAATACTTTGAAGTTGGAACACAGAATAAGCAAGAACTTATTCCGCGCAGAAGCGGTGTACTCTTTGCTATCTCGACCATTTTATTTTGAAGAGCGGTGTACTCTTTGCTATCTCGACCATTTTATTTTGAAGAGAAATTTATGTAGACCTCCAGAAAAACTTTCTGAATAATATTTCCCGAAACTTAATTCCAGAAATTCCTGAAATAACATGAGACATTTAAGAAATAATAGGGTATTTTTAGTGATGTATGTTATTTCTATTAGAAAAACATATTTTTATTTACAAGTAAATTTCTATAGAATAAAAACATTATAAGAATGAACAAACGTTGAAGATTATTTTTTCTAAGATAGGATTTAGTAATTATTGGGTATTTTATACGGTCTCTGGCAATGATCTGTAAAACAAATCGTTTCTCAGTTTCATCTTTTTTGAGAATGTTATTGCAATTCTGATTGAGTTTGGCTCCTCTTTCTGCAACTTCATCCACAACAACTATTTACCAAGCTTTTCAATTCTGCTTTGAAACCAGCATCATCTTTCCAAGCCGAAGGGTCTTTGTCAAGGAAATCCATACTGATAGAAAATCTCGTGAAACTTTTTGTACCAGGAGTTACAAAATATGAAATCTCAATGTTTCTAAAGGAAGAAATTTTATTTTGGTGCAGAATGTACATCTTCAGTTGATTTTTTTCCTTCCTCTTCTTAATCTTTGTGTTGGTATAACTTGAGTCATGTTTGTCTTAAATGCTGTTGGAGCATGTCATCAAATAAGGATAGAATCACAGTTTTGGGAACCAGAGATGGTTGGAAAAAATTTGCAGCAGGTTTACTAATTTCTGGATCAATATCCTGATAATTTTTACTAGAAACATAGGCAAGGAAAGAGAAAAAATTATCCTTTGAGGAGGTTATGAACCATCTTTTTCACATATCTCATTTAGATGCTTTGGGACAGGTGACATAGGAATTTTCACTGTCGTCACCACCATCACTGCTTGATGTTGAATCATCAGATTTTGATGTAGTAAGCTGACGAGTAGCAAAACGTTCCAATTATTCACAAGTCCTTTTTTCCCTGGCAGTTTCCATTGCATTGCGCTTCAGCTCTCCTTCTTCCTTTTGTTTAAGTTTTTTATCCACACCAACCATGTAGCCTGGTAGTCCTTTTTAGCAATGAAGCATTAAGAAATTCTTATCCTCATCATTTTTCATCTGTCCGAAAGCACCTGAATGATAAATGTGTTTTAATTTCCACAAAAAGATGTCTTTATTTTTTCTTTCTTGCAGTTCTAGTCAATTTTTTTTCATAACCTTTTTTTTTCGTCATATAATTTCAATAACTTATCAACGTAGCGGTCAGTTCTTCTAGTAGGAATTCCTGATCTTTTGCCAAATAACGTAAACTTCTTGAACCACAAATGCTGTAATTTACATTTTTGTACGATTTACAGCTCTTACATTGTAGGAAAAAAATAACGCTTAAAACTTGCCGGTTCAAATGTATTTTGGCTCCGACAATTTGATTGCAGATGCAATTAACTAGAGAAAACGCAAGCGCATAATTAAAAAAAAAATAGAGGCGTTAAAGATTTTGGTAAAAATACCGGAAACACCGCTGAGAACAATGGAGATGGTATACAGGGCGGTTGTGAGGTCAACTATGACGTACTGGGCCGAAATTTGGGGGTGGGAAACACCGGGAAATTGAATTAGGCACAAACAAGGATATAAAACTTGTTTCTTAATTTGTGAGACAAACTACCTGAATAAGTTGATGCAATTTTACAAGTCTAGGAAAAACCCGTCATGAAAGTCACTTTACATCATCATGGGCAGTCAGGCAGCAGCATAAACAGTAGCACAAAAACATAAATTTTAGTTGTAAAAACGTCAATGAAGAACATAAATAGTAATGATGATAATGATAATAATAATAATAATAATAATAATAATAATAATAATAATAATAATAATAATAACATATTTATGGAATAACATTAGAAACAATTTCTTTAGAAGCTAAAATTTCACACAATTTCAAACCTTCATGGTCGATGAGGGTCACCTCGCAGTTGTCTGACTGAGCTAAAATTTTCATAGATCTTTTTTGTTGATTGCAACAAAATAAGTCGGTGGGAGCAGCACATTTTAAAAATTTTGGCAGATTGCCTAATGTATACAGTACGATTCGTATGCTCCTCTAGTTTTTTATCATCATTTAATTTTATTTTATGAGCGTTATTTAATATTACAGCCTAAAGAAGACTAACTAACCTTTGTAAACTCAGGATCCTACCTATACACATATTTAGTATACAGTGTGTTAATGAACAATGCATTAATATTCGCACTATATGCATAAAATGGTCTTAGAAATTTGAGATAGGGAACCCAAAGTCAAAATTTTCAGATATACATACACGCTAGAGCTTAAAGTTTCGAGAGGGTGCGCATGCCACTAATTTTTACTTTTACTGTATCCCAGTTCACTATTGAAATGTATGTTGTGAATAACTTCTCTTAATGTATCATTCATTCTCTGTAGATTTCAGTAGCTCTTACATAGCAATCTCTTACTTCTCCCTAAATTAAAAATCCTAAATATGGCTCCCATCGGAAGGGAAGTAAAGGCAATGGGTCCCATGTCGTAGATTCACAACAAGTCAAAGCACCTTAAGCCTGAAAGAAGAGACTTCTGGGAAAAAATGTATCGACTGTTTCACACTCTGAATTATGGAAAGCCGATGACCTGAGATGTTGAAGAGCGTCGGTAAATAAACCAAATAAAGAAAATAAAGTCCGCATAAATCAGATGCATGTCGGCAAACGCAGAAATTTTCTCCATTTCTTGAATTTGTAATTTATATGGTCTGTTATTTTGCCTTACATATTTCGGTTAAAAAACAAACAGCCGTTGCATGATATTCACAACCTTAAGAAATAAGTAGAATCACGATTTTATTAATAGCAACTGAATTCCTATTTGCACACCAGTAGTTATGTGTTTCGCCTGTAAATTTACCGATTGAATGTGAAAATGCTGTTGATTGTGAATTAGCAACCAGGTTTATTTCCATTATTAAGGAGACGTGAACCCATTCTAACAGAAATTGTAATACAATTAGCTTTAGTTTGGATTCACGAGTGCCAAATTGCAGTTACTTCAATAGCCCAACTTCGGTATTTTACACTTCCTTATTTCAAATTACTTGTCTTAGGCAACTATATGCACAGCGAAAACATATTAATGTTTTTCTTTAACACTGTACAGAGTGTTCTGGATTAAAAACATTAACAAAACTGGGCAATAATATATTTATCAAGTGGAGATTTCTTTCAAAGACGGAAAATTCACCAATCTTTACTGTAGTTAATACATCTGCACATTTATATCTTGTGTTACAGCCTTCTCGTTCAATTTCCCTCACTACACGTGGATCCTTGGAATCCTATTGTGTGACAGTTGTATTTGTAGACTACACCATAAATGTGAAATGTGCACTCATCGGAGAACAGTACTTTATGTTTTCAATCTCCGACAGCACATTGATAATAAACACGTTTATAGCTGTGAGAATATTTGGGTTTAAATTTTGTACAAATAGAATGTTATGTGCATGAAGACGTAATAGTTTACGTAACAGTATATCATGAACATACGACCTATTGGTCACTTATCTTGGGATACTTTTCGAATTTCTTCGATCTCACCTTCCTGCTACCAGGTATTTTTTTAAAAATTTGAAACATTGTTCTATGTTATTCTATTATTGTGCACCTCTCAGCTTATTCCTATTGCTATTTTTCTCAGAATATGTTCTACACTGTAATAGAAAAGTTATTTTTGACAAACCAATAACGCATTCCAGCTTTTTGCTCCAATGTGAAAGTCAGTTTAATAAGGTAAACATTTCAACACACGAATCTAAGCGACAATAAATCGAATAACAGTGTCGCTATCATAAAACTAAAAACACCAAAATTAATCATCTACTGGAAATTTTGTCATCATAATAACTTGGTGAACTCCTCTGTCTTCAGCAAACAGTATTTTAAACATTGACACTTAATCTAACTTAAGTAAATGCTCCTTATTACAAGAATTCTCATGAAATTTACACCTAACCCCGAGTGTTATACGCGGACTTACTGTACTTTTATTTACGTAATTCCACAATTCCATTTCCTTACACTAAATTATTTTCAGTAAAATTATATAAAGATTGGCAACTCAGATAAATGTTGGAGAAACAACTGAGGACCATGGAGAGAGCGGCCCTAAGGGGGTGTAATGCGTACACGCGAACAATATGTACCATTGGTTATGACATATTGCAGAAAATAAAGGAAATAATATTAGTGGAATTTATGAGCAGAAAGTTTCTTTTTCAGAGGAGTGTAATTAAAGTTTAAAAGTGGAAATTATCATTGATATCAGGAAATTCTATAAAAGGACTTTAGTGATACATAAAATTAGTCATAAAATTGTATTATGAAACCTTTTTCTTGGTAGTTTTCGTCCCAAACACCCTGTACTACACTGTACATGTTGTGATAAAAGTTTTGGTATTGTACATACCAGGAGTTTATGATGTACCATGTTAAATGCATTTAACGTGAATAATTAACGTATTTATGGTATTAATGATCACTTAATCCAAAAATGTTGTATTATTTATGTACTCCATACCCGCAGTTGCTGTTTCTCTGCTTAATGATAGTAAATACTTTTAACTAAGTGTAGAGTTTTTCTTCCCTTTCGGCATGATTTTTGTGTTTCTGCGACTGGGCGTTTACTTCTCGTTGTATTTTCATATTAAGTACCAGATTAGGAAAACCGGCTATTCATCTTCACCCGAAGCTAGAGCAGTTAACTTTACACGTCCTGCTTATGGCCTATAATCTTTATGCGTGTAGTTAGGAACGGGCAAGAGCATAAGAAATTTATGTGCAGGTTCTGTTTTACTGAAGCACGTCTAGTGGTTAAATAGAAGAGCTACAGGACTTTTCTAGGTCCCTTTTACCCAGAGGAACAGCAAACGGATTCTAGCATTATATTTTAACTGTACTGAAGCGAAAATATCCGACTTCCAAGTACACATAAGCTACTAGGCAGGGATAATAATATCCTACAGGTTTTTATTTCGTTAATAGCTTTACGAACTCAAAGTGCCAGTAAAGTTATCCAAAGAATATTAAATAATGGCGCGATATTTGGAAAACACTGTAATTTATAAAGAATGAAACAAATGAAGCACACTCTTACCGAGTAAAATATTTCATTTATTTCATATGTTCCAACGACCCACTGCATTCTTAAATAAACATCTGAAATATTAATTTACTAACACAAATAAAGAGCGGTCTGCAAAAAATAACATAAATTAAAAACAATAAGTCTAATTCTGCACAAAAGTAAATTTAATGGATTAGTTGAGGTAATTTATACAATTTCTGAGAAAATTTATGAATTAGGCTATTTTGCTCCATATTCACCTGTTTATATATATAAACAAAACTTCCAATTTAGATCCATATTATTGCGTTCTAAACACCAGACATTAGTTTTAATCTTTGTCCGCTCACAAGATACATTGTATCTAGGCTATTGAGCTGAGCGCAGCCTGTAGTGCCAGCAATTCCGCCTCCTAAAACGTGTGTACAATCTCATCTTATAGAAGACGCTGAATTTGTAGTCTTCTCTCCAAAATATTCCTTCTTTTGTTAATTTTGGGGGTGATTTTGTTGGCGAACGTTCAAGATTTGCGTCAATTTCCTCCATCATATTACGTTAAAACAGGAAGGTGTTGCTCGTACTTTTGCTAAGCAGTATATTCAAGTATTTGTGCACAGGATTGGTAAATATCGCCTTCTGAAAGGAAACATTTGATCATAAACGTTCTGAATAAATTCTGCACGCATACAACGAGCGAATCCGTATTCAAAATAACGTTTAGGCATATAAATTCTTTGCTGCATAGTCACCCGTCTAAACATCCTAGTGAATGAATGTGTCCCTCTCTGAGACCCGAGGGAACAGATCGAGAAAGCGACATTCCAAAATATGACAAAGGGATGAAGTTCGGGGGCACGGGTTGCAGCATATCAATAGCCGAGCATAAAACATCGCGTTAACAGACAACGTTTTTATTCCTATAAATAGCTTGCAGTGGACGAAACCACTGCTAATTAGAAGTGATAATTAAAACTGAAACTAAATGTCTGCAATTGTAGAGTGATAGAAGGCTATTAATTTATTGAAATTCAACTTATTTTCAAACCGGATTTGTCACTGCGAAATTAACAAGATAAAGGTTGAATTAATTTGTCAAAATTTAAAATGCTCCTTGAAGGAAGGAAGAATAAATTGTTAAAAATGCATTAGTTATTTGTGGTGAAAAACGAAGAGAGGTCACACTGGTATTTATAAAAGCTATATAATGCAGTTTTTAAGCTTTCGTGGCCGACGTTGGTGTTATTAAAATGAAAATTTTCGGATATTTTACTATGGTCGTTGCTTTAAATTAAATTTAGAAATAAAACCAAAGGCTTAGCTGGCCTCGAGCTAGCATCTTCAGCACATTGAAAGTATCTGAAGAGATGGCTCTGTCTCTCTGCCTCTCGCAGCTGAACGCAGAATTAACGAAAACGTTGGTTTTAAATTTAAATGTAATTTAAACCACCAACACCGGCATAATAGTTTCGTAATATTCAATTTTAATTATGCTATACATATTAATGATCGCTTTCATCGCCATCCTAGAAAATGCAAGTAATATAATAAATATCGTAAAACGCACATTTTTTTTTTTCAGATTGTTCTGAGTTTAGATAAGAATTCGAAGATTACAAAAACTTTTTATGCAGCGCATATGTCATAACAGAGTACGATAAAGTAAATTCTGTATTTAAAATATCCTATACTGGCAAATCTAGGCCATCTGTAACGAGGAAACATATGCTTAACAACAAAGGAAGAAACACTTGATTTGGAATACAAATTATGTGCTTCAGAATTCTTTCTTATTTCAACGTGGGCGGTCAAAGTTAAAAATAAATATAAATTAATCTCAGTATGAGTTGTTTACGAACATAGATTTTTTTTAAGCACTAGCCACAGATTTATTGTTCCTTTCGTTATAATCTGGAAGAGAAATATTATCATCATTTCTTAGAGCCGCAAGTGCAATTTCAGTTGTGCTTATTTGCCCATTAAATGACTGTGTCCCTTGTAATATTTCCTGCTTACATGTTGCAACCGCTCATAAAATGAAAGCATGAAAAAGCATATTCAAGTATTCTTTAACGTTGGGAATTCGTGCTGACACGGTTCTTCTTCCTCTTCTAAGCAGTTAATAACGGCTTTTCTTCTGTAATAAAACTGGGGTAGGTCAGATGCCTTTAAAAATGTTCTTGTCGTTAAACTTTCATTACGTTCGCTTCAAAAGAAGCAGAGAGCCATGAAAACGAAGAGATATGACGCAGCCAGCGTGTTTTCCTTGCTTGCTGTACGCCTTTCTAAAATCACTTCAAAATCCAATCTGGGGATCTCTTTTCGGTAACGGAAGAGTCCAGGCTCCGGAAACGGACCCATGCCAATCGATGCTTAGCAGAAGTGACGTTTAGAGTAGTGGCCATGTCAGGGATACCACCACAAACTCGGAGGAATTCCGCCTCATAAAAGAATGGGTCAATAATTGGTACATTCCTGCCACATCTACTTGGCGCCTGTCCTGAACAGTGTTGGCTTCAAGCATCGGTTTCAATTACTGTCAGGTTTTAATTAGGACGGTCTCCTATGTGAAAGCTCTACATCTCTAATTTAGATCCGAATTCGAAGCCAGATAACTAGAGCTGAAGTCCTCATCACAATTGCAGTGAAACACTTACCAGGATAACATTAAATACGATCTGTTCCACTTACTGCTTGTAACACTGTAAAGCTCCAAACTAAAGCACATTTATGGCGTAGTGGACAGTAACAGAAGACATTGTGATATAAAATATACAGGAGGAATCACCTAAAACTACCTCCTCAAATATTTCTGAAACGAAAGGTGCTGTACTGAAATGAATTAGACGAGGGTTAATCCATGGCCCATACACAGATTCCAACAATTATTAGAAAGTGTCATTTCTAGCTCAAAGTTTTAATTTGTCTCAAATTAAACAATGTCTATTGACTTCAAGAACATAAAACTATATGAGATTAGAAAGTCAGGAGAATTTTTGAACATTTTAGGCCAAGAATTTCTCCGATTGTTAAGCAAAAACAATAGATGTCTGCCCCATTTAACTGCTTAGGTACTAGAAAATGTACCGCACATAAATTCAGTACATTCTCAAAAAGAAGAATCGCGGTAGGCAGGAATGTGCGGTACTTTTGCAGTAGTAAGTGGACCAGACAATATTTTAAAGTTTCATGATTGGGGCTAAGAATTTTAGATCCATCTAGAATGGGTGCAACACACTGTAAGCTGCCCAAGTTGTTAACAGATATGAACTGATTTTGCCTAACAATTGGGAAATATGTTGTTGATCATAGTATCTAAAGAAAGCCCGAGCTCTATCTAATAAACTACTTGGCCTACAATGTTGCAAGCCGCTTGACATTCTAATCTCATGTAGCTTTATTTTATTTAAGTCAATAGTGTATGTCCCGTTAAAAAAAATGTAAGCTACATTGAATCCATTCGGTGAAAATAGCGCATCTATAGTCCTATCATTTCACAGATATCCGCAGATTCACCCTGTATAGCACAACTGTTCAAAGTAGTTAAATACTAAAGATTTATTTTATTATAATAAATGTTATTTTATTTATGAAGCCTTTGTTCAAGTTAAACTTTTATACTCTTCCCACTTCTTTTATCACACACGTCACATTTTCTTTTCCTTCTCATGTGGGCTATGAGATAAAAATCAAAATATTTTCAAATATATGGCCCAAATATTTCATTTCGGTAAGTATTTGTAATACTTGAACTGTTATGAAGTGAAACTTAATTTTTTTTCAGCTCCATACCCATTCGTCACCGGGTGACGTAGGTCAGTCAATGCCTAGACTGCAGAAGAAAGTTACATGTACGCCGTGGTTAGTCCAGCTGAGTGTTATAAAACGGCAGGCTCCAACGCAAGAACTGGGCAAATATTTCAGAGCTACAAGAAGTCTATTATGCGTTAAACGTTCTGGAAAACATCTAAACCTTTGACGAAACATTTGTGTGATTTGTGGAAAAGAGTGAACGATATTTGGATATGATGAGGCAGTGTGTACTGCACTATTACGACCTCAAACTGATGGGGCAACAAAACACTTCAGTCTCTCGTCAGGGATTCCTTTGAGGTACGGAAAAACTAATACCTGCGTCACTAGAGACGAGAAAATTAAACCGCAACATTTAGCATTATTGACTTTTCTCTGTGTTCTTTCAATGAGATTCCTAGTAAACGACTTGAACTACGGTCTTACTAAATATATGTCCCAAAAGTAGCTTGATTATTTACAAAAATCAACTTAATTTTCAAAACACATGCACCTTTGAACTGAAACATGGCGTTTAATCTGGACTGTTCACCTACAGCATAAAAAGAAAACAGTTATTCTCAAAAAGTTCCTAAGACAACTGTACAATAAAGAATGGTCATAATTTTTTGGCAACGTAACTTAATTCATCTTCATAATTTTGATGATCTTTCTTAAAGTTGTTCCCATTGATTGCAGTAGTCCTATCCCCGCATTTCTGACACGTCCTTCATAATAGCTTAAGCAGCCTTCACCCTGCTTTTGATGTGAAAAATACCTTCCAAAAAGGTCTTTTCTTCAATTTGAGGAAAAGGAGCAAGTCACGTAGAGGTAAATTTGGACTATTGGGTGGGTGACACATTTCAAATTAATTTTTACGAGATATAGGGCAGCGTCATTTGATGTGCGGCTATGGATTATCGTGGTGCAGCATCCAGCTTGTTGCATGCAAACGTGGTCTTTAGCACGTGATATTGAAAGCAGATTTTTCAGAACATCTCAATCGTATTGCGCAGCTACAGTTATATGTGCAGGTATGACATGCTGGTAAACCATTCCTTGAATATCAAAAAATTAGATGGTCATATCATTTCCTGCGGGAGGAAACATTTTTGCCATTTTTGTGTTGGTGATGATGATGGAGACTTCTACACAGAGTTTGCTGTTTGTTCTCAGGATCAAAATGAAGTAGCCAAGTTTCATTAGCAGTGATTACCTTGAAAATCTGCATCTTCCTGTAATATCATCTTCACACGCAAGCGACGTCCTTTTGTTCGGGAATCAGCTGTCTTGTAACCCTCCGTGCACAAACACGTCTTATGTGCAACTTTTCAGTTACACACTTGGAGGTGCTACAGTGAAATTGTCAGAATTTCTAAAAGTGTTCTTCATGTTTTTAAAGATCCTTTCTCGCAATGGCAGCGGCGTTGTTATTGTTTATTTATTTATTTTTTTCATTAGAACACACACAGGAGTGGTTTTTCCTTTGAAAGTGACTGCCTTCCCTCTTTAAACATTTTAAACCATTTTCAAGCCATGCTATAGAGAAGAACAAACGGTCCCCAAGTCTGCTGTAACATTGCACAGGCTTCAGCTGAAGATTTGTTAAGACGAAAGCAGTATTTCAGAGCAGCATGTTGTTCGTCGCGTGTTACTTCCATTTTCTGTAGGCAGAGCTGAACATGTTTCAACTTATGGAAAGACGTTAGGTCATGTTCACGTTTAGAGTGTATGTTAACACTTCGCTAAAAGAATACCCATATTAGATATTGTTTTTTAATTTATTACTACTACTACTACTACTACTACTACTACTACTACTACTACCACCACTACTACCACCACTACCACCACCACTACCACTACCACTACTACTACTACTTAAAATCGAGATTCCTAAAAATGGGCCTTGGAAATCTCTTGGTTCTCTCAACTTCATATGAAGTTTCTTTATTGATGGCTCATTTCCCTCTGAGCATAAAATATATTTTAGAAACACGGTGTATTTTTTCTTTCCAGACATATAAAATTATGTTCCAAATGAAGGTGTTTCTTCCGATCTCCAATAAGTGTAGAAGTAGCTTAATTACACACTGCTTGATTTTGACACTTTATAGGGAACATTCTTGTCACTTTTAAAAATACAGGTGTGCATAATTCCATCTTTTTCTGTTTCATGTAATTGAACACAATAGCAATTATTTCCCTACTTTGACCATGCAAATTTTTTCCACTGTTTCGATAAAGTTGGCAGCATAATTTTGATATGAATAAAAACAATAACTGGTGAAACATTTTATCTGACGACACAGTAAGTTTTCTATATCATTTGTAGTGGTGCATTCCATCTGTGATCCCTATTTCTTATTAACATCTTTTGGAATGGGTGAAGAAATGGAAAAGACTTACCGATGAGACTCTAGCTTAGGGATACATTCAGAATTTACTGAATAAGGATGTCGCTAAGTTTAATTATGCAGGAGTGACTATGGTGTGCGGTGTTTGGAGCGTTTAGCTACGACTAATAATATTTTCATACACATCTCTCACTATATACATTTCTGAAACGACTCTGCATGTTAGTAATGGTTTTGTTATCCACCGGAAAGAATCCCTTCCCTTTATTTTTAAAGCGCACTTAATTCACTCCATTTTGAAGCCAGCTGCATCATTGCTACCTGGTGGAAGAGTATGATACTACGAACACGAGATAATGTGCAAAGATTCGAAGATACTACACAAAAAACTCTTCTGTTTTCCAACATACAGCAGCTGAGGAAAAAATGTATTGCAGTGTTCATCGAATAGTCATAGTGCTATGTTTTATAAAGCATTTTATTGTGCTACAGTGCTTGAAATTATTGTATTCTCCCGGAGAAGCAGTAAAAAATTACGGAATTTATGAATAAACGCTATTAAAACATAATTTCTGCATTAAGTTGCCACATTTTGTAATGAAATAAAAGGTAAATAAGTATAATATAAGTTTTGAGATGTATACTTTTTATTTTCGACAACTTCCATCCAAACGTCCTATAATTCAAGGGCAATTAACAGCTATGAACATATTTATGATTTTCATTAAGTTTCTTCTCTCAATAGACCATTTCGCGTTTATACGTTCTATTGATACGAATATACAGCAGGGAAACGCAAGCAGGTTTTGTTATTCCCAGCGCAAACCAACAAAACAACTGCCGTTCGGCTAGCGTAGGCCTGGGAGTAACCAATCCATTTTCCGCTCAAGTGCTTCTCCCTTCTATAAGGAGAACGTTGGTCAGTAGCGACTTTCCGCCATAATACCTTCAAAGTGCGCCTATAGGTGTTTTATTGCTCTGTTCTTCTCCAGAAGAAGCTATAATATACATCATCTTAGCAACAGGCTTCAACAAAGCAAAGGGTTATAAAATTCCTTCATATCAATTTCATACAGCTGATGTTATCGCGGTCTATTTGAAGAACACGTCACGCCATATTTAGGAATGGTCATAAACAAATTCTACACGGTCTTTCAAAGCATGTAAGGAGTTATATACTTGTTTGAGATGAAGGGAGATACTATGAGCAAAATGCACGAAATTGTTTTTTGTTCAACATCATAAAAGGATTCATGTAAAGATGAGCAAGTGAAGCATAATATTACAGTCCCTTACGGTTTACAGGTAAACAAAGACAACAGAGGCCCTGCAGTGTTGCTTTGGTTCTGCAGCAGGACCAAAAGTTCGAAGAGATGAAAATTAGAAGGATGGAAATTCTTCTTTTGTTCCGTTTTGCTATAATCGTCACAGACTATACAGTTTGGAAGCATTTTACACCATTATTTAAAAACTGCGAAAGGGATCAATTTACTTAAACGTAAGATCTACATAAGAGCAAAAAAGACATCCAAACGCTGGTTCAAGACTAGTTGTAATAATCAAACAGTAAAACGTGATTTTTGAAAGGCTGCAGGTTCCCCAATTAACTTGTCACGGTTCTGCAATTGAGGTATATTAATGTGGTACTCTCTTAATACCCAAACAAGATTTTTAACTTATAAATGTACTGAAAGAGAAAAACCCCTGGATGTGGCGCAGGAATATATATGAGAAGAGTGGTTTATATTGTACTTGTATTTTATTCAACAAATTAATGTAACGGATCATCGACAAGTTCCTCCGCACTCGGATGATGTGCACTACACAGGAGAGGGTTCGTTCGTACTCTTACATTTATGACATTCCTTCCTTCGAAATCGGCTTTAGCAGGTAATCCGCCCACCGTTGCTAAGATTTGGACTTTGGAGTGTGTGTTTGTGTTGGTGCTTAAGTGAAACAATAATTATACGCTCGGTGTGTGGTCAATGCTGCCAACCGAATTCGTCTCCTTAGTAAAATCTGAGCTACAAAGTGACTGCGGAGTGACTTCCCGATAACTCTTTATAATTTACATGTTACATGAAACTGGGCTTTTAAACAAGGGCCTTCTATAAAGAGCGTATTATTGCGATATAGCATTCAAATAGCAATTAAAATTCAAAACATATTGAAACGCATACCTAGCATTGCAATATACTCAAGAACATAGTTTTCAATGCCATGCTTAAATGCAGTGAAACATTAAATTACGGGAAAGTAGTTAATAGGCAAGACCATTTTATAAACCCTTCCGTAAATGCAATTATTACTCTTAATGCCACATTTGAAATATAATTTTTCAACCAGTTATTAACAAATCATTAACTAGGAATAAATGCATTATAATTATTAAGACAAATAACAAAAAAGAGTTTAAATGACATGTAAAATAAATTCAACTTAATAACAACGCAATACAACTTTCTATACTACATTACAAAACCACGAAAGCAAAAATTAAGTTAGCATACTAGACATATAATAATAGGAAAACTATATCGCATGACAAAGCCGCGTATTACCTTGATCACCTAGTATGACGTGTTGGAGAGGACATTGGACCTAACAAATTTAGAATCCAAAATCTTAAACGTCTGGTTATCCTGAAGTTCCGAAGTTAAGTGAGTTCTCATAGAGACAGATCATAGCAAGATCTGTTAAGATAATTAGGTCACCAGCATCGATCGATAAAGAACATTCCAGTAGCTGTTGGGACGAATTTGAATGTTTCGTTTGCCGCTGCTATTTTTAACGCATATGTGAACGCGCATGTGAATCTGTAGCCTTTGTTGGTACATTCACATGCAAGACATTGAGGATTTGTGGATAGTGCATATTATTGAATTTTTCGACGCTGGTATATCCAATGAATGATAGTAAAATAATGAAAAAAGAAGTATCTCGCCAATAGCAAACTCTATAGTAGTGGAGCGAGGGTCACTATGAAAATGTTGAGATAAGAAAAGGTGGTTGGTGGTATGTGGTACCCCATCCCTTGCGAGTAGAACTGTACAAGGTAGCCAGGTACTCCCGCACTCCAGAGTGAGAGGGTAAACAACCCTCCTGTGCACAGGCAGCCAGTCTTTACTAAGAAGCTGAACACAAGAGTGAGTGTTTTCGCGCTATGTTTTCGAGAGTGGCTTACTTGAGTTCCAGAGCCTTGAGCGCTTGAAACAGGCTTTTGGGGACCTTGCTCCATCTATGACAACAGTCTTTATTTTTTATTTAATTTAATTTAAAAGCGCCCTAACTTCACTGCAAGAAGAGGAGAGAAGTGTCGGCGTCCGGCAGCAGCAGTGGCTGAGGAAAACATTGTTACGATTGAAAAAATGGCTCGGGAAACGATCGTACAACATTTAAGGACATCGAGTCGCCCTCCAGATTGGATTGCTAGCAGTATAAAAATCCTGCACGATCATCTTCGTGTCAGGAAGTTTTTCTCCCGAAAATTGGGGGCTTCACAATCTGACGGAGGCACGAAACATGGATTGTTAACTTTATCCAAAGACAAAACGACAGTAGGCAGTTTGCATCTTTCCAGATGACGATCCATAAATGAAAGTGAAGAGGGGCCGAATTGTGGGGAATAAGATGCCTCCTTTTTTTTTTTTTTTTAATTGGCCATAATTCTTCTGAAGGAGCAAAAGACCGTTATTGCTGAAGCTGTAGTTGTTGGCTTCATCCCATAATAATTTATAGTATCAAAATTATCACATTTATATATCATATAACTAACCATATTTATATCATTTGCTTGTTTCATATCAAATTAAAGGTTTTCATAATATTCTCTAAACACTCTTTAATAGGAATACATTTATATTAACATGCCCTGTATCAAAATCAAAGAGAATATGAAAACATCTACTATTCTATAATTTGCACTCTTAGCTAGCTGAAATTGTATAAGAGGCATCACATACCATTACGTTCCTGATAAAAGTTTTCAACAGAGGATCGGAGGGTTTGCTTGAACGTTCTTTCTATTGTAAGCCAGCCAGAAGCCCCTATGTTCGTTAAGCTGGTTTAAAAGGAAACTGTAAAGAATCTGTCGCGTAGGGAAAGCATATAACATTTAGAAAACCTATAACCTATAACATTTAAAGTAAAAGCAAACGGTACGTTGTTCAAAATGGAACGATTAGACATGACTTTTAGTAATATTCAACGTAAAAGCGAACCAGAAAGACGGTATGAAAATGTCAAGTAACCAATGGTAGGACGAGATTTGGAGAAAAGTTCTAGAATCTTTTACTGTGAAAGTTTGAAAAATCAAAACAGCATCTCAACCCACAGAGTTTGAAATTCCTATAAAAGATGCAACTTTGAAGCCCCAGCACGTTAGGTACAGTTTAGATACGGGAGAGGCCAGTTTCAGACTTTACTTACAGTTCAGATAAGGGAAAGGTCAGTCACAAATGTTACTAATAGTTCACCGCTTGTGGTGCCTCAGTAATAAAAACAGGCATTAAACATCATTAAAGAATCACATAGCTGTTCAGATAACGGGAGCAGCCGAACATAGCTTAAACTCTAAGTTCCCGACGTGAATGAAATAGCGCGTAGACAGTAAATGTTTCCAGCGAGTATTAATGATAAAATAGGTTAAAGTGAACTTTGAGGAATATAACAAATATCAACGAGAATATTAGATAGAGTACACGCTAGTATATAAAACTGAACGCGCGCTTCTGAGTGAGATTTAGTTCTACGATAATAAATAACGACCTAAGTTCCAAGATATAAATTGAGGTTAACTATTGAAGAGAACAACTCAGTGCCGTAGATCTCAGTGTAATAACATTTCAAGATTCATTTCAGCAACTTTCTGTAATTCTCATGGTTAGGAAAGACTAAGGCAATAACAAATTACGTTTATAACTGAATTCGCAAAGCTTATTCAAACAATACAGCTCTCCAATTCCTTCTTCCCCTGGTGTAACTCCAGAAATTTCCAGATAACTACAAGAGAGACTGTAACCAGGAATAGCTAACTGCGAGTGACGCCCAGGCAACATCGAGATAAGAATCGTCTGTGGAGGAAGGAGGCAACGCATCAGCTGCACAAAAGTTTAGCGGCCCGCTTTGTTTCACCAATGCCCATCAAATTACCAATTGTACATCCAAACTAATTTATTAATCCAGATCAAAGTAACCAATCCATCATTTTCCTTAGCAACCCCAAACAATTTAAAACGACTACACTGTGGCACGCCCCAATCTGCCTGCCGAAAGTTCAACAAACTCGGACAACACCTTCCAAGAATAGGACTGAGGCGGATCTAACTTAGCCACAACTCCTCCGCTCACACGACTAACATCACCATCTAGTTCCTGGAGTCAAGTGAGGTCAGACACATGATTCGTCCTCCTCCCGACCTGGCTAAGTGCGATTATTTTTTCTTCCTAGTGGTAAAAATTTGCATACGAAGAAATCGATTTTCCAGTTCTGAAGAGATTGTGGCCGAATATGAGGAAAATAAATTGCAAGGGTACTTTGATAAGTGGTTTTTGAGGATGAAAAGCAATTTGATATGTCTCGAAACCTTCGTGGTGACCCTCGTATTACTCTAAGGAGTACCACCTGATACCCAAACTGCAAAGAGTAGCACTGACCCATGTTAAAAAGCCGTACGTGAAGAAAGCCAATCATACAAAGAAGTCTTGCTTACCGCACAGAAACATTCGAAGGCACAATATGATGCATAATTTGTAAAACTTTGTTGCTAGAATGACATCTTAAAGCAGATGGACAAGCTTTGAGAGAGCAGCTTATCAAGATATGCTTAATCAATGCTAGGAAATTGGCGGGTGATAAAATGACAATATGTGGTTGCTTTGGATGAGACGTAGATATATTGTTTTTTTGGATTAATTTATTTATTGACGCTCTTTAACAGCTCAGGTCATCAGTGTCCCATTCAACTCGGGGCGTGAAACGGCCGACACATTTTGCTCAGAGGCCTCTCTTTTAGGCTTGAGGTTCTTTTTCGTGCCGTAAATGTACGACACGGGACCCACGGCTTTACTTCCCTTCCGAAGGAAGCCATACTCAGGATTTTTACGCCCGAAAACATCCATCGGTTCTGGCCGGGTTCGAACCCGCGATCTGGGGTTTAGGAGGCAAGTATGGTAACCACTACACCACCAGGATCGACGGGACGTAGATATGTTAAACTGATGGATCAAAAGTGGCTCTCCAACTTCACCCGAAAAAACAAAGAAAAGTTCTTGCATGTATGGGGGTCAATACGTCAAAGGTTTGAATCCACAAGAATAAAATACCCAGATCATTCGTCATTTACTACTATTGGAAATCTGCTGAGACAGATGTCTACGTGATACCCTTTAAACATCCCTGTACGGTCACCACAGATGCCGCACCTGTGACTTTTTGTGGGTTTGGTTTGCTGAGCCTAGGCCTTGCTTCTACACGTATCACCTCCATTTGAGGGCCTTTGGAGAGTCTGCCAGGAGGTTTGATATCATATTTTACTTTGACTAGCAAAAACGAACAAAGCTGTTATCGCAAGACTGTCTGTTTTGTACGGCAAGCATGTATTGCAGACTTTTTCTCTGTAAGAATGATCTTTTGCTGATTGCATTATAAGTTATAGAGAGTTTTCCTTAATATTTTAAAATATTTTGGTGAATTCAAAATAATATATGACATCTCATTATCATGTATTATTTCAATCTTGCGAAGATTGGTTTTGAAGGGCATTAGTTTTAATATTACTCACCTGAATTATATTATTATTTGGGACAATATGTAACATCTAAGGTGTATGCAAATGCACCCTAAACTGATGCAGTATAAAAATTTTACAAATGTTCAGTTCTTAAGGCAACATTTTGATATTCCTCACACTGATAACAACGCTTATGTGATGCTGCATGGAAAGCTTTGTTATTACAACTACTTTTCCAAATATCAATATTCTTTTTACAAGTGCAATATTAATTTATCGAATAATTAAGCTGCCAATTTATAGCAAACTGTTTCTACAAATAATTTCGTCATTTGTAATCTCTTAGAATGATTTTAGAAATGAATGCTTTGTATTACTTATTTTTCATTGCGTAACACTATTTTAATATTCAAACATTTTTCTTTATATATTACGTTCTAAGAAACAACTAAGCGTACAGTGCTGATGTAAACCCTTTTTAGCATAAAGTTGAGTAATTATGGTGAACAACTACCTAATTTGAAGCTCTTTTAGGACAGGAGTTGAATTTTCACACAAAAATAAATTCTAATATAACGAAATGCTAGCTTATATATTAAAATGAACACGTTATTGCCTACGCGGTCGCAATCGTATTTTCTGACACTGCGTTAAATCAAAATAAAAAGGTAAATCTTTTTGTTTTCCTATAAATTTAATAAATACTTTCTTTAATACATGTAGCATATTTTTGTACACCTATAAATAACAAAATGAAATAAGTTGTTTCTCAACCGAGGTAAGGAAAAATGCAAATACCACACCACGCGCCGGCAAAAAAAAAAAAAAAAAAAAAAAAAAATGAATGCAGCGTAGTACCATGCAGTTATTAAAATCCATTGGTTTTTCATTGAACTGGCACTCGTCAGCAAAGGGACAGCTTTATAGAAACATGGTGCCTTTGTTTATAAGAAGGGACTGTAAAAACGGACTGCTGAATAAAGATATACTCAGTTTATATTTGTTGGAATGTACATCACGTAAGGATGCGTTAAACTTTTTCACATTTCTCAAAACATGTTACCAAAATATATCAGTTTTAAAATTATGCTTACCGTCGAGAGAAGCTCAAAGTAAATTAAACAAATCTGTAAAAATATAACCTTACATAAGCGAGATGCATTAAGTGTAGCCTAAAACAAGGACTTGAAAATTCCAATCGTCACATTTAGCGTCTTCATATTTAAGCAAAAATTGCTTTTAAAATAATGCAACATGTAGCGATAGCCGATACACGGAAATATGAGCTTTTGTGCTCTTGAGCCGCTACTGCTGCCCTATTTTATTTATTTATTTATTTTTTAGAATATCAGTCAATCCTTGCTTGCTGGCCTCCTATCTTGGATTCTGAGATTTTTTCATTCCTCCTGTCACCTGAACTATAATACATAGAACCCAGATGATAATCTTTAACATTGCCAAATCTCTGTCCCTGCGCATTGTGTAGACCGTTATAATCTGTGCAGCACTGATGTAATAAGTCTAACCGTTACAAGAGCTTTGTACACAGAGGAGGGGGGGTTCATTCAGTATAGACGTGTGAATAGGCTGTTTTATTATTAACATTAAAGAACTTTTTTAGTTGCTTTGAATTATTTAATTTATTTAATGGTCACTGCCCCGACATCAGAAGTGGCTTCATGGAAATTCCGTGTTACACTAGGCCGCCCTCGGCGTGGTCAGGATCTTATAATTGTGTATATTGTTATGTAGTATTTAAAAGATATTAAAATTAAAAATGGACTGTCATATAACGTTATTGATTCTGTTAGCATGGCCACTGGCGTGTAAAAAAGTTGGTAACAAATGTAATGTAAGAAGGCAGGGATCTATCAAAACTGAGACCTTTAAATGGTTCTTCTCCTCAAGGAAAATTGAGCAAAAGAAATAAATGTATAGAGGCACAAATTTAAGAGGGCGAAATACAACATTTAATGAATGAATTATATGCCATTATCAATACTGTACTTGCCATCAGCAAATTGAAAGATATACTTAAAAAAAGAAAAAATTAGAAAAGTGTACCTCGGAATCTAACCAAGTAAATTAGAGTTCAGACACAAGAAGTGTTATTGGATGATTAGTTATTCATATCCCTAATCTTCCACCAGAATCTTTACTAGTTATAGATAACGTTAGTTATCACAGTGTGCAACAGTCAATCCCTAACTTAGTTATCATAGCCAAGCTGACTGCAGAACACGCAAGTACAACTTATTTGCGTCTATCTAGTATACTGTAACAGAAATACAGTGTAAGTAGTAATCTGTACTGCAGTAAAGTTTGATAGAGGAAATATTCAATACAGGTACGACGAAGCCGCGAATGGAAGAAACGATAAGGTTATTCTACTTTATTGCAGTTGTAAGAACAATATTGCATGTAGAGACTGCAGAGGGCACTCTCGCAGAAGTTTTAAAACTTAATTATGAACTTTATATCGTCTGTGGTACCAATAATACTTTCATATAGCTCGAGACATTACGTCTAAAAGTCCCAAGTGGAAAATAAATACGAACAAGAAAACAACTGAATGCTGAATAATGTTACTGCAATGATCAATTGTTTATGATAGGGCTAGAATAGTAAACTTACAGCCCCGCTGTATATATGTATTGGGGAATTATCGCAGCCAGAAAATACTGAAAGGTGCTATAATAGAATATTAGATGTGACAGAACTAGGATATTTATATCCAGGAAAATAAAACACTTTGAAGCAACAAAGTCAATTGCGATATCTTAAAATGGCTAAACCTGTGTTATAAAAACGTTTGATATTCAGACATTCTTTCAGCTTTCACGGCTGGCATTGTTGTTAATAAAATTGACCAAAATAAATAAATAAATAAAATTGGTCGTTGGTTTAAATTAAATGAAAATCAAAAGCTTTCGCTTGCTCTACTGTCAGCATCACCAGAGGACTGAAAGTGTCTGGACAGGCAGACAGAATCATTAGAGGTGGCATCGGTTCTGGTGGTGTAGTGGTAGCCGTACTTTCCTTTTAAGCTCAAGATCGCGGGTTCGATCCCGGTCAGGACCGATGGATTTTTTCGGGGGTAAAAAGCCTAGCTATGACTTCCTTCGAAAGAGGAAGTAAAGCCGTGGGTCCTCTGTGGTACATTTACGGCACGATAAAGAACCTCAAGCCTGAAAAAAGAGGCCTCTGAGCAAAATTTTTCGGCCGTTTCACGCCTTGATTTGAATGGGACGCTGATGACCTGAGATGTTAAAGAGCGTACGTAAATAAACCAAATCAAAAAAGTGGCAGGGAGTAGGAGGGTGAAGAGTTATGGTGTAATATCCCTTACCACTAATAGCCTCTCTAACTTCTAAGAATTCTGCCCCTCTGCCTCATCAGACACTTTAAGTTCACTGATGATACTTATCATAGAGTCAGCAAAAGCTTTGACTTTAAATTTAATTTAAACCAACGACTACGGTAAAAGGAGCCCAATAACGACAATTTTAATAATGATGCCTAAGTTCAGTTTTATATAAAGCATACACACTGAATATTTTTGCTTTTTTCATAATACCTCATAAAACATAATGTGTTTAAATACTGAAGTGAACAAGACAAAATACATAGCATTTTACGATGTTTATGATTATTTCCTTCTTGTCATGAGTCGGCATCGGAATTTCTAGGAACTAAAACCAGAATGAAGTGGAATGAAGTAGAATGAAGTTATGTTGGGCTGGACTGTAGGCAACAGATGGGACGGGTACAATAAGTTAGAGTTACAAATCACCCTCTCCCTTAACGCCTGTCATGCATCAACTCTTTATTACTTGCCGCGCGGTGGCTCATAACTTGTATTTCCTCAATTTTTATTGACCTAGTAATTTAAGTGTAACTAATTTGGTATTAAGTGCTTAAGAATTTCAATGATAGTCATGAAGAAGAGTATAATCTGTTACAGCTTCTAAAGGAAGCACTTATCTAGGTCTTTACAGCTGTCAGCTGGTATTTATTTATTTTCGTAATACTTTTATTCCCTTCTTTTGTTTTAATTTCTCTATTTTCTTCCCGTTATTTTATTTGCTGATTATCTCAATAAAATATTGAATTATTATTAATAACTTCCTTGCTTGTTCATAAATAAGATAATTGAAATCACCAATACAAAGTTATACAACTAATTGTAAATAACCAAACAACATATGTAGTTACAATAAAGTAAATAGCGAAAAGTAAGCCACTAATTCTATGGTTGTCAGATTGTTCCCCACAGGCTGCAGAGACAACTTGATCAAATAATAATAATAATAATAATAATAATAATAATAATAATAACAACAACAACAACAACAACAACAATAATAATGATGATGATGATGATGATGATGATGATGAAAAATACACCATAAGGACTTACGTAGAAAAAGGGTTTGATGCTAAGTGTTTTGAAAGTCGGAACGAATGGTGTCAGACGCTTCAATAAAGCTAAAGGACTGGATATGGTTCAATGCCATAGCTACGTTGCGATACGGTGTGTGTTTATAGCCATTCAAATGTAAATCAATGTTATTGGCGGAGAAGCAGTCATATGCAGTCATGTACAGATCTTCGTGGAAGTTATAAGGTGTTTTGAGAACCGCAGTGGGTACGTTTTAGGAATGATTGCTCTACTTTAACAACAATTAATTAACATTGCTGTTTGTATTTGACACAATAAATTAACTGTTAAGGTAAGCTGTTGTACTTCTAATCCTCCTGACCATCCACAAATTCATCATTTTTAAAGATAACGCCTGCAGCACCACAATAAAGCGCCTAAGATCATTTACTCCTGAGGTATTTATTCTTTGACCTCCTTTCTACTTGTAAATTTCTTATACATATTTTCTCCAGACCTATATGATTTTATATGTGTGTATGTGCATAGCCTGAATTTTGACGTTTGCCATTTTAATTTATTGAAACTTTTTATATTTTGTAGCCAAATTGGTGCTGTACATAATACTCCGGTTTTTATTTTGTATAGCTTCAGTGCTTTCTATATATTTTTCTTTTCAACCTCTTCTAATGGGTGAATATATATCGACTACTAATATTGTAACACTACTTGTAGGTGTTCACTGCACACATGTTGCATTACAACGTAAATATTGAACATTTTGCAACTTATCAAGAATACGATAAGCATTACAGATTTTTTGGCGTAAAATTCCATTTTTTCTTTAAAAATGTAAATATATGATTTGAGGATTTGCTGGCCTTGGTAATATGTGAATATAAGGTGCTTACCTTTCACGTGTAAGCAAATAGATAGTAGAATTTTATATTTCATGTAAAGTTAATATTTATTTTATTAACAAATTATATATATATATATATATATATATATATATAATATATATATATATAACCTCTTTGTCTGATTCCTCGGCTGAAATTCTGGCATTAAAATTAAAATTATTGAAGCTAAATGTTACTGTTTAATTTTTACAGACTTTCTCTGGATTGTCAAGGGGACTCTGGAAAGCCATATTTATGGATACAAGAGTGGTTTGATCAATAAATTGATTTGATATTAAAGATAACATATTTAGTATTGCTACGTACTTTATTTTTCCACATAGTTTCCTCGAAGCTCATTGTACTTGCTCCAGCGATTCTCCGGCTTCATGGTTCCCTCCTGAAAGCGGGTTTCTTCGAGAATCTCAAAATACTCGTTTACCTCCTGTATGATCTCTGCATTTGACTTAAATTTGTGTCCAGCTAGGGAATTTCGGTGACAGGCGGTAATCCGATGGAGCGAGATCATGTGAATTGGATGGATGCAGAAACATTTCAAATAGTAATCCGGTCAAATTGTCCTGAGCGACCCGGCTTTGGTGCACCAGCGCATTGACACGCGAAATACCTTTTTGGCCATCACTGGACTTTTTCCACAATCGATTTCTTCAGTCTGACCAAAAGTAATGCGATCATCACTTTTTCAGCGGATAGAACGAATTTCGCCATTTTCAGAGTCGGTTCGCCTCATGCGGTCCGCTGTTTAGATTACGGTTTCCCTTCCGGTGTATAGTAATGAATACACGTTTTGTCACAAAACGCCGTAAAAATCGGTTGGATTCTTCCTAAACATGTCCATACAATTGGCTGGCGTTTGCATACTAATACGCTGTTCCGAAGTGAAGAGACCGGGCATCCATCTTGCGTAAACTTTTTACGTGTGTAATTCATCATGCAAAATAAAATGAACCCGCTCTGCTGAGAAGTCCGCAGACCCTGCTAACTCACGCACTTTCACTCTTCTGCCAGCCAAAACAATGTATTGAACTTTATCGATGATTTTCTGCCTCTCAACTGATATTGAAGCTCCAGGATGTGGTGCGCTTTCGAATTCTTCTGCCACGCATGAACTCATTTACACAAGTTCGAACGGTTTTGTAGAAAAGGGTTATCCAAATCAGACAGAATTATCTCATATTTGCAGTTTTTCTTTGAAGAAAAAGAATTGAATAACACCTCCAACTTTAATCTTATCAGTTCGGCACATTCAATCGAAACGCTTGTGTTTAAACAATAGCCAAACAACGAATTAACATCTGAATGACTTGTGACTGTAGTATTTTGATATATAATTATGACCATACATGCATTGTTTATTTGATTTATTTACGGATGCTCTTTAACATCTTAGATCATCAGCGTCCCATTCAATTCAGGGCGTGAAACGGCAGATAAATTTTGCTCAATGGCCTCCTCTTTCAGATTTGAGGTTCTCTTTCGTGCCGTAAACATACGATATAGGGCCCACTTCTCTTTCGAATATAATCAAATTAGGATTTTTACGGGCCCGAAAAAAGTCATAGATCCTGGCCAAGATTGTATCCGCGATCTTAGGTTTAGGAGGCAAATATGGCTATATATAGAGATATTGCAGTTTCCCTTTATGAGTATGCAAAAAAGCTACTTATTAAACCTCACTGCACTTTAAAACTAGCATTTTCGTCTAAATCATAGACCGATTAAGGTAGTGAAGATTTGGAATTCAATAGTATTCCAATATTTAGCTAAGTTCATTCAAAGATGTATTAGAATACGAGTACCTGTTCCATTATAACTCATTCATAGTTGTGGTCTATATAATACGCGGGGAAATGTAAAGTCGCATTCCAGATCTTGAAACTAACCCATAATATCAAATAAATACAATTCATTGAGCCTACAACTTTAGGACCTACTAAATGCAGGAAATAGGAAACTGCTGCTTAAAAGGACAAGGCAGTAAATGTTTTGCAATAATTTTTCAAATAAATAGTGAACTTAAAGAATTAATTATTGCTATTTGATTTTTCCAAGAACACGGGTTCGAACCTGGCCAGAATCCATGGTTTTTTTTCGGGGTGTAAAAATCCTAAGTATGACTTCCTTGGGAAGGGAAGTAAAGCCGTGGGTCCCATGTCGTACATTTACGGCACGAAAAAGAACCTCAAGCCTGAAAAAAGAGACCTCTGAGCAAAATTTGTCAGCCGTTTCACGCCCTGATTTGAATGGGAGGCTGATGACCTGAGATGTTAAAGAGCATCCGTAAATAATTCATATCAACAAAAAAGCATTAGTTTGTCTTTGGGTTATCTCAGTTTGCGGTAAGGAGATCACTATAACTCACGTATTTGTGTTTTTAGAGATTTTTAGTGAGCCAGTAATATTATTTACAGAGCATTGGAGAAGTAAATGTCACTGTCATGAACTGTACCAAAATAAAAGTACGGGAATAACCGCCATACTGCATGGGAAATTAAAGAAAATATCAGGGCACAAATTGGAAGAATACGCAAGCAGAGCAAATAAAAATGTCATTAAAAATATCACACAGCCACCACTTGGAACAATTTCTGTGACTCATTATAAAGTAAAACTAATATTGTGTGTTTGCTATTGTTGATCAAAGTTATGCAAGAGCAGCTGGTTCACCCGCGGTACCGGTTATAGGCGCGATCTGGCCCAGGGTGGATTGCATTTAGCTGTGAACACCATCAAATAAAACAATACGCTCTGTATCTATGTGTTACACATTTAATATTTTGTGGTTTTAAAGTTGTTATAACATTTATGTAGCCTATGGAATGAATTTTCTCTGAATATCCACTTAGATACACTCTAATGTGGGTTTCTTTTTCACTTAATACATTCAGTATTAAGTGAAACTGTGTTGTACATGATTTAGTATCATTGTTATAAAATGGTACATAACATGGAGGTCAAAGTGATAATACAAAAATAGTAATTTCTTTCTGAAGCTGTTATGTAAATACCTTAATAGTACAGCAGGCGATAACCTTCAGCATTCTGAAGCTGTCGGGTTCAATTCTTTTGGGACAGTCGATCTTGAACATGGTTTTTGTGTGGTTTTTCTCCCCGGTTCTTTATTCTTTAGCGAATGAATATTTACACCTGGAATATTCCGCTGTCCCATTCTCTTTTATTTCATTCCATTGCATCAGTTAAGTGATCTGGTGGCTTGTAGTGTAGCGGTGGCTTGCGTTCAGCTTAAGCTATTTCTAAGGGCATCCTTAGGAGATCTTCGGACACCTCCAGTGAGACCTTGGTGGAACCGGAGTGATTCTCGAAGGACAACAGCATCAGGGATGTATTATCCATCTATGGTTAATACATCCATGGGAACCCCAACAACCCCTATGCATCGCCTCCTTGGACCATGGACGACCGTGTATCTTCAATCTCATCCCTTCCTCAGAGGCATATGTTACAATAGCTCTATGTGCGAAATCCTGGAGTAGAAGAGGAAGAAATTGCTTAGTTAAACTAGTAAAGTCGCTCTTATAGGCCTATTATTAACGAAATAGTATTTTTCTAATTCTCTAATTCCAATAATTTGTTATTTAGTGCACATTCCAAGTGAAGTTACAGATTATGCAACAAATATGCTAATAGATAAATATGGTTGTGAGCGAGTAAATAAAGATGATGACTATTGTTTAAGGGGCGCGCAACATCTAAGGTTATTAGCGCCCAAACACACTAAAAACTGCGCCAGAATTAAATAAATAAGTAATCTACACAAAATCTGAGTAGATGATAAACAACACTAGCACTTTAGGCAATAAAATATAAACCCCATAGCAAATAACAAGGGTCATAAACTCAACAACAAACAATACCGTTACTAAAAACTCCACTGCAAGAGCTAAAAACACAACAGTCCTTAATGGTCCAAAAGGTAACCATAAAAACCCCGAAAACGAATAACAAGGGTAAACTGGTCAACAAACAAATGACTGATATCAAACCTCAGCCGCAAGAGCGGAAAAACACATCAATCTTATAATAACCCAAAAGTGTAACAATAAAACTCCAAAACAAAAAAACAAGGGCAATATGGTCAACAACGTGTAAAGACTGGTGATAAAACGTAAGCAATAGCTGAAAACACAGCAGTCTTATAACGGTCTATAAAGGTAACAATAAAACCCCAAAACAAATAACAAGAACAATATGCACCACAACAAATAAAATACTGGGGCCTAAAACACTTTAGCAAGAACTGAAAACGAAAAATTTTGGGCAACAGCCCGCAATCCTCCTAATAAAGCATATTTAGAATTAGAAGACACGGAACAGTCCTTAAATAGAGCCAAAATGCCGTCAAGAATAACAGGATATAACCTCACACCTTGGTCAAAAAAAAAAAAAAAAAAAAAAACACGGATAAAACGGAGCACTCGCTAAACAGTAACCTCATCATCAGCAAGTAATTCCTCAATAGAGGAGGGCAAACCAAGGGAAAGTCTAAAAGTTGCCAGATGATGGCATTCGAGTAAAATGTGACGCACTGTAAAGTGGTGGTCACAGTGAGGACAAGCTGGAGCTGGTTCGCCATTAAAATGGTGACGGTGACTAAAACGGCAATGCCCAATTCTCAGACGAGCTAAAATTACTTCTTCGCGACGAACTGCGCGCGAAGATGTTGACCAGTTAAAAGGGGCGGATTTACATTCACGGAGCTTATTAGTAAGGAGTAACTCCCACTCCTCACGCCAGTGCCAGAGAACGCCTCGTCGTAAAAAATATTTCAAATCCCCAAAATAAAAACGTTGCAAATACTCACCAGGGTCTAAAAGGGCAGATTTAGCTGCGACATCTGCGCCCTCATTACCCGGAAGCCCCACATGACCAGGAACCCATAGCAGCGTCACCCTGACGCCAGCATCAAGAAGCGCAAATACTGCATCCTGGATATGCTGTACAAGAGGGTGGAAATTGTACTGCCGTTTAAAAGATAAAAGGGCACACAACGAATCGGAACAGATAACACTATTCCCTATCCCCTGATTAGAAATAAATAAAATCGCTCGATATATTGCATAAAGCTCAGTCATAAAAATAGATGTCGCAACGTTAAGACCATACGTAAAAATTGCTCCATTAAATACAAAAGCACATCCTATTCGTGTGTCAAATTTCTAGCCGTCAGTATATATATAATTCCATCCAGTAAAAGAAAATTTCATCTCGCTAAAAGAACAACGAATAATATGTGGTGCATAGGACAGGACGTAAGCCCAAGATGAACGAGGGCCTGTGCTGTAAGCCAAGGTGGAGAAGTTGTTTCCCCGGCTAGGAAAATGCAGGTAAATCCGCGTCCAAAGTCCTTAATAGCTCCGAAAACGAAAACCAGGAGGCTGAGGAGTAAAAGACCTCAGGCGTAAAAACCACCGAACGACGCATTAAAAAACGGCCCATTCGTGGGATGATGAGGTTGCGCAGCTAGTCGACAACCGTAAGCAGCAAGTAAAAAGCCCTACGATAAAACAACGGAGGTTCTCAAGACTCCACATAAACTAGACATAGGACTGGTTGGGAATGCTCCAATAGTGACTCGGATACCCCGGTGATGAATAGGGTTAAGCCGACGAAGAACGGAAGGTCGTGCCGAGGCATAAACAACACAGCCATAATCCAGTTTTGACCTGATTAGAGATCGATAAAAGCGTAAAAAAACATTCAGCTCATTCCCAAGATGTGCCACTAAAAACACGTAAAATACAAAGGGAACGTTCACACTTGCCTCTGAATTGTGCTATATGCGTTGACTAGCATAATTTCCTATCAAACACCACGCCAAGGAACCGTCTGCGAAAGAGAGAGCGTTTGGGCCAAGATGGAGAGAAGGTGGAGGATACTCCTTACGGCGCCAGATGTTCACGCAGACGGTCTTCTCTGCGGAGAAACGGAACCCGTGATTTACACTCCAAGCGTACAGGCGGTTGAGACAGCATTGGAGGCGTTCCAAAAGACACGTTCTCCGAGATGTAAGATAAATGGCAAAATCGTCAACGAACAAGGGTAAACACTGGCGGTAAACACTGTCGGTAAACACTCAAGTGATAGTATTGATAGCAATGGCAAACAGTGTGCAACTAAGTACGGAGCCCTGAGGTACACCGTTCTCTTGAATGAAACTAGATGATAAAACTGATCCCACGCCAATATTAAAAACCCGGTCTTCCATAAACTCCCGAATAAAAAATGACATCCGGCCACATATATGCCATTCATGAAGCGTACGAAGGATACCGCCTCTCCAATAGGTACCGTAGCCTTTTCTAAATTAAAAAAAACAGCAACACTTTGGCACTTTTTCACAAATCCGGCATTAATACGGGTAGAAAAAGATACAAGATGGCGATAGATGAGCGGTGACGATTAAAACCGCGCTGGACGTTCGTCAATAGGTGCCTCGACTCCAACTACCACATAAACCGTCCGTTAATCATGCATTCCATCACTTTGCAGATGCAGCTGGTGAGGGAAAATTGGACGATAACTGGAAGGAAGGTGTGGCTCCTTTCCAGGTTAGGTTATAGGAATGACTGGGCCACTCGCAAGCGTTCGGGAATGTGCCATTACACCAAATACGGTTAAAAAGTTGGAGTAAAAAAGCTTTGCCTTTCGCTGACAAATGTTGCAACATAGCAACATGAATATCATCTGGCCCTGGCGCATTGTATCGAGAATTCGTAAGGGCATGCTGCAATTCCCTGGAGGTAAAGGGGACATTGTAGCACTCCTGCTGGTTGGAGGCAAAACAGAAGCCCTTCGACTCGGCCTGCTCTTTAATTGTGTGAAAAGCAGCATGATAGTTGGCCGAGCTCGATACTTCATCTATAGTGCGTCCTAAAATATTGGCGGCATCAATCGGAATAGTGAGCACTCGATTTGATATCCTAAGATCGGGTATAGGCGTAAATCTTGGTTTGCCTGCAATACGGCGTAGCTTTTCCCAAACTACAGATGAGGGCGTTGTGCGGTTAAAAGACGAAGCAAAGCAATCCAAGACGCCTTTTTGCTATCCTTTATGACTCGACGGCATTTGACGCGCAGCTGTTTAAAGCGAATCATGTTTGTTGAAGTGGGGTGGCGACGAAAAACACGTAGAGCACCTCGGCGTGCATGCAAAGCATCCCGGCACTCGTCGGTCCACCAAGGAAACGGAGAGCGTCGTAGGTGACAAGACTACCGGGGAATAGCCTGATCTGCGGCTGTTATAATGACCGTACGGAGGTGCTCGATCACGACTCAATAGATGGAAATTCACACCCTGAAAATTGGGACATAGATCGAAAAAGAGGCCATTTCGCTTTTTCAATAGGTCATCTTGGCGCGGCTGAGAATGTGCGTGTGGAGAGAGAACTTGTATCTGACACGGAAAATGGTCACTGGAGTACAAATCGGAGAGGACATTCCAGGTAAAACGTACAGTAAGTGAGGCAAAGCAAAAAGCTAAATTCAAATGTGAAGAACAATGAGTACTGCCAGAATTAATTGTATGTTGACCAGTGTGGAGCAGAATGAGATGGTAGCGGTCGAGAAAGTCTGCCTACATGCTACTCCTGGCACACTCCGTGTTGGAACCCCATAGGGGATGGTGCGCATTAAAATCTCCCAAAAGTAGGACAGGGGATGGTAGCTGAGACAGAAGATTGTCCAGATAAACTATGACGAAAGTGCTGGATGGAGGTAAATAAACAGTGCAGACAGAAAATCTAAGGCCAGAAGAAGTGAACTGTAACTGCAAAAGCTTGTAAAGTACTCTGGAGGTGTAATGAAGTGTTGTACACATTGTCTGTAATTAAAATTAAAACTCCGTCATGTGCAGGAGTGCCATCTTCGCGAGGTAGATCAAAGCTCACTGAAGAGTAACCGCGTAAGGTAAAAGAATCTTGCGTGCGAAGTTTGGTCTTTTGGAGACACACTAGCGGGGATTCAGTCGATTGCAAAAGTAGCTCCAGGTCAGTTCTTTGACTATGGAGTCCACGCACATTCCAAGAAAGGATAGCCATTGTTAAAACGAAATAAAATAAATAGAAACACCACCTCACTTTTTGCTTGGCCCAGGACGAATCAAGCGTCCTTTTTTCAATCGCGTGGGGCTCGGTAGTTTGCTCGGAGCAGGCACATCCTGTTGCCTCCTCAGGGGGAGGGCTCTCCCGCTGAGAAGTATCCACCGATTCCAACACCAGGAATTGTTTGGATGTGGGAATAGACGGTGACGGCGACCGCCTAGCGGCTTTGCTCCCATCATGAGAGCGGGATCTCCGAGGAGGAGAAGGGCTCTTTTTTCTCTCTACCGGAGTTAACGATTTTAAAATATCCGTTCTCGTAAAACTCGTTCTGAACTTAATTTCAGGGACATTAAAAATTATCGGTTTCGGTTTCACGGTAGAGCGCTTCGGAGAACTAGGCATAGTTGGGACCCGTGTAAAGACAAAGTCTGCGTACTGCTATCGCACTTCTTGACCGCAAAAGGAGCTGCTGCGCTATATGTGCCGGTCTTAGGCACAACGGGTTGGTGAGATTGTAATCGCTTTCGGGCTTCAGTAAAGGAGAGTTTTTCCTTTACCCGGATCTCCTGAATACAGCGCTCCTCTCTAAAACGAGGGTAGTCGCGGGACCAGGCTGGATGATCACCGCGGCAGTTGACGCAGACAGGAGCGGATGGACATGCTCCCTTGTGATTTGCTTGACCGCAGGTTGCACAGATGGAAACGGCACTCTTACAGGATATGCGAGTGTGTCCAAAACGTTGACACTGAAAATATAGCAATGGGCTCGGGATATATGGGTGCGCTTCTATCAACTCGTAGCCCGCCTTTATCCTCTGCGGAAATTCGACCCTGTCAAATGTGAGGAAAAGAATCCGGATCGGCTGTAATTCCCCCTCTTTCCTTGCCCGTACACTATAAACAGTGGTGACCCCTTGGTCCTCCAGACAACTCTGGATTTCCGGTCGGACATTCCGGCAGGAACATTGGTGGTAACTCCACGCGACGAATTCAATGTCTTATGTTTCTCAACACGGATGGGATAACTGTGGAGAAGCGTCGCATTGAGCAATGAGTTGGTTTGAGACAGTCCAAGTGTCTCCACCAAAAGTGATCCGTTACGCAGATGGGAACAGGACTTAATGGGACCAGCTATGGCATCTATGCCCTTCTGAATGATAAATGCATTTACCTTCGTAAACGAATGACCATCTTGAGTACTACTGATAACTACGTAGCGAGGAAATGACTTCTCGGGTACTTCTTTAACGTCAACTCTTTTTCTTTTCATTTGAAAATGATTAGTATTATGTACCATAGCGATTTCATCCTCCACCATTCCAACTGTCTCCGATGGCAGACTGCTTCCCGGGCGTCACCCCGGCTCAGATCACTGGCTCTGTCCTGAACAAAGTAAACTCAGGGCACACCTTTCTGTGGGTGACAAAGGGACCATTTCGCCTGCAGGAAGTGAACAGCTCATGCAATGGCCCTTCCCCGGGCCTGGCCTTTACCAGGGGATACGCTCCCGTCCTACATGATAACCCAGTGCTGGGAGTTATGCCGTTACCCAGTCACTTTTTACCGTGTCAAACACGGGGGCACCCATCAGACGAAGAACAGGGAAGTAGGAATAGTAAAAATTAAAATTGAGTTCAAATAAAACGGAGTCAAACACTCGTAGCATGGACGTGCGGGAGCTACGCCCCGTGTCCAAAAATTTGGGCTCCTGAGGGGGTGAGTCAATAAGCATCATAAAATCACCTTTCTGAGTCTATGAGATTTTATTTCAAATCACAGTGAGATTGTTACAGTTATTGGCCGCCTGAGCGCGGCTAGTTACTGGGAAAGTGCAACCATTGCAAACGGTAAAAGACACATAGGGTCACCTGGCGTAAAGTTAATATTTTTTTTTCCATTATTTAAATGTTTGCTGAAAGTATAAAGATATAATGAATCTTAAGACTAATAGTAATAATAATAATAATAATAATAATAATAATAATAATAATAATAATAATAATAAGCTGTGTAATTAAAATCACTGAAAATGATGTCCTTTAGTGAATATACAATGCCGGCATCTGCATAGAGAATTACTGCATTTTATCTTTTCTTCCGAAAGAACACGGAAGGGGAACACACTTCTTGTCTTTGATATGATCCGTCTCTCGTAACTTTTTAGCAATTTGGTGAGAGTTTATCCTTCAGCCATGATATTGCAATTCACATTACTACTTCTCTGCAAGAATCCGCTTTCACAATGCATTGCATATAAGACCGTTCAATTCTATAATTATGTAGTGTCATAACTAATGAACAATTAGTACATAATTTATACACATTGAAAGCACCGAGCAACATTTATAGGCACAACTCCTTGGAAAGGTTCTCTCAAACTAATACAAGCTGCTACCTGCACTTGTACTCTACGACCTTGACGAATGCCTTCTCGCAGTACGCAGCTGCGCTCTGCCGGCCCGTCAATCAAATAACCTCATTGCACTTCACTTCGCAGTGTGTTCATACGCTCAAAGGCAACTAACCTCTAACGCAAGCTTCTCTGAATATTCCACTGTGTCCACCGCATTTAGGTGGCAGTTAATACCTTCCACATGTACAGGAAATAACAGAAAGGCTCGGTTAAAGGAGATAACATAAAATCGTTTATAATTATTTCCGCTACGGTGTCTGATAAAATGCATAACCTTCATCTTCAAATACTACTTCTTTGAGCGCTGCATCATCGATTGCTTTCTGTCTTTCTTTCGCTTTGTGAAAATGGAAGTGAACTTGCCGGAGCAGAAAAGCGCTTATTCTTACTTCACTTCCCTTTTTTCCACACGTGTCTGTTGGAAATGTAATAAGTGAAAGGTGAATAGGGGAGAGCGATACAAGGTGAACGGTTCCTATCTTTGCCGTCAATGTGAACGTATCGAAATTGCAATTGGAAGAAAATAGTTTATGATGGAAACTACCAAGTCCACGAACTAAACTATTTCAATAAAACCGTGTTAATAACCATACGCTCAATTATATAAGTACTACCGTCGCTTCCCATGAGCTCACATCTATGGGTGTGAAAAAAATAATAGGTGTATATTGAAAAATATTGAGTGCTAATATATGAGGAGTGATAGGTCACAGAGAGAGGACAGTCTTTTTAAGGAACGTATGTATGCTAACACTTCGTTAAGGAGTTGAACGTCTGCAAGATCAGACCTTCGGTAAAACATTTTGTAAAAACGTAACTCAAATTTCCATTCATGAATGATAATTACAAGCATTTTTGTCACAATTAAAATTTACTTTCATTCTGTAAATTGGTTCCGCTTAGTTGTCAATTGGGGTTAAGTGTGTGGTACTCTTAAATTGCCTGCAAAGAAAAACAGACTATTGCGCTGGCCATGCAACAGGTCCTGTTCATACCCTCCAAAGTTTCCCGAATTCTACGGTTAAATATGCGCCCACATCAAGCCTGAAGTGTAGTGGGGCCCCGTCGTGCTGCAACCACGCGTGTCTGCGCATTGCAACACATAGACCAACAACAAATACTATAGTGGTATAACAGAGCAGAATAGAACTTCATGAGCGATTAACCATGCGGAATGCCCTTAAAACTAATGTATACCTCATGAGGGTGTCAGCAAACTTATATTCCTTAACAAAAGCGATCCTCTCTGTTTGATCTATAATATCTCAGAATTTGTCGGTGAGGTCCTGTTACACACTATGTTTTTTTTTTTTTTTTTTTTTTTTGAATGGTTTATTTATGGACGCTCTTTAACAGCATCGTCGTCCCATTCAACTCAGGGCGTGAAACGGCTGACAAATTTTGCTCAGAGGCCTCTCTTTCAGGCTTGAGGTTCTTTTTCGTGCCGTAAATGTACGACACGGGACCCACGGCTTTACTTCCCTTCCGAAGGAAGCCATACTTAGGATTTTTACGCCCCGAAAAAATCCTTCGGTCCTGGCCGGGTTCGAACCCGCGATCTTGGGACACCCTATGTGAAAAGTATGACCACCATTTACATCTGACGAATTCGAGTCACCGCACTTTCCAAAACTTTCTCCAAAGCCTCCCAGAGAGTGAACAAATTTTGAAATACGCTGCAGAATAAAGCAGTACTAAACAGTTCTGAAGCAAAGAATTTCGCTTTGAATGAAGGAATTTTTTTCTTGGCGGAAAATTGTTTTCCTACACAATGGAGTGCCAACACCATAAAAATACTTGCCAAGTCAAAGTCCAGCTTGAACATAAACCAGCATTAATGTTAAGTTAAAAATTATTTTGAAACTGATTGAAATATAAAATTTGGTAAAACAAAACTGGTTTGCTTCTTGTGCGAGAAAAAATTTATCCTTTTGCTTTGTGTGTGTAACTAGCTTCACTTCCACAATAAACGTTAATTTGCGAAAATGCAACCCCAAGTATTAAGGTGGGAAAGAGTCAAACAGAAAAAATAATTATTAATAAATATCTTATTATACAAGTTAGAGATGTTTAACTTTAATGATTAGATAAAGGTAATAACTGGATTAAAGTTATTAATATAAAAATAAATTTATCCGAGCACTTGCAGCACAATAAAATGATTCAGACGTAACAAAACGTTACTAAAATTGTATAAAGCTTTAGTGGTGTCTATATTTCTATATAAACTGCAGTGTTGCACCTTGAATAAATACTATATAGATAAATAATACACAAATTATTACTACTGTAAATAGAGATATGCCATTTCATTGGTTTGGGGTTACACTACTGCAAGAAATGAAAATAACTACCCCAAAACTACGTATTATAGCATATAAAGCGGTTCCAAGGATTCATGTACAGAAGTACTTTGAACATAGAACATGTCAAGTTTTACAATACATAGTTAGTGTAAATTGTTTAAAATTATACACTATGCATAGTATATTTGTCAACTATCCCTGCAAAACGGTATAAATGCCACAAAAATTATTTTGGTTCTTTCATTAGAGTGGCATATGTGATATTGCCAACAACCTGATAAAAGTATATTACTGGTACTCCTTATTATTATTATTGTTGTTGTTATTGTTATTGTTATTGTTATTATTATTATTATTATTATTATTATTATTATTATTATTATACCGCTCATTAGATGACAAGTGCTATGAATTTCCAAGAGAACGATACAAGTGCCTTTGTGATATTTCAAATTGGTAGGGAACAAAGAAGTCTGTAAGCGATATTGAGGAATTGGCTACTTTCCATGAAAAATGCAAAACTTCAGACTCTTTCAAACCTGGGCAGTATCAAACCACTAAGTACTAGGAAAGAAGCTTCCGCAGAGAAGAAGAAGAATCTTTTATTAATATAGAGTTCATAAATGTAAAACATAAATACTTGAAGGTATTGGCAAGAGACTTTATTTTGTGAACAAACTTGTGCATGAAATTAAATTATACAAACATTTTAGGTTTTGTTTAACACCGTAATAATCTTTAAATATTCTTATTCGAGTTATATACACTTGTATTTATTAGAAATGATGCTGAATTTGATAATATAAATGCATGCCGACTCCTTATATATTTATTGCAGTACTTCATGGTAGATATATATTTTCCAGGCTTAAAATCGCTTTATTTTTTGCTTTGGTTTTTAATAGTCTCATTGCTTCATATCACAATACATAATATAACAGTGTAACAATATTTGTCTTTGTATATATAATTGGTAATTTAAAAAGTCTTCTACAAAGTAATAGGCGATGTTATATCGATATTATAAGATCATGTTTGTATTTTTGTTGACCAACCAATAATAAACAATTATTTTAATTTTGGGGGGAGGATAGCATTAAGTACTCCTATCTATTCATAATGAACTTCCTTACATAATCAAAATAAAATAAGTTTTTTGTCTAGTATTCATATTTTGCATTTGCACATTTTTCATAAAACATTGTTTATTTTTAACGTAATCGCTCGCAATAGAAAGTATATATTCACAAGGAAATGTCAAAATTCTCGTTTTTTTTTTAAATAGACCATTGACATTTATAATCACAAACTATTCAATCTGCCCTCTTTTTTAGCATAAAACGGGCTTCCTTTAAATGAAATTACCCTAAAGTAATAATTTAGTCTTATAATTACATAGAAATAAGCCTGTAAACAGTTTTACTGTAGCGCTTAAATCGGATGATAATCGATGAGCACAATATCAGATCTTAGTTTCAGGATAATATATTGGGCATACATTTTCAAATTTACGTACTGCAGTTAGGAGACTAGATTTTCAATTTCTACTAAAAACTCGGATCTGGCAAATTATACGTAATAAATTTCGTAATATACAACACTCTAATACACTATACTAACCTAAGCCTGTTTTAAGTAGCCAAAAGCAGTTGCACTTTCTTACAAGTGCTTATAGCAATATTTGCCGCATATAAATCTCTAGACACTTTTCGCTTTATGGTGCACTTGTGCAAATTGTACTTTTATTTCAACTCCCATTGGCAGGTACATAGAAGCTGGCGACTGGTTAACAAGGCATGCCTATTTTAACAGCAGCTTCGCGAATGGCGCTCGTCGCAAGGGACTCTCACAGTTGAAAAATATTCTAGGTAAAATGGCAGTAGGCGAAATAGGGGCTGAGCAAATGACCCTTAGGTGAAGTGACGCAGATGAAATACTAGTAGGCGAAGTAGCGCTCTTGAATAATGGAAGTCGATCTTTCCTCTGTTGTGTTGTAGCCATTGTTGGAGCCGGACGGCTTGAATATTTTAGTGATTTCTTTGGCTGAACAGCCAGGTGCTGCAGTTGTTCCGCATCATCCTCATTGGATGTCGGTGTCGATGTTGAAATTGGAAGCACGTTCACCGTCCACCATCTTATTGGAGGCGTTCGCACATTTAAACTCAATAATGCATACAGCATCCTTGTCTAAATATATGTAGTGCGTAGAGCTGAAATACGTGGCTTCGATTCTTCTCTGTGATACACACACTTCAAGTCGGCGTTAGAGTGCGCATTACTACACTTTTGTTACTGGTATGTGTCGAGTAAAGACACATTTTTAAAACAGTAATTGCTTTTTGTATTGTAACTGCACATGCAAACATCAGAAAGGCTTTGTTTAAATGAAATGTATTCATCAGCCTTAGGGAATGTGTGCATTTAAACACTTCTTTATTTCCGCTTCAATTAATTTAGAATCACTTTATGTAAGTTTGATTGAATACCTATGTTAATTACAATTGAACTTGCACCCTTTGTCTCTCTAAAACCTTTTACGAAAATTTCAAACAATACAACTTCAAAATAAAACGTATCAGTCAAAACTACAGCAAACTTTAAAATGTAAACTTTACTATTTATAGATAGAAGAACTTTAATTTATATTTTTTCATTGGACGTAGACAATAAAACCAGAGAAAATGTAAAAAAAACTAAACTGTTGAGCTTTGTTCCTACGTTTTCTCCCTTTATTTTCCTATCAAAGGCATTTTTCGCTGTCGTTTACAAAATGCATCATTTTCACTAAAATATATTACATTAACAAATTTCTGAACTTTATGCAAGCCAGTTGTCAAAAAATATTCTGCTGCCGGCATTAATCTATGTGATGATGATGGCGTAAGGGCGCAAAATTGCTATAGTCATTAGCGCCCAAACACACTAAAAATGCGTCAGGATTAAAAAAACAATAAATACATAAATTAATAAGAAGTCAGCACAAAATCAGTGGTTAACATAAGTAACAGCAGCACTTGGTGCAATTAAATAAAGCCCCATGATTAATAACAAGGGTTAAATTGTCATGAAACAGACAAGAATGGCACTAAAACACAGCTGCTAGAGCTGAGAACACAACAGTCTTATGATGGCTTAAAATAGGAAAAATAAAAACCTAAAAAACAAATAACAAGGATAAAATAGTCAACAAACAAAACATTGGTACTAAAACACAGCAGCAAGAGTGAAAGCACAAGAGTCTTATAATAGTCTAAAGAGTAACAATAACACCCCAAAACAAATAACAAGAGCAATATGCAACACAACAAATAAAAACTGGCAGTAAAACGCTTCTGCGAGAGCTGAAAAAACAGCAGTCTTAAAATAGTCGCCGTCATGAGTAAAATGAGAGAGCCTCACACCTTGCTTCAAAAACCACAAACACGAATAAAACGGAGCACTCGCTCAACAGCAAGTAAGTCCTCAAAAGAGGAAGGCAAACCTATGGAAAGTCTAAAAGCTGCCAGATGATGGCATTTAATTAAAATGTGACGCACTGTAAAGGGATGGTCACAATGAGGGCAAGTTGGAGCTGGTTCACCATTAAAAAGGTGACTGTAACTAAAACAGCAATGCCCAATTCTCAAACGTGCTAAAATCACTTCTTCGCGACGAACAGCGCGAAAAGAGGTCGACCAGTTAAAAGGGGCTGATTTTTCATTCCCGAAGCTTATTGGCGGGTATTAAATCCCACTCATCGCGCCAGCGCGAGAGAACGCTATGTCGTAAAAAATGTTTAAAATCCCCAAAGTAAAATCGTTGCTCGTACTCAGCTGGGTCTAAAAGGGCGGATTTAGCTGCGACATCTGCGGCCTTATTACCTGGGAGTCCCCCATGTCCAGGTACCCATAGTAGTGTCACTCTGACGCCAGCGTCAAAAAGCGTTTACACTACATCATGGATCTTCTGTACAAAAGGGTGGTAGTTGTACAGCTGTTTAAAAGATAAAATGGCACTCAAAGAGTCGGAACATATAACACTGTTCCCCAGCCCCAGGTCAGAAATAAATAAAATCGCCCGAAAAATAGCATAAAGCTCCGCCATAAAAATAGACGTAGCAACGTTAAGGCCATAGTAAAACTAGCTCCATAAAAAACAAAAGTACATCCTACTCCCGTTTCAGATTTTGAGTCGTAGGTATATATAAAATTCCAGTCATTAAAGGAAGAAACCATCTCGTTAAAATGATGATGAATTTATAGGAGGTGCTGCGGTCGAAGACTTCGTACAGGACGTAAGCCCAAGATGAACGGAGGCCTCTGCTAACATCCAAGGTGGTGAAGAAGTTTCCCCGGTTAAGAAAAAAGCAGGTAACTCACGTCCAAAGTCCTTAACAGCTCCGAAAACGAAAACCAGGAGGCTGAGGAGTAAAAGACTGAGCAGCGTAAAAACCATCGAACGATACATTAAAAAACGGCCCATTCGCGGGGATGACGAGGTTGTGCAGCTAGTCGACAACCGTAAGCAGCAAGTAAAACACTCCTACGCCTTAACCCAGTGCTGGGAGTTACGCCGTTACCCAGTCACTTTTTACCGTGTCAAACATCTTTCATCAAATTTAAACCTTTACACGCCTATTTTTAATTTATTTGTGGATTTTAAGGAAAATCGTTTTGGCTCCATTCTATCCTTATTTTTCAAACTCACAATTGTGGATTAATCGCGGATTGAAAATAGAATATTTGCTTTGCATGCAGATTTTAATTTCATATTTGAAACATTTAATTTTCCTATAATTTATTCTAAATATACATATCCTTGTATGGATTAAATATCACCCCCTACATATAGGTGATGTCTCAATAAATGTCCCCTTTTTCCAGTTTTCTACAGCCTGAATAAAGAACTCGCAAATTGAACTTCGCAGATACATAATTAAATGTACATATGCAAATTGTAATACAATAAAAGAGCGTATATTTTAATTGGATGCATTGCTCGCTACAAGAGCAAGAATTCGAATGAAATCTTATTATATTTTGTCGTAAATTCCTTTAAGTCAATAAGGAGATGTGTCAAATTAAAAAATGTAAATTTTCAGCTTATACCTACTCCGAATTTTTTTTATAATTTCAATCTTCTTTGTGGTTCAATAATTCGCCAAATTAAAAGGCATTCTAGTATTTCCTAGCAATTTAATATTTCATACTGTTAAGTTAAAGGTGAAAATGTCGACGCCTACAGTCGTCCCTTTATAGGAGGAGAGTGAAATTTTAGCAAACCTTTATCCTACAATATCTCTCAAAAAAGAAAAAGTTCGAATACAAAACATATTTTACATCTGTAAAAAAAATTGAATATATATTTTATTTGTGTGTGTATTTTTATTTATTTTTTTTTCTTTGTTTCTTTTTTGTTTGCTTTGTTTTTACTCACTGCCGGCTCCTAAATTTACCCTTAAAACTTTGAAACTAATAGATGTAATTTAAATATCTTGGGTAAGAGAGGCACGAGCAATTCATAGCAAGTGACTTAGGTTGCCCAAGCATTTTAGAAATAACACAATCTTCAAATAAGGAGCCAATTTTAGTGATACTGATATTTGAGATTTGGAAAGGTGCACCTTTCTCCTGAAAATAGCCAGTACGGAGTTCTTCGTGTCTAATTGATTCACAAACACATGTAGAAAGTTGTATAAAAAGCGGGTCATTAATGTGGGGCCGCAACAGAGCACACCATCCCAGTACTTGTATTATGAAGGGGCGTCTCATGCATGAAGTGCGTACCATGTTAATGCAATATTTTTGGAAGTGCAATGGAAAACTGCTGGAACGAATAACAATATTTAAGTTTCTTCTGTTTTTCTTGAGGGCTCGATTCTTGCATAGCTGCAACACGTCACATACCAACCGAATGCTGTGCAGTCTAACTGTGCAATCGTTTATCTTTGTCACTGCTTTATCAATGCAATTTTCTAGTACATGAAAACAAAACAGGCGCTCCTTCGTTATGCACAAGTTAATATTATACCGCTCATAACTAGAGACAAGAATTTTATGCTCTAACAATCCTTTTAGTATGCATGCATTTATACATTTAAAGCTTCCATGCAAAAAGTATTAAGTCATCATATTGACGTAAAATAAAAATTTAACCCAATTTTATGTGATTTCACAGGAATTTACGGAATCATATAAAAAACTGCAATTTGATCTGCTTTCAGTGGTATTTCACTAGCAGTGTGGAACGTTTCCCTGCTAATATTTGTTCAATCTCACACATCTGATAATATCCTGGGTCTTTTGAAAGTATACTATGTACTTTTTCCTTAATTACATTGCCAACGCTTCCAATTAGAGAATTTAATTTGGAGACAGTGATTTTTGAAGTACATTAACGACTGGCACAACGTAATATGTTGGTTTCCAAAGAAGTAATACCTGAAGGAAGATGAAACAATGTGTAGATATGTAAGAAAAGCTAGTTTCTACTTCCGTGTTCTTGAATATATCGAATAATTTCAACTTATGAAGAATAATTTGGATCAAATGTATTCACTACATTCCTATCTGTTTCCAAATGTTCGGTGTAATATAGAGCTACATATAATCATACCCTCCAGACGTTAAAACTGGTTCTGGTGGATGTGTAACATTCGGTGCTGCTGCTTGGAATGCTTGTTTTCTATAGGACACCTTAACAAATACTTTATTTACTGAAGATCAGCTCAGTTACAAGCGGTAAATTTCCACGAATTACACTGGGCAACAATGAAAATGTTTCGGGCTTAAAAATAGTGAATTTACATGTATTTCCATCTGCTGAATTCAAAAATCACCATAAAAACGATATATTAGCTCTTGTTTTGAAGATAAAGTGACATTTCATTTTTTAGAGTGAAGATTTTAAATTTGGGGGAATTTTTTTTTGGAGTTGGCACACCTGTTAAATAACAAAACACAAATGCTCTTCATCTGTTTGTAAGTCATAAACATAGATACTGTTGCTGTGACTGTGAATTACATGTAGTTTCTACTCAAATTAATGCAAAATTTCTGGTTCGCGAGTGCTTTTTTAGTGTAAATTTGTAAAAATGCCACAAAAATGTGTAAATATGGTGAATAACTTTTGTTATATTTGTGGTGAAATAACATTTTCCTCACAGAAACGCAATCTGACGCCTCTTGTAAAGACTACCAAGCCTCTTGTGGACCCAAAAGACGTTCTTCTTCCACCCCTGCATATCAAGCTGGGTTTGATGAAAAACTTTGTCAAAGCTATGAACCGAGAAGGACGGGCCTTTAAGTACATCAGAGAGAAATTTTCGAAATTAAGTGATGCAAAAGTTAAGGAAGGCATTTTTGTCGGACCACAAATAAGAGAACTTGTAAAGGATCCTGCATTTGATCAAGTTTTGGAGGGGAAAGAAAAGGAAGCTTGGGAAGCCTTCAAGGGTGTTGTTCATGGATTTTTAGGCAACAAAAGAGATGACAACTACAAGCATTTGGTGACAGTGCTCCTGCAAAAATACGGTAACCTTGGATACAACATGTCCCTTAAGATCCATTTTCTCCACTCCACCTAGACTTTTTCCCTCCTAGTTGTGGAGCTGTTAATGATGAACATGGGGAGAGATTTCATCAGGACATTTCTGTTATGGAACAAAGATATCAGGGCCGTTGGAATGAAGTAATGCTTGCGGATTACTGTTGGTCTTTGTATAGGGATTCTGCGCAACTCCATCACAAGAGGCAAGCTAAAAGACGACGAAGTCAATAGGCCACCACATGATTCTCTTCAGACACGACTATCTGCGAAGTATTTTTCCAGCAATTTAGAACTCTTAGCATGTAATTACCAGTTAAAAAAATCAAATGCACTTTCATTGTTGTTAGCATATATGTAATTAAAATGTATCCTTTTCTCTCAATCCGTTAATATGTAATACTTCCACCTTGTGTATATCATAGAAACTAGAGCTAATAAAATTTTTTCATTGTCATATTTGTTTTTCTCAACCCAAAATTAGTAGGAATTGCCTCATGAAGTGCTCGAAACATTCAAAAATTATTTTTTTGTTGCCCAGTGTTATTTCTGCATGGGCAACACAAGTAAAATGTGTCATATTTGGAAATATGTTTTTAAGAACATTATCAGCTTTGATCATGTAGCTCGCAGAATCGGTCACAAAGAGTAATACACGTTCATACTGAACACCATCTGGCCATAGCAAGTTCATAGAGTCGACAAAAAATTTGGAAACAGAAGTCATTTTTAGCTTCAAGTTGTTCTGTAGTAAGGGGAAATGGGGCGGTTGGTACATTTTTATGGAGAGATACAACTATAAAATTTGCATTAAGCCGTCGTTTCCTGTTTTGTGTTTCGTTAACTGACACGCACACAAAATTATTTCGGATCTGTTCTCCAATATTTCCAATTGTAAGATAGTAACACCGCTTGACATAATTTTTACGAAGAGTAGATTGGCTCGGCCATTTACACGTAGTATACTACTCTATGAATTTCGGAAGGTGGGGTTGGCGAGTTTCACAATGGAATGTATGCCTCTGAAAATGCTTCGCACATCAAAAGAGAACTGTGAATAATTACTGTTCGAAAATTCACCTACTATTTTTACAGGGGGACTCTTTGGAGGATTTTAGTTTAATATTATCTTTGTGTTTATTAGTATTTAAATGTTGAGGTACTAGAAAGCGTCGAAAACAAATTTCCTCACATGGTCAGCAATAAAAAATTGTACTGTCTGTAGTTAACAAATCTGCTTCAAACTCGCGTTGATACCTCTGTAACCTAGCTCTGCCGCTCACTTTAACTTTTTGTATGATTACACGAAAACAAGGCCTTCACCATATATCAGCATCACATCGCTGGACTGCTGACCTGGAGTTTCAACTTGTGAACGATTTGGAAGCTGCAGGAATACTTGCGGAATTTAATTTCTATAACTATTAACGGTTAAGTATTTTGAAATGATTTCTTTTGTGTAAATTAGTAGGTTACACTTTTATGAATATTAAGAGATGCTAAATAATAAAATTTAAACTAAATTTAATATTATGTTTGAGGGTAATCACTATACATGCACTCAATTCCGAGAACTCCTTAACAGACACCTTCATGCCACGAGGGAAAGGCGGCTACAACCAGATAAGGTGGGGATTCACCTTATCTGGTACACGTGACCTATTTGCTTGCGTTGGGTGTGATCTACCATCGATGATGCCAAGTTTCAAGATTGGCTCTATAACACATATTATTCGAAAGTATTGTATTTGTAAATCAAATATGAAGATAAAACAAATAAAATAAAATATATTTATGAAATGTACATGTAAAACAAGAAAATATGCAACATAATTTGCAGACTTCTGAAATATTATGCTTATTAACAAAACAAGCAAAATATACATTATATGCAAAATATATCTCGAATTTTTAAGTAAATAAAATATTTAAACTGGTACTATGCCGTCACTACAACTTTACGTTCTTGATTTATTTCTTTAAGCATCTGTAGCAAACATTCTTTTGCTACTGAAGTTAATGAACTCCCTATAACAGGTGGGTAAGGAAAGCAACACGAAATTTTAGCAGTAAAGGTAGTAGCTACCTCGAGGTAGATAAGACAGGAGCTATGTTGTATGAATGTATGTATGCATGCAGCAATGTTTTTGTTACAGTTAAATAAAGAACCTCCAGAGATAAACACAGCTCTCCGACTGCTCGAACCTGCGTTTTCATGACGTATATTACTTGCAAGTTTCGTAAACAGACAACCTAACTTCCAGAGATATTTTTCACCACAATATGCTCTGTAAGTACAGTATAATAAACTTTCATTATAAATATTCTGAGAAATAGTTTTGTGAACATCGATAGAGAAATCTAGTTCAAATGTTGTTTGTTCCCTTTTGATAGAAACGTACCTAATTGCCCGATCAAGCCCGACTTTTTCATTGAAGTTATTGTGCCAATTGTTATAGGACTTTAAGCATTTTCAAATAAAAAATCTGGGCGCTAATGACCTTAGCTCTTTTGCGTTCCTTAAGCAATAATCATTATCATCATCAAATAAAAAATCAAGATTATTCATGAACTGTCACTGCCCCTTAATGCTGTATATTCTGTGTATACAGGAACCATATTGTGTAAATGGTAAACCAGCACACATATCGACAAATTTTAGAACAGTAATAGATAAAGGAAATACTATGGCAAAAATAATAGTTATTAACTCCGAAATACAAGTGAAAATAACGCAACTAAGTGATACACATACAAATTGCATGGAAATAGCATTAAGGGGGAAATATTATGTTTTAGTAAAACAATAGTTTCAGTTTAGCGAACGAATAGAACCATATATAAATAGAATAAGAGAAATTGAAAATGGTTATAAAAATTCTCCAGTAATATATATGGCGGATGTTAATGCACATTCTCAATGGTGGAACAGTAGCTACAAAGGTAAAAGGGGAGAACTACTGGAGGAGATAATAGCGGAGCTACAGCTAAATGTAGAGAATAAACCAAGTAACCCATCAACTTATTGTAATAGAGCAGGAGCTACATCTAACATAGACATCCCATTGACAAATAAAAGAGCAAGCAAAATTGTTACAAACTGGAAACTAGGTCAATCACTGACATCAAGTGATCACAATATAATTTATTTCGAAATACAAATTAATACAAACCAAGAACAGAGATGGAATGAGAATAAAAGACTCTACAATATAAAGAAAGCTAACTGGGATAAACTAAAAACGGAATTTAAACTGCCAAAAATGCCTAAACCTCAAGATGGCTGTAACAATAAAGCATTAGAACCCAACCAAAGCCATCCAAAAAGCTATGATGTGCAGCATACCCAGAATTAATAAAAACATAACACTTCACCAACATTTTGGAACAATATTCTGTTAAAATTAAGAAGATCAGTTAGAAAAGCTAGAAGAATTTACCAGAAATATATTATTGCCTCAGAAAGAGAAAATAACTTAAATAAATATAGAGAAATTAGAAAAAAATGTAAGGAAAATATAGAAGAATATCGCCAAGCTGCATGGAAAAACTTCGTAGACAAAAACCTTTCCAACAACATATGGGGTACACCTTACAAACTAATAATGGAGAAAGTAAAAGCCCCAGAAATAATATCCACTCTGGACAAAGGGGAGAATAAAATGACTGTCAACTGGATACTCTATAAATCTTCTATTTCTAAAACTACTACCTAATGATATTGAAGAAAATGATAACTCAGAGCACAGAAAACTAAGAAAAGAATTCATTACTATAAAAATAGATGAAGGTGTCATTTTCCGCTACCATGAAGATGAAATAAGAAAAACTATAAAGGAATTAAAGGAGAACAAATCACCAGGACCGGACCAAATAAAGTCGGAAGTGCTGCAACAGCTGGAAGATCAGATTACCCCGTACCTGTGTCAATTGTTTAATAACTTTTTATGGCAGGGAAGAGTGCCTTACTGCTGGAAGGAAGCGAATGTGATCATTTTAAACAAAGGAGCTGACAAAGATCCCACGCAACTGAAATCCTATAGGCCTATATGCTTATTAAATGTTTTGGGCAAGATCCAAGAAAAACTTTTGAGTAAAAGAATAGAAGAATATAAATCAATAATTGGTATGACCAGTAAACAGTTTGGATTTAGAAAAGGCAAGTCTACAGAGGATGCCATAATCGAGGCAATAGAAACTGAAAAAAAAACAACTAATAAAAAATACGTAATAGCAATATTTTTCGATATTGCGGGAGCGTTTGATAATTTATGGTGGCCAGCAATGTTTCAAATTTTAAGGAAAAAAATATTCACAATGTATCTATAATTTGTTAATAGATTATTGTAAAAATAGAAGAGTGTACGTAAAGGGTGCAAACCAGATTATTACAAAGGAAATTACCAAAGGATGTCCGCAGGGATAAATATTAGGGCCAAAATTATGGGACATATTTTTGGAATCTCTAATAGAAAAAATAGAAGGATTAAACAATATAAAAGATATTATCGCATATGCAGATTACTTAATAATAATAATAATAATAATAATAATAATAATAATAATAATAGAAGGAAATAATAGAAAGGAAATTGAAAAGAGATCAAATATAATAACTGAACATGTAAACAATTGGTGCATAAAAGTAAAATTAGAAATTACTCCTCACAAATCATCATATATGTTTTTAAAATGAAACTTAAACAGAAATCCGAGTATTAAAATTAACAATAGCAGTATTAAGAGACAAGCAGTACATAAATATTTAGGTATCTATTTGGATGAAAAACTAAATTTTAAGAAACATGTAGAAAACACAAGAATTAGAGCAGAAAAAGTTATGTTCAAGTTGGCCAATATTGGACAAAGATATTTCAATATACAAGCTAACGGAATAAAAATCTATGATAATAGCATCTTTGCAGCCATAATAAACTATGGAGGAGGAGTCTGGGGGAAAAGGCACGTGAGGTACATTTTATACCTACTTTAGGAGCTCCCAGAGAAAAATTTTATTGAGATGTACAGGAGCATTTTCCACTTCTCCAACAATGGGACTATTAGCAATAATGGGTATATGGCCAATTGATTATTTAGTTCGATTAATATCAGCCACTTATTCGTTTAAAAAACAAAATAATTCAAAAATAATGAACATTATTGGTAAAAAGTGTAGGAATAAAAAATAAGTTAAAGATTCCTTATTACAAATATGGCAATGAGAATGGGATGAAATAAAAGAAGGCAGAAGAGTACATAAAATATTCCCATTCATAAAGGAAAGATTACAATTTAAGCATATTCATCCCAATAAGGGTTTAGTGCATTATGTAACAGGCCATGGTCCATATTGCTCATATTTACAAAGATTTAATTTACAAGCAAATAATACATGTACGGACTGTAACGTGATCGATACACCGGAACATGTCTCATTTGAATGCCGTAAATAGCAGTCAATTGTAGCAGAGGAAAGATGACTACTTGCAGGGAAGTGCATATGGTACATCATGAGAAATGAAGATGATTTTAGGGCATTGAACGAGTTAACAAATAAAATATCAAGGAAAATGGCAGAAGAGTATAAAAATGGCAAAAAACAAACAAGAGAAAAAATCCAAAGGCCAGAAATGGTATATTCCCCTAGATGGTCCGAGAGAATCAGGAAAAGGCAATAATGATATTTGCAACTAGAATTAAAAGAAGATAACACCCAATTCGAATCAGAAGAAGAGAGCAGAATAGATAGAAGAAAGGAAAATGATAGTTCTCGGGCGGAAAGGAAGCAGGAAGAAGTAGACGATAATCAAGAGAAGGAAAGAAGAGCGAGAAACTGCACTGTCAGCACACCATAGCTCCAGTAAAGTTGCTGCTTGAGACCGGCAGCTACTCCATTGATGTCCAGGTTCTGATGCCAGGACTTCCAGTGGGGAGCAGCCTGGATACCGAGCGCTAGTAGAAATGAAGGCATATATATTAAATAGGATAATAATTGTAAATTAATAAAGTTTAAAGGTAAAATGTAATCATTGCTACTGAATACCAATTGCAATTGTAGATGCAATCATAAAGTATAGTAAAAAGCGTAGTGCTGGATTCCAGTACCGGTATAGTTCATTGAAGATTTAATTTTGTTTAGTTATAGTTTTAGTTTTCTTAGAGTAGATCTTAAAATCTGTAGAATTTAAATTGTAATTTAAATTGTATTGAAAATACAAGTGAAATAAATAAATGAAATCTGGAGTATTACGTCCTGATGTAGTAACAAGATATCAGGATGTAAGTATTGCAGAATAAAAAAAAAGTCCCTTAATGCATAATAATGCGACAAAATTATAAGTTTACAACACTCAGATGGCGAAGTACTTGGAGATGTAAGTGAATCTGGTGACAGCAAAAACCAACAAATTTATTTATTTGTTTATTTACGGACCACCTTCTCAGGTTATAGGTGTCCCATTTAATTCAGCGCGTGAAACGGCCGATACATTTTGTTCAGATTCCTCTTCTTTAAGGCTTGAGATTATTTTACGTGGCGTAAAATCCACGACACGGGATTCCCGCCTTTGCTTTTCTTCCTATGGAAGCTATACTACTTAAGATTTTTTAGCCCGAAAAAGAAAAATAAACCAACGAAGAACTGCTAGCAGTACTAATGGAGTAATATAACATACATATAATATATTATGTTATAAATACATGCATAATGGTTATTAACAACATGTGTTTTTAACTTACGTTGCGGCACAGTATAATAGTAAGGAGTGGGGGCTAGCTATAGCACAACGTTCTGTTATAGCGGCAGTATACCACTGCGCAACATTTCAGGTATCCATGATTCGCTAACACTGGAAGGTGGGAGGTGTTGCGTGCTCAGGGCGGTTTGTATAATTATTTTGGTTTAGTTCCCTCTTTATGTCAATCTTTGCTTTATTTACTTTTAATAATTTTGGATTTCCCAATGCACAATGAAAATAATTATATTGAGTGTTTCTCCGGCAGGGGATATGTTATCTTTTATTCTCTTGGGCTGCTTTTGCTAGAATAGCAATCAATCCTGGAAGCTGATCGCTCTCCTGGGTTCTGGCTGTCATCTGGACAACCAGAAACAGTACCAGATGACGTCCATAACATATCCAACAAAGATGCAGCTTCTAAGTATCCGAAACACTGAAAAATTGACCATTACAACTGTGCAGTGAGAACAATCCGTTACAAGAATTTCGGCACGTTTTGAGTACGGTGATCCAATTGTATGAGCGTGTAAAGGCAACGTTTTTATTTATATCGTGAAGATCTTCACCTAATACACTTCTGAATTATTTCAGTTTCTTTCGATGGCCACTGCCTCGGTATTTAAAGAAATGATTCCACTTGCGTTACCCGTGTTGGCCACGCTTGTATAATTGTATATGTTGCGCAATATTTAGCACATACAAAAATAGACATTCGTATAAGGTTACCGAATCATATAACATGTCTGTTAGTGTCAAAATTTTGGTAATATAAGAAATGAAAGAGGGCTGGGTTGCTATTAAAACTATGGAGCGTTTTAATTTGTCTACGGTTAAAGGGAAATGAGGGAAGGAAAAAAGAAGAAAAAACGATAGTAGTAGTGAATTTAAGAGAGTATAATAAAACATTTAGGAAATTCATGAAGTTTATACGGATAGAAAGGCCTCAACTATCATCAGAAAGATCAACAATGCATTTAAAGAAATAGAAATTTTAGTTATCAAAGTGTGAAACAGCCGGTCCCTCAATGAACGTCAAGCATGACCCCGTAGCGCAGCTCACTGCGTATAACGTCAGTACAATATGCTCGTCTATCTGGTAACATTATAGTACTTACTTTTCTTTTGCTGCTTCCAAACTTTTCTAATCTGACATGCGTGTTATTTTTAATAAGTTGATACGAAGGCAATAAGCTGCTAATATACCCCTTTCTCTATTCTTATGATTTTGCTAATCGCAAAAAATTTTATGGAGAACAAAGCGTAATGTGTGGACATTGACCAGACTGTACCAATTACGTGTTTTCGCTGATACCTAAAATGAGAAATGTGCTGCTCTCTAGTATCTTTCCCTTAAATGAACACCAGATTTATCAGGTTGCAGTATTAGTTACGACCACGTTGTTCAGTATGTAGCTTTAGAACATAAAATTAACAGCAGGGGCGTGTCCGAACCATTATCTATTTAGCTTGTGCAGTGCAAACGCAGATCTTACACCTCCATTGAAAGTTTATTGTTTTTCATCGTGCTATACTTTCAGCTAACTATGCAAAATACCGTCAAAGAAGAAACCGACTTCGTTCAATCGAGATAAGAGAGAAATAACCGTTATCGGTTCCTAGGCCTTGCACGCAGGCAGCCCTCGGCAATGCAAGAGTGCTACATATTGCTAAAGCATCACCCTCTCCAGGAAGCCGAGGGAAAACAACTTTATAAGGTAATATCAATTTTCTTTGTTTTGTTCCTGTTTTATTACCTGTAAGTCATAGGACTGTTTGGGTCATTATCATTAAAACAAATAGTAGGATAGAGTTTAATATCACGCCTTTATGCTATCCTGTATTGCAAAAGATATGCACTAAGGCACAATATAAGATGTCAAGTATTGCGAGATAATTTCATATGATACGGTATCCCAACGGCTCGGTCGCAATTTCGAAACGAGCACGGTAAAGACACTTCATAGTACCTACGTACAATATTTTATTTCATGCTAGGTGGAAGTACTTTACTTTGATGAAATATTTTAATGTATGTTAAATATGTACTTATACATTACTCTCTTTATAAGTCCAATAATTAAGATGATTCAACAATAAGATGATGCAGCGAAGAAACATAAGTTGAAAGAAGGAGAATCGTGAAGGGGACATTCAGATGAATATTATGAAGTTCATTTCTTTTATATAAGTCTAACGAAACCACGGGGAAAAGTAATCTGGAATAAATAAGGATTCTGTTCATGATAAAAAGGTAACAAGGATGTCATGCAACATACCATGCTAAATTTGGTACACATTTTAACCTATAGTTTTGTAGTTCGATTTTATTATACGAAGTCTGGTCAACTGAAAGCCTCCCGATTCTCCCGATGCTCAGCTAAGCGTACCGAACAGCGGTAGGATGGGTGGAGAAAAGGACAGCTATATAGATCATCATATCTTGGTAAGAAGTGCAGTTGGCTTGCGTCGTTTGACTGTGCAGCACTTATCAAATATGGCGACAAGTCCAAACCAATCAGATGTGGATTTACCTGCTGTGATTAAACTTTTGACAGCAGAGGGTAGGGATCAGGCTAGAGAAATTCATAGTCGCATGAATGCCGTTTATGATGAAGAATGAGTGTAGAAGACAATGTTTTGCATGTTTCGGACAGGACGTGTGCAGAAGAAACATTTATCGCAAACCCGCGACTGCTAACCAGGGAGGAATATGTGTCTGCAACACGAGGAGGGGATTTTCGATTATTTTATTTAATTATTTTATTTTATTTTTTTTAATGGTCTTTAACGCCAGTTTTTACTACAGAGGCACCACAGGCGGTGAACAATAATGATATATGAGATGAAAGGATTTTCAAGGAAGGAAACGTGTTTAGCCACAATCAGATAGTGTCGGATGTGTTCTGGGAATTGTCCTGATCTAGTGCCATTAATTCTCCATCAGAATTTGGGGGATCTAAGAGTCGGCTTCTTTTTCCTATAGAGAGAAAGTAGTCCACCATGCTTATACCAGCCCTGGGATCGTACTTGCCGTTGTATATCTCCATGTGTATGCCAATTTGGCGTGTCTGACTCCAGTAATGTGAAAGAAACAGATCACTGAAATTCTGAAATGACGTATATTCCGATAGCATTAATGGATACCATTTTTCAGCTTGCCCTCTCATACTTCTCTTAATGAAAATAAGTTTCATTTCCTCCGGTATTCTTTTTAATTTGAAATAATCATTTTTTTGGAAGAAATGCCTTCGCGTTATCGCCCCTTTCTTCGTAGAAAATCGGATATATGTCATTTCATTAATTATGTGATTAGGTCACGAGTTAAAATTTGCGTTCGGCACGAATGTGCCGTTCCCGGATCGAATGTGCGAATTAAGTTCATTTAGGCATTCCTCTCTAGGTAAATCATTATTATGAGCACTTTCATTATCTTTTTGTGTGAACCCAGCCAGGGTATTTAGGGTAAGCTCATTGACTTCTGGCCCAGGTATGTCACTTGGCTGTGAACCACATTCCCTATTGTTTACATTACTATCATGCATGCTGTTTACGTCACTGGTTCTATTTTCTAACAATTCAGATATTCTTTTTGAGATTTGTGTTTGATTGTTTGATTATGATCTAACGACTGTACAATTAGTTGAACTGATTTAATTACGGGTTTATTTTCTCTTCTGGTCCTCAGCATTGCTTATTTGCCACTGTTCTCAGGTCCTGACTGGATTTTTCCGTTCCTGCAATCTTGACACCCAAATTATTTATTTCTCTTTAATTTCATGCAAATTTTTCTTTCTTTCCCCCCTTTTATTTTCCTATTTTCTGCAATTTTCTTACAGCCATCTCGAAAAGTTATTATAAATCGTTAGGTTTTGCAGATCCTGGTTTTCAATTCTTTACATAACGACTGTTCAATTGCTTCTAATCTATTCTGGAAATTTAATTGCGAGCCTTCTATCTGATGGCGCATCTCCTCCTATACTTTCTCCAACTGATCTATCCCAATTCCTAAGGAATTGCTAATTCTTATACTAGATTCTATTTGTGCACTTTCTAGCTGATGCAACCTCGCCTCTATTTATTTTTTGAAATTCACATCGTGCACTCTGATTTTTTTCCATATCAATTTGTGACTCTTATACTTTCTCTAATTTATCGCTATTCTATTCGGTAGCTCCTGCTGTGATTCCTATGCTTTTCCCCCCTCAGGGGCCAAATTTTTTTTGGCTATGGGGCGTATCGTCCCCGAGGCACCCGAGCTGCTTCCACAGGTTCGCGCTCAGCGCGTTTGACTCATTTTATTTTCGCCTCCATTTTATTTTTTTATTCGTTTTCCTTCCCTGCTCTTTGTCTGATGGAGGTCCCCGTGTTTAGCCCGGGGAAGGGCCATTACATGAGCTGTTCACTTACTGCAGGCGATTAGGTCCCTTTGTCACCCCACAGGAAGGTGTAACCCTGAGGTGATTTTGTCTAGGCCAGGACATGTCACTGAGCCGGGGTGGCTCCCAGGAAGCAGCCTGCCATCGGAGACAGTTGAAATGGTGGAGGATAAATTCGCTATGGTGAACGAAAATAACTTCACACAAATTAAAAGAAAGAGAGTGGAAGCAAAAGAAGTAATCGAAAAGCCTTTTCCTCGTTACTTATTCATCAGTCGAACAGAAGACGGTCAGTCGTTTACCCGAGTAAACCCGTTTATAATACAAAAGGACATAGATACCATAGCTGGATGCGCGATATCCTGCACCCGACTTCATAATGCATTACTTTTGGTGGAGACAGTTGGAATGTCGGAGAGTAACTCATTGATCAAGGCGGCGATTCTCCACGGTTATCTCATCCATGTTGAGCAACATCGGACACTTAATTCGCCGCAAGGAATAATTTCCACTTATGTACTGAACGGAATGTCTGACCCGAATATCCAGAGCTGTTTGGGAGACCAAGGGGTCATTTCAGTATATCGAGTGCAGGCGCGGGAAGAGGGGGAATTGCAGCCTATCCGAACTATTTTCCTCACATTTAACAGGGTCGAATTGCCACAGAGGATAAAAGCGAGCTACGAGTTCATTGAAGTGTGCCCGTATATACCGAGCCCGTTGCGTTGTTTTCAGTGCCAGCGCTTTGGCCACACGCGAGTTTCATGTAAGAATGCCAATTCCGTCGGTGCAACCTGCGGTCAATATAGTCACGAAGGAGCGTGTTCGTCCGCTCCAGTCTGCGTCAACTGCCGCGGAGATCATCCCGCGAATGTCCTCGTTTTAGAGAGGAGCGCTGTATTCAGGAGATCCGGGTAAAGGAAAAACTTTCCTTTACTGAGGCCCGGAAGCGTTCTCAGTCTCGCCAACCCGTTGTGCCTAAGACCGGCACTTACAGCACAGCCGCTTCTTCGTCGATCAAGCACTGCGATAGCAGTACGCAGACCTGCGACCTTGTTTTTACGCGGGTCCCTAATATACCCAGCCCTCCGAAGCACTCTACTCAGAAGCCCAAACCAATAGTTTTTAATGCTCCGGATATTAAATTTAAGTCTAGCTACACAAAGACTGACTTCTTGAAATCGTCCACTCGAATTGAAAAGATGAAGAGCCCTTCTCCTCCTCGGAGGTCCCGCTTTTATGATGGGAGCGAACCCGCTAGGCGGTCGCCATCACCGCCTATTTCCACATCCAACTGATTCCAGGTGTTGGAATCGGTGGATGCTTTTCAGCGAGAGGAGGTGATTGAGCAGGATGTGCCTGCTCCTGGAAAACACTTACTCCCACGCGACTGAAGAAAGAGGGTTGATTCATCCTGGACCGAATAAAAGTAAGGTGGTGAACTTTTTAACTTAATTTATTTAATTTTAACAATGGCTATCCTTTCGTGAAATGTGCTTGGACTCCTTAGTCGAAGACCTGACCTAGAGATACTTTTGCGCTCGGCTGACTTTCCGTCTCCAAGAGACCAAATTTTTCCCGCAAGATTCTTTTACTTAACGCGGTTACTCTTCGGTGAGGTTTGATCTCCCTCCCGCAGATGGCACTCCTCTCACGGCGGAGTTTTAATTTTAATCAGAGATGACGTGTACAGTACTTCATTACAGCTCCAGACTAGTTTACAAGCTGCTGAAGCTACAGTTCACTTCTCTGGCCTTAGTTTTTCAATTTGCAACATTTACTTTCCTCCATCTGCTCCTGTCACAGCTGTTGATCTTGATTATCTTTTTTCACAGCTACCCCCCCCCCTGTTCTCCTTTTGGGTGATTTTAATGCGCACCATCCCCTATGGGGTTCCAACACGGAGTGTGCCAGGGGTACCATGTTAGCAGACTTTCTAGACCGCCACTATCTCGTTCTGCTCAACACTAGTGAACCTACTTTTATCTCTGACAGTACTCATAGTTTTTCACACTTGGACTTAACCTTTTGTTCTGCCTCACTCTCCTTACATTTTTCTGGGAATGTCCTTTCTGATCCATACTCTAGTGACCACTTTCCTTGGCAGATACACGTGCTCTCTTCACACGCACATCCTCAAGGCGCGTCAAGATGTCTCCTTAAAAAGGCGAACTGGTATCTTTTTCGATCTATGGCCGTGTTTTCAAGGAGTGATTTCCCATCCATCGACACCATAATAGAGCACCTCGAAACGGTTCTCATTGCTGCCGCAGATCAGGCAATTACCTGGTCGTCTCGTCACCTCAGACGCTTTCCGGCTCCTTGGTGGGCTGATGAATGACGGGATGCTTTACGTGCACGCCGAGGTGTTCTGCGTTTTTTTTTTTTTTTTTTTTTTTTTTTTTGCCGCCACCCTACCACAGAAAACAAGATTCAAACAAACAACTGCGCGCCAAATGCTGTTGAGTGATTAAGCATAACAAAAAGGCTTCTTGGATTGCTTTTACCTCTTCTTTTAACCGCACAAAGCCTTCCTGTGCAGTTTGGGCAAAACTGCGTCGCGTTGCAGGAAAACCTAGGTTTATGCCTATACCCGGTCTAAGGATATCCAATCGAATGCACACAACTCCGGTTGATATCACCAATATTTAGGACGCACTTTCGCTGATATTTTGACCTCCGCCAATTACCCTCCCTCTTTACGCATGTTAAAGGAGCATGTTCAGTCGAGAGGTGTCTGTTTAGCTCGAGTGCTATAACGTCCCGTTTACCGCCAGGGAATTGGGGCATGCTTTCCCGAACTCTCGACAATACGCACCAGGGCCGGATGGCATTCATGTTGGTATGTTGCAGCAATTGTCAGTGGAAGGCAAAGCTTTTTTACTCCATATTTTAACTCTATTTGGTGCAATGGGACATTTCGGAGCACTTGGGGAAAGGGCACCGTCATACCCATACTGAAACCTAGAAAGGACCCACACCTTCCCTCCAGTTACCGTCCGATTTCCCTCACTAGTTGCGTCTGCAAGGTGATGGAACGCATGATTAACGGGCGGCTTATGAGGTGGTTAGAATTGAGGCACTCAGTGCGGTTTTCGCAGTCATCGCTCCTCAGTCGACCATCTTGTGTCTCTAACCACACATATAATGGACGGTTTTGCACCGGAAGTGCCAAACAATCGCCGTATTTTTAGATCTGCAGAAAGCCTACGATACTTGCTGGAGAAACGGCATTCTTCCAACGCTTCACGATTGGCATATACGTGATCGTATGTGTATTTTTGTACAAGAATTTATTAAAGACCGGGTTTTTAATGTTCGCGTGGGATCAGTTTTATCATCTAACTATATTCAAGGGAACAGTGTTACTCAGGGCTCGGTACTTAACTGCACACTGTTTGCCATTGCTATCAATTCTATCAATGAGTGTTTGTTTACCGCCAGGAATTAAATCGTCGTACTTCGTTGACGATTTTGCCATCTTTCTTTCCTCTCGGAGAACTTGTCTGTTGGAACGCCGCCTCCAATGCTGAATCGACCTCCTTTACGCTTGGAGTGTGAATCACGGGTTCCGTTCCTCGGCAGAGAAGACCGTCTGCATGAACTTCTGGCGCCGTAAGGAGTATCTTCCACCATCTCTACATCTTGGCCCAGATACCCTTGCTTTTGAAGTTGCAGTTCGGTTCCTTGGCTTGCTGTTTGATAGAAAATTATGCTGGTCATCGCATTTAGCACAAATCAGGGGCAAGTGTGAACATTCTCTTTGTATTTTACAGGTTTTAAGTGGCACATCTTGGGGAGCTGAGAGGACTGCTCTTTTACGTTTTTACCGCTCTCTCATTCGGCCCAAACTGGATTATAGCTGTGTTGTTTATGGCTCTGCGCGACCTTCCGTTCTTCGTCGCCTTAACCCCATTCATTACCGGGGTATCCGTGTCGCCATTGGAGCATTCCCCACCAGTCCTGAGTCTAGTTTATCTGTGGAGTCTGGAGAACCTCCGTTGTTACATCGTAGGGATGTTTTACTTTCTGCGTATGGTTGTCGACTAGCTGCGCAACCTGGTCATCCCACGAATGAGCCTTTTTTTAATGTGTCTCGCACTGCATTTTATGCTGCTCGGTCTTTTACTCCAAGTCCTCCTGGGGTTCTTTTTCGGGAGCTGTTAAGGACGTTGGACGCAGAGTTGCCTGCTTTTTTCTTGACTGGGGAAAATACTTCTCCCTCTTGGCTCTTAGCACAGGCCCCCGTTCATCTTGGGCTTACGTCCTGTACAAAGTCTTCGACTCCAGCACTTATAATTCGTCGTCATTTTAGCGAGATCGTTTCTTCTTTTAATGGCTGGAATTTTATATACACAGACAGCTCAAAATATGACACCAGAGTTTGCTTTTTTTTTATTTGTTTATTTAAGTACGCTCGTTAACATCTCAGATCATCACCGTCCCATTCTATTTAGGGCGTCAAACGGGCGTCAAATTTTGCTCAGAGGCCTCTTTTTTCAGGCTTGAGGTTCTTTATCGTGCCGTAAATGTACGACACGGGACCCACGGCTTTACTTCCCTTCCGAAGAAAGCCATACTTAGGATTTTTACGCCCAAAAAAATCCATCGATCCTGGCTGGGTTCGAACCCACGACCTTGGGTTTAGAAGGCAAATATGGCTACCACTACACAACCAGGACCGACAACACGGGAGTAGGATGTGCCATTGTTTTTAATGGAGCTAGTTTTACTTTTGATCTTAACGTTGTGACGTCTATTTTTATGGTGGATCTTTATGCTATTTATGGGGCGATTTTATTTATCTCTGACTTGGGGCTGGAGAACAGTGTTATTTGCTCCAACTCTTTCACTGCCATTTTAACTTTTAGAAATCTGTACAACCACCACCCTCTTGTACAGAAGATCCAGGATGAAATGCTAACTCTTTTCGACGCTACTCGCCTGTGGTGCCTCTGTAGCAAAAACGGGCGTTAAACACTATTCATTCGACGCTGGTGTCAGGGTGACAATACTATGGGTACCTGGACATGTGGGACTCGCAGGTAATAAGGCCGCAGAGGTTGCAGCTAAATCCGCCCTTTCAGACCCGGCTGAGTAGGAGCAACGTTTTTACTCTGGGGATTTTAAGCATTCTTTACGGCGAGACGTTCTCTCTCGCTGGCGCGAGGAGAGGCAATTACTTCCTACTAATATGCTCCGTGAATGTAAATCGGCCCCTTTTACAACTTCTTCTTGCGAAGCTCGTCGCGAGGAAGTAATTTTAGCTCGTCTGAGAATTGGACATTGCCGTTTTAGTCACCGTCACCTTTTTAATGGTCAACCAGCTCCAGCTTGTCCTCACTGTGGTCACCCCTTTACAGTGCATCACATTTTAATTAAATGCCATTATCTGGCAGGTTTTAGACTTTCCCTAGGTTGCTCTCCTCTATTTAGGAGTTACTAGCTGATGATGTGGCTGCTATTGAGCGAGTGCTCCATTTTATCCGTGTTTGTGGTTTTTGAAGCAAGGTGTGAGGTGGTATCGTTTTATTCATGAAGGCCGTTTTTACGCTATCTTGCTAAAGAGTTTTAGGCCCAGTGTTTAATTTGTTGTGGTGATTTATTACCCTTGTTATTTGTTTTGGGTTTTTATTGTTACCCTTTTAGACCGTTAAAAGACTGCTGTATTTTCAGCTCTTGCTTACGTTTTACCACCAGTCTTTACACGTTGTTGACTGTATTGCCCTTGTTTTTTGTTTTGGGTTTTTATTCTTACAATTTTAGACTATTATAAGATTTTTCTTTTTTTCGCTTTTGCGGCTGAGTTTTGATACCGGTCATTTGTTTGTTGACCGGTGTATCCTTGTTATTTGTTTATGGGGTTTTTTATGGTTACCTTTTGGACCATTAAGGACTGTTGTTTTTTTCAGCTCTTGCAGTGGAGTTTTTAGTAAAGGCCTTGTTTGTTGTTGTGTTTATTACCCTTGCTATTTGTTGTGGGGTTTGTATTTTATAGGCTAAAGTGCTACTGTTGTTTATCTTCTATGCAGATTTTTTGTAAATGACTTATTTATTTAATTTTGACGCAGTTTTTAGTGAAAAAGGGCGCTAATGACCTTAGATGTTTTGCGCCCCTTAAACAATAATAATCATCATCTGTACTTTATCTAATTTATCCTCTATTCTATTCTGTAATTCCTGAGGTGACTCGCTAATCAGCAGTCTCGTTTTCTGAAAGAGTTTTATGAACAGGTTCTTCCTATTATTTTTAACAACTCGTTCCTTACTTTCCAATTCTACCTCTGGAATTACATCCCTATCCTGTGCCTGTTCTGTTTCTCTATTCTCTTCCTTCATAACTATCTCTTCCTCTATTCTATTCTGTTCCGCCATTTTAATTTTTCTATTTCTTAATAACATATATATAATGGTCCTCTCCTCTTTTATATATAATACAGTTTATATATATTGAATTTTTGTACCTTTCTTCACAGTTCTTGCACACTGCCGTTGTCCTCGTTGTTGTTTGTTCCTCTTGTACTCCTCTTCTTGTTCAGCTACGCTGTTCCGGTCCCTTAGTAAGTCATACTTACTTTCTGGTTCCTTCCCGGTGGCGCCTGCGGCTGCTGAGCTGAAGTCGTTCGTTTCCGCTGGGCCGATGTCCGCTTCTTACCTCCAGTCTAAGAGCCTTCACGTTGGGGAGACAGTTTGAAGAAGGAATATTCGGATTTGCGGGGGCGTATATTTAATATTTTAAATAATTATAATCACCCCGCTCTAGAGCTTCAATTTGCACAAGGGATTTGTGTGTGGGTGGGAGGTGGTGGTTTAATATGTGCGGGGTTGCACGGAGGATGCGGTTGACTTCTGAGCAGTCGTTTCATTGTTGTCCACTGCTGCTTCGTTTGATAGGGTTTCTATTGTGGATGTTAGGATTACAGGGTTTCCTATACTGGATATTTTTCTGACTTGGAGTCAAAGGAACGAGGTTAAAATAGTAATCACATAGAAAAGCAAAGCAATCTCTGTAACTCACTGTTTACAGTACCACATAAACAAGTGAAAGGATTGTCCGCGGATACCAGAGTTCCAGCTATCTGAGTATTAAACCACACTTGAGCCTTCTTTACCTCTTACTGACTGACTGACTGACTGACTGACTCTTACTCATTGACTGACTTACAGTGATTGACTTACTGACTGACCTCTCTCCGATTCCTGAGTTCTGGCTTTACTATTCATAAGCCGCGCCTTTCGCAAAAAAATACTTCCCTTGTTAGCTTGAATTAAACTCTACGTCTACCTTCCCTATTTGCGATTTCTCAGTAAATATTTCTATGCATATTGGCTCTCATTCGCACACTTGTGCACGATGCTTATTCGTCACAATATCTCTCCTCGCCTATACTTTTAGCTTTATTCCCTTTCTGGCCTTTTCCAAGAACCATCCCTATCATAAACTTTGGCTGTCCCCTTTCATGCTATTCCATTATGTTAGCGATTTACCTTTTCCACCCTTTGGATCTGTATGCTATTACTTTTAGATAAAACGTGTTTCACCCACCTGTTCGCTATCTCTACTTCCTGGGAATTTTTCGGCGAACTGCATTATAGTGCCCTGTGCAATTTCGTATCTTCCATCTCCGATGCATTCTCAGAAATCTGTACCTCTTATGTCTTTTATCTCTTGCTCTGTTAGATAAACAATGTCCGCTCCAAAGCATTCACAGATGTTAAGGAACAATTCTCAATGTACCTCTATCTACCTCTCTACCTGCCTCAACTCAGCGGTCTTCTCCGGGACACGGTCCATCATCCTTAAATAATGCAATACAACCAATAAATCCTCCTCCTGTCATGTGACTTACAGAAAAGTTGACACAAATCGGCAAAAGAATGTCTCCATCAAGAATTCTGTTCTACACAAAACATATCAGTTAGAATATTCATTCACGAAACATTAATTTTAATACTAATATTAACATATATAAAAGTTATTATTCATGGAGGTTTAACTTTCGGCTACAGTTCACTGCAGATTACTCGAGTACAGCATATTTCCGTGTATTTGGTAATATTAAGAGATAATTATTGTTGTATAACTACAATATAAATATAGAAAATTGTCCTATCTGATTGTTATCGGTACCATATTTTATATGAATACAATTTCAATTTAAAAATTCATAGAGTATCTGTAGCATGAAATATTAACATAATTATTTCTTATGAAATATTAATTGCTCTTTTCTGGCAGAAGATTTTGGCAAACTACAATAAAGATTCACTTTTAACAACGCAATATTAAAAGAACTGTAATTTTATTGCTGTCTTTAGAGAAAATTTTGATAATGACTAATCAATACCAATATATTGTATAGCCGTTATTTGTAAGGAAGGCTAAAATAAATCTTAAATGTTTAATAATATCATTAACTAATTTAATTGATGTTTTAGACTATAATTATTAATATTCTATATAATTTTAGTTAAAATATAAAGAATAATTTAATATTAACGTTATAAATAAATAATAAATAATTAGCTCTGTATACTCGGTTAAGTTCCTTGAATGATTTGCAAGGATATGGCGGTGATTAACAACATTATTTCACCAATGGTGTCCTTGAATTACGTATGGAAGAGATCATAATTACGTAGCATTATTTGCATTTTGTATATATTTGGCATCTCCCCAATTTGCATCCCTAAAAATTTGTGTAACCCCCTTTCGGGATTAATAGGATTTGGAGAGTTATGTTTTTCTTCTGTTATTCTCACTCCTGTTTTGTTGTAAACCAATGCCAAGAAGCAACCTATGAGCTCAGTAGAGCCGCGATGCGTAAGGGACGGACTATTATTGACCTAAATTTCAGGGATGGCATGGCTCCTTCGAATGGAAAGTAAACTTAAGTTATGCCACAAATATCATACGAGTGCAACACCTATATATGTATAAATTGTAGAATTTGTTTTACCCTAAAATTGTTTACTGCACAGATGAACTGTTATGTGGGTGCTGTTTGTAACCAAAGTAAGAATTTACTGTCAAGCGCCTCGTCGATCTAGTCCAATAAATATGAATTAGTTTTTATTGTGCATTGTTTGAAATATTTCCACTTTGGGTTGAACAATACTTATATAGAAATTCAAAAGACAAGTTCTATATTCGTGGTTCAGATTTTATTACTGTGAAGCCTGATGGTTTCAGAGTTTACATTTTTTTTGCATTGATTTATTTATGGACGCTCTTTAACATCTCAGGTCATCAGCGTCCCATTGAACTCAGGGCGTGAAACGTTCACGCCCGACAAATTTTGCTCAGAGGCCTCTTCTTTCAGGCTTGAGGTTCTTTTTCGTGCCGTAAATGTACGACACGGGACCCACGGCTTTACTTTCCTCCCGAAGGAAGCCATACTTAGGATTTTTACGCCCGAAAAAATCCATCGGTCCTGGCGGTTTCGAACCCCGCGGTCTTGGGTTTAGGAGGCAAGTATGGTAACCACTACACCACCAGGACCGACTCAGAGCTTGGGACGGTAACTAATAGGAAATAAGGGCAATAAAGTAGTAAATGGTTTAAGTATGTCTATAGCTATTTATAGGTTGCGTAAGCAGCTGAGCGCCGCAAGCACTGGGCCAAAGTCAAGCCAGTCGTTTTCATAAGTTATTTTCCGCTCTGATGACTGTACCTGGATAGTAAGTTGTTTACTTTTATGACAGCATGCATTAGTTCTGTTCGTTATTATAGCTCAATTTGCGGTTTAAGAAATCAAGTCTTTGTGTTGTCATAAGCTATTTGTTAGCCAAGTTATCAGTAATTAACAGCCTATTAAGGAAATAAATTTTACTGTGGTATATTTTGTTGAACTTATACTAGTAGAACAGAATGTAAATTCTAGAGAAATATACTCTTACTGTACAGGAAATGTATAACTGCAGACGACACCATTTCGAATGCTGTCTTCCAACTACGAGGCGGGGGGATGTATATTATAGTGGAGCGCAAGAGACAACAGTACTTCCTGTTGACTGAGATGGTGTAGTGAACATATGCATTGAAATATCTAGTTTAGAACTATTTATAGTAAATCCCAAACGGTCATAGCGAATGTTATTAAGATGTGTGATGAGGTATCTAGACAGGAGGAAAACTAGAGCTCTTCTTGCCCGAGAACAGAGCAGACAGCGTTTCTATTCTGCACGGTCTGTACACTAGCCATGCCCGACCCGTGCAACGCATTCCTCAGGGGTGCCCGTACTCGTGGTTGGAAGATGATCAAAGTTGTGAGAGTAGAAACGACAGGAGACCTTTATCTTCAATGGAACCGACGAGTGGCGCGACCTTGGACCTCCTTAGACCATGTTACTGCTTGGCTTCCATTCATAACCCAAGCACCTCTCTTTGTATTTCTATTCTTCTAATATGCATCCCCTTTGAATTTAAACAATATCCAGTTGGAAGTTTTTGAACGTGTTGCCATGCAAAAGCGTCTCCTGTAAAGCAACTGTTACCGATATTTTGTTATTTAAATCCTGAAATTAGAGATTTTACCCTTTGAAAAACGGGTCTGTACCTGTAGGCAAAAAATCGTGAAATTATATGCGTACTGTTATGCTTTTAATGAAGTTCTCAATTATACAAGTATATAAATTGCCTGGGAAGCTTTGCTTCGAATCCACAACCTTATTAACTGTTTTAATTTCATTTAAAGTTTAAAAGTTTTAAGAAAATCATAAATACAATTTGTATATAAGTTCCTGTTATTGCTGATCATCAGGTTTGGTTCCTGATAACGAATATAGTTGTAAAGATGTCTGTATGAATTTTATAAATAGCAAAACCCTACAGCCAATATATATAAGCAATCGCTGCCATTGTGCGACCGTATCCTATTGTCCACTTATATTAGGTAATAAGTTAGCTTCTTGGCTGTGATATCCCATCACGGGGAAATGGTCAGCTTTCATAGGAACACTTAATCTAAAGTAAAAAATACGATAATGAACTTTTATATATTTATACTATCTGTGATTTATATGAAAGTAAAACCTGCATCCCGAACTGTAGAACTCGAAATAGCATCTATTTGTCTGACATGCATTTTTAAGAACTGCTTTTGGAGTAAAAAGAATGAGTTGAAAGTTGGAAATAGCGAGTGACTGGGAGTTTATAACCTCAACTAAAAGAATAATGAATGTGTTTCAAAACAAAAGTTTATTACAAATCTAGAAGAGGAAGTCACGTTGACCATAAGAAGATGGATTGATTATGGAATTTTCCCAAAGTGAATGAATTCAGGGGAAGTAAGAATATTAAAACATTATATAACACCTATGACAGCTGAACAATTTCCTTAGAAACATTCCTGACAAACGTTTATAAGCAAGCGTTTATTACTTCGTTCCACCTAGAGAAGACATTTTTATCTTCAGTGTTCAAATGCCCACACGTGTTCCTTTGATCCTTTGGTGAAATTGTCTTTAAATATACAAACAGATACCTATATTTTTAGGCATTTAATAAAATAAATTGAAATAATATTGCCCAGAAAAGTTAAAAGAATACTAGTTGTCACAAGGAATGTAATTTTGCAAAAAATAATTAGTATTTCAGGAAAAAAAGTCTTCAAGGTTCGTATATTCTTTTAATAAAAAATAAATATGGTAATCCCCAAAATCAGATTTCGTCTGTGTTGACATAATTTATTATATTTAAGAACTTTAAACACTATATAGACAAACGATAACACAATCCCTTGAGAAAATATTTTAAACCCAATTTGATTACCTTTCGGAAAAGTTAAAGATAGTAAGATTTTTTTAGTGATATGCCAGAATTTTAAGCACATTTACTGCAGCCTTCATGAATGGCACTTAACATGTCTAACGCTTTAAATATTGCTAAAGTGAGATAAGGTGTTGCTCTATAAAAATATGATAATCCTACAGTAAAACGTGTTTTGTTTTCAAAATGTAGATCCTGGTGGTGTAGTGGTAACCACACTTGCCTTCTAAACCCAAGATCGCGGGTTCGAACTCGGCCAGGATCGATGGATTTTTTCGGGCGTAAAAATCCAAAGTATGGCTTCCTTCGGAAGGGAAGTAAAGCAGTGAGTCCCGCGTCGCACATTTACGGCACGGAAAAGAATCTCAAACCTGAAAGAAAAGGCCTCTGAGCAAATGTGTCGGCCGTTTCACGCCCTGAATTGAATGGGACGCTGATGACCCCAGATGTTAAAGAGCTTCCGTAAATAAAACAAATCAACAAAGGTTTTCAAAATTATTGCACAGGATCTCCTCTTTCTGAACAATCCCTGATGTGAATCTCTAATAGTAATAACTAAACAGAAACTTCTCTCAAGTGGAGAAGTTTGAAATGTTATCCTTTATGGGCACCAATAGCAAATGAATATGGTAGTTCCTTCATATTGCATACAAAGTGCTAAGCATTGCAACTCGTCAGGCCTAGTTCCATTATATCAGTAGAGAGTTATCGATTCTGCAAGTAGTGTTTACACTGGAAGTCTTGTAACCTGATTACCCTGTTCACACGCATTAGGCCCTCTTATGGCCTGTACAACACAGTTTTCCCAATATAAAAAACTGGGTTTCTCACAACATGCCCCGATTAAGATTCCTCGCGTGTTTGTGGGATTTATATTTTGAACATTTCTGAGAAAAGAATGATCATTTACGAGGATCATTTAACTTTACATCGATATATTTTTATATTTTACAAGTTATGGTGAAACTATGTCAAGAAACGTCTATTTGGTAGCCGGGGGATTACAGTTAATTTGGACAGAAATTAGTTTGACTTTGTAGCTTTCTCTGAAAAAAGTTTATCCCGAAGAACGAATGTGAGACATAACAAATAAATTAATCAGAAACATTAATAAAATTCCTTCATTTGGAGCATAATGCGGTAATAACTCAATGTGGCATCATTTAGTTATTGATGATAAAAGTTAATCGTATTATTTATTATAGCACTCCGTTGCAAAACCTTTTCTTTTACTATATAGCCCTTTGCTTGTAATATTTGGTTTCAAATTGCCTAAAGACTCTATATAGAAGCAGTTCTCAAATTTCCTTGAAAGCATACTCCCCTTTTAAGATCACTTGTCGCGGATCCCTAAGATTTAACTCAGAAGTTCAAAATTCTTCTTTAAAATTTCCTGCTTGTTTACGTGTTATTCGTCTCTAATTTACAAACTTACAGATTGAAACAAACAAATACAATCACATTTGTTCAATATTATATAAGTTTTATTTTAGTACATCCTTACAGAATAATAATAATTATAACGTGATATAACATTACAATATATAAACGCATAAATCATTAATATAATAACTAAAATAACTAAAAATAAACATAAACACATTATTCATTCATTTTAATACTTGAATGGAAGAAATGATGTGGCATTTCATTTACAAGCCGTGATCTATCGTGGTAAATACTATAAATTTGCATCCTTAGTACTAAATCTATGTTTATCAAATCATGTTATACTTTTAGTGATAAAATGAGTTTAGAAAATGTTGTTTAATGGAAGAAAAACGTTACGAAAGGCATCAATAACTTCCTGATTTTCCGAATTTTTTTCTTTTATTGTGAGAGATGGAAGGATTATCAAGGAGTTTCCTCCTTTCCAAAAATTATACACACGAGGACAAAATGTTAGTCCCGTTACCTGACTTTGGATGTCAGTGTACACGAGGCTACTCGAATACGTTCAAGTGGGACGTACCACTTTTATATCTACATCTGGGAGACATACGCCATCTCGTGGTTGTATAAATTCTGATATTACAGTTAAACATCTCTATACGGAAATGCAGACATGCGTACATATAAAACGATATATTGCTCCTTCATTTGAACTATAAAGATAGTTAGTGTCTTCTGTATTATAAAATATATTAGTAAATATATTATTATTACGAAGAAAATATTGGTATTGCCATCTATTGTGTACTAGCAGCTGTACAATGTCACTCGCACGCTATCTCCTGATCGGCGTTGAGACTACATCGAGCTGTGACCTTCCTAGAGCACCGCTGTCTGCTATTCAACATACGGGACCGCCATGGGTGGTCGAGGTGGTCAGGCACGGACTCGTGAGTGGGAGGCCTGGGGTTCGAATCCCGCAAGGACCTTGCTTTCTGACTGAGGTTTTTTCCAGGTTTTCTTCAGTCCTCATAAATGGCAAATTCCGAGGAGGTACCCTAAAACTTAGGCCTGGAACATTTCCTTCCTTAAAAAATCCTTTCTCAATATATCATTATAATCAAGTATCATCAGTGTCCACCGTCTGTGGTGTATCAGTAGTAAAAATGGGCGTTAAACACTATTAACATACAAATATATCGGATTAGTTTTGATCCCTGGTTAGCAGAACTTTCTGGACGTATTTCCACATATTTAAGCATAAAAAATACATCAACCGTGGCCGGGATTGAACCCGCGAGTATAGATACCACTAGACCACCCGCACCGACAAGTTTTATGTAGCTATAAAACGGAGCAACGCTTGATGGACATTTTACCTGGAGATAACATTGCAGCTATCCAGTTATTTAGGTTCGTTAATATGATAACGCAAGAGGAATGCGTGCATTAGAATTTCTTCAGGAAAACATTTTGGAGAAATACCATATATCGTAATTGGTGTATCACAGTGTTAGAGTTTAGACGAAAGCTGTAACACTAAATGTTTAGAACTATATGCCTCTTTGGGATGCGGCCAGGCTATGAACGTTTAGTTATGCTTTGCTTTAATTTTGTTTTCGTATCAGTAACTCTGATTCTTAATGCAATTATTTGGAATTGAGTGTGACTGAACGATGTGTCTATTTATAATTATGTTATTTTGCTGAAATTGTAGAAATTATGCTTACTTTATTTAAATGTGCAATATGCCCGCTGGAACTACATTCGTAAACAAATTGCAGTCATTTTGGTCGGTTCATAAATGAATTAAGTAAATGAAAGCCTGGATCAAACTATTTATGAAAACAAGCACAAGTGGCTGAAAATTTTTTGAAGAAAGTTCTTAACTAATGTCCTACAGACGGCTAATGTAAAATAATTAATTCTCAATGTGAATTGACCTCTATATAGTTAGTAGTTAAAAGAGAAATCTGGGTCATAATTATTAATATCATTATGAGTCCCTCTAAGGGAATAAATTTCTCACATTAGAGAAAATAATTTAGAAATTCTCCGGAATAATGTAACGAGTGATTTTTGTTTATCGGGGCTCAACGCCTAGCGGCCGGTCGTTCTGTTCAAGCTGATACCGTGGCGAATGGGAGTCGGAAAGTCCTCAGCAGTTATTGTCACATAAGTTATTACTAACACTTCAACGCTTATAAGGAACATTTGATCATTGTTATTAAGGTAGAAGTTTCTGGAACTGCATCCATTCATTTTCTAAATAGCTTTATGAATTTAAAAATAACCCTCTACAGTTTTCTTTGAGAAATGGAACGCATTTCCTCAGGAATATTATTTTTCAGACTGTCTAAAGTGTGCAGATTTGTATTGTATACTTTTTCTTTTATGCTTCCAGAAATAAAAACAAAGGGTATTAAGGGTATAAAATACTCTATCATCGAATATTTCATGAATTACTAGCAATGAGACATGGAGTGCATATGCCGTTACAGAGTTCTGTTGTAAATTTGCGAACCTACGTTCTCTCAAAACTAACACGCGGAAATAGGATTGCAAAATATTTTGCACATATTTATCAATTATTTCATTAGAAAAAGGGGGGAGCTTATCCTCTCGCAGTTCTCAAATATTTTTTCAGCGCACTCCACCTTTTTAGATAACTTATTGTCACGGATCCCTAAAATTTAACTCAGAAGGTTAAAATTCTTATTTAAAATATTCTGTATATTTTAAGAGTTGTTGATCTATAGTTTACAAAGTTAAGGATTGAAACAAACTAATACAATCACATTTGTTCAAATTTATTTAATTTTTATATTAGTACAGATTTACACAATAGTAATAATCATAACACGATATAACATTGTAATATATAAAAATCGCCGTGGTGGCCGAGGTGGTTAAGGCGCGGACTCGTGAGCGGGAGTTCCGTGATTCGAATCCCACCAGGACCGTCCTCCGTGAATGGGGATTTTTTCAGGTTTTCCTCAGTCCTCATAACTGGCAAATGCCGGGGAGGTACCTTAACTTATGGACGGAACGTTTCCTTTCTTAAAAAAAAAAAAACCTTTCCCATTATATCATATCATCCCATGTATGATCACTGTTCGCCGCCTGTGGTGCCTCAGCAGTAAAAACGGGAGTTGAGCACTACTCAAACAATATATAAACGCATAAATCATTAATTTAATATATAAAATAAACATAAGCACATTACTCATTAGTTTTAATGCTTGAATGGAAGAAATGAAGTAGCGTTTCATTTACAAGCCGTGATCTATCGAGGTAAATACCATAAATTTGCATCCTTAGTACTAATTCTACGTTTTTCAAATCATTTATACTTTGTTGTACTTAAATGGGTTTAGAAAATGTTTTTTAATGGAAGAAAGTTATTACCGAAGGCTTCAATAACTTCGTGGTCTTCTTCGATAGTCCGAAAAATTTTTATTTTTGCAGGCAAGCCCCAGCCCACGCAGTTTTACTGCTGAAAGATGCGTGCTGTTGTCAGGGAAACTATAATATTAAATATCAGTGTACTACATGGCCAATGTTTCCGTCTTACCTATCCTAAAGTTCCCATCGTAAATGTATATTGTTCTTAGTTTTCTACTAATTCGTTGAGGGATACCTGGAAAAAACCTAAGTCCAAGAGGACGGTCCTGGCGGGATTCGAGCCTCGGAATTCTCTTTCACCAGTCCGCGCCTTAACGACTTCGGCCACTAGTAGTGGTACGAGGAGAAGTCGATGGCTACTTATTCTTGCGCATAGCTCCTGATGTATCCCTTTGCGAGTTTCCTTTTAATTTTCGGATTTCTCAAGGCAATTTTGAAGGGCAAATGCTCGCAATGATGTAGTCAAGGCTGCGGCGGGGAACTGATTCACGAGCAGTAATATCTGTTACGGGATAAGTCGTTGTATTAACGATATTTTTGCCACCAGAGTGCCAGTATCGCTCTCTTAATCCCCCGGATCATCGTGTTAATCCCAGGGATTATCGTTCATCCATCGACTCAATCCGTAACAGATTTTTTTATCTATATACAGATACAAAATGTATTCATACATATCATTAAAATAGTAAATCAACATATAATTACAAATGGCGGACATCATTGTCCAAAATGGTGGTGCAAAAACATGTACATTTGTTTACAATTATTAATTTAAAAAATTGGAGGTGTTTAATATTTATTAATAACTGTCCCAAATGGCTGTTCAGTCAGAGTTTAGGTGGCGATTCACTGCAAAAAATTATTTTAAATTAAATGGTATATGTTATTATTTTTTTTTTGTAAAAGCCACATCATTATCATTGTTTTCGTCGTCGTCGTCGTTCTCCTCGTGCGGCGTCGTGACGCATGTGAGCAGCAAGGGGGAAAAGTTGTCTCGTTGAGGTGTTCCTGGGCCGACGGAATGGACATGGGCACGAAGAATCAGTTGATGGATGCTGTGTGGAAGCAGCCTGACGACGTGACCTTGTAGTCTAATACCGGGTGGTTCCGAGGTATATGTTGCAGCGTGCGTCTATACCGTACTTTAGTGGTTTTGAAGGCAAGCATTGGACTTCCACGACGTCGGAGTAGTTGGTGGCTAGTTTGACGGTGACGGTTTTGTCCTCACCAAAGAATGAGAGTCTGTGGAGAGCAGTTTGATGTGTGCAGGATACTCCCCGCTTGTTGGGACTTGATTTTGGTTGTTAAAATGGAGCTTGACCAGGAGATTGTTGCCTATTCCCACCGGGTTATTTGGCACGCCATGTTATGGTGAAAAATTCACGATGTGCCTCCGGTAATCATTTCAGAGAATCTCCTCGGCCTCGTAAACGATGTAAAATTAAAATGAATTGAACTGATCGACGAGTTCTGCAGAAAGATTGTTGAATCAGGTGGACAGAAACACCTCTTGCCCGTTTTCGAGGTGTACAAGTATTCTGGGTCTGCTCTTTGATGAGATGCTCCAGACTCCTTTCACAACGTAAGGCACGTTCGGTTGTAGCTTAGACACTGAGATATACTCCGTTTTGGCCGCTACTGCACCTAGTTGGTGTAACGCGTCAATGATCATGTTGACTGCTCTGCCGAACTCTTGGTACTGATGGCCCTTGTGGAGTGGAGAGTTGTGCGTCATCAAGATGACCTAGTTTTTCAAAGGTGTTGTTTGTGTGGAGGGGCGTCATCAAGATGACCTTGTTTTTCAACATATTTGTTTGTGTGGGGGGCGTCAAGATAACCTTTTTCACATCTATTGTGACATGTTTGTTGTGTTACATCATCAGACCTGTTGTAATATGTCCGTCCAACTCTCTGATGAATTGTGCTTTTAGTAAATGCTCCATCTTCAGGAACACTCTAAAGGTGGCACAACGATTGTATCTGTTATATTCGGTGAAATTCATTTTCTTCCCGGCGTGATGCCAATAATTGCGATAGGCAGCTATTTGATTTTGTACTTCCATCTCGTCCTTCTTCTTGTGATAGATGATGTCGGTAATAATTTGCTGTAGACTTACTAGTGTGTTCCATTCCTCCATATTCAGTGATATGCAGCTTCCGTCCATTTTGATGACCAGATTTACTGCTCCAAATAAACGTTTTATAACGATGGATATTCCATTGCTCAACTGCACTCTTTTAGATGAAGAGTCAAACACTGTATTGAAGCCATCGTCTCAGCAAGTTTCTGATACTCTGTTGAACCCAGGTCCACAGCGCTGCGTCGTCCACCCGCTGCACCAATATCTTGTGTGGAGATTTAGGTGAAAACCCAAGGGCGTAAACTTGGACTGCTTGCTGTTCAAGAAGTAAATATCCGATAGAGGGCCCTTATCCATGTCACTGAAAGCAAGAACATAACCTCTGTAGTATAATATTTTCACTAGCCACACGCGCGCGCACACACACACACACACACACACACACACACACGATGATGAATGCGACTTACCTGCTTGCCTCGCTCGGAGCAACTGGCAGCTCCTCACCCACGGTCGCGTGCGTTCTGAAAAAATACCAGGAGAAATTAGCAACATAAAAACGTGATAAGTGTCATATATGTCTATTCATGCAAAAATGATACTAACCTTTAATGAAATGCAGCTCTGGTGTGAGCATCCGCGAAGACTGCAGGTTTTTGAATGACGTCATCATTGTGATTAAAATCACATATGCTGTATTGTGAAAAGAATTTCTCCTTGCACAGCCAGCGGGAGCAGTGAGATAGACAAACAATGACGTAATGACCATAGGTGGTGCTGACATCGCCTTGCAACCTTCTAGTGTTGTGAGTCCATCTTGTACCAAACAAAAGATTTAAAAAATTTAGAATATTCCCAAAAAAGGTTCTAGACCATAGCTGTCCAAAAATTGCCCCCGGCCGTTCTTTGCAACAAAGATACAAACCCAATGTTTCCCTGGTTTCGTGCTAGGATCGGTGTTAACGGCAACCGCTATGAGAAGGGGGCTATTATACAAATTTACCAGAGACAATTGATCACAGCCGTACATGCCTAAAAGGTGTGGTGTGCATTTACCCAAAGCCGGCGTATTTGCAATGTATTCAAGATACCAAAATAGTCCTGTTAGCGTTCATTTCTATAGTGGGATGTAGTTAAGACTGCACTAGCACATTGATAGGTTCTGGAGTTTGATCCTTAAAGCCTATACTTATAGACACGGTGCCTTGCCGTTGCCCCCAAATGTAAGACTCATTAACGCTCATATCGGTCGTTAGATCTAATACCATAATGGTATAACCCTGTGAATATTGGTGTCTTGAAATTGAATGCCCTTCATCCTTAAAGTGCATCCCGAGACCGTCCTGTAGAGTTATGAGGGAAAAGGCTGACCGTTTACATACAGTTGAAAAGAGTTCATTTTAAAGTGTTTAAATTTTATGGGTTTTTGTTAATGTTAGCGTTGTATCCCTGGTTCGCGAGCATAGCCACAACCACTCTTCTGGGTATTTGACCTATGAAAAAGTCATTGAAAGTCATACTATTAACTCCCTTTGGAATATTGAGAACGTGAAACACAACATCTTTGAGATAGTACTTTGCATTACTCTTTACTAACGTTGTCTGAGGAGCAAGCTTGATGTTTGGCGACGGTCTCACAGCTTTCAAAATAAGTCTAGCTGACTGAATCTTTAAAGTCCTTTGTGTCCGAAAAGAGATGAAAATTTGGCGAAGAGGGCCAGAGTTTAATGGTAACGCTACATTGTTCAAGAGCAGATTCTCCTGATTAAAGAGTGCATTGGAAAATTTCTCGTTAGCTGCACAACTTTGCTCCCTTTGGTATACTCGCCACGCCACTTGATTCCATCATTTGTTGCATACGTATTCCCCGTGTTCTTTTTCCAGAGCATGGACTCTAGTCTGCTATTCATGACATCTTCCGAATAATTTAGCAACGTTTCAATGTATGTTCTATAGGGGTAGCCTGGTTGAGGCATGGAAACGGTGCCATTGTTGAGTGACACTTCTACCTGTTGAAACAGCGAATTTAGAGTATTGTTTACAAAGGTGACCTGTTTGTCCTCTTTCAAGTAATTTCCACCGTCATCGACTATTCACACGAACAGCTCTAGTACTACATAGCTCATGTCTAGGTAATGATGATGATGATGATTATGGTTTAAGGGGCGCACACCATCTAAGGTCATTAGCGCCCAAACACACTCAAACATGCGCCAGAATTAAGTAAATAAGTAATCTACAGATCTGTGTAGAAAAGGACCACAGTAGCCCTGTAGGCATTAAAATATATCCCCCAAAACAAATAACAAGGGTAATAAACAAAACAACAAACTAGACCGTTACTAAAAACTGAGCTGCAAGGGCTGAAAACACAATAGTCTGTAATGGGCCAAAAGGTAACCATAAAAATCCCAAAAACAAATAACAAGGGTAAACTTGTCAACAAACAAACGGCGGGTAGTAAAACTCACCCGCAAGAGCGGTAAAACAAAATCATTCTAATAGCCCAAAGTTGGACAGTAAAAACCCCAAAACAAAAACAAGGGCAATATGGTTAACAACGTGTAAAGACTGGTGGTAAAGCGCAAGCAAGAGCTTTAAAAACAAACTTGTTATAACGGTCTAAAATTGTAACAATAAAATCCCAAAACATACAACAGGGCAATATGCAACACAACAACATAAAGACTGTACTAAAAGGATTCAGCAGAAGCTGAAATAACAACAGTCTTAAAATAGTCTAAAAACTAAGCCATAAGTAAAATGATATAAAATCACACCTTGCTCCAAAAACCACAAAACCGGATAAAACGGAGCACTCGCTCGACATTAGCCACATCATCAGCAAGTAACTCCTCAATAGAGGATGGTAAAGCCAGGGAACATCTAAAAGTTGCCAGATGATTGCATTCAAGTAAAATGTGACGCACCTTAAAGGGGAAAGCGGTGGTCACAATGAGGGCATGCTGGAGTGGGTTGACCATTAAAAAGATGACAATGACTAAAACCACAATGCGCAATTCTCAGACGAGCTAAAATTACTTCTTCGCGACGAACTGCGCGAGAAGTCCACCATTTGAAAGGGGCAGATTTACATTCCCAAAATTTATTAGTGGGTATTAAATTCCACTCATCGCGCCAGCACGAGAGAATTCCTCGCCGTAAGGAACGTTTAAGAGCCCCAAAATAAAAACGGTGTTCGTGCTCAGCAGGGTCTAAAAGGGCGGATTTAGCTGCGACATCTGCGGCCTCATTACTCGGAAGTCTCACGTGTCCAGGAACCCAAAGCAGTGACACCCTGATGCCAGCGTCAAGAAGCGTAAACACTGCATCCTGGATCTGCTGCACAAGAGGGTGGGGGCTGTACAGATGTTTAAAAGATAAAAGTGCACTCAAAGAATCGGAACATACAACAGTGTTCCCCAGGCCCTGGTCAGAAATAAATAAAATCTCCCGATAAATGGCATAAAGCTCCGCCATAAAAACATATGTCACAACGTTAAGACCATACGTAAAAATTGCTCCATTAAAAACAACAGCACGTCGTACTCCTGTGTCTGTTTTCGAGCCGTCGGTATATATAAAATTCCATTCCGTGAAAGAAGATTTGATCGCGCTAAAAGAACAACGAATAAAATGCGCTGCGGTCGAGCACTTAGGACAGCACGTGAGCCCAAGATGAACGGGGGCATTTGCTAAAATCCTGGAGGGAGAAGAAGCTTCCCCGGCTAAGAAAAATGTAGGTAACTGGAAATCCAACGTCCGTAAAATTTCCCGAAAACGAAAGCCAGCAGGCTTAGGAGTAAAGGACCGAGCAGCATAAAAACTATCCAAAGACACATTAAAAAACGGCACGTTCGTGGGATGACGAGGTTGCGCAGCTAGTCCACAACCATACGCAGAAAGTAAAACATCCCGACGATAAAACAACGGAGGTTCTCCAGACTCCGCACATAAGCTTAACACAGGACTGGTTGGGAAGGCTCCAATGACAACACGGACACTCCGGTGGTGAATCGCGTTAAAGCGACGAAGAATAGAAGGTCGCGCTGAGCCGCAGACTATACAGCCATAATCCAGTTTTGTCCGAATTAGAGAGCGATAAAAACGTAAAAGAATAGTCCGGTCAGCTCCCCAAGATGTGCCACTTAAAACGCGTAAAATACAGAGAGAACGTTCACACTTGCCTCTGAGTGTTGCTATATGCGATGACCAACATAATTTCCTATCAAATATTAAGCCTAGGAATCGAACTTCGTCTGCGCAAGCGAGAGCATCTAGGCCAAGACGGAGAGACGGAGATGGATACTCATTATATCGCCAGAAGTTCATGCAGACAGTCTTCTCTGCGGAGAAACGGAAGGCGTGATTCACACTCCAAGCGTAAAGGCGGTTGAGACAGCATTTGAGGTGGCGTTCCAAGAGACATGTTCTCCGAGAGGAAACATAGATGGCAAAATCGTTAACGAAGAACGATTGTATTCCTGGCGGTAAACACCCAGTGATGGAATTGATAGCAATGGAAAACAGTGTGCAACTACGTACTGAGCCCTGAGGTACACCGTTCTCTTGAAAAAATAAAACTTGACGATAAAACTGATCCCAGGCGAACATTAAAAACCCAGTAATTCATAAATTCCTGAATAAAAACAGACATTCGCCCACATATACGCCATTCATGAAACGTTCGAAAGATACCGCCTCTCCAGCAAGTATCACACGCTTTCTCCAGATTGAAAAATACAGCGATCGTTTGGCACTTGGGTACAAAACCGTCCATTATATGCTTGGTTAAAGACACAAGATGGTCGACTGAGCAACGATGACGCCGGAAACCACACTGAGCGTTCGTTAATAAATGCCTCGACTCTAACCACCACATAAGACGCCCGTTAATCATGCGTTTCAACACCTTGCAGACGCAGCTGGTGAGGGAAATCGGACGGTAACTGGAAGGAAGATGTGGGTCCTTTCCAGGCTTAGGTATACGAATGACGGTGGCCACCCGCCAAACGCAAGGAAAAATGTGTCATTACACCAAATAAAATTAAAAGTGCGTAATAAAAAAGCTTTGCCTTCCGCTGACAAATGCTGCAACATATCAACATGAATACCATCTGGCCCTGGTGCACAGTGTCGAGAGCTTGTAAGGGCTTGCTCCAATTCCCTGGAGGTAAAGGGGACATTGTAATACTCTTGGTGGTCGGAGGCAAAACAGAAACCCTTCGACTCGACCAGCTCTTTAATTGCGCGAAAAGCAGCAGGATAATTGGCCGAGCTTGAAACATCAGCGAAAGTACGTCCTATAGTGAACACCCGATTTAAAATCCTAAGACCGGGTATGGGCGTAAACCTAGGTTTGCCCGCAACGCGGCGTAGTCGTTCCCAAACTACGGATGAAGGCGTTATGCGGTTAAAGGACGAGATAAAAGCAAACCAAGAATCCTTTTTGCTATCCTTAATGACTCGAAGGCATTTGGCGCGCAGTTGTTTATAGCGAATCATATTTGCTGAAGTAGGGTGGCGACGAAAAGCTCGGAGAGCACCCCGGGGTGCACGCAACGCATCCCGGCATTCATCGGTCCACCAGGGAACAGGTAAGCGTCTCGGGTGACAAGACGACTTGGGAATAGCCTGATCTGCGGCTGTTATGATGGCCGTACAGAGGCGCTCGATCGAGACGTCGATAGATGGAAAATCCAACCCTGAAAATACGGCCGAAGATCTAAAGAGAGGCCAATTCGCCTTTGCAATAAGCCATCTTTGTGCGCGCTGAGAATAAGCGTTTAAAGAGAGTACATGTATCTGTCACGGAAAGTGGTCACTAGAATATAAATCGGAGATGACGTTCCAGGTAAAATGTACAGTAAGTGAGGCAGAAAAATGGATAAGTCCAAGTGTGCCAAGCTGAGAGTGCTGTTATAAAGAAAAGTAGGTTGACCAGTGTTGAGCAGAATGAGATGGTAACGGTCGAGAAATTCTGCCAACATGCTACCCCTGGCACACTCCGTGTTGGAACCCCACGGGGGATGGTGTACATTAAAATCTCCCAAAATTAGGACAGGGGGTGGTACCTGAGACGGTAGATTGTCCAGATCAACAATGGTGATAGTGCTGGATGGAGGCAAATAAACAGTGCAGACAGAAAAACTAAGGCCGGAAAAGTGAACTGTAGCTGCAGAAGCTTGCGAAGGAGTCTGGAGCTGTAGTGAAGTACTGTACACATCATCTCTAATTAAAATTAGAACTCAGCCGTGAGCGAGAATGCCATCTGCGGGAGGGAGATCAAACCTCACAGAAGAGTAACCGCGTATAGCAAAAGAATCTTGTGGCCGAAGTATTGTCTTTTGGAGACACACAAGCGGAGGGTCGGTCGATCGAAAAAGGAACTCCAAGTCAGGTCTTCGACTGCGGAGTCCACGCACATTCCACGTAAGGAAAGCCATTGTTAAAATTAGTTAAAAATAAGTTTAAAATTTACCACCTTACTTTTTGGACGGTCAAGGGCGAATCAAGCGTCCTTTTTTTATTTGCGTGGGGCTCGGTGGTTTTTCTGGAGCAGCACATCCTGCTCCATGACCTCCTCAGAGGGAGGGCTCTCCCGCTGAAAAGCATCCGCCGATGCCAACGCCTGGAATTGGTTCGGTGCGGGTTAGGCGGCGACGGCGGCCGCCTAGTGGGTTTGCTCCTATCATGGGAGCGTGACCTCCGAGGAGGAGAAGGGCTCTTTTTTTCTCTACGCCAGTTGACGACTTTAAAAAAATCTGTTCGCGTAAAACTCGTCCTGAACTTAATTTCAGGGGCATTAAAAACTATCGCTTTGGGCTTCACGGTAGAGCCCTTTGGAGAACTAGGCGTAGTTGGGACCCGCGTAAAGACAAGGTCGCATGTCTGCGTACTGCTATCGCACTTCTTGGGAGCAAAAGAAACTGCTGCGCTGTAGGTGCCGGTCCTAGGCACGACAGGTCGGAGAGATTGGAATCGCTTCCGGGCTTCACTAAAGGAGAGTTTTTCCTTTATTCGGATCTCCTGGATACAGCGCTCCTGTCTAAAACAAGGGCAATCGCGGAACGAGGCTGGGTGGGTGATCACCGCGGCAGTTGACGCAGACAGGAGTGGAAGGACATGCTCCCTCGTGACTTGCTTGACCGCAGGTTGCACAGATGGAAACGGCACCTTTACAGAATATGCGAGTGTGTCCAAAACGCTGACACTGAAAACATCGCAACGGGCTCGGGATATATGGGCGCACTTCTATCAACTCGTAGCCCGCCTTTATCCTCTGCGGCAATTCGACCCAGTCAAAGGTGAGGGAAAGAGTCCGGGTCGGCTGTAATGACCCCTCTTTCCTTGCCTGTATACGATAAACAGAGGTGACCCCTTGGTCTTCCAGGCAACTCTGGATTTCCGGGTCCGACATTCCGTCTAGAACATTGGTGGTGACAACTCCTCGCGACGAATTCATTGTCTTATGTTTCTCAACACGGACGGGATAACCATGGAGTAGCGTCGCCTTGAGCAACGAGTTGCTTTGAGACAAGCCAAGTGCCTCCACCAAAAGTGATTCGTTGCGTAGACGAGTACAGGACTTAACGGGTCCAGCTATGGCCATCAATGCCCTTCTGAATTTTAAATGGTATTATGGTCGTAAACGACTGACTCGCTTCAGTATGACTAATAACCAAGTATCGAGGGAAAGACTTGTCGCATACTTCTTTTACGTCAAATATTTTACGTTTAAAATGTATAGGATTTTTTTCCAGTACCATAGCTATTTAATCCTCCACCATTGCCACTGTATCCGATGGCAGGCTGCTTCCTGGGCGCCACCCCGGCTTAGGTTACTGGTCCTGGCCTGAACAATGTAACCTCAGAGTCGCACGTTCCTGTGTTTTGACAATGGGATCCAATCGCCTGCAGGAAGTTAAACAGCTCAAGCAAGGGCCCTTCTCCGGGCCTGGCCTTTACTAGGGGATACGCTCACGCCCTACATGATAACCCTGTTCTGGGGGTTACGCCGTTACCCAGTCACATTTTGCCGTGTCAAGCACGGAGGCAACCATCCGACGAAGAAGGGGGAAGTAGACAAATAAACTAATAAAATAGGCGAAATAAAAACGAGTCAAAGCACAGAGCGCGGACATATGAGAGCTACCCGGGTCCCTCGGGGTCGCTACGCCTCGTACCCAAAAAATTGGGCCCCTGAGGGGTTGAGGTCTGCATTGCCAGAGTAATGAAATGTTCTGGGGAAATTTATCATCAGTGTATTTTGCGGGTTTAGACATATGTAGGGGTACTCTTGCACATTCATTTGAACGGATAAGTCTTTGAAGGTGTCTAGCTCCGAACTCATGTGCACCAGCGATTCGTCAGACATTATGAAAACACGTCTATCACCTTTCTACCACGGCGTTTAGTCTTAGACTGATTATTTATTTTCCCTTTCGTGCGCTTTAATAGGCCACTGCCTATCATAAAGTTTAGCTTTATGTCAGGCCTCCTCTTCAAATTAGTTCCCGCCTCCTTCAGCCTAGTCTTTAACGACTCCTTGGGTAAACCCGCGAACTTGCAACGTCTACAAGCACATTAGCGCCCATATTCAGTGCCTTTTTACACACGGCTTTCATGCCGCTCTTGAAAAATGCCAGCACGGTTCTGAAAAGACCGCCGAGAGCAGAAAAGAAGCCGCTACCTTTTTGATAACGTTTGTCCTTGTACAGGAGAAATTCTCCATTGTCTAAGGCTCCTCCAGCCTGATTTAGGTAATATCTGGTGACAGTGTTCAACCCTATTTCGGACGAAATGTTAGAACTACAATAAATGCAAGTCAAATGGCAAGAAATCACCGTAACCGTTCCTTAAATCTATATTCACGCTTTTAAAGTCTTGTTACATTAAAGGTACCCAGTTAAATGATGTGAAAGACTTTACAATAGCTATGCGTGTATTGTCACGCTTTTAATACTCTACAGAGACGCTTTCAATTACTTGTACAAACGTGTTGCCCACCACTTGTGGTACTATCAGATTGCAGTAAATGGACATCTCGTAAGGGAACCCCATATATGGATCTATAGGATGTATGCTAAATTCCCCTTCTACCACGTTCATATATGGTTCGAATCCCATCACCTTGGCCAGATGTGGCTACAAAACCAACATGTATATGAGGTTCTTTTGAGTGATCGGAGGATGAGGAACGATCGGCTGTATAGGTGGAATTGACTTAGGAGTTGGTTGTTTAGTTGGTGGATTTGTTTTATTTTGAACATTTGTTTTCAAGGTTTGGTTCGTACTTTCTGACACACCTCTCCTGGTTCTGGAAGGTGCAGCATTTTCTACATAACCTACATATTTGCTGGTGGAAATATGGTCCTTGTGTGACTTTAATATTAATGCTGGAAATATTTATGCCCTCGTTATAAATGAGAAAGTCTTCGACCTACAAATTTCCGCGTAATAACTGAGTTAACGGCGTGTACCAAATTTTTAGAGTTGTGTATAATACCATAGGTCAATCGTAAGTTAAATTTTGAATATGTCACCAGTTCGGTCTTATTATACATGGTTCCAATAATTTGATTATCCTGATTTGATACGTAATAGAGATTCACAGGGTACCTAACCTTTTGCAGTGCTACTTCCCATTCTCCTTGCAACACTATTCTCTATATTAATATGTTTGAAAATCTGGAAGTTTTATTGTGATTGAAATGATTCATAGATGCCTTACTCACGAGCGTAAGGGAAAAAGGTTTTGTTTTAATTATATGGAATTGATAGTTGAAACCAGAATCCAAGAGCTAAACTTATTTGGATAACCTATCAACTTAAGAAGTAATTATTGCAACCCCAACCTTTAGTGTCGAGTGTTTTGTCTATTTTGAATGATTTAGGAAGAGAAAATGTTTTGTATCTCCTCGGAGTAAAAGATGGCGTCTATGGTTTTGCCGTCCAAGTCCTTTAATTTATACACGACGGGGTCGCCGAGTACCACCTTGTCAATTTGAAAAATTTCATCAGTCCAGTTTTACTCGTAACTCTTGGCAAGTTTCATTTTCTGTTTTAATATGCGCACGTGGTCTCTCACATTAAATTTAATTTTACTCGGTTTGTCTGCAATCTGACCATAAAGATTTTCGTATACCTGTAAAATGTTGCTTTCATCGACATCCTTTGGAGCCATCTATATGAACCTGTGAAATGAACTGTTGTACGAGTTTAAAAGGGCGGGAAGGAATTCTAAGCATATATAAGTGTTTTTATGGGTGAAATATTTCCACATTTTTGTCTTTAAGGTTCTGTTGAAACGTTCCACAACACTGGCTTTGACATTGTTTTTTGTTGCGTAGTAGTTTACACCATTATTGGTTATAATGGTTCAAAAGTTTTGTTGGTGAACTCTGTTCCTTTATCTGTTTGCAGCACCTTGGGCCTGCGATATACGAATAGAGTTTTAAAAGCTTGTGAAATTTCCGTCCCTACTGTAGATTTTAACGGTATAGCCCAAGCATATTTCGAGAAAACGTCAACCACCGTGAAGATGTAAACGTAAGGTATGTTGTGTTCTTTTACGTTGTTCATTACATTTAGATCAGCTTCCCAAAGGTCATCCATAGTGGTCACGTGATAATTTCTGGTTGAAAATCTTTTCCTCATTAGTCTGTTGATGATGATTATTGCTTCTTAAGGGCACAAAACAGCTATGATCATTAGATCATTAGATCACTAAAACTGCGCCAGAGTTAAAAAATAAATAGTTAACATAAAACCAGTGCATTACTTAATTAACAGTAGCATTTTGTGCAATAAAATAAAACCCCATAACAAATAACAAGGGTAAAATGTACAACAAACAACATACTGGAACTAAAACACAGCCGCAAGCGCCGAAAAACAAGTCTTATAATGATCTAAATTGTATCAATAAAACAACAAAATAAACAACAAGGATAATACGGGCTACAACCAAGAAAGACTGAGAGTAAAACAGATCAGCAAGTGCTGAAAACACACCAGTCATATAAAAGTCCAAAATGATAACAATAAATACCCAAAACAAATAATAACGGCAATGTGCAACACAATAATTAATGACCGGTAATAAAACGATTCAGAAAAAGCTAAAATAACAACAGTCTTAAAATAGTCTAAAAATTCAATCTTGAGCAAAATGGTACAACCTCACACCTTGCTCCAAAAACCATAAACACGAATAAAACACAGCACTCGCTCAACAGTAGCCACATCATGATCATGTAACCCCTCAATAGAGCAGGGCTAACCAAGGAAAGTCTAAAAGCTGCCAGATGATGGCATTCAAGTAAAATGTCACGCACTGTAAAGGGGTGGTCACAGTGAGGACAAGCTGGAGCTGATTCACCATTAAAAAGGTGACGGTGACTAAAACGGCAATGCTCAATTCTCATACGAGCTAAAACTACTTCTTCGCGACGAACTGTGCGAGAAAAAGTCGCCCAGTTAAAAGGGATGGATTTACATCCACGGAGCTTATTAGTAGGGAGTAATTCCCACCCCTCGCGCCAACGCGAAAGAATGCCTCGACGTAAAGTATGGTTAATATCCCCCGGGTAAAAACAATGCTCATAATCAGCAGGGTCTAAAGGGGCGGATTTAGTTGCGACATCTGCGGCATTATTACCTGGAAGACCCAAATGCCCAGGTACCCACAGCAGTCCTGACGCCAGCGTCAAAAAGCGTAGGCACTGCATTCTGGTCCTTCTGTACAACAGGGTGGAAGTTGTACTGATTTATAATAGATAAAAGCGCACTCAAAGTGTCGGAACAAATGACACGGTTCCCCAACCCCAGATCAGAAATAAATAAAATCACCCTATAAATAGCATAAAGCTCTGCCACAAAAATAGACGTCGCAACGTTAAAACCAAAAGTAAAAGTAGCTCCATTAAAAACAAACGCACATCCTCCTCTCCCGTGTCAGATTTTCAGCCGTCAGTATATGTAAAATGCCAGCCATTAAAAGAGGAGACAATCTCGATAAAAAGACGATGAATAATGTGTGCTGCGGTGGAAGGCTTAGGGCAGGACATAAACCTAAGATGGACGGGGGCCTCTGCTAAGAGCTAAGGGGGAAAGGGGGAGAAAAAAGCAGGTTAATCCGTGTCCAAGATCCTTAACAGGTCCTGAAAACAAAAACCAGGAGGTATAGGATTAAAGGATCGAGCACAATAAAAAGGAGCGAGAGAGAGACATTAAAAAACGGCTCATTCGTTGCGCGGCTAATCGAAATCCATAAGCTACAAATAAATGATCCATATGATAAAACAACGGAGGTTCTCCAGACTCCGCACATAAACTAGACACAGGACTGGTGGGGAATGCTCCAATAGCGACACGGATACCACGGTGATGAATGGGGTTCAGGCGAAGAAGAACGGAAGGTCACGCAGAGCCTTAAACTACACAGCCATAATCCAATTTGGACCGGGTGAGAGAGCGGTAAAAACGTAACAGAACCGTCCGATCAGCTCCCCAGGATGTGCCACTTAAAATACGTAAAATACAAAGAAAACGTTCACACATGCCTCTGGGTTGTGCTATATGCGAAGAGCAGCATAAGTTTCTATGAAACGCCAAGTCAGGATAAGTAAGAGCGTCTGGGCCAAGATGTAGAGATGGTGGAGGATACTCCTTAAGGCACCAGACGTCCATGCAGATGGTCTTCTCTGCGGAGAAACGGAACCCGTTATTTACACTCCAAGCGAAATGGCGGTCCAGACAACTTTCGAGGAAGCGTTCCAAGAGACTAGTTCTCCGAGATGAGAGAAAGATGGCAAAATCGTCCACAAACAAGGACGATAGCATTCCTGGCAGGAAACACCCAGTAATAGAATTGATAGCGATGGCAAACCGCGTGCAACTAAGTACCTTCCGTGAGGTTTAACGTACTCTTGAGCAAAAACAAATGATACAACTGATCCCACGCGAATAGCATAAACCCTGTCTTTCATAAACCCCCGAATAAAAACTGACATACGCCCACGTATATGCCAATCCTCAAGCGTTCGGAGGATACCGCTTCACCAGCAAGTATCATACACTTTTTCCAGATCTAAAAATACGGCGATCGTTTGGTACTTCCGTGCAAAACCGTCCATTATGTGGGTGGAAAGAGATACAAGGTGGTCGACTGAGGAACAATGACGTCGGAAACAGCACTGGACGTTAGTTAATAAGTTTCTTGACTCTAACCATCACATAAGGCCTCCAATAATAATACGTTCCAACACCTTGTAGACGCAGCTGGTGAAGGAAATCGGACGGTAATTGCAAGGAATATGTGGGCCCTTTACAGGCTTAGGTATAGGAATGACGGTAGCCACTGGCCAAGCGATAGGAAATGTCCCATTTCATCTGTATCTGTAATAAAAATGTCTTACCTTCCGCGGTTAAATGCTGTAACATAGCGACATGAATGCCATCTGGCCCCGGTGTGCAATGCTGAGAGGTAGAAAGAGCATGCTCCAATTCCCTGGCGGTAAACGGGACCTTATAGCACTCCTGAAAGTCGGAGGCAAAACAGAAACCTATTTACTATACCTGCTCCTATAATGTGCGAAATTAGCGGAGCTCGAAACATCAGCGATATCGCGTCTAAAAATTTTGGCTCTATAAATCGGAGTGGCAAGCACTGAATTTGATACCTTAAGACCTGATATTGGCGTAAGTCTAGGTTTGCCTACTACCCGGCGTAGCGTTTCGCAAACTACAGATGAAGGTGTTGTGCAGTTAAAAGAAGAGGTAAAAGCAATCCAAGAAACCTTTTTGCTATACTTAATCACTCGATGGCATTTGGCGCGCAGTTGTTTGTAGCGAATCATGTTTTCTGAAGCGTGTGGTGATGAAAAATACGCTGAGAACCTCGGCGTGTACGTAAAGCATCCCGGCATCCACTGATCCACCAAGGAACCGGAAAGCATCTGAGGTGACAAGACGAGCGGGTAATTGCCTGATCTGTGGTAGCAATGAGGACCGTTTAGAGGTGCTCGATTACGGCGTCGAAGATTGGAAAATCTAACCCTAAAAAAATAAGGCAATAGATCGAAAGAGAGGCCAATTCGCCTTTTCAATGAACCATCTTGGCGCGCGCTGGAAATATGCGTTTTAAGAGAGTACTTGAATCCGACACAGAAAGTGGTCACTAGAGTATGAATCTGAGGAGACATTCCAAGTAAAGTTACAGAGAGTGAGGCAGAACAAAATGATAAGTCCAGGTGTGAAAAGCTATGAGCAATATCAGAAATAAATGTAGGTTGACCAGTATTGAGCAGTACAAGATTGTGACGATCCAGAAAGTGGGAAAAAGGCTACCTCTTGTACACTCCGTGGTGGAACCCCATAGGGGATGGTGCGCATTAAAATCCAACAAAAGTAGGACAGGGGGTGGTTGCTGAGAAAAAAGATAATGAGGATCAGCTGGGGTTACTGTACCAGAAGGAGGCAAGTATATACTGCAGATGGAAAAACTAAGGCCAGAGAAGTGAACTGCAGTTGCAGCAAATTGTAAAGGAGTCTGGGGCAGTAATAAAGTACTTTGCTTAGACGTATTAGAAGTATTAGACGTCATGTCTAATAAAAATTAAATCTCCGCCGTGAGCGGAAATGCCATCTTTGGGTCGACCGCGTAAAGTAAAAGAATCTTGCGGGCGAACAATGGTCTCTTGGAGACACACAAGCGGAGAGTCAGTCGAGCGTAAAATTAACTCCAGGTCAGTTCTTCGACTGCGGAGCCCACGCACATTCCAAGAAAGATTAGCCGTTGTTCAAATTAGATAAATTGTTTAAAAATTTTACATCCTTACTTTTTGGTTGGCCCAGGACGAATAAGTCGTCTATTTTGCAAACGCGTGGGACTTAGTGGTTTTTCGGGAGCAGGCACCATCTAATCCTGATAGGGAGGGCTCTCCCGCTGAGAAGCATCCACCGATTCCATCGCCTGGAATCGGGTGGACGTGATATAGGCGGTGCCGGCCTCACCTAGCTTGCCTGCTCCCGTCATGAGAGCTGGACCTCTAAGGTAGAGAAGAGCTCGTTTTCTTCTCTACAGGAGTTGACAAATTTAAAAAGTCCGTTCTCGTGTAGCTGGTATCAAACTTAACTTTAGGAGCATTAAAAACAATCGGGTTCGGCTTCTCGGTAGAGCCTTCTGAGAACTCAGCTTAGTAGGGACCCGTGTAAAAACAAGGTCGTAAGTCTGCGTATTGCAATCGTACTTCTTGACCGCAAAAGAAACTGCTGCGCTGTATGTGCCGGTCTTAGGCAAAATGGGTTGGCGACATTGAAAGCGCATCTGGGTCTCAGTAAATGAGAGCTTCTCCTTTAACCGGATTTCCTGAATACAACGCTCCTCTCTAAAACGAGGGCAGTCGCGGGAGGAGGCTGGATGGTCGCCGCGGCAGTTAACGCAGATGGGAGCGGATGCACATGCTCCTTCATGGATTGCTTGACCGCAGGTTGCACAGATTGAAATGGCACTCTTAGACGATATGCGAGTGTACCCAAATCGTTGCAACTGGAAACATCGCAACGGGCTCGGGATATACGGGCGCACTTCATCAACTCGTAGCCCGCTTTAATCTTCTGCGGAAATTCGACCCTGTTAAACGTAAGGAATAGAGTCCGGGTTGACTGCGATTCCCCCTCTTTCCTTGCCTGCACGCGATAAACAGTAGTTTTGGTCTTCCAGGCAGCTCTGGATTTCCGAATCAGACATTCCGTCTAGTACATTGGTGGTAACAACTCCTCGCGACGAATGCAATGTCTTATGTTTCTCAACACAGATGGGATAACCATGGAGTAGCGTCGCCTTGAGCAATGAGTTGGTTTGAGACAGCCCAAGTGTCTCCATCAAAAGTGAACCGTTACGTTGACGGGTACAGGACTTAACGGGTCCAGCTATGGCATCAATGCACTTCTGAATAATAAATAGGTTTACCTTAGTAAACGATTGACCATCTTCGGTACGAATGAGCACTAAGTAGCGAGGAAATAATCTCCCAAATACTTATTTAACGTCAACTCTCGTTCGATTAAAATGTATAGGATTGTTTTCTAGTACCCTAGCGATTTAATCCTCCACCAATGCAACTGTCTCCAATGGCAGGCTGCTTCCTGGCCGCCACTCCGGCTCAGGTGATCTGTCCTGGCCTAGACAAAATCACCTCAGGGGTCACACCTTCCTGTGAGTTGACAAAGGGACCCAATCGCCTGCAGGAAGTCAACAGCTCATGCAATGGCCCTTCCCAGGGACTGGCCTTTACCAGGGGATACGCTCCTGTCCTATATGATTACCCAGTGCTGGGAGTTAGGCCATTGCCCAGTCACTTTTTACCGTATAAAACACGGGAGCATCCATCAGACAAATAACAGGGAAGTAAAACAAATAAAAAATTAAAATGGAGGCAAAATTAAAATGAGTCAAACGCGCTGAGCGCTGACCGTTGGGAGCAGCTCGAGTGCCTCGGTGTCGCTACGCTCCGTACCGAAAAATTTGGGCCCCTGAAGGGGTTATTGATCTGTGAAATGTATAACTATCCTGCGTTTGAAGAAAGGACTCGTTCTTTGGTTTTGGTATCCCTGTGGCCTCTGCTGTACTAAAACCTGCATAGTGTTCTGAATTGAAATAAATATTCTTCAACGCATTCATAGTTGTTCCCACACTTGTTTACAAATGTTTTAGGACTTTCGGTTCTCTTTAACCTTTACTGGCTCCTTCTTTAATTCAAGCTCTTCTTCTTCCTCTTGTTTGGATTGAAGGTATGGTTCTCTTACTGGTTACATAAGATCGAGATAATCCCCCAACTTATATTTATCAAACGCCATTTCTCGGAGGCTGCCAAATGTGCACCATGCACTTTATTCATTTTGGCGAGTTGTTTAAGTGATATGTCATGAGATGAAACTCTTCAACAGCTTTTGACTGTGTAGCTACTATAATTTGATACCGTACTTCTTTTTGACAAGAGTGCACTGCCCAATGAAGCCAATATCGGAAGTAGGAAGGCAGGTAAAAAGCCATCTCTCTTTACAAGAATATATTTCTGGCTTTTTAAGGAAAGTCGTTTGTTGCTTAACTTTCTCCAGAAAGTTTTGTTTCTTTAAGCGCTTCAAGCAATTTACAGGCAAATTTACATGCCCTCCACTCACATTGGGCACACACTCTGAAATCGCTTTTATTAACTCGGAGCTAGCACTTTTTAACAGTTTCTGTCTCAAAGTGGGTTTGGCCTTTGGAAGTACGCTCAAGGTTGAAACAGTATTTTTCAGTGTGAAGACGGATTAATAGTGAGGATGATTGAATAAGGTGACTAATGATGAATTGTCAATCGCGTTTGTAATTTTGGTAATAGAGGAGAGGAAGAAGATTCAAATAAAAGGCTATCTCAGGGTTGTACAGGGGATGCAGTCACTGGATTTTTGGGTTACGGGGAGTTGATGACCTCGTAATCTCCTCTGTAGATCCCGTCTTCCTTTTCTCATGGATCCAGTCTTCAGGCCTCGTTCCCCGCTCCAATTAGTTACGAGGAGGCAAATCCCCTAACTGCCCAGGCTTAACTGATAAGGCCCTAGCTTTTGGGGAACGCCTCCGCGCTCCTCGGAAAGAAGAATTGTTAGGCTGAGTCCAAAAGAGAACAACAGATCAGTTACAATCACTAATATGTATATGTTCATTTATTGAAGCACGTTTTATGCGGGTAAACCGCTACTACACGTGGTGGATTCAAATATTTATCTCACTGAAGTTTTCTCAAAGTAGCACAAGAAGTTAAATGGTGAATAACTGTAATGTCACTGAATTGAATATTACTTGAGTCCGTGCTGTAACCACGCGTTAAAGTAATCTGAACACTAACGGCTACGACCCCACTGACTGACCATTGACTGACTGAGTAACCACTACCTGCCCACTAACCGCGAACACGCGGCGTTACGATGATTTTATTATAGTTTAGTCCGTCGATCTTCCGACGCCGTTATTATTTAAAATTCGCTGAAATTGAAACAGTTTGATTACTGTTCTTTCCTTATCATTGGTGATTTAAATTTCGCGTCTTCTCGGCCTTTGTCACCTGTTGCGTCGGTTCTCTGAATTAACTATGCAACGGATGCCAAGGATACAATGTCCTTGAGGAGGATACTAGCCTAACGGTATTGAAAAGAATTCCGCTTCTCTCCCTTGCGTAGCCTTGGGAAATTCTCCAAGATTTTATGGTCTTGGGTCAGGGCAAACCATAAACCATCACTTCCCCTTGGCAATTTCGTGCAACGCTACTTTCTGTGTAATATCCAGGAAACTGTGAATGCTACGCTCTTGTGAGAAATATATTTGATGCCTATATGAATTTTTATGTTATCGTTTCCGATTATTTTAATTTTGGGGGTAGGGGAAATCACTGTTTCAAGTTTGCGTGCTGTCTTGCAATCAGTAGGCTGCTCAGTCTGGCTATGCTCATCCTGAATATGTTTATGTTAAAATGACTGTAGTGTGTTGATTGTTCGCCAATTTAAGGGCATCGAAATCCTTCAGAATGCGACCAACAATTGGGTGCAAAATAAGAAGGCGTTTCACCCGGAAGGACGCCGGTTCAATACCTCTATTGATTAGGCGTGTACTGAGTGCAATCCAACACTAGGTAACTGTGGGGGTTTTCGGTCGCCTTTTCAAATGGTTTTATCAGAAACCTACAGTTCTTTGGCTCCATCTGTTGACAAGGCCTGCCAATTTGCATTTTGTCTCTATTGTTTTTAAACACGACAATGAGTTTGCATTCAGAGATATAGTTCGAAATTTCTTTCCTTGTGGAAACACATTTTGGAGTATGTAAATAATTCCGAAACGTTTGTGATGTGAATCTCTTGTGAAAAAAATTATATTTTACCCCAGCTGCCTAGTGCATTAAATCATATAAAATAACCAGTTCTTCCTCGTGAACAGTCTCCAAATGTGGTAAGCCTGCATGGGTTGCGAAGAACAACTTCGTTTAGGAGAATATTCTGGTGGATGACATCACAACACTTTTCTCAAAGGCTTGTCAAATATGTCACCTGCATTACCAATTAAATTTTGAACAAATGCTGATTTAGCACACCGCGAAGGACCTGCGATTAGCATGGTACACGGAAAACTAAATTTAAAGTTTTGGTTTGCACACATTTTGGACGACTGGTGTAAACTTGATTAATTACATCTTCTATTATACCCGTACGGGAAGGAGTCAAAGTTTTTATTTTGCACTCGCTTCTTAACCACCATTCCATAGGTTTTCTTTGAAGGTTCAGTTACTATAGAACCTAAAAATTTCTTAGATATCGGAGTGCCTTTAAGCACTACCGACATTGCATTTTCCCTCAGTGCAGTGTTGATGATTACGTCCGAATTTACTTTCTTCAAATTCCCCGAGCTGAGGGTGATGCCTTTAATTTTGCAGACAGAGTTCGTCTTTTCCCCACACATGACTTCTAGGGAGTAGCTTTTTTGGGCCTGCACCATACTTTTCTAGTTCATCAGTCATACAGCCCAAAAATGGCCCCGTGGGAGGCGTCCATTCCCCCGGTCTGTACGTGGCTATAACAGAATCAGTGTCGAAATAACACACTCGCTCGCTAAATCTCCTAAAATAGGAATAGAGCTGTAATATAGGCTGTTGTATATGCAGCTATGAATATTTTGGTGGTACAATTCAATTTAGAATTCTGTTCTCAGTGATTTCATACCACGTACAACACCTCCTCTGTAGCGATCAGGTAAGACTGTACCTCTACACCTGGGTCGTTCAGTGGGTCTACGAGCCTTGAATAATCTTTCACAAGCTCACACGTAGACAAGTTATCTCGTTGGCCATATTTCCCCCAAAAGAAGTTTAACATGAGTTTAACCAACTCGCGCCTGCCAGGATTGATTTCAATGGCGTCTTTGTCCAGTGCCACGGCTTCTTTTTCCAAATATTGCGCGATATATTCATTTTTGTCGCAGTCTTTGGGCCAACCGGAGGCTTCGGTTTTAATTTTCAGAAACTGGTTCACATAGTCTTGCAAAAGGTCCTTTTCGCCAGTGGAAGGGTTGTACCGTACCATTTAGTACTCCCATATTTCATATATATGAATCAGCCTACAGCCTTCCCATTATGCGACTTTAAATTTCGTTCACTACCCAGGTGCCTGTTATACATCTTTCGGCCTCTGTATGCGTGTACTTTGTCTGGTTCTCCATCTCTGCACATGTGCGGCACAGCGGAAACATAAGCTTGCCGTTAATGCCCGATGGCAGAATTGGATAGTACAGTCTTTCCGGGGAAGAATTTTACATTTTACAATGCCACGCTCAACATCGTCCCAATTTAGAAATTTATCAACAAGAATCTTTGAATGTTCCTTGGAGTAAGCCTTTGTCTTATTGACAAACAAGTATAAACTGCACACGTCCTAATAAATGATTTTCATATCTCCAGTGGCCTCGCAGTAGGTTTTCGTACAATTTGTACGCCCCCCGAAGAAGGTATTTCGTGGGTTGAGAGGTTCGGGGTAGAAAACTCTTAACAAAATTTGCCAAAACCCCGTCACCCTTAATCGTGGCATTAAACTCACTTTCCCACATCTCGGTCACGTGGTAGCCTGCATTTCCCATTATCTTCGTGACCGTTACTGTGCCCTCATATCTAAAGCCCATGGTCTCGTTACCTGTGTTGTATAACTTAGATTTTCTATTCGGGTAACATGTGTGCAGCCGTGGTAGAAGCATCCGTGAAAGAAATAAGTCACATTTGTCTTTTTCTCTGTACCCGTTCACTTTATGTCCTAAAACTTTAATTTCCCGGAGCCGATAAGCATGCTGTATAGTGGTTGATTGTTGGTGTTCCAACCACGACAGCCAGATACACACTATTCGTGATTGCTTATCAGCTAAGCGATACCCATCTCCAGGGATAAGCGGTATTTTATTTCTTAGCATGAACCGTTTCTTGTAGACATCCATACATGCATGAGCTATGGTGACGCATTCTCTAAACGGGTCAATGCCGTTCTCGAAAATTGGGAGGATATGGCATACTTTGTATTTATAACATTATAATAAGAGTTGGTATGGTTTATAATGTAATATGGTTAATGATTAATTTATATAAATTGTTTCCTAAATTTGGAAACACCTAGACTCAGGAGAAAATCGTCAGTTTTGCAGTATGACACCATTTCATTTATCATGTCAAAGATATAATTTGAGGACACCAATTCATCATGCCACTTCTCGAAGGTTTTGCGGTCACTTACACTCAGGCCGTCAGGACAGTAATATTTCTGTCCCGATACAGGGCCAAACTACTTTTCATTTTCCTTTGTGTTAAATAGGTAGGGAAAATTACATTTACGTTGGAGAAGTTGAAAGGTCTTTTAAAAGGTAGACATTGGCATAGGAATGAAATTCAAAGAGTCTAGAAAAGGCACAGACTTATACTTCATTGTTTATATTTTGCTACCGTTTCTGATGAGCTCCGGGTCACAACTTAGGTTGCCCACGAGTGCTATAGCAGAAACTGTCCTCATAGGACCTCAGGTTGTGTGCAAGTACGATAATGTCCTGGGACTCGAACCCGGGTTGTGTGATGTGATCAAACAATTGTTTCACAGGCTCCTTGTCAAATACCTGTTCTTTAACACCACACTGCGTACAATAGGCCATCTTGTAAGGTTCGTCGATGCATAATCCACAGCTTTGGTATACCGCGCATTGATTGGGGACATGTTCAAACACGTCCTCGGAATAAGGAGTGTTCTGAGTACACTCAAAATCAGTGAACATGAAATTATTTCGCATATTTAGCGCAAATTGTAGGGTTGAATGTAGCACTGGTGGTTAACATTCATATGAATTTTACAGGTAGTACAAAAAGTCTCCCCGCACTGGTGAGGAGTTTTTCTACACCTCATATTAACAAGTTTGTTGCACGTCGAACAGACTTTTTCAAAATCACACGCTGATATTGTTTTGGGGTAATAATTTGCCTTAATCAAATGATTATTAAAGGAGTTCTGTCCGTTGAGATCGCGATGACACGCATTACATCTCACGTACCTATCAAATTGGATGTGCATCTCTGACGACATTTTGCACAATTTTGTTCACACCTGTGAGTTTATTTTTTATGTAATGAGGAAAAAGTGCACTGTCGACAGTACCATTTACATTTTAATGCCCCGTGCAGGTTTACAATAGCGTTATAAGGGCTGTCGTGGAATATTAAGTCCATGTGCTTATCGGAGCTATATTTTTACTTGTAGAGGACATTTTTCCCAATATGGTTACCAAAAACGGTTATGGAGTAATCCTTTAGCGTCATCTTAAACAGTTTCACGTCTTCAAGCAAATGGCCAATTAGTTTTGCCTATTTTCTCACACAAATCTACAGTCTTTAGTTTTCGATGAAATTACAGTCGTCGTAGTGTTTGTAGCATGAACCTAATATTTCATCTGTCCAAACACACGCAATTTTGAGTGATCCCCGTAACAAAAATGCTTTATTACTCTGCATTACTTTCTCCAGTGATTTCAATATGACTTCAGCATTCACTTGATCGAACCTACGAACACTTATATTACATGGCCTCTCAGAATGTTTGGTATCGTGAATTGTGATTCCCATGAAACCTGGCTGGTTCTTTATCAGATTGTCGTTAACAAACAATAAATAATCGTTAAAAACCCTAGAAACACATTGGTTAGGATCTGTATCTTTGGGCATCGAACTAACCATAATTTCAGTCTCGACATACCCGGAGTAAAACTTTTTAGCCGATCTCCCTTTATGGTCTGTAGTGTCAAAAGTAGGTTGCAAGGCAACACTCCCCTGTGGTTCGTCGCTTTTCGCAGAAGGTTGATTAATAGCAGCATCGTTGATAGCTGTTGTAGGTGTAAAGCCTTCGACAAGACTCATCTCCCATCTACTGTCCTTGCTTCAGACTAAACTTTGCCATTGTATACCTGATTTTCGGAATTGTTCGGTGTTTTTATTCAACATCTCTCCACGCTTCGCAACGCCCACTTGGACTTTATAGCCAATGAAGACCTATGTTGTGTAATTATTCTAATGACATCTTACGCAAAATCTGGACTATTATTACTATTATTGTCAATAAGTCTGTGTCTTTGAAGTCACTACAAATAGAGGGAATAATATATTTCGCAATTAGGCATAGGTATACTGCAAAGCAAAAAGTTTTCTACAGCTCTTACCTACACATATAATGATCACACACACATGTATTACATTATTATTTCGCGATGTTTTAGTTACTTTGTCATTAGCAATCAAGCTTTAACTAAATAAGTATTTCCTTTCCATCAAATTTTTGAACGATTACAGTATTGTTTTGGCAGTATTGATTTTGTAGATAGTATATAGTATTGTAACAGTAATTAGCATCATATTAAACTATTTTCGAATATTGTAATGTAATATTAACAGTATGGAACTTAGCTCCCCGGAATCATCATTAGGTTTATGTTAAATAACATTAGGCAACTATTTGTATGCAAATACGACGAAAAGCTAAACTATTGCAGAGGAATTTCATTTTGCGACCAGCTCCATTGAGATCTTTCAATTCAAACTGTAGATTATGGCTGGAAATTGAATATTTCGCATCGGATCTGTCCCTGCTTAAAGCTCTTCCGGTGCTGGAGAGTTGGCCAGTGATACCATGTGACCGTTATCGGAATTGACCTAAGATGGGACTGAATTGTTTATTTTTATATAAAAATACATATAATTACATTGTTTACAATTATTAATTCAGAAAAAGTTATGTTTAACATATACATTTATTAATAACAAAATGGCGACTGACATAATTGGTTGCTGTTCAATATACGTATTTATAAGTAACAAAATGATTAATACATATTTATTTATAACAAAATGGCGGACATCACTTACAAAAATGTTTATCACACCACTGTCCAAAATGGCGGCTATCTCCTTGCAAAAACTTCGAGATGTTTAATAATTGTTCAGTCACTGTTTTGGTGGCGATTCACTGCAAAAAAAAAATATTTTAAAACATATATGTAAAACATATATGGTTGTTTTTTTGTTTTTGTTTTTGTTTTGTTTTGTTTGTTTTGTTTTTTTTTGTAAAAGACACATCACTATCACTGTCTTCGATGTCGTCCACCTTGTACGGCGTCGCGACGCATGTGAGTAGCATGTGGCAGCAAAAGTTATTCTTGAGGTGTTCCTGGGCCGACGGAATGGACATGAGCACCATGAATCCATTGATGGATACCGCGCGGAAGCAGCCTGCCGACGTAACCTTGTAGTCTAATTCCAGGGTGGTTCCGAGGTATATGTTGCAGCCTGCGTCTATGCCGTACTTTTGTGGTTTTGAAGGCAAGCATTTGACTTCCACGACGTCGGAATTGTTGGTGGTTAGTTTGACGGTGATAATAGTTTTGTCCTCGCCAAAGAATGGGATTTCAGTGGAGAGCAGTTTTATGTAAACAGAATACTCCCCGCTTGTTGTGACTTGATTTTTAGTGTTAAAAAGGAGTTTGACAAGGTGATTGTAGCCTATTCCCACCGGGTCTATTGGGTACGCTATGTTATGATCGTGAAAAGTTCACGATGTACCTCCGGTATCCATTTCTGAGGAACTCCTTTCCCTCATATAGTGATGTGTCTTTTACCAAAAAAACATATACTACATATTTTAAAATAACTTTTTGCAGTAAAACGCCACTAAAACAGTGACTGAACAGTTATTAAACATCTCCAACTTTTTGCAAGTGGTGAACCGCCGTTTTGGACAGTGATGTAATAGACATATATTTTTGTGAGTGATGTCCGCCATTTTGTTATTAATAAATACGTATTAACCGTTTGGTATTAATAAATATGTATATTAAACAGCAAACATTTTCGTCAGTCATTTTGTTATTAATAAATATATATTAAACATGATGGTTTTTCAATTAATAATTGTAAACAATATAATTATATGTATTTTATTGAAAATAAACAATTCTGTCCCTTCTTACGTCACTTCCGGTAATGGTCACGTGGTATCGCTAGCCAACTCTCCAGCACCGGAAGTGCTCTAAGGAAGGACAGATATTGCAGAACTCATCGACCAGTTCAACTCACTAGACTTTTACATCGTCTACAGTGGGAGGAGGTTCTCAGAAACGGATATCAGAGGCACATCATGAACTTTTCACTATTATAACAGGCATGCCAAATAGACCCGGTGGGAATAGGCTACAATCTCCTTGTCAAACTCCTTTTTAACATTCAAAATCAAGTCACAACAAGCGGGGAGTATCCTGCATACATCAAACTGCTCTTCACAGAAATCTCATTCTTTGGCGAGGACAAAGCTGTCACCATCAAACTAGCCACCAACAACTCCGACGTCGTGGATGTCCAATGCTTGCCTCCAAAGGCACAACAGTACGGCATAGGCGCATGCTGCAGCATATACCTCGGAACCACTCCGGCATTAGACTACAAAGTCACATCGGCAGGCTGCTTCCTCACGGCATCCATCAACGGATTCGTCGTGCCCATGTCCATTCCTTCGGGCCAGGAACACCTCAAGAATAACTTTTGCCACATGCTATTCACATGCGTCACGACACCGCACGAGGACGACGACGAAGACAGTCGTAGTGGTGTGTCTTTTACAAAAAAAAACAACATATTCTACATATTTTAAAATAACTTTTTGCAGTGAATCTCCACCAAAACAGTGACTGAACTATTATTAAACATCTCCAGTTTTTTCAAGTGGTGAACCGCCATTTTGGACAGTGATGTGATTAACATATATTTGTTGTATGTGATATCCGCCATTTGGTTATTAATAAATATGTATTAACCGTTTGGTATTAATAAATATGTATAATAAACATAAACCAATTTCGTCAGTCGTCATTTTGTTATTAATAAATATATATTAAACATGATCAATTTTTTCAATTAATAATTGTAAACAATATAATTATATGTATTTTATATGAAAATAAACAATTCTGTCCCTTCTTACGCCACTTTCGGTAATGGTCACGTGGTATCACTGGCCAACTCTCCAGCATCGGAAGTGCTCTGAGGGGGAACAGATACTACTACTAGCAACCACACTTAGTAAAGCTGTCTGAATGCCCAGGGTGACCTTCTTTACGTAAGACAGCACTTCATCTTTTTTCTTTAACACTAGATCGCCAATAGAGGTTTTTGATTTTCGCACACTGATAATTTCACTCTTTTGGAGGTATTTTTCTATAGTTTTATATCTTTTAATCCCTTTCAATGACGTATAGCTCACCATTTTGTTTTTGCATCGGGCTTCATTTTTTAAAATAATAGCAACGTTTATCATCAATTTCCGGAGGTGGTCAATAGACATGTTTCAAATTCATTGTAGCGTTGTGCGTGAGTCATATAATCAGTTCTTGTATTTCAAATTTAGCTTAGCTTTGCATTTTCAAGTTAGCTTTCATTGGGTGCTGTCATCTTTACTCATGGCTTTACCAGGATGAAGGAACATTTAAGGTCGCTAAACTCAAGGCATGTTAAATAGGGTTATGTAATAAAACAAAACCAAAAACAGTTATTTGGCATGTAAAAATGTGTGTGTCTCTCGCATCATCAAAAATTCTACAAAAAGTGTCATAGCAATATCTTTGAAAACGTTTCAATTTAACAGCTTTCAATTTAGAGATAACTCGTATTTGTATAACTTAGGTCTTTTTGTATAAATAATTTGTTACTACATAACATAGGGCAAACCCAATTCGTATAATAAAACATTTTCTATTTTCGAGAAAACAGGCGCTTATACTTGAAATAAAAATAAACAACATTTCTTTCCCTCGTTCTCTCTCTCTCCCTCTCTCTTTTAGCCGACCTGTAAAAGATGAACCAAAGAATAAAGGCACAAATGTTCCCAGGCCTTTTACCTACATTACAACAGGTAAAAGATAAAAGGGCCTGGGGACATAAAACGCTCAACATACGTGGCACATGAGCAAAAACTATAAACATAAAAATATCTGAAACCAGAAGCTCGAATCAAGCTGGATTCAAACCTGGTTCGCAGTTCAGAAGTGGTTTCCTCTACATCACTACAAACGTCCGTTTAAGAAAGTTCATTAGCCTACGTCAGAAGAGCACCTAAATATGTGATACTGAGCAGACACCAAGTATATACAACCTCACTCCGAAAGCTGAATGAATTTTTTTAATGGTGTTTAACGCCCGTTTTTACTACTGAGGCACCACATGCGGTGAACACTGTTGATACATGAAATGATATATTGGGAAAGGATTTTTTAAGGAAGGAAACGTTCCAGCCCTAATTTTAGGGTACCTCCCCGGCATTTGCCAGTTATGAAGACTGAGGAAAACCTGGAAAATATCTCAGTCAAGGAAGACGGTCCGGGCGGGATTCGAACCCCAGACCTCCCGCTCACGAGTCCGTGCCTTAACGACCTCGGCCAACTTTGGCGGTGAAGCTGAATGTAAACTGGAGTCGAACCTGGCTAATAATTTAGAAGCAAAATCCAGTCCTCTATACCATTACAGTACGCTAGAAGGCGATAAGGGATAATTTTCATAGATGTTAGTGAGAAAAATTACTAAAAATTCATTTGAAAATAGGTCAATTACCGCTAATGGCTGTTTTAGGGCGTGCTTGAAGCTCGGGAGTTCCTGTGTTAAACATTTCGCCTACTTGTATTCACTTTTGTAATGGTTTACATTAATAAATGAGCCCGAGGTTGATCATACTTTGTACATATTATGTTAGATGCTTATAAGCGGATTTTTTTTTTTTTTTCTGTTCAAGAATGCCAAGTGTATTAGTTTTATATTCTGGTCAATCCGATGGGAATTACGTAGCTCTATGTTACATTTCCTTCTTAATAATAATAATAATAATAATAATAATAATAATAATAATAATATGTTGAGCTTATATACATAATGGACATTACAGAGTCCACCATTCCTAATAGATATATGAAGTTTCTTCTTCCAGTCAGCCAACAATAAAGACACTCTACCACATATGCAACCACAACAACATAACAGTCGTTAGGCAATTGTTTTATCCGAATGTATTACGTTTTTCATAGTGTACTCATGTGTCAGTAAAAATGTAGCCCGGAAAAGGATTACAGTAACTTAAAGTTTCATTTCCCATATTGTTTTAAGAACGGAAAGAAGTGAAACTTGGCATTGTATGGTACAAATATATCAACAGACTGCTTGATCAAACGTATATGATATGACTGTATCAGTTACTCGCTATGTAAACCAGGCAGATCTAGAAATAGAGAAGCTGATCAATTTTAGCCAAGTGCAATCTCGACACAATTCGTGTGGTGCCAGTCTTTGAAAAGGAAAAAGTGATTATTGAACAAGATCTATGAAAGTGCAGTATGAATAAAACAATACGAAAATAGCCGGCAGTCACGTATACCAGAAGGGATAGTGCTCGGCTATAAAAATTATGTTTTACAACCGAGACAAGAAAAAAACTTGATTAGTGGCGATGGTTGGTGAATCGCGAATTCCAATCTTATAAGAAGAGAAAATAGAATAATATCAGCACGAAGAAGTACATGAAAGAAGTAATAAAGTACCTGTTCCTAGCCACTACCCACTGAGGATCTCTTATCTTGAGAACCGATATCTGGTGATTTATAGTATATTTATAGGCATTTGAAAGCAATGGTATATTTTTCATTGACTTTATTTAATGATTATTGCTGAAGATAGATGTGAATATTCGGAAGTAGTGGTGTTAACAGTAGCCAGTAAGCTTTTATGTCTTATTACGTTTAATTTAGTGAAACTAAACAATAGCAATACTGTTTAATACTAGAGTAATTACAATTTACTACAGTCAGTTGTGGCCTACATTGTATTCTACTGCTGGGGACTACTGACGAAGAACAGAACAGAAATCTCTGCGGAATAAATCTTTATTATTCTAAATATCCCATACAAAGCAAAAATTGTATTGAACGACAATATTTTAATAAGAGGGCATATTATTAAATTTTAGCTTAATTGTGTCTATTTTGAAGATTTAGTTTCATCTGAGAAAATTATAACAATTGATTAATTCATAAATATCATTAGAAGTTTAAAGTAATCATTAGTAAAAATACAAATTCCCAACTTACCTACATAAAATTTAACTATGCCTCAGGTTTGTAATGGCAGCTAAACCTGAGCTCTGAGGAAAAAGTAGACTGCATGGAATGGCAAAACATAATAAATAGGATTTAAAAATAATGTTACAATATCTTCAAATAGAATTTATTTTCAATGACATCTCCAGATACGAACAGAATTGGAGAGAAAGAAATGCTAACAGGATGAATAATTCCAGAATCCCTAAGACAATATAAAATTATCATCCACTCGGTAGTAGGTCACCGAGACGTCCCAGGAAAAGATGGCTTGAAAACCTCTTGTTTAGGCCTTAACCGTTCTTAAGACTATATTTGCGATAATGTTTTAATAGCCATCAGCATCTTTGAGATGTAGAGCAAGGTTTTTCTAACTTATTCTACTCTATCCATACGTTATTAATTTTAGAAGGGCGGTAGGAAATGGTTTACAATAATGATTTACTTAATTTATTACATAACTTTGTTTAATGTAAACGGGATCTCTTAATATACTCAACACCAATGTTAATGCACTATTGTTATTTTCTATCATGGCGACGCGAAGCCATTTTTGGGAGTACTCATAATGTCTGAATTTCTTGATTGTTGTCCAATTGTTAACCTCGCATCAAGTCCTCCAGTTTTAGGATAAAAAGGAGCGAGATCTCCAGTAAAAATTGTGCGCGCTGCAGAACAACGGACCCCGGTTATGCCAACTTTGTGGTTGTAGTTTTGCTGGTTTGACGTCTCGCATTGTCATGTTGGAGGAACACTCCTGTGCAGTTAACCTCGCTGTTGATAGTCGTTCCTTGAACAAGCCAGTTCATTGGCGGTAAGCCTGAAGTGTCCTAAAAGAGGCTGATCATTTCGCAGGTGGAGCAGTATGAAATGTCTTGTGCTGGTTTCCATGTCAAGGATTGGACTTTTTCTCTGGTGTGTGGTAGTAATACCCCGACTTGTCACCAGCTTCTCCAAAAATTCCGGATCCTTATTATGAATTCCCAGTGTCCGACGACAGATTTCATTTTTTTCCTTATGTGGTTGTAAAAAGTCACGACACCTCTTTCATATTCAAATCGTGTTGAATAATGGTATGCAGGGTTGTGAGACCCAGGCATGACTGACAATGCAATTCATTAAGGATTATTGTGCATACTAGTTATAATCTATTCAGACACGGCCTCAATGTTCTTGGGAGACGGCGATATTGATGGACGACCAGTACTCTCGTTCTTTTGTGCAGTCTCCCCCCCCCCCCCGCTGGCGAACATATCTTCCAAGTTATAAGCGGTTTCCTGTGCAGAATTGCTTGATTACATACGCACATAAATGTCTATGAACTTCTGCAATCTTCCTTCCACAAAACATGTAATCAATTTTCACATACCCGCCCGCCCGTGAGCAAATTTTCAAACCAGATAAATGATAATTGTTACATAACGTTTAATATTTTGTTTATTGTGTAAGGGATATTACATTTACCAAGATCATGTATGTATATCGGAAGGCTACCTGGTGCCGAACCGTATAGCCTCAAACGAAGCCGCCGACGGAAACAATGCACAATGTATACCTGGGCAGTGGAAGACGGAAACAAAATCCTTTCCCAGTCATTACAAATTTTCTCAATAGCCGGTGGACGTGCGAGTGACCTCTTACATCAATGTGGTTGTCTCTTATCGGAGACGAAGGTTTTGAAGAGTTAAGAGTAGCGCCGAAATTCTAGTGTGAGCTCACCTATGAGAAACGAGAATTTTAAGAGCTCAGCTTCCGTGGGTTCGCTCGTGAAAACCCCTATGAGCTAAGAAAAGGTACAATTCAAAGATAGATATAAGGGTAAACATCCCCACCAAAGAATGGCAGTCTTACACAATCAGTTCATGCAGCCTGCAGAAAGCAGTTTGACTCAGGTCAGTTTTACTCAGTTTGCAGGGCTCAGCTCAATGTTAACAATTTTCAACGGTGCGACTCAGTTCTCAGTGATACAATATCATTTCACGTGGCGTGGTTCAGTGCAGCCCATTCAGTTTCTCAGAGTACGAGTATGCAGTTACGCGGTTCTTACTATTATACATTAGCATGCCTTCGAATTTCTCTCAGGTGAAGACTGAGACTAATTTGTGAACATTAAATAATTGCGTCCGATCAGAACCTCTCTGAGAATTGCGTGCTCGGGCAGCAAGCGAACTTCGCCGCTTAATGGCAGAAAACCAGGTGGCAGTTCACAAATTCATCTTCAAATAAACGCAACAAAGATTTGAATGAAGCAGTGCCTAGTAATTTGCGTCATCAACCTTCACCTCCTTTCTCCCATGACCACGAGAGCACGAAACAGCAATATCGGGCCGCTGAGATACCCAGAGTATACTGCAAGAACCAATTACAGTAATCGTGGTTAGATTAGCGTCGGATTTGTGGCGCACAACGAGTAAAAACAGCTTTAAACTTTGTTCATGATAGTCCCCTTTCATCTCCTCCACCGTTGTCTCTACATGACAACAAACGAGCATAGTTCTTTCCCTACACACTGTGCTTACAACCGCTATCTGCTGTCCGCTTGGCGTACTAGTATCAGTCCATTGCCTTAAGAATGGACGTGCCCATAGGTTGCGAGGTGTTCGTTAAACATCGCTATTGTAAACCATTTCTAAACGACCCTCCATATTTGCCTCCTAAACCCAAGATTGCGGATTCGATCCCGGCCAGGATCGATGAATTTTTTCGGGCTTAAACATTTAAGTATGGCTTCCTTCGGAAGGGAAGTAAGACCGTGGGTCACATGTCGTACTTTTACGGCGCGGTAAAGAGCCTCAAGCCTGAGACCTCCGAGCAAAATTTGTCGGCCGTTTCATGCCCTGAATAGAAGGAGACGCAGGTGACCTGAGATATTAAAGGGCGCCCATAAATATGCCAAATAAAAAAATAATAAACGCCCCTCGTATATTTTGTCCTTCTTCTGTTTACTCCTCCTTTGGCCAAATACTAGCTTGTCAGTAAGAGGCCATTTTCAAAAATGCATTATTATTATTATTATTATTATTATTATTATTATTATTATTATATTCATAAGTTGAATTTGGTGCACTAATTCTTCTATTACTCCGAGGCTCCAAAACTAGAATATCTTATTAATTATGTGTAGTTTACTCTATGAATGAGTTATTTATCTGTCTATAGTACACTAACACATGCCTCTACTCCCCAAAAGTATACATACGCATGTGCTGGAGTATTTCCAATTGTTATTAACGGGAAATCCGCTGTTATCATAAAAAGTGACTTAAGAAATAAACAGCCCAGGCAGCTGTACTGAATTGATGCTCATAAATATTTAAAAGAGCAGTTTTTTTAAACTCATTTACATTCGAATAATTTTTTTAGTTTTCCTTTAAAATTGTTCCCGCATAAAACCTTTTTCCATTTATATTTCATAGCAACAAGATGGTATCTATAATTATCACCACTGTTAATACATAATTATACTTTTACACAAGATTTTATTTACACAAATGTAATTGTTTAAATGCTGATCTTCAGCTTTTAAGTTCATTGACATATGAAGGCTACATGTGTCAGAAAATTTAATTTGGTTCTGTGTATGTCCTTATACAAATCTCACATGTGATCTGCCTGCAGATTGTGGACTTGTGTGCTGCTTAAGTGAAAAGTGTACAAGATTTTATGTAATTACAGTATTCTTATAGCAAATTATTGATGTAGAGTATTTAGCCAAAAATATTTAATTGTTTAAAAGATTCAGTATAATGCCACAGACTACATGTGATATAAATGGAAAATTAATTAATTTATTCATAAATTTTCGTTCCCAGAATCGTAGTTGATCTAAGTCCATGCTATTAATGAGTTTTTAAAGCAGATTTTAAAAATATGTTTACTGTATTACACTTAAATTCACTGACGATTAGGACACTAGATCTTAATCAGTCACAGGAAAAGTTTCTTCTTCTTGTCATTTGCTCCTTACATCAAGAAAATACATGCTAACATTATGTGGAAACATCTGCTATTTCACAAAGACCAAGATTTTTATTTTCTTTAAACCTATTTCAGTGCTGTATTTCTTACTAGGTGTTGGTATTCCACTTATTTTTACAATAGGCGCCAGTACAAACGAAGGCGTCGAGTTAGGGTTATCATTACTAAATGAGACTGCACTTGAAATATTTGCAAGGATAAAGTCGCTAACTAAGTTAATGAGTTTTCTTCAAATGGAGTTGATGCTGGTTAACCTGCTTAAATTCTCGTTTCTGTAATTATTTAATCACAGTTTTCCTCCCTTATTAGTTATTAACCATCTTTGTGCAATAAATAGTGAAGTTTTCATTCTGTTGAAATTAACAGGTAAGTAGGTCAATTTTGTTCCTTTAAAATATTTCAAATTGTTGATTATGGGCTTTACTAGACAAATTTATTGTACCATTTTGTTTTCTATTGTCAAGGTAAAAAATGAACCAGATTAGGGCTTCTGCAAAAGCTTAAACGTTTATTAGAATTGCATGGTTAACGAAATCAAAGGCTTTAGCTAGGTTGCAAAAATTTTGCTAACTTACATTTCATTATTTTATCGTAACAGAATTTATTTTTTAAACTTAAAACTAAATTTTTTATATAGATGTTCCCTTCCTGAATCCAAATTGTTACTTCAGAATACTGTTGCTTTCAAGATAATTATACAAAATTACACATTACTTATACAAATATTTTTGAAATTTGTGTTAAAAGGGATATGGGTCTATAATTACAAACCTTATATTTGTCTCGTTTTTCAAACAATAGTTTAACGATGGAATATTTAGGTCTTTCAGGAAAAATTGCAAATGTGAGCAATTCATTACATAGAAAATTAAAAGATATATTATTGCGCATGAATATGCTTTTAAAATTATGCTGGTAATTTCGTCATGTCCTGAATCATTTTTTAAGTGAGTTGACAAATTTATTTATTTCTAACGCTGTTGTACTGTTAAAGTTAAATTATGGGATATTATTATTATAAAGAGTGAATTAAATATATAAGGCACTTTATTTAATTATATAATATGTTTTTAAATTATTTGCAATATTTAAGAAGTTGTTAAATATGTTCGAAAGAAAGGATAACAGATTTTCCTTAGGTACTATATAGATAAAAGAGTCATTAAAAATTAACATTGCACATAACAGCCTGAGATGAGATAATTCAATGACCTGTTTAAAATTACTTATGCAGTCATAAATAATAACATGTTTAAAAGACCAACTGAAAGTTTGGAAACTCCAAGCTTTCCAAACAAAATTTCACCATTAAGCTGGTATGCATTGCTAAACTGTATCATCCTACAATATGACGTCGTTCATTTAATTTACTAAGATAATACAAAAGCATACTGTTAATTATCTGTTAAAACATACGCAACGCAACAGTGGAAGTTAGTAATTCAAAACACACACACACAAAATGAAAACGATTCTTAGATCTACGATGCTGAGATGCAAAAAGGAGGCCTATCAATAAAAAAGTATGTTTTAAGACTGTAAAATGAGTACTGACGTATAGAGAAGGAGAAAATCTCGCCAACGTTCATTAAAACATACACAAATGTCAATAAATGCCTTAATTGTGTTTAAAATTTAGCTAATCACCAACATTAAAATTGCTTATAAAGGTAAAATGATACTTAATATTTTGTTCTATTACTATCAAAAATATCCTGTACATATTACTTTAAGGGGATAAAAATGTAATTGTAGATTATTGTAAAAATCTAGAAGTAACTTCTGAAAATTACGGTAAAAATAGTACATATCCAGTATCAATAATGTGTGTTGAAGTTACTTCTGATATACAAGAAAATGAGTTCCTTGTAAGTCTCAAGGAAAACCACACAAAGCTTAAAAAGCAATTATTGGGTTAGACGATCATCAAAGTTTACAAGAAATGCCCATGTATTATAAGGAAAGACAATATCCGACAGCAAAGCAATAAATTAGGATTAGAAATGAGAAAAGTATAATTATAATTATTTAGTATGTTCTAGATTGTCACAAATATAGAAGATAGAATGTCTGAGGAAACGTCTAGTGAAAAAGGGATTAATGCATATCATTATTAGTAGCCGGAATTTTATGCATTATTATATTTTTCCATGGTTCAGATCTATGCAAGTTATAAAACTTTGAGTAGGTTTAACATGGTTTTAAGCTGCATATAATTGCATGTTTGGACCATTTTTATAAATGAATAGTATTTTAAACATTTTAAAGCACATAAGACGTATTTAATAACGTTTTAAGCTTTTTTTTTCTCTCTTTTCAATATTATTCATCCCAGCACGCTACCGATGAAAGCAATGAGGCATCTGGACGGCAGGAATGCTATGCTAACCTCTACGATTCAGTCACCCCAACACTCGAATGCAACACATAAGGTTGCAGAAAGTAGTGCAATGGCATAATGCGTACAGCTTTATAAGTAAATTCCGGGACTCCCAACACCAAGACATTTTCTTCAGAAACACAGGCACGAACCAGACTGAAGTACTTTGCGCAAAAATGTAACACGCTGTTAGGACAATGTTTTTTTAAATATTCAGAATACTCTCATGTGAATGCATTATTGTTGATGAAACAACAGACGCTCCGATGTAAAGAACAGTTGACAATGTTCTTAACGTTGCAGATTAGAGTTTACTAACAACACAACGATTACTCACTGTTCTTCATTGACTCAATGAAACTGTGGCCCGGTGGTATTAGTTGTTCCTTTTGATAATGAACTGTTAAATTACATCACCAGATCGCGGGTTTAAAACTGGCCAGGATCGATGGAGGTTTTTCGGCCGTAAAAATCTTAAGTATCGCTTCCTTCGGAAGGGAAGTAAAGCTGCAGGCTGTCGTACATTTACGGCAGGGAAAAATCTCAAGCCTGAAAGAGGAGGCCCCTGAGCAAAATTTGTCGGCCGATTCAAGCCCGGAATTGAATGGGGCGCTGATGACCTGAAATGTTAAAGAGCGTCCATAAATAAACGAAATCAACAAAACCAGATATTACTCTGTAACCATAGCCAATTTTAACCTTTTGGGGACTTGACTTGAGGCTGCTCAATTTTAATCTGAATATTTTCACAACTTATAGAAATTATAAATATTCAGATCATAATGAGTGCCAAAACTGCCAAAGAATGAACTGGGTGACCTTGTGTTCATACCATCCCATTTTCATTGTATTCTCAGAAAGAATTGGCGTTCCTTCATAACAGTCTTTATAAACATCCTAAGCTATCATCAGCGCTGGGAATTGTAGGAGATAAAGTGCAGAAGAAAGCAGCTAACGTAATTTCCAAAAATCCTACCTATGATCGAAATCTGAGATGTTTTCCAAGGAAAATACAAATTGCAGATTAGTGCACGTCTCTATCAGTAGAAGGAAGTTTTTCGCGCTGCAATACTATCCCAATACACATCCTCCATTGCTCAGTTGTGAACTGTAATATCAATAATGAGACAGTACATGGAGGCATAATTGCGTAAATATTCATGAACTTGCGATCCCTTATCATTATGTAACACCATTGAGGTTAAATGTTGTACTTTTGCAAGATTTTAACGTGGTTTACATATTCTTAGCAAACTTCGTTCCACAGTCGTTGCCGACCAGTTTTTCGCTTAGTCTAGGTCTACGAATGTAACCTGTTAACTTAAGAATGAAGAGTTGCATGACGATTAAAAAAACCTTTCGTTCTCATTTATAGGTTTATTTCAGATTCTGTAACGCTTAAGTCCCGCAGCAGTGTATTGCAGATAATTTGCACATGTATTTACTAACACATGATAAATTTGTTAGTATATATAGTATTGTATTCTCTACACTTAATAGCAGGCACATATTCTTCCTCTGGAACCGCGAAACGACCTTGGATAAAAATTTCAGAAACGCTTTAGTCGCAACTGCTTTGTTACTGACGCTAGCAGCAATGAAGACGTGTGCATGAACACTGTTTACAGTTATGCAGCGGTGACGAAGCGTTAAATTTCTAATGCAGTGGGGGAAGAACCTAGAAGGGGTAACAGCTCATCGGTGCAGTAAATGTTTTGACGAAACAATGCACCGAACTGACCTAAAACCGGACATTGGTTTCGTGAGAAGCCAAAACAGAACAAGAACGCGAACCTGCACCCAAAGAGTTCCGTTAATAATTGTTTGTGACTCTTGTAAAGAAATGTAAAATATTGGCAGAAATGTTAGAAAGGCCTAAGGAACCCTGTTACAGTTGTGACACGCGTCACAGTAAAGAATTTGAAGTTTTGTTACAATACACTATGTTCAATTATCTTTAATGTCATTTACAAAGTGGTGTTGGCATAGTCTGGCTATGAATTAGTATTAGAACGAATTAAAATAACCAATAATTTAAGCAAAAAAAAAAATATGTTTTTCGATTCTTTAAAGGAAATTTGTGGCGTATATTTACAAATTTGTCAAATTTACAATTTTTTTCACCTATAGCTTAACGACCATTCGGTATTGATATGTTTACACATGAGCTAGTTTTGGCCGTAGCACACTTCCTGCCGTCCCAGCTGGCAGAACCACAGTCATAAGATAAGTTCAAAAACAGTTTTAACACCTACATTTCCTTGTTAATTAAATGTAAATCACATAAGGAAACAGACAGTATGTACAGGCTTCTGTTTAAAGGTGAGAAGGAATTCATTAAAGAAATGAATTATTCTCATTTTCCTATGTTTAGTGTATAGTTAATTCTATTGTGACCTGTCTAAAGTACTTCATTAACTTTTGTGGTTCTATTTTATATAGCATAAAAATCGCACCTGAGTATGTCTTCTCAATGAAACACGTGATACTTTTTTATTTTCAGTAGAGCTAGGACAAGTATTGCGTGCTGCAAGTGCTGCAAAATTGCGGGTATACTTCAACTCCAAGCTACTACTAACAAAATTTAGTCATACAGTAAAGTATTGAAAGGACTGCCAATTTCTAACAGCAATATTTAACAGAAAGTACGTATATTGGCGTAGTGCGTAGCGTAAAGATCTAAAAGCCGTGGAAATACAATTATGTTTCTTTATACTGGATTTTCAGTCATTAACAGATTACAAAGTTTATAAAACAGTACTGCCAATACATTCGCTACATTGTTATTGTTGGTAAAGGAAGGCATGCGCATATTAAAAGCCACCTCAAGAGTCCGTTTTATCATTACTGCTTTGGAGCGTAGACAGCCTTCTGTCAATTTGAATATTTGTGAATATTATAAGCACCGTTATGCTGACGTCAGCAGTAGTAACAAAAGTGGTGCACTAGTGAAACACTAAATGTTAACTCCAAGAAAATCGTGGTTATACCCTTCAAAAAAAAAAAAAAAAAAAAAAAAAAAAGGAGGAATGGGGCAAATAAAGCATTGTTGAGAATGCTAAGAATATCAGAAGGGTCTACACGAGGAATGTAGCAATTGTATCTTCTTTGTCCACATTTCAGCAAGGACGTGATAGTGTGGAGGATGCGTTACATACAGGTCGCCCACATACTGCAGCAAACTACATGGAGTCTCTGCTGGAAGTGGACAGGCAATGGTTAACTTGAGTATCGCACAACCAAATCCCGTTGTGTGGAAGAAACTCACACATTTCAGTGTCACCCGATACAAACACCTGCTGTTTCTTTCTGTTCTCCACATTAAAATATACCCACAGAAAATGCGTTTTCATAGTAGAGAACAAATTACTCAATCATAACTGAACTGCTACTCGCTTCGGCTTCCTCTAGGAGCATGACGAAGCATGATAAACATGGCAGCTTTGCAGAAATGCAATAACTAGATTTTCAGACACAGATATGTTGCCACTACTTTTCGTTCTCACCTCCATACAATTTAAAATAAGCAAGTCGCTGGTAGAATTTTAATTTTGGTTCGATTGGTTAATTTTACTAATTTTTTCCCACTAAAGCTGTCGGTGTTTTGTCCCTAAAATACACCAATGTTTAATTTAGTACTTACACTAGAAATATTTTTGCCATATGTTTGTCTACAGCTTCTATAGTGGCTTTAGAATGAAATATCTTCATAGTACATATTAAGCATGTGCTTTACTTTGCAGCTAAAGTCATTTTTTGTTTTACTTCCTTTCAGCAACAAACATTAGATATGGAACAAGAGAACAAAAAGCGCTCTCCTTTTTAATGTACTTCAGAGAATTAAAAATGATTTACACAGAGAAGCCCTCTGCCACAGTAAACCATAGCATGCGCTAGTGAAAGCAAACAAATTAAGTAATGTTTTTTCCAGATGTGACCTACCCCCTACATACTTTTGCGTAAAAATTCCATGAGAATTGAATTTTACAGAATTTTTAACCCAAAGCACTACTTTTGTATCACAATATCTAAAATGATGCAAGTTTAATACTACAGATATATAACGTTACTCACTCTTGACATTTATCTCTGTTCCTGTCAATCTTCCGCTTACTGTCTGCCTGTAGTTTGCACAATTTTATAAGAATTACTCTAAACTATCTTTTGCTATTTCATCATGTCTGCAAAAGAAAAGTTGGATTCAAAGCAACTCAAAAATTCCGAATCATAGCGTGCCGAATATAAATATGACAGCGAAGTACCCTAATTAATTCCTGGGTATAAAATCATAATGACTAGATTTGGACAAATTTCTACCTAAAGAAGCAACATTGAGAACTGAGGTAAGAGTTAAAGATGCTGTGGACACATACTCATTCTAGTAATAGCATAAGTTGTTAGTATTACGCTTGTATATTATTCCTAACAAAATATCTCAATTAGTTTTTTACACGATTATACTTTTAACTATGTATCCGAGTCTTACTTTGTTTACACTTTAATGCTACCACAAAAAGTACTTTAAACTGACACATATAACTAATGCGCAGATCTTCGGTTCAAAGTACCTTTTTGTTCTAGCTCTAAAAATGCAGAAAATAAAATCGTTAGAACACGTCTCTGTTCCAAGGTATGCCTTCCCTCCCCGTAACTAAAAATTGAGAGACTCTTTAAATGTTCAAGAAAAACAATGCTTACACTTTGCAACGTTAGGCGGGAAAAGTCAAAGTTAATTATGTTGGCGTTCATTAATACTGCTGATACGATATTATTTGTTTTTCCGAGTTTTTCGATAATGCACTGCGATCCTTTGCTGCTGTGTATTGAGGGCACAGCATAACTCAGATCTGACTCGGCGCGGCCACCCATGAGCTACGCCATTGGATGAACTAGTATTCAATAAGTAGTCATCTGAACTAATGTATTCCTGGAACACGGAGGGTTTTCCCCCTGAGCCTTCCACAATATGGTCATAGGGTTCCCATGCATTGAAACTGCATACACAAGCTACTTTAAGTGTCCCTACAAAAACCCTAGCGGATTTATTGTATAATTCTTACACGACTGATATTCTAAGAAAAAATCCGATACACTATACGAGCTTTTAAGTACCTTCTATGATAACAGCATAAAATGTGTTAAAAAAAGATTAAACCAATTTTAAAAGTTGGCAATGTTTTTATATTGCATCATATCGAACAGTCTGATTTCATCTTTTTCTCTATATTTTGAGTTAAGTAGCCAGTTTCAGAGAGGCAATGCAGGTCTCTTAACGTGGTCGTAATTAGGATCCCACAGAAGCATGTTTAGTATTGAGCCGTCTGACTCGTTCGCTAATTATTGAATTATGGTAATTCTGAAAAATACACAAACAAAATCTGATTGTAGCATCATCAAGTTAACTGTTTTGTTTCTAATAATTGCCAATTTCAAGTTCTGCTAATTACCACCTGCGCGGCATGAGTTGGCCGAACACAGTCACAGAGCATATCGTATAGGTTTGCAGAGTTTTATTGCGCAAGGGTGGCATTTGAATATCTGTATTCGTTAAGAATTGCTATGTTCCTCATTCTTCTGAGTGGCACTATTTTATCTGCAACTCAGTGCGAAGATGCATAACCTAAAAGTGTATCTGTGCCCTCAGAGGTTCTTGTGCTTTGGCCATCAAAAATGCTACACACAGAGATCAGTTTCTAGGCTAAGGCGAGAAAGGCCGCTCATAAGCGGGACTTTAGTTAATATTCAAACAAATTATCAAATATCGAGGGAACCTACATTCAATACTTAAACTTCCAGGAATAATAGAAAAGACCAAAACAAAAGTTTGGCTAAGTAACCACAAGTTTGAAAATAATATTAAATGCGTGGACAATCTTACAATAAAAAATAAAAATTGGACTTGTGTTTAAGGAAAAAAAGCTAGTTTTCGTGAACGATTATTGTGTTTGTCGTTGAAAATCATCAAAGTGCGTAATCTGTTTAAACGTTCCTTGATACTTCGATATCCTAATACACTGCCCGCACTGAACGACGACGTTTCTGGTGACATTCGGGATTGCGTGTGGCACCAACAGGATGGTACACCTCCTCACTTCCCCATTGCAGTTTGACAGCATTAGAACTGTGCATTTGGTAAGCAATGGATTAACCGCAGTGGACCTATTACGTGGCCTGCTCGGTCTCCTTACCTGGCTCCATTTTACTATTATTATTATTATTATTATTATTATTATTATTATTATTATTATTATTATTATTATTATTATTATTATTATTATTATTTGTATCGTGTCACTTGCTTAGTATTGTGTACGAGATACCAATTGAATCAGAGAAGCAGCTGGAGGCACAGGTTCATGCGATTCTGTGAGGAAATCATGGAAACATATTTTGACTGAATGCAAAGGCGAGGAAGAATCAAGGTAAAAGTGTCTACCGCACTCCTATAGGGGATGGAACAAAGGTAGCTGGATATGTTGGGTTCTGCTGGCAGAAAAGGAAGGAGAGGAGAGATCGGGTAAATTCCTGATGATAGTGAGTCAGCTCAGGTCTAAAAAGGCTGATAACAGGGTAGGAGGTTGGGGGGGACAAATTGATTGAATCCTCATATGAGACATTCTTAATGAAATTTCTTTCTATTTCGCATATATGTTAATAGTTTTAAATGTTATTTTAATGTACGTTTTAATTTATTGTATTTTATTTTTATTTATATTTTACTTTACTTTATTGTTGATTATATACATTTTATAGCTTATTGCGAAATATTGTTTGTAATATCTTGTACTAAATCAATGAGAACTAGTGTATTACAAAAGCACGTACTGTTAGTTGGACCCGTGAGCCTGTTGATGTATTGTGTATTGTATTTAGTTTGGTGCTACTGTAATAAAGTCACTCCTCCTCTTACCACCACCACCACCACCACCACCACCTCTCTACGTACAAAGCTTGGAGTCTTTGAACATACTACAGTACTGTCGTCGTATTGTACGTACTGAAACAAGAGGCCACATATTTGATCGGTTTGTAAAGATTACAATTAAAAATTAAAATCCAATCTTTCACTCTCAATTATCATCTACAAACGTTTTCCAATTTATCTTTCACAGGTTCACTATTCCTGAAATTAATATCGAAATTATATAATAAAAAACGTAATTGCGATCCTTTTATTACTCTTAGAAGATTAAGCATTGAACTTCGGAACACCCGTTATATGTACGTAACCGAACGAACTAAACAAAATGGTTGCCTCTCATTTAACAAGAATTTTTAGGAGTATAAATCATTGTGGGTTGTTCAGACAAATGGATGCCATTTCTTTGCTGGCCCCCATTTTCTGTTTCTCAAGAGAGAGTGGAATAATTATATACGTACATTCCCATTTAATATTTTATATTGACTGTACTGCGACCCACACAGGGAATATATTCAGTTAGAATATATCAAGTGGAAAGTATATACCTACATAATAGCGAAGATAGCTCTAGAGAATTTCGTACATTATCTTTAAATGAAAAATCTCGCAGGAATTTTTCTTTTATGATCCTTGTTTGCTTTAGTGCATACAATAGAAGCCGTAATTCTCGCATCACTTCAATTTGATGCTCCTAACTCGATTGAGCACAAAGTCAACAAAAGAAAGCATGGTTTGCTGATGATGAAGAATGTTTAAAACTTTCTGGATGGTGAACATTGCTTGATATCTCCGTTTAAGGAGACTGTAAGCCATGACACTATGAAAATAACACTTTAAATTAATTTTATAAGTAATATTGTGCCATATTCAATAATTATATTTATAATTCAGAAGTTAAATCTATTAGAAATTTAAAATGTGTTAACAAATATATATATATATATATATATATATATATATATATATATATTTACATTTTATTGTCATTATTTAAAATATATAGAATTACATTTATAAATAATTCAGATGATCTAATGCTATTAATCACATTATTCCAACTGTTGGTATGAAAATGTTATTTATGAAGTTACTAAAAAAATAAAAGTTAAAAGTTGGTTTAGCATAAATTAACCAAGACCATGATTCTAAAATTTTAATCACTGGGGAAAATGTATATGCTATCATGTTTCAATCAGAAAAATCCTCAGAAAAATCCTCAGAACTTCTCACAAATAAGCGGAATTTGGCAAGGTGTACTGCAAAAGACTGCAGTTATTGAAGTTAGAAACCACCCAAAATTACACAACTACAAGCTAATGATCAGGGGTAAAGAAGTTGGTTTTACGATTTCACTGTGTGTATAATAATTAATTGTATTCTATCCATTTTTTCATATACACTGACCAAAAAAATTAGAGAAACACATTTTAAATCAAAGCCCTTAAATAATATTGGGTACAATTTAATTTTTGACAGTCAGATGTTATGTTTTTAAGTATTGTTTAAAACTAGAATAAAGATCTTATAGGATTTTTTAGTTTTGTTCTGAATAAGTTAGTGAAGTTTCAAGAACTGTTGAAACCAAAGTGAGCGCTCTTTGATTTATTTTTATTAAAACAGGTTTTAACAGCACTGTGCCAGGAAATTGTTATTTTGTGTTCTCTGAGGCCAACAAAGAGCAATGAGACATGTGAATGAAACATCAGTCGCACGAGCAGTTTTTGGGAATGAAGAAGGTCATTCCATTCGCTTTGTTCATGTCAGCACTTCTGTCATCCATACGGTTTGGAGGCTATATATAGAGACAAGTGGATACAAGACGCGGGCCGGATGAGGCCGTAAGAAGAACACAACAGAGGTACAGGAGAGATACATTGCCCTATCAGCTTTGCGCAGACGCAAATCTCCAGCCAGAGATCGCAAAATGATGTACGAATAAAAACTGGAGTGGTTATTTCTGATCAGACTGGAAGAAACAGACTAAGCATTGCAGAGTTAAGATCTGGAATCTCCTTTTAAGCCCTTTGTTTGACACGTTAGTGCAAGAAAGCCCGGATGAGATTAGCTCAGAATCATCTCAACTGACAGCTCCGCTAAAGAAGGCTGATATCTTCACAGACGAGTCAAGATTTCGTTTGACGGTCGTACACGTGTATGGAGGCGTCCTGGTGCACCTCTTGCTTCAGCCACAATTGTTGAACATGACAGATTTAAAGTCGGTTTCATTGTTGTTTGGGTTGACATTACTATTGAGTCTCGGGCGTAGCTTGTTATTCCACAGCGCATAAATGCTAAAGTTTACATTAATGTCATTCTTCAACATGTCGTACCCGTTGCTTATTGCATGGATCCTAATTTTCTTCTAATGCATTATCTCATACAGCACGGAATGCCAAAGATGTCCTACAGGAATGCATGCAGTCCTGGCCCTAATCCCATTGAGCATCTGGTAAATTTTGTTCGTGAGCGTCCTGCTGTACCACAGTACCTAGGGGAACTCGCAAATGCACTCACTGAAGAATGAGAGAATCACACAAGTGTTTATTAGAAAGCTGGTGTGAAATATGCCACGTGGGTGTAATGAAGTCATCACAGCTCACGGAGACTTTCAAGGTACTGAGTGTTGAAATAACCACGGAAACATAGGTTACTAAACAAGTAATCATGTATTTCGACTTTGTTTCCTGTATCAATCAATAATTTGTTCGTATTTATAATCCTGTGATATAAAAAAAAATTTTTTTAGAATGCCTATTTTAATTTTACAAAATTCTATAATCTATAATTGTAAACAGTCAAAAATTACATTTTATATATATATATATTTATTTTGGAACTTTGATTTAAATATGCGTTCCTCTAATTTTTAAGCAGTGTATTTTTCTTTCTTTCTTTCTTTCTTTCTTTCTTTTTGGTGTTAAAGAGACAATAAACTGAGAAGAGTCGATACGGAAGAATTCTATTTCATTCATGACGTACCCCTTCAAAATGAAATTGGTATATGAATTACCATTATCTTCAAGAATTAGGGAATTAAGCAAAAAGTTATTTATTGTGCGAGATGTTATCAACCAAACCCCGTCCGGCACACAATTTCAAACTAAACGCAAACACAAACAGCAATTCTAAAGGAATAAAATAAGGTACTGTCTCACCAAGTTGAATGCCGTTCTAAAAGAAGGATCGCGGCTGCTGTGCGAGTTACTGCCTTCACTTTATAGCGTTGACCCTTAAGAAGCTTATTGAGAGGTCCTAACAAATGAATGTTGCAAGGTGATAGTAGGGCTGTAGAACCTCTATGTACAGTAGGAAGCCACCATCTTCCTTATACCGGCAGAGGTGATAATGATGATGATGATTATTGTTTAAAGGGCACAAAACTGCTAAGGTCATTAGTGCCCAAACACACTAAAAACTGATCCAAGAATAAAATGTCTACACTCAAGTCCAATGTAGAAAAAGGGCATTACGCACATTGGACAATAACAATAAAAACACCCAAAACCAACAACAGGGGTAAAATAGTCAAAAAAAAAAAAAAAGACTGGTACTAAAACACAGCCGCAAGAGCGGAAAACACAACAGTCTTACAATCATCTAAAATTGTAACAATAAAATCCCAAAACAAACAAGGATAATATGATCAACAACAAAGAAAGACTGGTAGTAAAATGCATCAGCAAAAGTTTAAAACACACCAGTTTTATAATGCTCTAAAATGGTAACAATAAAAACCCAAAACAAATAACAAGGGCAATATGCACCATAATAAATAAATAGTGGTACTAAACGCATCAGTAAAAGTTGAAAACACAACAATCTTAAAATAGTCTAAAAATGCCATCACGAATAAAATAATATAACCTCACACCTTACCCCCAAAACCGCAAACACGACTAAAACGGAGCACACGCTCAACAGCAAACGCATAATCTGCAAGTAATTCCTTAAGAGCAGAGGGCATTCCTAGGGAAAGTCTAAAAGCTGCCAGATGATGGCATTCAAGTAAAATGTGACGCACTGTAAAGAGGTGGTCACAGTGAGGGCAAGCAGGAGCTGGTTGACCATTAAAAAGGTTACAGTGACTAAAACGGCAATGCCCAATTCTCGGACGAGCTAAAATTACTTCTTCACGACGAACTGGGCGAGAAGACGACGACCGGTTAAAAGGGGCGGATTTACATTCGCGAAGCTTATTGGCGGGTATTAAATTCCACTCCTCGCGCCAGCGTAAGATGTCTCGACTTAAAGAATGTTTAAAATCCCCGAAGTGAAATCCCTGCTCGTACTCAGCAGGCTCAAAAGGGCGGATTTAGCTGCAACAGCTGCGGCCTCATTACCTGGAAGTCTCACATGTCCAAGTACCCATATCTGGGTCACCTTGACGCCAGCGTCAAAAAGCGTTAATACTACATCCTGCATCTTCTGTACAAGAGAATAGTAGTAGTACAGGTTTCTAAAAGCTAAAATAACACTCAAAAATTCGGAGGAAAAAACATTGTTCCCCAGCCCCAGGTCAAAATACATCCAATCTCCCGATAGATAGCACAAAGCTTCGCCATGAAAATAGATGTCGCAACATTGAGACCAAACGTAAAACTAGCTGCATTAAAAACAAAGGCGCATCCTACTCCTGTGTCAGATTTTGAACCGACGGTATACATAAAATTCCATTCAGTAAAGGAAGAAATGATCTCGCTAAAATAACGATTAATAATAGGTGCTGCTGTTGAGGTCTTTGGTCAGGTCATAAGTCCAAGATGAACGGGGGCCTGTGCTAAAATCCAAGGTGGTGAAGATGTTTCCCCGGTTAAGAAAAAAGCAGGCAACTCTACATCCAACATCCTTAACAGCTCCCTAAAACCAAAGTCAGGAGGCTCAGGAGTAAAAGACCGAGCAGCGTAAAAAGCACTGAGCGATACATTAGAAAACGGCTACTTCGTGGAATGACGAGGTTACGCAGCTAGTCGACAACCATATGCAGAAAGTAAAAGATCCCTAACACAAAACATCGGAGTTTCTCCCGACTCCGCACATAAACTTGACATAGGACTGGATGGGAATGCTCCAATAGCGACATGGATACCCCGGTGATGAATGGGGTTAAGGCGACGAAGAACGGAAAGTCGCGCAGAGCCATAAACCACACAGCCATAATCCAGTTTGAACGTAAAAACGTAAAAGAATAGTCCGGTCATCTCCCCAGGATGTGCCACTGAAACACGTAAAATACAAAGAGAATATTCACACTTGCCTCTGAGTTGTGCTATATGCGATGACCAGCATAATTTTCTATCAAATACCAAGCCAAAGCACCTAACTTAGTCTGCGAAAGCTTGAGCATCTGGGCCAATTTGGACAGATGGTGGAGGATACTTCTTACGGTACCAGAAGTTCATGCAGACGGTCTTCTGCGCGGAGAAACGGAACCCGTGATTTACACTCCAAGCGTAAAGACGGTCGAGACAGCATTAGCGTTCCAACAGACAAGTTCTCCGAGAGGAAACATAGATGACAAAATCGTCCACGAACAACGACGATTGTATTTCTGGCGGTAAGTACTCATTGATGCAATTGATACCAAAGGCAAACAGTTTCAACTAAGTACCGAGCCCTGAGGTACACCGTTCTCTTGAATAAAACTAGATGATAAAACTGATCCCACGCGAACATTAAAAATCAGGTCTTTCATAAATTCATGAATAAAAATAGGCATACGATCACGTATATGCCAATCGTGAAGCGTTCGAAGGATAGCAATTCTCCAACTAGTATCATAGGCTTTCTCCAGATCAAAGAATACGTGTGATCGTTTGACACTGCCGTACAAAACCGTCCATTATGTGGATAATTAGAGACACAAGAAGCTCGACTGAAGATCGATGACGTCGGAAACCCCACTGGATGTTCGTCAATAAGTGCCTTGATTCTAACCACCACATAAGCCGCCCATTAATAATGCGTTCCATCACCTCGCAGACGCAGTTGGTGAGGGAAATCGGACGGTAACTGGAGGGAAGGTTTGGGTCCTTTCCAGGTTTCGGTATGGGTATGGCAGTGGCCATTTGCCACTCGGAAACGTTCAATTGCACCAAACGGAATTAAAAATCTGGAGCAAAAACCTGACATCGAAAGTGGTCACTAGAGTATAAATCGGAGAGGACGTTCCAGGTAAAATGTACAGCAAGTGAGGCAGATCAAAGGGAGAAGTCCAAATATGAGTAACAATGAGTACTGCCAGAAATAAAAGTAGGTTAAGCAGTGTTGAGCAGAATGAGATGGTGGCGGTTTACAAAGTCTGCCAAAAAGCGACCCCTTGCATACTCCGTGTTGGAACCCCATAGGAAATGGTGCACATTAAAATCCCTCAAAAGCAGGACAGGGGTGGTAGCTGATACACAAGAATATGCAGATCAACTATTGCGATAGTGGCAGATGGAGGTAAGTAAACAGTGCAGATAGAAAATCTAAGGCCAGAGAAGTGAACTGTAGCTGCAGCTGCCTGTACAGGAGTTTAGAGGTTAAATGAAGTGCTGTATACGTCATCTGGAATTAAAATTATAACTCCACCATGCGCGGGAGTGTCATCAGTAGGAGGAAGATCAAACCTCACCAAAGAGTAAACGTGTAAAGTGAAAGAATCTTGCCGGCGAAGTTTGGTCTCTTAGAGACACACAAGTGGAGAGTCTGTCGAGCGTAAAGGTAACTCCATGTCAGGTCTTCGACTACGGAGTCTACGCACATTCGATGAAATGATAGCCATTGATAAAATGAGATAAAATGAATAAAAAGTACCACCTTACTTTTTAGTCGGTCCAGGACGAATCACCCGTCCTTTCTTCAATCGCGTGGGACTGGGTGTTTTATTTAGAGCAGGCAAATCCTGCTCCATGAATTCCTCAGAGAGAGGGCTCTCCCGCTGAGAAGCATCCACAGATTCCAACACCTGGAATCGGTTGGATGTGGAAATAGGCGGTGACGGGGACCGCCTAGCGGGTTTGCTCCCAAGATGGGAGCAGGACCTCCGAGGAGGAGACGGGCTCTTCTTCTTTTCAACTTGCGAGGACGTTTTTAAGAAGTCAGTTCGTGTGTAGTTGATCTTAAATTTAATTTCCGAAGCATTAAATACTATTGGTTTGGGCTTCTCAGTAGAGCGCTTAGGAGGACTGGGCGCATTAGGGACCGTGTAAAAACAAAGTCGCAGCTCTGCGTACTGTTATCGCACTTCTTTACCGACAAAGAAGCTGCGGTGCTGTATGTGCTGGTCTTAGTCATAACGGGTTAGCGAGAATGAAATCGCTTCCGGGCCACAGTAAAGGAGAGCCTTTCCTTTACGTGGATTTCCTGCATACAGCGCTCCTGTCTGAAACGAGGGCAGTCGCGGGATGATGCCGAATGATCTCCGCGGCAGTTGACGCAGACTGGAGCGGATGTACATGCTCCTTCATGACTTACTTGACCGTAGGTTGCACAGATGGAGGTAACACTCTTGCAAGAAACGCGTGTATAGCCAAAGCGTTGGCACTGAATACAATGCAACGGTCTCAGTATATATGGGCCCACTTCAATCACCTCGTAGCCCGCTTTGATTCTCTGTGGTAGTTCAACCTTGTTAAAAGTGAGGAAAAGGTAGGCTGAAATTCCCCTTCTATCCCTGCCTGCACTCGATATACACAAGTGACCTCTTAGTCTTCCAGACAACTCCAGTTTCCGTCTAGTACGCTGATGGCAACAACTCCTCCAGACGAATTCAAGGTCCTATGATGCTCAACAGGGGTGGGATAGCAGCGGAGTATCGTCTCCTTGAGCAGTGAGTTTGTTTGAGAGCGCCCAAGTGTCTCCATCAAAAGAGAACCATTTCTCAGATGAGTACACGAATTAAAGGGTCCAGCTATGGAATCAATGCCCTTCTGGATTACAAATGGTTCACTCTAGAAAAGGACTGACGTTCTTCTGTTCTACCTATAATTAAGTAACGAGGATAGGACTTTTCGATTACTTCACTTATCTTCAATCGATTATGTTTTATTCGAATAGGATTCATATCATGTACCATAGCGAGTTAATCCTCCACCATTGCAACTGTCTCCGATGGCAGGCTGCTTCTTGGGCGCCACCCCGGCTTAGGTTACGAGCTCTGGCCTGAACAAAGTAACTTCAGGGTATCATCGACCTATGGATTGACAAAGGGACACAATTGCCTGCACGAAGTTAACAGCTCATGCAATGGCCCTTCTCCGGGCCTGGCCTTTACCAGGGGATAAGCACCTGTCCTACATAATAACCCAATCTTGGAGTTACGTCGTTACCCAGTCACTTTTTACGGCGTCAAACACGGGGACATCCTTCTGACAAAGAACAGGAAAGTAAAACGAATAAATTAAAATACAGGCGAAATTAAAAGGAGCAACTGGGAGCAACTCAGGTGTCCCTCAGGGGCCCATTTTTTTGGGTACGGAACGTAGTGACCCCGAGGCACACGAGCTGCTCCCGCATGTCCACGCATAGCGTGTTTGAATCGTTTTAATTTTACCTCCATTTTAATTTTTATGCGTTTTACTTCCCCGTTCTTCGTCTGATGGGTGCCCCCGTGTTTGACACAGTAAAAAGTGACTGGGTAACAGCGTAACTCCCAGAACTGGGTAATCATTTAGGACAGGAGCGTATCCCCTGGTTAAGGCCAGGCCTGGAAAAGGGCCATTGCATGAGCTGTTCACTTTCTGCAGGCGATTGGGTCTATTTGTCAACCCACAGGAAAGTGTGACTCTGAGGTGATTTTGTTTAGGCCAGGATAGGTCACCTGAGCCGGGGTGCGCCCAGGAAGCAGCCTTCCATCGGAGAAAGTTGCAATGGTAGAAGATTAAATCGTTATGGCACATGATGATAATCATACACAATCTTAAAGAAAAAGAGTTGAAGTAAAGGAAGTATGCGAGAAGTCTTTTCCTCGATACTCAGTGCTTAGTCGTACTGAAGATGGTCAGTTGTTTACTAAGGCTATACATTTGTTATTCAGAAGGGATTAGATGCCATAGCTGGACCCGTGAAATACTGTACCATCTACGTAACGGATCATTTTTGGTGGAGACACTTTGGCTGTATCAAACCAACTCATTGCTCAAGGCGACGATACTCCGCGGTTATCCTATTCGTGTTGAACAACATAAGACATTGAATTCGTTGAGAGGAATTTTTACCTCCAATGTACTAGATGGTATATCTGACCCCAACATCCAGTGGTCATTTCTTATCGGGTGCAGGCGAGGAAAGCGGGGGAATTACAGCCAACCCGGATTCTATTCCTCACGTTTAACAGGGTCGAATTGCCGCAGAAGGTTAAAGCGAGCTACGAGTTGATTGAAGTGCGCACGTATATCCCGAGCCTAGTGCAATGTTTCCAGTGTCAACGTTTTGTACACACTCGCATATCGTGCAAGAGTGCCATTTCTTTCGATCTGTGCAACCTGCGGTCAAGCAAGTCGTGAAGGAGCTGGTGCATCCGCTCCCATCTGCGTTAACTGCCGCGGCGACCATCCAGCATTGTCCCGGGATTGTCCTCGTTTTAGAGAGGAACGCTGTATACAGGAAATCCGGGTGAAGGAAAAGCATTCCTTTACTGAGGCCCGAAAGCGCTACCAATCTCGCAAACCTGTGGTACCTAAGACCGGCACATACAGCGCAGCAGCTTCTTTTGCTGTCAAGAATTGCGTTTGCAATACGCAGACTTGCGACCTTGTTTTTACACGGGTCCCTACTACGCCCAGTTCTCCAAAACGCTATACTGTGAAGCCGAAGCCGATAGATTTTAATGTCCCTGATATTCATTTCAGGACTAACTACAAAAAAACGGACTTTTTGAAATCGTCAACTCCCTTGGAGAAGAAAAAGAGCCCTTCTCTTCCTCGGATGTACCGCTCCCATGCTGTCGGTCCTGGTCGTGTAGTGGTTACCATACTTGCCTCCTACACCCAAGATCGGGGTTCGAACCCGGCCAGGACCGATAGATTTTTTCGGGCGTAAAAATCCTAAGTATGGCTTCCTTCGGAAGGAAAGTAAAGACGTGGGCCCCGTGTCATACATTTACGGACGATAAAGAACCTCAAGCCTGAAAGAGAGGCCTATCAGCAAAATTTGTTGGCCGTTTCACGCCCCGAGTTGAATAGGACGCTGATGACCTGAGATGTTAAAGAGCGTCCGTAAATAAATAAATCAAACAAAAAAGCTCCCATGATGGGAGCAAACGCGCTGGGCGATCTTCGTCTTCGACCTTATCTACATCCAAATGACTCCAGGTTTTGGAATAGGTGCGTGCCTCTCAGGACGCAATGGAGCAGGATGTGCCTGCTCGGACAAACCACCCAGTGCGTTTTGATCCTCCTCCCGAAGATGGCACTCCCGCTCACGGCAGAATTTTAATTTTAATTAGAAATGACGTGTTCAGTACTTCATTACTGCTCCAAACTCCTTTACAAGTTGCTGCAGCTACAGTTCACTTCTATGGCCTTAGGTTTTCCATCTGAAGTATTTACTTTCCTCCGTCTGGCACAGTCACCACGGCTGATCTTGATTATCTTTTTTCTCAGCTACAACCCCCTGTCCTACAATTGGGGGATTTCAATGCGCACAATCCCCTATGGGGTTCCACCACGGAGTGTGCCAGGGGTAGACTTTTAGCCGACTTTTTGGTTCGTCACAATCTTGTACTGCTCAATACTGGTCGACCTACTTTTCTTTCTGACAGCACTCGCAGCTTTTCACACTTGGAATTATCAATTTGTTCTACCTCACTCTCTGTACATTTTTCTTGGAATGTCTCCTCTGATTCCTATTCTAGTGACCACTTTCCGCGTCAGATGCACATACTTTCATCAAACGCACGTTCCCAGCGGGCGGCAAAATGGCTTATTCCAAAGGCGAAATGGGTACCTTTTCCGATCTCTGACCGTATTTTCAGGGATGGGTTTTCCATCCATCGACGCCGTGATCGAGCACTTCGAAACGGTCATCATTCATGCCGCAGATCAGGTTATTCCCCGGTGCTTACCGGTTCCCTGGTGGACCGATGAATGCCGGGATGCGTTGCGTGCACGCCGAGGTGCTCTAAGAGTTTTTCGTCCCCACCCTACTTTAGCAAACAGGATATGCTACAAACAACAGTGCGCCAATAGCCATCGAGTCATTAAGGATAGCAAAAAGGCGTCTTGGATTGCTTTACCTCTTCTTTTAACCGCACAACACCTGCATCTGTAATTTGGAATCAGCTATGCTGCGTTGCGGGCAAGTCTAGATTTACGCCTATACCTGGTCCTAGGTTATTAAATCGAGTGTTTACTACTTCGATTGACGTTTCCAATATTTCAGGACGCACCTTTGCTGCTGTTTCGAGCTCCGCCAATTTACCTGCTTTATTTCGCACATTAAAGGATCAGGTTGAGTGGAAAGGTTTTCTCTTTTGCCTCCGACCATAAAAAGGGCTATAACGTTGCTTTTACCGCCAGAGAATGGGACCATGCACTTTCTAGCTCTCGACATTGAGCACCGAGGCCAGATATAATTCATGTTCCTATGTTACACCATCTACCAACGGAAGGTAAGACTTTTTATTTCAAAATTTTAATTTTATTTGGTGTAATGGCACATTTCCTAGCATTTGGCGAGTGGCCAATGTCATTCCTATACCTAAGCCTATAAAGGACCCACATCTTCCTTCCAGTTACCGTCAGATTTCCCTCACCAGCTGCGTCTGCAAGGTGATGGAGCGCATGATTAACCGCCGGCTTATGAGTCGAGGAACTTATTAGCGAACGTCCAATGCGGTTTCCGACGTCATCGTTCCTCAGTCGACCACCTTGCATCTCTCTCCACCTGCATAATGGACGGTTTTGTACGGAAGTGCCAAAAGGTCACCGTATTTTTTGATTTAGAGAAAACCTAAGACACTTGTTGGAAAAGCGGCATCCTTCGTACGCCTCACGTTTGGCATATACGTGGTCGTATGTGTACTTTTATTCAAGAATTTATGAATTACCGGGTTTTTAAAGTTCGCGTGGGATCAGTTTTATCATCTAGCTTTATTCAAGAGAACGGTGTATCTCAGGGCTCGGTACTTAGCGGCACAAGATTTTGCAATCTATCTTTCCTCTCGGAGAGCTTTTCTTTTGGAACGCCGCCTCCAATGCTGTCTCGACCGCCTTTACGCATGGAGTGTCAATCATGAGTTTCGTTTCTCCGCAGAGAAGACCGTCTGCATGAACTTCTGGCGCCGTAAGGAGTATCCTCCACCATCTCTCCATCTTGGCTTGATTTTTGATCGGAAATTATGCTGTTCATCGCATAAGGCACAACTCAGAGGCAAGTGTTAACGTTCTCTTTGTCTGTTACTTGTTTTAAGTGGTACATCCTGAGGAGCTGACCGGACAGTTCTTTTAAATTTTTACTGCTCTCTTATTCGGTCCAAGCTGGATTATGGGCGTGTTGTTTATGGTTCTGCGGGGCCTTCCGTTCTTCGTCGCCTTAACCCCATTCATCACCGCGGTATCTGTGTCGCTATTAGAGAATTCCCAACCAGTCGTGTGTCAAGTTTATGTGCCGAGTCTGGAGAACCTCCGTTGTTTTACCGTAGGGATCTTTTACTTTCTGCGTATGGCTGTCGACTGGTCGCCTAACCTCGCCATCTCACGAATGAGCCGTTTTTTAATGTGTCTCTCGCTCCATTTTATGCTGCTCGGTCTTTTACTCCTAGACCTCCTGGTTTTCGTTTTCGGGAGCTGTTAAGGACCTTGGACGCAAATTTACTTGCATTTCCTAGCTGGGAAAATTACCTCTCCCCCTTGGCTTTCAGCAGAGGCCCCCGTTCATCTTGAGCTTACATCCTGTGCTAAGTCTTCGACCGCAGGACATATTATTCGTTGTTGTTTTAGCCTGATCAAATCTTCTTTTACTGGATGGAATTTTATATATACCGACGGCTCGAAATCTGACACAGGAGTAGAATGTGCTATTGTTTTTAATGAGCAATTTTTAAGTATGGTCTTCACGTTGCTACATCTATTTTATGGCTGAGCTTTATGCAATATATCGGGCTATTTTATTTATTTCTGATCACGGACTGGGGAACAGTGTCATTTGTTCCGTTTCCTTGAGTGCCCTTTTATCTTTTAAACAACTGTATAACTACCACCTCTTGTGCAGCAGATACAGAATGCAGTTTACGCTTCTTGACGTTGGCGTCAGGTTAATACTTCTATGGTTTCCTGGACATAAGGGACTCATAGGCAACGAGGCCGGAGATGTAGCAGCTAAATCCGCACTTTTATACCCTACTGAATACGACCACCGTTTTTACTTCAGGGATCAGGGAACATTATTTACGACGAGGCATTCTCTCTTGCTGGCGCAATGATGGAATTTAATACCAACCAATAAACTTTGAGAATGTAAACCCGCCCCCTTTAACTGGTCGACTTCTTCTCGCGCAGTTCTTCAAGAAAAAGTAATTTTAGCTCGCCTGAGAATTGGGCGTTGCCGTTTTAGTCACTGTCACCTTTTTAATGGTCAACCAGCTCCAGCTTGCCCTCACTGTGACCACCCCTTTACAGTGTGTCGCATTTTACTCGAATGTCATAATCTAGCAGTTTTTAGATTTCTCCTAGGTTTACCCTCCTATATTGAGGAAATACTTGCAGATGATGTGTTTGCTGTTGAGCGAGTGCTCCGTTTTATCCGTGTTTTTAGTTATTGGAGCAAGGTGTGAGGTTCTATTGTTTTTACTCATGACGGCATTTTTAGACTTTTTTAAGACTGTTGTTATTTCAGCTTTTGCTGAATTGTTTTACTACCTGTCTTTAATTGTTGTGTTGCATATTGCCCTTATTAATTGTTTTGGGTTTTTATCGTTACGATTTTAGCCCGTTATAAGACTGCTGTGTTTTCAGATTTTGCTTGCGTTTTACCTACAGTCTTTCCACGTTGTTGACTATGTTGCCCTTGTTTTTGTTTAGGGGTTTTATTGTTACAATTTAAGATCGTTGTGTTTTTCCGCTTTTGCGGCTGAGTTTTAATACCTGTCATTTGTTTGTTGACCATTTTACACTTGTTATTTGTTTTGGGGGTTTTTATGGTGACCTTTTGGATCATTAGAGACTGCTGTGTTTTCAGTTCTTGCAGCGGAGTTTTTAGTAACGGTCTTGTTTTTTGTGTTTATTACCCTTGTTATATGTTATGGGGTTTGTATTTTATTGCCTAAAGTGTTACTGTTGTTTATCTTCTACGCAGAGTTTGTTAAGATTACTTATTTATTTAATTCTGGCGCAGTTTTTAGAGTATTTGGGCGCTAATGACCTTTGATGTTGTGCGCTCTTAAACAATAATCATCATCAGCTCGGCAGCCTCGGGGTCGCTACGCCCTGTACCCAATAATTGGGCCACTGGGGGGACCGGTAGAAGTGTTGCAGATACAAACCTTATGTTTCCAATACAAATATTCTTCACAATCCTCTTCAATTATATGACGCACCAGACTCAATTGCAAGCGAACGTAAGCTACACCGCAAATTCTCACATATAGCTTAGCCGGCATAATCCGTGAAGGAAGTGGAAGGTCGGCCGTTTGCTGACGTTCTGTCCGGGACAGGCGTGCTCAATCATTCACTGTTTCCTCAACACACATTCCTCACTACACACTGTATTCAACCAATCATGAAGTTTGTACTGATAACAGACCCTGCTGCCAAAAATATAATCAGAGTACGTTTGACGAACTCGGAATAATTATCATATTTGGTGAGCACCCGCACAATCATACGACGCAAGTTAATCATTATTGCTATGATTGTCTATATAGTTTCTTCTTCCCCTACCCCCTACCATCGCTGATTGGTACACGCAGCTTAACGTACCAATGGCGGGTTTCCAGCCTCGTAGTACATTTGCTTTCCTTGGAGCAACGGATAAAGAACGTGATTTCCCGTTTTCCAACACCTTACGGCCAGAAAAAGTGGAGATCGGAAATGGCCTGGTTTAGACTGGGAGGTTGGAAGGTTAAAAACAAATAAATGATAGTTCTGGTAGGAGAAGGTGCCCATTTTATGGAGGGGAGGAGGAATGGATACGTATTCTGGCAGAATATACCCACTGGGAATACCTGAGAAAAACGCTGTTCCCATAATTTTTAAGGCAATTAGAAGTTGATTGGTATGCTGTGACCTATTTACAAACCACACTAATTGTTGAATATGGGCATTTTTCTAGCCAAAGTACGCGAAGCTAGAAGCAACTTGTTTTCTGGCTAGAACGCAATTAACTAGTACAATTATACATAGTGTGTTTCAATTCATATATCTGGAAAGACCGTTCTTCATATTTTAATTTTTAAAAAAATATTTATTTTTATTAATATTGTCTTATTTTTCACTATCGTGTGTGTTCCTTTTTAAAATTATATATCATATTTATACTTGTACGTTGTACGATTCATGCATAAAACATATTTTTGTATGTGCACCTATATATACAATTCCATAACAATAAAATACTCATGTAATTTCCTTCCTGAATAATCCACATCTTGTTGGCAGGGGAAAAAATATAATGGAAATCTGAGTTTAAAAAATATAGATTTATGTTATGTCTTATGAACACAGAGCATATTTAATCATTAGCTACTGACATTTCACGAATGAGAGACCTTGATCGCTGGTCCTTCCAGAGATCAAGCAACGTGCAATGGTGGCGTTGGACTGTATACCTAAATACATTTATGTTTTGCGTGGCACCAAATGATACCCACAAATGTAAAGGTGTGTTTTAATGCAGATTTCATAAATCAGCAAATTTAGGACATTTTGCAATATGAATGAAGTGTTAAGGAATCAACTTACATTTTAAGACTTTTGTTGGTAGTTCATCAATTGCTGATCTAGACGGGCGCACGGTTGGTTTTCTAATGCACTGACAACCAGAATGTTTAGTCACATTGAATTCTTGTACATAAACTGTCATGTGCGTCACTGTGGCCACCTTTTCAATAATACTTATGTGACTATCAAACTCCTTTTTATAGTGTTTAACGCTCGTTTTCATTGAGACTTCACAAAGGATGGCTACTAATGATACTTTAGAGTAAATGCTTAGTTGGGAAGAAAATGTTCTAGGACTAAGTTTAGGGTACCTTCCAGGTATTTTGCGTTCATAATCTGAGGAGAACGTGAGAGTCATTCGCCGCAATCAGGGATGACGATCCTAAACGGGATTAGAGCTCTCATTCATGAGACCGTCCCTTAACAATTTGGCCACCAGTGTTGCTGGATCGAACTTGTTCACTCAGAGCTGTATAATAAATTTCTAGAGCCTCTTCGTGTCGGTGTGTAAGATGCACCAACATTCAAATACAGCTCTTTAAAACTCTGGATATTGTTGACTAATCCTGCATTATAGTAGAAAAGGCATCTCAGGGTTAGCCTTGAAGAGATAGCCGACGGAAATAACCAGCTATTTTATCATGTACATATGCATTTTTCTTTCTATCGTATTAGGTTAGTGTACACAGATTGTTATAAAATCGCAGCAACTACATAAATACTATAGAATATATCAATAGTGGTTACTCAGCACCTCTTACTTGTCATTTTCATCATAACTTCTTTTTTCCCATTTATTACCATTATTATTATTATTATTATTATTATTATTATAATCATCATCATTTTATTATTTTTTAACAATTGTTAAGATTTATATAACTGGTATAGACCGTACTTGAGATACACCATCAATGATGGTGCGAACGAGTTTTGAGACCTTGGGTGTGTAATGTTACTTTTCATATAATCTTTCAGCCGGAAAGAATTTTATAAAACTTCTCCTTTGTAACTTGGCCAACCTGGGAATTGAGCTGTGGGTTCCTGATTGGTAGCATAACGATAATAATGTTGTGGAAGTAACAGTAAAGTTTCATCATGTGAACTTGAGAATGTAAACTTTTTTTAACATTTGAATAACGCGCAGTCTTTCTTTTTCTATTGTGAACAACACACGTACTTATGGCTATTAAAAGTTTCGAATAAAAATATTTAAACTTTGCGTTTTTTTACGAACTGGGCTAGAAGTTGATGTATTTATTTCTCCGATTTTAGCCCCGATTGTACTTCCAGCGAAATCATTTCTCTGTATTGCGCAAATGTCTGCTGCCTATCCATATCCCTCAAGCTAAAGATTTGGAGCATTACCAAATCAAACTTACTAACACTCTCCGCGGCTTTAAGTACCTCCAGTGATAATGCATCATATTCAGGGGATTTACCACGTTTTAGCCTTTTGATTGCCTGCTGAAATATCTGCATCCAGTATAGACACCTATACCATCCCTACCCTCTGGAAATCAGTATGTCAAAGGCTGAGTTTGTCGCTGTATGGAAACTGATAAACTGCGGAACGGCCGCGACGTCCCTGCGTGACTATGCAACGTGCCTGTCGATGGGAATTTTCATGCTATCCTCCGGGTAACAACTGATGAATGTCTCTGGTTGCTTAAGACAATCATTTTGACTGCGCGAAAATACGTGTACTTTTTGTTTTTGAATAGTGTTTAACGCTCGATTACTACTGAGGCATCACAGGCGGCATGTCCTTTTTAAATTGTGGACAAAAGTATGGGGATTGTATTGAAAAGTGGACATTGATCATGAAAGTTGTGCCTACATGCTGTGTAAATTTAACTCACTTTTCTTGTAAGTCAAAGATAAAATATACAAAGAAAGCATTAATTTCTGAGTAATCATTTTGTTTGTAACATATATAATTTAAGTAAATATATATAAAAAAAGTTACAAAGAAACATTTAAAGAAGTTCGTTTAATAAGATATTTCTGCTTTGTTGACACATAAAATGTGTAGCTTTTATATTTATGCCAGTTGACAAAAAAGCTCTCAAAGTTAATTTTCATAAGAGCCACTGTACAAGTTTGACTACCGCATGACAGTGTTTGCAATATAGCGGTTAATGGCAGTCCAAAGTCGTTTCATGTCTTTCATTAACAAAATCAATCTAGATAAAAATCCACATTTCAACATTTTCATTCACAGATATATTGAGGGTAAGGGAAAGAGGCAGAGAGGCTTTCCAATGGAGTCCGGGAAGTTAACTAAAGGAGCACGTCAGTATGTTGAGTAATACGGTAAATATCCTGCTTGTGAAGTCAGCCTGGTGTCAATGTCATCTATACTCGCAGCATGGCTAGCTGGCTCGTTGTCTAAATAATTGTTTGTGAAGAGTTATGTTAGTATAATCTTATTTTAAGTAATGAATGTTATTAAGAAGAAAGTAATATGCAGAAGCTTGCAGTATTCACCAGGAAAACCAAAATATCAGGTATTTGTATCAAAGGTTACTGCAGATGAGAGTTAAAATTTGGCTCCATAATGTAGAAAATCGCACCATTTATCTGCATAAAATTCTCGCAATTGTTTTGCATTTTGACAAGGAAAATTACGGCAGAAGTTTGAAAAACTCACTTCTAAAAAATATTTAAAGAAACTTCTTTGCCGCGTTTAAATTAGTGTGTTTGCTTGAATCGGGAAACTAACAGTCCTACAAAAGAAGGCTAAAATGTCTTCTAAATGGATATAGTAATAATGCTCTTTTTAGGAGAAACAAGCAGTATTACTGCTCTGAAGTATTGACGTCTGAAAATTAGGCATAGGATATGAACTTTGAGTGCAACATTGCTTAGCATAATTGAAAGTGACGACAATCAGGAAGAGGAAGAAATTTGAGAAGAGACGAGCAGGAAGACGAGTTGTTTTATTCATTCAACTAGATTATCCACAAGAAACAAATTGTAAATCCCGAAAATTTGTAACTATTTGTAATGCTTGCAAAATCAAGACCAGATGAAACTTTTATTTTATGGGGTACACACAAGCAGAGAAAACTTGACTTTCATTACTTTCAAGGTGAAGACTAATTAAACCAACAAATCAGTAGTTTCCCTATGTCCTCAATTTAGAGCACGACTTCATCATTTTTATGGAAGTAGCTTAAATAAATGTAATTAATAGCTCCATTAATAAATCAACATGTAAATACCTGGATATAGAAAAACATATATTAGATGTGTTGTTTGAATACGTACTTCTATTAAAATTAATGTCATAAAGAGGAGAAAAACCAAAGAAACGAAAATGATCAGAAACCTATTGATTTAGGCAGAAAGAAAGTGAAAAAGTTTTCCACAACACAGGGGGATTAAAAATGAATAACGAGAACATAATTTGAGCATGAATCGGATATTCATATAATTTTTTATCATCCAGTAATGTTTATGGTCATACAAATATAGATAGAATAAACTGAAACTTTGATTTGATTTGCATTCAAAAATGTTTAATGAATTATTTATAAAAGATAAACGTATATTTTTGGAGAGCAATTTATATGATCTAAGCAATAGTCTTTAAGAGCTTCAACCAGCCCCGCATTACAAGAAAAATACTATACAGTCAACAGAAGCCACGTGACGTCTTACGTAAACGATATAATTACAGTAATGCTGGTGAATAATGGCAACGAATTGATTTTGGGGAAATTCAAGGACATAAAACGCTTTCTCGGTGTCTTTCTTCGCCATGTGGAGGTTAAACTTACAGGTACTGGACAGTAGCCATCACGAAATAAAAGTTATAGAGATTCTCAATCAACATGCATATATCTAAAGCTTCCAAAAATTCAAAATTGCATTCTTAACTTCCTGTGACCACTACATCGGTTGCTCGTAGCATACCCGAGATCTTGAGCAATGTGCTGAGAAGAAACAAAATATGGTAGTAGGGATGGTTTACTGCTTTTACGTGCTCGTACATCTGCAAGATTTCGTCAGTGAGAATTACCAGCATACAGGCCGCGTGCGTGTTGAGCGAGAGGCTGTGGAAGGAGTATATAAGCGGATAACGATACCAAGTACCAGATCTCAAGATAGAGAGACGAGACTTCAACGATCTCCCCAAAACGGGTCTTCTTGCTTGATTACCATACACAGATAATCTCACTCAGCTCACAGAGTTCTATCAAAGTTTCTACAGCAGAGATTGACATCGGGCATACGCTCAGTTTAATGTATTTGCATAAAGAAAGTGAACACTCTCTTGTTACTAGCATCATGTGTTTACCCTTAGAACATACTATTAAATCTTATTTATTAAATTGTAAGTGTGGCTAATGATTTCTGCCTCAGAAAGTAATAGAAAAGCGTAAAGAATTCAACCTGCAAACACATTTATTTATACACTACAAAAAGCCTTCGATAAAGTGTCTAGAACAAAATTGTGGGCTATTTTAGAAAATAGAGGAATGCCTTATCACGTCTAATAAATTTTATTAAAGGTTTATAAAACAAAACTTAAATACAGATAAGTGTCGGGAACAGTAGAAATGACAAGGGGGTAAGATAAGATTGATCAGTGTATTATTTATGTCATAATATGTACACAATGAGAGGTCATTTAAGAAAAATTAATAGTATGAACTTTGGTTTAAGCAGACGACCAAATTTCACTAAAAAAAGAACTCGAAAATATGGCAGACAAATTCAATTTACTAGCTGAATAAAATGGAAATTTCAATTGAAGAATTAGGAAGCTTTAAGAGACATGCATATAGTTTATCTAAATAGTTCTGAAAAAATTATACAGGAATATGAAAACACAAACTATCTAGGAAGTGAGACAACAGTTAATAAAGAAAGAGGTAATAAATTTTAAAAATTAATTTAACCGAATATCACGAACACTAAAACGAAAGCTAAAATCAAAAGTAGAAAAGATTCAATAATGAAGTTATATAGAACTATAACTGTACCCACAGTTGCCTACGGTTCAGAAACATGAACTTTTACTACGAAACATAAAGCTAAAATACAAGCAATAGAAATAGGCTCTTTGGAACAACAACAGGTTATACTACTAGAGTGGATATAAAACAAAATAACGAATTAAGGCAGCTAAAGAATCCTAACGCACTATAACAAAATAAAGAAAAACTGGAGACATTTGACTGCAATACGGAAAACAGGATACCCAAAGCAATCTTTAATTAACGACCTCAAGGAAGAGGAAACTCAGTTAAGACCAAGGAACGTATGAGGAGTTTGAAACTGTGGGTAAACCGTGATGGGAAAGAATAAAGCCAAATCGGAAGTAATTTTTCTTTTAACTTTAATATGGAGTGTTTTAATTGTTTGTTTTCTCATCCGCTTATTCCTTGCATTATATATAAACTCCCCGTAATCCATAAAGAATGATAATTATTATGCATAATAAAATATAATTATTTACCTCACTGTCTTTTATTCATATACAGACATTAATAAACGCATAAAAGATAATAAAAGTTTGTACTGGATGGGCGGATTATCTATGAAACGTGAGCATGGCGAAGCAAAGTATTAATTGTTATGTACTCATCCATGTCGTGCAAGCTGATATTAGAATGACATGCATTTATTATCCACACATTTCTGGCACCTGCTTAAGAAAATATCTCTTACCCTTTTAATTTCTTTGAGAAATTTAATTCATTTCTTGACTAATGCAATTCTTCAGTTCGCCTAGGTGTGTCATGTACACTTCATGTGTTTATGCTCATCGAAATAATTATCGCTGGCGGTTAGATAGAGCGATCGGGTGTTCCCTACATCATAATTTATATCTCTATCGTCTAACACATCCATGTGCAGCCGCACAATCCTGCTGGAAAAATGCACAATTACATTCCCTACAGTTATTTCAGCAGAAAATGATCGCAAAAGTATTTACACGTACCTTTATCTATTGTTTCCATAAAGCAATTGGGCCTATTATTCTGTTACCACTAACTGGCACCATTTTCCTGATTTAGGTTCTGAATGATTATATGTATGTATTTATTAACTGCGATTGGGTTTACACCCGGTTGCAGTGAAGAGTAATGAAAATACAATGATTATTTATAACAACATACTTAAACAGACACCAGTAAATTTAATTTAATACATCCCAACCTAGAATTACATATAATTGAAATACATGGAAGATAATTTTACATATATTTACAAGCCAGTTAACTTAATTAAATACATTTCACCTAACTAAAAACATGTCAATCTAGTTAAATTCACATCAACCCAGTTAAGTATGTCAAAATAATTAAACACATGCAAACTTAATTTTACACATATTTAATTGAATACATTTCATTTAGGGAAAAAAAACACAAATTTAGTTAACTACACATAAATTAAGTTAAATATGTGCTGAATTAATTTTACAAATATTAACTTCATTAAAAAGTTATAGAGTTATCAGCTTTTTAAAATATCAACATATTTAGGCCTAGACACTTGCAAGTTAAGCGTAGTCAATTAAATTCAATAAAGAGTTAAATAATATTTCAAATATGTGAAGAGGTATTTAAGCTTCTGGGACTCGTATCCATGGTTAAAATTTTACCTTCCGGGTGCTGCAGCGTCTTAACAATTTTACTACTAAAATGCGACAGCACTCAGAAGTCAAGACTTTAAATATTTCAAGTAGTTCCGGAAAAATTAAATTTGAACATTAATTGCATTCGTGTCTACTTATATCAATCAAATATTTCTACACATACAATTTTAGGTTACTTTTAAATCTTGGCAGAGAAGTACAACCCTTAAAGACAACTGCAGGTAATTCATTACAGTTAATTATATTTTTATTTATCAAAGAGAATTTACCTACATCCACTCTCTGTTGTTTACAACCGATTTCAAAGTTCCTACCATAGTATATTGGTTTTTCTAACCTAGTTATGATAGTCCTTGAGGCATTTTGTTCTGTATACGGTTCTCTTAGAGCAGATTAGGTTTTTATAAAATGCAGTATCGGCAGTTTTATGAATTAGCATATTCATGTATGTGGAACTAAGCTTCGTCTGAAAACAGAATGAGGTAGGTTACCATCAATTGCTGCGTCATGCTTTTAAGACAAAATCCATTTAAAAATAGTACTTGGTACATTATCACACTGTTTAAGTTCTTGCACCACAGCAATCTCATACAATTTTAACATAAGTGATTTCGTAGCAACAATAGGAAATGTCTGGGTGCTGGGAAAGAAGCTATATAGAGTTTTAAGAGGCTTCACCTAACAATTTCTCCTGTTAGGTGAGAGAATTCATTCGAAAGTCATATGTGAGAGGGGTGTTCTAAAAGTTCTCGGCCTAGCCAAGATTTAAGACAGTGTTTTTTTTTTTTTTTAATAGCCACTCTGTAAATGAATACATTTAGTTAAACGACTTTCAAACGTTTTAATGCCCTCAGTAAAATATGATTTGTCCAACTGTAAAAAATAAGCTTCTGTCTCAGCTTCAACTTCACCATTTGATAGAAATCTTAGTCCATGCAACTATTTCTTAAGAATTAAAACAAAAATTAATCGCGGGGAGCCAATTCCGGCAAATAAGGTGGAATTGGAAGCGCTAGAAAGCCAAGGTCATGCACTTTTACAGCACAATTCCAGATATGTATGTTGGCGCAATATCATGAAGAAAATGAGCTTTCTTTTTCGCAAAGTGTGGACGTTTAGCCTTAATAGCATCCTTCATTTGGTCCAGTAGTGAAGCGTAATATTCCCCAGTGATGGTTCTGCCCTTCTGGAGGAAGTCTATGAGCACCACACCATGAGAATTTCAGAAAACCGTAGCCATGTCTTTCTCCGCAGATGGAACCGTTTTTACTTTCTTTGGTGCACTTTCACTGTTGCCACCCACTGTTTCAACTGGCCCTTCGTCTCTGACGAATAGTGATAAATCTGTGTTCCAACTACTGTTGGAGAAACTCGCTGGAATTGCGTTGAAACAAACATAAACACTTTTGTGAAATATACACTAGAATGCGTTTTTGGTCCATTCATAACAAACGTGGCACCCATCGAGCATAAAGCTTTCTCATACCCAAAACTTTTCGCATAATGTAGTAGACGCGGCATATCGCAGTCTTTGCTATGTCCGTCATCTTTCGTGCGTTCAATTGGCGATCATCGAGTAAGGCATTGTGAATTTTTGTCATAATTTTGTCGGTCGTAACAGTTTTGGGATCTTTGAGTGCTCTCGTCTTGTATGGATATATGATCGCGGTTAAATTCAGCAATTCACTTTTTAACCGTTGAAAGCAAAAGAGAATAATAAAATGTAATATCCAACTCATTTTGTATTTCTGTTGGGGTTAAACCCAAGACGAAGTACTTTTTAACAGCTGGTATTTCAGTTATATTCATTTTGTTGAAAATCCCAACACTGGTTTGTTCACACGATCCTCACAAACAAGTGACTACATTTATGCATCTGAAACTTTACAACGCTCCATCTAAAGGGTGATACTTAACAACTATCATATTAATTTGGCCATTTAACAACATCTCCGAGTCAGGCTGAGAAATTTTAAACAATCCTCTTATATAAATAGAATAATTGAACCACAATCTGCAGAAAAAAAACCAACCCACAATATGCCTAACCTGAAAAACTGCTATTAAAGTTAAATAAAATTACAATTAAATAATGTTTTTAACAAATCAGTTAAAAGTTTTACATGATAATGCACAAAAAGTCGTTATACAAATAAAATCAATTTTTGAATTTCATTAATTGATAACATATGCGTACATTTTTTTTTGTTTGGTTCCTTTCTACAGAATGTAATCCAATTAGCCCTATTATTTTAAATTTCCTATCATGCTATATAAAGCACCAATCACGGCCACACTCTTCAGAGACTGCATAACTAACCACATCTATATGCCGTTAGGCTATTGCAGCAGCGCTTCCCCCCACGCAAAATATTGGCCAAGTACAAGCGAATCTCCAGCTGGAGTGCTTTGCCCTTCTTCATAGATGATACACCAATCCGAAGGTTCTCAGTTCGATTCAAATTATTCTGGGTAATGTTTTTTTTTTTTTTTTTTTTTTTTCAATGACGGATAGTTTGAAGGGACCAAGGGCTTCCAGCTCATTCATTTTATGTACTACATTTAGGTACCAGTAAGAACACCCTTCAGATGCATCAAAATCATATCACATCATCATCTCCACTGGCAAAAAGTAACGGCGCCATGCCAAATGGCAATGCCCACAAGTTCATGAGACAATGAAGTTGGCATATGAAAAGAAAACATACTTTCTTAGATAAATCGTTAATGGTACATTTAACACTATCTTCAGTAAAATCACATTTTTGCAGCATTATCTTATTTGTGAAAGAGCAACCTTTCCTTTTCTTTTTATAAATAAATAAAATGGGCTTCCTTCATATATGGAACGCTTTTAACACGATTTTGATCAATTAAGGTACTAAAATTCTGTTGGGATTTTCCCCCTGCTAATCTCAGTATTAAGTGAAAGTTCTCCCACAGTGAAACTTTAATATTGAAGGATGGAGTGCTTGACACTATTACATATGTCAATTTTGTAAGTATCTTAAACTGTCTAATGTAAGCTTTTATTTTGCAGATCACGAAGTACATTAAATAATCAACGCAGTGTGCCATTATTCCATAAAACGCTTTCATAATTGCAAAGTTTTAAAAAGTCAAAAGAAAATTAATGTTTCGAAAGTAACTAAACATACATTATTTGAAGGCTGAAGCACTCAGTGCTGATATCCACAATGTTAAGTTTATACACTGTGGAAGGATGAAAATAAACTGAACAGTTTGTACGTGATATTGATATACGGTAACTTTGTTCCTCTGCTGTAATAATTTCAAACTATTATATTTTTATAGTTTTAAGGTTACTTATTATTTGGAAAAAATAAAAGTAAAATGATACACCGGCTCTACACATGCCGTTTGTTTTATTATGTACCGTCAAAAGAGAGTGACTTGCTACCTTTTATCTATGCGTCTACCTATCTTCAGCGTATTGTTCATGCAAGAGTCACACTGAAATGCAGCTTTTCATTCTAAAATGAAAATAGTTATTAGAATATAACAAAAAATTTTGTTATTCCAATGCTGTGTGAATCTGAGAGTTGGAAACTAGTGCAGCTTACCTTCAAGGCATAATAAGTGACTGTCATTCATTACTAAGGAATGGGTTCCTTTGACATGTCATGTTATTTCTAACCTATATTTTGAAAGTTTCAAGTAAACGCACATATGTCCGTACTTATGAAAATTTAATGGTTTTGATTTTGTCTTAAGCGTTATATTTCTTATTTTGTTAAAGTTATTGTTCATGGTTGTACTTATTTCTAAAATAATTAGTATTTTAGTCATATTTCGGGGATTTTTCAAACGTGATATTTTGATGACACTGTGTGATGGTAAAACGCTTTACACTGAAATTAAGAAATCAATATTTGTAGCAGTACTAAGGCAGATGTTACGCACAAAAGTGAATATTTTCTCATTAGCTCAAACGAACAACCTTGATCGTTCCCTTGATCGGCCGAAAACAAAGTTACTATTGTCTAATGTAAGTTATTCCATCTTTCCCACCAATCGGGATGGGTAAAACTTGGGAAACGCATTTGAGAGGACCCGAGTTCAAATCCCTTGGGCGCGGCCATCCTGAACTTGCGATTTTTCGTAGTTTCTTCCGCTGAATGCATTTTTATTTTCCACGAATTTTCTGCACTCCCATTTCATTTGGTTCGATTATAGGGTCGAAAGTGCCAAAGGCGGCGTGATGGAGGCTTGCGTTTTGCAAGATTTATTGTATTACAGCGTCTGGTAGGTGACGGGTAAGGATTTCTTGGGGAGAAGGGCTTCCGTCGTCATAAGGGTGCTCTATCTGGAAATATATTAGAGATCCCATTTGCATGCTGGATCCTGATCTTCTGAGGTCTCCTTCGCCGCTTCCCTTCCTCCCGGAGATGTATGTTGGACACTCGGGCAAAATTTCTGGTGCGAATAAGGCTGAAGTGCGGAAGTCCTCCTCGCCCATGCCTTTCCACTCCACCCCTTACTCTTCGTTGCGGACAGAAGCAACATGTGAAGATTTTGAATTAGAATTATCCTAAGATGAGTTAACCGTTTTCAAAGTTTCTCTTATATCTGTGACGTCCAAAGTATATGAACATCCTGTGCAACAACGGAAGTGACTTCATGTTCAACAACACGAAAATGTACATCATTATCCAGTGCAATTTTAATGGAAAGAAAGCTAATACAGTTATGAATATTTTATCATTGTTAATTATTATCTCCTTTGATGTTTACAGTTTCAAAAAACATTCTTGCCTACTTATGAATATATATTTCTTATTCAAATGCTGAATATGTTTACAAGCAGAAAATTAAAGTTTTCTTGTGAAATAATGTAAAATATAAATAAGCAACAACTCTGAAAAGTTGAATAATTGCCTTAAATTATGAGGTAACATTTTTGACTTTTTTGGTCATATTTATACATAGTTGTAACATTATATATACAAACAGTCCAGCGCCTCGGAGTACTAATATCTGTACACTCATGCCCATAAACAGCCCTCTTTCTTTGAAGACTTTCAATTGTGGGCGCGGTTTTTGAGCGCCCAAGACACTGGCACTCAATTTACTTTTTCTACATGCCTCCTCTTTCTGGCTTAACCACAGTTTTCTAACCATAGAAGTCTGAAATTCGCAACCATGGCGTTGGAATGTTTTCACACTTTTTTTTCTCTCCCAACCGAGGATAGACAGTCAACCTACAAATCGGTATATTCATAGATGATAAGGAAGTATGTGAGAGAGCGGGTTGCTAACGCTTGCACCTTACATTATACGCTTTATCGGCTTTATTTTTGGGTATCCTGATCCTGTAACCTTAAAGTACACATAGTATGGACGTGGCTGTGATTTATTTTCAATTACGAAAAGTTTTCTTGTCCAATATGTTCGCCTGAAACTCAGGTCGTGGATTATAGCGAAAAGGCGCATTTACTGAGCCGCTACGGCAAAAAATAGGAGCTGGAAAATTCATTTAAAGCAAGTCCCAACACTTGTTCGAAAAGATTTCTGGTGCTTTTAAGACCACTAACAGAAAAACATGAAAGTCAACTAAGACTTGTGTAGGCAACATAAGAAAAGAGTGGGAGCGGGTCCAGGCTCGAAACTCAGCATTTATCCCTGTCCACTTCTTGTGCTTTTGAGATCCTTTGGGTGATAATGTAAGTTTCTGGTTGTAGATTTCTCTTAGATGTATTTCAACAGTTTTGATGCAAGATTAGAACACTATAGTACTTTAATGTTTTACTCCATTATGTTTATTTAGTGGAAATTAGGTGTAAATATAAATGCAGCTATTTTACAGATTATTATTCGCGGATGACTAAGTAACTATTATTGTTAAACTAAACTTCATGAAAATGTTTTCAATAGACAGTGACTTTAATAATATCATATAAAATATGAAAATAAAAGCTATGGCATTCTTAGCATCCGAACCAATAAGAATTAAAATAGAATTAAATGAACAATAGAAAAGATTAACATATTTGAATACCCAAGTTAACATCACACGGAGCATTGAGTGACTAAATGAAATCACTTCAGTGAAATGACGTGACTTGATTTGACTATTTGATTTAAATAGATATCAATATATTTCCCTACTGCAAATATACTGCAGTATTGGAAGATATTATACCAAGTTATATTAGCTTGACTTTATAAAAGTTATATTTATACTGCAAGTTAAGCTATGCAGTAGAAACCAAAGCAACAGAGTAATAAGACAAAAAGTGTAAAACTTCTTCCATGTGTACCATTGATTATTGAATTCAAGCAACGGTATATATTCTCGGAATGGCAACGATGCACATTGGCCGAAGATCAGTTCAAGTACCACTCATTGTGGCAACGTCTAACCAACAAGCTACTTTTGTTGTACATCTGCAGTTTCATTATTTAATTTTTCTTCAAGTATTAAAATATCAGACATTATTCCTATTCCCACTTTTGTAGTTACATAAGAACTCGCCACCGTCCATGTGCTTGAATGTAATATTACAAATACTATATTAATAAAATAACATACTAATTATGTCAGGCATACTTTATGATTAGTTCAATGCAAGCAGTTCCGAGCTTTAGTACCCTGATGACAACGTACAGTGCTTATTTTCATTTCATAATTGATTAGGGAATAATAATTCACAAAAAAATTACAGTAAGTAAACAAATATTAAAGCTACAAATAAAAATCCTGTGGACCAACAAAGAGTTTACACATGAATCACGGGCATAGTGCTAATAGTGAGTACGGCTGTTTCCCACTCAAATAACCAACCCTTCGTCTTCCCCTCCGAAACAGTTGCAAGGTGCTGTCCTCTTGTTTTGTCGGGACAGTCCCCCACTCCTGCTTGAGATGTGCAGTAGTTCAGGTGTGATGTGTCAGACTTGTGCCTCTCTTCACATAGCTGTCGTGCTGCCTGCACAAGTTCTCCCCACGACTCTCAGCATTTCCTTTTATTTGCCTGTACGCGTCAATGAACTGTCGCCTATTACAATCTATGTATCTATATATTTGACATTCTAGTACGATATGTTATATGTGCAAGTGGGTCATTAATGAATGTGGTAGGCAGTAATTATCATGTGCAATTTACCATGAATAAATAATAAAAGCCAGCAAAGAGTATATAATGAGACCTGTTTGTCCGCACAGAACTAAATTTCACGTGAATAAAGCTGATGCATTTGTGAGCCTAGCGAACTCTATCCCTTCATGTACGCTTCAGACTTGTCAATCTACAAACGGCGATAGTTGAAGATGGGTTGCATCGTTATTAGCTAGGTGCATATTGTTAATGTCCGGATGATTTTCACCTGGTGTACTTGCAATGTGATTTTGGATGTGTGGGTTTTCAGTTATTTAATGTATTAAATGAAAGTATTTTAACAAAGACAACGTATTACTATGACGGTAAACAAATTAACACTAGTGATTTGATAGAAGTATTTTTAAACACTGAAACTGAAGATTATATCGTCACATACCAGAGCCAAAGATGGCAAAAATCGGAGATTACTACGATAAGTGAAACATTTCTTTTAGCTGAAAGTGATTTCGCGAAAGTTTTAAAATTGTATTGCATAGGTCTAATGACTTCAATCTGTGAGATAAAAGCTTAGCTAGTGTTAATGTCAACTGCTGTTTCCCGGCCAGCACATAAAGAATGCAGCGTAAGATCATTGTGTTAGGTAATTAAGCATGGGAAGATTGTCCTTGGTTGTATTGTATGGTCTTCTCAATTCTGCAAGGAGTCCATGCATTTATATTTATTCTTTTTTTGAAGCATCAAAAAGAAATAAGGACCCAACACGCCCAGAAAGTCTTTAGGATTTTGGTCTTCTAACACCACCATTCATCATGCAACATCGTCTGATGACAAGAACACCGCACACTTGTAGTTCTTTTAAACACATCCAACTATATGGCTAAGACGCCAAATCAAAAACTACCTTGGACCAAAACAGAGAAGATTAGAGAACAGAGAAGTAAATTGACAAGAAATATTCGTTGAAATGCTCCTTTTATTCAAACTTTGTCAGTATGGAGCATCGTAGCATTTTTATAAAAATGTGACCAATAGATGAAAATGGAAGGACTGTTCGGAATTTAAGAAAGCGTAATGTGAATATTCCCTGTCGTATTGTCAATTTTTAAAGGACGTCTTCGTAAAGTTTCTTACAATGTTATACATTTTTGGCCATTTTAATACATTTAACACGTTGACTTCGTTTTTTTATATTTTTTTTAATGTATAAATAAGAGAATATTTTAATCTGCACGTGTATCAATTACATTCAGAACTCACAAAAGTGGGAAATATTAAAAAGGTTTACGATTAAAAATTACTTTAGAGTAGCTGTGGCGTAAGTGCAAAAAAATGTAGCTTGCAAGGGTTATGTCTTATAAGATGAAGTCTTATAAATTGTATGTTCAGTTTATCGGAATGTACACTACCACAATATCAGCATGTTTGCGATTGGTTTTAAAAATGACCGTCTGAAACAAAACAAAACAAAACAAAACAAAACAAAACAAGATTTGGCAAAGGGATACTTAAACATATTATGGAAGCTAAAATTAAAAAAAAAACCTTTGAAATTTTTCCGCTGGCTGGTATAGGAATCGTGTTAAGAGGGCTTAAATCCTTAATTCTTATCTATATGAATTGTCGGTGATGTTTAGGGCTAAATAACGCGGCCATATTACCCTCGTTAGCTCCTGTCATCCGACGTTGCAAAATATATTTACTGTGGGGAAAGTTTGGAGCATTCACCAATAGCTCATTCTTAACTCTCTCTATGAAAATGCGCAAATTCCTTGACTGGTGCTCTCTGTAGATGCCAAACAATGTATTCCTCTTTTCAAGGAATCTCAACTTCTACCCTTAACCTATCAATGTTTATTTGAAGCATTAAATTTCTTATATAAAAGTTTTACTGTGCAATCAACATACCCGGTACACAATATAAATACCTGTCAAAGATTGTCCCATCGTATGACGCAAATGAGTACAAAAAGATTTAGAATCAATTTACGAGGTACTGAATCTCTCACATGTTCTATGTTCTTGACAACGAACTCTTAGTAAAAAATAGTAAAACATGTTCATTTGTTGTAGTTGTTCTTTTAATAATATAAAGAAAATTTACATGTACATTCCAGCCAAAAAGTGATGCACGAAAATCACGGAATATAAATAAATATAATTACCTAGGGCTTAAATAATTTACGGGCTTTTGTTTTGAAACGAGATAATGAACTTTTACACGCTGCATGCTGGCCACTCCGCAATACCATTGCATTATATATCTGTGTTTGTTTTTCGCGTGAAATTTGTTCCATAGCAACCAGGCCATCGGGATGAGCTTCACTCTGTATACATTCCAGCTGCATATATTCCAAAAGAGACGGAATACCTAGAAGAGAGCTTAAATGTGACTTCTATAACATACTGCAATATAACAGTACGCAGTTTTATAAATTTTTATTTCAAACCATTAAGAAACTAAGAGAACTAAGACTCAGTGTGGCAAATTCAAAGACGGTACTAGTGTTATACCAAATAAAGATTATTCTTTGTTGCTTTCAGTGCTTTCTGGATGCTGATATTCTGTTAGATGTACATCTCGCTATATTTGGTGATTGAATGTGACGGGCAATATATAAAAATGTCAGAAAAAGAAAGAGACAATGTGTAGAAAACTTAACTGTTAGGTGAATAACTTAGTTTTATATTTTAGTATTACCTATGGTGGTTTTGGCCTGCATTTGCCACTGAACGCGGCGCGTACTCGGCCGAGGATCCTCTCATCGCCTATTTGTGCTGATGGCTGCATGTGGACAGTCAATCGCAGTTTGCTGTTTTGAGAACAAGCATTGTTGGTATTTTTGTGTTATTGCGCTGATAAGAGAAACACAAATAGTATATAGGAACAACCCCATACAGCAGAAAAACTTGATGAGACTGAATACAAATTTCATTTAAGGATATCAGAAATGTTTGACTGCAGACTCCTAGGACACAGGCTAACACTCATGGAATAAAACTATTGATCAAAGTTGTGTGAATACAAATGCAACAGGATTTGATTAGATAGATTGTCATGGTCACAGGAGGATAGTTCGGTACTTCCGCCTTGTTCCAGAAATGTCTGGAAGAGGAACGAATGTGAGGGGAACACCGGATGGCCAGAAGCACGAACGTGGACGGAGGCCCTAACAATGTTTCCAGACAAAACACCCTGATGCCGGCGGAACTACCCTCCCAAGGAGTTCGAACCCCTCAGAAGGGCACTTCCACATCAGACACAGGGGCAGAAATATTTCCAAACCACAAATCACCGTCACACAACACTAGTTCACCTCGCCCTGGCACGACCCTTTAATAAACGGAATGAAATTATTAATGATATAGGAGAGAGGAAAATTCATTTGAATACCCAGAATCCACCTGAGTGATCAGGAAAAAAAAAAAATAAATACACTCATGATGGCCGGCCCCAAGGGATTTGAATCCGGAACCTTCCGAATGCAAGCCCCAACCGAGACCCCGCTCGATGGCGCGGCTTACGTTCAACTGCGGACGCACTTAAAAATAGCCCCCTGAAAATATTATGTGAAATTTGAGTACGTGAGAGACTAAAAGGAGTTTCCGTATATGACACAAGTATACTTAGCAAGAGGGCCTGCGACCTATTAAATATTAACGATGTGCTGAACACACGAGTGACCGAGATCGCTTATCGCATGTTTGTAGCTCCATTCCGACCAGCACCATCTTCCCTGGCTTCGATATTTTCCAGGTTTACTCAGTGCCGAGGAGGCACCCTAAACCTAGGCCTGGAACGCTTACTTCCAAAATAAAATTATTTCTTTATCATTTAATTTATATATCATCATTTCTCATTGTCTGTGATTTCCGCAGTGTAAGCGGACGTTAACAATGACACAATTTTTGGAAAGCAAATTTAAGTATGGTGGCTACATCCAAATGCATTATCGGTAATAGACTGCTTTCGCAAATAATTACGAAAATGTCAAAATAAGTACACAAGTTATAATACTTGGCCCATGCAATTATCGATAACTTCCTACCTTGCTGTGTATAAGTTTCTTCACTGGGTGTTTTGCAAGATATTTCGTGTCAGATAGCAGGCGACTGCCGTTTGGGAAGGTTCATTAATAGCAATTGGGTTACATTTCAATACACGTTTTCTATTGCGGAACCAGTATGTTTTTGTGATTCATATCTACTGACAAAAGTCGACTTATTAAGTTCCACAAAAGTTAAAATATAAAAATTAAAATAAACCGGGAACAAAAAGAACCTAATTTCTAGAAGAGTCAAAATTTGTTAGAAATTTCCCTCTAATCTCATTCGGAACTACATATACTAATATGTGATTTGTTACAGAATAGCAAAAATATGTGGAGTATAGTGGAGGAGATTTTAGTCATCTCTTTTCTAGTTTTAATATAGCTTTCCCTGCATAGCCAGGAACTATTACATTTTATACTGAATGTACAACGTTATAAACAAACGGCTAAGAAGCACTTACCAACAAAAAATGTGTTGCTCATAATTATGCTACTGTGCGTGTTTAGCTGCATCAATGTGACCACAAGCAGACAGGATTGTGTTTCTTACAAGGTGCGGATTCCACCAATTTTCTCTACAACGTATGCTGTTATAGGGATCATGTCTTTCATGGCATGATTACATCTCAATCCACAAATTTCCCCCACTCTTGCTGCGCTTGAACGCAGTTTTTAGTACTGGCTTGTGCACAAATACTCGCAGTATGCCGAGGTCGAGGGTGTTCGGTAGTTTTTATTTTTACACATTACAATGTTTTTAATTCGTTCAGTGTTGTAATTTTAGCATCTTGTTTAAAAGAGTTTCTGATTCATAAATATGGTTTTTCAAAGCGCGATACATGCAGAGGTCATATATGAACTTGCAAAGTGAAATGAAAATTGAATGGGGTAAACAGACCAATATATGGAACTAGGCGTGAAATAGAGGTTCGGAATAGCATGGCTAAGACTGGGAGGCTGAAAGGCACGTAAGGTTGTTGAGGAAGGCAGAAGGATTTGCCCTTTATGCAAGGAACCGGAAGACGGGTGCACGTTTGGCTAAGTGCGCACAGACAGAATATGCAAGACTAAAATTTCTCCCGGATTTATTTTTGACTTCCAGTAGGGGAAGGCTGATATGTTGGGAATTAATTATAAATAGACAAAACTGGCTAAACTTGGGCATTTTCTTAAAGGAAATACGTAGTTTTAGGGACAAGAAATTTCTATAAACATTATACATAAATAATACGAAAATTTATATGAGTATCAGAATTATTGTATGTATGTCTATTTCATGTGTGTGTGTGAGTGCGTTCTTATTAATGTTGTTTTCTTTTAATAGGAATTAATTTCAGAAATGAAGAATTTTACAAGGGTGAGGACGGTATTGCGAACCATGCCATTTTGATGCGCAATATATGTATACATAATGTAATTGGAATAATAAATATTACATTTACGTCTACAATTTTGAGAAACGTGTGAAACAAAATTCGTAAAATTTACAGTGTAGTTATCGTATATTATAAGCCTGTTTAAGCACTATTTATTGCACACTAGAATTATAAATGGGTATTAATAAAATAATAATATCAATGACGATTTTCTAATGAAAGGCTTTGATGTTATTGTCTGCTTTTATTATACTTATTGCGTCATTAAATCTACTGAGATTATTTAGTACCTTTGTTTATTATTATTGTTGGAAAGAAAGAATCAGACCTGAATAATTCTTGTCACGGCTGAGATTCTAACCATTGATCTCCGGCCTTCCATGCCATGCCGACGCCCAAACCAACTAATCTTCCGTGTCCTCCAAGCACGGAAACACGGATCTTTCACAACTGATTGTTTATAGACCTGGAGACCTCCAAAGGTCTAGTTTGAGAGATTTATTTCTTAAGAAAAGGCTGGTAATTCCACGAGTACATTTGAACCAGGCTTCAAGTTTATAATTATAAACAATATGCACTCTTTCTATTTATATGTATGCAAATATTGTCTTCATATTTAAAAAAAACATTATCTTATTTATTATTATTATTATTATTATTATTATTATTATTATTATTATTATTATTATTATTATTATTATTATTATTATTTTTCCTCTTTCTAATTGTGTATCTACGACCCATGCATAAACTATATATGTAATGTGAAGTTTAATCACCAAATATGTAGGAGTGTTCAATTTAGAATTATAATTTTTTTGACAACGTACCTATTTTCATCAACATTTCTCAAATCAGTCCCCATTGCATACAATGCATCTAATAAGCGTTTTTTTTTCCAGTCTTCAAAAACATGCTGTAAACCATTTTTGACAGGGCCTTCAGAATCGTATCCTTAGCCCATTACCACTGCTTCAAATAGAGAATTGCTGCCACGAAGGTGTTTCTTGGGGAAAAAGTCATAGACGGCTAAATCTGGACTACCGGGATGGTGAGGGACACGCGCTTTACATTATTTTTGTGAGATATTCAGCAATAACATTTGCGATGTGGGGACGAGCATTATTGTGGTGCAGCTTCCTGCTTGTTGCATGGAAAGGTGGCATTTTGCAACTATGAAGTGTTCTTAGGACATCTCTGTAGTATTGTCCAGTTACAGTTGTGTGTACAAGTACGACATGTTGTAAATCATTCCTTGAAGATCGAAAAATGAAATTATATAAATTTCCTCAGTAAAAGCATTTACTTTTCTTTTTTCCTTTTTTTTTTTTTCTTTTTCTTTCTGGTTTCTGATGGAGAATCCACACAGAATTTTGCGTTTGCTGTCAGGATCGAAATGATGTAGCCAGGTTTCAACAGTGCTTACCTTTGAAAGAAACTCCCCATCTTCCTGTAACTTCATCAACTGCAACCAAACCTGCACGCGATCGTCCTTTGGAATTCAGCAGTCTAGGAACCTACCGTACACAAACACGTCTCATGTGAAACTTTTCAGTAACAAGAGTGTGCGCGGCTCACAATCAAATGTTCAGAATTTCTGAAATAGTTCTTAATAATGTTCAACGATCCATTTTCCTTTGAAATTGATTGCTTCCCGTCTTTAAACGTTTTAGGATTGCACTATAGGGAAGAATAAACTCTCCATAGGCCCCCTGTAACATTGCATAGTCCTCAGATAAATATTTGCAAAATTTCAAAACAGCATATTGTTCGTCGCGGTCACCTCCATTTTGCTATAGGCGGAACTGAACACGTTTCAACATGCAAACCGGAGGAACTGGAAGGGCCAACAATGAATCTAGTATCACGTGTTCATTACCCGTTAAGGTAAGAAAATACTGTAAAGTGAAACTTTAAAAACCTGTAAAAACATGATGACCCTTCTCTACTGAGCAACTCTTGTAAAAATAGTTATTTCACACTAGCAGAGTAGGGACAATTGTTGGAAAGAATCAGTATTGAGAAAAAATTCGGGTAATGGCAGGGATTCAAACCACAAATATCAGGTTTTCCGTGCCGACGTCCTAACCAATTGAGCCACTGGGTCGTCCTCCAAGGGCCAAACCTCGAGCCACGAGCTTCTTTCATCTACTATTATGGTTGTTGAAAAGATTGATTTATCGCAAGAAATTTTAGCCCAAGCGGTAAAGGCTGAATTGTGATCCAGAAATTTGTGTGATACTTATCAAAAGAAATTGGACATATTCATTAATTGGAAGAACAATAAACACAACAGGAATATTTCCGAAAATGTAATGTTGGCACATATTTCGGAACAGGTTAGATTATCACATTCTACTAATTCATTTTATATCTATATTAACTTATTTATGTATTAATTTTCACATTGATGGGCCAATTTTGTATTAATTCTGTAATTATGTATAATGCTGTAAAATTGAACGATTTGATTCTGATCTAAATAATGCATAAATTATTTTCTTAATAGTAAGAAAACATTACGTTCACTTGAAAAAAATTTTTTCAAAAATGAAAACAATTTAACAATATAGTAGCATTGCTATAATTTGTCATAATATGGCATTTTGAACAACAATAAAGATATTGGTATATAAAACCTTTTTTTTTTTTTTTTTTAGTAATTACTTGTGCTATCTTAATCTCCCTGAGAGGTAAATGATATGGGCCTTTTTGGTTTTGTTCTTCCTGTAGTTTGTGAATTTGACGTTCTATTATATTTATAACAACCTAGTGAATGCTATACTTTTGGAGCCTGCATTCTCCTCTTAACATGTGAAGGCATTAAGAAGTCATAATGAATAAATCAATCAAATATCGATCATTCGTGTTCGTTAATTAATTGCAAAGCGTATTATAGCTCAGTATGTGCTTTTCACTACACAACAAGCGATTATCTATTATTCCATACACTTGACAGAATCGGCTCGTCAAACTGGAACACGATTGTAACAAAAAATTCGCTGGTGGTAAATGTTTCATGTCGTCAAATGATCCATCATCTAATTCATCGTGGTCCGATAAGCCGCGCAGGACCAAATACGGCCCTCGGGGCTCTTTTCTCTGTACCTTGAGGGAATAGTTTGTTACGTTCGTTAAAAACTTAATATAAGTTTGATATCAAATCTAGTATCCACGTACTAAGTACAAATAGTGAACTAGGAATAGAAAAGCTGGACTCAGGTCAAATACCTTCCTTCGTCCATTCTGCCTGCTTTGTTTCGGATTCTAAGGAAACTGCAGAGCTTTTCATTTTATGAACAACAAAGTTCTCCGCAGCAAGTTAGCTACGGCATCAAGGTAAATGTTCGCTGAAATCAAAAGCTTGACAATTAATTTTGGGAATAGGAATTACAGCTGCTTCTTACATCTTTCCTTGTGTCTTCGGTTCTTTACCGTATGCCAGTCACGGGCTGGAGGAGGAGTGTAAAAATAACGTGTTAAAGTGGACTTGTTCTAAATTAATAAGTTCAAGTAATTAAACTATATAATAATAATAATAATAATAATAATAATAATAATAAAGAAACTTAATGGTGGCCCAGAATAAAATTTCAGCAAAAAACTCACTCATAACTGACAAACCATTATAACACGTTGATGAAGTTAATGCATTTAGGAAATTTGAAATTGCTCGAAATATTAAGTGAAGAATGCAGTCGCGGGTTTTCACCGATGATTATTAGGGGAATCTGGTCATCACGTAAAAAAAATCTTATAAAAATGCATTTGCCGAATGAAAAAATGGAAAATTGTATGATTGTATATAAGTGATTATATACTTATTGAAAAGGCAGATTTCCTTTGTATATCACTCTAAAGAACGCGTAAGCTATATGCGGCTAATAACGGGCAAAACTAGGTATTCCATATATGTAAGTTGTTGGTTTTTGGTAGCATCAAGTACAATAAAGCAAATACATTAAAATGATTTTGTCATGTAGTCGCCAAAGGAAAAAAAAAATCTCTTCTGCAGAAAAAAAATCCCTTAAAGTTGGAGACGAAAGAGTTTGATCAGATAACGGAATTGATAGTTGACTATGACCTAAAAATAGAACATCTTATATTAAAATCTTCTACCCTGTCAATATTTCACCAATAAATCAAAAATAGTAGTGCACCACAGTTAAAACGAGCAAATTGTAACTTGTAAAATGGATGGTAAATGGGGATAAATAACAACGGTTTCACGGTGTGGTACATTTCGAGATTATTATATCATTTTCATCTCTAACTATAAACTCTGAAATTTAATTTGTGCAACTGTTCATATTCAGCTGAACAAAACTCGGATAAAACCGTTTTAAACTACTTTACGAATTTAAAATAATGTCTCAATTACAAACTCTGTTTGTTGAAACAGAAATAAGAATAAACACCACATAAACCAGTAGAGTTATACACACAAAGTGAATTTTCCTTTAATTGAACACAGTAGGAGGAAGCTAGTCGCTAGGCAACGTTCGCTGGTTGCCCTGTGTCCGCTTACATTGATCGTACACAGGCACACACTTCCCGATATGCTCTAACATTAATTGCTTCACCTCGTACAGGTGGTTACAGCGAAACTTGAAGGGATCGCGTTAGTGTTACAGCAGTTTGCACACCCGTTATTTCATCATTAAAGGTCCTTTAATGTGCACATATCTAATCACTTGACTGGCAGAGACTGCAGATATTTCGCTCATTTCCAAACGGATGTTTGTGATCGTTTCGGGTTACGAGACAAGGAAATAATTCGATATACAAACTGCAATCCCGCATCAATTGCTGTTTGACAATTGCGTTAATACCCGCCCAACTGTCCAAGCGCTAAGCTACTAGTATACTGTGATAATTGGCTAGAAGCGTGTTAAAGGTATACATGTTATAAAATGGACCTTTCTCCCACTACACTGTTTAACCCCACCCTTAACCCTCGACGCTTATCTGGAGTCTTTGTTGACCGTACACTATATTATATCGTTAACATCTAAACGCAAATGATGCTAAACATTCCAGTAAACCAGATATGCTATTCTTAGCTATTTTACTTTTGTTCACAATAATAATTTTATGTGAGAATTGTATCTTCATTACAAACACTAAGCGTGCAGTGTACAGAACTTCTTAATTTTGTATCTGGAGCTAATTTGCATTACATATTAAAACTTATATTTACTAACAGCAAAAAAAACTATTGTTTATTTCTTGAACTGAAATGTACACAATGCCCTTGTGTACATTTCAAGAAAGATGATCTACAAAGTTAATCAGCAGTGTGACAAGTGCAAAAAGTTTAATTCATACATTTTAAATACAATAATTAGCTATGGATGCAAAACGAATTTCAATTTTGTTTACAAAAATAATATTTACATAAAGGTATAATGTGTGTTAATTTTTTGTACTAAATATACTTGCAGTCGATAAAGTCCCTTAGACACGCAATTCTAGATTGCATAAGTAGCGAGGGTTAATTCGCTTTCTGAGAATTTCGTCTTCTCTTTCATCATGTACATTTGCTTTGTGACCTTAGCAGCACTCTTTAAGGGGGCACTCACATACGTCACTTTAAAAAGTACACATTTCCTTTAAACCATCTTCATAAGTCATACTCTAGAACAGCAAGCACAAATTCTGGTAAAACGCTCATGTCAGAACCTTTAGGAAAAATGTCCCTTTTATCCATTATTGTTAACAACTGCACACATATTGCTAAAAGTTATTTCATTCTTTGCCTTATTTAGTGTACTTTTTCTCAAAATCTATGGGGGACAGAGAACTAAATTTTTTACAAATTGTAGGTGGGAAAAGTATTAACAAAGCAAATTAACTCCATTTTTCATTGCATCTCATAAAATATTTTAAAGATATTTACTAGTACTTTTATAGCTACTAATTTTTTAAAAGAGTATGGTACCCGGTATTAACCATATGTAACTGTTTCAGATTAAGGTACACGTCAAGAAGCTCAACAATGTTACATCAGTACGTTCAACAATTTCTGTACATTAAATGAGTAAAACTTAAGTTTTCTGAAAATGGCAAGATATAAAAATATTGCGTTTTGTAACATACTTTTGCTTTCTGGCACTATTAGTGGTCTCTTGCTTCATAATTATGTTCCTAGTTTTTCCTTGCTTCTAACCGTTCGTCTTTTCTCTCTTCTTTATATTCTCTCTCTCTCTCTCTCTCTCTCTCTCTCTCTCTTTTTCCTAGACACATTATTCTGAGGTCCACAAAATCAATTCCTTGCTTCATCCAATTTTACAATGTTATTACACATCAAACCCCATTCTCTTTAAGTTATATTTCTATCATGAAGCAAGGTAACACATCATTAGCAGCCATTTCTACCATTGACTTGAAACTTATATTTGCGTATCGTCTGCAAATCACGGAATCAAGTATCTAGTTTACATTTTGGGTTTTACCATGTAAACATTTTTTCATAAGTTCTGGTTGCAGAGACCTTTACAAATGGTTCAGTTTATTTCAAGCTAAAAAAAAAGTCCCATTTTAGGCAAAAAGCAAAACATACACTCCTAAAAAGGCACTAAACGGTAAAATGCAGCTAAAATAAACAGAACTTTAAACCTTGTAGAAATTAGCTGTGGCCCTGTGACGCATATTTTATGCCTAAATATAGACATAACTTTATATTAATGAAGTGCATTTTTACTCTACAAGAAACAACAACAAACTTCATATTGAGTGTACCAGAACGACTAAAAACTAATTCAGTTTTACGCAGAGGAATTATGTTGTATAAATCAGGGCAGATATGTTTTAAAAACTGCAAACTATTTAAGAAAAAAAAAGCTAAAAGGTTTTCGTTAGAGAAAGCCTATTTTATATATATATATATATCACAATACTTTTGCAACAACCTTTCTATGTTTTACCTTGAGACATAGATTAAGATATGATATGTATTTTATCATTGCATATTGATGAAAGGGACGAATAAATAAATAAGTAATATAAATATAGAATGGATTTTAAAAATAGATACTTGCGCTTTTATGGCCTAAAGTTAAGGTTAAAAAATTCAATTTAAAAATACTTAGCAATATTCAGTGCAGCGAAGCATTATTCACCAAATAGCACAAACAATTTAAATGTTTGGGATCCCTTCATTTTAATACACTTTAAGTGTTGTATGTCACATACGAAGAATATACTGTGCCACAAAGCACGTTTCGGGGTAGAAGTCATAACAGATACTAAAATAGAGGTAAATATATAAAATAAAGATTAGTAAAATATATATGTTTATTATGGGGCAGGCGTTGTAGGCCTTTTATCCTGAAACTAAGATTTCAGTTATGCATTTGTTTATACAGAGGATGCCAAAAAGATGTACACTCTTCAAGCAAAGAAAAAATTGTGTTAACATAACAAAACTGAGTTCACACAAACAGAAAATGATGGGCATTAATCATCTTAAAATTTTACAGTTACAACAGTTGCTGTTGGTCCTGGTGGTGTAGTAGTAACCATACTTGTCTCCTAAACCAAAGATTGCAGGATCAATTTTTTGGGGGGGTAAAAATCTTAAGTATGGTTTTCTTCGGAAAGGAAGTAAAGCTGTGGGTCCCGTGTTGTACATTTGCGACACGATAAAGAACCTCAAGCCTGAAAATAGAGGCCTCTGAGCAAAATTTGTCGGCCGTTTCACGCCCAGAATTGTGGGTTGCTGATGACCTGAACTGTTTAAGAGCGTTCGTAAATAAACCAAACAAAAAAACGAAAGCTGCTCAAAATTCCCACCATCGACGTCGATACACTTCTGAGTAAGTTGAACCACTAATTGAGCTACGTTTGCGAAAGTGTCCTCAGGGATTGCAGCATATGCCGTTTCAATATCTTCCCGAAGTGCTGACAGTGTAGCTGGTTTTTTACGGTATACAACATTCTTAAGAGTTTCCCATAGGTAGAAGTCCAACGGGGTTAGATCCGGAGAACGGGGTGGAAACCTCTTCGTCCTATTGCCTTTTGAACCTCAACAACATTTTCAGTTTTCCAATACTACTTCAAAGTTGCTTTTCGCTGTTCAAACAATAATCTTGGCTGCATTTTGTTGTAGCAACGCTAGCATAACGTAATGCGAGTCACATTTATTTACAGAACATCATACGATAATCTTTGCTTCATTTGTTCATTGTTGATTTACGATATACAATTTTTGGCACCCTCGGTATATGTTACATTAGAAATAAGGTGCATCAAAGTTCACTCTGGAAAACAACGTTGTCACGTTTATCTAATCTCTTTCAATGCTTGTTTAGTAATGATGGAGATTAGTTGTGCAAGCGAGAGTAAATAATTTACTCACATATTCGTTATTTATCAATTAAAACACCTGGCATAGTCTTAATAATATGAGAAATAGGAAATATTAATAGTTGCTGCTCAATGCTTGATGTACGACAACGCTGTACGTTTAGATGGAAGCACAACACTATACGCTCGAAACTAGGTGGGATAAGAGGAGATTATTCAGGTTTGTATCGCACTTTATCAATTGTGTTTACTTCTGATGCAAAAGGAAAAAGAATGACCGGTTGCACATTAAAGCCTGACGACTGAACCTATTTCTTGAAGGGTAAGCTTGTTTACGAATTCCTGGATATAGAGTCAAAAGGATGTATAAAATCGAAAGCAAGTGATACGAAACAAGAATGTTAAAAAAATTTATCCCAAGATAGTCAATATATTTTCATTTTACTCATTCTTTTGTTGCGATTCGCTTACCTCGAAAACCACTGGTAAAAAAATCTAAATTCCAACCTTACCTTCGAAGCAAGAATAATCCACTTCCGTTATACAATCATTTTAAAGAGGTTTCTACCCATGCTTAAATACGAATATGCGTTCTATAACTCTTTTTATCCTATAAACAGTATACGAGGTAACTTCTAGCAAACTAACTCCTTTTAATGTCATGTATCATAATTCGTTGTGCATCATAGGAAAGAGAAAACTAAAGAGCAAATTCTGGAAGCGTTAATTTGTGTAAGTTCTGTTCGGCTCAGCTCGATTCACAGTATATCTCTGCGCATGAGTCACCGCCAGTCATATCCAGTTCTGCATGTCAGACGTATAGCTGATAGTTCAGCGGTGAAAAGCAGGAATCTAGAAGTTCAAATCATACGCATGCGTTGATTGTTTTATTTGTTATTTTTCAAAGAAATAATGTTTGGTATACACATGAGAATACAGCTTCCAATTACACAGGCTTGTTTGAATTTTAAGACAAGTTTCCTCACACATAAACAAATTAAGTAATCTTTGTTTTCAAAATAAATAGAAAATGAATAAGTATTTTCAAACTAAATAAAGGCAAGAATATATATATATATATATATATATATATATATTCTTTTAAGTTTATCACTTTATAATGTTTTAATTTCAAAAACAGGATGATTTATTTATGTATTTGAGTATAAAGGTCTTAAAATTCAAATATATGTCTATTAAAATAAATAGCTCTATTAATCTCTTTCATTACATATTAATTTTACTAGCAAAATCTATTAAATAAAAAGTTCATAAATAACATGGATTAACATCTAATCACTGAGCACGTGATTTTGCCCGTTCAGCCATCTGAGCACACCATCCGATTAAATGTTTTCCTGTTTATGATATAACTTGAACATGAACTAAAGGTGGCATTGCGAATTCATAGTCCGTGAATGCTTAAAATATTTTTTACAATTGGGCATTTTTTATGTCTTTGCTCACTTTTTTATCTTAAAGCAGGATCTTGCCTTATACATTATACTGACATTATAAAAGTAGTATGTAAAAGATCCTCTGAACTTAAATATAATTTTAATGTATAAGCTCAATCATCATATTTTGGCATTGTGCTTAGTAATGTGTGTGTGCGTGTGTGTCATAAGTTGTAGCTTCAACGTAAGAATGGTACAAAAGAGACAGTGCCGATTATTTTGTTTTCGGTAGCTTGGAAAGCCAACAAAAGGATCATAAAACTACACGATAGGTAGAAACCCGAGGGTTGCGTTTAAAGCCCCCCTTTTTAAAGGATTGCCGTCGTAAGGTTAATAAATTGAAGGATTTTTAATCCGTTTGTAACTCTGACCCTGACAGACATTTTAATGTTAGGTTTTGAACTTGCCAATGCCAACAAAAGGTTTTAAACTTTCAAAAATAGCGAATGGTACGCGTGGCAGGTGACCATAAACCAGCTAACGCAAAATGTTTGTTTGAATTTTTAAAGATAGGTGCGAAACCTGTGCGTGCCTTGTGACCTCGTGGCAATCGTTAAGCCAGCGCTCGATTTGAATTTAATATATAAAGAAGCGTTTGCTCAGCTGCGGCACTCAGTTTGAAGTTTTACACGCCATGAGACTCATTACTAAGATCTACACGCGGCAGTTTGAAGCTTTAGACGCGGCGAGATATAAGCAGTCTAAGTTCCAGACGCCTTGAGACGCAACTCTGTTCTCAGTTCTCAGACGCAGATAGCAAGTTCTACTTCGTATGTGGGGATGCAGTTTTTGATACATCAGTTAGGCATTTTATGTTGATGCTCAGCTGAGAAGCAGTTATCATTTACGCAGTTCAGTTAAGCAGTTCTGATACATCAGTTGAGCAGTTTTCAATTTCACACCCCACGACACTCATCTGTAAGTTTCACATGCGGCAAGTTCTTATCGGCGTAACTAAGTTTATCGTACGCAAAACACCAGAGGACGCGAAAGATTTTTGACATAACAAAGTAACAATATATGTACATACTTTTGTCGCATCGCGTGCTTATTTACATTATTGAACTCTTCTACCTTCCTGATGAGTACAAGTCAACAAAATAGCAGAATTCGCCCTGAGATATTATTATTAGGCGTGGGCAACAACACCGAAGCGATCAATAATCACTCTACCAAACCGCTTCAAAATTGGAACAGTAGCAAAATCAACTCCAAGATTGAAGTAAGAGGAGTAGCAAGATTCTTGTGAGCATAATGTCTCGATTTCATTGCGATTTATCGTGAAATTTAGCGGTCTTTGGGTCAAATATATTGTCGTGTCCTGTCATATTGAAATGATGTCATTTATTTGAACATGGTTGATGCTGATTGGCAAGGACCGCCACGGATGGCCCAGGTCGTTAAGGTGCGGACTCGTGAGCGGGAGGCCTGGGGTTCGAATCCCGTCAGGACCGTCCTCTCTGACTGACGTTTTTTTCCAGATTTTCCTCAGTCCCCTTAAATGGTAAATGCCGGGAAGTACTGTAAACTTTGACCTGGAACATTTCATTCTTTAAAAAAAAATCCTTTCCCAATATATCTTTTCATCTCGTGTATCATCAGTGTCCAACTGAGGTGCCGCAGCAGTAAAAACGGGCGTTAAACACTATTAAAAAAAAAGGTAAGGAAGGGACCAACAACGTCAAGCACAGAAAGCATTGTACTGCAGGTTAAAGCAATGGTTCTCAGCAATTGCCGAGTTGCTGTCGATAATTTGTATAGGAGCTAGTTATTTCAATGAACAAGATCTAGTGAGCGTATTTTTATCTTTAGAGAATAGAAAAATTAGTGAAAGGTTCGGACAAGCGCTTACAGAAACTGAGTGATTATGTCGCAAAATAATGTGGTATATCAAGTTCATATCGTATTGCAATACCTTGATTAATATAGGTTTCTTGCCCCGGAATAATCAAGTATCTTTCTAAATCACCACGATAGATTCTATTCATTCATGTAAGTAAAAAACCAGTGTGCGTATGCCTTACATTTTGAATGTTTGTAATAAGTGTGGTTAATAAACGGTTTAAATCATCCTCAATGTAAATAAATATCCAGGTGTGTAAGCTTTCTATTTTGAATGTTTGTAATGAGCGAGTTTAATAAACGATTTAAGTCATCATCATTCAGAAGGGAGATTGATGAATAGTTTAAAGTATCACGAAAATAAGAGGATGCATCTATGCATTGCGATATCATTTATAAGTTAAAAAAAAAACTTTCAGTTTGAATTAGCAGCTAAAATATTAAGTTTGCTTTCAGGTGAACTTGTGTTTTTCACAATTTCAGGGATTACAATTCTGTAACAATTTATACGTAATTTCTACTTTACTGCTATAACTTCTGACTCTCTTTGTATAGGGTTTTATTTAAAAACCTTGTCTGCACACGCGGTGTTTTACGTCTCGTCTGCTAGCAGTACCGCAACCGAGTTTCCCCTCTTTGTCAAGTCCTAGAATATTTCTTCCTGAACTTATTCCTGTTAGTCTCAGGGCAGTTTGATTCATTTGTGAATATGTTTAAAATGTTGCTTTTAGTTTAACACAATTTTGTGTGTAAACATTATTTTAAAAATAAATTTGCTCGTTATATGCTTTTGGAATTTCTTCAAAACGTTCCTGGTCAATTGCCTTGGATAGTAACTGAAATTCAAAGTATTGTGCACATATTTTACTTCAGTTCTATTCAAAATGAAAAAAAAAAAAAAACGCAAGCGAAAAAGTGCAATCTTAATAGAGAAAATCTAGAGAAAATTAGCGTAAATACGAAAATTGCTATAAATGTGGATTTATAACATTGGCAATGAAATCAGAAAAATTTCGTATTAATTGTGTTAAGCCTATTTAACTTCAAGAGGGTAACAATTCCAGCATTGTTAACACGTTTTAGGAAGCAGAGTGAAAGTGCGTTTAGTAGTCGAAACGTAAAGCACCGCTTCAGGGACAAGGTTTATAACTAAAGCCTGATTCCGCGAAATGGGCAAATTCAAGTATATCGGCTGCCAAGAAAGAGATTCTCCTCTCTCTGTTCGTGCAATTAAAGTAAGTAGCAATTCTCCTCAGAAATCTGAATGTTTGTGTAACGTTGCTTTTGAAACCATCACCTCAGGCAAATTTATTGTTACAAAGAGTTTATTTTCAAAGATGCATTGTACTTACTGTATCATTTAAAATGCACATCCTTGGTATGCATTAATTATTAAAGAAGCTGAGCGACCGTTTCTCTGAGAGATGCATTATTAGCTCATTTCTATTAAGTGAGGACCCAGCCACCATACTCTGTAAGGCAGGAATGTATGTGCTGAGATCTCTAGGGACATCTTGGGAAGGATCAGCCGGATTTAGGAATCTAACTGTATACATTAGCCAGCAATGTTCCACTAGTGAGTATAGAATGACAATGCTTCAACATTTTACATTCCTTACCTTTCTTCTTCTAGCCTAGCTGTAATGCGCGTTGTTTATTCTAGCTGAAAAAACTGTGGTTTCTTTTTCTTACCTGAAAGAAAATAAAGAAAGACATTAAGCTATGTGAAAATCTATTTCATTTCATTAAAATTAAAACTAATAAATAAATAAAACAGTCCTTCTACTCTAGAGCAATAGATTTATAATTAAATGAGTTTCGTCTTACACAATAACCATTAAATGTGCATTTTAGTTATCACAGTGCAATTAACTATTCGCAATGAGCACATACCCTTATTGATAAACTACATAATATAAATACTATACCATTATGCTGACTACAGGTATGTATCGCATGGGAATGGAGAAATAAAACTGTATTTAGTAACTTTCAAAAGATACGGCATATTTTTCAAACTCTTCTGAGAAATTCTTTTGACAAATCTTAAATATCAATGGATTAATAGATGAAAAATAATAATTAAATTTGTAATTTAAAATATTTGTGAAAAGAATATTAAACATAAAATATATAAAAGTTTCTGCATGTTCCCCCAGATTTTAGTTCAGATTTGTGTTGAGGATGGAAAATTCTGACTTCCATAAACACGCAAGTCTCCATGAATAGATATTTTGTAAGACAAAACTAAATAATTCTTGAAAATGACTCGCAAATCAGATTTTTTTCTAAAAGTCTTTGCTAAATTACAAACGTCGTCAAACATTAAAATAGCGATTCCAAAGGTATTTTACTTAATACATTCATTAAAAACACCGCTAAGGGTGGCCAATGGGGTTTGAATCCCACCAGGACAGTCCTCCCTCACTCAGGCGTTTTCCAGGCTTTCCTGTCCTCATAAATGGCAAATGCCGGGGAGGTACCCCAAAGTTATGCCTGGAACGCTTTGTTCCTTTAAAAAAAGAATCCTTTCCCAACTTACCATTTCATTTCTTGTATCATCAGTGTCCACCACCTATGATGTCTCAGTAGTGAAAGCGGGAGTTAAACACTAATTTAAAAAAATTATGAAAATACTAGATTCCCATAGACAGTAACAAACAGGCAAATAACACAGCAACACGAGACAAAAGCACTTGCGCTTACCAGTTTCCCCACGCCACTTTATCCACATCAAGATGCACCCCCCCCCCCTAAAGGCTATAGCGCTTAATTCCAATTTCCTAAGTATGAGAAATTTAGAAGAAATTTTCACAAACTCTGCATGATTTTGAAATGCTATAACCAACCAAGATGTAAATGACGGTATTTCTGACGTCCCGTATGTCTTTTAAACGGGATAATTTTTCCTCCTCAAATATGGTACATCCCGATTTATGTGGGACATTGGTCAGTCTATCATTTAGGTATAAAATAGTTAACAATAGTATTATTTCTGTTTAAACTCATGGCAAATGCCTGCAGAACAACACAGAAATGTGGATTTGTGTGCTGATGAAACTCAACATCTCATTAACATGTGGAAAAAATTGAACATTAGTGTTGTTTTGAACGTCAAATGACATCAGCTCAGGCGATTACAATGATATATAAACAATAAAATTGCAAAAAAATGGACTTGTTCTATTATGGAACTAAGGACTTCAATTATTTCAGATATCAATTTTTTACAATAAAAGGGGTAAAAATTACACATTGTAAAAATTAAAAGGAAAATTTATATTACAGAAAATTGATTTCCGACCTCAGTTCTTGGTGCGGTAAAATTCATTTTTAGAAGGTTTTTCTCTCCTTGATAAATGTAAGTACAGGTTATTTCGGGATGATGTTCATCTTTCTAAATATTTTAGATAATTGCATGCTTATTAATATCTAAAATAATAACTATAGGCAAAATAAAGTTGCATGATTTAAACAATAACGTCTTTGGTGTGAGAGTTAAAATTGTGTTATAATCTTGTGAGGCTCTAAAATGTCTATTTTCTGCCTCTTAACTTGTGCTGTTAATAAAAGACTGCATAATGAAATAAATAAAAACATGCAACTAGAGCAGTTTTTAATTTTACATTTAAATACTTAATTTTCTAACTAAAGCCGGTGAAACGCATATAATTCTGTGACGCAAACCAACAGATATAACATCATAGCAGCGAATTCCGTAGTTACCTGACGAGTTGGCCTTAGAGCTGTGGAAGTTGCTACGTTGCTTTTTTGATTTAATGAGAATTTCTCCGGGACAAATGAACATCACTGAAATGCAGTCAATGATGTCATTACACCAACGAGATGTAACTGGATGGCCCAGAGCAATAGCACATGCCTGATCCCTAGTTTCAATTTATTAATACAGTAGAGCGTTAGGTATTTTCTGAAAAAATATCAAGGTAAAACTCGTTTGCCCTGCGCGCGTTGACCTGTTGTATTGTACATCCACTTTAGGTTTAATCAAGGGATAAATTATTAAGTTGCTCGGAAACTAATGCCAATTTTGTCTTTTAAATTCAATAAAGTTCACTTAGCTCAAAATTAAATTTATTAATTAAAATATCCATCAACGATATCTAATAGCAGCAAGTTTATTTATGATATATCAATAAAAATTGTGGTTACAAATGCCACCGCAGTTTCTGAAGACAATATTCTTCAAGAATCTGTACAGGTGTTTTAGTAAGAGATAGATAGTTGATGACTGGTCCGGTAAAGCAGCACAGCCTAGATCACTCAGCTTCTAAACAGCTTTTTGCGAGATGTATGAACGAGCATTGCCATGAAGGAGAAAAGTCCCTTTTCTATTGACTAGTGCTCACCTTTTCTGGCAGTTTCTGATGCATTTTGTTAATTTCTTAACTATACTTCTCTAAGGTAATCATTGCTTTATAATAACACAGAAGTTTGCGAAGTTTTTCGGTACTTCATCGAAATTTAGCCACCCTATCGATAATGTGTGTTTGTAGAGAATGAACTTTTCATAAAAAGTTATATGGCCCAAAAAGATTTTTTTTTTTTTTTTTTTTTTTTTTTACGCAATTGCAGTGAAACACATACTTCAAACTGAAGACGTTTTTATGCTCATTTAATTCACATGGGATCTGGTTTTTCAAGTATTTCCCCCACTTTTCCTATTTGGTTCAATAGATCAAACAGAACTAAAGGTGGAAGCATAAGTTTTCCTCAGCAATAGATTGACGTGCATTTGCATTAACAATTTCCCCGAGTTCATCATCAACGAATTTACTATGGCCTGCTCAACCTTTCTCATCTTCAGGTCTGAAATCCCCAGTTTGAAACCTTTCAAACCTCTCCCCATGCTGCTATTTTGAGCGGTATGCATGGTCCAATTTCAAACCCGTGCAAGAAAATTAGACGGAGATCCGTGTTTCCTATCATAATACAAGGCGCTTAGCTTAAACAAACAATTAATTTTCAACAATGGTAAAACTAATAGATAAAGTTTAGTGTAAGCTTTTAAATAAAATGCCAGATTAAAAATCCTGTATGTACATATACCAGGTAGCCGGCAACCACCACATTTCACAATTGTACTTTTCCCGCATGCACTGATGACGAATGGGGATGTCTAATCACTGATTTTCAAATGGGCGTCAGTAACTGCAAGTGACAGCAGGCTGCCATGACGTAAACAGCGGAAGGCCGCGTACCGGAAGGGTAGCAAGTTAGCCAACACACCATCCAAGCAGTATTATTGATGATGTTACGGTATTAAGTACAATAGCGTGCAGGTTTTCGAGGTACTTAATGTAATGCGCCGTAGTAACTTCGCCTACTGCATATAACGAGAGTCAATTATGTGTTCTATTGTAGTTGTTTGAAATCATGGAAATATTGCTTCAGTGCTACTGTATCCTGAATACCTATAACATTTAATTTGGAGTTTTGTGATATTTGTGAAAACCCAAATTCACAGCTGGGTCAGTATCTGCTTCTTTATAATGTTGTTAGTATTATTCCGGTTACCCTTCGTGGTTTTTGCTATGTAATGGAGAAACTATATTAATATGGAGTTTTCACTACGATATGATTCAGCTCTTAAGGATATACAAGAAATCGTCAACCTACAATATGTGCAACTCATGTCCCTGACGGCTCATGCAGTGACAGCATCGGCACGTCACTATAGCACAGATCTCAGAATTCTTAGCTTTAATTCTTCGATATTGTTTAATTCTAATTCATATATCTGCCTGCGACAGAACTCCACAAGAAAATTCGTAAGGAATTAGATTGAGGGGTTGTAGTGACCACGGCCAGGGACCACCACAACCTACGAGGGGTTTTAGGAAATGCAATACAATAGAAGTGTTTTACGAATACCGCGCAATCTATGAGCGTGTCCATTCATAGGGCGGTGGACTGATACTGTACGTCATGCAGACGTTATATGGCAGCTGTTAGTAGAGTGTGTGGCGAAAGGTCGGTGTTTGTTTGTTGTCAAGTACAGAACAACGTGGAAAAGATAGAAGATGACTATAATGGACAAAGATGGACTGCATTGTTTTTTGGAAGGAAGCTGTCAAAACTACAGAAATCTATGGACGTGATCAAGAAACTCTGTACAAGACCTTTACAACTGGGTCAATGTGTTCATCAGCTGCACGGAATCTGCACAAAAGAGTGCGAATACTGATCGTCCTCAACATTTCCGTGTTCCAGGAACATTGAAACTGTGTCTGAATTGATCATGGCTGATAGGCGCATAATCTTTAATGTTAGACAGGCCTGGGCCACACAGCCCTGCACACTGTTCCGAAGATTTGAATATGAAAAAGGTGTGGCAACATTGGATTCCATGGGACTTGATACAGACACAGAAGAACAAAATGATGTACTCTGTCGTCAGCTACTGGAATGCTCCCTAACTGCTCTTAAACAGTGAGGCGGAGCACCATAATGCTTGAACCAACGACGAAGTACTTCCTGAAGTAAAAAACTATGTATAAAGTTTTCTAAAGACAACTTAATCTCTAGAAATTCCAAATAACTGTTGGCCAGTAAGCTCAAGGACTATAAAATCAGGCCCAAGCAGAATACCACACTATACGTAAATCCCTTTTGGATTTGCATGTGCTGTGATCATATTCAATGGGACATTGCTGGTGTCCAATAATGCAGATTATGAATGTTAACGATGTAATAAGTTCCAGCGTAAGTTTGTTACACAACACCTGCCTGATAAATTGTGGACTTTGTTGTAATGCTGCACACTTTCTCCTGGAAAATGTTACCATACGGTACAAAAATATACTTGGACTAGGCTCAACTTAAGTGGGTGTCACTGTCTCTCCTACAGGTGTGTTTGTATTAACGTTCGACGCGCCGCTGCATCTCTTCTGTGCGGTAAGTACATATACGATGTTTGCTTATTATAACAGCCATATATTGTTTTGTAACATCACTATAATTTACTGATTCTAGTTACTTACCACGTATAGGCTTGGCTTCAAAAGGCTGCACAATGTTAGTGGTTCTGTTCTTAGTGCAAAGTGCTTTGAATGATACACTAGTTCTTAACTGCAGTTCTTTCCGGCGGAATACTTATATATGGAAAGACTGAGCACGCCGTCTACTGCATTCCAGCCTCTCCCTTCATAGGTTTAAAATAACACCTGTATTCATCATTAGTGAACACCTTAGCATAGTTATTTGTCAATAGCAAACGCAATGCTATTATACCAAATACCAGCTTAAGAATCCACAAAGATCAACAGCAAACAGAACGCTCCTTTTTAAATTTTTACAAATAAACCACTAGAATTAAAAAACCAAAAACTTCATGTTTGTAAATTCACCGACATTTTGGATGCTTACCTATGAGCAACCCCTAATGAAATTCCTTCAACAAAATGTATTAATCAAACATTAGAGGACGTGATTTTATTGCCAATATAACTAAAATTTGCATTTATTTCTTATTTATTCTGGTTCGAACTTTTCTTTGGTGTTCCCAAAGCACACTACCTTCAAAAAAGTCATCCGGAGGTTTCTTGATTTCTGAACAGCCTTTTGAATGACTCTTCTAACAAGTCATCTAGCTCTGAGGTATCTTCATTCCATTATTTACAACTTCACAAATACCATATCGTTCACAATTATTTGCCTCTCTGAACAGTTTTAAAAAGATGCTGAATTTCATTCGCAAGGTCTTAACCCATCTATTACAATTTATAAACTTTGACACCTCGTCAACGTAAGGTGGAAACTTCTTCATCCCAGCCCAGACACTTTCACACTTGTGCAATATTCGGTTTCATAATGGGGTATGTGTTAATATTTGGAAGTAATTTGATCTGGTTTAGCAAATTTATTTTCTAAATAACGCTCTATGTTTAAGTCTGTTTTTTTTTTCTGCATTTACAATTGTAGTAAAACTTACTTAGTCAATCCCAAGTAAGACTGAACCCGGGACTGCTAGTGGAAAGCAAACTGATTGCTACAGAAGTAGCAATGCACCTCTTCAGATATTCGGCATGCACTTAAAGTCTGTTAATTTTTTATACATAGCACCATTAATATTTACTCTCATGAAATGCAACCAACATGTAAAAAATATGTCCTTGTAGTCGCGAACAGGATTACCTTAAAAATCCTCTTATGAGCAGAATGTTCTATAAACGCATGCGCTCTTGTAACTTCAGAAAAAATGAAAACGATATAAGAAGGGGTTTCGACTAAGGTTATTTCCTGCCGTTGTCAGTACTGTCGAGTGCTACTGACGTCAGCAAGCTTCCTCTACCACCCTTTCCGGTTCCTTAGCTGACCCCGTGCTTGGAACTACAAGGGTACAGCCGTCAAGTTTTTTAGGTGCCTAATGTCGTGATTCAGCTGTTAACTTGATAGTAAAACAAAACTCCTCTATTGGTAATATGAAGAACTACATTTAGATGTGAGGAACATATGTACCTATATTTAGACTGCACATAACTTCATATAAAATTCACAGCCTTTTCAAATAAATAAAAGTAATGTCCTATTAATAAATAAATGTAGCACAAAATACATTTCAATGTTCTATGCCGTTCAAAAACCTAAAAGCAATATTTCATGTTCTCTCTCCAATTTAACAAGTGTCCAAGTCAATAAATAAAGGTGAGATTGGGAACTTTTGTTAAATAGGAAAAAATCTTAAATAAAATGGTATGGAATTAATGATTTAACAATTATTACATTTTCCTTTCTCAGTGGAGAAAATAGGTACAACCATTGAAAGTGTAAAGAGGTATAAAATGCACATCACATAAAGGTTGGAATGCGTTTACAATTTCGTTTTTATTTTCATGATATTATGCTTTTTTGCTTGGGCCAAATAGAATAATATTTGCTTTTCATGCTCGCTCTCTCGGTTGAGTATGACAGAACTAATTATTTCAACGTGTTGGACAAGCATAAAGAAATAATAGAGCAGAATTTCTTCATTTTTTGTAGTGTTTAACGTCGGTTTTTACTACTGAAACACCATAGGTGGTGGACACCAAGATGAAATGATAAATTGGGAAAGGGTTTTTTATTTAGGAAGGTAGAGTTCCAGGCCTACGTTTTGGATACCTCCCCGGTATTGGCCATTTATGAAGATTGAGGAAAATCAGGAACAAAACTCAGTCTGGGAGAACGGTCCCGTTGGAAATCGAACCCCAGAATACCTGCTCACGTGTCCTCGCCTCAAGAACCTCAGCCACCAGTGGCGGTGTATTTCTTAATGAAATGTATTAAAATTTGGCAAGTTTTAATGAGAATGGACGGATTAACAACAAAATATTACTATGCCATATGACGGTAAAGCCGTACTTTCGCTGTTTTAAGTTATCATTTCTACTATTTATAATATTTTCATGTTCGTTTTGTGTTACTTTAATAGAAATATGTAGACAATTTTGTGAAATAATGAAAAAATCCCTACTCTGTTCATGTACTTGTTGAATTTTCGATTTTCCTTAATGGTTTTAGGGGTAATTTTGCATATTTAAAATTAAGAAAAACATATTTACAAATGACAAACATTTTAAAAGGTCTATAATTATCGAGTGTTTTAACTTCTTTCCTCATAGCCTTTTTCGATTAAATTGCTTACTATGAGTGCTTACAATAATTAAATATATATTTAGTCATGAATGTACAAATCCAGTTCTACCACAGATAATTTTGGCCTGCGTCCGTAGATTGAGCGTATCGCGCCCAGGGTCAAGGACACGTCAGTCGCCTATCGTAACAACAAATAGTTACCGGTCTGATGGCTGCACGTGAAAAATCAGTCGCAGCTTTATTTTATGCGAGCAAGCATTATTAAAACTCTGTTTATGGATGAGATCAATTAGTATTATTACAGACTATTGGCGCGCTATTATTAATTTCAGTGCGTTAGTGAAGTAAATTCGACTACGGTGCACTGATTTGAAATATTAACACTAGAATGTAGAGTAAAAGCAAAGTTCATAGGAATGACCCACACACTATAGGGGAACTTAAAAATATATATATCAGGGTCATAATTGAAAGAATTACGAAAGAGGCATAATTTTGCGAATGATTCTAAATTTCATTAAACGTCAGAAGTGTGTGATCTTATGAGAAATGTTCTGTGCATTATACTGATCAAAATTATTCGAGCACAAATGCGAGAGAAATTTGTGTATGACGGATCTGACGACTTGTGTGACCTTGACCCTGCGCGGCTAGTGTTTCGCTTAAGAAATGAATTCCCTAATATTAGCTTAGTGGGATGTCGCCACTGTGGACAAGGTGACATTTACGGTAAACCAAGTATTGTTTTTCGGGTTTTTTGTTCGGGCATTAGTTGTCACTGGTTTTATTCCACTATATTTCCTTTTCCTCGTGCTTCGTTTTTCACATTATTCAGAGCCATAAGCCAACAGACAATGGACTATTGCATGAACTCACTCTGGACCCACTACGATGCGGAGAAGCTTATTGGAGACAGCGAGAAACTGAGCTAACCTCAAGGGGTCACGGAGGGGTGGGCCTTGCATGTTAGGCAATACAGACCAATGATGTGGGTGACAGGGGGAAGGGCAGAATGTCAGGACAGCTTGACATAGTGGGGTCCCTACACATGTCATCTCATTCCTCAATGACGTTAGCACGCCAGTCGTAGTGCTTAGGAGCTACAGAACAGAAAATATATACGACCATTACTTGTTCTCTAGTAGAACAGGTTTGTAAAGTTAAATACCTAGGAACTATAAAAAATGGAAATAATTCAATAGAAGAGAAAATTAAGAAGTAACAATCCTTGGCAATAAAGTTTACTATTGTAATTAATTACTATTTAAAAGTTAATTGATCTCAAAAAAGTTAAATTAAGTCTATAATGCTTACCAATAAGAACAGATGCCAAATATACATATGAAACATGGGAACTTAAAGAACATTTTCATATTTATGAACCTAATTAAGAATAATTTTATGAGAACAGGTAGTAATGGAAAATTATGTATAATAAAAGTATATTAGTTTTATTAGAGCCCCTAGACTGGGTTGTAGTGATGCGTCAGTAGGCATACCCGACATAGTTTGCATATTGAAACCCCCTAGCAAGCATTCACACTTCACTCTGGACTAACATTACGAGCAGAACGAGGACTGAGGAAAACCTGGAAAAAATCTCAGTCAGGGAGGACGGTCCTGGCAGAAGTTTCAGTAAGGTAAAATGTACTTAGCCAAGTTAATATGTGTAAAATTAAGTATATATGTATTTAATTATTTTGACGTATTTAACGAGATTCATATGTTTTATTAGCTTTAGTTAGGTGAAGTGTATTCATTGAAGTTAATGTGTGTAAAATTAAGTTTACTCTGTTTAATTTGGTTGAAGTCTATATATCTAGATTTACATGTTTTTAACTAGATGAAATATGTTTAATTTGAATTAATTTGACGTGTATTGAATTGGTTTGAGGTATTTAACTAGGTTAGTGTGTATCTAACTAGATTGGCATTTGTAATTAAATAAAATGTATTTAATTAAATTAACTGGCATGTAAGTACATGTAATAATATTTCGATATGTATTTAAATTATGTTGATTTATTTAATTCTAGTTGGCATGTATTTAATTAAGTTAATTAGTTTATTTTTTAAAAATGTTGCTGTAAGTAATCATTGTACTCGTATTTTCGTTACTCTTCACTGCAATCGGGTGCAAGCCCAAACGCAGTTAATGAATACATGCCTGCACAAAATAAGTATAAATTGAAAGAGAAAGCATGAGGTAACGCTATTGCGTGGACTTCATTATATGTAGTTAATACAAAATGGTGAGGACAAAGGCAATGTTCAATGTGAGATTTGGGGACGCATATCAAAATATTCAGAAAAAGGTACCTCCAACTTTTTGCATCATTATTGCAAAAGCAAACGCAAAAACAAAGGTGTGGAGTAAGTTTGCTCCTATTGCAGTCTGTTGCTTCTGAGTAACTTTTTAAATAGAAGAATAAAACAGGGTAATATAGACAAATAATATATATAATAGTATTATAGTGTCGTTTATTGAGTGAATATAAATATGCATTATAAATAAATAAGATGTATAATTATGCTTTTTTAATGTTTATAAACACCAAAATTGACTTATTATTACAGTGTATATATACTGTAGTGAAATTTCATTTATAGTATTTATTTTCATTTAACAAACAAATAGCAACATACTAATACATATTTTATATTCTCTGTACACAATATTTTCTATACTTGTATCTCTTAACTATTCTTGTGTTATTCAGAAGCAAGTAAGAGCAAGTCTACTCCACGTTTCACAGCAGAGTAGAGAGCGGGTACTCATGTACAGGGAGTCCGATGCTACAAAGCTCGTTCGACGTAATGACCGAAAGGTTAGCGTGAGAAAAAATGAAGTTTTGTTTAACGCTACTGAGCTAGTTGATCATATAAAGAGAATAGATGAAGGAAAACTTGTTAAGATCATATATAAGTGGAAACCAATTGGAACTAAAATAGTGGACAGACCTAAAAGGAGGTATGATGGTATTGTAAATGATCTGAAAAATATGAAAATAAGAAATTGGGTAAAGGATAGCAAAGATAGAAGAGTGCGCCAGAAGTATTGAAATATGTTCGCTACTTCCTAGCATAAAAAAGAATTTGCTTGTTCAGAGGAATGGCTATCAAATCCAGAGAAAGAGAATGAAATGAAAATATAAATATAAAAGAGAACTGCTATAAATAACTGAAAATAAATAAAAATAATGCGTAAAATTTTCTAAAACATCAACTATCCCAGCCGAAAGTCATACTTTCTATAGAGTTGAATCAACATTGAAAGAAATTGTTACAATAATAAAATAATGACAAATTAAACACAAATAAAAATAAACAAGTGATATTATTTTATTAATAAGCAATAAGCCTTAAGGTTTAAAAGCATTATTTCCTGTCATGTCTCATAAAATTATAATAATTGAAAGTATTACCTAAATGGAATTAATATCTAATGACACTACATAAATTCTTGAAACAAAGGAAAATAACGCAATTTATCCAGACTCTTTGCCCATATCAACTGTAGATTACCGAAGGATATAATCATCCAATATACAATCTCAGCGAAAATAGAAGTGTGCTACCGACAAACTTTCGTTTCGCTGCAGTCAAAATTCCCCAGGGGTGTTACCCAATCTCCATCACATTATCCCAATACTGTCCGTTATAGTTCTACAAGCGACGATGTAGTACATTCTAATCCAAGATACATTAGTTATAGTGACATTCAAATTCACCTTTTTAACCAAAACTTTTCCTTGATTAAGCTGGAATTCTGGCACGGCTAATTAACTCAAATGTCAGATTTCCTACAAATGAGTAATAAAGTTCGAATTTCGGTGAGGTGGGTGTGCTGAGCAAATTAGTTATTTCAGGCTTTTCTCGGAGTTCTCCTGTTTCTACGATTTCATTCCACCATCACTCATCACTTTTCTCCTCTAATCATGTTCATTACAACTTAATTTATCCTATTGGTCGACTGTCAATCCAGAGAAGACCATTTTAACTGTCAGCTAAAGTGGACACTAGTCATTCATCTCTTGTGCAATCCTGAGTTTGTGTTTCTAACTCTCCCTTATGACTTTTCACAATGGACCCATTGCTCCCTTAGGGATTACACCCCATGTTTGGTTTCCAGAGCGAAGTGAATTAATTGAAGATGTTTGGTAGGTTTGATTTATTTTATTTACGGACGCTCTTTAACATCTCAGGTCATCAGCGTCCCATTGTATTCAGGGCGTGAAACGGCCGACAAATTTTGCTCAGCGACCTCTTCTTTCATGCTTGAAGTTCTTTTTAGTGCCGTAAATGTACGACACGGGACCCACGGCTTCACTTCCCTTCTGAAGGAGGTCATAGTTGAGATTTTTATGCCCCGAAAAAAAAGTCCATCAACCCTGGCCGGGTTTGAACCCGTGATCTTGGGTTTAGAAGTCAAGTATGGTTACCAATACGCCACCAGGACCAACGCTTGGTAGGTGTATGCGGATAGTAATAGATGGGACTTGTGGCGCAGTCGGATTGATTCTACCTCTTATGAGAAGGGGCAATATGTCTCCAGATACTGGTAGACTGATAATCGCTTCTTTTCGTTTCACACGTTTTTCTTAACATGTAACGGTGACCTAAATAACGTTGAGCTTGTGCCATTTCTGAACTAATCATCAATCTTGGGGATCCAATTTTAGCACCTTAACCTTTTATGTATTCCAGTATCACAAATATTCGCTTGAAAATGTTTCCGAATACCGTTTCCAAAACTTTAAATACTGCCATGATGTACAAAGTTTTTCTTCATTATTTAAAATAACAAGAAATTGAACTTGTCTTACTACCAATTCATTTCTTAAATCAAAACGATTAAAAAATTTTATAAGCATAGATTAGCATCATTTAAACGTTTCTGTAACATTTTAACTATACAGAGATTTCATTCGAATTAAGGGCCGGCAGAGTGTGCCTGCATACTAGGAGAAGCCAGTCGTTCCAGTTCAACAGTGCATGTGCATACAGTAGCTTGTACTTAGTTTGAGGGCGGATTTGTCAGTGAGTGGTTATGCGTATTATCGGTGTTTTCATTGTGTGCAAATTGTGTACTAATCGTTTTTCGCTAGTTATGCCACGGCACATTTCTTGAAGATCGAAATTTTATGTACGATACATGGGTGAAAACGGATTCTGTCAGAGAAGTTGTAAGGCGATTCGCAAGAAAATATCGTGGCAATCGTGTTTCAGGCAGGGAAATTGTTCACCAGCTTGGAGACAGGATCTTCAATGATGAGAAAAGTTCCGAACCTTCTTACGATTAGATGAAATACAGAAATTTCTGACGCTGGAACGCATCATTTTCACTACCCCTTACGTTTTATATTAGTACTTATTATTATCATTTTTAAATATGGTGGCATTTTATGCTAACTTCACGTGCTGCAATTCTGCCTTCCATTTTCAGATTGCGGAGGCCGCACTTCCTTCCCCAGTAAGCAACCAAATAACCTCACTGTAGGATAGAACTGGCAGTGCTCTGTTCAACTATCTTATAATTACCTATGTATAACGATCTTGAAACGGGAAATCGCGATATGGGAACGACATTGTAGACTGTGAAATGTTGTAATCTGCCTCAAGAATTAATCATAGCGCAGATCATGAATACAAACGCACCGTATGTTCAAGGTGTTTAAATGTGACTTACTAGGAAGCAGGATACATAGTAAAAAAAGAACTATTCAGGCATTCGGAAAGAGGCTCCGTCAAGTTAATTACAATGTTTCGCATATACAATTAAGTGTGTATAGTCAAAAATGATTGCTGCTAGAGTCTGGTGTGTTCTCCCATAAGCCTATACAACGCGAATACCAAGTATTTGATTTAAATGCACAAACGACATTTCTGCTCTGTCCCTATCAACCCACTACATGCTGTTTTCTGACTTCCTGGCTCCTCAGTTCCCTAGTGCCTAGTACTGTTCTCAACCACGCCTCCTGGAATTCTCAGAGCAATGCGGTGCTGTTTACCATGCTAAAACATAACACTAAACCACTCCTCATATCTTCTATCGCAAGGTCAATGAACAAAATATTTCAAAACAGCAAAATAGCAATATTGTTTATTAATTCACCACTGTAGATAACAAGAGACCCTATTCTTAAGAGGAGCCTGCAAGACGCTTGTCGAAGCTTTGAAGTTGTCCCTATGGGCATAAGAATTACTCTGAGACAACAGACCGAAGATGTCTTGAAGGGAAGGTAGCATACGCGTTCAGCCGCACATGCGCAGAGGACTCGTAAGCTCCTCCTACTTTCCTCTCTCTGCGTCTCGCCTCAGAAATCAGACAACTAGCACTATGAACTTTTCAGAATACCTAGCAGCAGCTTCTTACTCATTGTTGTCTGCTTATGAACTACAACTATTGGATGAAATTTGCAGTTATCTTAAACTTTTATGCGCAATGGTTCCCCAAATCAAAATGTGGAATGAAAAATATTTTACGTGCATAGGATCCCCATCATTATTCATTTTATTATTCACCATGAAGGACCTTATTGTTTAGAGATGAAAACAAGACCCAAGTTATGTTTTTGTGCAATGAGATGGACAAGTTGTGATTCTTAACTTCTGGAAACCAACATGCGTGCAATTTTGCATCCTATGCTCTTATCATTAGCTTGGACTTAGAATACTGCGCCGGATACACATTACACTAAAGTTCTAAACCAAAACAAAGCTGCGATTATTCACGTTGGAAACATTCGCTTACATGTGACGACTCAGATACTCGTATTCGGTTCTGTAGAATCACATGTTCCCAGTGTATACTCGAACTAGAAAGTTCCGATAGTTGGGAAGCAGAAAATAAAACATTTTACTGCATTGCTTTCGAGCTATAAACGTCTTTCCTCCCCTTCTCCTTTCTCTCTGTCTCTTTCTCCATGAGGGTTATTTTGCTTTATTACTGCAACGTTATCGAGCTCGCTTATAGTCATGAACACGTAATAGTTCAAGGTAAGGAACCTACAAATGTTAACTTGTAGACTATATATATCAATAGCGTTTGGTCTAATAGTAAGTTTACTAAATATATTTATAATCGTCCTAAATCTTTTGTTTCAACTAACCACTAATGTGGTTTCTACGAGCAACACAAAATTAGTATTAATTATTTCGCTATAACGAGAAATATTCTCCTTCAAGGATAAGGCGAAAATAGTGTTCATAAATGTGTTCTATGGTTTATACTATTAAACAAGTCACGGGACTCCTTGCTATAGTACTGTGAGCTACAGTACCGGGTGTCACAAATATACAATATCATTTCGAGAGAGCTTGCTACCCAAATCGCGAGTAATCCAGCGAACTATGTTACCAAACACGAAAGCTCTTGTAACTCTGATGACAAGATTTCTTTGTCGAGAAATGCTGAAAGTTTAGTCATCAAATCGGCAAATGAATTGACATATTAGTGCTGGTAGAATGTACAGGTAATGAAATACAACAACAAAAAAAATCTGCGTTTATAGGCCCTCACGTTACAGTTCATTTTATCTACTAAGACAACGACTTCGCTAAAATGATCTGCTTTTTAATGTACCGTTTTAACAGTTTAAAGTACACCATAAATCTTGGAAATGGTTCCTTAGCCCTTATTCATCACCTTTCTTTCCTACATAATTTGGACGACACGAGCCTCAAAGCTAGCGGTAGGTTTTTTGTACACTAGAGTAGTTTGACATCCAATACATCATCATGTCTCCTTTCAAAAGCCAACAAAGTCAAGAAAATGCGCATTCGAGAAGGGAAAGTATTTCGTTTGGGTTGTAGAGGAAAACGTCAAATGCCTTCTCTGAAAAGCAAATCTGCAGTTATAGTTTGTTCGAATATATTACGCATATCGATCCTTCAAATTGTTCTCCGCTCAAATCTTTTGCTGGCGAAGTTGGAGCAATGTACAGCTCCATTTACATTTATGTGCATTTTTTAAAAAAAGAATTAACATTGTAAAACGATGGAAATGATTAAATATTAAAAATGGACATTTAAGTGCACAGATAGGTAATACTCGCCACTTATCACTTATTTCTAAACGTTGATGGCCTAGTGAAGTAAACACCTTCCTTTCCGAGCACAAATCAAATTAGCTTAATATTTTTTGTGAAAAAATTTAAGTATATGAAATAAATTAAAATATTAAAAGTAGTTAAGAGTCTATGATGAATGGAATGAACAATACGAAACCAAGATATATAATTTGCATACACTGCACTCATATATTTAAATTTAAATAAGGTTTAGTTCGCATTAATCACAGCCAGGTACTACTGGCGGCTGTTCTCTCAATGCAGCTACTTTACGCCCATTCAAATCCATGTCTAAGGCCCGCCCACCCAGTCTGCAGTTTTGCGAGTCGCCATTTTTGTGAAGACCTTGGTTTCAAGTTTTTCACATGTCCAATTCAACCCTTCAGTAGGTAATAAACGAACTGCACAGCGATTAATTCCTTTAGTCTACTTGTTAACCTTTCTGATTAAGTGTATGAACTATACCGGGTGTCACATCTATATTTTGCGTAGTTAAGTGATTTACCTTCCATGGCGGGCCCGAAACCTTTTGAAATGCTTACCATAGCGTGGAGTTACATGCAGTGTGGTGAATTGTTGTTTCGAACCCCCTCCTGGACAATCGTTTTTCCTTTCTATTTGAATTGAATATTGCTCATGCTCTTATACTCCCTTTCAACGCTTAAAGTATCACGCAAATGCAAACACTTGCATTTTACATGCAGTAGCTTAAAATTTCTTCTAGCAAATTCTAGAATCGGCGAAAATCAGGAAATGTACAATTACATAAAGTTGGATTAATGTTTATTATTTTAAAACATTTTGAAACACTTCGTCCACCTTTTCTTTTTTCCTTAAAGGTTGGTGAACATGTCGAATTTTAAGTCCAATTTAATAAAGACGTACAAGAATAAAAGCAGTCATTTGCTCTAACAGCTTATTTAAGTGTGAATATAAGCGATATTAATAACTTATAGTGTTGCCGAAGTCATTATGCAGTTGAAAAACTAAATTTTAAGCTACTGCATGTAAAATGCAAGTGTTTGACATTATGCAAACACTCTTCAAACAATAACGTATTTACCAATTCATCTTATTTATTGTGCATTTCATTAATTTTTTAACGAAATAAACTTATCCGTGCCACGCTTGCATGTAACTCCACGCTATGGTAAGCAATTCATTAGGTTTCGGGCCCGCCATGGAAGGCAAATCACTTAACTACGCAAAATATAGATGTGACACCCGGTATAGTTCATACACTTAATCAGAAAGGTTAGCAAGTAGACTAAAGGAATTAATCGCTGTGCAGTGTGGTAAATTGTTGTTTCGAACCTCCTCCTGGACAATCGTTTTTCCTTTCTATTTGAATTGAATACTGCTCATGCTCTTATACTCCCTTTCAACGCTTAAAGTATCACGCGCGTGTCCTTCAGCTGTAACAATATACATTTACTAAAAACAATGGGATCTCAAGTAACTACATGCCAGAAACATTTTACGCGGTTCATTATTTGATGATGCTTATATATCTATCATGAGATTCAATTTCGATTCCAGGCAAGTAGTTCAGACGTGAGTCGCCTTCGCATTTCTCCTGGATAAATGCCACGTCAAGTAACTTCTCATTCTGCGCCTGTCACCAAAGTACACTGCTATGAAAGAAAGAAGTGAACTATGTTCTTGTATACACATGATGGATTGCATGACTGTTAAATGTGCAAAGAACTGCAAGGGCATAATCGGAAGTGAAACAATAAGTGTTTTCCACATCTACGATGTAATAAAAATCCAGTAAATCATAAAAATTTATAAAATTATTATTATTATTATTATTATTATTGTTGTTGTTGTTGTTGGAAATTAGGCTCGAAAAGCATGTCCTTTATGCCCTTTTTCCATATATATTTACTACATAGCTGCATTAAAATTACTCCTTTGGTGCATTACAGCTAAGCTGATTATTTTAATTTAATTTGGGATTCATATACCTTTATTGAATAAAATGCTTTTAACTAAGTGTTTTATATAAACCGTTAGCAAAAATTCAAATTATACCTTGTTTGGGCTTAAAACTTTAATATTAGGTATTTTTATGGCAACGATCATACGTTTGCCTTCAGCCATTGGTACACTATTTTACACCCAATTTTCTTAGTTAGAGCAGAAGAAAAATATTTTCGTTAGAAAGTATTAGTTATTAGTTGTAAAACGCACTGGCATATTATTGTTAAATGATCCATTCTGTTCTTACAGTGTTTTCTTGCACTTTTTTCTAACTTTTGCCCTTCATTTTCTTCATGGTTCCTCTTGCATATAAATATTTAGATATGTTTCTATAGGATAGTGTAATATGATTTCATAGTTATTGTTACAATTACAATATCGGTTTACTGTGATATTCCATTCAACTTATGAAGGTGCACAATTTGTATAATTTTACAAGAAACTTTCACTGCCTTTAATATTTCACTTGAGCAAAATTTTTCTGTTGTACATACATTCATCAAAGCTTTACTATAACCCATTTCGTCAGGGAAATATAATACATATGCATTCTTGTAGTGGTCTAGCGAATAATTCCGCATTCTTGATGCTCCATTTTCGGTCCCGACTGTGTGTATCTAAGAAAAGCAGACTGTTGTAAACAACTGCTGATAATTGTGAACGTTTTTCAAATAGATAGGTTTTTAATTTACCAATTTTGAGAGAATTTTTTTAAAGTTACCATTATCTTTGTTTAAAGTTGGAAACAAAGATAACCCAAGAAACTTATCATCGTGCATGTTAGTGTACATTTTCTCCCGCTGAGTGACGCTGTTGTACTAGTATAAGTAGAGAGAACAGCTCACTATAAAAGTATTTATGCACTTCTAAGTTAAATGTGTGTGTGTGTTTTATTTGTCGATAAAACAGGTCGTCGATAAAGGTTATGTCTAAGAATTTGCTGCCTTGCTTATAAACCTACGATTGCGTTTGTTTCGTTGCAACATTTAGTTCAATAACAAAATAAACGTGATTCTCTAATAAGTTAAGAAACTTTGTAATTATATTTCAATGAACTTAAATTTTATTCTGGTAACGCTTTCTTTGTTTTCAGAAACATATAACTCACAGTCTCAAGTTGAACGAAGTTAATTCGTAATTTTATATTAATGTATTATATCAAACTGCCATAACCTAAAAATGAAGCCAAAGCAGATGCCAATTAAATATACCACTGTCCACAAAAATGTGTATGCTAATATAACTTTTCAGTAAAAACAAAGCAATGCAATAAATGACATTTGAGGGGGGGAGTATTTAATTAGGTCCACCAAAGATTACCACGCTGTATTGATAAATGTGCACACTTTCTGTAAAGGTGAACAATTTGATGGCAAAATCGGGAAAATATACAACGATTTCTTTTATTGCTTACATGTGCATTTGATCATTCATTCACACTTATTGGGTATTCTCTTATTATGGACCTAACTTCTATTTGAATGGTTTCTTTAAGCTCCTCCAATAGGCGAAAATGGTTGATTACGTTGTGACGGCATGAATTCATGGAAGGAAAGCCGGCGATAGCATGACGACTTGCGAACCGATAGTATCTCTGTGCGTTCTACATTATATACAATGTTACTTCAAAAACCCATTCAAAACTTAAAAGTAAATGAGAAAATATGAAAACGTTTGACTACAAACAAACATAAATAAACATCAGTAAAATACAATATATAATAATTTGAGGAAGAATATAAACATTTACACCAAAGTGATTATGTATATGATTGTAATTTTAGAGTAAAATTAATGAAGAAACTAGGAGGTAAATGTCATGGAATATTTAACATTAAGTTCCTATTATCTATTGCATGTTAAACGTTTATACGGAAAGAAAAATACGAGTGCTGATCAAGAAAGACATATTTTTTCGCAGATGTTTATTACTCTATTTCAATTTTTACATGAAAATGTTAAAAGTAATCCGTTTATATTTTAATGTACTTCATATAGCGTTTCTGCCAATCCTCTAACACAAAATGCAGGCCTTTTTTTTTTTTTTTTTGTCAAATCCTCGAGAATCGTGCCACTTTTCTTGAGCACTGATTAAGGGTTCTCAAATCAAATAACTATAACCGGAATTTAAAAAAAGTTACAGGAAGCAAAATAAGGGCTGTAAGGCGGATGCGGTAAACAGATAAGTTTGAATTAGCCAAAAATTGCATGACTTAATTCGCAACACGAATTCGTGCGTTATCATGATGAAGTCTCCACCCATCCATGTCAAGTTGTGGTTATTTCTTTGCAATGTGCTTCATCAGTATAGTTAATACTGATGTGCAGTATGCTCCTGTAATGCATGCTGGTAAATCATTCCCTTAATACTATTCAATGTGATCATCACATTCCCTGCCGGTGGAACAACTTTCGCCTTTTTGATGTTGGGGAACCTGGCGATTTTCACACTGTACTGGCTTGTTTTCCTTGAGGATCATATGATGGAGCCATGACTCATCAAAGGTGATAATTGATTCCAAGAGAGAGAGAGAGAGAGTCAGTCCTGGTGTTCTAGTGGTAACCATACTTGCTCGTAAAGCTAAGACCACGGATTCAATCCCCGCCAGGACCGATGGATTTTTTCGGGCCTAAACATCCTAAGTATGGCTTCCTTCGGAAGGGAACTAAAGCCGTGAGTCTCTTGCCGTAGATTTACGGCACGATAAAGAAACTCAGGTCTGAAAGAAGAGGTCTCTGAGCAAAATTTATCGAATTCAATGTGACGATTTTTTTTGAGTACTGTTTAATGCCCGTTTTTACTACTGAGGCACCATAGGCGGTGTACACTGGTGATATACAAGATGAAATGATGATAAATTGGGAAAGGATATTTTTATGGAAGGAAACGTTCTAGGCCTAAGTTTAGGTACTTCCCCGACATTTGCCAGTTATGAGGATTGAGGAAAACCTGGAAAAAACCCAGTCAGGAAGGACGGTCTTGGTCGGATTCTTACCCCAGACCTCCTGTTGACGAGTCCGCGTCTTAACGACCTCGGTCACTCGTAGCGGTCATGTAACGATAATGACCTGCGATGTTAAAGGACGTTCGTAAATAAATCAAATCAAATCAACAATCAGCAAAGAGACGCAGCACTTCACGGCATGTCTAAATTCTCACATCTTTTGTTCCGGAGTCAACAGAAGATACTGTAATATGTAATTCCCAACAATTCACTGAGTTTACGTAATGTCTTCTGCCGATCCTCACGGACAATGATAGCGGCTATATTGATGTTGACCTCTGTCATAAAGGCCGAAACACCGCCACGGGTGGCCGAGGTCGTTAAGGTGCGTGAGCGGGAGGTCCGGAGTTCGAATTCCGCCAGGACCGTCCTCCCTTACTAAGGTTTTTTTTTTTTCAGGTTTTCCTCAGTCCTCATAAATGGCAAATGCCGGGGAGGTACCCTAAACTTAGGCCTGGAATGTTTCCTTCCTTAAAAAAATTATTTCCTAATATATAATCTCTTGTATCATCAGTGTTCACCGCCTGTGGTGCCTCAGTAATAAAACAGACGTTAAACACTATTAAAAAAGGCCGAAACACCAGACACACCCTTTTAAAGATGGAAAATTGAGTCCATGGACCATCTAAACACTTTCACGAGCTAGTGCGTAAACTTGTTGCAGTTTTTTCATAAATTTCTGAGGCTGTATGCTTTAAGCGAAAACAGAATTCTCTCCTTCCTCATAGTTCCTCTCGCGTCACCTTCATTGAGCTATGCGAAGTGCGAGCAGCGTTTATAACATAGAGCATTATTACCAACCCAACGTATGACAGGCTATAGCCTATGGACATTATATATGGAAACCCCGCTCGTTTTAAATATTCATAGTATAGATACATAGCTATCAAGGAAACTACGGGAAAAAATCAGCCTCAGTGTTTCTTGAACAGCCCTAGTATCATTCTTGCAAGAAACACCCTCGATTTAAATAGACAAATCAACATCAAAATTCAGTTAAAAGTCATTTACTCCTACTTAACTATGAATTAAATATTGGTATACACTTTGACAATTAAAAACTTTGCAGTTGACCAGTAAAGAGTCTGTGAAAACAATGCCACTTTAAGGCTTAAAAACCGAATAGGCGTGAAAAGAATTATGTACATGACACTGTTGACTTCTGTTACTTCATTATTAACGGTCGAGGTGTGCAATTGTCGAAAGAGAACTTTCTATAAAATGATCAAAGCTTATCTTCATACCACATCTTACAACGTACTTTCAGGTCAAGACATTTCAATACATTAATTCGATTGATTAATACGAATAGTCGAATAATTTTATCAACTCAGTTCGTTCACAGACAAACAAGACGTGCGATACAAATACTTGCACAAGCTCGGCTGCCATTGCATAAAGAGAGTGAATGTGCATTTAACGAAGCTTTCTAATGAGCAACTGCGCAATTTTACAGAAAAATGAATACCACCGTTAAATTCAGAAGTAAATAGTGACTTATAACTGAATTTTGGGACGATTTCGTTTTTTTTTTTTTTTTTTTAACCTAAAAGCATTTCTTGTTAAAACGTCGTCGCATATGAAACTGGAATCTATAATTTACTTTAATAAAAATGTTCTTACTAGAAATATGAATATATTATTTTCAAGGGTTATGAAAATATTCAGAATTATAATGTGCAAGAAATACTTTCATAAAAAATTACACGTACTCAAAATTCTTTATTAGATTAATGAAAACATTAGTATTGTCTTGTGAATAGAAGGGAACGGTAGGTATTCCTGAGGAAAGTTTTAGAGTACTACCTGGAGCACATTAGTAAATAAAATCATTAAAACAATGAGGGAACATGGCGTAGATAGTAGAGTTGAAAAAATAGGAAGATATTAAAAAAAACATTATAAATTAAGATTAAAAATGTAATTGTTTTTATAAAACGCTTTTGCAGAATACGTAACATTGTTTGACTTGTAATGTGACTCCAATAATTTTTAAGAAAGTTGTTGATATTTGAACTTCAATACCCTTACGAGTATGGCCATTTCTTTTCAACTGTTGACTGAACTATTAACATTTTCTTTTGCTCTTTGTATCATTTCTTTTACGCGCCTTTAAAGATAATAAAGTGTAATATAGCATGCCATGAAATTCTCCCTTGAAAGTATTATTTTTAATTTTTCGTTTGTAGTAAAACTTGCAGACGTTTCCGAAGATCGTTGCTTGATGAAGTAAGCCGAAGTTGGCCATTTTTGTATACCCAGGGTAAAACATGGAGTTGTCGAAGCAGCTGGAGGCTCACAGAATGTAAATTCCTACTTTAATCGAAGAAGAGAAGTGGAAATAACCTTACAGAACTCTGCGAGCCTTACTGCGTTCTAAGACCCACCGGCTATGGCAGAGTAATCTCGAAGAGGAGATAAATTTCTAATCTATTCTATACCTTAGGCGGGAGCACCCCTAAGCACTGCGACCTCTTGAATCTATTGTGTCACCCTCTATGTGCGATGAGATGAGATGACAGGAACATTCCCGGAACCCATTGCTTAACATTCAAGCAGCACAAATCGTCTTTCCGTAACCTGGAGAGTTCGGGGCAGATTCCCACATCCCCTTGCTCCCCTACGACTATTTGCACGTCCAGGGCAATAGCCCAACGATCCATAGCCAGTGGATCCACGGCAATTGTGTACAAGTAGTGAATTAAACTAGAATATGAATGGATGGAATTGCAGGAAGGGAAATAAAATATGAAGTGTGTGTTGAATGAACCGGCTATGAGAAAACTGATAATAAATTAACAGATTCTATGCACTAAAACCCTAATCCACCACAGTGTAGAATGAACCGGGTCCTGGTGTAGCTAGTTGAACTACCGGGACAGAAACGATGAATGAAATAACCGTGAACCGTTATTACATGTATAAAACTGTACAAGATCTTGAAATGTTTGCCTTAAGCATACACCATATATTAATATGACAGATGCAATATTTGGATTGTTGCTGGTTGAAGAATGTCTGTTAAGAAGAATGAGCGTTGGTGGCGGTTGATTGGCAGATATTTCCAGAAGCAAGTCTTGTGTTTTAATCTGATTCGTGGTCGAGAATTCCCTCACCTTTGTAGCAATTGTGGGAAACATTAGGAAAGAGTTAGTTGGAAATATTCACTAAACGGTTAAGATGTGTCGTTTGGGGAAAGATGTGACACATGCTGAACTCGAATTTGTGAACTCAGGTATGTAAACTTTGGTAAACCTGAAAGAATGAGATGCATTTTATAATATATACCGTGGTGTAAAAACAAAAGTCTTAATTTAAAAAAAAATCATATCCACTTCTTTGCCAAGCGATTCATTGTGTTCTATTAGATAAAAGTTCATAGGGTTAGGTCTTCGCGATGTCACTAAAGTAATATTTGAGAGATAAAGAAATCAGGTTCGAGACATTTTGTTGGAGGAGGTACGGGGTATATCATACAAAATCTTATTGGCGGAGACGCAGAGTATGTCATACAACCTGACACTTATTGGTGGAGGCGGCGGATATGTCATACAACGTGACAATGTAAGCCAATTATTTAGAAGAAATCATAAATTAAGCTCTTTTAAGCGGTATAAAGAAATAAATATGTTTCATTTGGCAGGCATTAAAAACTACTCAATGCTAAATTATTGTTTTTTTTCAGCTCTCCAAATATGTACACTACTTATTAGCTGTCTTAGTTACTCCCAGTATCAAACCACATTTTTGATCTAGTATTTGCAATATACAAGAAAACCTTACGAGCTCCTCGTTTCTATGGATAAAACACAGTTTATGATATACTAGCGCTATGATCCTTTCCCGACTTCCACAGGTACTTACCACGAGAAAATTAATTTAAGACGATGGAATAATTTCAAAATGCATGGGCGCTTAAATCTCCCTGGCATTCACTCAGTAACAGCGCCGCAAAAGTCTCCTGCTCTAAGTGGTGTAAAGGCTCCCTGAGGTATGTTTAAAGCAAAGTCATAATGAAGCTATGCTAAAAATTACAGGTTAACTTATTTTATGTTTTAGTTCAAGATGCATATCAATATTCAATATTAAATAACGGTTAATTGTAAATTTCTTATATAGACCAAATTAAGGTTTAATGTGCAAGTTGTAATATCCTTTAGACATATTTTTAAAAATTTTTTTTTTTTCAATTTTTAGCACATTAACAACTAAAAATAAATCAGTTTTTCCCAAAAGTTACTTCAGTTTTCACTAATTTTGTAAAACAAAGCACTTCTATTTCTCTAAAGTTCCATGAAAATAGGTTACGACGTTAAAAATTTCTCCTGTCAGTAAAGGAAAAGTTGTTGATTTTCTCATGTTTATGCAGAGAGAGAGTTTTAGTCCTCCGCTACTGAACGCCAGCGTCGCGGTGCCAAAATCGCGCCAATCACCAGTTCAATATCAGCATGCATACAATGCTAACCTTATTAAAGAATACTATACCATATTATGAGAGATAATCAAAGATATGCTCGTCTCCAGTTACACATTTCTGAAATCTTCTAATGAAACTTTCATCCACTCTCAACAGATCTACTTCTGTAATTTATCCAATATCTGTGCCTTAGTCTACAGTTAGGGGTTATTTTTGTAAACATTTTCTCTGTTCCAGAGATAAAACATCAATACAATATACTACAGTACAGTGTATTTCATTAAAAAGTGTAATAAATAACGCCTAAGCATTAATAGTCTGTAATAACACGAAACAACACAAAGACTTAAGTTAAGCTTATCTTTAACAGAAAGTTCAGTTATAACAACATAAAAGTGCAAATAATACTTTTTATGGTAGCACCTAACTGCGACTGACTATCCACTTAAAGTCATAGATACGGGAAACGGCTTAAGTAGACAGGCAACTGTTATGACATTGGCCCAGCATGCCCTGCTCTCAGCTGTAGACACAGACCAGAAATAACTCTGGGTATTCAAGGTGTTCAAAGCAAAGCAAATTAATTTAATTACATAATAGGTTACATGTTCTCAATAATTATAAACATTCAGCCTAAATTTTGTCCACGGTCTTTCAAACATTATTTTATAAGTAATCTTTCTTTTTACTAATGCAAATGTTCTAAAAATCAATACATTATATATAAATACTGCTAAAATATAATTTTTGTATAATGAAAATCTAGTATTTTCTCAAATATACATAATATGGCAATAAAACGTCTAACAGATGAACTGCAGCATTAAAACAAATTAATACAAATTAAATTAAGGCCTCCTATTGTATAGATACTATTAATATTCTAAAAGCGTCTGAATATTATTGTGTTAAAACTCTGGATTGGACTCTGTGAATTCTGAACTTCTTTACAATGACGAAAATGTAGTTTGGATAGCCTTAAACTTCAATATAGGTAGTAGTTATAAATATAGTTAAAATGATTGCCCATATATTAATCATATTTTATGTTATTGCAAACCCCATTACTTCATACTAGTCATCTATGTGCCATGATTAGGTATCGACATTTCTAAGCACCAACAACAAAATGAAGTGGAGTTATGTTGGTACTACACTGTAGATAACAGCTGGGAGGGATACAATAGGTCAATAGTCTTCCTCTTTCCTTACAACTATTATTTATCATTTCCTTGTAACCTATCGGGCGTTGTTTCACAATTTGTGTTCTCAGTTTATTTGTACTGATCTAAAGTGTATATAACTTGATATTAAGTTATAAAGAATTACGTTACGAACAACGGGGAGTACAACTTCCGTTCAGCACGCTAACAGAAAAAAAAGCCTTGAATTAATTTCGGAATATGGTTAAAGATTTTTTACTAATCATATACATAAATAAATTTAAGAAGTCTCAATTATAGCTGAAAATTTATTATGCCATGTGCATTTTAAAATTAAGTTTCGGTCGCTTATTAAACAGAATTGGCCACATTAAGGTAGATCGCACATGCTGGGAAGCTTCAGCTTAGCTTGTTATTGCTCATACTGTTACCAGTTTAATGTTCGCCTTTGCCAGACTTTATTTTATGTTTGCAAGAATATGCAATGTTGCCAGTTGTGAAATTCGTTCGATGACTTTACTTCTCAACACAAAAGTTAAAGAATGCTGCTAAAAATCACCAAGAACTGTGTGACGCCTATGGCAAACTGCAAGGAGTCAGGTAGTGGTGTCATCAGTTTAAGGGCGTACAAATGTTTATAATGAGCAGAGATTTGGGAGCCATAGTTTTCAAATGACCTTGTTGAGTCACCTAAAAGTCACTAGAAATCAGAAATCACTATTTTGCAATGTATCAGGCATTTCTTTCAGTACACTGCTCAGAGTTGTTACCGAAAATTTGAAATATCGTAAACTGTGTGCAAAATAGGTGTCTAAAATGTTGACTGCCTGGCACAAAAACGAAAGAATGGAAATTGCATGTGCATTTTTCCTCGTATCGTGACTGGTGATGAAACATGAATCTCGTGCGTCAGTGTTGAACCAAAAAACAATCCATGGAGTGCCGCCATTTAACGTCAGCACAAAAAAAAGTTCAAGCAAAGGTCAGCATGGAAGATTATGGCTACTGTTTTCTGAGACCCCTTCCTGTGGATTTTATGGAGTCGAGAACAACAATTACAGAGCAAATGTACGTACTATGAAATGCTTTCCAAACTGAGCTGTGTCATTCAGAAACAAGAGATGTGGGAAACTGTCATCATGAATGTTTTGCTTCATAACAATGTACGCCTACACATTGCTGTGAAAAGTGTCAGTCAAATTCAAATTTATATTGGAATTTTTAGAACATCCACCATATAGCCCATATCTCGCAGCCGTCGACTATCATGTTTTCATTCACTTAAAAAATGCGTTCATTTTCAAAAATATGGGGACAGCAGTGAGCTGAAAGCCCCAGTACTAAAGTGGTTCAATATCTAGGCAGCGAACTTTTATGCATAGGACATCCAAAAACTTGTTCTTCCGTGCAAGAAATGTTTGAAAATTAATGATGTTTAAGTAGGAATGCAAACAGGTTAAAATATATGTGTTCCTTTTTCGAATGTACATTTTATTGTATTATGAACGACCGGCCTTACTTTTGAAATACGTTTCATAAAAATGTCCACATAATTAAATATGATTATCGTGCTAACAGTAGAGGTATCATAAGGAATGTCTATGAACACTTCCACAACAATCCCCGCAGTATGTACTTACGGTGTTTTAGTGAATTAAGTAGCTCCCACGTTTCAGATCAGATGTATGAACTATACAGAGTGATCCGCTAATGGATTCTAGTTTACTACCGCGTCCTCAAGGACGACCGGTACCTCTACTATTTCCAGCATGTGATAATTAGATCTAGAAGTACCCTATTGGTATACAGTTTTAGATCAGACTTGAAATCGGAGCATACCTCCGCCAGGTGTCCTTATTGCCACTACTGTCCGTCCCCATCCTTATTCTATCCATGACAAATCATATAAATCAGTGTAATTATATACTGTTCACTTCAGATCCAAAGAACTTAGTATGCTGTCTGTCAATGAAAGCGATTAGTTGATCTATTTCTTCTAGGGTAACTTCATTAAGACGGATGGCTTTATGTGCTGACTCAAGCTGCTGTTGTAATTCCTTTGAAAAAAAAGAAGGAACGTGTTTTATTTTACACGGCTCGTTGGTTCAGTCACTTAACTCAATAGACGTTTGGATAAAATTATTGAACGTTTGCAGCAACCTTCAAGTAAAATACCCACTTCCATTATTCAAGTATTTGTTTTTTACATAAAAAGAAATTTAGCATCAATGAACAACAAGCAAGACCTCTATTGTTGCCCATTTTCAATTATGCCTGCACAGACTAAGGAATTTTAAAACTTGTTCACCTATAATGACATAATGAATTAAAAATTGATTATGCATTCAACACGGATCGTTCATGCCGTTAAGGCACAGATTCGTCAACCGGAGGTCCATGTTTCTATTGTCGCAGGGCTGTCCTCCCTGACTGCGGTTTAAAAAAAGTTTTCCTAGGTTTCCATCAGTGGCAAATGCAAGAACTCTTCCTTCCCAAATCAAAATTGCTTTCCTAACTCATTATTTCATCTCATTTGTTATCAGATCCAGCCTCTGTGATGCTGAAGCGTAGTAGTAAACACTATAGGAATAAGTGCATTCGTTTATACGAGATACTATCAAAATGTTCCAAGACTAGGCATAAAACGCGAAAACAGAGCAGAGTACAAGGATGCGCGCGCAGCCGTAATCTTCATTAGTAATCCGAGTGGCGTCTTTATGTGAACATCGGCAGCAGTGCTATAAAAGTTTTGTTTTCACGTGGATGGGCATATTTGCGATTTCATAAAAATGTCCACATTTTTAAACGCAATTAAACCTGTTAGAATGACCCAAACTTCTTGTCAAGACTTGGGCCTACGGTTACGACCCGAAACCAAGGAAAGTTCCAACTCCTCAAAGACCAAAAATACGAGGTAGGTCAGGAGCGTATCCAAGAACATGTTCCTGTTCTTCAACGATGTGCTCGTAAGTTTATCCCCGAGGGCTGGACCATTAACGCCGACTTCTATTGCAATGTTTTGAAACGTCTAAAGGAGATAATCTGCATAAATGACCTTAAATGAGACTCGAGGGGTATTCGGATGTTCCATCACGACAATGTATCCGATTACACAACTTTACTAACAATGAGTTTCTCAGCCGCAATGGCATCCTCTCCCGTCCGACTCGTCAGACTTCGCACCTACAATTTCTTCCTATTCTATAAGATGAAGTAGTAGCTGAACGACCCCCTCCGTGAACAAAATCCGCGCAAATCGCAGAAGTACTTGACAGGCTTGCAGGAACTTTCATTAAGTAGAAAAGGCGCTGAGGGCTGTCCATTGCTTGTGCCAGGGAACAATTTTGAATGGTATGGTGGGAAAATTGAAATTAGCCGTTACCTTCTTTCTATATAGGCTTGCTCCTGGAACTTTCAGATAGCGCCCACAGCTTGAATATGGGGCATCGTGTCAAAGTATCTTAGCTCTTAAGGCATTAGAACTGTTGGATTTATAAGTGGAAGAACGCTGACAGATAAGCACTCCTCCTCACCAGCAGTGTCTGCTTCAGCATGGTTCGGATTTCATAGCTTCACGCTGTATATTTAGCAGTAACAGAATTTGATGTCCGTAACTGAAAAGTGAAACAGGGTGGTAGACTGGAAAGGTTAACAAGGACATAGCGCTAGATGTCGATGTGGGCGATATTAAAAACGATGTATTTTAGGAAGTAGCAAAAGAAAGAGAAATGACAGCTTTTACTCAATCAGATTAGCTAGTCTCAGTTAAAATCTTTGAAAATTTCAAGGTTCCGCGTCCCTATATCTCCCACACTTTTTTCGCACGCAAAGCATAGTAAAACTAATATTAAAGTGTATGCAGTATCTTTCACCTGCGTGGTATTTGCAAAATTTAAAATAAAAATATCTTTTCAAAGTTAAACCCGAGCTAAAGCAGGGGTTTTAGCAGTACAGGCGGTTGGCGGTTGTAGTATTATATTAAAAGGGCTTTATTTTCCAGTAGCTAACATTAATAGAAAATCATAATTGCTACAAAGCTATACAAAAATTACCTTCAGGCACTGAATCCTTCAAGAGTGACGACTTCATTGAAAAGTCTAAAGGAGTTTAATACATAAATTCTATAAAAGCACACAGCTCTTTAAGTTGTATATTCAATAATTGTAAAGAACACCATTATTTAACTTCAGAAACAAGCTGTTTAAATATTGCATGACTTTTTAAATACGTTCTATCCCTTTATTCTAAGAAACGGACTAAGTACATAAGGTACTTAATGGTATATTCGTAATTCACATAAAATATTAAATGTTGAAATTTCTCAGAAACTATGATATGAAGAACATTAGGAAAATAATACTCCAAAATGCTGTACTGTTTCCTCTAAGATCGTAAAAAGCAACATAAGTGGAATGTATATTGAGTAATGATAGGAAAATTGTGAAAATGGGGCTTTATGATACAGCTGTGAAAGTATCTGGTAATTAAAGTTAGTTTATTTCAGACAATTGCTTAACTACTCAAGTATATAATGTATAATACACAATAGCTGTTCACAATTTTAAAAATGTTTCCACAGAATTGTGATTTAAAATTTGCAACATTATACATTCACACAATAAATTTTGGTTATTCATCAACTGCAATATTTCAAGTTGGAGTTATAGCCAGGATGTTTGTGCTACAGGCTAGTCTCAACTGTCTTTCTGAATTTGATAAAAAATATAGAACTCTGGAGTAGAAGATGTGGCACAAGTATGATCTCGTTCTTGCCATATCCTTATGCCCGCGATCAATATATCAAATTATGTTCGTCTTCTTACCTCTACCTTTCCTGAGCTTATTACATGGCCTGAATCTCAGCGTGTTTGTTTATAGGCTACAATGTAACAGAATTAAACGTGGATGGATGTGCAACATTGTTCTCTTTCGTTAAGACGCAGCAAAGAAACTCTAGAGATTGAGTACCTTTCGGCTTTATAACTAGAAATTTGTGTTGGGAACTTCTTCACTGTACCTATCACTGAGGTTTTCTTATCAGCAAAGGTTGCATTTAATTTTCTAATTTGCTGAAGGTGTCATTACAATGATTAGTCAATAAATGTGCCCCGTCATGGAAATTGGTAGTCATGATATTTTGGTTAGGTTTTAACTGTCATTCCTTTTAAAATAAAAGGCTTTATTCGAGTTTGGTCATTTGCTAAAGAGTTAATACATTTGTTAGTTAAAATTCATTTTATGAGTCTTTTACATTTAATTTTGCATTTTAAATATATTAATGATGTTGAAAATGTGCATTACATGATTGCTGCTGTCATTTTATGTTACTCCATGCGAAATTGATGTTCTGATTTTCGCACTTTATAATTTTAAAGCTTCATTTATTTCGAATTGTTATGCACGATTTTGTTGTTTCACAAAGTACAGTTAATAATTATTCTTGAACCTTGTAAGTTTACTACTCTTTCCCATATTGTTGAGTCACCACATCCTGGGGGCCTCCTCCAGCGCCTTCCTAAAGTGACAGCTTGCAGAACTCAACGTAGGGTGTCGTTTTTGAGATTATTGAGAAACGGTGCAAGTTTAAATGTGAACAACTGTAAAGTAAAAAGATAGTTATTAATATTATTTGAGATAGAGATTCTACTAGAAACATATGCCATTTCTAAAAATGCAATTATATTCCACAAAATAAGCACGAAAATATAATGCAAATAGTTACATGTACTTTTGGCTTTCATATATGGAGTAGCAACACTTACAATATATCTCCTAATATTTAATAAATGTCAACGTGATATTGACTACCAATTACTTAGAAGTCTGTGAAACTACAAAACTTCTCGATTAACGAAGTAAAGCAACAGCTAGAAGCAAACATTGGCATATAACAGCCTTAGGGGACTGCTGAAGTTTCCGTAGTCTCGTAACTTTCTATTAAAATATAACTAAGATACTGTAACATAAAAAGTTTGGTTAGCAGGGTTTCAACTCCAACACTTTGTTATTGAAGTAGGGACTTCTGGTCGATACAACACGTGTAATAATAAAGAATGAGAAAGGGGTGAAATGACGGGCCCTCGCGGGACTCAAACCCTCCTCCCGCTATCCAGAGGCAGGAAGCAGCGCCATTGCTCTGCAAGCCAGTCACGCAATACTGCAGTTCTACTCTCAGTTCGGGACTTTGCAATGTCCGCATTCTGCCTTCTCCCTACATCGTGATAATGAAAACGAACTGCTGTTCTCTAGCCCCTTCACATTGTCTCTCTCTATAAACGAGTCTCGAAACATCACTCTTCAGGAAATAGAACTGTAATCTGTTTCGACAGTGCTCTCCAGAAACCAGACCCTAAGGGAACACCTTTTGCATTAGAAAGCTTTGTTTTACTTCCCCAACAGACCAATTTGTACTTTTATTGCTATCTGTTATTTAAGATATTTAGAATTACCGGCATCTGTTTCAACCAGAATGATATGTTCGGCTTTAGTTGGAAAGAATTTCCGATAGAGGCCAGTAGAATACGCGCTTGTTTGCGCCATCTTCAATTCGTTTTGTTCCGTCTCGAATTGGTATAAAATTAATGACACCAGAGAACAAAACATTTAATTAATACACCAAATAACTATGCAACATCATTATTTGTATAACTCTGTAAACGTAGAAGGTGGGAAAATCAACACACGGAGATTGTATACCGTTCCAGAAAAATGTAACAGTCTTCTTGAATATTTTAAGACTAGATACAAGGCACTGCAAATGCCTGGAAGATCTGAGCACAAATATACAAGCGAAAGCTAACAAGTATTGCAATTCGTTGTATTGTGCCAACCCTTTTCGAAACGCACACCAGGGAGGTCAAGAAAAGTGATTTGCCATAAATAACATATGAATTTTATTAAAACGTACAGTACAATTGAATCGTGGTTAAGTAGGTAGCGTTGCTGACTGATGACTGAGAGGTTCCGTGTTCTATCTGATTAGGAATTTTCTCAGTTAGGTAAATCTGCAACAAGTTCCACCCAGCCTCGTGTGAAAACTGGGGAGCATCCTGATGAGAGAGGTGGCAGCCGAATGATGGGCTGCTAGCATGCTGATCATATGTCTAACCTGCATCACTACCATCTACCAATTACGTTGCAAGACGGGGGTAACGAACGCAGTGGTTACTACGGCAGTTCAAGCCCACATATTGAGTTATCGCGCCATAAAGGAGGGAATTGGAATGTAACCTGAATAAAATATCAAACCAAATTCATCTTCGGAGGGTTCCGAACACGGGACTTTTGAACGTTTGTAATGAATGACAACTGGAAATGTCAAACTCCTAGGGTTATTATGAATCATTTCCGTAAGATCGTATGTTCGATGCCCAGAAGAACAAAAACGTGATAGAAGGAGACGGCATTTGGACAAGTATTAAGCTCACATTTTACGAGATATTTCCGTATATTTTAAAGGAAGTCAAATTATTCTTCAATTTCTAAGGATAAGTCAAAACCCAATAGCCCTCAGGAGTTATGTAGTCACTGCTCCACTTTTCTTTTCTGTTTTTTAATGACCATAACACCAGTTCCAGGACTCTGCAAAATTTCATCTCAACTTTGCCCAGAGAATAGAAGCAACTTCATTTTATAATGTAAGTTGGCAGAGAATTACAGCATAAAATTGGAACGGATTGTAATAAATCTAAACTGTGTTAAATCAAAATGCAAAAGTGTTAATAGTCGCATGAGAATAATAAATAATATAAAAATTAGCAGTTTGTCAGTAATTTTTCATTGTAAAGATGCCGTGCTATAGAACAGAATATCATACAAAGCCTATGAGCCTATCTCATCCTAAAATTAAATTACATCATAAATAATTGCAAAATAACCCCCCGTTGTGATCAGTAAAACATTTACGCCAGAATTAGTAAATCTGCATGTTAAATTGCATTTTTCTATACAATGTTTCCTGAACAACATTGATTTGATAAATAGCATTTATTAAATTGAAAAAAGTAGCAATTTCAGTAACATTAAAAGATTGAATTTTATAGCTCAAGCGTTTGAAGAACAGAAAAATATAAATCCCGCAAAATTGATAACTGAAGGAAATTCTTAAGTCATAAGACCGAAGTCATTGACATGGCCAGTTTGGAAGAAGTACGAGAATTAGGAGAATCACATACAAGTGACTTGGATAGGGAGAAGAATTTCAGCACGCCTAAATTTTCGCTCTACAGGGTGCTCAATATTTCCAGCAAAGGTATTAATGCACTTATTCACTTTTATATTAGCTATGATATAGGTATTCACGAAGTCATTTGTCTTATACTTACTGGCTCATTTAAAAGGCCTACCGACCGACAGGGGTGGCTGGCATCGTTAAGGCATGGACTCGTGAGCGGAAGATTTGGGATTCGACCTAGGACCGTCCTCCCCGGGATATTTTCCCCATAAATGACAAATACGGGAGAAATACTCTAAGTTTAGTCCTGGAACGCTTCCTGCCTTTAAAGATATCCTTTCTCAATTTATCATTTTATCATTTTATCATCAGGGTTACCTCCTGTAATGCCAAAGTAGGAAAAACGGGCGTTTAAACACTATTAGATTGGCAACATGCACTAAATGTGTGAAAAGTTAGCGAGAGACATTATGAATAGTGTGTACAATGGTATATGATACTGGATTTTCGAATATGTACAGTGTCTGTCTGCTAGCTCAAGAAAATGTTTTCTAGTTTACCCAAAATGTATAAAATCCACGGATAACGGTGCAATCGGTATTAAGACTGTTCTCTAATAGCATTGGGGTTTATTAACTCTTTTAAATTTCTGATATTATAAAAAAAAAAAAAAAAAAAAAAAACGCCGTATGTTTAAACTGTGTGTTTATATCCTCGAAAGTGTTAATATTTCCTTTTTAACTTTTGTTTACATTTTTATTTTGAGCCGTTTGTTCTTAAAAATTCGACAACAAATCTCTTAGTGCCCTTAGTTAAAGGCCTTTATGCTCTGTGAAGTAACATTGCACTCCTGTACAGATTCCAAATTTACCGTCAGCGTTTACAATCTCAGTAATTCGCTGCCCAGTTAGCTTTTGCTATTGTGTACGTTTGCTGCCTGTACGCAAGGACATCCATAATGTAATACATACCCCTTCTATCTCTATTCCAATAGCAGCAGATTTCTAGTTAACAGATAATCGTCGCTGCGGGATTTCCTCTCGAAACAAAACAAAAAATAGCATTTGTTGATTTGTTTGTTTGTTTTTTCACATTCCTTTGCCTGTTAGCTTTCTAAATGAACGCACTTGAATGCCTGTCCTGCATGTTTCTTACTTCATCTTACATGGACTCTTTGAAACTGATGAACAGGTTATTGCAATCTTTTCTGCTATGTATACAGATAATTATAAACTGCGTTTTGCGTTGTTCTCTTGGATAATCTGTTGAGGACTAGGCAACGAAGGAAAACTAGCATTTTTCCATAAGTATATCCAGACGTATACCTTGACGTCAATAGAAGTATCGCAGGGATAAACAGGTAACAAACAACATCCGTGGGGTGCCGAGTGACCACCACAATTTCCAAACCCTCGGTTCAAATTGTTATTACATTTGCATCTTGACATGTTTCAGATGTTATACTGTTACATTTAATAAAGTGCTGAATACCATCTTCTACAGCTTTTCTGTCACTATTTTTATCTACTGTTCATAGTCCCTGAAATGACTTACAGTTCATTGTTTTAGAAGGCTCCCTCTTGCACCCGAAGTAACGGAGAAATATATAGTGATAGTGCAGAGTTATTTTTGCCTGCATCCACAGCTGAATGCAAGTCACATGGGGCCAAGGAAGCGTCCAAGAACGATTTCCCTCGCATTTCTACTCGCACAACTTTGATCAGTAATAGCATACACATAACATTAGTTTTATTTCGTAATGAGTGCAACCAGTGTTATAGATGTGCTATTCTCCTCCAGTCACTTAAAATGGCATCTCTTAATGCAAGTGCACACTGCGAAGGAGCTCTGTTTCCGTGGTATTCCCAGTTTTTGTCATGATATACTCTTTAAGTTCTTCTACAATATTTGCATTATTACTATAGATGTTACTTTTTCTTTGTTTTACTGCAAACATTTCAACAGAAAAATTTACTTCATTAAAACACTGTAAAACATAAGTTCACCGGCTAGAGTTATGCTGATCACTTAACTGCAAACTGAGCTTTTTAAATATTATTTGATTTATTATTCCTTTGACTGCACTGCACTTACCGCAACATCTGAAGATTATAAAAGTGAATACTGTAGGTGTAGGTTGTGAGGATGAATATGTCGAACTAATGGTGGTGCAAATGAGCTCAAGTACTTTTAACATATCTGGCCTTTACCTTCTCAGGATAAGGAAAACCGCCACGGGTGGCCGAGGTCGTTCAGACGCGGACTCGTGAGCGGCAGGTCTGGGTTCGAATCCCGCCAGGACCGTCCTCCCCGACAGGTTTTTTCCAGGTTTTCCTCAGTCCTAATAGCTGGCAAATGCCGGAGAGGTACCCTAAACTTAGGCCTTGAACGTTTCCTTCCTTTAAAAAATATCCTTTCCCAATTTATCACTTCATTTCATGTATCACCAGTGTTCACCGCCTGTGGTGCCACAGTAGTAAAAACGGGCGTTAAACACCATTCAAAAAAAAGTAAGTAATATTTCCGTTAAGAAACACTACACATACAGCCTGACTTGGCCGGGAACCAAACTGTATTATAACAAAACAACGATAGAAATAATTCTTGCTCACGAAACAGCAAACTGTGACTGACTGCCATTATGCAGCCATCAGCGCGAGAAGTGTCTGATTTTATAACGGGCGATTAGCATGGCGTTACGCTCAGTGGCGGACATAGGTTAAAAGTAACTATTATTACGTTGTTACATTTCAGCATTAATCGCAAATATAAAAATGTGAACTTCAAAAATGAAAAAAACTACAAGAACAGGTACACAATGCAAGACTTTTACTTGATCTTTATAGACTAGCGCTCTATAATTCTTAGCAGTAAAATACTTTTCCTGCTGAGAACAGCTATTAGCAGTATAATAAGGATGAAACACTTACAAAATCTGAATTACCACATCACACCAATATTATCATATTTGGTATGGAACTACATAACTCCGTGATCATAAATTCTTGGAAATTACTCGGTCGATAAAGTAACTTCTGATTAAGGTGAAAGACTCAATGATATTTGACAACTTGCATCGTCTTGCTGAAAATAGCGTGGAGCGAGTTCACTGTCATTCAGCTACTACAAGAAAATCCTCGAAAATGCACTTGTGCCCGTCTGTAATCGCTTTGTCCGAAAAAAAACAAAAAAAAAAAAACACTGAATTCACTATTAGGCTTACCGAAAACTGCATAGTGCAGCGAAAATGTTAAAGGCGTGTGATGGGGGAGAAGGAACAGTGATTGATGGAGGATTGATTAAGTTGGATTGCAGATTAATTAGTTATATATGAACTCAATCTCTTCTTCTCACAAAGCTGGGCCCTGTATTATCGCTCTTTGCCTCGACTGTAGCTCGGTAGATTACTTGTGTTTTGGACAGGGCTGTGTCAGAGGGAAAAGAAGGGCGAAGTAGCAGATGATGAATAAATGCGTGTAATTGTATGTAACACTATTTATTTACTACTTTGTATACTGTTAGCTGTATCGGGTAGCTTTTAAGACTTGAGAAATTTTGAGCGTCCTTTATGCCACTCATGCGCTACCTAAGCTGAATGACCTATGATAAAGTTCTGTTCTATTCGCATTACATGAGACCCAAAAATAGTGTTCATTTGTTATGTTTACTACTGCACGTACATATTCACCCTAGCGTTACTATTTAACTTTCCGACAGTATAACTGCTATATAATATTCTCCATTTCTCGTAGAGTAATATCTGACTTTCTTATAACAAACACTGTCTCCTATTTCGCTTCTTAATGCCGTCAAGTTTCGCACTATTAATTGACTGACTGATAATTTGAAGACGACGCTCTACTCACTTGCTAGCAGTTGACTGTTATTTTCTCTAGTTATATCGGATCACTTCTTATATTTTTCTTCACTATGACTTGTTGTCTCATTAGCCTTGTACTATTCGTCGTGTCATCTGTCGTACTTTGTGTCGTATCATGTTGTACCCTCCCGGGAATTGGAAATCTTTAACTGTTATTAACAATACAGTCGTCCGGTTGGGACGCTAAATACAAACTTTTCTAATGGGACTTTTAATAGATTTTGACTTTCTCTTCTACCACAAGGCTTCTTATCGGTTAACACTCATACAATAATCTTCCCGGAGTTTCCTATTGAATGTCATCTTAGATCTTTATTCGCTGTTAATTCTCTTATTGGATGTGATCTTGAATCTTTAATTGCTCTGTTTAACATGTTCCGTTAGGCTGTCCTATATAGGTGCTATTCAACTCACACGGTATTACATCAGAGAGGGTGTTTATTACACAGTTAGTTGTTTAATCTAACAAAAGACTAATCTTTTTGCCCGTTCGCAAAAAAAGAAACTCTTCGACCTTCTTTATCCTATTGTCCTTCCTCAAGACATAGCGGAAACCCTTGTTATTCAACGTAAACATACACAAAAAATAAAGGTCCTTAGGTTCTGTTGCCCCCCCAAAAAATAACACAATTTCTTTCCCTTAAAGTTCCGGCAAACAAGTTTCTATTTTCAATAAACAAGAAAATAAATACAGTGACCTAAATGTACACAAATCTCAGTACAAGTTATACAAATGAATTATAATATATATGAATTATCAACATATATTACTGATAATTAAATGTAAGAACATTGGTAATCTAGGGGTAGGGATTGAAGCTATTAATTACCGCTTCAGTCTTCTGGTTGTGCAGGGACAACTCTGACTGGACTGCCCCATCTGTGAACTAAATGATGTTTTGAAGGTCAGGTAACCGTATAATGAAATTAAAAGCTGTTTTGCAGCTAAGAACTCGGTTCTCATAGTGAACAGCATTTAGCCTGCATGTCTTCAGTTTTGCTCTTTGATATGTGGAAAGGAGAACCCTAACCTACCTTGACAAAAGACGTAATGATTTTTGAGGAGATTGCATCAGACGAAACGAGATATATTCTGCCACATTTTCCAGCCTCATTCAAATAAGTTCATGTTATTTGTAACTTCCTCACTAAGCCGAGTATTGTCTCTCTCCTGGAAGGCTTGCGCACGCACATAAGGAGGACCGGCGAGGTCCTAGCAACAATAAATTTCGATATTCAGTAACGTTCATTATAATGTGATTGAGCATGTTCACCATACACACAAAACAGCAAAAGGGAGGAAGGGAAAATTAATACACGTGGCGGGGGCGTCATACTCAAACGCCATTCTCGTACAAAATTTAAGTTAAAATAGAGAAGCGTTGGTTTTTTAGTAATTTCTTGAGAGACCCAAACAAATTAAAATTGCAAGTTGATGGGTCAGAGCTGTAGAGTCAGTTTGCTCAGGAGGAAGTCCTCGTCAACTTCGTTATACTGGACAGGTGTTGCGACATAACCCATGCGGTGTGCCTTGCACATCCGAGTCAGCATTCCAGAACACATTGGGAGTACAACCATTGTTTCTTCCCAGAGCATGAACGGTCTGACGTTCCAAATCAGCGTGTCCAATCCTACACCATTGTCTTTCATTAATACCCGGAATTGATGCAAAGGTGAATGTCACTCGGCGAATAGTCCTGCTCAAGGTGTGCACAGATAAAAGACGCAAGCCATCTGCAGCTCTTATATGATCATCAATATACATCTTCCTCTTGCCCCACTTCCTCTCGCTGCTGTTTGGTATGCAAAGTTGAGCGAACTACGGAGCCATTACCGGTTTCAGTTGATCATGCCTCGCTTTAACCTAACATTTCGTATTAATTAAAATACATTGAGGAAAGCCTCGGAAAACCATACTCAGATTAGTGGGCTGCAAGATTTGAATCTAGGAACCATCCAATGTGAGTTTCAAGCGTTATCGCCTTAGCCAACCCATTTGGTGAGATACTTTTATTTTATTTCAAAATGAGATCTTTTCCTGGATTACTTTCACATTTTAGTAGAAAACCAAAAACGCTAAGAGTATTCAAAGGTGAAGTTTCTTAATCTTTAACATTTAAGCAAATTTACAGCAAATTACTCTATTAGTATAATACGTTTATTCCTTTATTGCTTATTCTCTTTGTGTACTAATGAGGGAAAAGTTGCACAGGATGCACAATGTACAATTTGAACCAAAATACTAACATACTTTTATGAGAAAACAATTTGTTGTATAGATATTTTGTACTCTCCTGTTTCCTTCAGGACAAATTCATTTCTTTTTAATATTATAATTTTAAAAATGTTGCACAATTTACCAAATTTAACCTTGAATAATATAAAAATGTTCTGAAAATAGTGACTTTTGTTCATATTGTGATTTTAGATGATAAAAATCTGAAAAAAAAAACTGGAACATTATGAATGTAAGAAAAATTAAATTAAAAACAATGATTTTAAAAGTAAACTTTCGTTTTTAAAACACTCGTGTATTTGTTAATGTACATTTAAAAGCCTCTCGCTTGAAAAAGCGATACAAATCAATAAAGTATGAAAAGTATTCATTTTTTAATCTTTAAAATGAAAAATAACTAAAAGTCTCTCAGGTTTTGACCAAATTTTGCCTATAAGTAACCTTAACACACTGCACAGAATCTAAGCATTATTGGGGTTGTTCATGATGCAAACTTTAAATATGTATTCAAAAGTAATTTGGGAAGATTTGATATGAAATGCAACAAATTAAATTGTTCCGTTTTGAAATGGTATGTCGTAATTTTGGAAGACATTTATATCTCTACAACTATGTATTATTATTTTTCCTGTTCTAATCATTACTTGTACGTTTACAACAGATCTTTAGGATAAATTAGTTTCAATTAAAATTAGTACAAAATTTTAAATTGGCAATTTTTAATGAAAAATAAACTTTCATTTTAGTTTTCGTCTCAAAGATATTTTGGTTATTTTGGTACCCGAAATTATTTTTATTCTAAGGGAAACAAATGAAGTTCCCATATTTGCTACCAAATTATTTTTTAAAATGAATAATAACAAATTACTCTTAAAAATTCGAACTTTTTTCTTCTTTAACATAAAAATTATTCATGTGTACTTTGTGTACGTTAAACAAAAGAAAATTGGAAAAGCTCTCAGTACTGTGTACTCACATACTGAATTACTAGGTTTGGTTTCTTTGGAAAGCGAATTTCGGGACTGGAACTTAAGAGCACAAGAGTCCGTTCCCTACTAACTGCTACACGTGCAGCTTTTAACTTCCCGTATACCTTCTTTTGTTTGTGCAAAAGGCTGTCAAATGCAAACCGCCTTTTTCCCCGTGGCACTTTTCAATATCTCCGCTTCTGATAATTGGGTCGTCGTCCAACTTTACAGAGGAAGCTTTTGGAGGTTTTCCTAGAGCGGAAACATTTTAAAATTCATTAAACGCAGCCAGAGAGAAAAAGCGGTTATCCTACAGGCTCTCAAGGGAGAACATTACTATTAGAAGACAGGCTTTCTCTTTCAAACGATCCATATCTGGTGAAGAATTAACTAAAGTACTACCACTGTACTCACAGTCGCTGCTACATACGATTATTCCAACTATTTTAATACAATGGAAAAATCAAGAGTTAACTTTATTTATTTCAAAAGTCTTTGTTTATGTGAAGTAGTTGTGAAAAGTATTTCTGATAATGCATGAACTCCAACAATCATGTAAAATTTTCCAATTCACAATTAATTTAACTGTCTCAAGAATATACTGACGCTGGGAATTGAGCCTACATTCTATTTCAGCATTTTGAAAGCAGAAATCTGAAATATCTCTGTAAATTTCAGCTCAAACTGAAGCCATTTTTCATGGAGGTTACCTCAAAGACAGAAAGGCTAAAGTAATGAATAACTTGCAGAGAGGGGCTGTAGCTTATCGGAAGATTAAACAAGTTACGCAAAAGGTAAGGATTCATATTGTCAAACACCAGTACTACATTGCCCAATAATTGGTGACAGGTGAACTTTTAAATATGTCAGATTTTATCGCCCTCACTAGATTGTGGAAACACTATTAGATGATTATTCAAATTAATGAATGAACAAACAAGTTCGTTGTCCATCGGAGTTTTACACCATCCAAACTCTTTCATCACCTCTACTTCCCCTAAATTCCTCTTTTGTGTTGAATTATATTTTAAAATTTGTTTGGAATCCTAGAAGTACTCGCTCCAGTTCAACCCTTCATCCATTTCATTATAATATTTTAAGAGTTAAACCTTTAAATTACTTCTTATAACTACCTTCATTTTTAACTCGTTCAGTTCTTCGTATTTCTTCGCGGTTTTACTGTCTAGGGTCTTCTTTCATTTTATACTTTAAGAGTCCAAACCTGTCGTTAAATATATAAAAATGTAAAAAGCACAATATTTTATATACTTTTATTTTCGTACCGCCACGGGTAGCCGCGGACGTTAAGTCTCGAACTCGTGAGCGGGAGGTCTGGGTTCGAATACCGCCAGGACCGTCCTTCCTGACTAAGGTTTTTTCCAGGTTTTCCTCAGTCCTCATAAATGGCAAATGCCGGGGGGGTACCCTAAACTTAGGCCTGGAACGTTTCCTTCCTTAAAAATAAATCCTTTCCCAATATATCATTTCATTTCATGTATCATCAGTGTCCATCGCCTGTGGTGCCTCTGTAGCAAAACGGGCGTTAAACACTAGTCATTCATTTTTTATTTTCGTTTTTTTCATAATTTTAATTATTAAGTTCCTATTAATGGTATAATTAATTTAATATTTTATAAATATTTATAGTTATGGGATACTTTATAGCAAAGAAAGTTCAAGGATATAATTCATTCAGTTGATTTATTTTCAATAATAAACTTACTTCTTTATACTTAAGAACTCCCAAAAGATCACAACTTTATTACTTTTTTTCCAATTCGAATAATGCTCTTTATAACATTTTTAATTTACAGTAATTATAAGTATATCGTCTACAAATAATATAGTAAGTAAATAAACCTAAATGCTCTATTTCGTTAGTGAAAAAATTAAAAAGCAGATTGGTTCTTGCTCACTTATTTACTATTATGAACTTTGCACATACTTTATGCATCGTTTTTATTTTATTTAATTTTTTCTTCATTCACTCACGTTGTTCTGCTCAAAAACAGGTCTCCGTTGCACACTATGCACCATCTTGCCGTGTTTGCAGCTTTTCTGCAGAGATACTGCGGTAGTTTCCTATTGCTTTCAGCAATTTTGAAGATGAATGAGCGGAATGAAAGGCTGGGGAACCCAGGTGCCGCTTCGTCCGCCATCTACGGCCGCTGGGATCGAACCCGGGCCGCGTAGGTGGGAGGCGAGCAGGTAATCACTCAATCACTGCGCCGCAATTGTTTCTTTATACAGACTTTTAATTACGTGAATTAAATGTAATGATATTCCTAATTTATTGAAAATAGTCTATATTTTGTTCTCAATGGCATTAGGAAAATGCTTAATAAAGTATATAAATGAAATATGTACGCACTATGGATTTGTATTAATTGAGAGTAGCTTACACAACTTCTGAATTTAAGAAATCTCCATTGTTCTTCTCCAATCTTTTGAAATACTTTAGTAATTATCTTTGTGCGAGTTTTAAAGCGCTACCAAGAAGGCTAACACCACGAAAATTGCTACAATTAATTTTATCGTCTTGTTTAAATGTATGTCTCTTTATGCCACACAACTTTCTATATCTGATGTATGCCTTGAAGATGAACATGTGTTGACGCAGGGAATATGTTATCTACTATTCAACTATACAACTGCTTTATTTAATGAAATGTCAATTTCGAATGCACAATACAACTGCCCGACTCTGTCCAAAGTTCGCTGGCAACTGACTGAAAGAGAGAATAGCGCCGTGCAGGAAATCTCAGTGATTGGAGTTGCAAGGGGTTTAACTGCTCTCATTGTAGTGACAGTGTATATTTGAAACGTAAAAGGAACGATATTCTCTAAACCGTTTGCACTTGAACCATGTTTATAATATTGCATGTTTAGATGTGAAGTTGCTGAAATTAAAACAGACATTAATTTTTGTCACTTTTTCCAATGTTAAATCGAATTAATTCCAATCAGTTACTGATACTTGATATAGCATTTAGTGTTAAAAAAAAGCATGTTCGTGCTTAAGGATTAATTAAGACAGACAGCACAGAAATATATTATATCCAGTAAGACCAACAAAAGAATTAAATTCTTGCATTTTCCATAACTGTCAAACACAAACACAATAAATGTTTAATATTTAAAATATGTTAATTATTAAAATTTCTATAATGTAATTTTGAATGTTTAAATATACCGAGGGTGCCAAAAATGTATACACACTTTCACAGTGGATATCTATTTAATATATTTCGAAGTTGGACCAAAAAACAACAGTAATGTGTAGTACGATGTTCTGCAAATAGATGTGACTCACATACATTATGATAGTGTTTCTACGTGACAGGTAAATCACCAATGAACAAATGAAGTCAAGATTATCGTAGGATATTCTGTAAACGTGTGCTAGCGTTGCTACAACAAAATGGAGCCAAGATTATCGTTTGAAGAGCAGAAAGCAATTTTGAAGGGGTATTGGAAAACAGGATGTTGTTGAAGTTCAAAGAAAATGGAGACGTATGTACAGAACAGAACCACCACCGCAAATAACAATTGCACGCATTCGAGACGAATTTGAGACTCGTGGCACCGTATGCGATGTTCACAAGGGCAGATCTGGGAGACCTCCCAGAGCGACAAGCCCCGCGCACTGGATCCAAGGCAATGGATAGAAAGAAGAGGCCTGATTGAATTTCCACCACGTTCTCCGAATTTAACTCCGTTGGACTTCTACCTATACGGAACTGTTATGGATGTTGTATACTGTTGAAAACCAGTTACGCTGGCAGCACTTCGGTAAGAAATGTGCTGCAATCGTTGAGGAAACTTTAGCAAACGTTGCTCAGGCAGTAGTTCAACGTACTCAGAAGTGTATCGACGCGATGGTGGGCATTTTGAGCAACGGTTGAAACTGTAAAAGACTTCAGATGATTAGTGCTCATCATTTTCTCTTTGTGTGAATTCATTTATACATTCTTGGCACCCTCTGTATATTGGGTTATACTTACTACTTAACTAAATGAGGATAGAGGCCAGAAATGGTGTTAAGTCAATATTCGACAATTGGTCCCGTTTCATATACCAGCACAGGTCGTTTATGAGTGCATGGGTTCGTTGAGATATTTGATAGCAGTGAACTGTCAGCCAGCGACACGACCTATCCACGGCATTTCCTTCCGTTAAAGGCACTCCAATGTTTCACCTTGTAAAATTTGGGTACCACAAAATCAGTAATCACTTTCCTCACAGTAGGATCTGGAAGTGTTGCTTATCACAATTCACACTTACCACTTCCTCTGCACCAATAGGTCTGATTTCGACCTACGTTTCTAACTTTCTCCATTTGAAAATTGGATACACGTTATTTACACTGTTTACCAGAGACAGATATCACATTCTGTTAGCTGTAGGGAATAAGCAGACCTTAAACTCCTGGTAATTCTGCGGACAAATTTATTGCTCATTCTCGACGTGCCGTTTAAAATATTTTGTTAAGTAGCTCAATGGGCTAATTCGTTCATACGGGAATAGTGTCAAATGCTTATTTACCCTAGCAAGAGATAAATAAGGCCATGGGACCATTCTCTTCCACTCTCCAGGCGAATAACACCAGCGAAATACAGAGTGTAATAGGTATAATATAAAATACAGCGATAATAGATGAAAATTAAAGACATATACTGATGTAAATATGGCATATTTATTTAGAGTGTTGGCAAAGATGCGTTAGAATTCCTCTTGTCCTTCAATAATTTTTCTCAATTACAAAAAGAAGAAGAAGAAGAAGAAGAAATTGAATCTACGCTTAATTGCATTATTCCGGAAATCTCTGCCTTCAGAAGGAACGGAAATTCCAGGTTGTGGGAAACAGCATGCTGAATGAGGTTCAGTAATAATGAAGGATAGACAGTAAAGCCATATTCCGGGTCCGAGGTACAGACAGGTATACTAAGGCGAGTGGGGATGTATTAAGGAGTGGAGGTACCGAGGATTTTAAACAGGATCATAAGGGAATGGAAAGTCTTACGTTCTTTTAGATATAACCTTGACAACTGATTGTGTAGGGGTGTCATATGATCAAATTTACAGCGTTAAAGACGAAACAAAAAGGGCATTTAGAATACCTTGTAATCTGCCGATTTGCCCAACATTCAAAATTTTAAGCTATTTAATATGACTCTTCCAAATTGCACATACATATATTCTCGTGCTTATGTTCGTGAGACTCATCAGATAAAATAATGGAATCACTGTTATCAAGGTACAAGACATTTGCCATTCTTAATCGCATCAAATATGTAACTGTTGTATGCAAAACGTCTTTCTCCATTTTAGTAATGTTTAGATCATACAATGTAATTGTAAACTCTTTTTTTGCATATTTGCAGCTCTACATGTAACAGTGTTTAGCTTCCACCCTTCTGACTTTCACCAAACCCCACTCCTCCATCTTCGGTTCACTGACTCAGTTGGTTTACTTAATGATCTGCTAAATGACGTGCATTGCATTTCATTTCTAGTTCGAGCAAGGTCATTATACGGGTGGAGAATTTTTTTTTGAATCAACTGGCCAGCGTCCGTTAACATTTGAAACCCATTCCTGAATAAACGTTGCCTCTGCTGAATTAAGGATATTACACAAATATATTTTGCTCATACAGCGTGATTAAAAAGTCCAGTAACATAGGATTGAGTTAAATATTAGCATACAGGTAACATGAACTGAGCAAAGGGAAATAATCTACTGAGTATATTAGTATAGATAGCAAAACACGAAAAGAGTGGAATTTATTTAGTCTGCTTGAAAAAACTCGCGAATGACAGACACCTGGCACAAATATTCGCAGAACGACATATTGAAACATTTACCCTCACATTTTATCTTTTCAACCGCACGCACACTATCCCGGCACATACCGCCACGGGTGGGTGATGTCGCTAAGGCGCGGACTCGTGAGCAGGAGTTCTGGGTTTCGAATTCTACCAGGACCGTCCTCCCTGACTGAGAATTTTTTCAGTTTTTCCTCAGTCTTCATAAATGGCAAATGCCGGGGAGGTACCCTGAACTTAGGCCTGGAACGTTTCCTTCTTTAAAAACCCTTTTCCAATATATCATTTCATCTCATGTATAAGTGTCCACTGCCTGTGGTTCCTATGTAGTAAAAACGGACGTTAAACACTATAGAAAAAATATACGAGCAGTGAACATTTCCATAGTTATCTTACAAACCTAGAATAAACTAATTGCTGATACTCGTTGTGTGTTTGTTTGGACAATTTAACTGCAAAAACATTTTCATAACCACTACTGATTACTTTTCAATTATTTTAACATCACCGCCATGACAATTATTATTAAGCTCATTGATGCTAAATCTAATTTTGCTAACTCAAATGATTGACATATAATTTTTTGCCAAAACGCTTCGAATTAAAAAAAAGTAGCAAAGTACTCAATTTGTTATTTTTCTATTTTGTTTTGTTTGCCTACCTATTGTTATTATGAGAATGTACGAATTCCACCTCATTAACATACTGCAGCACGAGAAAAATAATGCAGAAATTAATTTTTTTCTGCCAAACAACATGTAAGAAGCCAAAAAGAAATTAGTAATCTCTGTTGCGCTATACTTCTGCTTCCACGTTTTAATACAAAATGCAGAAGAATTAAACTACAACACCAGTAGCAGACTGAATTTGGCTGCTCACAATAAACACAAATCAATGTGCTATTTTCAAACTTCATATTCACAAATGAGCATAGCTCTACCTGGAGGCTGCAGAAGTTTCTTGTTAGCCGATAGTGTTTGCTTGACCCATCACCTCCAGAAATTTACGCAAGTATGGGAAGGGAGAGCAACATTTATTTGGATGTGATTATTTGTAACGAAGATTGTATCAAGAATATTTGAATTTCTGATAAACTATATGACCCAATAATTAGCGTCATAAAAGTTTTCCTTCGGGTGGCTTATATTATTCTAATGCAAAAATATGTACAAAAAGAAAAAAAAAACGTATTAAAGAACTATAAGATTCACAGATTTGCAAAATGTAATATAATTTATGTTTAATTTTGATATTAAGTTTCATTTTAAAGTCTTAGGTTTAGTTGTGCTCTTTTCTTAGAACGCGTTTTAAGAACGAGAGCGTTTAGTAATGGCTTTACAAATTATATCTTTCATTCATTAATCGTTACTTTTACAGCCTTAGGCCAAGCTAAATTACTTTTTTCCCACAGAAAAGAATCATGCAACTTTTCATTCACTTAGATGTTCAGGGAAATAAATTTTGCCATATACTTCTAAATTTCTTGTTCCCTAAGCAAATAATTACCGAAGTAATTATTTCTGTAGTTCATTTTAATTCAGAGAGAGCGAATGCTGCTCTACTGTGAACTCTGTGAGCGCTATCATTTTAGATAATAGTACCTGCTTAAGTAAGTTATAGTTTTAAGAAATATAACAATAATTATACACTATGAAAATAGCGGAGATTTTAGGGCAAATGGTAGCCAGATTTAATTTTATTAAATATTATGTAAGGGGGTTAATACAAATGTTACACTTTCACTGGTATTTTATTATATTCTAATAGATGTCTTTTTTAACATTGTTTACGTCCGTTTTTACTGCTGAGACACCATAGGCGGTAGACATTGAAGATACATGAGATGAAATGATATATTGGAATACATACATGAGATTTTTTTTTAAAGGAAGGAAACGTTCCAGACCTAAATTTAGGGTATCTCCCCGGCATTTACCATTTATGAGGCCTGAGGAGAACCTAGAAATAACCTCATTCAGAGAGGACAGTCCTGCCGGAATTGGAACCGCAGACCTCCCGCTCACGAGTCCGCGCCTTAATGACTTCGGCCACCCATGGCGGTATAAATGTATCCGAGTCGGCGGAATATGCACTTCAGTTCCGCTTCTCCCATCCATTATCCTGTCATTGAACATGGCTTTTTGAATATATTCCAAGCCGGTATCACGGGAGTACACATTTGCTTGCAAAGACAATTAGATAGTTGGCTCTAGAACAAACACTTGTGTATGTATACGTTATTATAAATGCGAATCAGTCCGTAGTGTATATGCGGAATTAATTCAGAACTTTCCTCTCATCAGTTACTTTCTTCCATATCTGCAATTCACTATATTGTCTACATATTTAATTTATTAATTTAGTGCAAAACAAAACTCACACGAGAAAACATAATTTTAACAGAGGAAAAAATGAAAATGGAGCAGGTCTTCAACTTTGGCTATCAAAATCACTGCAGAAACTGGCACACATGGGGCTTTCGGAATGAAAGCAAAACATTGGCAATGAAATTAGAAGCATGTCAATGATCGAACATAATCATCGCAAAATTAATACCTGTATTGTCAAGGGAGGGCAGCAATTGCTCTTATTATATAATTTTAAATTCTATACACTTCTTAGGAAGCGGTGTTATAATAGGGAATCAGCCGGCTGTGGCAGTCCTGGTAGTCATAGTCAAAAAATGCCAAGTGTGCGGACAAGGCTTATAACTAAAACACGGCAGTTCTACTTAAAAATTCTATGTTAAAGAAAACATTTCTTTATTATCCCTTAAAATTAATCATATTGGACGTACATACTAAACGAATGCTTCACAGTCATTATGGTTGCATGAATTCAGCGTGTTATAGGGAAAGTACACAAAACTTAACTTTTAGGTCCTGTAACGTTAAATAAATGTCAGCATTTAAAACGTTTATTATAAGACGTATATCTCAGTATGTGAATTTGGTTTTAAGTTTAATATAAATGATTATTATTATAATTAAACGGTTAAAATGTTATCTACTCTTTATTAGCATGTAAACAGCAGTAATTTCACAACTGCATGACTTCAATACTCTCGCTTTATTGGTTGACAGCGAGTTAACCTTAGTTCTCTACACAACCATGGATTTTCAAACACATCAGAAATTACACTACAAGTAATTATTAACACTTTGTTGCTTAAGTGCTATCACAAGTAAACCATTATTAATTTGCCTTAAACTTTAATCTGTAATTTTTGTTAAAGGATGTGTTTGAGATTTTCTAGGTTATGAACCGTACTTTGTCTTTCAGAGCCAGCATCAAAGCAAATTAGACCATACATGCCAGGAAGTGTTGTTTTAACGCTTTTAGTAGTTTCATGCTATATTTAAATGTTTAAACTTCCTTTATGAATTATTTTAAATAATAAAAATGCAGAAGTGCTTTGTGTAAACCGGCCACTGCTGTATTACAAACCTGTTTAAAAAAAATATATACCCTGAACTTTTCTATAAAACTGTATTTCTGCCCATCATCGTTTATTACCTACTCACTTGCTATAATAGGAATATTTCCTTTGAAGTTTTAAAACTGTTATTTTTGGTATACAAAAAATAATATTTTGTTTAGACTATTAAAACTATCACTTTTGAGAGGTTTACAAACTCTTTTAATTTGTTAAAAAAAAAAGAAATGACATCGCATTGTGTTCCTTATTTCTCATTCATGAGATGCAAGAATCAATGGCATAATTGTTTCTTAAAAACAAAACAAAAAAAAAACATTAAATGTTAAATGTGAAACATACAAGTGATACTCAACATGAAAATATTGTTTCTCATTAATAAGAAACTTGAATGTTCACATGTGAAGAATAAACATTTAAATTGTAAATAAATGCTCAGGTAAAATTCATCTCACTCTAAAGAACTTTACTCTTACAATTAAAGTTTCCTATCCCAGCCAGGAGTGTTTTGGGAAAAGAAATCAGTATTTTTTTTGAAACAGCATAGAAATACGGCTGATTGCTGCACACTTTTTAGCGAGTCTCCTATAAATCCTTTATTATCAAGTGAACAAATATTTCGATATGTTTAATTTTGTAAAACAAATTGCTTTATCATAGCACATTACGAAATTGCTTGTATCAGAATCATAAAATTACACCTTCCAAAGGGCTATTGGGCAGATCTGCGAAACCTTGCACAATATTGGTTAATGAAATATTAATTAATGGTTATAGCCTGACCACACCAAACTTTGGCCGCACTTTACTTTGTTGAAGCTTAGAGTATCATTAGTTTAATTTCAGCAAGCTTCAGTGTTTATGTTGCAGAAACCACCAGTGTGTGCGATACGGACTGCTACCGCATGTAAACTCAACTTGCCACTAGGTGCTTGTACTCACAACAACGGTTTTTGTCGACCTCTGCCACTTCTACTCGTATAGCCAGAAGCTAAGAGAACAGTCAGTCCTTCAATAAGGCAAACAATATCTGAAGGGTGGCTTGGCAAACATTTTGCATAGCGTTCTGTATTTTCTTAGGGAGCAAGTGTTTTGTGGTAAACATTGCGTCAGAAATGAATGTCTGAGTTTATTACCTTCTTGTTCAGGGTTTGCAGAATGGTATTTCCATTAAGTTAAAAGGCTTAATGACATTCTCCATTATATTTATATCATAACTCTTGTATCATGTATGTAGAGACTATTGAAGTAACCTGTAGCTCATTGAACTTTTTTCAGTTCAAGAAAAATATCCGACAGACACAATCGTGAACAAATTAAATCACGCCTAAGCGCTGAGAAGGATATACGCTACTATATTGCATTTATCACTACACATATTCTTTGTGTACGGGGCGTTAATGAACTACGTCACAATAATTTCAGAGATTGTATATGGGTATTAGACAAGCAACTTAAGATAATCTCTATTCCACGAAGTAGGAAAATGGAGTTATATGATAGCAAAGAATTTTAAATTAGACGCTGATAAGTCAGTGAAAAATAAAATGGAATAAAAATTTGCCTTTGAATGTCTTCAAACCAGTATTTTCAGGATTTAATGTTATACAAATTTCCACATTCCTGAACTAATTATGCTCGCAACATTACGGCATGATAGCTTAGTTCAGAAGGAGCAATCAACATGATGAACTGTGGTTCCGAAGATAGGGGGTTCGGGTTCCCTCGTTTTTAATTAAGTAGACTCATATGTAAGATGTAACAGTCAACCAAACAAAATCTGTAGTAAATGAGAATCGAATTCCGCAACACTTTTACACAACACCAACATTACACTGGCTGCGCCAAAGAGACATATTTAAAAAATCCCGTCCGATTTTGTATGGTATAACTTCGAATAAACGCAACATTAGTCAATGACATGCTGGTTCTTTAGAAAATTAATGACATAACTTTAAAATGTGAACAGATAAACTATAGATCTCCTATATCAACTTTCTTGTCTAAGATCCCTCTACTATCTCTAAAATTATTGGGTTGTAGTTCATCAACACCTTGTATATGCCACTCTTATCTTACTTTATCGCTTATTGCTATACTACTGTTTGTACCTTAGTTATGCATTATCCATGTTCAAGCCGTGAGAGCAGATATGTTGGTTGACGTGAAGGAACAGCCGTTTCTTATAATGAAATTAGGAGCTGACTTGTATTCTTGCTAAACAATAAAATCATAAATACACATCTTTCGAAGCAAGTAGTTATTTAATATGTTACTTTCTACAACAGGTTACAAATTATTGACGTTGACCTGGTTGCAAACCTCCGCGCTCAAACCTTTGGAGGTAGCACTTCTGAATGCCCTTTGATTTTCATGGCAGCTGCTCTGATCTTCGTTGCAATCTCTAGGATTTGTGTTCATCGTAGTTCAATGCTTCAATGACTCTACGTTTACTTTTGATGGAACATGTGCCATGGTGAAGAACGATATCATGCTGCAACCCCTTGAGAGGAATGCCGTCTAAAATTGTGGAAACAGCTCTTGGAGAAAAAACTAAATAATGTCCCTTATTCAACCAAGCAGGAAACAGATGAAGAGTTATATACAATTGTTTACAGTTCCCGCCCACTTGCAACTTACATGCGAGTCTCTTCTGAAACTGGAGCATTTTGTTATATACGGATTGTTGCAACTCTTTTTGTAATATATTAACAGCACCTAGTTTAGACACAGTAAAATAACAGGAAATCTTAGGATATCTCCTCTCTGTTAGAAAGTAATGTCAAAAATTAAAAAGATACGTTTCGGAACCTTTACTCGTTTGAAAATTTGAGAATAGTTGTGAAAAATGCCCTAATTTTACTCATACTTACCTCAAGATTTCACGCTATAGCTCCGTACTTTTGGAGAAATTTGTTTTTTTAAATTGCCAACTGTCAGCTATTAGCACCTATATCTCCTTAAGATACACAACAAAGAGTTTTGGTCACGTCAGTTATAGAAATTGCATGAAAACAGACAAGTTACAGGCTCACCTACTGATGTTTGAATTGTAAGTAGGTGACAGCACAGATCTAGCTAAAAAACGTACAGAAGGGATTGAAGGTCAAAGTTTACTCCATTGCAGTTTGTTGATTTTGTACGAGATTCGTCCTGTTTGAATGTCAGGCTACGGATGCAACGGTGAGCTTAATTCTAATACTTTTCATCGCAGGAACAACGTCTGCTACATCAAAATACTCCTGTATACGAGTGCGTACACCAAAATATTTGCAATCATTTTCCGAACATGCTGTACATATTTACAGCATTTTAACTAATTGTGTTTACTAATTCAGTTCCTACAATCATGAGGGTCATAAATATCTGGAAAAAAATGTTATCTTGTGCTTCGACAAAATATTTGTTACACAGGATTTCTAAGATAAAAACGAAAAATCTATAATTCATGTAGAACATTAGGTTACCTGAATACTAAGTATTTATTATAAAAGCATGTTGAACAATGTTATTTAATAGCTCTCCTCGAAAAGTAGCTGATTTGCTAAAATTTAATAAATAACAGCTGGTTCAAATTCATTCTCTTGTTCTATAAGACAAAACTTGTAATTAAAAAAGGAAAGCAAAGTTAGCTGCTCAGGATTATGTGAAATAACTGCGGAATTGCGTAATTTTGAGTTCTTTTTATTTAGCGGATCTTTCCAATTTTGGTGATTCATCGTTTCAAAGTTAAATAATGTTGTTTAAGAGAAAATTATTGCAAACTATTTTCATTATTAAATTGATTTCAGATAACTTCATTTATTTCTTTACCTACGTAAAGTTTATGTTAATAACGCTATGTAAAGTCTTATTCTAAGCAGGTGGAGTTTCAAACTGAGAGTTTCAAACACTCTGATTAACGTAATTATAACGTTTTCACTAGAGATACCTTCTCAGAAAGTTGTTTTATTGATCAATCTAATGATCTAAGGGTGAAGGATAATTGAATACAAAGCTTGTCTTTAAACACCTGCCTATACGGAGAGAAGACCTGTAAAAATTGGTTTGAAGTCTGAGGTCGGAACAACTTAATGACCTATACATGAAGACAAAGTAGCTATTCAAGATAATTTTGTACCGCCACGGGTGGCCGAGGTCGTTAAGGCACGGACTCGTGAGCGGGAGGTCTGCGGTTCGAATCCCGCCAGGACCGTCCTCCCTGACTGGGGTTTTTTCCAGGTTTTCCTCAGTCTTCATAACTGGCAAATGCCGGGGAGGTACCTAAACTTAGGCCTGGAACGCTTCCTTCCTTAAAAAAAAAAAATATCCTTTCCCAATTTATCATTTCATCTCATGTATCACCAGTGTCCACCGCCTGTGGTGCCTCAGTAGTGAAAACGGGCGTTAAACACTACTCAAAAAAAAAAAAAAAAAAAAGATAATTTTGTAGCTAACAACCAAATAACATTTTGTCTTTAGATAGCAACTTACGTACGTTGCAGTGGCCCTAAAGCAAGAGGCAGAAAAAGGAGAACATGTGAGTTGAGCGTGTGAAAGTACGCATTGCCTCCCTGGTGGTGTGTGATGAATAAATTCTTCACTAGAGGCTCCAAAGTTTCAAAGACTCTCTCCCTGGATTTTCCCTGAGGGAGTACCGGCGATCTAGACAGCCAAATTTCTCTCACTTAGTTGTGACACGGATTAGACGAACATTTCTGGCGTCCTTAAACACAATTAGCGGCATCTATTTATTTACTAAACTATTAAATACTGTTCCTTTCTTCTGGATGATGCTCAGATAATTCATGAAGATAATATTTATTTTGAACTAAGGTGTAATGTTTTTAGTGCTACTTAATCTATAGCGCCATTTCGCTATTACCTCATACAGGACCACCCTTTCTAATAAACACAAAACGCCCTTCTAAAGAATAGTCACTGATGTTCTCAAAATATTTGTTAACTCATTTTAAATGTTATATTGGGAATATATAGCTTGGTGAATAGTTTCTAGCATCTTTCAAGTTTTAATGCATTTTATGTTATACATCTATGTTACAGGGATTCCGTATTACCCGTTACCACTGCAAACAATCATAGCTCTGAGAAGACATGACATAGAGCAGTGTGGGTTGTTTCAAAATGCTCTACAACTGCCGAATGTTTTATTTGTTTTATATAATTAGTGAAAAATCACCTACTCATCGTCAATTTTAGCGTTAATATGGAAGGGATTCTATCTCCATGCACAGTATACAAAAGTTTACAAATCTGGGAGTGATTAGATAATAATATCACCACCTACCTGGGCAATTTTATATACAGGTGTTATAAACAAATCTTCAAAATATTTTTACTGTATATAGAGTAGTCTCATAAAAGTTATTTGATAGGAAATCTAGGACACAGGCATGAAATGTCGAAGTTATAGGCAGTTGAAGTAATTGTATTTTGGTGCTCAGAAATTTATACTACATTTACATGGAATTTAATTTGCATTACAACCCTCCTTAATAATCGAAGTAAATCTTGTTGTTAATGTCCAATGAACAGCGTTTTCACAATTTAGGGTTTAAACAATATGGCTAAACACATGATTGCACTCCACTACATTCAGTTGTTAGAAACAAAATAGCATTTCTACTTTATTTTTAATGTTGCGAGATATCTGTCAATTGTTTCATGAGACGGTTGTTTATTTTGTAACCAAAAGGTGAAAGAGAAAATAATACATAATTAAATTATAAATTGAAGAAATTGAGAAGGGTTACATTTTTTTCTTAGCTTGCAGAGATTCACCTGACTTATGGGGAAGCAAGAGGGTTGTGCTGCGACAGCTACTGAGATCTACCGACAAAAATGATCAAATAGAAGCCATTTCAATCTATTGAGTGGCGTTTGCGTGAACTGGGAGGCTTTTAAGATGCAGCATAGAGTACACAGTAGGGACAGGATGGGTATTTCGTGGGATAGAATTCTTAGTGCGCATGTCACGAAATTGGGTGTACTATCTGTATTCTCCTTCAGATAGTTCTGCATAAATAGAGAGCATTATTGAATACAATCTGAGAACAGTTATTACTACTTTTTAATAAATTAAACAGTTTTCAAGCATGTATAGGTCTTATGAACGCTAATAATAACTGCCGAATGTAAATATTCCCAAGTGTTTACTATTTATGCTAAAGCTTGACACACCAGTTTCTGGTGGTTGACGAATTACTCTGAATAATTTTGATCAAATGACTCTAGTAGTTCCAGGTTCATGTTTTTTTTTCTGCTAGAAAAACGTAAAAATAATGTAAAGCTTTCCACCGAATAATATAATTAATACTGTTACTAACATTAATAAAATCCAGGTAATCCATTCTTCGTTGTTATATCAAGCTACATTAGACTCTTCTTCTGTAATAAAATGCTGCCAAGAAAATGAATAGAGAAAAATTAACAACTCGAGGTGGTGTTTGTGCAGTGAAATTTGCTCTTGGATAATAATTTTTGTACAGAAAGTTTCCACATTACCACCCACATATCTTGACAATATACTTCTGTCCTTCGATTATCGGACAATAGGTAACATATTGTTAAACTACTGTAACGCGAGGAAAACATAATATACTGTTATCATTTATCATTCATTTAGGTAATTATAACGCTAAGCACTCCCCAGCTCTTTAACCTCACTTTTCCGTATCCCGGAAAAAGGTAAGTTGCATTTTCTCAGCCAAACCTAAAGTAGGAATTTAGGAGAAAACAAAGTAGTAATAATAAAGCATAAAATACAACCGTCATTCAAAAACCACCGATAAACAAGAAAAATGGAAAATCTGAGCAAAAGCATATGATTTTCCTGCCTTAATTAATACGGTGCTGTACATAATTATCTTTTTTTTTTTCAGTGACAAACACTGAAAGTTCAAGTACATTTGAATAGAAAAAGTAAAATTTCAGCACGGTTAAAGTTTTAATTAACGAACCTGTAACTTCCACGTTTAACAGCTTTTCGTTAAACATATATATGTTAGCTGCGGCGATGGCAACGGCCTCAAATGAATTCAAGAAGCACAATTTTCCACTTTTGTGTGTCTCTCTGCTGTGCTACTGGAATAAGTACAACTGTGACAAACTTACTAACTGCTCCCCCTCCATTATGAATTCATTCACATCAGTAATAACTGTACAATAAATTGTTTGCTTAAGAAATAAACGCTTGTTTTGGTTATATCTTCATACGCAAACATTCATTTGACTTTTGTGTTTTGCCAGTCAGCGTCCCTGTAAGTATCTTGACTGCCTTTCATTGGCGGAAATACAAAAATGAACGTGGCATAATATTATGTGAACATTATTCTATGTAGTAATCTGTATATCAGAAAGTATTTGCATTTATACGTTTGTATAAAAAACTGTGACAAATTCCATATTTTACCAGAAATGGAAATTTACGAATCTCATGACATGCAAATATAGAAATAATAATTATCCGTTATTATATTCAATAAATATTAAGTTCTGTTTTCATTTCCAAAGTTCGCCTGTGGTATCTCAGTAGTAAAAACGAGCGTTAAACACTAATGAAAAACAAAAATTTCAAAGTACAACCACGGACGGCCTAGGCTGTTAAGGCGCGGACTCGTGAGTGGGAGACTTGAGATCCATTCCTACCAGTACCATTCTCCCTAAATGAGCTTCTTTCGGGTGTTCCTCGGTCCTTATAAATGACCTGGGATATCGTTGGTTTGCCTTATTTACGGACGCTCTTTAACATCTCAGGTCATAGCCGTCCCATTCAATTTAGGGCGTGAAAAGGCCGATAAATGTTGCTCAGAGTCTTATTTCATGTTTGAGGTTCTTTTACGTACCGTAAATGTACGACACAGGATCCACGGCTTTACTTCCCTTCCGAAGGAAGTCATACTTAGTATTTTTACGCGTGAAATAATCCATCGATCCTGGCCGGGATTGGACCCGCGATCTTGTGTTTACGAGGCAAGTATAATTGCCACTATACTATTAGGACCGACGGCCTGGTTGTTTCCCCAAACTTAGGCCTGGAACGCTTCGTTCCTTAAAAAAAAAAAAAAAAAAAAAAAAAAAAAAAAACCACCTTTTTCCAGTTTATCATTTCATCTGATGTATCATCAGTGTTTACTTCTGTGATTCCTGAGTAGTTAAAACGAGCATTAAAGATATTAAAAAAATGAATTCTAGAATAGCTATTATAAACATCAGTAGATGTACTGCCCTGGCGAACCAGTCATAAAGCAAATGTATTGCAAGCTTTAATGTTCCTTCCACACCAGATAATGAATGACCTCTGCATAGAACAGTAGAACAGTAGCTGCTTCAAGTGTTGCGGTCTTCCAGAAATAAGATCGATTATCTCCCTCATGTTTACACAGAGACTTAACTGTCGAGTGAATTTATACATAACGATAATCTGGCTGTGGCGTAGCGTGAACAGCACAGAAGAAAGTTGCATGAAAATCGCCTTTTATTTCCAGCAAATGCTGTAATTAAATCATTTGTTCAACCTGCCAGCCTTAAGACATTCCAATAGCCATCAACTCCGCTTTTGCGTGATCCAAGCGAATTGCAATCTTTTTGTTTCAGTTCCTTCTACCTGTAATTAAAATGCAAAGCTTTTCTCTCGAGACTTTCTTTCTTGTTAGGTACGTATCGATTCATTTTCTTGTACATCTCATTGCTTTCTTCTTTTTAGCACTGTTACATAGCCTGGAGAACGACAACGCAGAGTAACGGTTGCTGCAAGTGTCAAGAAAACGATGTTTTTGTTTACATTACTTTGTATTAGTTGTAGTATAATATAGGAATAAATCCCAGTTTACTTAGGACTTAAAGAGATCGTCGATGTGAAGTCCTTTTAAATTAAGTGAAATATGTTCTATAAAATAATATCTAAACAATGATTCCTAAGTAGGGAAGAACGCGAAATAGCTGCTCAGAAACTTGAAATTTGGTGGGCATACTAAGGCGATGGATAAATATAATCAGCATTAATGACTTGTGAATAATATTTTCTTGGAGTTACCAATACATTTTTGATTTTAGACCAATAAGTAAGGAACATTTTCATGCATTTGGTAAATGTGGGCAGAATATAATTTAATTTGAAATTCAAGCCACGATTTCCATAAATACACAAATCCAGTTGAGTATATTACGAGATAATCAATAAAAATTGAACGTTTCTTGAAAATGACAATTTGGAAAGCGGATATATTTCCTAACATTTTTTCTTAAATTTAAATATGTCAAATATTAAAATAATTATGACCACGAGTATTTTTCTTGTAATAAATTCATGAAAATGCTGGATTTAACTCGTTGGGAGAACGTATGCTTTCACGACCGGAGTCACAGATGTAACTACAATTTTCTCCCTGGCTGTTGTGCCCTGGTCTGCTGGAGATGAGAATTCCAGACGTTTCATCCGCAACTACGGCGGACATCTTCAGTGGCGTGGACGAAATCTCCTCGAAGAAGGTATCACTGCGTTTGAAGTGTTGCCTATCTGGAGTTCTCATCTCCAGCAGACCACGGCACAACGATCGGAAAGAAAGTTACATCTTTAACTCGTTGGTATATAATAGTGATTTCAGACAATAAAACTTTGATTTGAAAGAGGAGTATGCTCACAATTTTGTAAATAAACACAATCACTTTGCATGCACCTAGTATTTATTTTCTAAATAATGTCATACAAGAAACAATATTTGGCTTGTACACCTGTTCCCTTCCTTAGTCAAAGAGTTCCATACCTCACTTCCTCAACCTTCAACATTAAGAACCTGATCCCTACCATGCTGCCCACAAGTCTGTAAAATGAGGTTGCTTTTCAGAAAAATTGAGGAAAGATGTTCTTAATATCCCTGGCTGTAGTTGAATTTCGTTCATATAAGTTCTCTGCAGGTTAGTTTCATCAACTTACCTTTCCTTTTGATTACATTTGTTTCTATGACTAATCCGCTTCATGACTTACTCGTTGTTATGATGCTCAGTTATTAAGAGGCCACTTTCCACTTTTATTGCTTTCTAGTATCGGAAAGATATTTATTAATTTTCGAAATCTTTATCATACTCTTTTATATATTAACTACAATGATATCGGGATGAGTTTTCCATTATGCTTATCCGCCCATCAGCTATGTATATGACATCCTGTTTGCCTTTAATACCTCTACTTCAGTGAAATTCCATTTGCATGCCATATAAGAATGCTGTTTTGTTGGATACACATTACCATATAGTCAAATTTACCGTGATCAGTTAGAAAACTGAAATATTTAGCAAAAGTGCTATTTCTGTTTAAACTGGTGTTCCCTGCCTGCACAACAACACAACACAGGATTATGGACATATGTGATAATGAAAATTAATATGCCAAACATGTGGAAAATGCTGGAAGCTTCTGTTGTTTTAAATGTCAAATTACAAAGATAGAGAGAGAGACGCATGCGCGCGCGCACGCACACGCATACACACAAATATATATATATATATATATGGATGCAATTTCCATAGAGAAAAATGTCTCATGAACAGTTTAATTGAAATTCATCAGATTGATCATGTGCCAACATGGAAAGGTTAATGGCTCTAGGCTGAACTATGCACTTTGAAACTTGGGCCTACAGTATCCTCTATCAGTGTGCAAGACAGATATAAAAACTCTACTTTTAGGTATAAAATATTTTTTTATAAATGTGATTACCTTGAAACACAAATCTGAAAAATACATGTATTTACTTATTTTCATAATTTGTAATTTTGCCATATTTCAATGTTTCGTTGAGGAGAAATCGTTCAAATATGCGTCACTGTGAAAGTTTTAAGAATGAGATCAATATATTTATTATGAAATCTGATCATTGCATCTTTTCAAACTATTGTGCATTACATTCTATACAATGTTTCATCCTTTCAAACTATTTTGTAAGTGCTCCACGCGATGTTTCTGCGAATGGGGTGAAAATAAATAATTTGTGTGTAGCCACTGCGGCTTCAGATGATTCAAAACGTTATTATTTTATTTTAGGGAATAGAAATAAGTCGCGCGGGGCCAAATATGGACTGTATGGAGAAAGTGACAACATTTGTGACTCCTGCAGAAGGCGAGTTGTTTCCAGTGTAGTGTGGGTAGAGGCGTTGTCGTGGTGCAACAGGATTCCACATATTCCAGTCTTAAGACGCTTCCTTTTCAGTACTTTGAAGATTTAGGGCAGGCTAATTTTGCGGTATATTATCTAGCAGTCACGTTTTTTTTTTTTTTTTTTTTTTTTTTAATCCAGCAAATGGATTTGTCACAATGTGTCCACTAGCTGAGAAGAAAGAACAGACCATTTTGTTGCCAACACTTCTCGCTCGTCTTGTTTGTTAACAGATCCGCTCCTGCATAGATTGTCCCTTAGTTTCTGGCTTGTACTGATATATCCAGCTTTTATCGCTTATTATTATGTTAAGTAAAGTTTTCCTATATTTTCTCGCACCAAACTACGTGTGCTTTCATTCTGCTCATCTATGAGATAAAGCGGAATCCAACGAATGCAAATCTTCCTGGCATAAAATTCTTCCGCTAGAATCATTTCCACTGCTGCCGATCCAATACCCAGGGCTCCCTGAATCTGATAATATGTGCAGCGATGATTTCCAGCAACATACGCTTTGCTTTCATCACATTTTAACCTGATGTTGCTGTGGAGGGCCATCCTTTGCGGTCTTCGTACTCGAGGGAGTCCCTTTCTCTCTTAAAAGTATGAAAATCATCGATAAATACTGGATTACGAAGGGCAAAGATCTCCAAATGCACGAAGCATTATTTCAAGGCATTCTCTCTCCCCTAAACCGACTTTAAAGCCGTAGTAAATCATAGGTCGGAAATACTATAGCTTGAGATTCATCCTAGCATCTGGCGCAGAAACATCAGCGTACACATACACAGAAATGCTGCCACTATGCATTTTGGAGCGCACTGAGACTTAAAACATATTTTTATCTAAACTTGAATCTAAAATTGGGAAACTCTGCACTGGCTTGTCACAGCGCCTTGCTCTCCATTCTCAAAACTTTCAGAGTGACACTCGTATAAAAAAAAAATCCAAAAATTAGCTGCTGTTTACGTTTATATTATAAGGGAATCAAGAATCTGTAAAAATACGGTAACTATGTCTAGGGATATCATATCACAAAAACATTCGTCGTTTTATGCTGTAGAGTATAAAAAGAGATTACACTTTAAAAAGGTTAAGTCAATTGTGATAATTTTTGTTGGAATAGCCCATTACGGAACAATCTCAGGTAAAAGAGTAAATAATAACAGGAGATAAATCATCGTGGATTCAGATAGCCAAAAATCAAGACACTCTTGCTAAGATCACCAAAAATGCATCGACTACTGAACTTCGTATATTGACTTATACTCAGTCTAAAGCTACGTCTGGAACATAAATATATGGTGCTGGGCCAAAAAGTAACATTAATTTATTATTCAAAACAAAGGATAATGTAGTAGAGTGCTGTACTATATATATATATATATATATATATATATATATATATCGGATATCTATACCCTTCTGCTGGAGGAATAAACGCGCGCGGCATCTTGGGAAATGTGATGTCAGCTACTCATAACAAGATGACAGCCCCCTTGGAAACATGTACGCGGGATGAGCAGCGAGAAATTGTCCATTGAATGCGGGTTATTGAGAGGAGAAACCGAGTGATTCAACGAGAATTAAGAGGCAATGTGGAGATGCCTGTGTATCGCTTCAGCAGATCTATAAATGGTACAGAAATTTTAAGTGAAGCAGCTCTCTCTGGTCGACTGTATATTGCGATAACCACAGATACTATCGCTGCAGTAAAACAAGTGACACAAGACAATCGACGGGCAACAATATTGAAGGTGACTGTAGAATTTAAGATCATTCATGGATCTGCGCACCACATTATTCACGACATTCTGTAATACCGTAAAATCTCCGCTAGGTGGGTACCAAAACAACTCTCCTCTGGTCAACTGACAGAATGTCGTGTGGAGGTTTGATAAACACTTATGACGTCATAACGTCGAAAGACGTCCTAAAGCGTATAGTCATTGGTAATGAATGCTGGGTCCACTGATTCCAGTCCGCAAAGAGTGGTGGCATTCATCATCACCAAAACCCGTACAGCTGTGTCAGCCGGTAAAGTGATGCTCGGACTCTTTTGGGGCTCTAAAGCTCCAATCCTGCAATGTTTATATGTCCAGAGGACGCATTATTAGCAGAGAGTCATATTTTTAACTGCTTGAGAACTATTTGAAACCTGATATCAGTTGGAAACTTCGAGGTTATGCTCGCAACGTGTGTAATCTTACAGCATGTTAATGCAAGACCACACAAAACATTGTAAATCTTCATTTTTAGTGTATAACACACCCTACGTATTCACCGGACCTGGCACCTTCCTATTATCGTCTTTGGAGCACTGAAAGAAGCCCTGGGTGACAAGAGTTCCGTACTGACGACGAGGTAAAAGACCAGATGCACAAGAGATTTCTTTTCTTTTGTAATCCAGACGTTAATTAAACATCTGCATTGCACATGGTTGAGACACTGAAAATCAAATAGTGTTTTCAATTACCAATGTATATTTTATGAATAAAGTAGTTAAGGTTACCTTTTGGCCCAGTTTTTCGTATTATTAAAGTAAGAAGTAGTTTGATGAGCAATGCTAACTTAGATTTAAAAAAGCAACAGAAAAAATGCACAGCAGCCAAACTAAATAAAAACGAGAAAAATTGAAATTTAACTTTACAGATCAACGCCTTTAACGTTGAAAAAACAGGTCAGTTGTAATACCCGGTAACCATCCTATAACAAGTTTCATTTTGTACCAAACACATGCATTTAACAATGTCTCAATTTCAATAGCTGTTTATTTATTGTTATTTTGGGTTAATTACTACCTGCTTTATGTTGTTTTTACCATCAAACATGCTGATTAACAAGATATGAAATTGCACAAATAAATTTAATTAATTTATTTTATGACAATTTTCATTATTTTTAAGAAGCTCTGTATCTCCTATTACCATCTATGTGATGGTCACTTATGTTCACCTCGCCCCTCGTTCTGTCAATGAGGCCGTCCTTTTGGGCACAAAAATTTGTACTGAAACTGAATCCACTTAAATTTCAACTTATAGTCCTAAAACACAAACGTTCACTTCGTAAAATAAAGTCAAACGATGTGCCGCCCATCATGATAAACAATAATGTCATTAATTATGCCTACAAGGGAAAAACCTAGGTGTTTATATGGACTATGATATAGAATGGCACAGCCAAGGGGCTGAAACATATGATAAAATATTTTCTTTACTTCACACATTAAAACATGTAACATAAGCCACCTCATTCAAGTGCTTGTTATACTACACTTTGATTATTGTGATGTATGCTATTCTAATCTGAATACTGGGCAAAGCGACAGATTACAACGCGTTCATAATGCCCGTGTTCGTTTTGTCCTTTAACATCATAAATTTAATCATTCGACGCACCTACGCAATCAACTGTCATGGCTACTTCTAAAAGAATGCAGGAAATTCCATTCCCTTACGTTCCCATTCAAGCTCAGTATATGGTCTCTCGCTTCATATACCTGTCTCTACCTCGGACCGGGAATATGAATTTCCTGTCTATCCCTCGTCACCCAATACATTTCTGCTTAACCTCATTCAGCGTGCCACTTTCAGAATCTGGAATTTCCTCCTGAAGTCAAGGGATTGTCACACAATAATGCAATTTGAGTGCAGATTAAATTGTCATCTCCCAGAAATCACAATAGTTAGTCTCTCGCTTCTTCTTCTTCGCCTCTCTCCCCTTGTACTTAGTAAAATTATTGAGAAAAATTGGAATTTTAACTATCAACATTCTAACGTTATGAAATATTTACATGAAGAAAAAAAAAAATATATATATATATATATATATATATATATATATATATTCTCTTAATAATTTTGTATTTAGCTCGTGTTATTTGCCTGATAGATTAAAAAAGAATGTCCCATGGTTAAATAGGTGAATAAATTGATAAATATCTGCAACATAATGAATTTTTTTTATCTTTTCAAGGCAATCACAAGTTACGCACTCATGATATTCATCACCTGATCAGCGATACCTGCTTAAAACGTCAGTGGGTCGAGGTTCCTCCAATTATGCCATATCTCTGCATCATCAAATATATATATCATTTCTTTTGGCGCCTTTAATCATCCAAATCAATAGCAAAATATGTGCATCAGAAATATTTTCCTTTATTCAAGAATGATTTGAATGTTTACATGGAGTTCACAGTTCATATGTAAGCTCAAGTTCAACAGTATTTTTTGCTGCCTTTTCTGATTTCTTTAACATTATCCTCTTCATATTCTCAATGTCATCTAGGTATTTAAAAAGTTTTAAAGCATCCAATCATTACTCAAGTCATGAACTGTTTCTGAATTTCTATAAATTTCATTATATTTTTTGGGTGTCATTATTTCAGACAGCTTTCGAAAATTTTATTATAAAATTCCAAAATTCCTTTATAAGGAAAGAAACGAAAGCTCCCGGACCGAAAATGGCATTGAAATGTTCATATTAGGAGGAGAGTTTTAGAAGCCACCGTACAAGAGCATGGACAACGTGACCGTTTCGATTTTGTCCGCCACACCCATCGGGGAAACGTCTCACACTGTAGTAGAAGAATCAAAGTGGAAGTTAACAAGAAAACCAGTATCAGCAAAACATCTTCTCATCAATAAACACGCAATTCTGCATTTTATACTGCACAAAATTTACTTCACACGTGGAAACACACCAAAAGCTTTGTTAATACCGAATAAATAACAATTTATTGTGCTTTGTTGAATTAACTGACTCTAAAAGAAAGCGCGGTAAAAACATTTCTTGGACATGTTTCGTTTTGATCAGACAGTGTTTGAACTGAATTGCACTTCGCACCGTACATACAACTCGAGTTGTATTTTACACGGAAACAGTCGTTTGGAAGCAAAAATATATAATAATACCATGTAAGTTTCACTTAAAGGATAAGAAATCGCATCAATGAGAATTTTGTTCGAAGATGAGCTTCCTGCATTTTGGAACAATGCTTATCTTCTTTTTTGAAGTGTGCTGGGTGATAATTTCATGAAACAGTTTAACTATATCGATAATGGTATTCCATATCTTAAATACTTGCAATTGCCTGGAAAGTTACTGTTCAAACTGGGGATGAAACACCTCGTCCCTGAAATCAGGTGGCCATAAAAGTTGACCACAGGCCAGTGCTATAGAAAGCATACAAATTGCCACGCACCAAGTAATTGTAGGGGAAAAAAAAAAGATTTGGAATATATAAACACACTACACAAAGCTGGGTGTGCATTCTACATTGGTACTACTCCCTAAAAGTTTATATAAGAATTCAAAGTAATACACACAACCCGAAAATCTAATACACCTTGTCCTTTCAAGATACACGGCTGTCACAGACGTGCTATGAACATATCGTGAGACAGAATGGACAAATTTTAATTCAGAATGTGAAACCGGTGGGTTCCTCGCAGTAGGGAATGCAGTCAAGCTGTCCCTAAAGTGCAATTCATTTGCCAAGCTGCAAAGTTTTCATAGAAAGGCTGGAGCTCGCAGCGTGAAATGAACTAAGTGTAATTACCACACCAGAAGCAGATGAGAGAAGAGTACAGCCACAAATCTCTTTGCCTTTGCTCCTCACCCTTGTTCTGCCGCACGTGGCTAAGGATGAGAGGGAAGTTTTATATGTGACGCTCGACAAAATTCTTAACGTTATGCACACTGCAAGCGCTAGGAACTCAGTTCAACCAAAACAGTAGCAGAAATAATGAACTTACTTTCCAAGTTGTAGGCGAACCACTTAGTTTTAGGCTTTAAATATACTTGAAAATCAACGGATTCAACTTGACTCTGACTCAGTTTACTGCTATTCTGTGATACTCCTACTAAAGACATCTATTACGAATTATGTGCAAGGGAGAAGGAAAGTAAGGAGAAATTTGCATAATCATTTCTGAGCTAGAGTTGAAACTATAGCATTTTAACAGTAATAATGCTAAGCTTGTACAGTGAGAGCAGTTCAAAAGTCCCGCAACAGATTGGCTGACCGGCTGACCTCCTATCGCTGAGATCGCCACATAGCACGTGCGGTGCCATTCTCTCTTTTAGTCAGTCCCGAGCGGAATTTGGACAATGTCGGTGAGTTGAGTTGTGTAGTCGAGAGTGAGATTTCATTAAATAGTGCAGTAGTGTTGTGCAATGTAACTCCTTTTCTGCGTCGCCGTATATCCATTTTCAAGGCATAAATAGATACAGAAAGTCGTGAGGCAGAACGAGACAGGCACTTAGACGTAAATTTCCTGGCAGTTCCGTTCCAACACGAAAAACAATATTTAAGTAATACAAAAGTTTAAATAAACAGATTCTGTGACTGACCGGTAAAAAAAAAAAAAAAATCGAAGACTAAATGTACTCACAGAAGAAAAATTTGAAATCGGAGCTTTCATTAAAGTCCTCTTCGTTTCTCGAATCTTATAGGTTGTGGTTTTTATCTTTGGGAACAGTGAAAAATAGAATACATTCAGTTAACTCCCACACACTTGAAGAACTTAAGAAGTAAGGCCGATTAGTGATAGGGAACTGATGTGCATAAGTCGTAGTCTCCTAAGATGCACATCGTCAGGAAAAAGGGCAACATTTCCAAAACCTTCTGTGAAGAGGCTGAGTGCCAGCTTCTGTTATTTAATATGTTGTGCATAAGTTTTAAAATAGTAAAGTGCTTGAGTGCCGCGAGTCGACACAAGAAAACCCCTGCGACAAGATGGCGTCTAACCGTTGACTGGATGAACTACGTATTGGGACATTTAAATTGGTCTCACTGTACTTTTCGAAATGATCTGCATTCTGAGGTTATCCGATTAAAATGACCAACATCAGGCAAATAAGCTTTGGTTAAAAGAATGCGATAATATTACATTCTTTGCACGCATATCTGCTATTGTGTGTGCAAGATAGCTCATTGGTGTCTGCGGGAGAACTGAAGATAATTGCCATTGATGGTGGCTATATGCATTGAAGATTTGAATTTTGATGTTATTCTTCGTGTCAATACAAAGCACTTGGTTTTTTTTTTTTTTTTTTTTTTTTTTTTTTTTTTTTCCCCTAATGAAAGAAGAGGCCTTGACACTTCCAGATTTTCTGACGCCTTCTCTACTGATCTGGGCAATCTTAGTATCTATTGCTTTAATGTATACAGAGCGGGACATACGAGTCCCTGCCACGAGAAATGTCCCGATTGCTTCACCTCAAGGGAGATCACTGTATTCATTGGAGACTAGCAGTGCCAACTTATGAACACCGGTTATCAGTCGTGAGCGCCGTAAGGCCGCATTTAACACGTCCAGTCTCGTTACTACGATCAGGACAGGATAGCTTTTATAAGATGCAATTCTTCTTTCATTTCCTTTCGTGGAAGAATGGTAATTTATGAGGCCCTATGTTAAATACTCCAGGGGTGAAAACAGTAACATTTTACGAATCCCTGAAAGATGAGAATAGAGGTGCTTCTTAAAGGTTAAGATTGTCTCCAATTAGCATTTATTTAATCTCTTTTAATTATGTAAAAGTCAGGAAAAAGCTAATTTTCGAAAATTAAGGATTGATTATGGATTATGGTTGTGTCAGCTTCACTCTACGATACCTGGTGACGCCAACGAACGACGCTTTGTCTATAGGCAAGTCACTGCAAGTTGGTTCATAGTTCCCTGGATCGCTCTTGATTTTAAGAAAATAAAAGTATTGAATTAGCCACCGCAACTTTTGTGTTACAAAAAAAAATAAAAAAGTAAACAAACAGCCAGTTTGGAAAATTAAAAAACAATTTCTGCACTGACTGAGGCATTGACAAGCAAGTTATGTACCCGCGCCAAAAAACAGCTATTTAATGTGTTCTTGTTGGGGTTTAATCACTTTTACGCTAAATTTTTGGAAATGTTATATGCCCTATTTCGACAACCGTAAACCCCGTAAATCATAGACGCTAGTTTGTAAGCAAATGCTTTTCTATTACGGTAGGGCATGTGTGAACTCATTATTCCACTTCATTTGTTTTCCGAGACATCAAGATAATATTAAAGGGCGTCCATAAATAAATAAAAAAAATAATCAAGATAATATCGGCATAGTAGTTTTGTAGGGTAGTTATAACTACGTAATTCCGGCACCGCCTCATATGAAATATTGAGGGAAGTAACATCTTACAACACATGAAGAACATTAATACTTTCTTGTTTACGAAAATCTGCTCCAATAAATATAATTTATTATTTTCCCTTTGTGTATATTTTTAAAGTAAAGCATTTTTTCTTATTCTTTATAAAATGTTTAGGGAACCTTTCAGGAAACACAATATTTATATTATATACTTCATTTTCCTAGGTAGCTTGTGCTTTAATTAAATTAATAATAACAATAAATTTTCCTACAAGATCTCAGACGTTACTTCACCTCTACAGTCTCATTTACTAACCATACGAGTACAAATATTTTCTACCGGTTAACATTCGAAGGAAAATTTTCAGCACAATGTCCTAACCCAGGAATGTTGCCGTTACTTCCATATCTTTAGCAGGATACTGAACATATGCGCTTCCTGGGATCTCTGAACACTCCTCAAACTTGAGACACAAAGACAAGCAGCTATAGCAAAGATTTATCTGTAGGCTAAATCTTCTATTATCATTTACGTTAAGCGAAAACCTTTTCCCGTCGGTTCATATTACGTGTCCAAGATTTCTTTCGGCCTGGAAGGAACTAAGTGCAAAATCGACACCAGCAGTCTAATGATCGGCTGTCATACTTTCGGTTGTGGTTTCCAGTAATGAATCCCAGCAATTGTTACTAAATTGTTACTAAATGTCTTCAAATTTCGTGAAGGAAAAAAAAATCAGCCATCTAATTCACTTATTTGCAGCTAGGATTCCTCTACAGAGTCTTCTTGAATCTTGATCTCACCATCTTGCATTTCACCAACAACAATTTTAACTCGGCGTACCGCCGCGGGTGGCCGAGGTCGTTAAGGCACGGACTCGTGAGCGGGAGGTCTGCGGTTCGAATCCCGCCAGGACCGTCCTCCCTGACTGGGGTTTTTTCCAGGTTTTCCTCAGTCTTCATAACTGGCAAATGCCGGGGAGGTACCTAAACTTAGGCCTGGAACGCTTCCTTCCTTAAAAAAAAAAAAAAAAAAAAATCCTTTCCCAATTTATCATTTCATCTCATGTATCACCAGTGTCCACCGCCTGTGGTGCCTCAGTAGTAAAAACGGGCGTTAAACACTACTCAAAAAAAAAAAAAAAAAAAAAAAAAACTCGGCGAATCATTCTTAAAAGTTCTCTTGATCCCAATGATATTGTGTAATGAATGGTAGTCCACCAAAGTGCCATTTAAAGAATGAATTTTGATTGAGATGTTGCAGGTCTTGCTTCTGCATTATACAGGTAGTATTCTGTCCACCTATTCCGCTGTCAATAAACAAAACATTATCAACTATAATAAAATAACTTCAGAGAAAAATATCTAAATCTAAATTTTTTATTGATTTATTTATGGACGCTCTTTAACATCTCAGGTCATCAGCGTCCCATTCAATTCAGGGCGTGAAACGGCCGACAAATTTTCCTCAGAGGCCTCTCTTTCAGCCTTGAGGTTTTTTTTCTTGTCGTAAATGTACGACATGGGACCCACGGTTTTACTTCCCTTCTGAAAGAAGCCACTCGTAGGATTTTTACACCCGAAAAAATCCATCGGTCCTAGCCGGGCTCTAATAAATATCCACTTGAGATGCAAGTTTCGTTGCTCTTTGATAAGTCGTAACTGAATGCTACGAACTCAGTTCATTGAACTCCGTCATTTAAAAATAAGTATGAAATTTAAGAATACCCTAAACATTTTGAGGTAATACATATAAGTACATGTATAAACAAAATACACTAAAGAGGCGCCAAAAAATAAATAGACATATGCAGGCAACAGTGTTTTCTTTAATACATAATAATTTGTTTTGAAATGAGTTTTTAACTTTACGTAACCCATTTTCATAAAAAGTAAAAATAACCATTTATAAATAATAAATAATATGTACAACTTCCTATTAAAATTCCTATAGAAAACAATTGTCCTTAAAATAGGTTAATATAATAGCGCTAGTTATCCCAATAATTGTGGAATCCAGCTAGGCTCTTGCAAAATCTTTTTATTTATGTTCCAAATATTTTACTATCAGATAACTTTAAAGAAACCAGCAAGACTATTTGTATTAATTGTGAAAGACTGTTTTATTTGATTTTTTTCTTAATACATGGGAAGTAGTCTACCTTTCTTTAATCTCAATATATAGTATCCCAATATTCTACCTCTCTTGGGAGTGGAGATTATACCGACAGTTATTTTTGACATGCGCCCGCATTTGAGCACGCCTAGCCCAGGTCACGACAGTAGTCTGTCATAACAACAGGCAGTTCCCTTGCGAATTGCCGTTACGAGAACAAACATCAATTTTGTCTCTTTGTTTTTCATTAACAGATCAACATAACTAAACTGTCTAAGTAGTTACAATCCATTGGTGTATTAGTGCAAATGTAACTAAGTGCGTTTAATTGAAATGCTACTATTAGATCAGAGAAAAACTAAAAATCTACGGGAACAGCCCAAATACCGTAGAGGAGTTTAAAGAAAAGATTAGTTTAGAAATGGAAGTAAACTCGTTGCGAGTAAATGCAAATATCACTAGAGGATATCAGAATTGTATGACTGAAGACGGATGCCATTTCGAACAATTTCTATAACACTAGTTAGTAATCATTATGAAATTAAACTAATATTGGTAAACGTTTACATGAGGGTACTTTGTCCATCAACGGGGCCGCCACTAATGCGACCTTTGTCCAGCGTGGCTTACGTTCAGTTGCGGGCGTAGACGAAAAATAAATCTTGGTAATAACATATTACTTGTATATTACCACTATTATGTCATTTCTATGAAAAGTTTGAGGTCGTATATAATGCAAAAACGATAATACTGATTTTACAAGTAAAATTAAGTTCTCACAAAGGTTTCTAAGTGTATGGACTCTCCAGATTCCTATTGGTACTGAAATGAAGTATTATGTATACTATCGTACTTCCTTTACTAATAATCTTACGGATGTTTTAATTAGAACTAACTACCAAGGAAGTGGGTGAAGTCACATTTAATTTATTTATGGAACGTTAGTGAACATTACAGAGTGTGACATGCTTTCCTTTGTAATCTCTGGCAAGAAGCCAGCCTTTTCCCTTGGTATGAGAAAGTTTTTCACTTTCCGAATCCATTTAAAAGGTAAGAAAAAGGAACAAGTAACAGAAAGGGATATACTGAAGTACAGGAAAAAGGACGGAACTCTGTTTCATTCGTCGAGTATCAACATTTTCCAAATTAGTGAGTTATTCACATTCACCATACATGTTGAGTTCAGTTCAACTATTACGCCTGCATTGCCTTTGTACTTCTTTCTGCCCATTTCTATCTCTTGTGTTTTTACAGTTAAGCAATACAGTACAACATAGCAAATAAAAATATTACACAATCACATTGTTATTCCAGAGTTTCCCTTTATCCCTAACATTTGCAGTTTCGCAAAACAATTAAATAAAAAATGGATGTATTAACGACTAGGAACGTTAACCCCTCAGGACATTTATTCAAATGCCGTTAGTGTGAATGAATCATAGATAAAGAAAGATTCGTTGCGCAATAACTTCCGACACAGCAGTAGCCTAAATAATGGAAACTGGAGTGTCCTTGCTTGCCAAACGCCACGCACGACAATTCATTCTTGCATGGCTCACACATGACTCAACATGTTCTAAAACGGATTGCATACACATAATACTTCAATTTGTTTCTAATTTGTAATTTGGTGTAATCGAATTGCAATAATAAACTTTCAACTCTTCCTCTGTTCGTTTGTGTCTCTTGTTTACGATATACTAAGTATATAGCCCACACATTTTAATTTCAAAGCGTATCAAATTTTAACACTACACAAGCTAACAATTTGCTCACGAACTCCTATTGCTAATGTAAACAATACAACAGCTTCATGACTGCTGCAGTCACACTATAGCAGTACTGTACTTTATAAATGCAGTTTGTAAACTTAGATTGAATTTGAAAGAATAGAAAATCAACACTTCCACAAAACCCAGATCTTGGCGTATGAACACATTATCGAAAATTTCCCTCCAAGCATTTCCCTTCATTGCTACGGAAATGAGTTCATGAATTTCTGTGGTAGGAAATAACGAAACCGCATATACTTGGCGTGAAACTGTGCTAGAAATTCTTATTTCAAATCTCATTGGAGTTCAAACTAGGGATGAGATGGCTGAACTTTTGCCACTCAGAGGTTCCTTAAGTAACTTAGCTTATGAAGGCAATTTCATGAAGCAAAAGTTCGCAGTAAAATAGTCAAAAGTGAGGACATTTGCTTAGCATGATTTTACGAGAGCTGTTCAATAAAAAATATTATTCTTGCAACATATCCTTACACTTCAACGTCATAAATTTCATGATTTTTCTCAAAATAGTTCCCGTGGAATATGATGCTTCTGCCATTCTTCAAACTAGAATCAACTTTTGAAACTTTTCTTCAAAATCGCCTCCGCAGTCTTCACCAGTCCTGACTGTGGAAAATATCACCCATGAAGATTATGGAAAAAGCAAATTCACTCGCGGTTAAATCTGAACTAAATGAAGAGAGAAAAACATGCTTCACAATGATTTTTGCTAGATGCTCACCAACATTTGCGTTATGCGGCTGTAATTATACCATACATTAGTTGCACTGAAATGTAGTCTTTTGCGCAGTTTTCCATACATTGCCCAGTTACAGTTGTGCTTGCAGGTACGACATGCTGGTAAACAATTTTTTGAGTATAGAAAAATGTGATGCCCTTAACTTCCGCAGCCTTCTTCTTCTTCTTCTTCTTCTTCTTCTTCTTCTTCTTCTTCTTCTTCTTCTTCATCTTCTTCTTCTTCGTGTTAGTGATGATAGAGATTTCCACACAGAGAACTGCTCTTTGCTCTCAGGATCGACAAGATACAGGTAAGTTATCACCAATGATTACCTTTGAACAGAATTCGGCATCATTCTGTAACAACATCTTCAATTGCACGCAAACCTACACGCAAACGTTCTTTTGTTCGGAATCCAGTAGTCCTGGAACCCACCGAGCACAAAATATTTGTGCAGGTTTATAGTAACCAACGTGTGGGTGACACCCAGTGAAATGTTCAGAATTTCTGAAAGGGTTCTTAAGGTTATTCGACGATCCTCTCTCACAATGACAACAGCGGTGTTAACATTTTCTTCCGTTAGAGCACAAACTGGAATTTTGGTTCACCTTCCTTTGAAATTGATTGCCTGTCCTATTTAAACATTTTAAACCACATTTGAGCTATGCTATAAGAAAAAATTAACTCTCCACAGGCCTGGCGTAACATTGTATAGACCTTAGGTGAAGATTTGTTGAGATGAAAGCAGAATTTCAGAACAGCATATGAATCGTCGTGTGTTATCTCCAATTTGCTGTAGGCGGAATTGATATGTCTGAACTTGCACACCTCTCACAGGCGAGAATCAGTTCTACAATCAAGGTTATTCAAAATCGACATATCTGACGGGTCTTATGACTGGCATACCAATACAACATCGTAGGCATGGAACGAAGTGACAACAATAAAACTAGTACAATATGCATTAAGTGTAAATAATAATGATCATTCCGTATAGAATTGCCCTCGCATATTGCAGAAACAGCGAAATGCTATATTTTTGCCTTATATACACGCAGGTGTGCTAGCTTTTATGAGGTATTTATTGCTTAAAGCCCAGAGCTACATTTCTGCTGTAGGTCAAAGATTTGCAACAACAATATTTGTATACATTTTAAACCTTTTCTCATACCCGTTAATAAGTGGTTGTATAGATAAACTTTACATAAAAATTATGCCTTGGTAAAATACGATATAAAATATTAGATATTTTGTTTAACTATTTATGAACCAATACTGTTTAATATTCAACTATATATTGTGAGCACTACAAGCATTCTTGTAGCTGTTGCTCCTGCAGTTGACAGAGTCAAGTAAGCTAATTGAGAGCTTAACAAGCAAGGTCACTCACTCACATGCCAGCTAGCTGTGTAGAAAGCAGTTTTTTTTTTTTTATTTCGTTTATTTATGGACGCTCTTTAACATGTAAGGTCATCAGCGTCCCATTCAATTCAGGGCGTGAAACGGCAGACAATTTTTGCTCAGAGGCCTCTTCTTTCAGGCTTGAGGTTCTTTATCGTGCCGTAAATGTACGACACGAGACCCACGGCTTTACTTCCCTTCCGAAGGAAGCCATACTTACGATTTTTACGCCCGAAAAAATTAATCGATCCTGGCCGGGTTTGAACCCGCGATCTTGGGTTTAGAAGGCAAGTATGAATACCACTACACCACCAGGACCGACAGAAAGCAGGGTTGGGAGGGTAATTAATTGTGAAGTAATTTAACGTAATTTACGTGGTAAAAACTGATTCTTAATATGAAAATAATGGTACTTTAATTACATGAGTTTTATTATGAATTTCAGCAGGAAATGGCTATAACGTAAAGGTTGTTTGTAAAGGCATGTATTAAAAGATTAAAAGTATTATTTCACGTACTATATTTAAAAAAAATTGTACACGTGCTTCTTATAGTAGCACCGATATTACGCCTAGCAATTTATTTGAGTTTAATTTTAAAATTTCAGTAAAGGTTTTAAATTTCTCAAGTGTACTTTCATATGCATATAACTGTAGAAAAGAAATAAGTTTTACTGTACCACTGAAAATATAAAACTGTTGATTGAACAGAATATTTCTTTTAGAACGTAACTGATTTGAATTCTAGCACTGAAAATACCGCTTGTTAACGATTTGTCATTATTTTAATTTTCACTGAAAAATGTGCACCTCAAATATTTTTAAGTTAATTAGAAGTTGCCACTCTCACACTCCCCTAATCATACTAATTTATCACTGGTATGGTCTTGTATTAACTGTGGCCCAATCGGTCCCCCAACCTAATCCTTTGTAATTTTACATATGGTATAAATTAAAAATACAGTTTACAAGAAAAACTCCTAGTAAAAGCTATGGATAACGTCAGTGACCAGTTTTAGCACCTACATTAACAAAGTTAATAAATAAAAAAATTAAAATAGCTAAGGAAATTGCTGTACGGTTGAATCAGTACTATTCTATGATACAGATGGCAACAAGCGCCGTTCTCTCATATAGGCAAACACCGCAAGTTGGTTCATATTTCTTTGGGTGGATCTGTATTAACTGAATTATGAACCGTAGTCAACGGGGAATTTGAGTATCTAAAAATATCTGACAGTATGAGCGGATTCTGTACGAACATGTGAATAAAAGATGCATACTCGTTGAGAAAAAGCATAATTGGTGCCATTATTTTCCAATTAATATTTTTTAGAAGACAATGTACAAGTCTGTGTTTAGTGTCCACTCTCCTAAGAGACTGCATACCTCACCGCCATATATCTCGTTATGCTATTATAGGAGAGTCCCCCCCCATTTAGCGGAAATGTAGGTCAAGACGATGTTAAGCTTCCGCTGGAATTCCGTCGAGCTCACGTTTCATAGATAATTCGCCCTTTAACTTTTGAGCCATTTGTTAAAAATTTTCATAAAATCTTTCTATTTCAGCATTTATTCTTAATATATCTTGCTTTTGTTTTAAACTATAATCGAATGAGATTTAGATTAAAAATTGGTACAATTACGTCTGCTACTGTCAATCATGATCTATCATCATCAGAATTATCGAAAAGGAATAAAACTTTTCACATATCCAATATACAATAGGAAAACTAAAATAATGATGTTTTATTACACACCACAGGAAAATCGTTAGACAATGTAACAGTAAAGACACTTTTGCTAACGTTACATTATTTATATTATTTAGCTTACTACATCGTAAACTAACTTTCATCTATTATATCTCATATACCACGAATCTAATTAATACTGCAACGGCATTATCATGTAGCTTAATTGTTCTCTGCGAAATTTGATAACGGTATCAATATCGTTTTTCCCGGACGACCTAAAATACCAAAATATTTTATTTTCCTAATTTGATAGCATCATACGAACAATATATAAAGAATTATACCAATAAAATAAAAGAAAAGAGAATTTAGTTTGAAAACTAAAACTGCTTTTATACACTAAAGTTTTCGATAGAGTTCAAAGACTCAAATTATAGCCAATAATGATTGAACAAATATACTCTCATTTTTTGAGAGAAATGTTGTATTATTTATATGAAAAATTCAATTAATAATTAATATAGGAATAGCAAAAACAGAACATATTGTAATCAATAAAAATGTGAAACATGTGTAAAATCTATCGTCCATACTTTTATCATTTATATTTATGACCTATTCCAAAAATGGAAACAAAATTTAATGTAAGCACTAAGATAATGTATTATAAAATATTTAATATCTTAATACATGTTGATGATGTAGTTATAATACAAGATGACTTGCAGCGTATTATACATAATTTAAATCAAATATGTCAAGGGTGTAATTTCTAAATACCCAAAGAAAGATAAAAATGATATTACATGGGAAAATTATATTAGATAGCTATCTATTAAAACAAGTCTTACTTTAAGTACCTAGGTTGCGAAATAGATATAGGATCTAGAAATAGGTTTAGATATTAATAAAATTACAATTTAAATGTACATTTGACACTATATAATTGTAGAATTTTGACAAATAAGGCAAGAAAGGATAGGAATATTAAATTCTGTAAAATAATGGCGATTCCTGCCTTAATTTATGGTAGCTAAATATGGGTCCCTACAAAAGAATACAAAACAGGATACAGAGTTCAGAAATGAACTTTCTAAGAAAAAGTAAACTCTATATAAAATTATTTTACAACGAAAAAATGTGAGGAAAGCGTTAAATTTAAGTTCCATTAATGACAAAACAGAAATATACTGAAATAATTGTATGCATCATTGAACAAAACTAGATTTCCAAAGCAGGTATTAGAAGGTATACCATGAAGAAAAGAATGTGTAGGGCGACTTTAAAGAAATGGACATATTTATTCTGAAAACGGAAGAGGCAGAATGTCTAATCCTTGGGATGAAGAAGAAAACCAAAAAAGAAAAATGTGTGATTATTTCTTGTTGTATCAGAGCGTCTTCAAACAAAGCAACAAATTTCTAATTACCAAGGACAGGATCAAAGGGAGCAGTTATATTCTTAAAATATACTTCAGGAACTAGATGTCGATCAGCTGCAGTCAACCCCTGAACAGTTTTTATAGTGGTAGGGCGAATTTGCTCATGTAGATAGAACACTCCACGCCGAAATTCTACTGAACTAATTGCATGTACGAGGATCAGTCAAAAGAAAACATCGGAAGTGTGTGCTGCGAGGAGGAACAACTTACGGCTGGAACAAAACAACAGAAGAGTGTGGAATTTTGCAGATTTGTAACGTGACAAGTCATGGTGTCAACATCAAGATCCGGAAACCCTTCGGTCCAGCATGCATGCCTACGCCGAAGAAGTAGGAAAATTCAGGAAATTTCAGGCCGTCATGATGACGTATTCTTTAATCACCGAAGCCCATTCTAACAAAGTTCACCCCCACGGCCTCACCATTAATTCCGACAATTTATGAACACAACAATTCTGTACAACCTGCTACGGCAGATCAAGAGCAACGACGGGCATTGTGTCCCCCGGAGCAATTCTTTTGCACGACCGCGCGTCGAAGAACACTTGTCAATACCAAGGCATGCTTCAAATGGCTTTTGGAGCATCCGCTCTACAGTTCAAACCTTTCTTCGTGTAATTTTGAGGAGAACCGAAGAAGAGCTTAAAGGGGTGGCGCTTTGGGTGAGATCGAGATAGCGGAGCAAAATCAAAGGACTTTTGCATCACTGGTATCCGGTTATGAGAAGCGTTTCATCATTGACAGGGAATACAAACAGGTATGTCCTCTGCCTTGTCCGCAATTTTACTGACTCGGACATTACATGGTTTATCATCTGTTGGCGACTCTCTTGAAAAGTTAAGTTGTTGCTTAAATTTTCCTCTTAAACTCGCAATTAGTATTGTATGTGCCACAGAACTGCGACATCAGTTGAAGATAAAATTGCATCTTGTTGGTCTCTGTGTAACCTTCAACAAGTTTCGCAGCCCTTTTTATCTACAAATTTAATGAAATCAATTGCTTATGAATAGCCTGTGGTGCCTCTGTAGCAAAAACGGGCGTTAAACACTATTCATTCATTATACTGCATATGATATGAGCTGGATAATGTCTCTACCGGTACCAAAATATTCCTCACAGCTTCTCTGGCATGCATTCAACTTCTCTAATTGCAAAGTGCAAGTCAGCGTGTATTGACCCGTATTGCAAACCACAGGTAAAATCTCAAGAGCGGATAACTACTAAATGCAAAGTGATGCTCCATAAATGCATAACATATTGGCATTGTGACCAAAAGTATGCCAATGTGCACAATCGTCATAATGGCGTTATTAATACCTAAACGTCACGTTGCCGACCACAGTTTACTGAGGGGATCTTCTGACTCTCTATTGCTACTAGAACGTTGTAACGTAGCTACCCAACATCCGCTATAAAAGCTTATCTGTTAGAGTGGATTACAAGTATGAACTTTACAGGTTGAGCCTTAAGCTCGTTCCGACTGCTTAATTACCAATTTTTTCTTCATAAATGTTAAGGCAAACTTAAGTTCTATTTAACCCATCTAGGTATACCCATTTTTCTCCATCCTCTAGGTCAATCACCATCAACTTCCGCAAATGTGGGCAGCGAGCACTGCTTACGTTGCAGCTGAAGGGATAGAAAGTCTTACTCAGCAGTGCAGTGGAGTACTGGATCGAAACAGTGATGATGATTGTTGTTTAAGGGGCGCACAACAGCTAAGGTCATTAGCGCCCAAACATACTAAAAACTGCGTCAGAACTAAAATATAAATAGTTAACACAAATCAAGTCTTAGTAGCACGTTGTGCAACAAAATAAAAACCCATAACAAATAACAAGTGGGTGTAATGGTCAACAAAGGACTGGTATTAAAATAGCCGCAATCGCGAAAACAACAGTCCTATAATGGGTCTAAAAAGGGTCAATAAAACCCTATAACCATCAACACTAGAACATATAAAAACTGGTAGTAAAACACATCAGCAAAAGCTGAAAATAAACCACTATTGTAAAAGTCTAAACTGGTAACAATAAAACCCCAAAACAATAACAAGGGCTATATATAACAACGCAATTAAAGACTGGTACTAAAAACGATGCATCAAATGCTGAAACAACAACAGTCTTAAAAGCGTCTAAAAATGCCGTCATGGATAAAAAGAGAACACCTCACACCTTGCTCCAAAAACCACAAACACGGATAAAACGGAGCACTCGCTCAACAGCAACCACATCATCTGCAAGTAATTCCTCAATAGAGGAGGGCAAACCTAGGCTATGTCTAAAAGCTGCCAGATGATGGCATTCAATTAAAATGTGACGCACTGTAAAGGGGTGGTCACAGTGGGGGCAAGCTGGAGCGGGTTGACCATTAAAAAGGTGAGAGTGACTAAAACGGCAATGCCCAATTCTAAGACGAGCTAAAATTACTTCTTTGCGACGAACAGCGCGAGAAGTAGTTGACCAGTTAAAAGGGGATGATTTACATTCCCGAAGCTTATTGGCGAGTATTAAATTACACTAATCGCGGCAGCGCGAGAGAATGCCACTACGTAATAAATGGTTAAAATCGCCAAAATAAAAACGTTGCTCGTGCTCAGCAGGGTCTAAAAGAGCGGATTTAGCTGCGATTTCTGCGACCTCATTACCTTTGAGTCCCACATCCCAGGTACCCATAATAGAGTCACCCTGACGCCAGCGTCCAAAAGAGTTAACACCATATCCTGGACCTTCTGCACAAGGGGGTGGTGGTTGTACAGATTTCTAAAACTTAATATTGCACTCAAAGAGTCAGAACAAATAACAGTGTTCCCAAGCCCTTGAACAGAAATAAATAAAATCGCCCGATAAATAGCATAAAGATCCGCTATAAAATTAGATTTCGCAACGTTAAGTACAAACGTAAAACATGCTCCATTAAAAACAAAAGCACATCCGACCCCTGTGTCAGATTTCGAGCCGTCTGCATATATAAAATTCCAGCCATTAAAAGAGGATTTAATCTCGCTAAAAGAACAACGAATAACATGTGCTGCGGTCGAAGATTTCGGACAGGACGTAAGCCCAAGATGAACGGGGGCCTCTGCCAAAATCCAGGGGGGAGAAGAATTCTCCCCGGCAAAGAAAAAAGCAGGTAACTCAAAGCCCAACATCCGTAAAATCTCCCTAAAACGAAAGCCAGCAGGCTTAGGGGTAAAAGACCGAACAGCATAAAAACGATCAAAAGACACATTAAAAAACGGCCCATTCGTGGGATGAAGAGGTTGCGCAGCTAAGCGACTACCGTACGCAGCTAGTAAAACATTCCTACGATAAAACAACGGAGGTTCTCCAGACTCCGCACATAAACTCGACACAGGACTAGTGGGGAATGCTCCAATGCCAACACGGATACCCCGGTGATGAATCGGGTTAAGGCGACGAAGCACAGAAGGTCGCGCTGAGCCATAAACCACACAGCCATAATCCAGTTTCGATCGGATAAGTGAGCGATAAAAACGTAAAAGAACAGTCCGGTCAGCTCCGCAAGATGTGCCACTTAAAACACGTAAAATACAAAGAGAACGTTCACACTTGCCTCTGAATTGCGCTATATGCGATGACCAGCATAATTTCCTATCAAACACCAAGCCAAGGAACCTGACTTCGTCTGCGAAAGAGAGTGCGTCTGGGCCAAGATGGAGCGAAGGTGGAGGATGCTCCTTGTGGCGCCAGAAATTCATGCAGACGGTCTTCTCTGCGGAGAAACAGAACCCGTGAGAAACACTCCAAGCGTGAAGGCGGTCGACACAGCATTGGAGGCGGCGTTCCAAGAGACAGGTTCTCCGAGAGGAAAGATAGATGGCAAAATCGTCTACAAATAATGACGATTGTATTCCCGGCGGTAAACACTCGGACACTCGGTGATAGAGTTAATCGCAATGGCAAATAGTGTGCAACTAAGTACCGAGCCCTGAGGTACACCGTTCTCTTGAATAAAATTAGATGATAAAACTGATCCCACGCGAACATTAAACACCCGGTCTTTCATAAATTCCTGAATAAAAAAGGACATACGCCCACGTATGTTCCAATCGTGAAGCGTTCGGAGGATACCGCCTCTCTAGCAAGTATCATACGCTTTCTCCAGATCAAAAAATACAGCAACCGTTTGGCACTTCCGAATAAAACCGTCCATTATGTGGGTCGAAAGAGATACGAGATGGTCGACAGAGGAGCGGTGACGACGAAAACCGCACTGAGCGTTCGTCAATAGATGTCTCGACTCTAAACACCACATAAGCCGCCCGTTAATCATGCGTTCCAACACCTTGCAGACGCAGCTGGTGAGGGAAATCGGACGGTAACTGGAAGGAAGATGGGGGTCCTTTCCAGGCTTAGGTATAGGAATGACGGTGGCCAATCGCCAAGCGTTGGGAAATATGCCATGACACCAAATAAAATTAAAAGTTCGTAATAAAAAAGCTTTGCCTTCCGCTGATAAATGCTGCAACATAGCAACATGAATGTCATCTGGCCCCGGTGCGCAATGTCGAGAGGTGGAAAGGGCATGCCCCAGTTCCCTGGCGGTAAAAGGAACGTTGTAGCTCTCCTGATGGTCGGAGGCAAATGAGAAACCTTTCCTCTCAACCTGCTCTTTTAATGCGCGAAAAGTAGCCGGGTAATTGGCGGAGCTCGAAACATCAGCGAAGGTTCGCCCTAAAACATTGGCGATGTTAGTCGGAGTAGTGAGCACTCGATTTAAAATCCTAAGACCGGATATAGTTGTAAACCTTGGTTTGCCAGCAACGCGGCGTAGCCGTTCCCAAACTACGGATGAAGGCGTTGTGCGGTTAAAAGAAGAGGTAAAAGAAATCCAAGAAGCCTTTTTGCTATCCTTAATGACTCGGCGGCATTTGGCGCGAAGTTGTTTGTAGCAAATCATATTTGCAGAAGTAGGGTGGCGACGAAAAACTCGGAGAGCACCTCGGCGTGCACGCAATGCATCCCGGCATTCATCGGTCCACCAGGGAACCGGTAAGCGTCTGGGGTGACAAGACGACCGGGGAATAGCCTTATCTGCGGCTGTTATGATGACCGTACGGAGGTGCTCGATCGCGATGTCGATAGATGTAAATTCACACCCTGAAAATTCGGCCAAAGATCGATAGAGAGGCCAATTCACCTTTTCAATGAGCCATTTTGGCGCGCGCTGTGAATGTGCGTTCGAAGAGAGTACATGGATCTGACACGGAAAGTGGTCACTGGAATATAAATCGGAGATGACGGTCCAGGTGAATTGTACAGCAGTGAAGCAGAACACATCGATAAGTCCAAGTGTGAAAAACTGTGAGTGCTGTCTGAAAGAAATGTAGGATGACCAGTATTGAGCAGTACTAGATGGTGACGATCCAGAAAGTCGGCTATAATGCTACCCCTCGCACACTCCGTGGCGGAACCCCATAGAGGATGGTGCGCATTAAAATCCCCCAGAAGAAGTACAGGGGGGGGGGTAGCTGAGAAAACAGATGATCTAGATCAGCTGTAGTGACTGTAACAGACGGAGGAAGGTAAATACTGCAGATTGAAAAACCAAGGCCAGAGAAATTAACGGTAGCAGCAGCTGCTTGCAAAGGAGTCTGGAGCTGTAATGAAGTACTGTACACGTCCTGTCGTATTAAAATTAAAACTCCGCCGTGAGCGGGAGTGCCATCTTCGGGAAGTAGATCAAATCGCACCGAAGAGTAACCACGGATAATAAAAGAATCTTGTGGTCGAAGTTTTGCCTCTTGGAGACACACAAGCGGAGAGTCAGTCGATCGTAAAATTAACTCCAAGTCAGTTCTTCGACTGCGGAGTCCACGCACATTCCACAAAAGGATAGCCATTGTTAAAATTAGTTAAAAAGTTAAAGATACCACCTTACTTTTTACTAGGTCCAGGACGAATCAAACGTCCTTTCTTCAGTCGCGTGGGACTTGGTGGTTTTTCAGGAGCAGGCACATCCTGCTCCATGACCCCCTCAGAGAGAGGGCTCTCCCGCTGAGAAGCATCCACCGACTCCAGCACCTGGAACCGGTTGGATGTAGAGAGGGGCGGTGATGGCAACCGCCTAGCGGGTTTGCTCCCTTCATGGGAGCGGGACCTCCGAGGAGGAGAAGGGCTCTTCTGCTTTTCAGCAGGAGTGTATGTTTTTAAAAAGTCGGTCTTTGTATAACTGGTCTTAAACTTAATTTCTGATGCATTAAAAACTATGGGCTTGGGCTTCTCAGTAGAGCGCTTTGGAGGACTGGGCACATTTGGGACCCAGGTAAAAGGTCGCAAGTCTGCGTACTGCTATCGCACTTCTTGATCGATGATGAAGCTGCTGCGCTGTATGTGCCGGTCTTAGGCACGACGGGTTGGCGAGATTGAAAACGCTTCCGGGCCTCAGTAAAGGAGAGCTTTTCCTTCACCCGGATCTCCTGAATACAGCGCTCCTTCTTAAAACGAGGACATTCGCGGGATGAGGCTGGATGATCTCCGCGGTAGTTAAAGCAAACGGGAGCGGATGTACATGCTCCTTCATGAGACACTTGGCCGCAGGTAGCACAGATAGAATTGGCACTCTTACAAGAGACGCGTGTATGGCCAAAGCGCTGGCATTGAAAACAACGCAACGGGCTCGGTACGTACGGGCGCACCTCAATGACTTCGTAGCCCGCTCTTATCCTCTGCGGCAATTTGACCCTGTTAAAAGTGAGGAAAAGTGTTCGGGTAGGCTGCAATTCACCCTCTCTCCTCGCCTGCACGCGATACACCGACGTGACCCCTTGGTCTTCCAAGCAACTTTGGATATCCGGGTCAGACATTCCGTCCAGTACGTTAGTAAAAATAACTCCTCGCGACGAATTTAATGTGCGATGTGGCTCAACACGGATGGGATAACCGTGGAAAATCGTCGCCTTGAGCAGCGAGTTACTCTGAGACATTCCAGTGGTCTCAACCAAAAGTGATCCATTACGAAGTCGGGTGCAGGTTTTCACAGGTCCAGCTATGGTGTCAATGCCCTTCTGAATTATAAACGGGTTCACCCGGGTAAAATATTGTCCGTCTTCCGTTCGACTAATAACCAAGTAACGAGGAAAAGGCTTCTCGATTACTTCTTTAACATCCACTCGTTTTCTTTTAACTTGTGTGAGATTATGTTCGTTCACCATAGTGATATAATCCTCCACCATTGCAACTGTCTCCGATGGCAGGCTGCTTCCTGGGCGCCACCCCGGCTTAGGTTACTGGCTCTGGCCTGAACAAAGTAACCTCAGGGTCACACCTTGCTGTGGGCTGACGAAGGGACCCAATCGCCTGCAGGAAGTCTACAGCTCATGCAATGGCCCTTCCCCGGGCCTGGCCTTTACCAGGGTATACGCTCCCGTCCTACATGATAACCCAGTGCTGGGAGTTACGCTGTTACCCAGTCACTTTTTACCGTGTCAAACACGGGGGCATCCACCAGACAAAGAACAGGGAAGTAGGACAAATAAAACAATAAAAGAGACGAAATAAAAAGGAGTCAAACGCGCTAAGCGCGGACCTGAGGGAGCAGCTCGGGTGCCTCGGGGTCGCTACGCCCCGTACCCAATAAATTGGGCCCCTGAGGGGGATCGAAACAGTGATAGTTTAAAGCCTCTTCTTCTGAAATTAATTCCACGTACTCAAACATACAAACAGTTTCCATTTATATTTTTTATTTGTACACCACGTGGTTCGTTAAAGTCTGTAGTGCATGTCGGGGTTGTTAAAATAACTAAGAATTACTATGTCATTCATAGTAATCAACATGAAAAATATACATGAATTAAGAGAGCTATAATGTTAGAGCAGTTTAAATAAATTATTGAAAGTCGGCAAGACCACAATGTTAGTGAATAGACAGTGTGTCTTAGTTTTAGACTAAGGCTAATAAAGAAACATCTCAGACCATTTAAGAATACAAAGCAGTACATAATTGCTGCAGTAGAACAGAATTTACTTTAGTGGCATGAACAAATCCACAAAGTTTGTTTAATCAAAAGGAATGCATCATCATCAGTTTGAAGAAGTTCTGGCCTATTGTAACAGTGAATATAATATTTCTTATGACTGTAAGTACGGTGGTAAACTTCTGGAAAGATATTTCATTTAATAGACGAATTTTGTCATTTATATAATTTGTTTGCATACTTCCGAACATTAACATGAAAAACAGATTTTCGATATACATTCCCTGATGAACTTACTATTTATATCCACGTCCTTAATCTTTCTCTTCCAAAAAAAAAAAAAAAAAAAGATCTTATAGCTGTATGATATATAGCTGCAATCATTATTATTGGGCATGATTATTGCTTAAAGTGCGCAAAATTGCCATGGTGATTAGCGCCGAAATACCCTATAAACGGCGCCAGAATTAAAAAATAAAGAAGTAATCAGCACAAAATCAGTGCATAAGATAAGTAAAAGTAGCAATTTCTGCAATATAATAAAACTCCATAACAAATAACAAGGGTTATATAGTCATCAACAAACAAGACTGGTACTAAAACACAGCTGCAAGAGCTGAAAACACAAGTCTTATAATGGTGTAAAATTGTAAGAATAAAAACCCCAAAACAAATAACAAGCGTAACATTTTCAACAAACAAAAGACTAAAACAAAACACAGCCGCAAGAGCGGAAAAACACACCAGTCATATAATGGCCTAAAATGGTAAGAACAAAACCAAAAATCTAACAACAATGGTCAAGAAAACATAATGACTGGCAATAAACCGCATCAGCAATAGCTGAAAACAAACCAGGTTTATAATAGTCCAAAATGGTAACAATAAAACCACAAAACAAACAATAAGGGCAACTTGCAACACAACAAATAAAGACTGGTTCTAAAACGCATCAGCAAGAGCTAAAAACCCAAAAGTCTTAAAATAGTTTCAAAATGCAGTAATGAATAAAATGATATAAACTCACATCTTGGTCAATAAGCCACAAACACGGATAAAATAGAGCACTCGCTCAACAGCAAACACATCATCTGCAAGTAGGTCCTCAATAGAGGAGGGCAACCTAGGGTAAGTCTAAAAGCTGCTAGATGATGTGACGTACTGTAAATTGGTGGTCACAGTGAGCACATGCTGGAGCCGGTTGACCATTAAAAAGATGACGGTCACTAAAACGGCAATACCCAATTCGTAAACGTGCGAAAATCACTTATTCGCGACGAATTGTGCGAGAAGAAGTCGACCAATTAAAAGGGGTGCATTTACATTCTCGAAGCTTATTGGTAGGCATTAAATTTCACTCCTGGCGCCAACGCGAGAGAACGCCTCGGCGTAAAGAATGTTTAAAAAACCCCGAGTAAAAACGTTGCCCATATTCAGCAGGGTCTAAAAGGGCGGATTTAGCTGCAACGTCTGCGGGCTCGATGCCTGGGAGTCCCACATGTCCAGGAACCCATAGCAGTGTCACCCTGACGCCAGCGTCAAGTAGCGTAAAAACTGTATCCTGGATCTTCTGTACCAGTGGGTGGTAATTGTACAGCTGTTTAAAAGATAAAAGGTCATTCAGGGAATCGGAACAAATAACACTGTTCCCTAGCCCCTAGTCAGAAATAAATAAAGTCGCCCGATAAATAGCATAAAGTTCCGCCATAACAATAGATGTCGCATCGTTAAGACCATACGTAAAACTAGCTCAATTAAAAACAAAAGCACATTCTACGCCTGTATCCGATTTCGAGCCATCGGCATATATAAGATTCCATCCAGTAAAAGAAGAGATGATCTCGCTAAATTAACAACGAACAATAGGTGCTGCTGCCGAAGACTTAGGGCAATACGAAAGCCCAAGATGAACGGGGGCCTCTGCTGAAAGTCAAGGAGGGAGGGTGGAAGTAGTTTCCCTGCCTAGGAAAAAAGCAGGTAACTCCACGTCCAAAGACCTTAGCAGCTCCCGAAAACGAAACGCAGGAGGCCTAGGAGTAAAAGACCGAGCAGCATAAAATGGAGCGAGAGACCAATTAAAAAACGGCTCGTTCGTGGAATGACGAGGTTACACAGCTAATCGACAACCATAAGTAGAAAGTAAAAACATCCCTTCGATAAAACAAACGAGGTTCTCCAGACTGCGCACATAAACTTGACACAGGTCTGGTTGGGAATGCTCCAATGGCGATGCGGACACCCCGGTGATGAATGGGGTTAAGCCGACGAAGAAGGGAAGGTCGCGCTGAGCCATAACCTACACAGTCATAATCAAGTTTTGACCGGATTAGAGATCGATAAAAACGCAAAAGAACAGTCCGGTAGCTCCCCAAATGCACCACTAAAACACGTAAAATACAAAGAGAACGTTCACACAGGTCTCTCGGTTTTGCTATATGCGATGACCAGCATAATTTTCTATCAAACACCAAGCCAAGGTGCCTAACTTCGTCTGCAAAAGAGAGAGCGTGATGTAGAGATGGTGGAGGATACTCCTTATGGCGCATGAAATTCATGCAGACGGTCTTCTCTGCGGAGAAACGGAACCCATGATTTACACTCCTAGCGTAAAAGCGGTCGTGACAGCAATGGAAGCGGCGTTCCAACAGACAAGTTCTCCGCGAGGAAAGAAAGATCGCAAAATCGTCCACAAACAACGACGATTGTATTTCTACTGGTAAGCACTCGTTTATGGAATTGATAGCAATGGCAAACAGTGTGCAACTAAGTATGGTCCCTGAGGTACTCCGTTCTCTTGAATAAAACTAGATGATAAAACTGATCCCACCCGAACATTAAAAACCCGGTCTTTCATAAATTCCTGAATAAAAATAGACCTACGACCACGTATATGCCAATCGTGAAGCGTTCAATACCACTTCTCCAACAAGTGTCTTAGACTTTCTCCAGATCAAAGAATACGGCGATCGTTTGGCACTTCCGTACAATACCGTCCATTATATGGGTGGTTAGAGAAACAAGATGGTCGACTGAGGAGCGATGACGCCGAAAACCGCATTGAGCGTTCGTCCATAAATGCCTCGACTCTAACGACTACATAAGCAGCCCGTTATTCATGCGTTCCATCACCTTGCAGACGCATCTGGTGAGGGAAATCGGACGGTAAATGGAAGGAAGGTGTGGGTACTTTTCAGGTTTAGGAATAGGAATGACGGTGGCCACGCGCCAAGCGTTCGGGAATGTGCCATTACACCAAATACGATTTAAAGCTGTAGCAAGAAAAGTCTTGCCTTTCGCTGGTAAATGCTGTAACAGGGCGACATGAATGCCATCTGGCCCTGGTGCGCAGTGTCGAGAGTTCGTGAGGGCATGCTCCAATTCCCTGGCGGTTAACGGGACATTAACCTCTCCTGATTATTGAAGGCAAAAGAGATCTCGACTCATCCTGCTCCTTTAATGTACGGGACAATGCAGGGTAGTTGGCGGAGCTGGAAACAGCAGCGAAAGTGCGTCCTATAATATTGGCTACGTCAATCGGAGTAGGAAGCACTCGATTTGACATCCTAAGACCGAGTATAGGGATAAATCTTGGTTTGCCTGCAACGCGGCGTATTTGTCCCCAAACGACAGATGAAGGTGTTGTGCGATTAAAAGAGTCAAATGCAGTCCAAGACCCCTTTTTGGTATCCTTAGTGATAAGACGGCATTTGGCGCGCAGTTGCTTGTAGCGAACCATGCTTGCTGAAGTAGGGTGGCGACGAAAAACTCGTAGAGCACCTCGGCGTGCACGCAAGGCATCGGCGGTTCACCAAGGGACCGGAAGGCGTCTGAGGATGCAAGACGACCGGGGAATAGCCCGATCTGCGGCATTAATAATGATTGTTCGGAGGCGCTCGATCACGAAGTCAATGTATGGAAATTCACACCTTGAAAATTCGGCCAAGGATCGAAAGAAAGGCCAGTTCGCCTGTCAATAAGCCATCTTGGCGCGCGCTGAGAATGTGCATGTGGATAACGATGGTTACTGTTTAAGGGGTGCAAAACCGCCAGGGTCATTAGCGCCCAAACGCACTAAAAACTGCGCCAATTTTAAAGGAATAAATAATACACACAATATCGGTGTTTGAAATAAGCAAAAAATACGGCAACCATTTGGTACTTCCGTATAAAACCGACCATAATGTGAGTGGAAAGAGTCACAAGATGTTCGACTGAGGAACGATGACAACGAAAACCGCACTGAACGTTCGTCAATAAGTCCCTCTACTCTAACTACCACACAAGCCGACCATTAATCATACGTTCCATCACTTTGCAAACGCAACTGGTGAAGGAAATTGGAAGGTAACTGGAAGGAAGGTGTGGGTGCTTTGCAGGTTTCGGTATGGGTATCACGGTGGCCATTAGCCAAGTGCTCAGGAATGTTCCATTGCACCAAACAGAATGAAACATGTGGAGTAAAATATCCTTGCCTTCCACTGAAAAATGCTGCAGCATAGCATCATGAATGCAATCTGACCCTGGTGCGCAGTGTCGAGAGTTCGTTAGGGCGTGCGTTAATTCCCGGACTGTAAAAGCCACGTTATATTTCTCCTGGTTGTCGGAGGCAAAACAGAAGCCCTTCGACTCAACCTGCTCCTTTATGTGCGAAACGAAGGAGGTTAATTGGCGGAGCTCGAAATCAATCGGAGTAGTAAGCACTTGATTTGATATCCTAAGACCGGGTTTAGGCGTAAATCTAGGTTTGCCTTTAACGCGGCGTAGCTTTTCCCAAACTACAGAGGAAGGCGTTGTACGGTTAAAAGTGGGGGCAAAAGCAATCCAAGAAGCCTTTTTGCTATGCTTAATTACTCGATGGCCTTTTTAGCGCTGTTGTTTAAATCAAATCATCTTCTCCAATGTAGGGTGGCGACGAAACACTCGCAAAGCACCTCGGCGTTAACGCAAAGCATCCCGGCATTCATCGGTCCACCAAGGAACCGGAAAGCGTCTGTGGTGGGAAGACGACCGGGGAATAGCCTGATTAGCGGCTATGATTGTGATCGTTTCGAAATGCTGAATCGCGGCCTCGATGGAAGGAAATTCACACCCTGAAAAAATTACTGAAGAATGGAACATATTCTAATTTGCTTTGGCAATAAGACATTTCGGTGCGCTTTGAGAATGTGCGTGTGAAGATAGGAGATGTATTTTACACGGAAAGTGATCACTGGAGTACAAATCAGAGATGATGCACCAAGTAAGATGTACAGCAAGCGAGGTTGAACAGAAATATAAGTCTAAATGAGATAAACTCAGAGAATTGTCAGAAAGAAAAGAGGGTGGACCAGTGTTAAGCAGTGTAAGATGGTGGCGATCTAGAATGTCTGCCAACATGCTACCCCTGGCACACTCGGTGGTAGAACCCCATAGGGGATTGTGCGCATTAAAATCCCCCAAAAGTAGGACAGGGAGTGGTAGCTGTGAAAAGATATAATCAAGATCAACGGTTGTGACAGTAGCAGATGCAGGCAAACAGTGCAGACGGAAAAACTAAGACCAAAGAAGTGAACTGTAGCTGCAATAGCCTGTATAGGAGTCTGGAGGTGTAATGAGGTACTGTACATGTCATCTCTGATTAAAATTAAAACTTTGCCATGCGCGGGAGTGCCATCTTCGGGAGGTTTGATCAAATCTCACGTAAGGGTAACCGCGCAAAATGAAAGAATCTTGTGGGGAAGTTTGGTCTCCTGGAGACACACAAGCGGAGAGTCAGTCGTACATAAAAGTAACTCCAGGTCAGGTCTTCGACTGCGGAGTCCACGCACATTCCAGGAAAGGATAGCCATTTTTAACCGAGTTAAAATAAATAATAAAATACCTTACTTTTTGATAGGCCCAGCACGAACCGAACGTCCTTTCTTCAATCGCGTGGGGCTCGGTGGTGTGCCTGGAACAGGCACATCCTGCTCCATGGCGTCCTCAGAGAGAGGGCTCTCCCGCTGAGAGGTATCCACCGATTCCAACACCTGGAATCGGTTGGACGTAGATACAGGCGGTTACGGCGACCGCCTAGCGGGCCTACTCTCGTCATGAGAGCTGGACCTCTGAGGAAGAGAAGGGTTCTTTTTCTTCTCAACAGGAGTTGACGATTTCAATAAGTAATTTCTCGTGTAGCTAGTCTTGAACTTAATTTCAGGGGCATTAAAAACTATCGGCTTCGGCTTCTCGGTAGAGCGCTTCGGAGAACTGGTCGCAGTAGGGACCCGTGTAAAAACAAGGTCGCAAGTCTGCGTACTGCAAACGCACTTCTTGACCGCAAAATAAGCTGCTGCGCTGTATGTGCCGGTCTTAGGCACAACGGGTTGGCGAGATTGAAATCGATTCCGGGCCTCATTAAAGGAGAGTTTTTCATTTACCCGGATCTTCTAGATACAGCGCTCATCTCTAAAACAAGGGCAGTCGCGGGACGAGGCTGGATGATCACCGCGGCAGTTGACGCAGACCGGAGCGGATGGACATTCTCCCTCATGACTGCCTTGACCGCAGATTGCACAGATGGAAACGGCACTCTTACTGGATATGCGAGTGTGTCCAAAACGTTGACACTGAAAACATCGCAACGGGCTCGGGATACATGGGCGCACTTCAATCAACTCGCAGCCCGCATTTATTTTCTGCGGTAATTCAACCCTGTGAAACTTGAGGGAAAAGAGTCCGGGTCGGCTGTAATTCCCCTCTTTCCTTGCCTGCACACGATTAACCGATGTAACCCCTTGATCTTCCAGAAACTTTTGGGGTCGGACATTCCGTCTAGTACATTGGTGGTAACAACTCCTCGCGACGAATTCAATGTCTTATGTTGCTCAACACGAATGGGATAACCGTGGAGTAGCGTCGCCTTCAGTAATGAGTTGACTTGAGACAGCCCAAGTGTCTCCACCAAAAGTGATCCGTTATGTAGACGGGTACAGGAATAAACGGGTCCAGCTATGGCATCAATACCCTTCTGAATAATAAATGGGTTTACCTTAGTAAACGACTGACCATCTTCGGTTGACTCAGCACTAACTATCGAGGAAAAGACTTCTCGCATACTTCCTTTACATAAACTCTTTTTCGTTTAAAATGTATATGATTGTTTTCGAGTATCAAAGCGATTTAATTCTCCACCATTGCAACTGTCTCCGATGGCAGGCTTCTTCCTGGGCGCCACCCCGGCTTACGTTACTTGTTCTGGTTTGAAAAAAGAAACCTCAGGGTTACATCTTCCTGTGGGTTGACAAAGGGACCCAATCGCCTGCAGGAAGTACAACAGCTCATGCAATGGCCCCTCCCCGGGCCTGGCCTTTACCAGGGGATACGCTACATGATACCCAGTGCTCGGAGTTACCCCATTACCCAGTCACTTTTTACTGCGTCAAACACCGGGGCACCCCTCAGACAAAGAACAGGGAAGTAGGACAAATAAAAAGTAAAATATAGGCGAAGTAAAAAGGAGTCAAACAAGCTGAGAGTGGACATGCGGGAGCAGCTCGGGTGCCTTGGGGTCGCTACGCACCGTATACCCAAAAAATTAGGCCCCTGAGGGGGTAATTGTGGAAATAAATAATTGTCAGTAATAATGACATAACTTAAGTTAAACTAACTTGGTTTCTCAATGTGAAGAAATTAGTAAATTTGAAGAATATGCCATGATCGTAGTCAAATGGCGCAATGAGTATGATTTAAGATGGCAGGATTTGGAAAAGTCTAAATCGTATTGAAGAATGCATTCCAAAACAAAGGAAGTATGTAAAATGTTTACCTACATTTTTCCAGCTTTATTCCCAAGATTACACAGGTAACTTGCTGACATATTGAGCATTTTCGGTTACATTTATGTGTGTGAACCCTTTTTCAATAATGAAAATGTCACAGAAGATCAATTTTAAATGTACTTTTTGGTTGAGTACAACACACTATTGTTCCAAACATTCAAAACTAGTTTGAAAGAAAGTAATCCAAAAACCGCGACGGACGAGCAAAGAATAACTACATTGATATGCGGAATAGAAGGTTAAAGTGTTTTATGGATACAGTTATTGTAATTTAACAAAGATTATATTCGGTATAAATCATAATTCATATCAGTAAAATTGTATGCAAAATAGATTGCATTTATTTTCACAAATTAACAAAAGGATAAGACGCGGATTTAACTCAATAAAACGGTTCTATTACGGAGTATCGAGTAATTTGACCACCAACTGACGAAAACACACGGGGACAGAGAGCGCCACGTGAATACTGTCAACTCGGAAGTTTCGCGGACGGCAGGGCGGATAATTGTGACGTCACAGGGCATTGAGTTGAGGATGATTGCTCTAGGTGATATTTGCTTGCGTGGCCTTGAGAGTTACATATGTGCCTACAGTTTTCCATGGTTTCCTTAATATTTGTCCCTGCAATCATCCCTTATATTCATTTCTTTCTTTCTTTCTTTCTTTCTTTCTTTTTGTGTAATTATATGCTCTCCATGTTTGCTGCTTTAATTCTTTTTATTTAGTTCTTTGCCTCCATCCATATTTTGAAACCATATGTCAGCCCTAATTTGAAAATTCTGTTCACTCTAAATATTTTCAGTAGGTTCTATTTATTGTACTAATTATTTTCATAACTTTCGTAAATTTGATGTCTATATAATTTGATCTTTCAAATGAGATATTGCATCCCAGACATTTAAAAAAGTTAACTAATGTTTCTTTATAGTTCTGTGTAAGTTTTTAAATAATCATTCTGACTGGCATATATGTTAATGTAGAGTTCTGCAGTCAACCGCGTTTAAGTGCATATACACTAATGAAGCTATGACAATAAAGCAAACAAATTAGCTGGAACCGCTTTTTTGTTTATTTTAAATATGCTCATATGTGAATTTTTAGGGAGAATTTGTCCCACTCGCTGCACGTTGACTGTAGATATAGACGGGCGAAGGAATTCCAGAACACAAAATGCCTTCTTCGCCACAATTTTCACAGAACACCATCTGCAGGTCAACCATCGAACACCGCCACGGATGTCCGAGGTCGTTAAGGCGCGGACTCGTGAGCGGGAGGTTTGGAGTTCGAATCCCGCCGGGACCGTCCTCCCCGACAGATTTTTTCATGATTTTCCTCAGTCCTCATAAATGACAAATGCCGGCCTGGGCATGGAACTTTTCCTTCCTTAAATTTTTTTTTTCCCAACATATAACATCTCGTCTATCATCAGTGTGCACCGCCTGTGATGCCTCAGTAGTAACAAAGGGGGTTAAACACTATTTAAAAAAAAAAAACATTGAATTATCGGACAGTATAAACGGAAATCTACTCATATTCTTCGTATCGCTGTGCAAGAAGCAAGTAAACATGCAGAAAGTACTAATTTGGTTAAAATTCCGGAGATTGTTTAACTTCCTCTGCGTTAAACAAAGTGATTTAAAGAAAGAAACCATCCTTATGTTATATCCTGTGTTATCTTGTTCTAAACTTATGAATATGTTGTGGAATTCCTCAATCAGCCATTATTTTACAAAGTTGTTTTGTGACCATGTTATATAGCCTTCCCACGAATCAGTAACATAAGTTTTTGATCACTCTCTTCCTCTTTAATTCTTCAAAACGTTTCACATAATCAACAAAACACACAAAATTTCAACTATACTAAATCCTCTATCATTCTCAATTACTAATGTATTTGCAAAACACAATTTGTATATGATTTATTGTATGTAAATCTATTTTGTTCTTCAAAGGTCTATCATTTTTAAAAAAATATATATCACGAATTTAAGAGACTTATTCCTTTAAAGTTATTACATACTTTCCTAAATATTGGTATGCATGCTTTGTTCCAATTTTCTGGAACATATCCATATTTCCAGCTTGCATTAATAAATTTGGTTGCCTGGCGGAGTACTGGCGTGCTGATCACATGCCCTCTGTAGTACTGCTGTCCATGGGCTGCCCTGCCAGGATGAATAGATGGATAAATAAATTTGAATTATTTATTCAAATCCCGTGCTGCATTCCGCGTGTAAATGTATAGGTAATTTAAGGGTTTAGTTTCTTTATTTACTACATGTCACCCGGTTTCACTATAATTCTAAAAATGATTTTATAGGTTACGTAGTAAAATTTAAACTATTTATAATATGATGTTTGGTAAATCATGCGTAGTATGAACTATGGAATCATACAATTACAAACTTTAATAAAAGCATTTTACTGGTTTATGCAGATCAACTTGGAAATACTTTTAAGAGTCGATAGATTTTTTTCTATCAAATCTGCAGATTTCTACTTCCCGTTGAGAGCATTGGAAAGAAGAAAGAGAATGGAAAGATGTTCAGCAAAATTCGTTATTCCTGTGGGAATACGTTTACTGCATTGGTTCTCTCAGGCTAAGAAAGCTCTTTACAAACATCGTGGATATAACCAATTGCAAAGAATCATCATCATCATTTACTTTAAAGAGTTAACGTGGAAACTTAATCAAGAATCTTGCTAAAGTCTCGCTTGAAACTTAGTAGCAGTGAGATCTTATGGATACCGGGCAAAGAACAAAGAACTAACTGGCAATTCCAACTACAAAATTCTGCAAACTTGCATGGAATATTGTCGCAATTCTTAGTGCACTGACTTGATTAGTCTTTCTCACACAGGAAGTAAGCAACGCCAGCTACAATGGGAATATACAAGGGTGCGATTGTCACTGGGTACTCAATTGCGTAGCATTGGCTTACCAGGCTTTTAATATTATGTTAGGATAAAAAATATGAGCCCTTGTACATTAAAACTTGTCAGAAGTCTCATTTTAACATTAATTACACTCTATACCTACCGTAAAATAAATGGCGTAGACAAATATTTATAACAAAGGATAGTGAAGACAGCAAAAAAATAAATAATTTGCTGAATGTGCCCCCCCCTCCGATTTTTAGCCCGTGTGTAAACGTGCATAAAAGATCAGATGAACAGACATCAATCACAATAAAAATATTGTTTACGAACAAGTGTTTTGAGCACGCATGATGTCTGATGAATCAGGAGGTGATTTAACTTTAGCCCGTGACCACTCAAGAATAACAAGCGTTCTCTTAAGATTGCAACCCAAAATAATTTAATAATTTGTATTATTTATCTACTCTAGAAAATCGCTCTACACAAACAGATAATCTGTGAATGTGTTTTGTACTAGAGATGAGTTAACCTGTCATATTTATGAAGCAGCATTGTTGAGAAGATAGTGGTACCGATAGACGTTTTTATTTTCAATGTTACAATTACTAGAACATTATGTAAGATTTTATTTTACTTTTCAAGTACTTTAATAATTTCACTCGTGATTAAATAAATGTGGTGTTACTAAATTTTGTGGCACTTTATTAAGGGTTTTATCCATAGCGGTTTTACTTTTGCCAAAGTTAACCAATTTTTATTTTGAGGCAAATATTCACATTAGGTTATATTGTTGAAAAAAATCAATTTCGTGAAGTTGGGATTGGTTACTGGGAAGTGGAGCTTGTGTGAGTGTTGATTTAAATGCTTTGAAGTAGCCCCAAGTTGGATGCCAACTTTGAGGCAGTTTGGTTGTGACATAGAAACTGGAATCGGGGTGCATTAAGATGGCCCCAAGCTGGGCTCCAAAGTTTGAGGAAAATACTGCTGGTGGCTGAGATTTAGATTTGGAATTGTGAATTGCTTTGGTTTAAGATGGCCGACCGCAGATTTCAAATGAAGCTGTTCCACAATATCTACTCTTTCTAGTTAAGACTTTCTCGGGGTCTTCGCTATACTCTTACAGTTTGGAGAAAAGGAATTGTATGGAGGAAACGCCACGCTGCTTTCTAATGCCGGTACTTGGGCGTTCTCTTGACTCAGTTCGGACAACCGGGCTATGCGCAATTCAGAGCGGACGTGGTTTACGGACTACTTTAGTACGACATGACGATTAAGGAGAGTACTTCTATTCTATATTATTTGCTCTTTCTCGTCCATGCTTAACGTATAAGCCTATTTTGGCCGTCGCGAAAATCACCGTAAATATTTATGGCCTGTCTGAATTGCAATGTCTCCTCTTTGCTTAAAGTATAAGCGTAACTTTCACTTAATGTCGCCGACTTGGGCCACTCTTCATCGGACAGTCGCACGTCGCAGCAACTACACTGTGTGGAAGCACTACAGATCATAAAACTATGTAAATTGTCTGAATTGACTTGCTCTGCTTCCTGAATGACTGCAAACTCCTTACTTCTCTTCTACGCTTAACAGATAAGCGTATTTGTATCGCGGACTTACATTGTTCTTGCCCGGAATGTTTGCCGCCGCCGGACACTGAATCGAACTGTGCTGAATCTGAAACTACGTGAGACAGCCTATTTCCTGAAACTGCTTACCTCTGTGGAGGAGTCTGTCCCTTATACACTTGAACCAAACCTAACGCTATGACCAAAAACTCACACTATGTTTCGCACCAGTTTTATGTTAGCCTTACTAATAGGCTGTCGAAGACGTCATTAACCTCACATTCTATTCGGTAGGTTTTTCTACTGAAACCACAAGTTTTGCCATAGGTTATTAGCTTATGAACGGACAACAGCCGTTAGGTTTATTGCCTCAAAACAGTACCCTAAGCGCGATCACGTTGCGTCACCACCTGAGGTCAGACTAGCCTCTTCTTCGCTAGTATACCGGAGTGGATTAACAGTCCCCTATATGAACATAGAAAATCAGAAAAAGCGTTTTTATGAAGAAGTTTTAACAGCAAAACATTCTTTCCATGCAATGGTAACAAAGTAAGCACACTTATAGGCAATAATGTTTGTAAGGAAACTGTTAGGTAAACGTGGGCAATTATCGGTAAATTCAAGTGCATAAATAAACTCGCAGAAAAATTACAAGTTCTTTGAAAAATAAAGAAGCAAAAAACGTATGTTTCTAAGGAACTGGCTGTCAAGGTATTTTGAGATTATTTATGTAATTATTGCAAAATAGTGTAGAAACCAAATTGAAATCATTTGGAATAGCAAGATATGAATCAGTAATTTTCTTTCTATTTCTCTATTTTGAACCCTGGATGTTTAGCAAAATATATCTTTGGCTTATGGGTGACAAATATTTTATTTTCCACAGTTCAAAAGAGTTTTATGACTTAAATATAGTTCATATTATTTACAATGATGCTATGGAATTGCTAAAAATTATACGCATGATTTACCTAATTGTGTTACGTAAGAATAACTACAACGCAATGCACTTCTTTCAACTCTTAAGGGAAACATATTTATTTCCCTGAATAGTAAATTTTACAATACTTATTGCAAAAATAATTTACTTATAAAAGAATACAAGTATATTATTTTATATTACATTCTACACATTAGAAAATAAAGCATTATGCACAGAAATGTCTTGTATTTCTACTAATAGAGGGTTTTTTCAAAATAATTATTGGGGATTTAAAAATTCACTGCATTTAGTGCAATTGAGAGAGAAGTACGAAGTTTATTTAATGCATAACCTCAAAATGTTTTTTTTAAATGCTTGATGTATGCGCTCTTTGAAGAGATCAACACGATTGTCCATTTGCTGCATATTCAGAATAGTCTGAAGTAGAATAGTAGGAATAGTAGGGAGAAAAACTGGATGAACCTCCTGCTTGTAATAGTGTGAATGTTGCATGTATTATTATTATTGGTAAACGTAACGTAATCTATGCGTTGTCCTTCGTAATATTTTGACCACAATATGCCGTTGCTTATGACATAAATGAATTTTTCACTTTTTTTTATCACGCTCTGTCCTATTGGAATTCGCAATAAATTCATATTTACATACACACTAACCTTAAGGCTAACCTCGGGTAAATCCAAGAAACCGGTGGATTCCAGTAGAAAAAAAAAAATAAAACCGTAAATATAAATTTATAACCGTTTATGTGCGTGGTACTACATAGGCCAGTAAATCGTTGTAACCGTGGCAAATCTTTAACTCCAGCAGAAATTGAAAAAAAAAAAAAAAAAAAAATGGCGGGGCAAACTTCAGGATACAAAACCATTACCTTCACACCTGTGCCACGACGCTCCAACAATTTGAGCCATGATGCCGTTATGGCTGAAAGGGTATTATCTACCTATATCTGTGGAAGTGTTGACACTACCTTCGTATTTTTCCCACTACTACTCTGTACTGCTCGGGACTGCAGTCTGAAATGCGGTTTCCGAGCAACATAAAGTCTCGCTCATGACATCCGGTCCATACACGTGACAAAGCTGACGATGAATTTCTATTTACGGTACTTCTGTACACTCAAAAGCCTGATCATAGACCTAACCAGAGGTGGCTGGCGTACGAATTTGAGCCGTCATTTTCAGCCACTACTATGGCGATACTGCGGGCGAACGGGAAGAACCAGTAATCGCATACGATTGCTATTTCCTGAATGCCTCGGGCATGCGCACTCGTCTTTCATAATGCATGGTCAGCCATCTGTTGGCGGTGTGAGAACTCACTTTCTGTATGACCATCGTACCCATTTTATACATTTCGAAAATGTTTAACCTACATAGACTTTTCTTGAATTTTATAACTCACAATAATGATGTTGCAAGGTTTAGTGTACAATGCTGAAAACTTTTAAACTGAACACTCAAGAGAATCATTGTCGTGTGTCATGTTTTACCGGCAACAACTTTATTTAAGGAAATATTATTTTATAATACCACTTCAAATATTCTAATTAAGATAATTTATTCCTTCCATCTTTACTCAACTTTTCTCCTATGACCCCCTTGAATTTAGAATTGTATAAGCATAATTTTGAGTATATTACATAATACATTTATATGAAAATACAAATTGGTAAAAAATTAAAATATTACATTTCAAGCTGACAGTGAAAGTTTAGTAAGGGGGTAATTGAAAGTTGAAACAGAAATTCATCCCATGTATTCCATACCTAGCAGCAGCGCCAAAAACCCAAGTGCACACGAGCGACCTCGTGAAAAATTGCAGGTTTCTCGTGGCAAGGGTTGTAGTGAGCAAAGGCGGAATAATTGTGGTAGTGCATCATACATAACAGAATTTATAAATATATTTTATATTGTGAAAACCCTTGTAAATAAACTAAGACAGTAGCTGCTAGTAAAAGACTGTCCTTTTTCTGCAGAATGAAGCAATGAGTGCTCAATAGAATTTGAGTTCGCTAAGTTGATAAAGCAATTCAAAGCTGCTATGAGCATAATTTAATTATTGTTTCGTATTTAATGCTTTGGTACAAGTATACCAAAGTTCTTACATATGTAATGAATTTATTTTACAACAAAAATTTATTTCAAAATACAGTGCAGTCATCTGAATTACGGCGAAGCACGGCTGATTACCGGTAGAAGCCATTCGTTAAGGCTCATATTACAGGTAGCAACTTGTAGTTAGAGGGTGACTTTGTAATGTGAGTGATTGTACCTTCTATTATGTATAGCTGCGTGCTAATCGTTCTTCGTTAAGTATGCCACTACATACATACAAAATTACAGAACTGGTTTTTATGCAGCATTCACATGTGAAAACGGATTCTTGCAGAGAAATGGTAGGGCGATTTGCAAGAAAATATGTTTCAGGTAGAAAAACTAACTTATTGAAATGTATCAAGAGACGGGATCTTTCAATGACAAGAAACTTGTTCTGAACTGCCGAGTACTCACGGAAGAAAAGATAGATGAAATACATAGAGTTCGTACGCAAATGCTGGCAATGTAAACCGCATTTCAGGCTGCAGTCCCGAGCAGTGCCGAGTGGTAGTGGAATAATTATCATCATGTCTCATAACATGAGTTACTGATCATTATTATACCTTTTTAATACAGTATCATTTTATGTTCTTAATAAAAACACGAATTCCAAAATGAAATCACTAGCTTCACGCCCAGCGTTTATATCTTCCTTTTCCCGGTTGCGGGGGCTGGATTTCCTCAGTAAATAGCATGGCTCAGGCGGCCTGTAACTCAAAAAAGTTCTCTGTAGATACATACCTTTCATATCACATGTAGTATTACCACATTTATATTTATATTTTAAGAATATTAGTAGAATCTTTCTATCCGACAAAATGAACAATCTACAATAACGCATTGATTTTTACCAACATAACAGAAACTCTAATGCTTCTTTATCGCATTAGGATAAATCTGGTAAAGGGAGATAGGGTATTCCAAAGACTGACCAACTTCAATTTGGCTGTTATTTTTCAACAAAAATCTGTTTGACAAACCATGAAAGAAAATTTTGTCATTAATGTTGAAGTTTTTTTCATAAGTTTAATAATCAACATGTTTCTAAATACACCAGTGAGATCAACTGGTGAAAAAATATTTGTTTCATTTTAATAATACTATTACTACATAAAATGGTTTAGTAATGTTTTGCGTAACTCAAAACAATTACTTTTAAACCTTCATATTAAACTATTGTAGTATTATCCATGTACTGTCATATTTATTTTTACACTGGTTCTTAAATATTTCTTACTAAAAAGTGTGGAATTATATTTTCTGTCGTATTTACGTGACAGAATTAAATCTTCCAAATATGTCATTGCTAAATATCCCAAACTGCAATGAATGGTTTATTTACATTTGTTAAAAACACTCAGTTTTGGTTTCGCTCCAAAGGTGGTTGAATTTCAGGTTCGTATTTTATTGAAAAGTCCATTTATTATCAACGTCTTCATCCAGCGCGTAACACAACACGAACGGATTAATGATTTTTACTTTTGATGTAGGTGATCTTCGAGGTGTCATCAACAAGTGTGAAAGGTTTCATCCGCATGAGAACTAAACTTTATATCATTCACTTTTTTACATTACGAACAACAGTTAAAATGCCATTGGATCTTCACTTCTCAGCATTCCTCAAAAACCTCTTATACCTATTGTAGGAATAAGCATTTCCTTGCAGCCTACGCAGAGAAAGAGTACTCCATGAGACAATTAACAAAGGTTTCCCTATGATTTTGAACTTAACTCCGTGGCTCGACTCGTCAGATATGTAAGGAAAAGAATTTGCCTGCAGTTTAGTCAGCAAAAGGGAATCGGCAGATACATCAGCGAAATACAAATTTACAAACAAAAGCCATGTCAGTTGATCTAGAAAAGGTTGAAGCTGCAGAACATTTCGGAAGATAATAATCCACTTTCTTATTTTATTGAATATTTAAAAAATCGGAAGAGCTGGCAAATATCGAAACGCTGGGTCTGATACTGTGAAGAGACAAAACATCATGCATGCAACTGCAGTTACCGCTTCTGCATCATCATTAGTTATCGTTAAAGAAAACGCTACTTTTTTTTTTTGTACATATCTCGTATATCCTTTAATATAGTATATTTCACAGCTTATTGCAAGCTTTCGTGAATGATATACAACACCTCATATGTTAGTTAGTACTTCCTATTGCAAGTAAAAAATTAAGTCCTAAATATGGAAGTGTAAGTAATTGTGTGTTGAAATATTACATAATAGTTAGCAAGAAGCCCTTAATTAGCCAATTATCATAAAATTCAATTTTATTATTCCTTTTTAAAACCAACCTTTAAATTAGTTATCAAGAAAAATACGTTAATATTCACGAAGATTAGAATATTTGCAGTTGAACAGCTATTTCAATTTCAGCTCCCATTTGTTCTTTGTCCTTCAATAAGCAAATATGCTTTATGCTGATATGTGCGTTTATGCTTATGCACATTAAATGGGGATAATTGATTGATAGAAAAGATGCACAGCAGCCTTTTTTCTTGGTGTGAGACCTCCTTGTGCTTTTGAAGTACCCTACATGAATTATATTTTCTTGATGATAAATAACAGTGTGTTTCATAGTTTTCATTTAGAGCTCTAATATAGGACTGAGTCATATTTTTCCAAGTAGTGTGCTTTAGTTTTAGCACATACAAGCTATTAAAAAATACTTGTCTTCCTGCTTATTACAGTAAAGCGGACATGCCAGTGCAATATTCAATAACTATGAATATTGAGCTGAGAAAAACCTAATCCCTCATCATCAAAAGATAGGAACAGCGGCGAGAAGATTAGCCCCCATCTTTTTTCTAATGAAATAATTGATAGATATGTGCAGAATATTTTGCAATCCTATTTCCGTGAATTAAATTTGAGAGAACGTAGGTTGGCAAATTTACAACATAACTCTGCAACGGCATATGCAGCCCATGTCTCAATGCTAGCTGTTCATGAAATATTCGATTATAAAGTCATCATTAGTATATGGCTATCTGGGAACACATATTAATGTCCTGTGATTTTTATCTATGGAGGCATGGAAAAGATGTACAGGACAAATCAGCACACTTTAGAAGATCTGAAAAATAATATTCGTGAAGAAATGTCTTCCATTTCTCAGAGGAAACTGCAGAGGATAAATTTCATGATAAATTTCATAAACCGATTTAGAAAATAAATAGATGAAGTCCCAGAAACTTCTAAATTGATAACAATGAGCAAATGTTCCTTATAAGCGTTGAAGTTTAGTAATAACTTACGCGACAACAAGAGCTGGGGACTTCCTGAATGCCGTTCACCATGGTACCAGCGATAACGTATCGACCGATCATTTGGCGTTGAGCGGCCCCGACAAGGAAAAATCGCCAGATACACAATTTCGGAGAGTGCCTAAAATATTTTCTCTAATGTGAGAAATTTATTCACTAAGAGGCGACTATGTTTACGAATGTAGTTCCTGCGGACATGTTGCATATTTAAATAAAGAAAGCATAATTTCGTCAATTGCCGCAAAATAAAATAATAATAAATAAACACAGAATTGAGTCTCTCACTTTATACCAAATAATTGCATTAAGAACCAGAGTTACTGAGGCAGAAACAAAATTATAGAAAAGCATTACTAAACATTCATAGTCTGGCCCCATCCCATATAGGCATATAGTTCTAAACATCTGGTGTTACTGCTTTAGTCTAAACTCTAAACAGTATCACACCACCACGATACATGGTACTTCTCCGAAATGTGTTCCTGAGTAAACTCTAATGCACGCATTCCTCATGCATTATCATATTAACGTAACATAAACAAATAAATGAAAAAAAGGCAATGTTATTTCCAGGTAAAATGGCCATCAAGGGTTGCCCCGTTTTATAGCTACATAAAATTGTCGGTGCGGGTGATCTAGTAGTGTCCATGCTCGGGGTTCAATCCCGACCGCGGAGTCAAGCTGTATGTCCGGTGTTATAGATTTGAAGCATGTAAAAGAACCTCAAGCCTGAAAGAAGAGGCCTCTGTGCAAATTTATTAGCTGTTTCACGTCCTGAATTGAATGCGATGCTGATCACTGAAATGATACACATGGTAAATAAACAACGACGACGATAATAATAATAATAATAATAATAATAATAATAATACTCATAATCATAATAATATATGGCAGTACGCAAAAAAATTAGTTCGAAGCTGATCGCCTACGTTGAATAGCAGACAGCGGTGCTCAAGGAAAGTCATAGCTCAACGTAGTCTCAACAGGGTTCAGTAGATAGCGTATAAGTAACATTGTGAAGCCGTTACACACAATAGATGGCAGCAAAAATATTTTCTGCATAAGATTCTTATAATTAGAAATAAACTCTAAAATCCCGCAGCAGTTCACAGCCTTTGTACCTTAAGTGAAGGTGCTATATATTGTTTTATATATATGTATGTCTGTCTGTCTGTATCTCGCCATAAAATTTTTAAATATTAATAATAGAGATTCATACAACCAGGAGCTAACGCATGTTTCCACGCGCTTGAAATAAATGAGGTTAGCGCTCTACCACAGTTTGCTCTCTGTCAAGCTATAACACAACACTAAAGTAGATGTTCAGGCCTTAACTCATAGCTAGCCATGTTCTACTGATGAGTAAGGCACAAGGAACGTGCCCGGCTGTGAGTTTCATATAGCGATTTGGCTAAATTTTGTAGAGGAGGAAACTCTTAAATAATCTCTCCAAGTAACTGTACCATCTCTCTCAATGAGTACAGTGACAGGACGCTTACTTCCACTTATCCCTATTCTTAACAAAAAAGGTTTAGGTCATTCTAGTGCCCATTGGTCCCATGTAACTAGAGTACTGTTAACGGAAATTTTGTTGAAAGTGTAAATACAATGAATTACCAGAATAATAATAATAATAATAATAATAATAATAATAATAATAATAATAATAATAATAATAATAATAATAATAATACATGGAATTGGGAGCAGAAAGTTCCGCTAACAAGGGCTCAAATCTGACCCCGTAAGTTTCCTTTAAATGGTGTTTAAGGCCCATTTGTACTACTGACTGACACACCACAGGCGGTGGACACTCATGATACACGAGATGTAATGAAATGTTGGGAAAGGATTTTTTAAGGAAATAAACGTTCCGGGCCCTAAGTTTTAGCGTAACTCTTCGGCATTTGCCATTTATGAGGACTGAAGAAAACCTGAAAAAAAAAACTCAGTCAGGAAGCACGGTCCGGGCGGGATTCGAACCCCAGGCCTCCCGCTCACGAGTCCCCGTGCCTTGAAGACTACGACCAACCGTGGCGGTCCCGTATGTTGAATAGCAGACAGCGGTGCTCTCGGACAGGGGGTGTTCACGCAAATGGAGGTGCATGGTCCCTTGTGTTTAGTACTCCCCCACTCGGTATGTAGCGCTAGTGTAGCACTTGGGGGAGAAGTTGTGCGGGTGGTGTGCAAGTGAGATAGTGAGCGAGAGAGAAACTTTAGTATTACCAACACAACTTGAAAATGAAGCCAAAGAAAACCATTTCAGTCATTAGTAAAACTACTTTTTTAACTTTAAAATACTATATATTTAGTAATTTCATATTTTTGAAGTTATTGCTGTGTGATTCTGTGAAATTCACACAATTGAAATATATTCATTTTGTTTTTGGAGGTTGCAAACATGCTTTCTCCTTGCGTTGTATGTGATGGCGTCTTTTCTGTTCGGAAGCCAGAGCAAGAAAATTTGTTAGCAAAAAGCACTGTTTTCTTAAGCTTGTGGTAAGTATTAATAAGATTATTATGTAATAAAAGATATTTGGCTTGATATAGCATGCAAAATACTTGTAGGATAATATAATTCTGTGTAAGATCATTTAGAATGAGGTGAAATATAACGAATACAATCATTGAAATTTAAGATATACATTCAAACGTATTATCTACTTAAAGCCTAACTGTGTATGTGTAGGTTGCTTTTTATTAGCTAAATATCCTGTATGTTCTTATTTGCTTCAGATAATGGTTAATAAATCCTGCTGCGTTCTAAATTGCGAGAGTAAAGGCTGGAAGAGTGAACATGGAAGCAAAACATCGCTTCACCGCTTTCCTCCCTCTGAAGAAAGGTAAGGCAACAAAAATGCATAGATATGTAGTAGATTATCGAGTTACTAATTGTAATATGAAAAGTCTGTGCACACGTAATGGCTCAAAAGTATTTAAAGAGCATGGCTACGATGCGATAATGTATGGCTTTTGTGTTGTATTTCACTTCCAAAGGAGAATTTACCCATTTTTCTGAAAGGTTACTGGCCAAGCTAACGTCATTAGTGTAATAAACACACGTAAAACTAATCACTGCTTAATATTATGCCCCTTTATTGTACACTCGTTCTCACCTAATTTAATACGTTCTGTTTCGTTCAATACGAACTGAACATGTAACTACTAACTGCAGCTTTTTGAACTTAGTGTAAATATTGCACTACATTAACATTATTTGTAGTTTTAATGCTTGTGTACCAACAATAGACAGAGTTGATTTTAGTGCTAATAGTCCTATAAATACTTCTTTGCAGGTAAATGTAATTTTTAATCTCTCCTTCACTTTGAGTATATTCGTTTTGAGAGCTTGCATATAACTGTAATTTATTCACAGGCAATGAAATAGTAAGTGATTGTTGGTTATAAAAAAGCTGCATGAAAAATTTGGATTTTATGCATACAGGCTTTTAAAGCACTTTGCATCCACCTTTTCAACTTCCTGTCTACAACTGTTTTAGGCAATTTTTAAGTTTTCCTAAAAAAAAAATTGGGCTGTGTACTGTTCAAATATCAGTTTACTTTTGTCAAGCTTTTAATATTAATTACATTTACTTGTAGGCACAGAATTTGGATTCAGCAGATTGACCCTTCACTAGCTTCAAAGTCTGGCAAGGAAATGGATGAGCTACGTGTTTGTGGATTGCATTTCACAGAAGATAAGTATATGAATGCTTTTCGCAAATTATTAGTGCATGATGCTTTTCCAAATATTAATTTGCCTGTTTTACATTGTTCTAGGGTATGTGAGAAGATTAATGATTCTGATTCTGCTGATGTCTCATACAGCTCTCCTACAAAAGATCAACTGGCAACCTCAGAAGAAACCAGTGTCTTATATACTCCTGCTTCAGGTGCTTCAAGAGATCAACAATCAACATACGCAGAACCTTGTGTTTTTTCTACTCCTGTTTTAGGTGCTACAGGTAGCAGAGTTTGTCGTAGGAGGCGTTTATTAGAAGAACTGGAGATGAGCAGGAATGAAGTGACTCCAAGAAAGAAAAGAATTCTTAAGTTTGCAGCGAAAACTATGAAGAACTACAACCGTCTCAGGAAGCGTATCCAGATGACCCATGGCAGAATGAAGAAGCTTGTTAAGGTAGCAGACACTAGTAATATGAATTTTTTTTTACAGAATGACGTGTCGCCTGCAGCAGCAGCATTAGCCTGTGGGGATGCTAGGAACAGATTTGTAAGGCCCCAGCATCGTCGCTGGACAAGAAGAGAGAAGTTATTAGCACTTGCTCTTTATAAACGTAGTCCTAAGGCTTATAGATTTTTAAGTTCTCTGATTGTTCTACCATCTAGGAGCTCGTTGAGTAGACTATTAAATGCGCTTCCTTTTAATTCAGGTATCAACGAAGGAATCATAAAGCATCTTGGACATGAGGTGCAAAAGTTGAATCAAAACCAGAGTGGCCACGAGTTTTGTGTACTTTATTTTGATGAAATTTCTCTTAGAAGTGGTTTGTTTTACAGGCAAAATTTTGACAGGGTTGATGGGTTTGAAGATTATGGAGAACTGGGTAGGACGAAGCGGCAAGCTGACCATGCCTTGCTGTTCATGGCTAGAGGTCTGCGAAAGCAGTGGAAGCAGCCTGTGGCGTACTACTTCTGCCGGTCTACTACACCTGCTGATATTTTAGAAGAACTGGTTATTAATGTAATTAAAGCTTTGTTTTCCGCAGGACTGGTTGTGAAGGCTGTTGTATGTGATCAGGGCAGCACAAATCGCTCAGCATTGAAGACTTTAGTGCAACGATTTCCTACAGAAAATAAAGAAAAGTTTTTGTTTCAGATTGGTGAAGAGAAGATTTCAACCATTTATGATGTGCCTCATTTATTAAAAAGTGTGCGTAACAATTTTTTGAATTATGATGTAAAAATAGGAAATAGTGTGGCAAAGTGGGAACACGTGAAGCTGCTGTTGGCTGCTAATGAAAATTGTTTGTATAGATTAATTAATAAAATTACAGATATACATGTGCAGCCCAAAGGGAAAGATGAGATGCGGGTAAGTCTCGCTGCCCAGATCTTTAGTAAGACTATGTCCAGTGCCATGCTTGTGTTAGTTGATGGTTTTCCTCAGCATATGTCTTCTGATGCAAGAGCTACAGCTTCATTTTTGTTATTTATGAATGATCTGTTTGATAGTCTTAATGGTTCCAGAAGATTTGCTCCTCCTCATTGTCCACTACGATGTCGCTTAACTCCAACATCAGGTCATCTGGCATTTTGGGAAAATGCAATTTCAGTTTTGACTAATATGCAATTTGTTAATTCTGTTACAGGAAAGATTATTCGGCCTGCTTGTCAAGAAGGATGGCTGATTAGTATTCAAGCAGTGCAATATTTGTGGCATGAACTTAGAAATAGAGGGTTTAATTACTTAAATCTAAGAATTCTTAATCAAGATGGCCTGGAGAATTTTTTGCAGTAATCCGTCAGCATGGAGGTGACAATAACAATCCAACTTGTTCTCAGTTTATTTCAGCCTTTAAATCATGTGTGCTGAATGGGCTTTGTTCTTCTAATTCAAAGTCCAAGAACTGTGAGGATGACGAGGGACAGCTACTCTCTCGATTAGATAATTTTATTAGAGATGACATTGATGATTTGGTGCCAAACAGTTCTTCGGATGTTTTGCATAATGATGTTTCTGTGAGTGTTTTAGGATTTGTGGAAGGCCAGTCTGCTCATTATGTGAGTGGTTATTTTGTTAAATGTTTATTATCTAACAGGCATTGTGCAGATTGCAGCAGTATGCTGACATCAGCTGAAGCCAGGGAAGGAGCTGATATCATAGGTGCAAGAGATGCGGGAGGGAGACTGATGTATCCATCGAGGGAATTTTCTCATGATGTAGAACTTGCTGTTTCTGTATCAAAAAATTTGTTACCAAGTATTATTCATTCAAATAATGTGGGAGGTCAACTTTCAGAAGCAGTACAGCAGCAGTGTTCATTCTCATGGTGCCAGTGTAGCGAGCATAAAACAGAATTGTTACGTGAATTTCTTTCCATTTTTTCCAAAGTTACTATTTGTCAATTTTGTAGGTTGAAGAATCGTCAATCCCAGGCAGCCTTTAGGGAAGAGGCATCACGAAGAAAATTGAAAATTTTGAAACACCATTAAGTACTCAATTCTTCTCTGTTTCAGGTGGTGTTGTTGGCAGTCATTTAGGTAATTATAGTCAATTCTTCTCTGTTTCAGGTGGTGTTGGTGGCAGTAGTTTAAGTAATTATAGTAAATTCTTTTGTTTCAGGTGGTGTTGGTAGCAGTAATTTAAGTAATTATAGTAAATTTTTCTGTTTCAAGTGGTGTTGGTAGCAATAATTTAAGTAATTGCAGTAAATGTTTCTCTGTTTCAGGTGGTGTTGGTAGCAATAATTTAAGTAATTGCAGTAAATTCTTCTCTGTTTCAGGTGGTGTTGGTAGCAATAATTTAAGTAATTACAGTAAATTTTTCTCTGTTTCAGGTGGTGTTGGTAGCAATAATTTAAGTAATTGCAGTAAATTCTTCTCTGTTTCAGGTGGTGTTGGTAGCAATAATTTAAGTAATTACAGTAAATTTTTTTCTGTTTTAGGTGGTGCTGGTAGAAATAGTAATGAAATTGTAAACCAATGTTGCCTGGGTAAGGTTTTTCTCCGCAGTTTTCCCTTGCCCTGAAAAGGTAAATGCCAGGCTACTATATGCACCCCTGATTGCGGAAGCATTTGTGCCATCATTTTATTCCATTCCATTTATTTCAAATTAAAGATAATTTATTTTTTAAAAATAAAATAAAATAAAATATTATTTTGAAATTACATGTACTGATGTTATATTTTAAATAGAAACCTTTCCTTATAATTTTCCTTTACCTTACTTCAATATATACACACAGTGAAAATGCAGATTGTCATTTTGCAGTAATATTATCTTCAATTGTATTTTTCACTGTGTATATAATAAAATATTGCATTTTTGCTATATGCAAAAGAAAGATATTTATAGTAATGAAATCATGTTATCACAGTTTCTCAAAGATGGGGCCTTTAAATGTAAAATTAGGCTCCATTTACGAGAAACTGTAATAACATGATTTCAATACTGTAAGAAATATAACAATATGAGGCCAATGGGACAACGGTACCGGTCAGTAAGTGGTTTGCGAATTGGCCGATAGAGGCGCTAGTGCGGGCATCACATACTACTCCCCCACTCGGTAGAGGTCACTGGTGTTTAGGGACCAACGGTTAACATTGCTGTGAGCCATCTATATTAGAGGGTTATCTATGCTCTAGGAAGGTCACAGCTCGATGTAGTCTCAACGTCGATCAGGAGATAGCGTGTGAGTGACATTGTACAGCTGCTAGTACACAATAGATGGCAATACCAATATTTTCTTCGTAATAATAATATATTTATTAATATATTTTATAATACAGAAGAAACTCACTATCTTTATATTTCAAATGAAGGAGCAATATATTGTTTTGTATGTACGTATGTCTGCATTTCCCTATAGAGATGTTTAACTGTAATATCAGAATTTATACAACCACGAGATGGCGTATGTCTCCCAGATGTAGATATAAAAGTGGTACGTCCCACTTGAACGTTGGTGGCAGTAGGCTTGTTACAACTGACATTCAAAGTCAGGTAACAGACTTGATGAAACGACTTGTCTTAAGAACAATTTTTGTAAAGGAGGAAACTCCTTGTTAAACTTTTCAATAAATTAGTTCATTCACAGTAAATGAAGGCTCTGTGGGAGACTACGCGCTTCTTATAGCAAAGATAATTTATTTTTTAAAAATAAAATAAAATAAAATATTATTTTGAAATTACATGTACTGATGTTATATTTTAAATAGAAACCTTTCCTTATAATTTTCCTTTACCTTACTTCAATATATACACACAGTGAAAATGCAGATTGTCATTTTGCAGTAATATTATCTTCAATTGTATTTTCACTGTGTATATAATAAAATATTGCATTTTTGCTATATGCAAAAGAAAGATATTTATAGTAATGAAATCATGTTATCACAGTTTCTCAAAGATGGGGCCTTTAAATGTAAAATTAGGCTCCATTTACGAGAAACTGTAATAACATGATTTCAATACTGTAAGCAATATAACAATATGAGGCCAATGGGACAACGGTACCGGTCAGTAAGTGGTTTGCGAATTGGCCGATAGAGGGGCTAGTGCGGGCATCACATACTACTCCCCCACTCGGTAGAGGTCACTGGTGTTTAGGGACCAACGGTTAACATTGCTGTGAGCCATCTATATTAGAGGGTTATCTATGCTCTAGGAAGGTCACAGCTCGATGTAGTCTCAACGTCGATCAGGAGATAGCGTGTGAGTGACATTGTACAGCTGCTAGTACACAATAGATGGCAATACCAATATTTTCTTCGTAATAATAATATATTTATTAATATATTTTATAATACAGAAGAAACTCACTATCTTTATATTTCAAATGAAGGAGCAATATATTGTTTTGTATGTACGTATGTCTGCATTTCCCTATAGAGATGTTTAACTGTAATATCAGAATTTATACAACCACGAGATGGCGTATGTCTCCCAGATGTAGATATAAAAGTGGTACGTCCCACTTGAACGTTGGTGGCAGTAGGCTTGTTACAACTGACATTCAAAGTCAGGTAACAGACTTGATGAAACGACTTGTCTTAAGAACAATTTTTGTAAAGGAGGAAACTCCTTGTTAAACTTTTCAATAAATTAGTTCATTCACAGTAAATGAAGGCTCTGTGGGAGACTACGCGCTTCTTATAGCAAACAGGGACGGATTAAATTCTAATGTCCCAATTAGCCACCTCGAGTACCTGTGGTCCGAGTTAGTGAAATAGACTTTAACATGGCTACACTATATTACGTACAACTATGCAAATAAAAAAATTTATGCACTTTTGATTACATCAAGTAGTAGTATAGGACTTTCTGTAGTACCAGTTTTAAAATGATTAAGATGCTAAACTAGTACATACACTCACCCACTCCTAGAATAAACATACGCCAAAAGGGACTCGCCCCACTATGGGGCTAGCATAAGATAACCTGACATTAAGTTATTACAGTTAGGACCCCTCCCCATTCAGGGAGTAGTACGCAATTGCAAAATTACACTTACACATGTTAGAAAAACACCATCAATAATCTATATCAACAATTCTACCTACAGAAAATAAAGTTCGTACACCTTAGGACTCCTCCCCATTCAGGAATCAGGGAATATTACACAAACAATTATAATTACGCATGTAAGAAAAAGCACCATAATTAATCTATAATTCTACTTGCAGAAAACTCCCACACTACAGCAAGAACACAAGAAATGTCAACTCCCCCCACTCCAGTTGACGGCCACGAGTAAGTAAGTAACTACATAAAGTACACACCTACAATTTACTAATTAGCACGATACCAACACCCCAAATTCCTCACTGCCTCAGCATGATTCCACCATTAACATCTAGGTCCTGCCCTGGGCTACAGGCCAAGGTCAGTACCTAGCTCACCTCTGTCTGATTACTCTCTTGTAATTGGGCGTCTTAGTAGAATTACCAACTAACTCCAGGGTGCTTCGGCGGTACCTGGCACACCTTTACCTACTTCCCAACCATCACGTAGACAGTAGTCGTAGTGCATGGTAGGGGAGGCAAACGTAGATCCTCTTCGGATGGTTGCCACCTAGGAGGGGCGGACGAGGGGCCCCTCCAAAAAAAAATTTTTAAAAAAAATATATAAAAGAAAATGAACGTATTCCAGTAGCCTCGTTTACACTGACGTCCAAAGTCAGGTAACGGGACTAACATAATGTTCTCGTGTGTAATTTTTGGAAAGGAGGAAACTCCTTGATAATCTTTCCAATTAACCCTTTCATCTCTCACAATTAATACAATGACAGGACGCTTACATCCATTAATCACCATTCTTAACTTAAAAGATTTGTCATTCTAGTACAGAGTGGGGTAATGAGAATACTGTTAACAGAAATGTTGTTGAAAGTGTATTTTCAATGAGTTATCCTAAAGATGAGAACTATACACATTGTATTTGTTGAAATACAGTAAATTAGGATCAAATTCGTTCCGATGGGAACTTTGGGATAGGTAAGACGGACACGTGGACCATGTAGTACACTGATATGTAACATTACAGTTTCCCTGACAACTGCTCCCATCTTTCGGCTGTAAACTGCGTGGGCTGGGGCTTGCCTGCCAAAATAAAAAAAAAATCGAACTATCAAAGAGGACCAGGAAGTTATTGATGCCTTTCGTATCATTTTTCTTCCATTAAACAACATTTTCTGAACTCATTTTACCACAAAATGTATAACATGATTTGAAAAACGTAGATTTAGTACTAAGGATGCAAATTTATGGTATTTACCACGATAGATCACGGCTTGTAAATGAAATGCTACATCATTTCTTCCATTCAAGCATTAAAACTAATGAGTAATGTGCTTATGTTTATTTTATATATTATATTAATGGTTTATGCATTTCTATATTGTTTTAGTAGTGGTTAACTCCCGTTTTTACTGCTGAGGCACCACAGGCGGCGAACAGTGATCATACATGGGATGAAATGATATATTGGGAAAGGATTTTTTTTTAAGAAAGGAAACGTTCCGTCCATAAGTTTAGGTACCTCCCCGACATTTGACAGTTATGAGGACCTGAAAAAATATCCCCAGTCACGGAGGACGGTCCTGGTGGGATTCGAACCACCGAACTCCCGCTCATGAGCGGGAACCTCTGAGTTAAATTTTAGGGATCCGTGACAATAAGTTATCTAAAAAGGTGGAGTGTGCTGAACAAATATTTGAGAACTGCAAGAGGATATGTTCCCCCCTTTTTCTAATGAAATAATTGATAAATATGTGCACATATTTTTCAATCCTGTCTCCGCGTATTAACTTTGAGAGAACGTGGGTTCGCAAATTTACAACAGAACTCTGCAACGGCATATACAGTCCATGTCTCAATGCTAGCTGTTCATGAAATATTCGATGATAAAGTCATCATTAGTATATGGTTATCTGGGAATACCAATTAATGTCCTGTGATTTTTATCTCTGGAGGCATGGAAAAGATGTACAGGACAAATCAGCACACTTTAGAAGATCTGAAAAATAATATTCGTGAAGAAATGTCTTCCATTTCTCAGAGGAAACTGCAGAGGATAAATTTCATGATAAATTTCATAAACCGATTTAGAAAATAAATAGATGAAGTCCCAGAAACTTCTAAATTGATAACAATGAGCAAATGTTCCTTATAAGCGTTGAAGTTTAGTAATAACTTACGCGACAACAAGAGCTGGGGACTTCCTGAATGCCGTTCACCATGGTACCAGCGATAACGTATCGACCGATCATTTGGCGTTGAGCGGCCCCGACAAGGAAAAATCGCCAGATACACAATTTCGGAGAGTGCCTAAAATATTTTCTCTAATGTGAGAAATTTATTCACTAAGAGGCGACTATGTTTACGAATGTAGTTCCTGCGGACATGTTGCATATTTAAATAAAGAAAGCATAATTTCGTCAATTGCCGCAAAATAACATAATAATAAATAAACACAGAATTGAGTCTCTCACTTTATACCAAATAATTGCATTAAGAACCAGAGTTACTGAGGCAGAAACAAAATTATAGAAAAGCATTACTAAACATTCATAGTCTGGCCCCATCCCATATAGGCATATAGTTCTAAACATTTGGTGTTACTGCTTTAGTCTAAACTCTAAACAGTATCACACCACCACGATACATGGTACTTCTCCGAAATGTGTTCCTGAGTAAACTCTAATGCACGCATTCCTCATGCATTATCATATTAACGTAACATAAACAAATAAATGAAAAAAAGGCAATGTTATTTCCAGGTAAAATGGCCATCAAGGGTTGCCCCGTTTTATAGCTACATAAAATTGTCGGTGCGGGTGATCTAGTAGTGTCCATGCTCGGGGTTCAATCCCGACCGCGGAGTCAAGCTGTATGTCCGGTGTTATAGATTTGAAGCATGTAAAAGAACCTCAAGCCTGAAAGAAGAGGCCTCTGTGCAAATTTATTAGCTGTTTCACGTCCTGAAATGAATGCGATGCTGATCACTGAAATGATACACATGGTAAATAAACAACGACGACGATAATAATAATAATAATAATAATAATAATAATAATAATAATAATAATAATAATAATAATAATACTCATAATCATAATAATATATGGCAGTACGCAAAAAATTAGTTCGAAGCTGATCGCCTATGTTGAATAGCAGACAGCGGTGCTCAAGGAAAGTCATAGCTCAACGTAGTCTCAACAGGGTTCAGTAGATAGCGTATAAGTAACATTGTGAAGCCGTTACACACAATAGATGGCAGCAAAAATATTTTCTGCATAAGATTCTTATAATTAGAAATAAACTCTAAAATCCCGCAGCAGTTCACAGCCTTTGTACCTTAAGTGAAGGTGCTATATATTGTTTTATATATATGTATGTCTGTCTGTATCTCGCCATAAAATTTTTAAATATTAATAATAGAGATTCATACAACCAGGAGCTAACGCATGTTTCCACGCGCTTGAAATAAATGAGGTTAGCGCTCTACCACAGTTTGCTCTCTGTCAAGCTATAACACAACACTAAAGTAGATGTTCAGGCCTTAACTCATAGCTAGCCATGTTCTACTGATGAGTAAGGCACAAGGAACGTGCCCGGTTGTGAGTTTCATATAGCGATTTGGCTAAATTTTGTAGAGGAGGAAACTTAAATAATCTCTCCAAGTAACTGTACCATCTCTCACAATGAGTACAGTGACAGGACGCTTACTTCCACTTATCCCTATTCTTAACAAAAAAGGTTTAAGTCATTCCAGTGCCCAGTGGTCCCATGTAACTAGAGTACTGTTAACAGAAATTTTGTTGAAAGTGTAAATACAATGAATTACCAGAATAATAGTAATAATAATAATAATAATAATAATAATAATAATAATAATAATAATAATAATAATAATAATAATAATAAATAATAATACATGGAATTGGGAGCAGAAAGTTCCGCTAACAAGGGCTCAAATCTGATCCCGTAAGTTTCCTTTAAATGGTGTTTAAGGCCTATTTGTACTACTGACACACCACAGGCGGTGGACACTCATGATACACGAAATGTAATGAAATGTTGGGAAAGGATTTTTTAAGGAAATAAACGTTCCGGGCCCTAAGTTTTAGCGTAACTCTTCGGCATTTGCCATTTATGAGGACTGAAGAAAACATGAAAAAAAAAAAAAAACTCAGTCAGGAAGCACGGTCCGGGCGGGATTCGAACCCCAGGCCTCCCGCTCACGAGTCCCCGTGCCTTAACGACTACGACCAACCGTGGCGGTCCCGTATGTTGAATAACAGACAGCGGTGCTCTAGGAAGGTCACAGCTCGATGTAGTCTCAACGCCGATCAGGAGATAGCGTGCGAGTGACATTGTACAGCTGCTAGTACACAATAGATGGCAATACCAATATTTTCTTCGTAATAATAATATATTTACTAATATATTTTATAATACAGAAGACACTAACTATCTTTATAGTTCAAATGAAGGAGCAATATATCGTTTTATATGTACGCATGTCTGCATTTCCCTATAGAGATGTTTAACTGTAATATCAGAATTTATACAACCACGAGATGGCGTATGTCTCCCAGATGTAGATATAAAAGTGGTACGTCCCACTTGAACGTTGCTGGGAGTAGGCTTGTTACAACTGACATTCAAAGTCAGGTAACAGACTTGCTTAAACAACTTGACTCAAGAACAATTTTTGTAAAGGAGGAAACTCCTTGTTAAGCTTTTCAATAAATTAGTTCATTCACAGTAAATGAACGCTCTATGGGAGACTACGCGCTTCTTATAGCAAACCGGGACGGATTAAATTCTAATGTCCCAATTAGCCATCTCATTGCGTACAACTACGCCGATAAAAAAATTTATGCACTTTTGATTACGTGAAGTAGTAGTATAGGACTTTCTGTAGTACCAGTTTTAAAATATGCACAAGTACAGCTGTCGCATGGGCCTTACGATCGTATATGCTAATTGCTACTTGCAACAAGTAAAATACACATTCACACATACATAAATACAAATATACAAACTGATGACGACCTCGCTAAACTCCAAACCTATGCATAGTACACGTAGAATAAGTTAAGCTAATAATTGTATGCTAGATGATTTATGAGGACTGAAGAAAACCTGGAAAAAACCTCAGTCAGGAAGCACGGTCCGGCAGGGATTCGAACCCAACGGCCTCCCACTCACGAGTTCCTGTGCCTTAACGACTACGACCAACCGTGGCGGTCCCATATGTTGAATAGCAGACAGCAGTGCTCTAGGAAGGTCACAGCTCGATGTAGTCTCAACGCCGATCAGGAGATAGCGTGCGAATGACATTGTACAGCTGCTAGTACACAATAGATGGCAATACCAATATTTTCTTCGTAATAATAATATATTTACTAATATATTTTATAATACAGAAGACATTAACTATCTTTATAGTTCAAATGAAGGAGCAATATATCGTTTTATATGTACGCATGTCTGCATTTCCCTATAGAGATGTTTAACTGTAATATCAGAATTTATACAACCACGAGATGGCGTATGTCTCCCAGATGTAGATATAAAAGTGGTACGTCCCACTTGAACGTTGCTGGGAGTAGGCTTGTTACAACTGACATTCAAAGTCAGGTAACAGACTTGCTTAAACGACTTGACTCAAGAACAATTTTTGTAAAGGAGGAAACTCCTTGTTAAGCTTTTCAATAAATTAGTTCATTCACAGTAAATGAACGCTCTATGGGAGACTACGCGCTTCTTATAGCAAACCGGGACGGATTAAATTCTAATGTCCCAATTAGCCATCTCATTGCGTACAACTACGCAGATAAAAAAATTTATGCACTTTTGATTACATCAAGTAGTAGTATAGGACTTTCTGTAGTACCAGTTTTAAAATATTCACAAGTACAGCTGTCGCATGGGCCTTACGACCGTATATGCTAATTGCTACTTGCAACAAGTAAAATACACATTCACACATACATAAATACAAATATACAAACTGATGACGACCTCGCTAAACTCCAAACCTATGCATAGTACACGTAGAATAAGTTAAGCTAATAATTGTATGCTAGATGATTTATGAGGACTGAAGAAAACCTGGAAAAAACCTCAGTCAGGAAGCACGGTCCGGCAGGGATTCGAACCCAACGGCCTCCCACTCACGAGTTCCTGTGCCTTAACGACTACGACCAACCGTGGCGGTCCCATATGTTGAATAGCAGACAGCAGTGCTCTAGGAAGGTCACAGCTCGATGTAGTCTCAACGCCGATCAGGAGATAGCGTGCGAGTGACATTGTACAGCTGCTAGTACACAATAGATGGCAATACCAACATTTTCTTCGTAATAATAGTATATTTTATAATACAGAAGACACTAATTTTATAGTTCAAATGAAGGAACAATATATTGTTTTATATGTACGCATGTCTGCATTTCCCTATATAGAGATATTTAGCTGTAATATTTACACAACCACGAGATGGCGTATGTCTCCGAGGTGTAGATATAAAAGTGGTACGTCGCACTTTAACGTATTCTAGCAGCCTCGTTTACACTGACGTCCAAAGTCAGGTAACGGGACTTATTAAATAAATGTTCTCTTGTGTAATTTTTGAAAAGGAGGAAACTCCTTAATAATCTCTCCAATTAATGTTTCCATTTCTTAGAATAAGTGCAGCGACAGGACGCTTATATACATTTATCACTATTCTTAACAAAAAAGTTTTGTCACTTTAGTACTCAGTGGGTCCATGTAACGAGAGTACTGATAAAAGATATTTTGTTGATAGTGTAAATACAAAGCATGAATTAACAGAAAACTAAGACCAATACACATTTATGATGTGTTTGTTAGGTAGAGTAATCCAATCCGGATCCAATCCGTTCCGATGGGAATTTCAAGATAGGTAAGACGGAAACGTTGACCATATAGTACCCTGATATGTAACCTCATAGTTTCCCTGACAACAGTAAGCATATTTCGGCAGAAAAAAATGCGCGGGCTGAGGCTTGCCTGCCAAAATATAAAATTTTTGGGCTCTCAAAGAAGACCACGAAGTTATTGATGCCTTGCGGAACAACTTTCTTCCATTAAACATGATTTTCTGAACTCGTTTGACTACAAAAAAAGTATAAACATGATTTGATAAAAGTAGAATTAGAACTAAGGATACAAATTTATGGTATTAACCTCGATAGATCGTAAATAAAATGATACTGAATTTCTTCCAGTCAAGCATTAAAATTAATGAGTAATGTGCTTATGTTTATTTTTAGTTATTATATTAATGACTTATGCGTTTATATATTGTAATGTTATATCACGTTATAATTATTACTGTACTAAAATAAAACTTAAATAATACTGAACAGATGTGATTGTATTTGTTTGTTTCAATATGTCACTTTGTAAATTAGAGACTAATAACACGTAAACATGCAGGATATTTTAAAGATGAATTTTGAACTTCCTAGTTAAATCTTAGGGATCCGCGACAAGTGATCTTAAAAGGGGAGTATGTTTTCAAGGAAATTTGAGAACTGCTTCTATATAGAGTCTTTAGGCAATTTGAAACCATATATTACAAGCAAAGGGCTATATAGTAAAAGACAAGATTTTGCAGCGTAGTGCCATAATAAATAATACCATTAAGTTTTTTCTTCAATGACTAAATGAGGCCACATTAAGTTATTAACGCATCATGCTCCAAATGAAGGAATTTTACCAGTGTTTCTGATTGATTTATTTGTTATGTCTCACGTTCGTTCTTTGGGATAAACTTTTTTCAGAGAAAGCTACAAAGACAAACTAATTTCTATCGAAATTAACCGTAATCCCCCGGCTACCAAATAGACGTTTCTTGACTTCATAGTTTTCCGATAACTTGTAAATTATAAACATATCTTGATGTGAAGTTTAATGATCCTCGTAAATGATCATTCATTTCTCAGAAACGTTCAAAATATAAATCTCACAAACATGCGAGGAAATCTTAATCGGGGCATGTTGTGAAGAACCGAGTTTTTCATATTGGAAAACTCACGTTGTACAGGCCATAAGAGGGCCTAATGCGTGTGAACAGAGTAATCAGGTTACAAGACTTCCAGTGTCAACACTACTTGCAGAATCGATAACTCTCTACTGATATAATGGAACTAGGCCTGACGAGTTGCAATGCTTAGCACTTTGTATGCAATATGAAGGAACTACCATATTCGTTTGCTATTGGTGCCCATAAAGGATAAGATTTCCAACTTCTCCACTTGAGAGAAGCTTCTGTTTAGTTATTACTATTAGAGATTCACACCAGGGATTGTTCACAAATAGGAGATCCTGTGCAATAATTTTGAAAAGAAAATACGTTTTACTGTAGGATTATCCTATTTTTATAGAGCAACACCTTATCCCACTTTAGCAATATTAAAAGCGTAGGACATGCTAAGTGTCATTCATGAAGGCTGCAGTAAATGTGCTTAAAAGTCTGCCATATCACTAAAAAAACCTTACCATCTTTAACATTTCCGAAAGATAATCAAATTGGGTTTAAAATATTTTCTCAATTATTTGTGTTAACGTTTGTCTATATAGTGTTTTAAGTTCTTACATATGATAAATTATGTCAACACAGACGAAATCAGTTTGGGGATTTCCATATTTATCTTTTATTAAAAGAATATACGAACCTTGAAGAACTTTTTCCTAAAATACTAAATATTTTTTGCAAAATACATTCGTTATGAGAACTAGTATGCTTTTAAATTTTCTGGGCAATGTTAGTTCAATTTATTTTATTAAAATGCATAAAATATAGGTGCTAGTTTGTATATTAAAGACAATTTCACTATAGGATGAAAGGAACGTCTATGCGCTTTTAAACACTAAAGAAAAAATGTCTTAGTGAGGGCAAGCTGGAGCCGGTTGACCATTAAAAACGTGACGGTGACTAAAACAGCATTGCCCAATCCTCAAACGTGCTAAAATCACTTCTTCGCAACGAACTGCGCGAGAAGAAGTCGACCAAATGGGCGGATTTACATTCACCAAGCTTATTGGTGGGTATTAAATTCCACCCATGGCGCCAGCGCGAGAGAATGCTCGTCGTAAAGAATGTTTAAAATTCCGGAAGTAAAAACGGTGCTCGTACTCAGTAGGGTTTAAACGGGGGGATTTAGCTGCGACATCTGCGGCTGAATTACCCGGAAGTCCCACATGTCCAGGAACCCATAGCAGTGTCACCCTGACTCCAGCGTCAAGAAGCGTTACTTTTGAATCCTGGATCTTCTGCACAATATGGTGGAAGTTGTACAGATTTCTAAAGGATAAAACGCACCAAAGATTCGGAACAAATGACACTGTTCCCCAGCCCCTGGTTAGAAATAAATAAAATCGCCCGATAGATAGCATAAAGCTCCGCCATAAAATGGAGGTCGCAACGTCAAGACATAACGTAAAACTTGCTCCATTAAAAACACAAGCACATCCTACTCCAGTGTCAGATTTCAAACCGTCGATATATATAAAATTCCATGCAGTAAAAGAAGAGATGATCTCGCTAAAATGACAAACGTGCTGCGGTCAAAGACAGGATAGGACGTAAGCCCAAGATGAACGGGGGCCTCTGCTAGGAGCCAAGGGGGAGAAAAAGTTTCCTCGGCTAAGAAAAAGGCAGGTAATTCCAAGTCCAACGTCCTTAAAAGCTCCCGAAAATGAAAGTCAGCAGGCTGAGGTGTAAAAGACCCAGCAGCATAAAATGGAGCGAGAGACACATTAAAAAACGGCTCGTTCGTCGGATGACGCGGTTGCGCATCTAATCGACAACCATAATCAGAAAGTAAAACATCCCTACGGAAAAACAACGGAGGTTCTCCAGACTCCGCACATAAACTTGACACAGGACTGGTTGGGAAAGCTGCAATAGCGACACGAATACCCCGGTGATGAATGGGGGTTAAGGTGACGAAGAAGGGAAGGTCGCGCTTAGCCGTAAATTACACAGCCATAATCCAGTTTTGACCGGATTAGAGATCGATAAAAACGTAGAACAAGTCAGGTCCCCTGGTGTGCTACTTAAAACGCGTAAAATACAAAGAGAACGTTCACACTTGCCTCTGAGTTGTGCTATATGCGATGACCACCATAATTTCCTACCAAATACCAAGCCAAGGAACCGAACTTCGTCTGCGCAAGCAAGAGCGTCTGATTCAAGATGGAGAGACGGTGATGGATACTCCTTATGGCGCCAGAAGTTCATGCAGACGGTCTTCTCTGCGGAGAAACGGAACCCGTGATTTACACTGCAAGCGTAAAGGCGGTCGAGACAGCATTAGAGGCGGCATTCCAAAAGACAAGATCTCAGAGAGGAAAGAAAGATGGCAAAATCGTCTACAAACAACGACGATTCCATTCCAGGAGGTAAATACTCAGTGATAGAATTAATAATAATGGCAAACAGTGTGCAACCAAGTACCGAGGCCGGAGGTACGCCATTCTCTTGAGTAAAACTAGATGATAAAACTGATCCCACGCGAATATTAAAAACCCGGTCTTTCATAAACTCCCGAATAAAAACAAGCATACGCCCACGTATACGCCAATCGTGAAGCGTTTGGAAGATACCGCTTCTCCAGCAAGTACCATACGCTTTCTCCAGATCGTAAAATACACCAATCGTTTGGCACTTCCGTACAAAACCGTCCATTATATGAGAGACACATGATGATCCACTGAGGAATGATGAGGCCGAAAACAGCACTGAGCGTTCGTCAATAAATGATTCGACTCTAACCATCACATAAGCCCCCCGTTAATCATGCGTTCCATCATCTTGCAGACGCAGCTGGTGAGATAAATCGGACGGTAACTGGAAGGAAGGTGTAGGAATTTCCAGGTTTGGATATTGGTATTACGGTGGCCCTTCGTCAAGTGCTCGGAAATGTTCCATTGCACCAAACCGAATTAAAAATCTGGAGTAAAGAAGCCTTGCCTTTCTCTGACTAATGCTGCAACATAGCAACTTGAATACCACCTGACCCTGGTGCACAGTGTCGAGAGTTCTTAAGGGCATGCTCCAATTCCCTGGGGGTAAAGCGGACATTATAGCACTCATGCTTGTCACAGGCAAAACAGAAACCCTTCGACTCGACATACTCCCTTAGCGTGCGAAAAGAAGGAGGGTAATTGGTGGAGCTCGAAGTATCGAGTGCATACTACTCCGACCGATATCGCCAATATTTTAGGAAGTGCGTCCTAAAATATTGGCGATATCGGTCAGAGTAGTATGCACTCGATATGATATCCTAATACCGGGTATAGGCGTAAATCTACGTTTGCCCGCAAAGCGGCGTAGCTGTTCCCAATCTACAGGCCTTGTGCGGTTAAAAGAAGAGGTAAAAGCAATCCAAGACGCCATTTTACTATCCATAATGACTCAACGGCATTTGGCGCGCAGTTGTTTGTAGCGAATCATGTTTTCTGAAGTAGGGAGGCTGCGAAAAACTTGTGCAGCACCTCAGCGTGCACGCAACGCATACCGGCATTCATCGGTCCACCAGGGAACCAGTAAGCGTCTGGGGTGGCAAGACGACCGAAGAATAGCCTGATCTGCGTCATGAAGGATGGCCGATTTGAGGTGCTCGATCACGGCGTAGATGGATGGAAAATACAGCCAGAGATCGGAAGGGCTGCCAATTCGCTATCTCGGGCGTGCTGAGAATGTGCGTTGTGTGAAGAGAGTACATATCTGGCATGGAAAGTGGTCACCATAATACAAATCGGAGATGACGTTCCAGGTAAAATGTACAGAAATGAGGCAGAACAAAAGGCTAAATCCAAGTGAGAAAAACAATGAGTGCTGTCAGAAATAAAAGTAGGTTGACCAGTGTTGAGCAGAATTAGATGGTGGCGGTCCAGAAAGTCTGCCAACATGCTACCTCTTGCACACTCCGTGTTGGAACCCCATAGGGAATGGTGCGCATTAAAATCCCCTAAATGTAGGACAGGGGGTGGTAGCTGAAACAGAAGATTATCCAGATCAACTATAGCGACAGTGGCAGAAGGAGGTAAGTAAACAGTGCAGACAGAAAAATTAAGGCCAGAGAAGTGAACTGTAGCTGCAGCAGCCTGTATAGGAGTCTGTAGGTTAATTGAAGTACTGTACACGTCATCGCTGATTAAAATTATAACTCCACCATGCACGGGAGTGGGAGGAAGATCAAATCTCACCGAAGAGTAACCGCGTAAATTAAAAGAATCTTGAGGTCTAAGTTTAATATCTTGGAGACACACAAGCGGAGAGTCAGTGGAGCGTAAAAGTAACTCAAGGTCAGGTCTTCCACTGCGGAGTCCACGCACATTCCATGAAAGGATAGACATTGTTAAAACGAGATAAAATAAATAAAAATACCACCTTACTTTTTGCTCGGCCCAGGACGAATCAAACGCCCTTTTTTCATTCGCGTGGGGCTCAGTGGTTTTTCTGGAGCAAGCACATCCTGATCCATCACATCCTCAGAGGGAGGGCTCTCCCGCTGAGAAGAATCAACCGACTACAAAATTTGGAATCTCTAAGATGTGGCGAGAGGCGTTGACGGTGGCCGCCTAACGGGTTTGCTCCTAGAGTCATCATGGGAGCTTGACCTACGAGGAGGAGAAGGGCTCGATTTATGCTTATCAGTCGGAGTGGACGATTTCATAAAGTCAGTGCGTGTGTAAGAAATCTTAAATTTGATAGCCGGGGCATCAAAAACAATAGACTTGGGCTTCGCTGCAGAAAGCTTGACGGAGCTTGGAGCACTAGGAACCTTTGTAAAAACCAAGTTGCAGGTCTGCGTGCTGCTATCTCGCTTCTGGGTAGAAGAATGATGATGATTATTGCTTAAAGGGCGCAAAACTACGAGGTCATTAGCGCCCAGACACACCGAAATCTGCGCAACAGTAGCACTTTGTGCAATAATATAAAACCCGCTTTTAATAACTGGGGTTAAATTCTCATCAACAGACCAGATCAAAACGCAGCTGCAAGAGCTCAGATATTAACTGTTATAATGGTCCAAAAATATAACAATGAAACCCCTTAAAACAAAGAACAAGGATAAAATTTGCTACAAAAGGACAAAAGTCACAAAATATTCGGAAATTACCGTCATGGGTAAAACCATTAAAATTTAAAATTTACACCTTGCTCCAAAAGTCACAAACACGGATAAAGCGGAGCACTCGTTCCACAGCAACCACATCATCGGCAAGTAGCTCCTCAATAGAGGAGGGCAAACCCAGGGAAAGTCTAAAAGTTGCCAGATGTGGGCATTCGAGTAAAATGTGACGCACCGTAAAGGGGTGGTCACATCGTGGGCAATCTGGAGCTGGTTGACCATTAAAAAGGTGACGGTGACTAAATCGGCAGTGCCCTATTCGAAGACGAGCTAAAATCACTTCCTCGCGACGGACTGCGCGAGAAGAAGTCGACCAATGAAAAGGGGTGGATTTTATTTCTCGAAGCTTATTGTGGGGAATGATATCCCACTCATCGCGCCAGCGCGAGAGAATTCCTCGACGTATACAATGTTTAAAATCCCCTACATAAAAGCGTTGCTCGTGCTCTGCAGGGTCTAAAATGGCGGATTTAGCTGCGACATCCGCGGCCTCATTACCCGGGAGTCCCACGTGTCCAGGTACCCATAGCAGAGTGACTCTGACACCAACGGCCAGAAGCGAAGACAATGCATCCTGAACTTTCTGCACAAGAGGATGATAGGTGTACAGGCGTTTAAGAGATAAAAGGGCACTCAGAGAATCGGAACAAATGACACTGCTCCCCAGCCCGTGGTCAGAAATAAATAAAATAGCCCGATATATAGCATAAAGCTCCGCCATAAAAATAGATGCCGCAACGTTAAAACCATATGTAAAACTAGCTCCATTAAAAACAAAGGCACATCCTACACCTGTGTCGGATTTAGAACCGTCGGTATATATAAAATTACATCCAACAAAGTAAGAGACAATCTCGTTAAAATGACTAAGAATGAATGGTGCTGCAGTCGAGGACTTAGGACAGGCCGTAAGCCCAAGATGTACGGGGGCCTCTGCTAAGAGCCAAGGGGGAGAGGAGGTTTCCCCGGCCAAGAAAAAGGCAGGTAAGTCCAGGTCCATCGTCCTTAACAGCTCCCGGAAACGAAAGCCAGCGGGCTTAGGAGTAAAAGACCGAGCAGCATAAAAACGATCAAAAGACACATTAAAAAACGGCCCATTCGTGGGATGACGAGGTTGTGCAGCTAAGCGACAACCGTACGCAGCTAGTAAAACATCCCTACGATAAAACAACGGAGGTTCTCCAGACTCCGCACATAAACTCAACACAGGACTGGTGGGGAATGCTCCAATGCCAACACGGATACCCCGGTGATGAATCGGCTTAAGGCGACGAAGCACAGAAGGTCGCGCCGAGCCATAAACCACACAGCCATAATCCAATTTGGACCCGATAAGAGAGCGATAAAAACGTAGAAGAACAGTCCGGTCAGCTCCCCAAGATGTGCCACTTAAAACACGTAAAATACAAAGAGAACGTTCACACTTGCCTCTGAGTTGCGCTATATGCGATGACCAGCATAATTTCCTATCGAACATCAAGCCAAGGAACCTAACTTCGTCCGCGAAAGAGAGTGCGTCTGGGCCAAGATGGAGCGAAGGTGAAGGATACTCCTTGTGGCGCCAGAAGTTCATTCAGACGGTCTTCTCTGCGGAGAAACGGAACCCGTGAGAAACACTCCAAGCGTGAAGGCGGTCGAGACAGCATTGGAGGCGGCGTTCCAAGAGACAGGTTCTCCGAGAGGAAAGATAGATGGCGAAATCGTCCACAAATAACGACGAGTGTATTCCTGGCGGTAAACACTCGGTGATAGAGTTAATCGCAATGGCAAACAGTGTGCAACTAAGTACCGAGCCCTGAGGTACGCCGTTCTCTTGAATAAAACTAGATGATAAAACTGATCCCACGCGAACATTAAAAACCCGGTCCTTCATAAATTCCTGAATAAAAACAGACATACGCCCACGTATGTTCCAATCGAGAAGCGTTCGGAGGATACCGCCTCTCCAGCAAGTATCGTACGCTTTCTCTAAATCGAAAAACACAGCAACCGTTTGGCACTTGCGCACAAAACCGTCCATTACATGGGTAGTTAAAGACACCAGGTGGTCGACTGAGGAACGATGACGCCGGAAACCACACTGGGCGTTCGTTAATAATTGCCTCGACTCCAACCACCACATGAGCCGTCCGTTAATCATGCGTTCCAACACCTTGCAAACGCAGCTGGTGAGGGAAATCGGACGGTAACTGGAAGGAAGATGTGGGTCCTTTCCAGGCTTAGGTATCGGAATGACGGTGGCCAATCGCCAAGCGTTGGGAAATGCGCCATGAAACCAAATAAAATTAAAAGTTCGTAATAAAAAAGCTTGCCTTCTGCTGATAAATGCTGCAACATAGCAACATGAATGTCATCCGGCCCCGGTGCGCAGTGTCGAGAGGTGGAAAGGCCATGCTCCAGTTCCCTGGCGGTAAAAGGAACGTTGTAGCTCTCCTGATGGTCGGAGGCAAACGAGAAACCTTTCCTTTCAACATGCTCCATCAATGCGCGAAATGTAGCCGGGTAATTGTCGGAACTAGAAACATCAGCGAAGGTTCGCCCTAAAACATTGGCGACGTCAGTCGGAGTGGTGAGCACTCGATTTAAAATCCTAAGACCGGGTATAGGTGTAAACCTTGGTTTGCCAGCAACGCGGCGTAGCCGTTCCCAAACTACGGATGAAGGCGTTGTGCGGTTAAAAGAAGAGGTAAAAGAAATCCAAGAAGCCATTTTGCTATCCTTGATGACTCGGCGGCACTTGGCGCGAAGTTGTTTATAGCAAATCATATTCGCTGAAGTAGGGTGGCGACGAAAAACTCGCAGAGCACCTCGGCGTGCACGCAATGCATCCCGGCATTCATCGGTCCACCAAGGAACCGGTAACCGTCTGGGGTGGCAAGACGACCGGGGAATAGCCTTATCTGCGGCTGTTATGATGACCGTACTGAGGTGCTCGATCGCGATGTCGATAGATGTAAATTCACACCCTGAAAATTCGGCCAAAGATCGATATAGAGGCCAATTCGCCTTTTCAATGAGCCATTTTGGCGCGCGCTGTGGATGTGCGTTTGAAGAGAGTACATGGATCTGACACGGAAAGTGGTCACTGGAATATGAGTCGGAGATGACGTTCCAGGAGAAATGTACAGCAAGTGAGGCAGAACAGATGGATAAGTCCAAGTGCGAAAAGCTGTGAGTGCTGTCAGAGAGAAAAGTAGGTTGACCGGTATTGAGAAGTATAAGATTGTGACAAAGTAAAAAGTCAGCTAAAAGGCTACCCCTTGCACACTCGGTGGTGGAACCCCATAGGGGATGGTGTGCATTGAAATCCCCCAAAAGGAGAACAGGGGGTGGTAGCTGAGACAAAAGATCATCCAGGTCAACTGTGGTGACGGTGCCGGACGGAGGTAAATAAACAGTGCAGACAGAAAAACTAAGGCCAGAGAAGTGAACTGTAGCTGCAGCGGCTTGTAAAGGAGTCTGGAGCTGTAATGAGGTGCTGTACACGTTATTGCGAATTAAAAGTAAAACCCCGCCGTGAGCGGGAGTGCCGCCTTCGGGAGGGAGATCAAACCGCACCGAAGAGTATCCACGTAAATTAAAAGAATCCTGTGGGCGAAGCTTTGTCTCTTGGAGACACACTAGCGGACAGTCAGTAGAGCGTAAAATTAACTCCAAGTCAGGTCTGCGACTACGGAGACCACGCACATTCCACGAAAGGATAGCCATTGTTAAAAATATATAAAATAAATAAAAGAATTAACCACCTTACTTTTTCGACGGTCCAGGACGAATAAGACGTCCTTTCTTTAGTCGCGTGGGACTCGGTGGTTTTGAAGGAGCAGGCACATCCTGCTCCATCACATCCTCAGAGGGAGGGCCCTCCCGCTGAGAAGAATCAACCGATTCCAAGACCTGAAATCGGTTGGAGGTGGAAAGAGGCGGTGACGGCGACCGCCTAGCGGGCTTGCTCCCGTATCCATCATGGGAGCTCGACCTCCGAGGAGGAGAAGGGCTCGATTTCTGCTTCGTATTACTGGTAGTGGATGATTTAAGGAAGTCAGATCGGGTATAAGCGGTCTTAAACTTAATAGATGGAGCATCAAAAACAATAGGCTTCGGCTTCTCAGTAGAACGGTTGGCGGCAGTTGGCGCACAAGGCACCCGAGTAAAAACAAAATCGCAAGTCTGCGTGCTAATAGTGCGCTTCTGGACCGCAGAAGAAACCACAGCGCTGTATGTCCCGGTTTTAGGTAACACGGGCAGGCGAGATTGGAATCGCTTCCGCGCTTCACTGAATGTAAGTTTCTCTTTAACCCTGATCTCCTGGATAGAGCGTTCATCGCGAAATCGAGGACAATCGCGGGACGAAGCCGGATGGTCACCTTGACAGTTCACGCAAACAGGGGCAGTGGCACAAGCTCCCTCGTGATTTTCAGTACCACAGGTTGCACAGATCGACTTTGCACTCTTGCACGACACGCGAGTATGGCCAAAACGTTGGCATTGGAAACATCGCATGGGACTGGGAATATATGGGCGAACCTCAATTGCCTCATATCGAGCTTTGATCCTCTGTGGTAACTCAACCCGGTTGAAGGTGAGGAAGAGGGTACGGGTGGGCTGTGTTTCACCTTCCTTTTTAGCCTGTACACGATAGACCGATATGACTCCCTGGTCTTCCAGACAGCTCTGGATCTCCGAGTCGGACATCCCGTCTAACACAGTCGTAGTAATAACTCCTCGCGACGAATTTAAAGTTCTATGTGGCTCTACACGGATCGGATACCCGTGGAGAATTGTCGCCTTTAGCAATGAGTTAGTTTGCGCTATTCCAAGTGTCTCTACCAAAAGAGAACCATTACGGAGACGTGTACATGTCTTCACTGGTCCAGAAATGCCATCAATACCTTTCTGAATCACAAACGGATTTACTTTGATGAATGACTGGCCATCCTCCGTACGACTAATTACCAAGAAACGAGCAAAGGAAAGAGCAAGGAAAGGTTTTCCTTCTTCCGGATCTCCTGTATACAGCGCTCTTCTTGATAGCGAGGACGATTGAGGGACGAAGCTGGGTAGTCACGGCGGCAGTTCACGCAGACGGGAGCAGATGGACAGGCTTCCTCATGACTTTCAGTACCGCAGGTGCTACAGATGGAATGAGCACTGTTACAGGACATGCGAGTGTGGCCGAAGCGTTGGCATTGAAAACATCGCATGGGGCTAGGAATATATGGATGCACCTCTATAACCTCATAACCAGCTTTAATCCTTCGCGGTAACTGGATTCGGTTAATTTTGAAGAAGAGAGTGCGGGTGGGCTGCACTTCACCTTCCTTCTTCGCCTGTACACGGTATAGTGATATGACTCCTTGGTCTTCCAGATAACCCTGGATCTCCGAGTCAGACATTCCATCAAGAATATTGGTGATGATAACTCCTCGCGAGTTGAGAGTTCGATCTTGCTCAACACGGATCGGGTATCTGTGGAGTATTATCGCCTTGAGCCATGAGTTAGTTTGTGACAGTGCTTGTGTTTCCAGCAAAAGAGAACCATTACGAAGTCGTGTACAAGACGTTACAGATCCGGAAATGCCATCAATTCCCTTCTTAATTATAAAAGGGTTCACTGGACTAAATGACTGACCATCTTCAGTGCGACTAATAACTAAGTAACGAGGATAAGACTGCTCTGTTACTTCTCTTACGTCCACTCTTTTAAGTTTTATTTGAATAGGAGGGGTATTGTTATCCATAGCGTATTTATCCTCCACCATTGCAACTGTCTCCGATGGCAGGCTGCTTCCTGGGCGCCACCCCGGCTCAGGTGACCTGTCCTGGTCTAGACAAAGTCACCTCAGGGCCAAACCTCCCGGGTCCAAACAGAAGTACCCAATTCCCTACAGGAAGTTCACAGCTCATGCAATGGCTCCTCCCCGGGCCTGGCCTTTACCAGGGGATATGCTCCTGTCCTACATGATAACCATGTGCTGGGAGTTGCACCGTTACCCAGTCACATTTTACCGTGTCAAACATGGGGGCACCCATCAGACAAAGAACAGGGAAGTATGTGCGCGAGAGTATTTGCCATTGTTGCGTTACTTAAGGAATATTTAAAAAAAAACCGGGTGAACATGTCTTCCAAAACAAGAGGAAAACAAATGAAAGTTTCCGTCTAATCTCAAGAAAATTTGCGCGTTATTACTCAAAGACCGTCAGGTTTCCTTTCAGATTTGACTGACATATTGATAATTGTCTTCGTTTTGTCCAGTAGGCGGCAGTACTATCCGGATGCACGGCCAATTCCTTGAAAGCTATTCAGTCCGTCAGATAACATAAAAAGCTAATATCTTGATAGGAATGACAGATAATCAATTCTTTATTTCTGAAGGTGTTCTTTCAGCTCTATTTACTCAAAAGAGAACTCTGAAGTGCTTAAAACCTTGTGGGGAGTCAGTTGAAGCTACGAATTGTAATGTTTAGATTTCTTCTTGCTTCTGAATATGAGCTAATTTTACGCGGTAATTATATCCATCTTAGGGTTGTACTAAAATATCTCCGAAAAAATTTACAGCTCCGTTTTTCCCTATAATAAATTAAAGGCTTTTGAGTTTGTGTATTGTAATAACCATAGCCATTCGTAGTTGCTGGAAGGAGGGTTGGATTACTTTCCTGTGTAAAGCAACACGTGTTTCGCCCGTTTATAAGGGTTTGGCTATGTAGTGCATTAATGGGGGAGTGAAAAGAGGATCTTATTTGGCATGTCAATGCTTCAAGGACTGTGCATTTCTTATCGAAAATATTCTTTGCAGTCCTACCACAATTTGACCGTCCGTGTTGTTAATTTTCCCAAAAGAGGAAGAAAATATGCATGGGCAGCTCTTTTCTTCCCAGTCTTTGCAGGATATTTGCAGTTGGTGGATAGGAAAGGTATGGCGGAATTCATTTTCAGTAGTTTTTTAGAAATTACAAATGCATTAGACTCAGCAGACCGCCACGGGTGGTCAAGGTCGTTAAGGCGCGGACTCGTGAGCGGGAGGTCTGGGTTTCGAATCCCGCCAGGATCGTCCTTCCTGAATGAGATTTTTTCCATGTTTTCCTCAGACCTCATAACTGGCAAATGCCGGGGAGGTACCCTAAAATTAGGCTTGGAACGTTTCCTTCCTTAAAAATCCTTTCGAAATATATCATTTCATTTCATGTATCACCAGTGTTCACCGCCTGTGGTGCCTCAGTAGTGAAAAAGGGCGTTAAACACCATTCAAAAAAAAAAAAAAACTCAGCAGACATTCAAATAATTAGGGAAGGATATGGTAGGTCTCCCAGCCTCAATAGAGAGATGGAATGGATTATACAGAGATATGGGGATAGCAGTTGAATATATGACATCTGCTTGTAGACATGCAGATATTAACTGCCGTAAATAAATGACGAGAAGACTATTGGAAGACTTTCAAATAGGTCTTGGATTAAACATTTAAAAAGGAGTCCAGTCACGGGATGTGCTAAAAGAGATACCACTCTACCTCAAGGGACAGAGAAATCGTTTAAATAACTTGGGTTGTTTATTTCTAAGACTGGAAGTTGCGAAGTTGACATGGGTCAAAGAATAAGGCAAGCAAGTGAAATGATAAAGATGTTGCACGGGGACCTATGAAGTAGCATTATCTACAAAAGTATTCTGCAGCTCAGGGTTGGACACTTGTTTAACACCAGAAATCTGTTATCCAAGCAATGGAAACGGATGGCATTAGAAGAGGGGCCAGGGTGTCTAGGTTAATGAGAAAACGAAATGAAAATTCAAGGTGAAGAGCTGGAAATCACAGAGTCAATAATTAAAATAACTGATATGAGAAATGTTAACCTTATGTCCATGCAAAAATAATGAAGAAAAAGTAAAATGGCTGAAGATTGTTATCATGTACACTTAGAGAAATTGGGCACTACAGATTATGAAGGAGTATTGGCAGAATGGCAGAGATGGAAGGTAAGTGGAGCTGCTCTCAAGGGAGGAAGAAGAAAATAACTTTCAAACACTGGGTGTGTTTTTAATGTAGTTTCTTGAAAACACTGGGGTACATCTCATACATAAAACTAATGGGTGAAGCACAACACTCCGTATTTGTAAGTTTTATTCTGTCTATTCGCTGCTTTTTGTTGGCGGCCTTTTAATATGTAACCAACTTTTATGACGAAAATCTTAATTATTTATAAAATAGCTCCGTTTATTTAATTGACTACTGTCACGTTTATAGTCCACCAAATATTCTTTCCTGGGTTACTGTATGCATCTTGCTTTTGTTTGTATAATGCATGTATGTATGTGTTTTTGTGCATGAGTGCATATCACCAGTGAACTTGTGTCTCTCCCACCCACACACAAAGAGTATATGTAATTAGCTCCGTAGGTAAGCGAGGCAGTTATTTTCCCCTCATCGGTTTACGTCCTTCTATAAAGTTCAGAGATAGGTATGCAAGATCTATATATCTGAATGTACTGGTTGAAAACATTTCTACTCGCCCGTTCATTTTTCGCAGTTGATGTTTTATATTTTTGGAGCTTTGCAATAATTCCTTCTCGTTTTCTGTTCAAAGCTTCTTTATATAATGAAAACATTGTTTTACCCTTACTGCGGATCTATACTCTATTCCCATGGCGGTGGATTGGCATTTGTGGTTCTCATTTTGCTTCAAAATCTCTTCGGCAGCTTCAGGTATTCACATGGGTGGCAGGTTATATGCGGATCCTTCCCAGTGTAGCATGTGGTAAAGTGCCTAAGTAAGAAGGTTCCTACTTGTACCAATGTTATTTTGAAGTTTTGATCTTATCTACTCCAAACCGATCCTAATAACTCTAGTTCTCATTTAAAATTGTTATTATTAATGCGACGTTATTTTACATCACACCACATTTTTAATTTACATTAGTATTTAAGGGACACTGGGAGTGAATCTTCTAAGTTAAACATTTTTGTATGTTTTTTTCTGAAACTTTTGCTGTGATTACATTGCTATTAATTTAATATGTATACATAATTTCATTCAATATGGATAAATTGAATGAAATTGCCAGCTATAAATTATTTTATAAGTTTTACTACGTAAATATGACGCATAATCAAAATATCCTAGCGGCTCATCAGTTGAGGAATTTTATTCACAGTTATGTATTGGAGCTTTGAATCTCATAAATATTTGTATAGAAAACATTTAAAATAAATAACTGTAATAATTTTTAAATCTGTAAAAAATTTTAATGTTTAATATTTTTTTCTTAGAAAATATAGTTTTTTTTAAAATTATTATTAATGTTAGCATAGCGTTTGATCTATACGATGTTACAATAAATTGTGGTAAAAATTTAATTCAATTTAAATACAAACTGTGACGCGTGGGACATTTTGAATGTGCGATAATGAAGTTTTGAGAAAAACCCTCTTTTATAAATACGTATGTTGGAACCAATGTGATTTATAAGGATACGCGGAGCACTATGAATGTCTATAGAGCCCAAAGGGAGGGAGGGGGATATGCAAATGTTGACTATCTGTGGACGCCCAAAGGTCCAAGGAACCATTTGCAGAAAAAAAAAAACATTTTCGATTTTTGAAGGATATTGGCCAAAACATTACTCCCAGTGTTCCTTAAAACATTAAATAAACTTAGCTTAACGAACATTTAGAAAGTCACTGGAATATTTTGCCCTAAATTCAGTTAATTCCTGAGAGCATTTTTGTATCATTCATGAAAACGTTTGCTCTAAATGAAGGAACTGGCATTACACTTTCACCTGCTGCTGAAGTTCATCATCTGGCCAAAGCACAAAGCACAACTTATGATGGTACAGCTTTAGAAATACAATAATAACCAAAAAGGAAGTAGACACTACCATGTTCTTGAAAAGTTATAACATCTTTTTACTTTCAAATACTGAATACACATGTTCTGAAATAAGCAGACATGTTGATTTTTCGTTCCGCCCTAACTTTTTTTTTTCAATGAGAAGCAAAATTCACGAAATATCTAATTACAGCAAGTTATTACAATGGAACAGAGCTCAATCGCAAATACTGGCATCCTTTCCATTGCCATTAATCAAGTGCATTTGTTTTGCCTGTAGTTATTTCCGTTCCACAGTTCAGGCTTCAAAGGTACCCGTGACCCTAAGAAAAATAAACAGCATTAAAAAATACTGGGATGCTGTAAGGGGGGCAACTACTTCAGCGTTGCTTTCAGAACAGAAATTAGATCCATAAAGTTCATCAAACTTAATCATTTCTTGCTACAGGCACATACGAAGAGAGTTGTTGCGATAGAGCAAAAGCAATAAATACCAGAGAACATTAAGCCCAGAATGTATGTGTATTTCATCGCAGGTAGTGTAATACTCTAATTCCTACCCATTCTCCCACTGGTGTTCGCTGTGCAGTACGTAGTACCAGACAAAGAAATGAAGTTAAATAATTAAACATTGTGCAGTAGACTAATACTAATTACACCAGCCTGCGATCTTTGAGGTGATGAATACTTCTGGCTAAATGCTCATTATTATGTTGCTTCAACATTTTGGATCGTGTTTCAACTTCTTATAGAACAAAATGTCTAATTAGGAATTACTTACATGTGTTTTAACTTTGCTAGTCAGCAAAGCACTTCTCAAAAATGTTAGAAAGTGTTTTATAATGAATAACGCGTACACTGTCCAAAATTCTTAATTCATTCCAAAGTTCTTTAATAATGTCATTGAATGTGTCTGAACATGCACCTTCCGCAAATAACTTCATCGTACACGTTCTTTTCTAATAATGTTCAGATTTTTTTTCTATTAATACTTTCCTAGCCTTTGCAGAAATGTTTTCCAATGCGCTCTTACATGTATTGAAATCCTTTTCAGCAATTAAGGCTCTTAATTTACATTCACTTAATAGATCCTTTATTTTTTTTTAATTGGACATGTATAATCATTATAAATGAGTTCTCGGGAGAGCACCCGGGTATGGCCCTATGAATCTACCAGGCTTTCGATGTCTGTCTCTGCCATCTTCTTCAGGGATATTCTGCTGAAGTGCCGTGGGGACTGACTGTGTCTGTATATATACTTCTAGTCGTAGGCGTGGCTGCTGCGTGACGCGAGCGACCGGAGGCGAGGACTGCTTCTTCGCTGCCAGAATGGCTAAAGCCGGCTTCCATGCAGCATTGAGTAGGAGCCCATTGTCTCTGTTGAGGAGATTCTTTCTTAAGTGAATTTCTAAGGCCTCTTTTATATATTCGGATCACTATGGAGGTGATAAAGGATGGACGCCTGTCTTTCCTGGATAACCTCATAGATAGGAAAGAAGATGGCACCTTAGGACACAAGGTCTACAGGAAGTTCACCCTCACCGACCTGTACCTGAAGAGTGACAGTCACCATCTCCTGGCTCAGAAACAATCTGTCCTAACTACCCTCACCATAGGGCCAGATGTGTGTCGGACAATACCTCTTTACCAGCGGAGATGGATCACCTGAGGAAAACTTTCAGATAGAATGGATACTCTTCTTCAGATATTAACGCAGTCCTAAAAAGAGCCGTTGTTCCTATTTGTGCTTCGAGTTCGCCTCGACACAGGAGACAGTCAAGCAGGATTTCCTACCGTTCTGTGGTGCACTGTCTTCAAAGATCTGAAGAATACTGCGCAAATACAACATAAAGACCGTCTTCATTCCAGACACCAAGATTCGTGAGTTCTTGCACTCACATAAAGAGGACTTGGGACTTAGAACACCAGGAGTCTACAAAATTCCTTGTCAAGGTTGCGCTCTGGAGTACATCGGCCAGACCCAGAAAACAAAAGCTGGACGTCGGACAGAGCACAAACGTTACATCCGCCTGCACTATCTCGACAAGTCAGCGTTAGCGAGCACCGCTATGAGACCGGCCATAGAATTGACTTCCAGGCAACAGAGGTTCTGGTAAAAACCCCACATTATCGGGACTGCCTCATAAAAGAGACCTTAGAAATTCAATTAAGAAACAATCTCCTCAACAGAGACAATGGGCTCCTACTCGATACTGCCTGAAAAGCGGCTTTAGCCAATCTGGTAGCTAAGAAACAGTTCTCGCCTCCCATTGGCTCACGTCACACTTCCCAAGCCCGACTAGAAGTATATGCATAGACACAGTCAGCCCCCACGGCACTGCAGCAGCATATCACTGAAGAAGATGGCAGAGACAGCCATCGAATGCTTGGTAGATTCGCCGCTTCTTACCCGGTGCTCTCCGGAAAACTCATTTATAATAACATACTCCGGGAAAGCTTCAAGTCTTATGTATAACCATCATCGCAGGGTTTAGAGAATTTCACCTCGTTAATCACCCGAGGCAATGATTTAATTTTACTTCCCATTTAGTATCTGATAACCTGAAGTTTCTCACACTGAATCCTTAGTCATTTTCTGTAATAATTCAGGAGCCAAAAGTATGTTCCGTTGCGTCAGGATGCCTTGCGTGTTACTAACATAACTTTTAAAAATTAGTAGTTCATTATTAAAAAGTCCCGAGGAAATGATATTCACTTAGATCACTATTTCGTAATATCAAAAATGAACACTCTACAGGGATGAGAAAGTAAATTAAGAGAGATGCAATATTAAAAAACATATTTATTATAAATTAAAAGTATACAATTTTCTGTTAAAATAAACTAAAAGAAAAATTTATATAAAACTAACAAATGAAAAAAATAAATCAGGAAAATCAAAATGTAAAAAATAGTATTAATAATTGTATAGAAATACTCCTTTAACACTGGTCACGTGTAGGACATTATAAATTTACTCCTATGTAGTTGGTGGTGTAACTAATAAGCGGGTCTAAAATATTCCTAGCATTTCGAGTAGGACTAAATCTCTCATAGTAGAGAACACCTTAGGAAAGTATCTCTGAATCAGAATAAGATGAGAAGGGTTCTGGTTCCTTACTTAGAAGTGAACATTGCAGTTGAATTGGTTACAACATCGGCACAGAAGGCCAAAGATGCATGCTTTGAATCATGTCCGTGACCCGAAATGTTAAATCTCATTCTTACTTTTCAGTATTAAGAAATTAGCTTTTGGAGTAATAGGCACAAAATGTAGAACATAACATTTTGAATGAACAATTAAATAATTTGATAAAAGAAGCGCAGAAAGCATATTATAAATATTTACAGTTTCAACGCAGGAGTAAATAGCAGAAAACAAAAAGAAAATTACAATTGCTAAATGAAAATATAAGAAAGCTTCTAAAATAAATTAGTATGAAATATTATATACTTGGTCATAATAGTTTATAAATCAATTAAAATTTAATAAACAAGCAAATAATGCGATAAGCAATAATTGAAAGAAAAAACAATGGGCTGAACATTATAAAGCTTATGATACAACTCAAATGTACTCAACAACAAAATAAAACTCGATGCTGGCTGGTATGATTACATTAGAATATTTAAAGAAGTACAAAATATAATGAAAACTGTATAGAGAAAGTAAAAATTTAATCGACCAAATATGTAGAAATAGTTGTTAAACTTAAGACTATTACATTTTCTAAACTGTTGATGAAAACAAGCGAACATTTGAGACTATTCCTCCGCTATTATTTTTTGTTTTTAAAAAAGAAAATCATAAGCACTGCAACAATTTTAAAGGGACTAGCATTAAAATGCAGTGTATAAATATTTTAAAAATCGTTAATTCCCACACATAAAACTCCACAGAATTGTTAAAGAAGAACAAAAAGAGATTCAAGACTAAGAAAATTAGCGTGGTGCCTCTGTAGTAAAAACGGGCGTTAAACACTACTCAAAAAGAAAAGAATGATTTTGACAAAGTTAAGTGGATAGCGTAAAGCTGTTAAGAAAAAATGGAATGTCGAAACATTCTACAGATGATATTAGCAGTTAAATATTACAATAATTAAGTAATAATTGCATATAAACTAATAAAATAATGTTGCAGAATTTTACAAGTTAGTTCAATATCTATATAATTATAATTATATATATATATATATATCTATATAATTATAATTATATATATATATATCTATATAATTATAATTATATATATATATATCTATATAATTATAATTATAATTATAAATATAAATTATAAATTATAAATACATGGAAGAAATAAATAAATATAGGAACAAATTTAGACAATAATAGTTATATGAAACAAAATGAATATGCTGGTTTCTGGGCTGCAATATAAAGTACAGAGTACGAACTCCAAATAAGCATATTCGAATTGTGCAAGTTATGTAATTCAATTAGAGAAAAGACAAAATTCATAGCTTTCCAAGTGAAAAATACATCAAATAAAACTCACATCAAAATCTATTAGATACAATTTAATTATTATTTGGTTGTAACGCCTCGTTTGATTACGATCAACAGATAGCAAAAATTACAAAACTCGACAGCATTTGAGGAGAGAAGTGAACAAACATTTGCGTAAAAGAAGCTACACAGAATGAAAATAACAACAGAAGATATTAATGATGAACGTATATTGAAAGGCTGGAAGAAATAAAACTAAAATCAAATACACAAATGAGATAATTATCTTCATTTATTTTAAGAAAGAATTGCATTTGGAGTAGGGGTGGCCGTGTCGATTCAAATTCAAGTTATACCCGCAAAGCAAAACAGCGACGGATCGCAGTTGTTTATCGATCGATGCCTTATATTATGACTCTGGGTTGCATTCCATCACTTAGAAATGAATCTAGGAAACATGCGGTTTTAATAGGCATTCCCCACTTCTGTATCGACATAAATGAAGGGGATATTTAAACATACAGAATTCGTAAAGATTTCCAAAAGAAATCCTACAATATCAAGCAAGATTATTATTATTTTTATTTATTTTTTTTATTTGCTTTATTTACGGACGCTCTTTAACATCTCAAGTCATCAGCGTCCCATTCAAATCAGGGCGGGAAACGTCGGACAAATTTTGCTCAGAGGCCTCTTTTCTTCTGGCTTGAGGTTCTTTATCGTGCCGTAAACGCACGACACGGGACCCACGGCTTTACTTCCGTTCCGAAGGAAGCCACACTTAAGATTTTTATATCCGAAAAAATGCATCGGCCCTGGCCGGGTTTGAACCCTCGATCTTGGGCTTAGGAGGCAAATATGGTTACCACTACAACACCAGGACTGACTAATGTCAAACAAGGGGAGAATGAGATGAAATGGACTAAGGTTATAACGGGTCAAATGACTTAATTCACGAAAGAACTAAATCTATATCAGAACATTAACGAAATTGCCTTGTCGGTGAACGCAATGCTTACAAGACTTGCATGTTGGGATTCCACAGAAAAGTCCATGGTGGGAGACGTAGACAGGCCAAAATTCCTGAGTGATGCGGTCTGACCAAAACCGTAATTGGCTCTTGAAACAGTCTACATTTGGTTTATTCATTGTGTTCAGTAGCATACAGTGTTCTCAACATATTTACCTTCCCAAGTCATTCTATCACATACAGGGTATTAATGAACTGCACTGTAATCATTTTAAAGATAGAAGAGCCGTCTTAGACAAAAATATGAAATTAACATAGCTGCCTGAAATTGTTTCAAAGTTATGACTTTACATCTCTAAAGGATTAACACAGAGGAATAAAACTTCCAGTCGAATTGATACCACACAATAACGGGCGGGAAGTTGTGCAGCATATTTCTTTGGAGCAGTCAAAATTACACTGGCATCAAATAAAAGCGAATCACTGTTATCTAGTTTGAACCTAATTGGCTTCGTGTTTATTTTATTATAATTTTTTAGTTTTACATTAGTGCGTAGCATTTGGGCCTACATTATATATTTCATGTTTTAAATAAACTTCTGCTTAAACGCCCATTTATTTAGCATTCATATTTACAAAATGAAATAAAAGTTAAATCCGCAGGACCCGAACCTATGATTTTCAATCCCAATCTATCGCCTTACTCATTGGAACACACTCGAGTGAATAGCTCCTTCTAATAAGTTCCATAACCCTTTAAATCAGTTAACCATTGTTCACTTCCGCACTCTCATATGATTATTCCACAATTGTTACATTTATAGCTATAAATTTTGAAAACAAATCAGGATATATTTGCTCGCGAAAGGGTTAGAAAATATTATTCAAAGGAAAATGTTTACCTTATTTTGTTATAACAATGGCAACTCAGCATCCAATATCAATTTCTTTATCACCGTATGTCTCCGTTATTTTTCTTTGTGTACCACAGGTTTGTAATCTCAAATTCTTTTTCTAAGAGCCCTCTACCATTATTTCTCTGTGGTTTATTAGCATCAGACACAATATCGAGCGGCGCGATTCAGACGGTAACGCATGAAAATCTGACTGGGAAGATTCCGGGTTAAAATCCTGATCTCGAGTTTTTCGTGATTTCCACTGATCGGTTAGTCAAAATGCTGGGATGCATCTTACCTTACATCACTCTTCCATTTCATACCTTATCTGAATTGAGTCATATATTAATACACTGTACATATTATGATGTCTAATGAATACTTAATACAATGTCACTCAACAACAGGAACACTTCCTAGAGTTAAACTCATACTGACCTCCCCTACAGCTCCCAGCTGGATTTTAAGCATGGGAATGAGACGAGAACTGCAGAACTCACTCGACTACGGCCCCCTGCACGTGGAACGGTGCAACGAAAGTAAAAGCACTCTGTATTTGGAAGTTTTGGTAGGGACCCAGTCTACGTCTTTGCTCACCGACCGTGTCTCCCTTCCTCTCGGAGGTGCCCCGTTAGGGGCGTAGGTATAAATGGCCAACCCTTTAACAAGGCTGAAGTACGATGTATCCTTCTCCGATCCTAACAATCCAGTCTAAAGGCCCGGTATAGATATTCAGTTGTTTCTTTAGGTAACACAAACCAAGAAAAAGAAAAGATAGACCGGAAAGTAATAAAATAAAGCAATATATTGATTTGATATAGCAGTTTTACTAAAGTGTTTCACTCCCTTACGTACTTTGCTCTTTTGTTTACGTTCTTTCTTTTTATATGTATTATAAAGCACGCAATTATCGCCTATTCTTCCTAAAACTAAATATTGGGATATTGAACCTTGAAGATTTAAGTTTATTCTGTGCATGTTGGTTTTTTCACCTAATCTTCAGCTTGATGTAGACCATGTTAGAGAAGCAAGAAGTACATTGTGTAAGAAAATATGAATTATATTAGTATAAGCTGAAATTGGATGCGACATTAATAATTATTAGAAACTAAAATATTATTAATTTTAAACTCTCTCGTGCTTTCGTTGTAAAATTTCCTCCTCTAAAAGGTGCAACTCTGTTCACTTCCTCTCCTCTCATTTTCAGTAGTTGTTTCTCAACCGCTCGATTATCTTTGCTGTAGAAACAGCCAGTTCTTTTTAATTTACTTCTCTCTTTTAATAGCGGTACTAATGTTCACCCCGTGTGCTTTGACGTCAGTAAGTTTATGAATGTCATAGATGCAGATGAAATATAAATGAATGGGGTAGCCATAACCCTTTATGAGAAGGCTTTAGCCAGTTGGCAATGCTCCAAGTGGGAACCAAACCCAAGATTGCGCTTAAACTGGTATGAAGTTTCACACAATTTCTAAGATAATGAAAGGAATAAAGATTGTGGACGGTACGTATAGCTGTAGGACATTTTCTTAAAACCATTTTATACTGAAGGTGTTTAACTACGAAGTTGCAACTATAGAAGTTCGTTTTAAGTCCAAGTTCCCAATGAATAAACAATCAGTATAGACCAGCATATGGCAACCTCACATTAGATGCAATTAATTCATTTCGGCAGCATCACTCAGAAAAACTTCCAAAAGCTATGTTAGACAAGACGTTTTTGTACGAACTGCCGGTTTTACAAGCACATTATAGTTTTTCACTCATATCCTGCCTGCCTTATCGTTCATAAACTGTACAGTGAGATGTTAGAATTTAGCACGAAAAAATATAAAATAACAGCGGAAGGAAGAATGATTATTTAGGTCAATACAATTTTCTAAGCAACGCTCTGAATAAGTGAGTAAGAACTACGGGTTCCTAATTATACCGAGAGTGCCAAAAAATGTATACACACTTTCACAGTAAATATCTATTTAATATATTTCAAGTTGAACTGAAAAACTGTAATGGGTAGTATGATGTTCTGTAAAGAGATGTGACTCACATACATTATGATAGCGTTGCTACGTGACAGGTAAATCAACAATGAAAAAATGAAGCCAAGATTATCGTATGATGTTCTCTAAACAGATGTGACTCACATTGCGTTATATTAGCTTTGCTACGTGACTGGTATATCAACATAAAACAAATGAAGCCAACATTATCGTAAATCAACAATGAAAAAATGAGGCCAAGATGATGTTCTGTAAACAGATGCGACTCACATTACTTTATGCTAGCGTTGCTACAACAAAATGGAGCCAAAATTATCGTTTGAAGAGCGGAAAGCAATTTTGAAGTATTGGAAAACCGAGAATGTTGAAGTCCAAAGGCAATGGAGACGTGTGTACAGAAAAGAACCGCCAACGCGAATAACAATTGCACGCATTCGAGACAAATTTGAGACTGTGGTACAGTATGCGATGTTCACTAGGGCATCTGGGAGACCTCGCACAGAAACAAGCCCCGTGCCCTCGGCTATGATTTTGGAACGTTTTGAGCACTCATCGCAAAAATCTACAAAGCACGTGAGACTGGGATTAACAGAACCAGCGTACATCGTATTATTAAAACAACAAAGTTTACATTTTTCATTCCAAGACTTTTGCATGCATTAAATGAAGATGACCCTGATCGGAGAATACAGTACTGTAAGTGGTGTCGGAACATGGTAAAAGAGGATGAGGCCTTCGTAGGGAAAGTGGTTTGATCCGATGAGGCACAATTTAAGTTGAACGGAACTGTTAACCGGCATAACTGTGTCTACCGGTGAACCATTCTTTTGTGATGGAACAGTAACTGGCTCAATGTACCTGAACATGATACGCACATCCGTCTTACCCGTCACTTATACTCTACGGAAATGTGGAATTTTATTTCCAACAGCACCACATTATCACGAGATGTACGTACGTACCTTGATGACAATCTTCCAAGGCATTGGATAGGACAAAGAGGTCCGATTGAGTTTCCACCTCGTTCTGCGGATCTAACTCCGTTGGACTTCTACCTATGGGGAACTCTTAAGGATGTTGTATACCGTAGAAAACCAGCTACACTGGCAGCACTTCGGGAAGAAATTAAAACGGCGTGTGCTGCAATCGCTGAGGACACTTTCGCAATCGTTAAAGTTCAGTTGTTCAACGTACTCAGAAGTGTATCGACGCCGATGGTGGGTATTTTGAGCAACTGTTGTAACTGTAAAAATCTAAGATCATTATTGCTCATCATTTTCTTTTTATGTGAATTCATTATGTTAACAAATGTTTTTCTTTGCTTGAAGTGTGTATACATTCTTGACACCTATGTGTAATTGTTTCTGTCCTTTGTTTATGGTCTCAAAGGACATTTGCAGTTGATGGAACCATGTACGCTTTAAAACAAAACTAAGGATAATGATTCTTTTGCTAACGTTTTGTGGATGCATTTATTTGTTTGCAAGACAATAAATTAAAATATTATGATTTTAGTTTATAATGTTACACTTTATTCCATGAGTAAATATTAAAGAATGAGCGATGGGTATTCGGTAATTTTTACATATACAAACAGTATAACATTATAACCGAGTTTCATACTCTTTTTAATACATACAAGAATTATAAAAGTATAATAAAATGAATAGTAATACTGAGTTTTTAATTATTTCTGTCTTCTTTAATTATACGTATGGCGTCATTGTATCGATGGAGACTGTACAGTTCGTTTGTATAATGCTATTGTTAGCGAAGATGGATTTACCGCAAGAAAATTTAACCCAATAGTAAAGGCTGAATTGTTATTAACACCGAGAAAATCTTATGGTACTTATCAGAAGGAATACGATGGATTCATCAACTGAATGAACAGTAAAAGTAATAAGGACATTTTAGAATCTTTAATGTTAGCATATATTTCAGAAGAGATTAGCATTATCAAATTTTGGTAATTCAGTTGGTATCTAATGTTAACCAAATGGTTTCTTTATTCATTCTGTAATTATATTCTGCAATGAAAACATTTTATTTATTTGGTTTATTTACGGACGCTCTTTAACATTTCAGGTCATCAGCATTCCTTTCAATTCAGGGCGTAGAACAGGTGATAAATTTTCCTCAGAGGCCTCTTCTCTCAGGCTTGAGGCTCTTTTACCTGCCGTAAATCTACAAAAGGGGACCCATGAGTTTATTTCCCCTCTTGCAATAAAATGAACGATTAATTTCAGTGACACCCACATTAATGGTTTTCTTAATATTAGCGTAAAATAAACCGCTACGGGTGACCGAAGTCGTTAAGGCGCGGACTCGTGAGCGGGAGGTATGGAGTTCGGTTACGACTAAGACCGTTCGTCCTGACTTGAGTTTTTTTTTTCATGTCCCCATAAATGGCTAATGCCGGGAAAGTACCCTAAACTTAGGCCTAGAACGCTTCCTTCCTTTAAAAAAATTCCTTTCCTACTTTATCATTTCATCTCGTGCATCATCATTGTTCACCGTTTGTGATGCCTCTGTAGTTAAAACTAAATATTATTAAAAAGTCAAATAAAAGTCGGTCGATGCCAGTGTTTTAATAATGAAAGCAATTTAATGACATTATTGTTATTATGATAATTTTATGCAACTAGTGTCATAATGTAACATTTTATTAACTATTTTGACTTATCAATAAAGCCTGTTTGTAGTTCTGGTAAAAACAAAAAATGTTTTACATATGCAAATTAATAGCAAATGCTTCTGATCCACTTAATCAGCAACAAAATGGGATTTAGCGTGAAAATATGTTTCTTAATGTACCTAGATTTTGTTTTTAATTTGACTCGGTAGTTGGGGCAAAACCAAATTTGGAACGTAAGTTTTATGAGCTTTTACTATACATGCGATTCCTTTAGAAATAACATAGAAAAACATGATAATATTGTCATCACATTTTAATTTTGTATATACGAGCATTTTAACGATGATTTATTAAGAGTCGTATCTTTGCAAACAATTTGCAAAACATAAGCATTAGTTTAAAGATTAGCAAAAAATATGATTTGTACATATTCGAATCATTTCTTCATACATTCATTGAAAAATAAAAATATGACAAAATTGCAATAGAAAAGAAAATAATTTTACACTTAGAATTAGCGTACGATATCACACATGCACCTCTCTCAAGTCAAAGTAGTATAGCTGACTTCTTGCTCCTCCCCACAGAACCATACTTAGATGCAACTAGTAATAAAACCAAGCTTTACATACAATTTAACGAAATTGTTTTTACGGGAGTTCTTCTTTATGGAACGTAAAAATGTAGGAGATATTTTGTTAGAGAGAGAAAGAAATCTTTCTACGAGAAGACTTGTTAAATGTAAAGTAATTGCTCTATGTACATTTTATGTTAAACATTACACAAACACATGTATTAAATGAATGCTAATTTCATTGTTCAGTATCCGCCTTTTCGGAACCATATCTTTCGAAATTGCCGATTTGCACAAAAATACAACAATTTTGATGCATTAAAACAAGAAAACTAATCATATATTTTTTTAACTTATTGATATATAATTAATTCAAGGCAACACGAATTTCTAACGTTCCTTAGTGTTCGATTTCTTATGAATTGAACCCTACGTGAACCTATTGCTTAGCATCAAAGTGTAGACGAACATAGGTAAAAGACTAATTAGGCAAACTTTTATACTGTTAATGGAAAGCTACGCATTGCCACATCTAGTTCTTTCTCTGAAGCAGTGTATGGTATCTTGTTTGTTAGTTTTACCTGGGAAGAGTGTGTCTTTGCACACCCTTAGACAAATATACAAAATTGCATGGGCCAGAAACCATGACCGATTTGGAAAACATCGCTAGCAATTCTTGTTCAAGTTGTGCTAAAGCAGGAAATCCGTTTGCTCGGACCGCACCTCCAACGACTGGATTTATTTAAGAACTCTCTTTAACATCCCAGGACATCGGCGTCTCATTCAATTCAGGACGTGAAACGTCCGATAAATTTTGCTCACAGGTCTCTCTTTCAGGCTTGAAGTTCTTTATCGTGCCGTAAATGTATGACATGGGACCCACGGCTTTACTTCCCTTCCGAAGGAAGCCATACCTTAAGATTTTTACGCCCGAAAAAATCCATCGATCCTGGCCGGGATTGAACCCGCGATCTTGGGTTTAGAAGGCAAGTATGGTTACCACACACCACCAGGACAGACTCGTCTCCAATGATTCAACGAACAAAACCACGTGTGTGGTAATAATGACCTTCATTATGCTCGAGTTTTGCAAGTAAAAGTAATGTTTAACAATATCTATTTTAATGGCTAGGTATATTTGAATAATAAGTCGTTTATGCTCAATCACAAAACCGTTAATTAGTCATTTTTCAAAATAAATTACCTATTAATAAACGTTCTAAGCTGAAAAACTAAAAATATTAATTGCCTTTTAAGATAAATTTGCAATTTATTTTGAAAACAAAGGTTAATTTACATTTCCTTTTTATTCCTTCCCTCCCCTCTTTTAGTGAGCATAAATGTCGTAAAATTCAAACAGTTTTGCAATTTCTGATTATATTATCATCTGTATTCTAAGTATTACATTTACTTAAAAAAGTACAAATAAAATAATTCACGCCTCGGTAGGGACGGATTTTGGTATTTCTCATTGCTTGACACCTGCTTTTAAACGTCCGAGTGTCAGCGTAGGTCTGCTATAGAAAATTCGATGTGGCAGGGGATCACAGAATGAGGCTAAAGATCAAGACCGCGCGCAGACCCGCTGTGAATCGATCGAGCGGCAAGTCGAAAAGACCTTACACATATTAACGTTTCAAGAGTTTGTTTTAGACTGTAAGTCAAAGTCATAGAAAACACTCGTAGCTAATACGCTGACATTGGCGACAAACCATTGGCCTTCCATATTACGCTTCGTATATTCTTTCCTATAAAGCTTTCGTAATTGGAAAACTTTTGCTAAAATCAGTAATGCTCCATTCTATAGCCGTGTTTACTGAGCCGCAGTACACTACTGTCTTAGGAGTATAGTCCATTCAGTGGTTATTGCAGCATAAGCGAGGAAGATTACGTTTATTTTGTTTCCTTCAGATTGGCTAAGTAGAAATCATATAAGAATAATGTAGAACACAGATGTTTCTCTGTACGGGACAGACAAAATGTCTGTATTTTACAATGGACTTTCCTATAAGTATCACATGTAATATTAGGAAGCACATATACAAAAATAAACACATTTGCTTGCAATTTAAAAATGCTAAATAATGAGGTCGTCTACATAGCTTTGGAAGATATATACGAAGCATTTATTGCAACTGATATTCCCCTAAGCAAACTACAGAATGAAATTTTGTGGGTTTTTAGAGAAAGGGATTTCAAGAAATGTTCTTACTGTTCAACATTACGAAGGACATGCGCACAACGAACATTTGAAAATATAAGTGTCATATTGCCAATGTGGTGTAAATAAGTTAAATGCAGATAGGGCTTAACTTTTAACATGTGAATCTTAGATACTGTCAATTATTATTCAATATGCGACATTTTTAAGTTTACGCAATACTAAAAAAGGAGGAAAAGTTCCGTCTTTCTTGATTTCAGATATTGGTTCTTTTACAACCGTGCACTTTATGAAGATCGAACAACAGGCTCACATAAATATCATAGTCGTGTGCGTCCTTAACATAATGTGGAAAAAAATACCCCAAAGTAAAGGGCAGAGTTCTGTAGCTGAAGCATAATAGGATGCAGTGATCACAACTATATATAATGATAATTTCGTTATACGCTAATATATTTTTAAAATGTTCAGAATTTGGAAATCATTTTTTTCTAAACTGATAAAGACTTAGATTGATGCAAATTTTCACACTGCTTTAGAGCATATAATAGGATGGAATAACACATTCATTTTATTATATTTCAGAAAATAAGCTAAAAATTCTGCCCTACAGTTTGGAAAAAAAGTTTATTTAAATGTTTATTTTAAGCAAATTTTAATCACATCTGAATCACTAAAGCATCACTAAAACAAGTTCACAGCTTCATAGAAAGAAATTCTGACTACATATTAAGCTTGACCAGTAGTATTATTTCTCATTTATTTCCGATTTTAATTCTATTATCCTTAATTATTTTTTCAAGATAATTTATTAATCTAGGCTAATGATACTTGGTACATACGAATATATTGGCTCTATGAGGTAAAATATTATTCGGATGTAATTACAAATTTAGATGCTAGAAAACTCAGTAGCACGTACCCATTTAACAAAGACACGAACATGCTTGGCCATTTTGTGTGAAGTACACAAATATGATAGCATTTGTGTACTTCTGCAACTTATACGCTGAAATCAGCAAGGTAACTGAGGATGGATGAATGAAGGAGTGTATTTTATTGAAATTAATATTTATACTAATAACTTTGCAACCTTCGCACGGGTCCATTGAACCGCATGTGCCTTTCATAATACACAAAAGTACATTACTTAAATAAATAAATAAATAAATAAATAAGTCACACCTACATTGATTAACGCAATTAAAATAATGACGATAGTAATAATAATGATGATAATAATGATAATAACAATAATAATAATAATAATAATAATAATAATAATCCCAAAATTAGCTTCATATAAACGGAACCCCTTCTGTCAATGGAATGAATAAACACAATAAATACATACATACATACATACATACATACATACATACATACATACATACATTTTTGTATCATAAGGAATGATATTCCAATATATCTTGCACGATTGCGCGCTGTATAATGAGTGAGGGCACAATTTCCTGGCGTCTACATGCTTAAAATGTATTTCTTATTGTATTTTCAAATTCAACAACAATATTGTATTAAATTCCTTCCTCCTTCTCCATTTGTTGATATAAAGCATACAGAGACACTACTATTAAACGTTCCTACCCCCATCCCTTGTTACTGTTTATCTCTGGCAGGCGTATCCTGAAACCGTTTGTAAACACGGATGTAATATGTCGCATTGTTGAGTTTTAGCATTAATTTATCCAAAGTTTGTAATAGGTTTTTCGTCATATATTCCAATGTGAAAAAATAATATAAACCTCTAATATCAAGGCCGATATGCTCAATTTATGAAACAATATTTACATATAAATTTCCTGAGCCAATTTATGCTGACTAAAGTTTGAAATTATTTAATATATGGTCATATTATTTTATTAACATGATTTGAGGATTTAAATTTTTTTGTATTTTTTTTTAAATTGTGTACTTCTAGAAAGTACCTTTATATACGTGTTTGAGTTGTCAAGTACTCTGTGATATAAAAGCAATAAAACAAGTATAAACAGGTTATTGACAAATGTCATATAAGATTCAGAGTTAGTATAAAAACTTGCGATGTTTCCCTACTCATTCATTCAAAACGGGTTATGGATTAACTTGTTCAGGCTGAGAGTTCAATTGTGCTTTGAAAATATTCTTCAGAAAACGTGCACTACAGACCACTGGACAAGCCCCTCCATAATATGCGCCATACAGCTTTTAGTTCAAAGTGGCTATTTCAAAGGCAATTGGTAGCCACAAGCATGTTAGCACACTTGAGGTCACTATATCATAAACATTACTCAGAACCTTACGAGCGTGCTTAACGTAACATGCTAAACACTTCTCTTGATGAACTACGAACTAACAAATACTCTGCTGTTCAGCGCATATATATATATTATCTGGATGACGTACTGATATTTAATTATTAAAGCTGAAAGCATATTACCTCTTCACATAGTTTTCTCTGACTGCAATATGATGTTTAATGGTGCAAGTTTTGGAGCAAGTAAAATAACACAGAAGTGTTTTAATAGCGAGCATGTACCCCATCTTGATATTGAAAAACCTTTAAAAGCATACATTTAATACAGAAAGAGTCATATAGGTGATAACAGGTTTTGCGGTCTTTTCGTATGCGGCGAACGCTCCTTCAGTTGCGAGTTAACGGACAATATTTGTGTTGATGACGTAGCCGAAAATAAGACGAATTTTTGAAATGGAATCATCTAAATATATATATAGTTATCTTTAGCCTGGGTCCACAGATGAGCGCAGTGTGTGCTGGGCCAAGGTCAGCGTAGCAGTTGTCATAACTGATACTACGGCGCTGATGACTGTATGTAATCAATCAGTTAAAAGTAAGGGAGGGGGGCGCGGCTTCGGTCGTTGCTCTTCAGATGCTCCAGGTGCGGGCTCTGCGGACCCTGAGTGCCCGTGGTACCTCTGACGTACTAGAGGGAGCCGGGCCTCCCGGAATGGAGTTGTCCGGATTGGGTTGGACTCGGCTTGGCAGTGGACCCGTCACTCACGGGGAATTGAGGACCTACGTTGGCGGCGTGTCCCAGGGGAGTGCCTAAGGCGTGTACCTTGGGGGCCGGTGCGCCGGAATCGCCGTTGTTAGTAGGGAGAGTGGTGGCTACCTTAATGCTGGGGTGACTCACCTCCTAAATACGAGGAGGTCTAAGCTAGTATGACCTATCCACCAGTGAGAATCTGGAAGCTAAGGAACTTAGCGCGCCTGGGCGACGCAATCGTCTGCAGCCGAAAGGAGGGTCGGTTTAGGAAACAAGGTACCGTCCTTATCCAAAATACCACCGGGTAGCACAGACCTCTGTGTTGTCCCTGGACCCAGGGCTTAGTAAACCCGACACAACCTGTTACGATTAGGATTGATTTATATTCCAAGGGTTCTTGTAATATATATATCGATTTATTTCACGTATATATATATATATATATATATATATATATATTACAGCACGTGAAATAAATCGATATAAACAAAGTTAGGATTATGATATTTACAAGAACATTAAAAATGTTCAAAAATATAAATTCACAGGCTCAATAATGTCATACATATAACAAAACCCATTTCAGCTGCAATAACATAATAAAAGAGTATATATCTCGTGTTATGACTGAATATTATTTGAACATTATACATAATTGACCCGCGAATTCGTAAACTGAGTAACGGGTATTATTGCACAGATGTTATGAAAAAGCAGAGTTAAATCTTTTTGAATTATCAGATAAAACTTTGTGAATAATTGAGAGAACATTATATACTCTCATACATTAGTAATAAATTCCTTTCAGTAGCAAGACAAATTTGCAATGAATATATGCAGATTACACTTCCTGATGAGCTGCAGAGGCCGAAAGCTCAAGTTTCATTCTTTTGAAACACCCCAGAAGCAATAATTAAGATTGAACATTTGCATAGTATATATGTTATGTATATGCATAATTTTAATTAACTGGTCCTGTTTTTTAATGTAAAAGTTCACAAGAGAAAGTATATAATCACGAGGAAGTGTTAAAAGTTTAGTTTCCGAATCAGATCTCTATTATTTGTATTGCATATCTTTCGCATTGCTTTCTTTTGTAATATAAAGCACAATTGCTTTCAACTGAGTTTCCCCAAAATATTAAACTATTGTATAATATAATGAGCGAGCGCATATGTAAAAATGAAGAATTAGAAATATGGCATCATCATGTTTGTTTAGTATATGATTAATATTGTAAAATTTAACGTGGGGTCAAGTGAGTTATATGTTATTAATAGATTTAATGATATGCACATAATAAATTTATTCCATAAAATAATCATAGTTATTGCTAGGAACTATTACACTGTATTATTAGCAAATAGATCAGTAGTACTAATTGTTTTACTGACAATGAGAAATAATTCATATAAACTAAAGAACCTGTGGGTCAATAATTAATTCCTATGAAACTCCCTCTTCTGTAATTGTCCACTCTCGAATACTAGACTGATTATTCCTTGATCAGTTCAATTGTACCCTTTGTTTTCTATTGTCAAGGTAAGAATGAACCAGTTTAGATCTTTACTTCTATGCCATTTATTATTAAAAGAGCAAGCATTAGATATACATAACCCAGTTTTCAATTATGAGATTCATATAACTCAAGTATTTGTTATTACATGCTATTGTTATTAATTACAGTGTGTTAGTGAAGTAGTGCATGAATTGAAGCGTTAACACTAGAACAGAGAAAAAATAAAGCTCGCAGGAATAGGTTCCACACTGTAAAGCAGTGGTTCCCAAATGTTTTAGGTCATGGAATACTTTTCAGGAGAAATTTTCATCACGCAGCACCAATTTTGGCCTAGCACTTATTTGACTCTACTATTTAATGTGGGAAGGTACACATTTAGATTTTAGTATTTTAGACATGTGAAACAGGTTTCATTTAATTCAAAATGTTTATTATATACTCTAATTTCTGGAAATACATTTACACTGAAAAACCAAAGTAAAAGAAAATATTTTAAAACGAACCCAAAGAAAATATGGTAAATCCACAACATATCCTAATATATCTGATACTTAAAACCATTTCTATAACTACAAAACTTGTGATCGTAAAAAATAAATATTCTAAAGAGAGGAATGAGGCTGTTTTAACTAAGTTAAAGTTGGTTGAATCTGGGACAGCTGCAACCCAATACCTGACTCTGCATCGAGACATGTTCTATATTTAGTATTATTACCTACGTAATCAGAGAACAGGATTCACATAAGTTGTAGTTGCAAATATCAAAAATGATTTCTGATTTTTTGGCCAAACTTTAAACTTGTCTTTTCATCAACACAAAAGGCTTTTACAACCCAACAGTTTTCTGCACTTTTTTCATAGAGTTCTTTTGGAAAAATTGTTTTTTATATTTGGTTTATTTACGGACGCTTTTTAACATCTCAGGTCATCAGCGTCCCATTCTATGCATTCTATGAAACGGCCGACAAATTTTGATCAGAGGCCTGTTTTTTCATGCTTGAGGTTCTTTATTGTGCCATAAGTGTACGACACGGGACACACGGCTTTACTTCCCTTCCGAAGGAAGCCATAAAGATTTTTACACCCGAAAAAATTCATCGGTCCTGGCCGGGATCGAACCCGCGATCTTGGGTTTATGAAGCAAGTATGACAAGCTGTTGAAATTATGTGAACTTGAAGCTCACTAGAATATTCGTGGTATGTTTGAATCCAGTTCTTTAAATGCTTTTACCATTGGAAAGCTGCCAAGATTGCAATTGATTCTGCTTAAACTTTTATTGTATTGGTATGAATCACAAATAAATATTCTTCGTGTAACAAAAAACTTGCTTATACAGAAGCCTTTACACACTTTCCGAAACAACTGACTGATAATGCCTGTGAAAATTCAGTAAGTGAGCCTCTGTCAATTGTGAGTGCAAATGCCACGATAGCCATCAATACTTGTTTGGCTCGTGCAATGGAAGGAAAACTTGGTAAAATATTTTTTAAGTAAATCGTCCTAGGCTGGAACCAAAAGCTATTTAGCACCTACAACACTGTAATGGAATGTCAGAAGACATTAACATCTTCACTGTTTCATCCACACCGTTACTTTACTTGTTTTAAGTAGATCAGAAGGTGAGGAATTGCTGATGTTTACTAATCGTCTTGAGAGATTAGTGTAAGAGAAAGTGTTCGCGTTGTTGCGCAACAGATGAGTAAGTCATCTGTATTAAAACATTATTTCAGGTAAGTGCACAGTGGATTAGCTCTAAAATGTTTGAGGTAATCTGTGCTCCTTTTAACTGAGGAACCTAATGAAACTTTTCTATGGAATTCAAAAGCAGTACATTCTGGCATTATAATGTCCGCTCCCACAGGGATTATGTCCTCTCACTTCACTCTCTGAAATATTCTGAATATATCGTTGACCAAAGTGCGTAAGTGGAGGAAAAAAAAAAAACAAAGAATAGATATTTGTAGTTGCACTGCCGATATAAGTACTTGCAGAACATATTTGTGCCATAAAGAAATTGGGGCATACCAACTGGAATGCATTAAAACTAGACAATAAATCACCCACATAAATGATAGGAATATACAATCAATAACAATAGTCGGGCTCGGCCCTGGAGCAAGTCGAGCGGCAAACGGGAATGTGCTCTTATCTTTCAGAATGAGTCGTGACGACCAGGTGTAATATATTATTTCGCTACTTTGTAACATTCAGGCTTCGATTTCACCAATTCAAAACTTAATTTGGTAGCTAATTTTTCTATGTGACTTTCTTATATCAGGTCGATTCTATTATAGTAATTACAAGGTTAACTATCGACATGAGCACATTAATACTTTCCTTGTAAAGAAAATAAGTGTAACTATTAATTCAGCTGTGATGTATTTCATTAGGTCCTGAACAGAACATTAGCATTCCGAAAACCGCCACTATTATGACAACATGGCCATTACAGGCGATAAAGTAGTATAGTTTGTAATACGACATATAATTAAAGAAATAATCTCAATGATAACTAACATTAGCCCTCACTCCCTTCCCAATGCTAATTTAACCCTTATTCCTTAATGAAAATAACCTCAAACTTTCACATAAATCAACCCCCAAAACCAGCAATAACCAAACCTTATAACTTTAGCGAAATGTATGGTGCTTTCAAATCAGGTATCTTTACGGTTACACATTGGTGCTATAAAGTCGTCAAAGTGTTAAAAACGTATTACTGAGAACCATATCGTGTCCATTTCATTCTTCTTAGAAGAAAGGAGGAGGAAGGAATTTCCTCAGGTTTGAATAAACAAAGTCGTATCCAAAATTCAGTTATAGGTAATTTTTTCTGTAAAACGCCACATTTGACTAGTATTGCTTTCTGAAGATAAGTGCCAATTCTAGCATGCAATACAAGTACTGAACCATCTCCAATTAAGAAGCAAAATATGAGCAAAGGGTGTCTCAGAGGAGGGCGTCAATGAGTAACTGCGGCCTTTTACAGAAAAGCTAATATCACCAATGAATTCAGGTGTAATTAAGTGACCTATAATTGAAATGTGGAAGATTATTTTTTCGAACCTGAGCATTTTCTATATTAGAACAATAATTATATACATTTCAAAAGTTCAACTAGTCAGTTTTGCTAAAAACGGTCGCTAATTACTAACCCTATACCGATGAAACAACAATAGCCTTGATGTGAAAAAGCACAACTCTGATTAAATACATCACACCACCTACCTGTAACTCTCTCATTTATGATAGAACAAATGAAAAGAAATTTAAAACAATATATTTCAAGTTTATAATTTCCTATACTTTTAACTAGAATTTCTTAGCCCTCTCTCGTTCCCCAAAGCTAAACTAGCCTCTTATGCATAGAACCTAGAGGCCTCTAACCCTAAAACTTGACATACGGATTACACTTTTAAGGTGATCCATGGGAAAAAATATGGCGTAAAAGATTAAATGACTGATTGTATCAAAACAATAGCCTGTGGTGGATTTCGGTGCGCACACATTCCGTCAGGCGCGTTAACAGAAATGTATCTGTAGTTTTAACGATCAATACATATGTTCAAAGATTCCTTGAATACAGCTATTTCACACACAAAGTGTATTGATGCCCGACTCTTGTTTTCTCTTACTTGTTGAAAGAGTTGGAGAAAAGAACATGCTGTATACATCTTGTTATTTCACTTTTAAGAATTGAGAATCACTAGTCATATTGAAAAATTATTGGAAACGGAAAGTAACATTCTCATTAAATTAACGGATAATCTGATAAAAGTCACTTCAACGCATTGTCTGTTAATATGAATTCTTAGAAGTTTGCACTCAAACCACAGATATAAGTAATCATTGTTGGGTCTGTTGTTCTAAAGCCTTGTATGTAAGCCAACTCAGATTTTTGTTCATGACGCGCATATAAGTTATCATAGCACATGTTTCAAAATAATGAAATTATATATTTATAAAATATATAATTTGAGCACGAGTAAATATAATTGAAAAGAATTCATAAAATTTACCAAAACATTCAGCCAAATTCCATATATTAACAAAATTATGTACTTCTATTTTTATAAATTAATATTTAGAATGTTTACTAATTTTAAAAAACTACAGTTTTGACATTATATAATAATATATATAACTACTTTACTTACTTGTCAACATACAGTCAGTTTCTCAACGTGTGGAACATTAGAGCAAGATCAAAGATAGATCAAATGATACCCTACAAATGGCGCAGGACTTATGTAAAATAACTTCTCTTTAATGAGAAGGCAGACGGATAATTTTTCTCTTCATCTTTATCTTTCTTCTTCCCCCCCCCCCCTTAGTCTGTGGGTTTATTATCAGTCTTACAGGAAAGGTAATCATGTATCTTACAGAGAAAAAGCTAACGTAATAATTAAAGAATGCAGGAGCTTTAAATAAAGTTTAATGTCTCTATAAATTATTAAGTATTAAGCTTAATGATGTACCTCATTTCGGCGTTCTACAATAGATATATAACCCCATCAAACTTCCTAACTATTGTGTCTCAAACCATTTGCAGTATAGCTTATATTACTGCACTCCATTAATATGCATTACTGCTGCTAAGTATTTTTTTTATTTCGAGTCCTTCCTGACAATGTTCATTGGTCTTAATTATGGATGGAAATATATGACAGGTAAAAAGGAAGATATCATTCCTCTGTAATTGAACATTTCAGCACCATTAATGGTCATACTTAACAATTTAATTGCAAGTAGTCCCTGAGTAATAATTACAATCGGGAAATTAATTACTTCGCCTGCATTCCCCCTGGATGAATGAACTAATTAATACACACTCTTTTCAAGCTACTGCATTTATTTTCGGTTTCCAATGAAATCGCTAGCATCATTTGTTACAGAAGTGAATGGTGCATTCTTGCTTACACTCCGATCAACTTGAACTGAATGAGGACACTCAAATTGATCTCTATTATAACTTTACTCCTAATGCCCATAACGAAGGAAAAGAAGTTTAAGATTTCTTTCCACATCATGCGAGTTAGACTTTGGATTCGAGCCTATATTATCCAATAACCATCTGTTAACCCATGATTTCGGTTGCTGAAATTGCTTAGTGCGTGGTTAACAGACGCTTGACTGGAAGACGTACTACAGTGCGATCACTGATGTTTTCTCCCGCCGCGCGGGGTTTTTCCTATGAGCAAGTCCACAGCGCCGTGGAGGGACAGCAAGCCTCCTGTTGACCTTGCTGACTGTCGCAGTCATGGCGAAACAGTATACTAGTTCGACAGTATACATAAAGTGCATTATGCCTCGTGTGTTTACAACGGCACAGCGTGTCCTTATGTACGAATCATGTGTTAAATCAGAGGTGAAAAAATCATAGAACGATTTTTAGCATACATTTGATTCTCTTACTTATGTGAATATCATACTAACCCGTTTTTCCTGATAAATAGCCAACAGGGAGCGTAATGCATTTTTTCAACAGGAATCACACTGCTCACATTGGGAATAATTCCAGGAGAGTAGTTCACATGCATTTCCACAAGAGAGAGGTATTAGTAGGGATTTGTGCCTTCCTCGGTCTCCCGATTTAACGGTCTGCGAATATCGTTTCTTGGATACAATAAAAATTGTCATGTAAAAGACGAACCCGCACACCATATGAGAACTTAAAGCGAATGTTCGTCAGGAAATTATCCGGCTTTCTCAAAATGAACTACAGCGAGTTATCAATAATTCTCTAAAGAGATGCCGAATGAAAGCGGCCAATTTCAACACCTCATTTGATAATTTGGAAAACAACAAGCCTTTTAAATTGGTTTGTGTATTGTTGTATGGTTAGTTTGTTTTGTTGTTTTATCCTCCCGCTAATCACTGAGATCCAACTGGCAAACAAACTGATCGAAGAATATGCGTTAACATCTTAAATTTCATTAACAAATCGGTACTTTTTTGTTAATGCCCGGAACGGAATATGTACCAAGAAAAATCCGTCACTCTCATTAGGCTATGCATAGCATAAAGCAGCGACGTTGTATAAAGCATAGCATTAACTATATGCATATCACACCAGGAATAATATAGCAAAGTAAAAACTGTTCAAATCAATTTCTACGCGAATTACACTTTCTTCGTAACAACACTTGCGATAACATTTCGAACGCAGTTGGTCCTGGTGGTCTAATGGTAACCATACTTTCCTCGTAGACCCAAGGATGCGAGTTCATATTTGGCTAAGATCGATATACTTTTTCGGGCGTCAAAATCCTAAGTATGGTTTCCTTCGGGAGGGAAGTAAAGGCGTCGGTTCCATGTCGTCCATTTACGACATATAAAAGAACCTCAAAACCAAAAAAGGAGGCCTCTTAGCAAAATTTGTCGGCCGTTTCACGCCCTGAATTGAATGGAATGCTGATGACCTTAGATGTCCTTAAATAAACAAAATAAATAAAAGAAATTCCAACACATTCCAGAATGTAAATTAAGAAACACGTGAATATGTTCTTTAAATCAAATACAGAACACAAAACGGCAAGCTCAACTGAAAGAGATCTAAGCCTAAGGTAATTAGAAAATAAACGGGTTTTACGGATATAGTTCCGTAACTGATGATATCAATCATCCATTCATAATGCGACTATTACATCATTGTCATGAAGGAATTATTAAATTAGTACATTACAAGTATTTCATTTCCTAAAATTATGAATAGAATGATCGGATTCGACAATATATAATTTTATTTTGGCGCCATTTTGTTTGTAGTAAGCGGAAAAATGTCCTTTTACAATCCCACGCTCATCCGCTCCGCAAGGGTAACGTAATGTCTTATTCTAAAACCAATATATATATATATATATATATATATATATATATATTGATTCTTATAAATCATACAATGCACATTGATGACACATGGCAGGTTAGAAGTATCTTTGAATTAACTTAATATTTCTAATTACAAAAGACTATTATTAATTTATAAAAATATCCTTTGATATACTGTAACATTAAATATATCTTGTTTTCAAGAACTAGGTGATTTATCGTAAAAATATTAACTTCAATAACTTTCAAATGTATTCAAGAATTATAATTATAGAAGTTTTACTTCCTACAGTATAAATATTATGAGTTACTTAAAAAACTTATATAATGAGTTAAGGCAAGGATAAAATAAATATGTCTATACTGTCCTTTTTAAACAAAGTTAGCTTTTCTCTACTTTTATTTGAAGTAATACTTTGATGTGTTGTTTAATGGATATCCGAGTTGTTTTGTTGTTAATTCTAACTATAACCCTGTAACAATTAAACTGACTTATGGATTACATATTTAAGAAATTTAATTAAAATTGCTATGACTTATAAATTTAATTGAGGACATTACAACAGCATTGATCGTATTCACTAAACTTTCCGTTCGACACATAAAAAAGCCTAAAAATATATTCCGCTAAACCCTGTATTAAATTTTTCAGTTTGGTCTTTACATACTTGGACTTCTTTACGGAAATGTCATTTTCAGATAAGGCGTTTCATTTTTTTAAGTTAGATAAATCCTAAGTTATAAGTAAAGTTATTAAAAGAAATTGGCTCTCTTAAATGTTTCTGCTTTGTATGGGTATTTCAGATTCCTTATTGCTAACACAGAATGTAAATACATATTCTTTTTGGTACTTTTCAATGAAATGCTTGAAAAAGTGTTTGGTATTTCAGGTAATCAGCACACAAGCAGTGCATTCAAACACAAGACATAGGAAAAGAACAAATTAGCACCCTTTGACATTGTAATAATAAGCAAGGCTTGCGGCTTTATAACCATTACTAATTACTTAAAATGCTCTCCACAAATTTAGGAAATACTGAAGTCTAAAAGAATAAAGTCATTAATGAAGCTGTGCTGGAATTAACACATTCATCGTGCGAGTCTACATTATGAAAGTAACCCATACAGTAGAAGTGAGAATTTAAAAATGTCCAATATTTCTTGAAAAGTTTGCATTTTTATGAATTACATGTAATTTCAAGGAAGCTGGGAAACAGTTATATGCTTACGCTGTATAGTAATAGCTGCTAAACTTACAGCAGCATGTCTTATTATAAAAATTATCTATAAATAAAGTTATAAATTTATGTATAAAAAGTTATAAAAGTTGTCAGCAACAAAGATAATGAGAGATTAAATGTCTCACCAGCAAGAGTAAGCATATTTAGTTTCTTAAATAATGGTTTAAAAATTGTCAAGAACCAATACCACTCAGGATTTTTACTGATTTTTTTCAAGATAGTTTTCTTGCTGTGGACAGAAGTATCCCTTATCTTAAAAATAAAAATATTCATCGTATATTAACCTTAATGCATTTTAATTTGCAAGATTATACAAATTTCTCAAAGCAGGCAGAGATGAGTGAATGAATGAATGGTGTTTAACGTCCGTTTTTGCTACAGAGGTACCATAGGCGATGGACACTGGTGATACATGAGTTGAAAGGATATATTGGGAAAGGATACATTTTTAAGGAAGCAATCGTTCCAGGCCTACGTTTACGGTACCTCCCCAGCATTTGCCATTTATGAGGACTGAGGAAAAGGTGAAAAAAGCCTTAGTCAGGGAGGACGAACCCTGGGGGTTCGAATCCCATCAGGACCGTCCTCCCAGACTGTCCAGGTTTTTCTCAGTCCTCATAACTGGCAAATACCGGGGAGGTACCCTAAATTTAGGCCTGTAACGCTTCCTTCCTGAAAAAAATCTTCTTTCCTAGTATATCATTTCATTTCATGTGTCATCAGTGTCACCGCCTGTCAAAAAAGTAGATAATATTTCAGTAGTCAACTTACTTGGCATTCCTAATAGGCAACCCCTGCCTAAAGCTAAATTGATATAGTGATAGAATATTATTAGTGTCGAGATTTTATTTTATTTATTTGGTTTATTTGCGAAAGCCCTTTAACATTTCATGCCATCAGTGCCCCATTGAATTTAGGGCGTGAAATTGCCCATAAATTTTGTTTAGGGGCCTCTTTCTAATGAAGCTATACTTAAGATTTTGACGCCCAAAAATATACATCGACCCTACGATCTTGGGTACACGAGGTAAATAGGGTGCGACTAGATCACTTGAGTCGAGATAATTTATAATGCGGTTATATACATCCATATTATCAACTTTTATGAGTGCAGTTAAAAGTAAAATAAGCACGTAACTAGAGGGCATACTTATATCACATATATAAAGGTTTATTTACACTGCCAGAATACTTCTAGAAATATCGTGTTAAATACCAATTATTAGAAATTAGGTCGAGAAGCTCCCTTAATTTCTATGAACAATACTTTCATTTATTACTGGATTTACTGATAACCTGAGAAAAATTCTTTTAGCTTCAGAGATTGCTGAGAATTTTATAGTATAATTTATAACATATTTTTAAATTTAGGTGGTTCTTAGTACAATATTACATATATGATTTGCTTTTATTAGGACAGGATGTTTCAATACCCAAGGTTGCCCATGTTTTATTCTTTCTTTGTTGATGACAACAATTAGTTGTTGGGGAAAAATACAGAATTTCTTAACCAAAACACTCATTTTGGAGCTAACAATATGTTAAATTATTTTGAAACAATCTTAAACACAATATGAACAAATCAAGTGCAATAACATTTGAACTCGTTAAACGATATGAATGTGACAAAATTAAATCTTCTCTTAGAAATAATTGTGTAGAAGAAATAGACGCTTGGGTAGTTACACGTTAAAGTAGGTGAAAACATGTTGATTATCTTTGTAAAAAATAAAGTAAAAAGTGAATGCATATATATTAAGATGTTTTAAAAATTTATCAACATGTACTTAAACGTTATACTTTAGTGTAATTTATTGTCTTGTGGTATAGAAATCTGGGGCTATGCATCTAACGTATGAATTGATTGTGTATACTGCAGAAAAAAGGTGTATGAAAATGTTTAATTCAGGATGCGGAGAAATCTGTAGAAACTATAATATACTTATTTTTGGTCATATTCTTTAGATTTTACGGAGATCAAGAATACTGAACACAAAATACATACATAAAAATATCACTATATATAATACTGCATTCAATGCAGTTCTATTACGATCACTTATGAATAAATGACCCTTCATAACATTTAGCGTATACTGAGCTGGTTGAATAACATAACAATATCAGTTATGGTGAACTGGAATTCAAATATCCTCCATATTATTCAAAGTGTTAATATTTCAAATGTTCATTAATTTATTATTGAAAGGATTGTGGAACACACAATTATAAATTGGAAATTATAAGATGTCGTTCTGAAAAGGGTTTAATGAATTTGTTGCTCTATTTAAGTCCGTAGCAGACCTGATTGCAATTATGTACAGAAAGGTTCATTTCAAAGTTATCACAGTTGTCAACAACAACAGCTCACGAGAGAATATACATTATCCACATAGAGTAATAATATTGCACTTCTTAAATAAAGGTACATCATTATCGAAAACCAACACCACTGAGCATTCTTATCGCTCTATTTTGTAAGATGAGGTTTATCTTACTGTGAACAGAATTACACCGCATATCTCAACATGGAACAGAAATATGCCTATACGTACACTAACATTCACTTCACAAATTTTAGCATTTTAGTTCACAAATTCATCCAACTTCTCAGAGCAAAGCGGCCAGAGCTGAGCTTTGAAACTCACTGTGAATTCACTCTATGTAAATAAAGAAATTCTTTTAGTGTACAGAAAAACTGAGTTAAAGAAGCATGATGATTATAATTATAGCACTACAAGTAGAGACCATTTCCATAGGCATAGCTATAAAAAGTAATATCTGTTGAGAATGTAAATGTAATAGAAACTGTACTATATAATATATTACCAAATGATCTAAAATGTGCTAAGTTGAGGAATATATTAAAGAAAACTTAATATGAAAATGTGTAAACAATGTAAAGGAGTTGTGAAATGTTACTTAGTTTTAGGTATTTATAAGAATTCTGAAAATTGTAACGTGGACAAGTCTATTAGCTGCAATATATATCATGGAAGATATGACTGTTTTGCTCGTAGTTTAAATATTTGCGAGTTGGGAGAGACAGGTCGGCAGAAGGTAAGGATAGATATACTCCTGCTGTCGTAAACAAAGCAGTCGTTGGTACGTTGTCCGCAACCGAATAAAATTGGCCAGTCGTATGAATGTGTTTATAATGATCTTAGACTCAAATAATGCTTTAAGAAAATTCTTTAGGTTGCTAAAAATATAGTACCATTGTGATTAATTATATCGCTACTTAGAAGCCAGGCTTCAATATACTAAACTACTCGCAAGAGTATACATATGAACTGATATATTATGGAGATAATATCAACAGTTTTAATCGACATTCCGAGTACTTAAACTCAATATTAGAAACAGGAACAATGTGTATAGGCCGGCTAGTTCATTACACGTTTTACAGATGGGTGCAAATTAGGATATATAATGACCTACAGAATTAAACTATTACGAAATGAACTTAAATTCAGATCTTTCAAAAATTTTCTTAAGTAATTCTCAATAGCTCACACTTACTAAAACATGGACGAATATTTTGGACTTATTCGTACATGTTTTTATATTTTATATATCCTAGAGCCCTCGCTCAACTAAGGATTTACTTATACATACGTAAATGCATAAATGTTCTTCTTACCACTATATCCTTTCTTAACTAATTCTTTCTACACTACACTAACAACGTTATCTGTTCTAATACGTGTCTAAAACTATACCGTTAGTCATGAACTGTATCGTATTTTGTCTCCATTTGGATTTTTTCTAAGAGCCTATTGAACAATTTTAGTTAAACCAATAAATAACCTAAGGGAATGCCGTTTTCTACAAGTAAACAGTATTAACATTTTACCCCAATGTCACTTTTGTAGATATTTTGTGTAAATCGCCACTGTTTTTTCGGTTATTACCTAGTTTACGTTGTCCAAGTTGGCGGATGTGAATGAAGTCAAAGATGCTTGATATCTTCATGCAAGTCTATCAACTCATTGTTTTATTTTTTGAATTAAAAAAATGTATATCGTTTAACTTTAGATTTAGTGCTAAAGTTAGTTTTTTAAAAAAAATAGGTTTACCTTGTTTATAGTTTCCTTCACAGTTAAGAATTTCCAGTTTCTTCTCATTGCAATGAACGCAGAACTGTTCCGGCGTAGTCTGGATATAATTAATACACCACATATTATCGTTTAATACTAGTTCGTAATGTTGTGCAAACTTTAAAACAGTATCAATCCAAGGTTAGGTCCAGAAAGGTCGTTCACTTGTATCTTCCATCACTAGACAGCGTTCAAAAGCAGGAAATAAACAATTTGCCGGTGCCTGTCGAATAGGTTTCAAAATGAACTACTTTTAAAAGCAAATGTTTCAAAATACCTGTCTGATTATTCCTAACACATCTTAGCTCAGGTGGTAGAGTGACGAATGGTAAGGGTGACGAACTTCGTATATGAAAGTAAAATTTGTAAAGTAACTCATTCAATCATAGCCAATGGATAGTTAACTACTTGAAGCTCACGATGTATATATTCAGAGATTTATAGTTTAAAGCAGGTTTATTATTATTATTATTATTATTATTATTATTATTATTATTATTATTATTGAGGAAAGACAAAATTACTGACGTCATACCCAAATACCTCTTTTTGTCTCGCAAGCACGTAACGTGAGTTTTCTTTTAGCACTGTTGGACAAACCTTGTGGTAAACACTGCACTTTTTCTGTAAGGATGAGTTTATTCAGTACTTATAAACACACAAACCGTTGTTCGTCGTTAATTTTCGTTACAAAAATTTTACAGCACACAGTCACTACTCATGTTGCTGTGGATTTTGGTAAAATGGCCCGTTTTCTAACTGTCACATGACGTCGTTACGTGCTGACTAGACTCGTGCTGTTCCCGTACTGGTAAGCCGAATGATGCGACAGTAGATGGCTAGCAATATTTGTATTACCTGTCCGCAGGGTTGTAAACTTTTCATCATTAAAGTCACAAGGTTGTTTTTTGTCTTTATATATGAAGGAGCAACTTCTATATCAGTCATATCTACGCTAAAATCCTTCATTTAAATTAAATAGAGTCAATTCTGCTGGAAGTATCAAGGAACAAAAGCAACATAATAAAGAAATAGAAGATAGGAAAAAATAGACTAATATCAAGATAATTTTTATCCGTAAACTGTTTACATAAATGATTTAGCTCCTTAAATATATGAGGGGCCAGAGAGAAATGTCCCCATTTATTAATTTAATTTTAAAATGAAATAATTTATATCCTCTTCATTAATTAATGCTTCTCAATGTAGTATTTGTCCTTTTTAAAGGTTTCTATCCAATTTTTAACAAAAGGGTGTATATCATACTATCATTGGGCAACGGAGATTTTCAATAATGGCCATCAGACTAACTGTACAAATGCAAAGCATCAACGACAATATCTATAAGAATGATTTCGTCTGCTGTGGGATGTTGTGTGCAGTTGCTACGGCGGCCTACTTTATTTTCGTTACAACGCTGAATTTATCGTTTTACCTCCATTGTTTCATCTCCATAAACATTCTTCTGTTGTTCATTACGCGCTAATCGGCTTTCATCTTCCGCATTGAGGAATTCTACACACTCTTTTGGAAACTTCTAAACTAATCACTCATTTTTTTCTTAAATTTAGACCACATATTTCAATGAATAGCATTAAGTAGATGTAAAAATGTGCAGCTATTATCAAGTTCTGAAGTTAATAATTTGAACATTCTTTCTATGTACTATGAAATAGTTCCATACAAAACTGCTATGAATTTTCAGAACTTGTAATGTTTATAAAAACATGTTATGTATGCGGTTTTTAAATTTATTATATAAGTATATTTTATGTATTATTTAAAGTTTTTGTCTAGGAATTAGCTAATATTTTTAAACACAAAGTAAACTAATAAATACAATTAAAGTGTTATAATATATAGTATATATACTAGTTAATATTTATTCCTTGTGATTTGATAATTTCTACAGAGTATTTTACTTAATAGGATGAAAAATATAGTGTGTGAAATTGTTTTTAAAGAAATGCACTGCAAAATTAATATCCAAAAACATCATGGTAAAGCTTTGCATATATGTTACTTGATAGTCTGTTGATAATTGTAACCAAACTGGAAAAAATATAATACATTTTAAGCTGAAAATGCGAAATTAATGCAATAAATGCAAAAATTATCCTTCAATAACCAAAAAAAATTTTCATCTATTTAAAAATTTCTATAAAGTATATATTCTGTATAGTTTGTTTTAAAAACCAATGTTGTGAGATACATCAAAACCAAGATGCAGCAGAGAGTGATAGACACCAATTGCCGGTAAAGACCTGCCACGTTTCTAAAAGTCCTGTTTTATTTAAAAAAAAAAAATAAAAGCTAAATGCATAGTAATTGTGAAACTGGAAGGCATAAAGTCATTTAAAAGATGATGTACCTATATTTAAAAAAGGCATATAATTTATTTTCTTATTTATATAATTGAGGGAAACATTTTCATTTGGGTATTCAAAAAGTGATGCATTAAATTTTAACTCCCACCAAACGATTTTTTAAACTTTTATTACTAAAATTTGGACGGAGAATAAAGGGAGTGTGATATGTTAAAGATATTCTGTATCTATATCTGACCATATTTGACTTAATTTTGCAACAGGAAGAAAGGTAATAAAGTATCTTAGGAAGTATTCCATTTATATTCAAAATCCTAAAGAACTTAGCGGCATATAGTTTTGCTGTGTTTTTTTAGAGATAAATAATCTTTGAAATCCATAATCAGTTTGAAGCACGGTTCATAAAATGGAACAAGTGCAAAATAAAATGTCTATAAATCTGTGTATATATATATATATATATTCTCGGCAGCGGGGCATTATATATATATATATAACGCCCCGCTGCCGAGAATATCGCGCGTGTGGAATAATTTTTACGTGAAAGCCCTGTATTTTCCAAACAAGGCCACCATTTTCAACAGTTGCCTCAACACAATTTAACATGTCCAACAGTTGTGATGTCTCTCATTGCAACCAAATATAACACTAATTCCATGACCTGCAACTTTTTGTCCACACCTTCTGATGGTATCAAATTTGTGACGATTTTTAATGACGTCGATCCAGTAGACGTTGGGTGCCAGATTAGTAACGGTATCTAGGTGTGTCGTCGTAGACATCGTTCACAACTTCCACCACAATATGCACGGCCAGTTTGTCATTATAGCTGGATTTTTCAGATTAACTTCTGGAGTGGAGTGTGAATTTAAGTATATGAAAATCATATCGGAAAGTAATCTATGAAGTTTATAAGTGTCTTGTCATTAACGCTCAACTGTACACTTTTCTGACAAAAAAAAATCTGCAAAGATTATTAGATGCAGACTGAACACGAGACAGGCATGATGGAATTTATATTTCTATTGCGACAAATGTACTTTAGTGCCATATTTCTTTCGTGGTTGGTGATACCGACGATAATATGTTTGATTTTACTATATCCTCCGCGTTAATTCTCTTTCTATCGCTAAGAGATATTTAACACGCCTTATTTTATCATTGTCCTAGTATAACTCGTATAATATATTCCTTTAAGGATACTAATTCGAACTCGTGACTCTTTTTATTCACCACGGCTAATACATTTATAATTTCTTCCCACGAAATATAACTCGCAACTTCTCTTTACGCAGTACGAATTAGAACTTCTTCTCATGGAATGCAAAACACATTCTCTCCCTACGGAATACAAAGCACAACTAACCAAATGTTTAAATATAAACTGTCACATATTACAATGGATTGTAATAATACTATTCATTATAATGCATTATTTTCAACATAAGTACACTAAAACAATGAAATTCGTTAACATCTGTTCAGTCTCAACAAAGCTGTCTGTCTCGTGTTTCATTCTTGGTACACATTACTAATGTTGTTATGCTTGCCATTTGTTGATTCTCTTAATATTACTATTTTCTTTATCTGTAGTTTTAATATTTTCATATTCTTGCCTATGTGTGTGGCCCTTTGCTTGCCATTTGTTGATTCTCTTAATATTACTATTTTCTTTATCTGTAGTTTTTGATCTTTTCATATTCTTGGCTATGTGTGTGGTCCTTTGCTTGCCATTAGTTGATTCTCTTAATATTACCATTTTCTTTATCTGCAGTTTTAATCTTTTCATATTCTTGGCTATGTGTGTGGTCCTTTGAATCGTTACATTTATATTATTAAGTAATGTCATAAATGCCAACAAACAAATATTAAGACATACATTATAATAGCCCTTGTCTGATACATGAAATATACAAATGAGTTTACTAGATTTATACGATTTAAAACATATTACCAACGAATAATTTGTTATTTGAATTGAAAAGTAAAGCTCTTGCCTATCATAAGAACTTCTGCAAACTTATTAAATTTATATGGTTAAAAGCATATAATCAATGAATGTTTGGAACTTTAAATCAAATATTATAGCCTTTATCTTACGTAATATTATACGTAAATGAATTTCTTAAACTAACATAGTTAAAGATATTTGATGCTTTATATTGAGCATTATAGCCTTTACCTAATATAAAACATATGAAAATGGACTTATTAAATTATTATAATTAAAAACTGCTATCAATGAGTATTTAGAGCTTTAAATTGGATATTTTCCGCTTCAACCTCTCTAAAAATAGCCAACTGAGTAATACCCAAATATCTAATCTCCCATCCAATGCCAAGCAGTAACAAAACATAAAGTTTAACTTTTTTCATTATCTGATCATGAAAATTACAAGCAAGATAATTAATACGTCCCATAAAGTAGCAAACTCGTAGTCTAAAAATTCCGTACTTGTTCAGAGCACAATTTATCTCCTGTAGCAATTATGCACTCCTTTGCAAAGTTTACATAATTAAATGGTCTGAGTATTCTTGCTATTAGTCGAGATATTATATCACTAAGATGCAAGACCGAGTCACCAACATTATGCATTTGCCCATCTAAATTTACAAAAATTGTTATACTTACTTTACAGATGCTTTTGTCATTGTAGTTGTGTATTTATCATATTCATTCCAACGAATGGCACATTGCCGTTTTAAATTATAGTTAGTTGTGTCAATAGCCTCGCAACACACTAAAATTTAGCTTGCTCTACAAATGAAAACAAAGTTTCCCAAATAAAAAGAAAAATACATGAGAATGTGGTCAAACTTTAGAATGCATGGAATTACTTTCAAAGGTAGTGATTTTAAGCTAGGCACTATTGTGGTCACGGACATGCATATAATATTCGGTAATAATGATATAAAATCCTATTGCGATAAATACCTTGTGGGGGATCACCCTACTCTCATATATAAAGATGAATGAATCCTACGGAGCCAAAAGCCCCATCTGCTTGCGCTCACATATACCAGAAAGAGTGGTCAGTCCTATGAACACAAATTGCATCCGCCCAGTTTGGAAGTTGAATACCGAAATTCCTAATTTCCTCTCTCTGGAGTTAGAGAACTCAGCTTCCAAGGCCCTAAATGATGTCGAAACTACCAGCTTAGGTTGTTGTTGTTTTTTTTATGCAAAATCTTCCAGTACACGAGTGGGAGAACCCGGACATTCTGCTTATTCCTGTTTTGATGATTAAAGTCAGAATTCCGATGTATTTGGTGACAATCTCTTGTTTTGCAGTGCCTAAAGTGTGCGTGTGTGTTCCTCTGAGTCAAAAGTTTTGTTGCAGTCAAAGAATGCGGTGTCAATCTGAGATTAAACTCTTCTACTTTTTCAATATTTGATTCGTCATTTGCAGTGCTGATTTTAGTCTGATACAACACCAAATTGCACTGTAGGGCTCCCTATTCCTTCAAGTACAATGTAGGTATAGCCATCTGCAGCACTCAGTAGTGTCAAGGTCGCCCATTGCCTAAAGTCGCAGAGTTGACGGTGACTGCTAGGATGTTAGGTGTTCGCTGGAACGGCGATTAGCCAGTAAGCCAACACAGTGCTGTAGCCAATTGCATTACCGGGAGTTTCTGTACAGAAATGAGAATGTATATTTAATCTTATCATGCTTTAATGTCAAAAATCTGAATGAATACATAAACTTTTATAGTAATCCAGAACATGTAGACCATTCAGAAGTTCAATACTTAATAAAATAAGGATATAGGTGTGGGCTTTATCAAAATTTCATTCACCAGGGACTGATATTATAATGATGCCTACACTATTTCGTTTCACTAATACATTTATTACTGGCGCTATCACTTAGTACCATTTAATTTTTGCTATAATATGAGTTGTTCTCCACGTCATCACAGACTGTCGGTCTAGGGGGTGTAGTGGTAACCGTACTTGCCTCCTAAACCCAAGATCGCAGGTTCAAACCCGGGCAGGGCCGATATATTTTTTCGGGCATAAAATCCAAAGTAAGGCTTCCTTCGGATGGGAAGTACAGCCGTGGTCCCGTGTCTTACATTTACGGCACGATAAAGAACCTCAAGCGTGAAAAAAGAGGCCTCTGAGCAAAATTTGTCGGCCGTTTCTAATTGGACACTGATGACCTGAGATATTTAACAGCTTCCATAAATAAACAAAAAAAATCACGTCCTTATAGAATAATTTTACATTTTCTTTTCTTTCTTTCTTTCTTTCTTTTTCTTTCTTCCTTTTTTCTTTCTTTTTTTCTTTTTTTTTTGGAATTTATTACTTTGCTGAACCCTTGTTGTTTCTAACTTTAGTGTCTCCGTTAACATCTTAGTTATATTTTATTAATCTGTGTGACAGATTATTTTTCCGTTCGTAATGATAATAAGCAGCTGAAAAACGATAAGTTCCAGAACAAGAATATGACACACACACAGGCATATACATATATATATATCAATGGGGCCCTGACAGTGAATTTCATCGATCTCTACCATCCTCAGTGAAATTGTACAAAAGAAAGGCATACCATTAGACACTCTGAATAGCTACAGACATAGCAGTTTATTTTCAGATCTCTACAAGTGGATCTCTAACGCGTTAATCAGGGGACTAATATAGACTAGAATCACACTGTGGACCACTTACAAACGGCGAATCAAATATTGGAAAATGTAGAAGAATTTAATTGAGATTGACACGGCATTCGAGGACTGCAATAAAGCCTTCGATTCAATTCAACACGCAAGCGCATTACAGGCACTGACAAAACAAAGTATTGACGCAAATTATTTCATCCTGCCTAAGCTATACTACAGACAATTAAAGACAAAAACAGAAAACAAACATTTAATGCTTGAAAGATGAATTAAGCAGAATAGTCCTGTTTTCTTCTAAACTGATCACTAACGTATTTAAAGATCTTGAAATGGAAAAACAGATATGGAGTAATTATAACGTTTTTCTTCTTTATTTTCTGCTTCTCAGGAATCAGCTTTATTTATTTATTTATTTTGCGATGCCTGCATAGAGGTCCCCTTATATGGGTTCCTAAACAGATAAAATTTCAGTAATCTTCCAAAACTTGACAATTTATATTTGTAAAAGGTTTAACAACCTTAAATTATTTTTTTCATCTTTCATTATTAATAAACAACAATGAAACAAAATGTATTTCAATGGAGAGAATTAGGAGATGATACAAATATAACTACATGCAAAGTACGAGATACTACAATGTAATCTTAGGAAAAAGGGGGGGGGGTTGAGAATGAAAAATGCAAACAATTTAATATGTATCATGAGGAAAATAATACAAAAATATAAAATGTTATAAAATTAACACACAACAATGTCCCTGTACCTAATATAAGTCAGCACGAATAGTTACATTATTTTGGTAATTTATGTGGAAACAGTTTTATGGGAAATAGAAATACAAGGGAAGTTAGAAACAATTTCGTAGGAATTTTAGACAGAAAAGTAGCAAAGAAGGAAGTAGTAAAGCAGGTTAAATTGTAACAAAAATAATAAATAAGTGATAAAGCAACCGGAATATATGGCATACCAACAGAATTTTTAAAAGAGGAGTGTTTTAAAGAGGATAAAATTAAGGTTAATACAGCATTATCTAACTTAATAAGAACCAAAAGGCATGTTCCAAAGAATTTGAGAAAAGCTATCATATACCCTGTTTACAAAGGTAAGAGTAATATAGGCAAACCAAATAGCTATAGGGGTAGAGCATTGCTGTCTCATGTAGGAAGAATCTTTACTGGCATTTTGGATGGTAGATTACAAAAATGGGTAGAGGAATACAATATATTATCGGAAAAAGATCGGTTCACAATGCATTTATTATAAGATCTCAAATACTTAAAGAACAAAATAGGCAAGTTATATTTGGATTTTGTGCATTTAGAAAAATCTTTTGGTCGAACTGAGTTACAGTTATAATGGTATAAACTGGCAATTAATGGGGTTATTAGTCATATAAATGCTTTAAAAGCTTTATGCACGAAAAATGCTTTTTGTGTTTGATTTGAAAAATCAGTAATAACCAATTAAGTAACATTCGAGAATGGGTTAAGACAAGGTTGTAAGACGAGCCCAATTCTGTTTAATTCATTTATTGATGAAATAATGTAAAATTTTGGAAAAGAATAGTTTTTTTCCAGTTATAAACAGTTGTAATAACCTGGTTTATTATTTGCAGATGATTTGGTGGTTGGTTCCATTACAGTAACTGGTTATAGACTAGCAATACAAGAAATAGTTAACTATTGCACAGAATGAAAATTAAAGTTTATCAAGATAAAACTCAAATTTAATATGTAAGAAAGGAGGAAAACTAAGTAGATATGAGAAATGGAACAAAGATAACAATGTATATAAGGTGCTATGGGATGTATATATTTAGGGTGGAAAATGGATGGAGGGAGGATATGGGACAAAAAAATAAGATTAGCACATGCAGAGGAAAAAGTGGTTATGTTAATTATTAAAGGATGCAATACAAAACACCTTAGTTACAGGTAAAATAGTTAGAAAAAATTATAATACTATGATGGACGGAAGAATGTTATATGATATCAAAATATGGAGTTTGTAAAAAGGTTGAGAAACTGTAGAACTAGTACACAGAGCATTCTGTAAATAAGTTCTTGATATACCAATTTCATCAGTGAAATAGTTAGCTCAAATAGACCTGGGTAATAGCAAGAAAATATTTAATTATGGAGAAAGTTTTAAAATATTGGTTTAGGATCCTAAATATAAATGAGGATAATGTATTAAAGCAATGTTTAATTTATCAAGAAGCTTAAAGAATAGGGGATGGATAAGTGGTATAAGAAAAAACAAAACCTGGAGAGTTTTGGTTTAGGGAATATTTGGAGAAAGAGGGAAGCAAATAGTAAAGGTTTTGAAGAAAGATACGATTACGAGTTGAAGATATAGAGGAAAAACTATTTTAGTGGTCAAATATTGGTATCTTACGTTAAGATGAAATATTAATGGGACTGAGAAAATTATGGCGATAAAGAAAGTAAGTAGATAAGAGAGGGGATAGCAGGGATAAGAATTTGATGTGGAAATTAAAGGGTCATATAAAGGGATTTTGTGCAGGGTTTATGTCCGTTGTGAGGAGGGGAGGAAAATTTTGAGCATATAATGTTTAATCGCAAAGAAACTGAAATTTGGAGGAACAAACTAATAAATCATGTATGTTTTTGAAGAGGTTAGAAAACTATTCGCATTCAGTATATTTAGCCAGTAAGAGTGTGTGCTATTATTTTTATATAAAGTAAAAATAAATGGAAATTGTTTGCGAATAGAGGAATAGATGTGGGAGAAAACAGTTAGTTACTAAATTCGTATGAGTTAGAACTTTCTTATGGAATGCGTATAGGGGACAACTGATGAACGGAAGTCAGAGGGTAGCAAGGATTGGTAAAGTTAAATATAGATTAATTTATTTAAATTGTTTTTATTAGTAAGTGTAAAGTTGCTAGAATTGAAGTAAGAATAATGAAAGATTTAATTTAAATATGTAGTTTAGGAAATTATTACAAAATAAATTGTACTGTGCGGGCTATACCCAAGAATGGCCAGGGTCAAAGGGGTGTGGACCTATTGCATTTTTTCTTAGTATTTCAATAAAATATTCATATTCATGTCCAATATAAACCATTGTCCATCCTTATGTTTGCAGATGAGAAATACAGCTGTACCACATGCCGGTAACCCCTCTGTCTTAGGCGCAATATGACGTTGGGATTGCAACGTAACTGATTCATTGTAAAAAAAAAAAAAGTACAGGAAATAACTTCCTGGACAAATTTTCTACAAAGGACACAGGAAACCCCAGTCTTAAAATCAATGTTTGGCTTGCTACATTGCCTTCCTAAATCAGGCGTTATGCTTTCCAAAGATCTTACCAATTGCTTTCCAACTCTCCTACCCCACTTATCCGTGATCGAGGATTCCTTATACATCTGAAGAGATAGCTTAATTGACTTTCTTCCTCCATGGAGATGGTGGAAAACAAACAACCAATTACCGCTGAATGTCTTCCCTCTGCTCTCCTACCGTATTAAGAATGTTCCCGTCTTGGTCTATTGTTCTTATCGACTACAATGTAAAATATCTGCTATCCTTCACTAACGAGCCGCGCATTAAATATTCACAATGATGAAATGGACTTGCAAGGCAGCTGATGCCTTTCATATGCGTTATGAATGTCACTTGTGAATTATTTAGTATGCTTGTCCGTAAAGGCGGCAGGAACAAAGAGACAATCAATACGACCCACGGCTCGGTGGAGCGCTTGCGACATCTCAAACTATTTCAGCAACCCAAGTTTAAATTCCGGCAAATCTGAGCTCCCACTAGGGACCATGTTTCAGTATCCACTCAACTTTGACAACGAGCTGCTTATTTGCAGACAGTTCCATTAACACATCGTACACAACACACAGACAACCGTCAACATTTCCCAAGTTGGACAATGAAAGGATAACATCTCATTTACTGTCGTCTATTAGTATAAATAATTTCTATCAGGCGGACTGACTAAGAAATAACAGTTATTAGGGAGGTACTATATTTGACCCTTAGTATCTGCTCAGTTTTCTTCTTATAAAAACACGTAATTAAGGCAAATAGAGAACTAAAAATAATTTTAGCTGATTATTAAATAATGTTGCGATATGATGTGTGCAGCTATAGTGACCCTCAACCAGTGGAGCTTGTGCTTGTAACGAATGGAAATCTATTTCAGAAACATTTTCCCAATAAAAACCTTGTTACTCTATAACTAAATTCGCTATTTACATTCTTTAAGATCCATAGCCATTTTGAGCACTTTTAGCAGAAAAGGAGACTGATTATAGCTTTAAAAAATTTAAGTTACATTGACCTTCTGAACATTTTTGCTTCTGTTTAGGCCCGCAGATCCCCAGAGGTTTTCCACATGTTTAGTAACCTCTACATAAAAAGAATTTCAACGCAATAACACTCATAGAACATTGTGGAATGTCGCGAATTAATTTACATTCAGGTGTACAGATTACATATTTAAATTTATTCTAAATGACTATGACCGCCACGGGTGGCCGAGATCGTTAAGGCGCGGACTCATGAGCGTGAGGTCTGGGATTCGAATCCCGCCAGGGCCGTCCTCCCTGACTGAGGCTTTTTCCACCTTTTCCTCAGTCCTCATAAATGGCAAATGCCAAGGAGGTGCCCTAAACTTAGGCCTGGAACGATTCCTTCCTTAGAAATAGATCCTTTCCCAAAATATCATTTCATCTCATGTATCATCAGTGTCCATCGCCTGTGATGCCTCTGTAGCGAAAAACGGGCGTTAAACACCATTCATTCATTCATTTTAAATGACTATGTTTTTGTTTTTTCCTGCCCATACTGAAGCTATTGCTAAATTATATTGTCATTAAAATAACTCAAGTTGATACAGATTGGAGGTGATTAGTGATGGAACATTTTCTACCATGGACGCGAAGTTGCCTTAGCATCAACCATGCTTGTAGCGGATCCTGATTTCTGCCTAGACTTCCGATGGAGGCAACAGCAGATTTCCGGCATGCAATAACAACTCCATCTCTTACATTCCCTACCTCTGACGTCATGCACCTTAACTTACTGATTATTTGTTTCCGGAGGAATTGTTCCATTTTTAGTGAAGATGAATGAAAATCATTGAGGTCAGTTTACCTTCTGCACGCTTGCGTTACTGCTTCAAGGCGCATCATAAAGTGTTACATGAACTATAAAATTTAAGCAGAGCTTAGTTACTAAAATAGCAATGGTGGAATTCTAAAAGCAATTGTAATTAAATACACAACGCATATAATTTAAAAAATATAAAAAAATGCAATTACAACTTTTAAGGTGTGAGAAACATTTCATATAGGTTAAAATGTATTGGAGGAAAAGAAACTCTCGTCAGTTGTCGGCAAAAGTTCGACATAAAGAAAGAAATGTGGTTAAAACTATATCACTTTAGCCTAAAATAGTCAAGTGGTTCCCACTCAGACATTGTTCTGTTTAAAATAGCAATGATCGATAAGCACTCAAGTAAATAACTTTTCTGACACATACTACCTGAGAGAGCACCAACAACTTTAAGTATCCTGTCCAGGAAATCATTGATCTCAAAGTGTAAGGATATATAAATGATGAATATATGGAAATTTACTTCAAAATATTTTAATTACAATATAAGCAAATGGAATTTAGGCCACCTTATTTGATATTGCGCTGCTTATACATTTAAGCATTAAAACATTCCTTTTTTTAAAAAATGAGCAAATTTTATATTCGTTGTTTTGTGAGTAATGCAAGATGTTTCAGTTTTAAAATTAACACGTAATATGTTACGATAAAAGAAGTTTCTGTAGCTTATAACTCTCGTCTTTATATTTTTGCTATTGAAGGATGAGATAAGGGATATAATAGGCGACCAGGGGCCAAGAACGGCAATTCACCGGCGTATGCGGGGTCCCTAGTGTTTTTCTAGATTTTAAGCCCTAGACGCTGTCACACCTACAGGAGCTCTTCAACTTTATCCCCCAAAGGCTAGCCCCGAAGGAAGCGCCCAGGCAGAACCCTTCAGATGCCAGGACAGGATAATTTCTAACGTGAAAATCCACCACCACGCTGCACTACACCAGCCCGCTTTGCGTAACACATCCGAATATGACTCTAGAACTGTGGAATGAAACGATATGAAATGGGGAGCGGAAAAGTCCGTTTGTTCTGGATGCCGCCTCCAGAGAGTTCAACCCAGGATCTCCCGAATGCGATTTCCAAGCATTATCCTGTTCGGGTGCATAGGTATTTGGATGTGAAATGTGAATTTTCTATAATTAAAACCCAATCATTCTCACAATGGACGCAAATGGTAAAAGAGTAATTATAACAGGCATCAAATGTATATTCCGGTACCTGACTGACATTTTTAAACTGGCTATATGAGCAGAACAGAGTAATGCATTGAATACTGCAGCATGTAATTCCAGTTTTATGATGAAAATACTATTTCTCAATGTCGATTCGCTTTAGTTCGAACGTAAGCTAGCTTCATCATGCTGTCAGTGTAAACAACATTTTATTACCGTTTCTATGTTAAGCTTTCGTTTTGATTTACAGTCTCTCAAGCATTGCACAAACTGAAAGTTCTTGTTTTACTATTTTGATTGCGATACGATCCTCCCCAACTGACACTAATAACTCCTCGCTTCTGCATACATCTTCAGAAAGTAAACGTAGACAAAATGCTTGCACTAATTTTAATTTTTCAGGTATCCCAATCTTAGCTTTCTTCTAAATAACGTTATGTATCGAAAGGAGTGACCCATACGGTGTAGCTTGGGCGCATTCAGAGGGTTTCGGATTCGGATTCTTTGGGACCGGCCATTCTGCCTTCGATTTGGGGGGGGGGGGGGGGGGTTCGCTGCTCACTTAGCGAATGCTGCGATGGATATTCACTTTTCAGGAAATTTCCGCTCTCCCATTTCATCTCATTTTGTTGCATACTTCTAGTTGCTAGGTGATGCAAGTTGGCGGTGTGTGCCTTGGGGCAGTGTAGTTTTGTCAGTGCAGAGATTCCGCTCTAGCGTCTTCTATGAAAGCATCCCTCCCCGTGCTTGAGCACCTTGGAGGGGCATGGGGATGTTCAATCTTAGAAGCTCCCCAGACCAGTGAGCTGATTAAGTACGTAATTTATGTATACTGAAGCCATTATTGAAATAAATGCACTTATTACTAGAAGCTCCCTTTACATCCATACCAGGCGTTCAAATCCTGGTAATACTTCATATCGACCCCCCCCCCTCCTCATTCTTTCAAAAGGTCCTAGCCCTGCTTCCGTGTGTGCAATCGACCCCTGTTCCTACCAATTCAATCCAAATAAGGTTGTCTAAGTTGGATGTTTTCTGAACTCGTCTAGTCACGAGCTTCTGGTCATGGGAACCGAACGTACACTATATATATATAGTTTTATCCTTGAAATCTCGCATACAATGAAAGACATTCTCTGGCAATTCATTTCACTCTTTAACCAATATTTGCAAATGTATCTGTGTATGTATGGCTGCAAGTACACTGCTCACCAACTCTTATCGTATGGTCTAATTGAGCGGATTGAATGTGGGTGAAGCAGAAGACCATTCTTCCTTAGAGAAGAAATTTGACATATTTCATCGGAATGACACCATGCGAAGGGCTCGAATTCTGTAGGTAGGTCCATTCACCTCCCTTGAAGACAGACTGGTTAAGATCTTGTGAAAACTGCTTCCAGAATATTACCCAATATAATTTTGAGCACTAACTACTAATGCAAAACACACCCAAATTAGATATAAAATGCTGCAACTTAAAATTCCCTGATTACTGCTGTAAACACCTGCATGACACCTCGCATAAGCTTCGTCGTTTTGGCAATTTCTACCGTAAAAATTGTCTCAGCCTGACCTGTGTATCTTGAAATCAATTTTTCATTCGTTCTGTCCTAAGTTTTTACTGATTCTGTATCTTGTCTCAAAGTATTACACTTAAGGTCCTCCTTGAGAATCTTTCTGGTTTCTTCACATAAGTTTGAAATGTTCTCTGCTCTCTTATTTCACGATCTGTCAGGTCGAGTTCTGTTTTCAATACTATCAGTCATACTACACATCTGAATGACTTTATTAGCGTAGGTCTTGTTATGTGTTGGTTTTTATACAGTTCGAAATTTTGAGATGCAGAAGTAGACATTCCTACCAGATAAAGCATGCAATTTTCAACACAATTTACATTTTGCTGCCCACTTTAATAAATTACAAAATATTGTGGCGATTAATAAAGCCTAAAAATTGTAAAATACATTTAAACAGTTTCTGAATTAAGCATGTAATATTAATTTATGACTAGAACGAATAGGAGACATACACTTAAAACGTGGTGGGTTCGTCTTTACAATAGTGTGATGGAGAGTAATAGAGGAAGGTATTGTCATGAGTAACAATTCCTTTTAAAATCGCAAGAAGGAAAAGAACCCCATATTTATTATGCTGTGAATTTCTAGTTATTTTAAAGGAATCTTGCACGTATATCTCAGGTGTTTCAACGCTCATTTCAGCAAATGATTAACTGCTCAGAGGGGCCTTATTATAATAATAACATCACACCGCAATAACACGTTCTTCGGGGTAAGATATTCCGGAACAGATTTCTGATAGCCAGAATACAAATTACGTGTTTCCTTAGGAGCAATTTCAACATTGCATTTCTTATCACGTTGCGGTACCGTGCATTTCTACAGTCCGAATGAAAAATACATGGATTTATCTTCCTAGGTGCCTACTCCACATTTGGTTTGTTTAGTGTCTCCAGTAAAAGAATTATTATTTGCATAGTGCGACCAGTAAATTCTCTTTTCTGGGTATAAACAGTAAATTCCTTATATAGGTGTATCACTCGCTCTCAGCACCTGACTTTCTTCTATAACTTTCAAACTAATGGACGTTCGTAACTGTCAGAAACAACGATGCAGGAGGTGAAAACCAGACCACAAATATATTACTTTATCACTATGCACGTGTCAACGCTATGACAATAATGCTATGTTGTGCAAGAACTGAAACCTTTGGGCGAACAGAAGAGACTAATTGCTAATTTGTTTCAGTTGATTGTCAATGCGCACGAGGGAATACTCAAATATATGTAGATCCCCGATGATCCATGGCTCCACCGCCTCAACTTTTAGGATACTTGTATGTGGAATAGTGAAAGTGTTCAAACCGTACGCGATAAAAAAATACTGGGGTGGGAACTTTGCTGCAGCGCAACATAATTGACCTTAGCTTCTTCCACACAACGGTAGATACTGCGATCTACATAGAAATTTTATATAAGTTAAGACTGTCAGTTGGAGAACGAGAAACTTTGTATTGGTTTGTAAATTACAATATAAAAATAAATAAAAATAAATAAAACATTTGAAAGCAACTCAGTTGCCTAATTAGTTCAAAACAAGTGGCTAAAATAAGTAAAAGTTCGGAAGAGCCCTGCCCACCGCTTATTTTTTGAACATCATGCCAATATTTAAGCAATTCGGTTGTCAATCATTCCTGATCTTACACCGCCATGTTTCTTCCTGTAGGGAAAGTGGAAACGGAAAGTATTATTCACGTGACTTTAAAAAAACATTCAAGCAAAATTGCGCTGTGACTCCCGATATGTTATTAAACACCTCCCGTAATTTACAGAGGGCTTGTAACATTTACATTGAGATTATCGCATTTCTTTACATCAAGGTATATCCAGGTTAAAAGTCAGTGAACTTCCAATAGTTTGGCAGTTATATGTGAAACAAAGCAGTAACCGAGAGCGAGTGAAACACACTGTATATTATTGCGGATCCAAGGGTGTCCATCATTTATGAGGCTTTTAATGTAGATTTTAGTGCATTGCTGCCTATTATTAACATTTCCGCACAGTCACGAAGCAAAACTTCAGCAGATGAGTGCTGTGTTTTGCTAAGACAAGCTTGCAATCTGTTCCACGTATAGACCCATTACTTGCCTAGCGAGTAGGTGGGTTAAATCCACAGTCCCAATATATCTTATTCAGCGGCACGCCTCAGTTCTTACACTACTTGCAAACTTGCAGAGCATGAATAATGTCTCATCGTGAATTCTTCTTATTCTTGTATTCCAGACTTAGAGAAGATAAAAAATGTTTGTAGACAGATCGTGTTACATCTGCACGCAGCGCTCAAACTTGAAGAAAGTTACGGAAAATTAAACATTTTCACTGTGATGCTATAATTCAGAGCAATCTGCGATGAGAGCAGGATACGAAAACTAAAGTACGAAGAAATGTGTGCTTGTTGCGCTCTCTTGGATCACTGGATAAAATGTGGCATTTCGAATTATAATCCCTTTTAGAAATTGACTGGTTATTAAACAAATGGAGCTTAGCTTCTCTCTATTTTCAGATACTTTCATAAATGAGTTCGTTTGTTTAAAAAGGTTTTAATGAAAATCAGAAATGAATGTACAGGTTTATTTAAACTCCGGGCTAACAAGCACCGTCAAGGGTGACCGAGGTCGTTAAGGCGCGGACTCGTGAGCGGGAGGTCGGGGGTTGGGATCCCGCCAGGACCGTTCTCCCTGACTGAGAGTTTTTTCAGGTTTTCCTCATTTCTCATGAATGGCAAATGCCGGGGAGGTACCCTAAAATTAGGCCTGGAACGTTTCCTTCCTTAAAAATCCTTTTCCAATGTATTAAACACTATTCTAAATAAAAGTCTACCAAGCAGAGTCAGTAGAGGCCCTAAAGCTAACTTTTGTATTATTTTTTAATATGAATGCGGTATCTGTGTACATTTATATCTCTTATGGTCAAACTTCTTTATAGTGTCTTTTTTTTTTGTTTGGTTACATAACTGATTTGTCCCTAAGAGAATTTTAATATTTATTTTAATTCAATGGAATCTTCGTTGACCCCTCTTGGTAGTTTGTGTTGCACAACATTTTGTTCCCGGTTTTTTCTTTTCCCGTTGTTGCTGCCTTCCCACGGTATCAAATTTGTTGTCCTTTACTGAGAATCTGGCTTCGCCTTTGGTTCAGTAGATTAATGAATTCTATTTGTGTTCTATACGAGTGCTGTTCTTGATGTAATAAAAATGTGAGAAAGAAAGTATATTACATGAATAATTAGGAGAATGTTCCAGAAAGTATTCGTACAGTAGTGAAAGATAGTGAAAATGGAAAAATTAAGTATTAGAATCAGCAGATGAAGAGAAAATACGTTAGAAGTATATGAAGAAATAACATATGAAATAGAAAATTCCGATGCTGATGAAAATGAACATAATGATATAGGTGATACGCATATTGATGAAGAAAGGTGGAATATTTCGGTCTAAAAGTGCAACTAAACAGTTCATAATATTTCTGGAGGACTTCCAGAGCTTGCTGGGGTAACAGCATTTACACAATGAATGGTTTTTCAAGATATTTTAAAATAGTATTTTAAAACTCGTTGTGGACTGTATTAATAAAAAAGAAAATATATTTTGTAGTGCAGGGAATCCAGAAAAATATAAACAATGACTGCCAACAGATTTGAAATTGTAGAAGATCTGTTAACCATAGGTGTTTGAAAGACATTGTCTTCCAAGATTTCTAAAGGACACGTTCGCTACTGATAAATGAAACTTTCATTCAATATGTTCCACACAATAACTACCGCTACGAGTGGCCGAGATCGTTAAGGCACGGACTCGTGAGCGGGAGGTCTGGGTTTCGAATCCCGCCACGCAAGGATCGTCCTCCCTGACTGAGGTTTTTTCCTAGGATTTCCTCAGTCTACATAAATGGCCAATGCCGGGGGGGTACCCAAAACTTAGGTCTGGAACGTTTCCTTCGTTAAAAAAAATCGTTTCCCAATATATTATTTCATTTCATGTATCACTAGTGTTTACCGTCTGTAGTAAAAACGGGCGTTAAGCACCATTTAAAACACTCATAACTGACGAAGATGGGGAGCCATGTCCCATGGTGATGCAGTCAAATAAAAGCGAATCGTTGTTATCGAATTCGGTTATCGTTGATAAATGTTTTTAATGGTACATCTTACGATCATGCTAAAAAAAATTATTTATTAACAACCTACCACTCATAGCCCAACCCATGATCTCCGAAATGTCATTGAATTCTCTTATTCATTAGGCCACATAATTACGAGGATAACTTCCTCTAGACTAAGCTACATGACATGATAAATAAGTTAACCAAAGTACAGAGATTTGCTGTCGTATGAATATCGGAATCTTTCCGGAATTCTGTTCCACAGGATTAATTATTTTAGTTATAGGAGTGTTTTCTCTAATCCCTCTAGGTTTATAAAACTTTTTCAAGTGCTGTTACACACTACCCAGATAAAGGGCAGAGCTAGGGAAGGCGTACAGCTCCTTGTGTGATGCAAAACACACTAATGCTTCCCCAATTATGTTTTTCTTCCATTGGAACACGTCGTTTTCGGTTAGGAATTTCATTTTTTAATGTTTGTTTCTCTAAATCTAAGAACAATATTTTCTATGTGCGGAAGTGAAACACTGGGAAAATTCTTTACAAGTTGCGTACACTGGTTTACAAGACTCCATTTGCACATAAGTGTCATAAGCTAATATTCTCTGTTCTAGGGCTAACTTGTGGGGAATGCTAGTACATTAAATTTATTTCAGATACAATAATCAAGTTACTTGTACATTATATCAGCTGTTAAGATAATGCAAGAAAACTATTATCATTTTTGTGACAGAGGTGACTCAGCACCTGAAATATGGCCTTGCGCGAAAAGATTACGAATGATATAACTATGGATTTTGGCGGTCGAATAACCGTTGCGGTTCGCTCGCTTGAGCAGCAGATGGCTGACTAGGACGCACGGTATATATAAAAATGTGTTCTTTTCTACGACCTATGGTCGCTGGTATTGAACGTAAAAGGAAGCTTGGCCTTAAAAATATAACTAAAAGCATGATTTTGATGTCAAAAAATATATAATTTTAACTATAGGTTTAACAAATTTCATTTGGTAGGTTTGGTTTCGGAAGCAAGGCAAGTAATACCATTTTTAAGTTGTGTATCAGTGAGTAGAAATATTAAACATTATACTGCGTTGCGTACATTAAAAAGCTCAAACCGGCAAGCGCGTTTTCATTCACGTTTTATAAAGCATTCCATTGTTCAATCGCTATGCGCACAATGGTGTACGTACTTATTTCTCAAACGCGATATTCCGGACTGCTAGTGGAGAGATTGTGTGTCAACACTCTGAAGTGAACGCGTTTCCTATGCGTTTCTTAAAAGTACACAAATTTATCTGCTCACATCCTATCTGCACGCCCACACACGATTTCACCGATGGAGCTTTTGTAGTATGAGAACGGTAACATTCTATCAGAAAACGAAATGGGGTTCACAAGAACCGGTAAAAGCCACCGTGTACGATGTCAATAAAGCTCGGAAGATACGCGCTTTATAAAGTCGAAGCCAAAGCTCCGTTTAAATCCAGACGTGGCCGAGTCGACACCTAATATTTTAGACAGAGTGTCAGGGGAGGTGGACCGCCAGTAAATTACGCAACCAGAGCCGAATCAGTGCATTCCCTAGCCAGCCGCCCAAGAGTAGTCGCTGGCTGCGAAAATTGGGGCAAGATAAACTTCGCTGTAAAACTGTGTCGTCCACGATGAGATAAATGAACCTTTTTCGTCGCTAACTAAATAGCTGCAGAGTTCCATTGTTTGCTGTTTAACAAGCGCTTCATCCACAAATAGCAGTGAAGTGAACATATCGAGCCGACAAATATTTTTCGCTAGTTTTGCACACTGAAATAAAACAAGGACACCTCAACCTGTTACACAGGAACTTAGCTGCTTTGTGTCAATTCAAATTTATGAACTATCTTATTAATTTGGGCAACTTTGCGCCATCTCGGAGACAGGTCGAGAACATTTAGAACACCTCTAGTATACACATTTTATGACGTTGAGTTATAAAATGTTTCCTTTCTAGTATGAGTGTCTTTTAAAAAATAACAACTTTTAGTATGAACTCTCCATAATGTGTATTTTTGTTGTGAACTTTTATTTTATTTATTTATTTATTTTTTGTTGTAGTGCAATTAAAGCCCTCCAATATGTACCAATTGATTATATACTCTCTCAACACTTCAGCCAATATGAATACCGAAGTGCAACCTTGAAATTGTCCTTGGATTAAACTTATTAAAAGCACAACCAATTAAAACATTCACTCACGCCAAAAGCATCTAATTTAAGGGCAATTTGTTACATACAATTCGTAGATATTTTTGCCTATCAGTTGATTAATTGTGATATTTTACTACGACCCTGAACTGCAAGTCTTTTTTGTATGTTATCGCATTCCTGGAAGATCTTCGTTAGTGATGATGCAATACATGGTAATCATTAAAATGCCTCTAATTGAGTTTTAACTAAGAGTGTCTTTATTCATTGTATTCAGTGAAGATCAATTAACTAGATGTTAACGTGATATGGATTGTAAGATTATTAATTTATTCAAATGTCATAAATCCTTAAACTTAAAACATCTGGTATAATGATCTAGATTTTCCATTGCCATAATTTCGTCCTGAGGAATTAGTTCTCATAGGGTTGAGTAAATTAATTTGTACCCACATAATCTATGTTATACCTTGGATGAAAGGGGGTTATTAACGTCTATCGTAATCCTAATGGATATTTGCGGTTAAGATGATGAGCCTCTATCAACTTGCCCTCCTGAAAACAAAGGATCGCTGTGAAAACCCCACTCTAGCTCTCAAAAGGCGCTTTAGCTGCACCAGTATTTACGATGCTTTGACGAGAGGGCGAGGCGAAAAGACCATTGGAGGATTTTAATACTCTTTAATGATTAGGGAATGTTCCAAATACTGTGTCATATTTTACACAGTACATTTGCACAGTCAAAATTTTAAGTTCTGCGGTGTACAGGAGTCTTCATAAAAAGTATTTATTTTCTATTTACTAAAACAAAAATAAATCAACTTCTGATTACCGCTGGCCAAGAAGTCCAGAAAAATAGACACTGTTTTATTATTTTATATGCTCTAATGTTGTTATTATTATTATAATTATTATTATTATTATCATCATCATCAACATCATCGTTATTATTATTATTATTATTATTATTATTATTATTATTATTATCGTTATGATATTCATATTCACAAGTTTGCTTACCTTCCAAAGTTCAACTAAATACAAACCTCCTTCTACACCCATTCCTATCAATCCAAAGTTTCTTATTTTTGACTAATTCTTGTACTTCTCAAGGTTTGCAATTATCTATCCCTCTTTCTTCCTCCAGCTGTTTCAACTCCATCACTTTCTGTGGAAATAGAAATCAGGCTGTATTTTTGCGTGGCCTTAGGATGATATTGTCTTTAATGCTAAATAGTTCATCGTTGCATACTGTACATTTAATTCATCAAGACGTAATTTATTTCGAATTTTATTCCTTCTAGAGTTTTTCATATTATATACAACACTACTTAAGCTTCAGTTTCATATGCTGTAATGCCTTTAATTATGTTATAATTATAAATTTTGTGTTAAAATATGTTTATTCCGCAACGTGTCATTTAAAAGGGATATTGTACTTTTTATGATTTCATTTCCTCTTTAATAACTTGATCTTGGCTTCCATCTTCAGTAATTTAACACAAACATTTTCATGTATCACAATGTCCTTCTAAACCCCAAATAATTAACTGAATATCCCAGAATTCAACCACGCAAAATGCAAGAAATGAGGGGTTCTATATAAATATTTTGGGATAGGGAACTTATGGTCTGTGGTTTCCAAATTCCATGCAATAGCATAACATCTGTTAATGGTCAGCATGTCACTAATTAAGCCTCCACAGTAAATGGGGAAAAGACAGATGCTTGACTTGTTCAATGTATTGTTACTGAATAACGCTGTGATTAAAGGCGTTCTAGGTACACCGGCGTTGTGAAGGAAGAGGAGGTTCAAACCTTCTTAACTCCATTTGTTTGTTTTTTTACTGCTTTTCGTGTTGTAGTTCCATTTTATTCATTTTGTTGTTGAGAACCGCACGTTCTCTCTAACGAATTAAGCAAAATAAAGTACAAAGTGTGTTTAACGGTAACGCTGTGAATAACAAAGTAACTCTAAACTTGCAAGGGTAAAGTCATTACCCAAGTGTTTATCACCTTGACCTGTGATGTACATGTAGTGTTATACATACATGTACATTTCAAAATTTGGAACATTATGTCTCCTGCACTCTAATTAGTGATGGTAGACATAGTAAGTAATTGAAAGGAAAAATAAACGGCTTCCTCCAGAGTAAAGTTAAAATATACCTGAATGTAAGCAAATATCCAAAAAAAAAAAAAAAAAGTAAACTGTATTCTAACTTTTCATCACTATGTGAAAACCAAATAAAAGATAGTTAGAGGATTAAGAAAAAATGTATTTTAAGTGCAAACAACAAAACAGAGATCACCAGAGATATTTTTCGATGTAATGGACTGCAACATCTCTGCAAAGAGTGCACCTTCTAAGAAATGATTTTCGCATCCCCTCAAAAAGATCGAGAGTGTTACGAACCTCAAGAATTCAAGATCCGTGCTAGTAAGTGCTCATCAGTGTAAATGATGATGCGTACACGAGACTCTTAAGATGTCTCCATAAAACATATAGGGGTTTGAGGTTTGGAGAACGCGGTGACCAATTTACAGGACCACCTCTTCCAATCCACTGCCCAGGAAGCTCACCGTTGAGATAATATCGTACCTCCAAGCTAAACTTGTTAGGAGCTCCATCTTAACTGCAACCACATCTGAAGTAGGAAGTTCAGAGGGGCGTCTTCCAAAAATATAGATAAAATTTGGGTGAGGAACTGAAGATACACGTGCCCGTTTAACCGTGTAGGAATTAGATACGGTTCAATTATTTCATCGGACACGATGCCCGGCTACGCGTTGAGAGTGAATCTATGCTGATAACCAGCCTCCACCACTACATGTGTCTGTTCATACTTCTAAACTTGACTGTTCTTATGCTTCAGCATTAGTCCACCTCTTGTGAAGATGGCCTCGTCGGTGAAGAGAACCGATGAGAAGGCAGACTGTTTATTCTGCCGCTCCAGGGACCACCTGCAGAACTCTAGTCTGGGACCGAAGTCCGCTAGCCCCAGTGCCTGCACCTTAAGCAGATGATAGGGAGATAGTCATTGTTCGTGCGGGAGCAGATGCACGCTGGATTTGTTTGTATTCATGGCACTGACAAATGCTCGGGTGCTGGTGGATGGTTCCGCCCAAATCCTGGTAAGTACGTCTTCTTCAAAGGCTGGAGTACGACCCCTTCAGTTTGCACCGGCATCGGATCTGTGTACCATTAAAGACCCAGTTTCCCGCAAACGCCGGTGGACATTTCGGAAGGTCGAAGGATAAAGGTCTGTCTGGAAATCTATTGCAGCACAGCTTGCAGCTACAGACGCATGTCCTCTTACTTCCCCATCAAATGCATATTAGCAAGCTCGACAAATGAAAATTCGTTAGCCATGTTTCGGAGCAACCGTAAAACAATCTGTTGCACTTGATACACAAAGAAAATGGTTCATTAACCATTCAAATGACTTCACTTTATGCGGCCACAGTCCCGAACGGTAGCGAAGAAATCTGACTGGTTACGATTTCAGCAGCAAAGAATACTTTAGACCGGTAACTTCCTTGATGAGCGTGTAGGCCTATTAGCTGAATTGGTTAGAGCGTCATGCTAATAATGCGAAAGTGGTGGGTTCGTTCCCCCTCCCCAAGTGTAAAACTTTTTCTCACTTGTAATCTATTTTAATAGAATAAATTTTACTTTTCCATGTGTTAGGTTAGGTTAGTTTAGTTTAGATTTAACAAAAAAATGTTTAGGTGTAAAAAGAATAATAGAAGTCCACACTAACACTTTCTAACTCAACAGTTCGGGCGGAATTCGGCTTTTCCCCTTACCGTTTGGGACATCTAGTAGAGCAGGGTCGGTTTGTATCCAACTCTCAGCTGCGATATGCTAGGTACTTCGCGCATGCGCAATTATCTTCGTAGCATTAGTGAACTGTTATCCGTGGCGTTCATACCCTCACAGAGCGAACAATCGAAGTAGCAAAGCCAATAATTTTCAACTTTTGTGTGTATACGGCGTATTAACGTTACCTTTTTTCCACTACTTGGGCAAGACTTGAGCATTCTAAATGAAAATCTAATTCTCGCGCTTACGTTATATTGACGTATTAGCTCGGATATTCGATTTAATTAAAGGCTCATAACTTTGAAAGATTACAAAAGGGATAAGAAGTTCTTTATCTCAAAATTCTTATGTAGGACTCCTCAATAAAATTTGTGTGGTTGAATTCTGGAACACTTTGTATATTAAAAAACTTATTGACCTGAGCCTCAACGTTTCTAAAACTAGTACAATAAAACGTGTTGCATTGCAGTTTAAAGTACATACTTTTGAAAGTGCTCTTGCATTACTTTCCAGCAAGTTTTCCGCTTTTCGCACATAAGCAATAAAAATATGTTCTTCTACAAAATATACTTGGATCTGAGTCTGACAAATATTAAAGACTTTTGGATACATGCCATATTATCTATTACGCTATTTAATCACGAGTAATATATTTCTCGTAAAAAAATCATACTTTTCAGCTTCTTTGGCGTAAAAGTTTATATTACATGTCTGCAAATTGCTACTTTGAATTGGCAGAAGGTGCTGTCTTTCTTGCCTTACATATTTTGCATATATGAGTGAAGTTTGGAACTATGTTCAAGTTTTATATTGTGAGTGAAGCGCCATTTTCCGCACTTATGCATGATATTTTCGCAAGTTACAAAAACCATAACACTGGCAACCTACTGAAACGTATCACCTCAATTCAAAAATTTGTGTCTACCAAACTTCCTTACAAAAAATTGGCGACAGCGAAAGTGTAACAAGTAAAATGTAGCAGTGGACAAGCCTCTGCTCATTGTCTCCAAAGAATCGTCCACGTTATGACTGTCATACTAGTCGAATACAACTCAATCTACACTTACATCTTTTCTGAACAGTAAAGCCAGTTTTAAACCAAGAGATCGGCGATGATCAAAACTAATTATCAGGAAATCAGGATGCATGATAACAATATGCTGAAGATATTAATAAGTTGATCCAGCACCTTGAATTTCTTTTGAGAACATTATTGTACCCACAAAGGCAAGGCAGATAAGTAGTGCGGTGGAGCCAGGCAAAGCTCGGTTTAATTTTCACTCTACTTATATTTTATCTGATAAAATATTGAAGTATCGAGTATCGAGACCAAACGTAAACAAGTATCGAGTATCGAGCATGGACGAAATTTTGTATCTTTCCAACTCTATTTATAATATATTGCGCCTTATTCTCTCGAAATTCTATGCAACATATTTTAATTCTTAATATTCTATTGTAAAAATTAGTAATTTTAAAAACTTCCTTAATCCCTGTAGAGAAGATAAATCACAAATGCATATTGGACATACAGTTTCATTCCACTTTAAATCATGGTTTGTTGTAAATGAATTTTATATAGCATTATGAGTAGAGATATGCATATACGAGCCACCCTTTATTTCAAAGTTGTGTCATAAAATCAATAATTCCTGAAAACGCTGAAGATTTTATTTTTTATTTCAGGCTCATTACAAAAGTTGCGGAAATTGTCATGTTTGACATATGCAGAGGTGTAACAAGAAATTACTCGAAATTTTTGGATGAATTGTGAGCACCGCCATCTTTCAAAAAGGCGGAGCATTTCTTCATTTTGGGTTCTTTGGCAGTAAATACCTCAACTGACGTTACAATTAAATAGATAGAGATGTGGCTACCTCATTCAAAAGAGTTGAAGCCCATAGCCTTATTTTGATTCGGGGTTTATCAATACATAAGTGTACAAAACCAAAGTAAACAATTAAGAAAATTTGAAGAAACTTGTGGTGAACTTGTAAACATTATTTCCGGATTCATTTGAATATTGCACACAATGCTTTGAAATGATTGGCGGCCATATTGAATTAAGGTATATACGGGTCATGCAAATTTCTCTTACGACAATCCATTACTTTAGGAAAATGAACCGGAAAGATATGTTCATTCTATAGTAAAAATGCCTTATCTTCCAATGAAAAACATTAATTTAAGTTATTTTTACAGGATAACGCTTATATAGTAAATAAAATGTCATAGAAAAGTAGTGATTAACTTACTATATTATAATTGTCAAATGTGTTTTCTGCACTTCAATATGAGATTTTACATTCCAGTAACAAGTTACTGCATTAGCACTGTAATCCGGACAACAGAGATTTCGTATTAAAGTAATAACACTGTGGTGAATTGTGAAGTTAAAATGTAAATAACACAGATGAGATGGCTGCTTAGGGAAATATGTTAAATGAAATTAAATTAAAATTAGTAATCTAATAGGTTCCAGTTCCTCTTAATCCACAATTTAACTCTCTGAGGTAGTCGTTGTACTTGACTTATTCACTACAGAGTATTTTGTTCTGTTGCAGCGCTAGTCAGAAATGTCATCAGAGTTAGTAACTTTATGGTTGAGTGTAACGTTGAGTAATGGTTTCGATTTACTTCAAGCTTTATTGAATACTGTATCATATTAATAAAATTAGGTAAAATATATATCAAAAATAAAATATATTTTAAAGACAACATCGATTATAATAAGTGATGGTCTAAATACAAAGACACAATACCACGTGAGAGGATCGAAATAAGAAAAATATACAGGGTATACAATTTATCTTTCCACACTCGAGAAAGTAAATAGGACACGACAATATACTACGCAGTTGCACACACCACACCTGCCGCCCGACCGATGAAATATTGAAAAAGTGATGAAAATTGTCCCCGTTTGCTGCGAAGCGGGCGCTGTAACGATGAAACAAAATTTGATACCTATGTTGTAATTATCTACCGAAATGATTACTGTTTCAAGAAAAAACTTAAAAAATAACCACATATTTATACGCCTCTGAAAAAACTAACCGTTATTTGCTCTAGTTTCCTTAGAACAATTCACATAGTTTGGTACTAACTGAACTTCCACTGCATGTCAATATGTGGGTTGATTCTTGTTCAGGCCATTTTCGAACTTGAACAAACAATTCTGTTAGTACCCATGAGTTATAGATAAATAGTCGTGTAATAGCCAATTGGTAACTGGCTTGACTTTGCTTGCTAAACACCCAGCATAGGAATGACGCTCTAGTAGTCGATATGTGTGGGGTTCATCAAGTGTTGCTTTAGGTATTAACATATATCCAAAATGAATGCAACACTATATTACATTGAGGAAAACTTAAAAAGCCAAGTTTTAATATAAAATAATGTGGAAAGAAATGGAAGTTTTAGCCAAATTATCTATCATAAAAATTGTTTAATTTTGAAGCATAATTTCACAAATTGTGTCATTTTTATATGTGCTGGAGATATTTCACAATTATAACACATCAACAGGTGTTAAATGCGTTACTGAAGTGGAAAATCCTGGATTACGACTAATATGAACATGAGTTTAAGAGGGAAAATTCTGTGAAAGCAATTACCTCAGCATGCGGTTGTACTTCTGAATCACTGCAGTGAAAGTTAATAGACTATATCCAACTGCATCAAGTGACTTTCCCCTCGCGCTAGATTGTAAAATTGTGCAGCTATTCAAAGACGCGCCAAGCATCGCATTTGTTAGATTTTTCACATTCAAGATGAGGTTACGAAGGTAAACGTGTTAAGAGTTTACAGATATTTAGAGTTTGAGCTAAGTTATCGATATAGTTACCAAGCAGCGCCAGAATTTAGTTATCTAGGTTTAATGATATTTCAACATCATATTTCATACTTGTGAATGTTACCCACTTATCATCACTCCAAATAGTTTGTATTAACAAATTTTGTTTAAAATAAATAAATGTAACTGAAGCTGCACACGGTGTATAAAATATCACCCAGGAATACCAAGACAAGGCAGGATACTACGCAAAATGTGATTTAGGAACTTAACCCCTATGTCTAAATTTACCCCTTATATCAAAGAAGATACATAATATTATCTATGTTTAAATGAATTAAGTGCGGTATTGAATAACTGTTACTAATAAATAACTTTCAACCTACATCATTGCATCTATTCAATAACAAGAACGGCTATTTCAAATCTAAAATAAACTAGTAATGCTAAAATGTATACTTTTATTAGTTTTACTAACATAAGCATTTTTATGTGAGCTTGTTTTCTTTTGTTAGATAATAGATAAAACGCAAACACTTGGTTCACTTTAAGATGTGCGCTATATAAAACAGATCAATATTTTGTGAAATATTCAACTGTTATAGTAATACGCATGGAGATTATTTCAGTTGCGTGCCACCTTTGCCAACCTGCTTGCAGAATAAATGCAGCCACCGCTACCGGAAAAAAGGAAGGTAGAGTCGCCAAGCATAAATTTGGTTAAGTTCTTGTAATTGATACATTGCAAGTATTTAATTATTTGGACAGCAATTTCTCTAGCTGGAACACGATTCACAGAATATTTTCTTGCGAATCGCCTTTATATTTCTCTGCAGCAATCCTTTATTACATATACAGAGGGTGGCAAAGTATGTATACCAACAGTTTTTTCTTTGCTGGAATTATGTTTACACACTTCCAGCAAAGAAAAAAACTGTATTAACATAACAAGACAGAATTCACACAAACATAAATGATGAGCACTAATCATATTAAACTTTTACAGTTACAACAGTTGCAAATGCTCACCATCGGCATCGATACACTTCTGAGTACGTTGAACTACTGATTGAGCAATGGTTGCGAAAGTGTCCTCAGCGATTGCAGCACATGCAGTTTCGATGTCTTCCCGAAGTGTAGCTGGTTTTCTACGGTATATAACATTCTTAAGAGTTCCCCATAGGTAGAAGTTCAACGCTGTTCTGTACAAATGTCTCTATTGCCTTTGAACTTCTCCGTTTTCCAATACTACTTCGAAATTGCTTTCCGATGTTCAAACGATAATCTTGGCTCCATTTTGTTGTAGCAACGCTAGCATAACGTAATGCGAGTCACGTCTGTTTACAGAACATCATACGATAATATAGCTTCATTTGTTCATTGTTTATTTATGATAATGTTGACTTCATTTGTTCATTGTTGATTTACCTGTCATATAGCAACGCTATCATAATGTATGTGAATCACATCTATTTACAGAACATCATACTAAACATTACTGTTGTCTTTCGTACCAACTTTGAAATATATTAAATAGATGTCTACTGTGAAAAGTGAGTATACATTTTTGGCGTCTTCGGTATATATTATTATATATGAAACTCATTGTAGTGGCATAATTAACGAAAGTCGGTCCTGGTGGTATAGTGGTAACCATACTTGCCTCCTAAACCCAAGATCGTGGGTTCGATTCCGACCAGGACTGATGGATTTTTTCGGGCGTAAAAATCCTTAGTGTAGCTTTCTTCGGAAGGGTAGTAAAGCCGTGGGTCTCGTGTCTTACATTTACGGCACGATAAAGAACCCCAACTTGGAAAAAAGAGGCCTCTGAGCAAAATTTATAGGCCCTTTCACGCCCTGAATTGAATGGAACGCTGATGACCTGAGATGTTAAAGAGCGTCCTTAAATAAAACAAATAAAAATAATTAACGAAGAACAATTAGCACACAATTTACACAAAATGAAAGTAGCGAGTATCGTACAAACATACAGCACTCTCTGACAAACCTCCCACTAACTAACTCAAGCTGCTACCTGCAACTTGCGCCCTTATGATTGGCTTCTACCAGTACTCTTCCGCGTTCGGCCGGCCCATAACTGAAATAATTTTATGTACATTTTAGGTGGGTTAGGAATTATTCGAGGAGACCCCGATACTTTGGATTTTAGGTTGTGGGGCGTTTTCCACACCCATCGTCAACATAGAAACATTACAGGAACCTGTGTTTGAATTTTTTGAATGTTGTTTAACGCCCGTTTTTATTACTGAGGCACCACAGGCGGTGGAAATTGATGATACATGAGCTGAAATGATAAACTGGGAAAGGATTTTTTTTAAAGAAAGGAAGTACTCCAGGCCTGAGTTTAGGGTGTCACCTCAGCATTTGTCATTTATGACCACTGAAGAAAACTGGAAAATCAGGGAGGGACGGTCTTAGTGGGAATCGAACCCCCAGACCTCCCGCTCTCGAGTCCGTGCCTTAACGACCTCGGTTACTCGTGGCATTAGGAGTCTGTGTACAATGAATGCCTTCAAATCCGAGAGCAGCCAGGTGAGTTATGTATGTTTCATATCTCAAAATGTATTTGTTGCCATAATATTGTGCTAGTTTTGACCAATGCTACTTTTAGTGAAAATATGCAACACTTATTTAAACATCCTGCATATCAGTATAATATTTATAAACCTTTTAAATATATTCGAAGCGTTCTTAGCTATTTGCTGTAAAAAGTCCATTGCCTATTTACAATTTGTGGGAATGCGTGCAACATTTTCTGTGGTATATTTTTCAGAGAATTATATAAATATCGCGTTCGGTAAGATTTTTTTAAAACTTTCTCCTCCTCTTTAATAATCTTGTGGATTATTTTAGAAGCTGTTTGTAAAATGTCTTCTTCTGCCTTCCTTATTGTATATATTATTAGCAATGTTTCTATATGTGATATTATCGTGGTTATGACTTATAATACTTTTTATTATTACATCTGTGTCTTCTAGAAAAACGTTGGCCTTACAAAGTTTCACACATTCCCCACTGTCAAAACATTTTATGATATTAAATGTCATTATTTCTTTGAGATGTTCCATGTTCTGTTTTGGACTTTGTACTAGATTTTATAAACACATTCAGTTCCTATTCTAAATGTGGCTTGTGTTTGTCTAAGATAAAGAGAATGTTAGTATTCTTATTGCATGCGTTTGCACTCTGATCATTACATATATCGGCACAGACATTTTAGATGTTATAATTAAATTTCACATATATTAAATATAATTTTAGGGTAGGCTTTTCTGTTTCGCATATTATTATCAGAGCGCATTCTTGAGCGTGTTCCTGCAAAACAGAAGGGATAAGCTGCTGCAGTTGCTGCTATGTAAATCAAGCAGCTAATATTCAGCATCCGCTCTTAACTGCCTTACCTCTTTTGTTAGTGGCGGCTTCCTTCCCTCTCCTTTCAAACTGTCCATTTATCACCTGCCATCTTTCCGCAGAGCTCTCAATACGTTCTTTGATTGAACATGTTTCGGGTAATTAACTGCTGACTTCATCGTTTCTCACTTCCCGCCCCATCCTTTTGTCTCTACCATAGACACATTGTAATTAAAGGGTGCCTTTTAGCACGTGAATCTCTTTTTCTGCTTTGCTTTTATACTTCTATCTGTCGAAACACAACATACTCGCTTTTCCTAAATAGGTTAGCATATGAACACACTTTTCTACCAATCTTTCCTATTTCCTTTCTTTCATTTCAGAGTTAGACATGAAAGTTTCGCAGAATTACATTTTACAGTGAGATATTATGCGACTTAAATTAAATAAATTTGCATACTGGTAGTAAACAAATACAAAAACAGTCGAAATAAAAATTATTATTTATCTATGGTAATATTCATGAAAATATGCATTCTGATAATATATATCAAACTTCATACTTAAAAATGAAAATATTCACACCAAAAGCGCAAATCACGGTATTTATAGCCTACTTCCATAACTGAATGCTGCACGCACTGGGTCAAATTCATGCCAGTCGCCTGTCATAACAAGAGACAGTTCTCGTTCTGATGTGTACACATGAACACCATTCGCAGTTTGCCATTTCGAGACCAAGCATAATTTCTGTGTGTTTTTACAGGCTGTTGGTATGTCTGTGTTGTTAATTTCACTGAGTTACATAAGTAAATTTTACTGTTGTGTTGTATTGAAATGTTGTCACTATAATAGAGAAAAAATAAAGTGTACAAAACGTTATATCAGAATATAAACTATTAGATCATAAAATGAGTACTGACATTGCACAAAATTTAAATGTATCCTAATCAATAATTCAAAAGCATATAACAATCTGCAGAGACCAAATGCATTGAATGCCAGATTTTAGAATAGCGAAGGCCGCTTTATATTATATTTTTCAAGGAAGAAATATAAGCCGGTCATTGCAAAGAGAACGTCAGTAATTTTGATACAGAGCATACCAGTGGACCTCATTTTTAATGTTTGACGATGACTAATGTTGATCAACGATTTGCAAATAAAAATGTTAGGGGAACTTGTCAATCCAAAAGTCGGCGACAGGCTCACCATGCGCTTCTTGCGTTCAGCCACGGATGCGGGCTAAAATAATTCTATTTACTTTACGATTCCTTGATGTTAATTTATCCTAAGTAGAGTATACTCTACTCCAATGGAAAAAAATTGATCGCACCGGCTGAAAACACACCTTAAAATTACAATATTAGAAATGCATCATTGCTAAACATTTCATTTCCCTGACATCATATTTCTTTGTAAAATAAATTAAAATGCATGCTTTCTGTCGTTTGCTTCTCTTCTTATGAACTGAGCATTCTAGCGATAAACCATACAAGTATCTGCCACGTGGCGTTTTTCCCATAATTGACGGAGGCATCTCACTGCCGAGGAAGCAAGCTTACGCCAGTTGCAAGCCAGTTACCAAGAGACTGCTGTGTGATGTAGTGTAATAATTGCGAAGTGTTACGACTCAACATATGTGTTGTATTAGAAAGCGGGAATTTATCTATGATTCGTACCTACTGAAGATTCAGTGTTTTAAATTTGGTGAATTGATTTTGGTAATCTAAAATGAATTAAAAGCATTCGTGAAAAGAATAAAACCAATTGGAAAACCGATGCTTAATATTGGTGTATTACTTTAAGTCATAGCATTTCATAATTTCCTAATTGATCACCACTATCAGTCAGTTCGCAACAGTTTATAAGGCCGTATGAGGGATCAATGTTTGTAAGGTTATATAGTTAACATTTTGTAGCTTTCCAAGATTTGCAAAACATGTGTTTCCTGTGCAAGCCGTCAGAGAGATTGTTTTATTACTCCGTCTACAAACTGACACTGTTTGTCTAAATTTGTAACCACACAGTTCTCTGGAATAAAGAAAGATTAGGAAGAACTTTATTCAAAACTGCATTTTACTATCCTACGGAAATTTGTAATAAAACACGTATTGCACACAAAAATGGTTTTTAGCATTGTTTACCTCTGTCGGAATTATGAATGCACTAAAAACACAACTTAAAACACTTAGTGTATCCACGTACAGAATTTTAAACACAACAAAAACACGTCTTTTATTCTACCAGTTTGAGCTCGGACTAATGAACGCAGTAAAAGTATGAGACAAAGCGTGCCTTGCCCGGTCTCAGTACAGCTGCACGAGCGGCCAAGCTCACACGTGAAAACTCTTTATACATCGTGGAAGTGTAATAACCAGATTTTTTTCTGTACAAATAGTTTACGTATACCTATAATCAAATTGTAAAAAGTGTATGGATTTTTCAGGAAAAAAATCCGAAAGTTTAGCGCTCTATTGGATTAATATGAGTGATTGACTTCTAATGCCAACTCACCTGCCGGCTAGGCATTGAAGTTCCGCACACGGGCGGCAGAGGACAGTAGCGCAGTCCACTTATAGAGTGTGGTAAAGAAGAAAGTATGGTCTAGCATGGTTCATATTAGGGGCTTGGAAGAGAAACAAGACAGTTAATGCTCTCGGGGAAAGAATTTGCCCATTGTGCAGAGAAAGCGATACCTGGAGGCATATTTTGGCAGAATGCAGGGAAACTGAGATTTTAAGAATTGAGCATTTACCACCGTAATTTTTTAATGCCAATAGAAATTTGAACATTTGCTGAGAAGTGTTGGTGCATGCGAGATACAAAATTTGGGAATATTTTCTAGAGGAGACCCGACAAAGAAGGTTTTTTTTAATGGTGTTTAACGCCCGTTTTTACTACTGAGGCACCACAAGCGGTGCGCACTGGCGATACATGAAATGAAATATTGGCAAAGGATATTTTTATAAGGCAGAAAACGTTCCAGACCTACATTTAGGGTACCTCCCCGGCATTTGCCATGTATGAGGACTGAGGAAAACCTGGAAAAAAACTCAATCAGAGAAGACGGTCCTGGCGAGATTCGAATCCCAAACCTCCCACTTACGAGTTCGCGCTATGATGACGTCGGTCACCCGTGGCGGTAACAAAGAAGGTTAATGGCTATAGCAAAGAAGAGGGAGTTGGAGAGAGGGGATGTGAGTAACTGGAAGGGGTGCTCAAGAGAAAGGATTCCATTCATGTTTATGTATTTGTATATAAAATTATTAACAGAAAACGTAAATATATCGAAGTGTTTGTTTATTTGTATGTATGTATGTGCATGACCATTTAGATTGTTGTAAGGACGATATTAGCATGTACGGACGTAAGGCTCATGCGACAGTTGTATTTATTGGAGTGTATTCTAAAACCGGTACAATAAAACGTCCATTACTATTACTACTATTATTATAGAGTATGCACCGAAAATCGGCGGAGTACATTGCGCTGAATGATGAAGCTAAAGATGTAGGTAAAATTGATGATGACGCAGGGGAAACCTGAGGACTAGGAGAAAATCTGCCCAGATTAATATTCCTTTTCAATGGAACGAACAGTTTTGTTGTAAATTATTTTTTCTTTAAATTATAATTTTGAAGTCAAGTACGGACAAAATGTTAAGACGTTGCAAAGTTACAGGTAGCGAGGGGTTGGGAACACCTATATTCTTGTCCTTGCACCAGTAATACAACAGAAATAGCGAGGTGTGTGCACTCTGTCACTCTTTTTTTTTTTTTTTTTTTTTTTCCCCTTTGTTAATATTCAGTAAGAACGTTTATCAGATATAGTAGTGCAAGATGGATCTTGGCGACCTTGTAAGGCTGACGGTATGTTAAATAATACAGTAATTATTAATAGGGGGATGTTCAGTAGCATTTCCTGCTTGTGACGTCAGCTAGTGTCCATATTATCTTTACTCGCAACATGACTAGTTGGCTGCTGTTGTGTACATAACATTGTTTGTGGTTAGTTTTGTTTAGTGTAAGGTACTATTAAATGCTGGATGCTATTTAGAAGGAATTTACATGCCTTATAGCTGTACAATTGCTTCCTGTGCCAACCATGAAGGAAAATCAAAACAATTGAATATTTTGTATCATTGGTTTCTTAAAGATATTGAGCTAAAATCTAATAAGTCCAGTTATGTAGAAAGCAGGACCGTTTCTCTGCAGACATGTCAGACGTTTGCTTCGTGCATTTTTAAAAAGAATTACGAAAGAAATTTGAAAGCATAGCTTCTGAAATTCTAATCCTTAAATATATATTAAAAATACTCTCTGCCACATTTAAATTACAATTTATTTGTTTTCACAGCCTTACTAAAAGAAGACAAAGAGAGCTTCGAAACAAATGCAAATAAAATAGTAATAAATTAACTTTGTAGAAGAAACAAGCAATATAACTGTCCCGAAGTTCTGACGTTTGAGAACTGCGCACATGATACTAATATCTTTAGTGTAATAGTTATCAGAAAATTGAGGGTGATGATAATGGGAAGAAGAAAGATTTTTGTAAAGAGACAAGCAAGCATATGAGCAAGATGAGCTGTTTGCATGTTTTGGAAAATTCATTGAGCAACTGATTATCCACACGAATAAAGTTGTTGTTACAGAGAAAGCTCAAAATTCGTCGCTTTTAAGGGGCAGGATAATTAAACCAACTCTGTCATCAATTTACAGCACGACTTCACCAGTTTCCTCGCAAGTGAATTAAATAAATGTTAAAAAGCTATGAAGACCCTCATTGATAAATTAATATCTGGGTATAGAAAATATACTATTCAACACGTAGATATGGTGAAGCTAAAACCGAACAAGACCAGTGTTTTTTTTTTTTAATACTGTTTAACGCCTGTTTTTACTACTGAGGCACCACAGGCGGTCTAGGCCAGTGCTTGTATTTATAGCAGGCCTGAAAGTTAAACAATTGGTGCTTGCTTTAGCATTAATTTAAATCATAATAACGAGATTTAAATGTGTGCAGGAACGGTTTTCAAAAAGATTTATGTGATGTATACTTTGATAGCTTAGATAAGATCTGCACTATTCGCGTTGACACCTCCTGACTTCATAAGCAGGGGAATATGCACTTGATACATACCTCGGACTGACTGATGAAACTTTCAACTAAATTTATAATTAATCGTGTGTTTGTGCACAAAATGTAATAAAGATTTTTATTGGTTTTCGTGTACTCTGTGTATGGTTATTTCATCGTCATTCTGCATAGGTGCACATTTTTAAGCAAACATATTATTTTTCTGCAATGTTAATAATCAATTATTTTCTTTTATTATAATAGATTTTAGTTTATATAAAATTTGAACTGCTTTAATCAATGCTTGGGAAAAGCCCGTTTTTTCATTATAACGAAAAGTTTACCCTTGTTACAAAACTGTAAGCAAAGCATGACTTCAGAGAGATCAGCCATGTCATTGTTAACTAGTTCGAGCTTAACCTGGCCGAAAGTTCGAACTTGTTAACATTGACACGGCTGATCTTTCTTGAAACCATGATTAGATTTCAACGTAGTGAAAGCCTCAAATATTACAGAATTTAATGCGAGAGATATAAAATATTAATTTCTTGGTAATAATATACTTATTCTGTATATTAAAACATACGATGTCTGTAAATCGCTAGCTGCTTTCAATGTGGCGTGGAATGGCCATATTATTTACACTGCAGGTGCCTTACGTCATCGAGGGCTAATGTCAGTGAATGAGAGCTAGATATTTTAAAAATATAGTGATCAACATCTATTTATTAGAGATATAATATTGTTTTTACACTTCTAGGTCTCTTTTAGAACCTAACACCTATCAGAAAACCTCGTCTCTCCATGTCGTTTATAAGTAACCTGGAAGAAAAAAAACCTTGGTATTCTGCCGTTCTCTCGCTTTGAGGCTTGAGCCACATGTGCATTGTTCGCTGCTGCCTGGTCACACACTCTCCACTTCTCAGTATTTGTTCATTACGACGAAGCAATCTACTTTCACCTAGATCAGTTTAATACAGTGCAGTCAGTTTAATTACTGTGCATGTATGCATTTTAGTAATCATTTCCTCCAACTAGATCATGATAGTGTGCAACTCTTCCGCTCCCTAAGATGAAGTTCTAGAGCCAATAAACATTATCTGATGATGAAATTGCAGTAAATCCATCAAGCATTCAAAATATCCAAAATGCATTCTTCGTAGAAAAAAAGGCATTTGGCTAGGAATCAATGAACTATACATTTTAAAGGCGTTTAATTTTCAGGCAATTGCTTTAAAATTAAGGGATCTTATAAAAAAAATCAAAAGAAAGAGAATCTGATTTTCTGGAGATCACAAATGATTAGCGGTGCAATGCAGAAATTCCTGCTCAACTAACCACCTTTCTATTTCATACCATTTATCTACAAATCCTATTGGGGATAAATTAAATGTTATAAGAGTTTATTCTGTAGGATAGTTTATATATATACACATAAATATTCTTGAAGTGAATTCGTTATTAATGCATGTATATATACACACATACATACATACATATTCTTTAGGTGAATTCATTATTAATGCAGATCAAGCCAACTGATTCACATTTATGTTCACATATCTCTGTTAATTACCCACTGAAACGTTCTAAAGAACCGAAGATCCAGTGAAATGATTTGGAAATAGTTTTAATCTCACAAGTTAAGAAATAACAAGCATTCCCTTTCTGCGAATTTCACCTTGGCACTGAATCGACCTTGTACTGGTGCTGATTTGTTGTTTGTAGAATGTAAAATTCTGCAGTTTTCTTTGAATAGGAAACAACGCAGCCAGAAGGGGCGAAGGAAGGGACTTGTCCTAGTCTAGCCGTTCTGCACTAGATTTGATTATAAATTTACTTTATTTAAAGTTTGTAAAAAATGTAAAAACCTCTGATTTTTAAAACCAAGAAAAATAGTTCCGAGGACCATCACTGGTTTAAAGCATGCTTATGTTTAGTAGCTCCCGGGACCACCTATTGGGTCCCACTGGTTTTAAGCATGTTTATATTCAATATCTAACTACTCGAAGAGGCCTAAAGACACGTTATTGTGTTTGTGGCCATCCACACATCCTTCAACCGGACTTAATCTGTAAATGGTCGCAAAATCACTAATTTCTTTTATGTCATGAGATAATCAAGTGTATATTACTTAAGATATTTGCGCTTGAATTCAGGACAAATGATGCGTGCACAGAGGTCAATTATTTCAGAGCAGTGATACATATGTGAACAGCACTCTCAGGAGGAGATTAAAAGAACGAAGTGCAGTCGCCAGACCTTGGTCAGATGCACATATTTATCTGGGTTGGTCAAGGACTTGGTATATGGTAGAAAGATAATCGCTTGAATAACTTAAAACTTACAGTGAAATTGAATTTCCTGACTTGGATAATGACATGAATAGGTTTGAGAAACTATGTTTAAGTGGTCCAGTAATTGATCCAGCAAGAAGTTGGAAAAGTAGCCTTTGTGCTATTCTGTATATTTGAAGAAAACCTGATGACATTATATCATAGACAAAGTCCCATTGTGCTCTTTGATAGATTATTACATTTCTTGCAAGTAATTTATTCGCAGATGTCTTGTTTCTAATTTCATGTGAAGTGTATGCTAAAGGAGATAAATACATTAGTCCATGATGAATGAGTCACATTTCTTTAAAAACGTCTGTAATGATAATCGCGATTTTAAGACACGTGTCACTGTATCAAAATAAAATTCAACAGAGAGCGTGAGTCATGTAACCTATTTCCAGCTAGATTGAAGTAAATGCCCATAGGACAGAAGAAATGAAGGTGTGATATTTTCCCCGGCTTTCCAATCACATTACACGCCTTAGGGATCTCGTATCCCCGCATGTCTGAAAGTCGTCATCTAAGCATTTCCCATGCGGTATCTATACCCAATCATTTACACGGTTGCACGTGTTCATTCTCGTGGTATTTAGCTCAGGCTAATATTCTTTATAAACGTGTTATATTTAGGAAATTGATTTAAATTTGTGTCACTGACTCCAGGATCTTCGGAAAGGTAAACTTAACGAATTACTTCGCTAATGTGAAAATAAAGATGAGAGTAAAGAAAATGAAAAATATATCGAGCTTTATACTCGTTCTCGATTCTCGATTCTTGATTTTTCGTCATAATGTTTAGACTAATGGGTATAACTTAGGAAATTGACAACAATAAACAAAGCTATCCGATGAACTATGAACCAACTTGCGGAATTTTTCTACTGAGCGTGTACGCACATGTATCCCGCCTTTGACTGCAATAAGGTCATGGATTCGGGCTGTCTGTGTGAATCTTATAGTGGTTGAGTTCAGTCATTCAGTCATTAGAGGTGTATTATATTCTGGATTTGACCGGGAACGTAACTATGCCTTGATATATGATATCTACTACACAACGTGTATTTATTTATGATTTATGTGTGTTGACTTGGTCAGTTCGTCAAGTTCAAAGACGATTTGAAGAAAGGTTCCTGGATATAAAACTTCCAGGCCTAACAGCAATCCATCATTATAACAAAGTTCAGGTCACAGGTAGTGTTCAGTTTAAGAAACCCAACAAACGAATAAGATTCTCACCGAAGAAACAATAAATGGCATCGGTCACCATTAGGAGAATTCCACCAAAATATCACATAGGTATCTACAAATATTTCTGTACAAACACCTACAGTTAAACCTATAAAAAATAACTGTGGCATACTTGCATATAATTTAGCACCCCCCCCCCCTTTTTAAGCATTAACAGACAGGGAGAGTGATTTCGCTTTTACATATTTTTTCAACAGGACTCTGCCACAGCTCATACAGCGAAAGTGTCGACGAGAGAAATTGAAAGAATGTTTCAGAATGACAGAGTTATTAGTAAGGGCTTATGACTCTCCTCAGTCCCCTATCACATCTCTTGCGACTATTATCTCTGGGGTAAATTAAAGTAATACCATATATAAGACGTTTGTCCTGGCTTATCCTGGAAGAACTGAAACAAAATACCAGCCAGGTAAACCAACGTTACTCAACGTGAACCGCAGCAAGTGATGGAGAGATTTTTTTTTTAAAGAAGTGCCAAAAATGTGTGGGCAACGAGGGTGACCCGCTTCAGCATCTTCTTTCATAAAGTTGATAAAACATCTTAAAAGTTAGGGAAATGATTGCATGGTTGTGTCAACGCCATTCTAAGATGCAAACAGCAACGTTCGCGCCTATGGGTAAAATACCTAAAGTTGGTTCAAAGTTTATTGCTTCGCTCTGTATCTTGGTATGCATAAGTATTTGGCGACGCAATGATGCCCGTTTGTCACGCCCCTAAAGACTGATTGCATGTTTGCTATCCCCAGCAGTAATATGACTCAATTAACTGTGCTGTTGTTACGGGATCGACAACAATGGTCGTGCTTTTTTGTTGCCAACAATAAAGCATGTACCTTAGAATATAAATCGGCAAACAGATATAACGCGTGTTTATTGCCCTTGCATGCTGCTTGCTTGACATATTTTTAATATGATGACGCCACAGCTCATGTTGTTAAATCCACGACGGAAATGCGCCTTATAGTTGCCGCAGAAATGTGGCCGTTATTTTCAGCCTACTTGCTTATGATTTCTATCTCTGGGGAGCATTTAAAATAAAGTTTATGTAACTAGCATTTACATACTATTGGAATTTAAAGAAAACATTTGAAAGGAAGCTAGGCACATTAGTGCAGATAATGTGTGAAGAGGGAATTCTTCTCTCAAAAATTCCTATTTTAATTATAATTGCTTGTGATAGCAATAATGATGATGGTGATGATGATGATGATAATAATAATAATAATAATAATAATAATAATAATAATAATAATAATAATAATAATAATAATAATAATATATTGTAGCATTATAATTTAATTCAGGTACTGTTTAACACGGTCAAGAATGGCTCGAGGGTACCAATATTACAATTGCAATTAGGAGTTTAAAATTATGATTGTTAGTATATGTGTATATAACTTTTTGTTCAATAAGTAATATACACACAAGGTTTGCATTTCAGAACATCTGTAAAAAAGGCAGACTGGATAACAATAGGACATGCTGGACACTTGCGGAACGGTTAGGAAAAGGACAATAGCCTCTTCGAAAGAAGGTAGCCTTTTGTTAATATAAGACCCATTTTGCCTTTCAAATCCACCTAGACAGGTGGCTGAAGAGACAAAATGTTTTATTACACTTTAAACTGGGCATAGCAAGAAATATGATTTCAATCGGTAAAAGTAAATTGTCACATACAAATAAAGCTCCGCAGGCGGAAACAGGTATCTTAAAAGAAACCAAAAGTTTATCTATTTCCGACAGTTACGAAGGAATGTCGCAGATATATGACCGAAACGTGCCTTATCGCAAAACTTTAGTGTGCGGATCTGAGTGTTAGACATTGAAAAAAATATAAGGGTGAAGAAAGGCTTCAAGTAATAAACACCCCTCAAAATTGGATCAATGAGGATGAACAGGCAATGTTAAAGATATGTTATAGCCAATAGGAGGTTAGAGTTGGGTCGATTTTCAGAATACTTGAAGAAATACATTTTCGCGAGGGAAGGAGCGAATTCAAATGATAGATTTATTATCAATTATAAGAAGTAATTTAAGCAGGAAAAGTAGAAGAGTAAGAGTAACTGAAGGATATAGAGAGAGTAACGGGAAAGTACGAAGGATCACGACACCGGGCAGTATAATACAGTGATATTAGCAAGGCAGTCAATAACTGAAAGATATAACAATAGAGTTCAGTGAGAGAAATACGCCTTCATTAAGATAATATATCAGTCTAATTGAATCAGTGTTAAAGTTACGACGGTCAGAGTATTCTTATGGTAAAGCCCTTACATCGAAGTGATCAGTGCTATAAGAAAGTGTTACAGAAAAATTATAGGCGACAGTTACGCGTGAATTTGTTACGGAAGAGTTACAGTTAAGGTTAAAATTAAAGTTACGTGAATAGTGCATTTAAATCTTCGAGTGGTGAACTTTAGATTAAGGGCAATACAGTAAATATCCAAACTAGACCTATAACCACACGACAGACACATGTTCCTAAATCCTTCAATTGCCCAATAAATGAAAAATTCAACTAGAGCCAAAATTGTATTATTCCAGCGAAGAATCCCCTTCCTTCCCTAATTACTCTACGTCATTAAAAACAGTCCCTATTCCTTGAGATTCCTATCTTTTGCTTTGGAAACGAGAAATAGTAAACATCGAACTCCAGACTACAAGAGCCCAGGCAGCGCAAGAACATCATGTAATCATAAAATCAATTGTACGCCATTCATAATTAAAAATCATTAAATTAAAACCCCAATAAATAATTGAAAAAAATCACCATTATACCCATTCCAAGTGATAAGTGTAAAACCGTGAAGCGTAGGAGAGCCGTGAGCTCACGGAAGGAGATGCCCGTGGTGGCGTGGCGGTAGTTAGCCAGTCAACTTATGAACCGATACTTTTAAAAGTGTCCCTTTGTAAATTATCAGTTCTCTACTTCTTGGTATAGGACCTGAAACACTATCGGTCAAAACGATTAGTAACTGTATAAATAAAACAGAATCGCATTATGGTTTAAAAGTATGTAATTAATATATAGTTGTTAATGAGGTATAATTACACTCCGAAAAATGTTGATTGTCTGTTATGAAGTATAAATAATTATCTCATCTATGTAAATAGAACAAGGTGCATGGTCAAGTTCGCCACTTCTTAAATTATCTTTAGAGCCTTTGATCACAGTGCCCTTTTGGTGCACTCATGTGTACACTCCTTTGGTGCAGATACCTGATTTCCTTCCCCGCGTCTTCCTACTCGTATTGCAACCCCTCTCTGTGACCCTTATTTCATTGGTTTACACTTACGTCCAGTATACAAGTGCCGTGATGTTACAACTTTCCCTCAGCTCGTTAAGCGTGTACTTCTTGCTTCAGAAGGTGTAGCGCTTTCATCAAAGCTACCTATTTTTGTACATTACTTCAACAGTTTAATTGTTACACTTTCCAAACCCTCGCCCACTGATCAAGGCAGCAGAAAATGTAATGCATATTGTAAATTAAATTTATTCTTTTACTTTCGTGTATGAATGTATAAAATGTTGAACTAACAATACATCAAAAATTTTCAAATTAAATATCGGTAATGTGCTTAGTGTTATAGCTTCCCATTTGTTAAATTGCAGGCAAACACTGGGTTATATTCAAAGTTAAATTGGGCTGGTGTTGGGCCATTGAACTTCTATATATGTAAATTGCAGACAAGCACATTTGTTATATAAGTTTTAAATAATTAATTTAGCAAAATGCTAAACAGTTTACTTTTTTATCTAAAATTTGCACAAATCACAACTTTTATTTTTTCTGTTTTAAACAACAATATTAATGAGATACTGTGAATAGATTTCCGTACTTAAAAACTTCCTTTATGGCCATATCTGGTTGTTTTCTTCCCACCCAATCATAAACTAAATGCTTGCACATGCGTCAATTGCAGGATGTGTATAAGAAGTCATAATTATTGTATGGAATGCTAAAGTGGCGGAGCAACCGCTTGCACCATTCATTTTTAAGTATAGCATCTAAAATTTACCTTGTATGGTTACTGCAAGACTTGTTCATAATCGAAGTGCAGGGGCGTCTAAACATTTTTGAATACAATGTCTGCTTGGAGATACTTTATTTAAAAGTAATATCAAATGTCATTCTTTTCAATGTTATTCATTGATTGATACTGACGCTACAAATGAAAGGGAATTAAAGCTGTGGTTTGTATTGATTATTATTGAAATTCACGAATAGGTGATACAGGGTATATGTTTTTAATTACTTTCAATCTCAGACTTATTTACATCTGGGAAGTTCAATATCCAAATCATCATCAGTGTCTATTTGACACCGACAATGTGCCCCCTGGCTCGTCACGCTATTTGTATGCCAGTCCAGGAAAAGCTGTAGGCAACTGTCCGATAGAGTTCAGTAATTTTGTTCTCTACAAATGCAGCTTGAAACTAAAGCAAGTTGCATGGTCTGTGACAAGCGTATATCGCCCTCTATGTTTCTTCTTCTTCCCTTTTTAAAATAAGAAATAGTTCATTTAAATGGTGCATGTCTATATCCCGGATTGCTTGAATTATAATGTTTTTGTCCATTAAATGGAAATGAACTAACGCACACATTGCAATTTTTGCGTTGGTACTGATTTGGCATCAGTAAAATATTTGGATAAAAAGAGCTAACATAATCCCGACAATATTAATGGATAATGAAATAACCTTGTTGTGAAAAAGTGCATTATTCAAATTAAATTGTTTTACACAAAAAATACTTTTAGAGGCATTAAATTAATTGTAGCTCTGATGGGCATATGGTAATCTAAAATTTTATATGAGGTATTACTAAAGAAATGTAACAAACTACATATATACATGTGAAGCCAATTCAAAATGCCAAAAGAATATTAGGAAAGTAGTTTCTTTTTCTCTTCCTCAGTAAGAGATTTCAGAATAGCATTTGACTTTAGCAAAAGTAAGTCGAGGGACACGAGGACTGAATTTTTGGCTAAAAATTACAAAATTGATAATTTTTACATTACTATTTATTAAAGTAACTTTGATCCTAGGAATTGGATGAACAAATAATTTTGCATTTACTGCTTTTTTAAAGCTGCAGTGTAACACTTAAAAGTGCTGCTTTAAATTGTCAGTATGCATCGATCACGTCTACTTCTTTGTGTAATAGATCTAAGCTCTAATTTTGTCAAATTTTACTTTTCTGTGTCTTTCTTTCTGCGTATTGAGCTACAAACAGATCTTCTTTGCATTGCTCAGCTATTTAATGGTATATACGTTCTGCATTTTAAATGCCAATTTCCCATAAAATTAAAATTGTGCAATTTAGTCTCATTATATATATATATATATATATATATATATATATATATATATAGTGAATTCCTCAATGTCAGAATGACAGTTTTGAGGGCAGAGATAACCTGTAGAATTAAACTGATATTTACAAAAATTACAGTTTTTCTCAAATGTACATGTGCCTATATAGAAAATGTCACTTGCGCACCAATTTTGGTTCAATTTCAGTGACAATTTTCTCTTATACTCTGCAGATATGTGTTAACAAACATAGGTATTACTTTTTGTTTATACTTATAAGTTTGAAGGAAAAAGATTGAAAAATAGCTAGTATTTTCCAAAAAATATTCACGGGAAAAAATATTACTATCCCTGCAGGTGTATTATCAAAAAACAAATGCTGATCTAATAATCTAAATAGTAAGAAACGATGAAAAAATAATACTTTGTGGATCTAGCAAGCTTTAGAAAATTGGCATTGCTTTATAAGATAAGTTATGTTTCTGGAAGTTATTACCAATAATTTAAATTCTGAACGACAATTCTATTAGAATTATTATATTGTATACCAAGTTCTAACTCGATAGCTTACAATCTATAGAAATTAGAAATTACACTCTCAGTGTCCCTTAACTTACAATTCCTTCGTTTATAGTTTTACTCATTTTAGATTTGAGTGTTTTAATTTCAATGAAAAAATTGTATGTAGTGAAGTCTCCAACATCCATAGCTTAAACAGAGCGGGCCAGCCTAGTGTTTAAGCATATTTCACGGGTAGAGTGGGGAACGCGCTAGCGGTGAATGCAACTTCTCCCAAACTCACCACGTCCTTCTGGGGAATAGTCCGAAGATATTTGGCGCGAGCTGTCTACAAAACATACTAGTTGCCAACATGAGCTTGTACTAATTGGGGGTGTATTATTGATTAACGCGGTCGATGGTGTTTGTTACAAAGTGTAGGTTATAATCGTGATTAATAAAAATATCCACTAAGTAAAAAGTATTTATTATTCAGACCTACCACTTAAAGAAGAAGATTTATGGCAAGTGTATGCCTAAATTTTGTAGTTTTCAGACGAATATATTACCATTAAAACCTATGCTAGAGATGTGTTCAAATAGAGATGAAAAATAGATGCCATGTGAAACGAAAAAGGACGTTCTGTAAAGAGAATTCTTATATAAGTATAATTCCTGAATATGTGCCACTGGGAATGAAATAAGGCCTTTCCCCCGCCCAGCACAGAAGTGGTGCATATGGAGGAGTTTGATGTTAAAATTACAAGCTACATCACGAAACATGTCGCCCGTGTTAATGGGGCATTAACATGAAAAAATTAACATAAATTTATACGTTTGTTCTTTATATTTCTGTTTGTTTGTTAATTCTACTTCACTGGATGCTACTGCATATTTTTTTTCAAATTATTCTTTCATCTTTCTTTTAGGCTTTTAAAGTTTAAGGCACATCATTTAAAAGGCAACATCTGTTTCTACATGCTTTGAACATCTCTTTATTTTGAGCTATGTTGCCTAACTTGGTTTTTGCTCGGCTTGAAAACAGTTTACGCATTTATAGAGAGCTTTCCAATTTAGAAATTCTGTAAAAGTATAAAATCATAAATGTAAATTAGTCTCTGAATTACTTAATTTGGAATAGATGCTCAAAGAAAAGTTAGAATCCAAGCCAACAATGGACACAGCTATTAATGAGGCACTAGCTTGCTTAATTGGTGGGAATATAACAAGGGATAAAGTTTTAAGAAAAAATGGACATTATTGCTAACTTGGTTTGCAAAAAAAATGCAAACACTGGATGAAGCAAGGATTCGACAAATAGTCTTCAGAGCCCAGCAAGAAAGGAGAGAAAAAATAATATAAGCTAAGGGAAAAGAGAACATAATGCAGAGGGAGGTCACTAACGATACAAGAAATGATATTGGAAGCAGAACTGTGTTATAAAATGCAGCATTTGTACTTCTTACCATTTTATGCCAACTTAATAATGACGTGAAATTTTTGAGAGTTTTTCATGGGTGCATTGAAACAATTCCAATTGTTTATAAATGAAATTGTGAGTAACATTTGCTTTTAAAAATTATAAGTGGTAAAATATACAATTTAAAATGTTATTTTAAATGTTTGCATGAGATGTAGTGAAAAATCTAATTAAATCATTTTGTTAATATTCTTCTAAACTGTTGCTCCCTATGCTGTGCGTTTTTGAGAAGAGGTACATTAAACATAATTATATATGTAATTAGTAAAACAGAAAAGGATAAAACACTAAGAAAAAGTCACAGAGTTATAATCGCTATATTCGAACTGACAGAGTTCTTCTATGGCCATAGAACTCTGGTAGTTCGACATATAGCGATCACAACTCTGTGACTTTTTCTTAGTGTTTTATCCTTTTCTGCTTTACTAATTATTGTTAATTTAGTTACATTGTTAATAGTGTTAAATTTGATATATATATTCTAATCATGAGAAAGTGACTTAGGTTTCACCTTATTGGATTATTAAATTTATGGAATGCACACCATTGAGAAGTCATTTATCCTTGCAATTGCTACTGCTCCAGAGAAGTCGACCCTCCCACTAACCGTTGGCATTCTATTCATACTGTCCCGTAAAATATGCGTAAACTTTTAGTTGGTTTATAATGTATCACTCAACTTGAAGCTGAAGTTTTTTTTTTTTTTTCATTGATTTATTTATGGACGCTCTTTAACATCTCAGGTCATCAGCGTCCCATTCAACTCAGGGCGTGAAACGGCCGACTAATTTTGCTCAGGGGCCTCTCTTTCAGGCTTGAGGTTCTTTTTCGTGCCGTAAATGTACGACACGGGACCCACGGCTTTACTTCCCTTCCGAAGGAAGCCATACCTAGGATTTTTACATCGGTCCTGGCCGGGTTCGAACCCGCGATTTGGGTTTAGGAGGGAAGTATGGTAACCACTACACCACCAGGACCGACTGATGCTGAAGTAAAATGCTAAAAATATACTTACGTTTTTTAAGTTATTCTTGTATATAACAACAATCTCTGAAATTAATGGTGGTTTTGTGATTTAAACTTCAACATATTCAAATTTTGCTTCATTAACCGAATAAGCAGCGTCCGTAACTATATATATTTGTCAATTAGTAGCAAGTTTATTTATACCACTTCATGAGACGAGGAAATTTCTAAATGCGGTGTCAGATTCTTTTTGGTTATTGAAAATTTTACCTTTCAGGAAAGTAAGTGAAAGTCATTTAGCGAACAGTCAAGTGAATGTGATGGATAGGGTAAACTTTCGTATTCCAGTTCCTTCAGCTTCTGGGGTGTTCTTGCAAGATAAGTGGCTGTGGCCGGACGTTATCATGAGGATAAGGAAGGTCCTTATATATTTGTTTTTGTTGCAGCTTCTGGTGCATTTTGTCAATCTTTTTGACAAAACTACTCCAACTGTATTGTTTCACCACTATGAAGAAGATTGTAGAGTATTAAAAAAACGCAGACCATCTTACAGTCGCCATGGTATTCCTGTGGTGTAATTTTGTTTTTGTAAAGCGTTTCGGTGCTTTGTCGAGTTTCAGACATTATGCCGATTGTTTTCAGATTTTAGAGAGAATCCACTTTTCATCGTGGATCACAATTCGGTACAAAATAGGATCATTTTTGCTGCGTAAAGGTAGTGAAGAGCAAATTTCGAACTTACGACTTTTATTAATGCTCGTTTAATTCATGTGGGATTCGTTTGATTGGGTTGCATTGATAGGGGGTATATTCGATACTTCAATTTTGCTCAAGGGCTGGCCGTTTGTGCCTACGCCCGCAGTGGCGGCACTTTTATGGAGAGATGAGGTGAGGGTGACACCGAGAAGACGGACGTAGATGGAATCCATAACGTTGTTTCCAGCTAGAACATCCCGACGCCGGCATTGCTGCCATCCAAGGACTTGGAGCCCTTCAGAAGTTCCGCTTTCTTACCAAACGCCTAGGTAGAAGACTTTCTAAAGCAAGTCGCCGAAATACCGCACACAGCACACCTGCCTACCTTGTATTGCATTTTTGATCCATTAACAGAGCCAATGGAATTAAATGGGCAAATGAAAAAACCCGTGGAAATGAAAGATCCATCCCAGCATTGGCCTATGCGACCAATGAAATTCCCAAGATCAAAATTTGAGATTTGAGTCCAAAACCTCCATGCGAGTCCGAAGCATTACTGCCTAAGCCATCCCGCTCGCAAATTGAGGTTCAAAATTTGATTTTCCAAGTCAGTTCAAAGATTGGGAGTAATAATTTATAGTTAGGCATGCCATTAGCAGTGATGGTTTCTACGGATGATATTCAACTCATTTTTTACTGTTTAACCTCCGTCATAATAACGAAGATGTAATGAGACGATGGGTGCAATGAGTGGGTAAATGAACCCGGAGCCCACAACGCTTAAGATGCCTTGCATTCACCTTTTCAAGCTAAAGAAACCCGGAGGAAAATCTTATCCAAGTAAATGACCTTAAAGAATTCGAAACCGAATACCGGATAGACATGGCACAACTTTCAATTATTAGAGCATTGATGCGTGGTAATTCTCTCCGGACTGGTCCCTCAATTTGACGCTGTTTCGGGAGCGGAGAAATGCCATAAATGCAAATCTACAGTTCATGTCTAGAAGGGTAATGTCGAAAGTTTTTCAAAAAATACAAATATATTACAAAAATATATTAACATGTTCGAAAAAAGAAACCTGGATTGTTTAAAAACTTCTGATTCGCACAGTTCTAAAGAATGTTCCCAGTTTCTAACTCAATAATTTTTTAAAAAATTAGGCTTTTATAATTTAGATCACAAACGATGTATTTAGATTTGTTTCAAATCAACAATAACAATAAAAATACGTTGTTATAATCATTGAAAGGCTCATATTTATACATGAAAATTATAAATAAAAATATGACTTCAGGATAAGGAGGTACAATTGGATGTAAATGTGGTTCCCATACACCTGTATTTCTTTCTTGAATGTGGGCTATCATTGGAGCTAGACTTGCAAAAGCAAGAGAGAAGCATTTGTTTTAAAACTGTGCTTTTGCCCATCAATTTACAAGAATATGATGATTTTTTTGACAAATGAGTAGCGGTTTTAGGTTGCTATATATTTGAATGTATATTAGTTAAACTGTTAAAAATTATGTATTACTATTGCTTTACCTTGCCACATTCCACCAGCATTAAGAAGGGTATGTGATACTGCAAATAACATTTGTTATACTTCCTTATAAATACCGCCACGGGTGGCCGAGGTTGTTAAGGCGCGGACTCGTAAACGGGAGGTGTGGGGTTCGAATTCCGCCAGGACCGTCTTCCCTGACTGAGGTTTTTTCCTGATTTTCCTCAGTCCTCATAACTGGCAAATGCCGGGGAGGTACCCTAAACTTAGGCCTGGAACGTTTCCTCCCTTAAAAATAAATCCTTTCCCAATATATCATTTCATCTCATGTATCATCCGTTTCCATCGCCTATGGTGCCTCTGTAGCAAAAACGGACGTTAAACACTTTTCATTCATTCCTTATAACAAGATGATGTTTCCTTTACCTGATATACACTTTCGATTTAGATTACGTGGAAAAAAATGTGATACATTGATCCTTATCGTTTATTGCCGTGCATATACCTCCAAAAAGGAAAGAGAAGAAATTGTATGCAAGATGGTTTATGTTAAACACGGAGAAGGCCTTCAAAAATTGTTGGCAAAATTTCTGAAACTGCTTCAAGTACTAAACGAACTTTATTCAATTAGTGACCAAAACTTCTCAAACCCAGATGTAAATATCATTCTCCTCATCTTCTGATGTTAAACACGTCACATAATCACACTTTGAAACAAACGTTACTAATACCACAAAGGAGGTCACGAAAACATGCCTTCGTCCCATTTAACAACCGATTAGCATCTTGAAACTAAAAAAGAGAGAAGACTGTCTTCAGGAAACAAAAATAAAACAAATCCAGACCATCAAGTTTTGCAAGTGTCCAGATAATAAAGATATAAGTGTAATTTTGCTTTTTGTGAGAAATCTATGCTAAAGGGCACATGTATTCAGAGCTAACTTCGTGTGTAGGAGGAAAAGAAAAGAGATCGTTTTATGTGTATTCAAACTGTGTTTGGGATGTTCAGGATTGTAGCACCAGCGTTAATTTCTTCATATTCTTATACTTTCCAAGCTTACATCGACACTTGCTTTTGATTGATTCATTTCTTTAATGCGTCTTGGGCAACGAAGTATTAATATCAAGTGCATCCATTTTCTATGCTTAGCACTTCATTCTCATCCCTCCGCATTTTGGCTCCGTCATAGCTTTAAGTAGAACAAAATAATCTCCGCTTACTCTCCTGTGGCAGATGAAATATCGCCTCATCCTTTCATGTAATCTCCAGTTTAACGTTGCTGTTATTATGCTTGTTGCTCTACTTCCGCCTTGTCATCAAGACAACAGCTGAGGCGGCCACGTAAGAGATTAGTGGAGCTCCGGTACTTCCCCGGCTCTGAAAGGCTAATATCTTCTTCGGTCCGCCTTTCTCAACCTCTACATGCTTTAATTAATCGGATTTGACGTAAACTGAAAGACGAAGAGGATACAAGAAACAAAGGCAGAGTGTTTCAGACCAAAGTATACATGTATTTAACTAATTCAAGAGAGATGGAGGCATGATGCATACTGGTACTGAATAATTTCCATGTAGTTGTGATAAAATTTTTATGAAAGGGGAAATATGAGTCCAGAACAAGAAATAACAACGGTGAAAACAGACTGTACAGCACACAAGCAACATTTTCGCTGAAATTCCTGCTAGACACATTGTACACTGTCGTTCATTTCTGTTGCCGATACGAAATATTGTCCGGTAACTTTAAAAAATATGGCCAGGTGCGAAACTTTTCTTCTGGGATTAATTCTTTTAAAACATGTAAATAATATTTGCATTGAATTTTAGTTTTAGTATTTTATTTGAATTGATTTTAAATTAATCGTGCACTTTCATTTTGCGAGGGCTGTTCAATAAAGAGCGTACATAGTTCTTTTAAAACATACATTTTTTCATCCTCATAATTCTGATGATCGTTCTTAAATTAGTGCGACGCAATACCATGTACCAGAGTTTCTACCAGTCTTCAAAGACATGCTGGAAACAATTGCTTGACAGGTCCTTCAGAATAGCCTCAACAGACCTCACGACTGCATCTGGACATGGAAAACACCTCCCCCAAAAAGTTCTTCAATTTTGGGAAAGAAAAGTCACATGAACTAAATCTGGACTGTATGGAAGGTGGGGGACATACTTCATATTGATTTTGATGAGATATTCAGCGACAACATTTGTGATGTGCGGCCGTGCATTATCGTGGTGCAACATCCAGCTTGTTGCACGGAAATGTGATCTTTTGCATGACCTTGCGCGGTTTTCAGAGCACCTTTGTAGTATTGCTCATTTAGAGTTATGTGTACACCTACGACATGCTGGTAGACTATTCCTTGAATATCGAAAAATGAGGTGACCATATGTTTTTCAGTAGAAGCAACCACTGTTAGTATATTTTGGTTTTGTTATGATGGAGATTTCTACACAAAGCTTTGAAGTTTGCTCTCAGAATCGAAATGATTATCCAAATTTCAGCAGCAATTTCATTGAAACAAATTCCGCAATTTTCTATATTCAAATGCATGAAAAGCTTCATGCGAAAGTTCTTTTGTTCGGGAATCAGTAATCTTGGAACTCACAGTGCACAGACACCTCTCATGTGCAACTTTTCAGTTTCCAAAGTATGGGTGGCACCCAGTAAAATGTTCAGAATTTTTAAAGTGTTGGTGTTATTTAAGGATCTTGTCTCACAATGTCAGCATCGCTGCTTATTCTTCCGTTAGAGCACAAATTGGAGCGCCGGCTCGTCCTTCCTTTCAAATTGATTGCTTTTCTTTTTTTAAAAGTTTAAATCATCTTCGACCTGTGCTATAGGGAAGAACAAACCCTACAAAGGCCTCCTGTAACATTGCAGCTGAAGATTTGTTCAGCTCGGCATATTGTTCGTCGCGTGTCACTGCCATTTTGCTGTAGGCGGAACTGAACATGTTTCAGCTTCCACACTTCTCACAGGTGGGAATTGGAAGTGACAACAATGAAATTAATACCACATGTTTATTATTCATTAAACTAACAAAATATTGCCCGTAAAATTTATGGTCTTTCTTTATTTAACATTAAGAATAAGAATATACATTAAAATAGTGAAACTGCAGTTTATAAACTATGTCACGGTATTATCCATAGATGCCGTTGTTGCAATCGATATATAAGACCTGTAACATTTTTTACTTTGATAATAGAAAAATGTTAACGTTATTGTAAGTGTACATATAGCAAATTAAATTGAATCTCGGAGTGTTACGATGATCAATGTTCCTGTGATGGATGCCACTGTTATGTAGACGTCTTCTTACGGTAACAACGCTGCAATTAAGATGTAGCTCTCCGAGGATTAACATCGCTGGTTTATATGAATCGCCACTGTTTGAATTTAAGATTGGCGCTCCTTCCTCCAGTTAATTACGGTTGTCCTGTCTTCTGTCTCCTTTTAATGCCCTTTTTCTTTTGATCTTGGCAACGACTAATCCAAGGGTTTATAGTCTTCATCTCCCTCTGGATGACATTTGCTATCTCGTTTATAGGACCTTTTCCCACATTTCTGCGTTACGTCTACTCGTCACTAATAAGGCATAACACCAATGTTTTGGGCTGCAAAGGAGGAAAGAGAACTCGGAACAATTGGCCTGGGTTCAATATAGCAACGAGGCAATGCAAATAATAAAAGCGTTTGGAAGGAGGTTACAATAAGGCTAGAAGATATCAGCAGGCAGGAAATAGAGGCAGAATGTAAAACGAAAGTCTCCTTGAGCCTATCGAACGAAATTAAATTAACCTGAGGTAAAGGGGTATACATGTTTGTTCTAGGGAAAAATACGAGATCAGTATTGCCTGGTTTAGACTGGGAATTTGGAAGGCTCAGAAATAACGGATAGTTCTGGTAGGAGAATCTGGCCATTTTGTGGAGGGGATGAGGAACGGGTAAATATTCAGGCCGAATGTACCCCTGAGAACACCTGAGAAAAATTCTTGTTTCCTAAACAAGTTTTTAAGGAAATTAGAGGAATATTTGCATGCTGGAACCTGTTTGCGAACCACACTAACTGGTTGAATATGAGCATTTTCCTAGCCAAAGTGCGCGAAGCTAGAAGCAATCTATTTTCTGGTTGAAACGCAATAACTAGTGTAATTATAAATAATATGTAATATGTTTCCACTCATATATCAGTAAACATCGTTCTTCCCTTTACAATTTTTTATTTATTATTATTATTATTATTATTATTATTATTATTATTATTATTATTATTATTATTGTTGTTGTTGTTGTTGTTGTTGTTGTTGCTGCTGCTGTTCTTTTATTTGTTCCATTTTTAATTGTGTATATCATATTTAAGCATATACGTTCTACGACCCACGCATAAAATATATTTGTAATGTGCATATAGAATTTTATAGCAATAAAGATACACCTACTACTACTACTACTACTACTACTACTACTACTACTACTACTACTACTACTACTGCTACTACTAGTAATACTATTACTATTACTAAGACAATGTGTTTTCTAACATTTATAGTTTATCGAAAGCAACAAGCTAATGATGTTGCGATAACAAATCAAAGATAGGGTTTATAAACAATATGTTCTGTATATCGCTATGTCTTTTATTTCTTAAGCAAAGTTCTCGTAAGGCTATAACATTTCAAGCATATGATTCAAAGAATGGCAGTGTATATATAAATACAGGAGGTTACAACAATGATGACTAGAGAGCGAATTTTTTGCCTAAGTTCTGCTATGGCTCAGATTTTCGGGCCTTTACTAGATAAACTCTTTCAGAATTAAGGGATTCAACATATACATTTTATAACGCCTATAATTGTTTATTTTAATAATAATTGTCTGTTCATAAAAATATGAGCGTATAAATGCCTTAATATGAGTTTGGCTTAGAGTTTTTTGTGATTTTAAATATGTCTTAACTTCTAAATTATGAAAATTGTCATCAATAATTGCTCCATATCCGTGACAACATTGTCTGCAGTCTAATGTTTAATATCAGATTGCGATGTGATTTACAAGGATTGAAATTGTCAGCTACAGTATTCCCACTGCTACATTCCATTTACTTGACAGTGTTTGAAATTGAATTTTATCAAAAACAGAATACTGTTTAGTTTTTTGGGTGTGTTTGAATTAATTTTTTTCTTCATACTGTTAGTTCCCTTAATACAAATTATTGATTCCGTGTTGAATATGCCAAACAACTAAACCTGTAAATATATTTTATACAAACAGCGGATAAGTGATTAGAGCAGTTTTTCACATAGTTATTATTATTATTATTATTATTATTATTATTATTATTATTATTAGGTTCATAGGTTTATTTAAGGACACTCTGTAACATCTTTGGTCATCAGCGTCCCATTCAAATTAGAGCGTGACGTGGCTCATTTTTCAGAGGCCTTTATTTCAAGCTATAGGTTCTTTTGAGTGCCGTAAAACGGCTTTACTTTTCTTCAAAAGTAAGCCATTTTGATCTAAAACTTCGCTGAACTTGGCCGAGTTTGATCCCTCGACCTTGGGTAGCGAGTAGGTTACCAGTTACCAGTTACAAGTAGACCACCAGAACCGACTCCACAATTGGTTAAATCATCTTCTATTAACCTATTTGTAGAGAGCCATTTAGCAATATTTTATGTTAAAAACACTTTATGTTTGACTCATTTATATATTTTATTATTGACAGAAATAAATTTAAAAACAAGGTTTTAGGAAATAATGAAATTTAATATTTTAAATTTAAAACTGTGAATTTTATTTTCAGAAAAAATATGAGAAAAATGCCACATAATATTATTCAAAGATACAACATGCATTTAAGGAACACGACATATTACATGTATTTTCAGATAAAATCCTGCGATGTTAACTAGTGTGGAACAAAGGAACTTGCTTTTTGTTGTTGCAGCAAAAATCATGGAAAAGCTTCAAAATTATTTAAATAATTGAAACGTTTGAGAAAATATTGCAATGCAATCAGCTTTGGGACACTTTAGTGAAGAAATGCATGACAGGTGATGACAGATGATCCCCGATTTTGCGACTGGAATTGTATTGTATGACGTATTCACCTGCATGTTCCTGGAATGAAAAAAGTTCATTTTCTGAATACAAAAATGTTTTGTGTGACAGGAGATCAAGATTTACTATGAAAAACCTGGAACAGTTTGCAGTCATTCATTGATATTTCAGTAAGGAGGCAGAATTGTTTTATATTCTGTGGAGATAATATGCGCATTGTTGAAAACGTTTCTAAAAATTCTAATTGTATACTTTTCTATTGCATAAATAAATGCATTTTTATTTTCAATGCCTATTTTTTAACTTTTAAGTGCCTTTTTCGCTGCCTATTTTCCAATTTTAGTGCCTATCTGCCAGCCTTCTAATAATTACAACCGAGCAGAAATTTGAAAGCGGATGTATATTATAATGACTTTTAAAGGAGCCATTACGGATTTTTGTGTTAAAATCAACCAAAATTAATTAATAACTATATAAGTCATAAAATATTCCATGAAGTTCTGTATAATACATTTATTTTTAATTACACGTAAATGGCTTCTGGCATTTAAATTTCATATAACGTCTATCTCATCATTATATCTATTAGTGTATATGTAGACAGACTTTTTTATGCAGTTTGCATATTTTAATTCATTTAAGGACATTGGTTCCTACCGTCTCTGAAACTTTTATTTCTAATAATACTGTTAGTTAAAATAAATGCTTTACACAGAATAGAAATAATTCTTCGTTGAAAATGTTTAGTGTGTGCCAAAGTGTTTACAGACCTAATTCTTTGCATTTATGAAATGAGTTCTGCAACTATTAAATATTTTGTTATTCAGTATTATATCAACTTGGCTGCGGCAAGAAATAACAGTCAGGTACCATGTATTTTTAATTAGCTGTTACTAAAAATTTATTTTTGCAACGCATTAATTGACTACCAAATTGCGTAATAAACGTATGTAACTTATTTTGGTCCTAAAGTGCAGATGTGGACTGTTGAAAAAATAGTCTTCGTGATTATTTCTCGAATCAGATACGTTAGTAGTAGTAATAGTTTCATCGGAGGGGGAATTGGAGACTTTTGGAGAAGCCTCACACTTCAGCCATAATTTTTTTTGTGCCACCCCCAAGTCCCTTATAATGTTCCAAATTCTATGTTCTTGATGAGATCCAGAATCTTATTTCCTATACGGGGATGATCCATATTGAGATATGGTTCTGTTGATATTTTCTTCTCTCCAGGGCTTCACATTCAAGGAATAAATGCTTCGCAGTTTCATAAGATTAGCATGTCGGTCCTGGTGGTATAGTGGTAACCATATTTGCCTCCTGAACCGAAGATCGCGGGTTCCATTCCCGCCAGAACCGATGGATTTTTTCGGGCGTAAAAATCCTATGTATGGTTCCTTCGGAAGGGAAGTAAAACCGTGGGTCCCGGGTCGTACATTTACGGCACGATAAACAACCTGAAGCCTGATAAAAGAGGCCTCTGAACAAAATTTGAAAGGGACGCTGATGACCTGAGATGATAAAGAGTGTCCGTAAATTAAATAAATAAAACAACGTAAGATTGGCCACAAAGTCTACATATGGGCTCTTCTAGGAAGAATCCCATTTTCTGGAGATTTTCCTAAATTGACCATGTTCAGTAATTACTCTCACTGCTGTCCTTAACTTTATTCTTCCCAACATTAATCTGATACGTTACTTCTGAAGTATTAAATACTTCATTAGCATTAAACGGGGGCTAAATTAATATACGAAATTTATCAGTTAGCATTAAACAACCTGGCTTAAAATGTGATTCATTTTTGGTATAATAACTTCAATTAAAAATATGTATTCAGCTTCATTTGGAACAAGTTGCCTAGATAATCACATTAAATGTCTATCAATAATTTAAAAATGCTTTCAGCATCTGCAATTATATTTGTGTATTAGTAATCTGCAAACATATCCAGCCAGTTACTCAAGTTAACTTTAAGTTAACTTTAGGTAGCCCGTTCCTTCTGTTACATTAAATTGCAGCTAGATAGTTTGACCTCAAATGTCTCGCAATGAGCCTACGCTGAGTTGAAATGTGCTTGAAAGTTAATAACTCAGAAGCTATTAGAACAGGGTACGCAAGCCTCTGTGTATAAAAAATGTTTGTTTTATTGCACCTTTGGCATTATTTGCAATCGGCTAGCTCTCGACAACATGGTGGATGCTGCGTTGCACAAGACAGCAGCCCACATTTGGGCGCACGATCGACAAAACACATTCTCAAGAATCAAAATAAATCGAATAAACAGAGACAGGGCTAAACTACCAAATTAATATTGAAATTAAAAAATTATCAGCTTGCTTACCTTTTCAAAGATGTTGAAAATATTGACATTTTCACTTTTAACTCTGTCATGCAAGTGGAAACACGCCTTAGAACTGAAAATCAGCAATGAGAGTCTAAAACGTCATCAACTCCAAAAAGTCTCCTCTCTGCGGGTCTCTGAGCTTACCCTTCTATAATGTTGTTCAGGTAAAACTTCAGTAATTTTGTACCGATTTGTTCAACCTGAGCGCTGAGCTAAGTTTGTGAGAGATTTTCGCATCGATCTTTCTAATCAAACATAACTCTATCAAGCTTTCCTTGTTAAAATGTGACGTCTTCGATTTATCTACATTTTCTACTCTAATTCTGTTGTTTTGAAATGGTTGACTATTTAATATAGTCTATTAACTGCTGTAACATTTGGAAAACTTTCATTGTTCCTTACTAAATTTCTGAGCTGACTCAAACAGCACGCACGGAAACACGATTAGGAGTGAAACAACACAACACATTGATAAATACGGTACTTTATCACAGAACGACTGCAGTACAATGACTTTCATAAACTTATTACTGTGCACCTCGGATATATATATTTTAAAATGCGTAAATAAACACAAACTTTCAGAATATTTGATCAGAATTCACCTAACGTACTCACGTTGCCTGACTAAATGACTTCAACCCCAACATCAGACAGAGCTCATGGTGAATAGAATTTTACATCCGACAAAATACATAGTCAAAATAATGAATCAATACTTCAATGTATAAAAAAGCATGAGAATAAGATATCATATGTTATGTTTGAAATAAAGTATATATTTCCATATGTAAAATAAAATACAAAAGCATATAAACATAAATATTAAATCAAGGAATATTACGAGACGACAGTTGTTCTAACTTTTCCTCCAAAATGCACGGTAAATGAATTACAGGAGAGCTAATGAGTTTCAGTTTCAGGGATGTTAACGTTACTAATCGTCACAAGGTAGAGATTTAGAGCACACGAAAGTGACAGAGGAAATTTCTTAAACCTGAACAATAACGTTTCCATTTTTGATACACAGGCTATGTATATCCTACATTACATTTTCATATTAATCCATTAATAACCCTTTGATTCCTCAATTTCAAAATAAATAATGTTTCACATAAAATGTTTATGCTCTATCAAAATGCTTTATTTTCAAACTAAATTTAGTGATTGCGCTCCTAATGCTGTGGTGATTAACAGTGTAAGAAATTTTCAATATATATTTATTAATTAATTTTTAAATAAATTCCTGAGGGCATTAATAACGTTTACAAAAATCACAATAACTAAAGGAAATGTCATTTTTAATTGTTTTATTTCAAGTCTGATAGAAAAATAATATAACCCTTCGTGTGAAGCACTCATAATGTAACGCGTAATTTGGAAAATTTGGAAATTGATGTTAAAATTTCGACGCATACTACAATGTTAAAAAATAATAAACATATCTAATTTTTCAGAATTGTCCTACCAGGTAAAATGACCGGCCTTAATTTGCAGTATTTCCTCCCTTTATTTCCTCGGACAGCAAATATGTTTAAAAAGAAGTAAACAAATTCATATTGATATAGAAAAAGTCTAAAAGTTGGTGGGGTTAAGAATATGCACAAGCAGCAGCATTTCCAAATACATATACTGATATAATACTCTTATAATAATCAAGAATTACATTCACATTTATAAATTTTGTCCGCTTATGCGGTGTTTTTCATCTCGGCTATCAAGCGTGGGGCAGAGAAAGAGCCCCTAACTTCAACTCCTCTCCTTAAAATGTGCATAATTAATGGGTACAGCCCTGTATTCGATTTCTTTGAATGCAAGTTAGGTATTCATATTATAGAACCTTCGCTTTGAACGGGGAGTATGGGCAGTCAAAACATTCAAGCTATAGTGAAAGTGCCTACCCTCTTTAAGTCGCGTGCAAGAAAACTGCGTAATTGGGATGGCTTTCCGCCAGGCAATACTCCATGCACACTGTTGCGGAGTGTTTGGAGCTTCTCAATGTTCTAAGGAGGGCTCTAGTTATAAAACATATTGGAGAAGTTTTGGTTCGCCATCTATTCGTTTTGTTTCAAAACTACTTGCATTTGAATATCAATGCTTACTGAGTAAGGAACAATTAATATAAATAAAACTAGAATGAATATAGAAGCACTGAATTTCTATACACATAATGGAATTAGCAAGTTTAAAGATTGCATACATTTAAAAATGGCACCCAAACAGATGTTAGAATACCCTAATTGATTTGAGCTTTTAGTAAGGTTTCTATAGGTTTAATGCTATTTTAAATTAAAAAAAGCACAAAAATGCCTTCATTTTTTTTTTTTTTCCTTCGAACATTTTCCGTAACTGAAGGAACATTTCTGCAATGCAGCAATATCTTTCTAACAGACACAAATCTATTTTAACGGTAATATATCAAGTTCATCCTTGGTTAAAACGTGTCTTAGGCATTTATAATAAAAACGTCGTCTGCAACATTCTACTCGAAGGACAGAAGCCGCACGGCTAAAACGAAAGGCGAAGGAAGAGTTCCGGGTCCTCCTTGAATGTTCCAAACATTGGTTAGCAATTCATTATTTTCGCCAGGTGCAGTTTCTCCCACCAATGAGCGCCCTCAGAATCTATAATACCCCAAACCCTTGAATAAAATGAATATCCATGGAAATCCGTTGGACAGAAGAAAGCCTTTTTCTGAACGTCGACATAAATTCGGAAGTTAACATATGTCATGCGCCTTTGTTCCCAAATTCAAGGAACTAGAATTAAGGGTTTCCAAAAGCAATAAAATGGCTCAGGAGCGGAGTAAAATATTTTGTAACTGGAATGGAGCAAAAGACAAGTTTGACGTTCCAATGAAAGTGCCACGAATCGGAATTTTAAGTAAAGGCGTTTTATTGAATTCGTCGGCGCTGCGTGGTATGACAGTTAGATGGTCTCATAACTCATTTCAATGCGTTCCTTCGTTTTATAACGCCCTTTCTTCCCCATTCCACTGCATCACAACGAAATAAGCTTCAGCAATACTTTCGATTATGAATAAAGAGGTATTTTCACCGAGGCTTGTGCTTGTTAATTATATTCGGCCTAAATGCTTTCAGATGCATGCATTCGCCTACAAGTGATATTCTAATATTTTCGAATTTATTTATGCGTCTATAGTAAAATATTTTGGATTTTATTTGTGTCCGTAGTAAAATTTCCCCATCTATAATGCCAATGCTTATTGGTTCTCTTTGCTTGTAAAATATAAAAAATTGCGATTAAGTTTATAACAGATCATAACGTAAAGCATTGGAGCAGTTTGATTTGTTACCGTACAGGCGATATACTTGATTTGTGAATATAAAAAGCGTAACTGGAAGTGCTTGTGACAATACGATCTAGCTTAGTCTATGTGCAAGCAACCAACTTCCGTATATGTGAGCTACAAAACTTCGTATAGAGAAATAAATGGGTTTTCCTACAGAAAATACATCAATTACAGTTCTGCACTCATTGACAGTTTGCTTTATAATTACAACACTTTAAAGCGAGCGCTATAACTCTAAGAAGTAGCACTTTACAGTGAAAGTGACAGACTTAGAGTTACTTAAAAGAAAAAGCGTGATACGTAAATACATAACATTATTTACCAACCTTGTGCTTTCACTTGGTGTTTGCGGCGCTCGTATATCAAATCCGCTTCCCTTTCTGCTATACCCTTGAATGTCCTTTCTGAATCCGTTCCTTGCTGTGCCCTGTTTCACTAAACTCGTGATCTAGTAAAACTTGTCTCTATTCTAGTGTTATTTGTTTATTTTACAAGTGTGTGTTTCTAGAACTTACGAGCGTGAACTACTAGTTACTAATGCGACAGATTGATATTATCAACGTGCATTTGGCTTTTATCAGTGTTCTGTTTCACGAAACATTTGGTTTTGTAATATTGCTTATTGTTAACTAGTAGAATTCTACCCGTGAATCTCGAATGGGGAATTTACATACTAGTGTACATTCTAGGCTACATATTGGTTCTATCAATTAAGTTCGGCGAATTTTAATTATAAATATAATTAAGGGTTATTTATTCAATGTGTGGTCTCAAATCCACCGCGCATTCCCATACCTATTTATTTATCTATTTTCACCTGAAAATATACCATAGAAACTTAGCTGCTTACACCATTATCAGTAGATAATAATATGATTAGCAAATATGAATAAAAAATAAAATGCTTACCATTGTAGCTTTCTTGATGTTTGGCCAAAATGTGTTCTTCGCATACGCGAAATTATTGAATGTAATTGAACGCGTTTATTATTCTGTTTTGTATTTCTTGGTAATTTTGTCAGAAATTAAATGCTCATCAATTAAATGCATCACTGTTAAAGTAACCATTGTTTTGGATAGTAAAGAATAGTAAAGATTCTTTTCGATGTGGTAGACAAAATGCTATATCTTGGCTTGAATGTAAGATTTGAAATACATGCCATGTAAACAAAATCGCATCCACTAACAGTACTTGGATAAACAAATATCGTCAATACGTATTCTCGACGCTCGTATTTAGTCGCTACACTAGTAGCGACATTTTGACAAGTGACTAATGACAAAATTTTACGAATCTATCATTGTGGAATAAATTTCCATGAAAAATTTTTATCTGATAGAGTTACGGCTAGCAAACTAGTTGACCAGTTTTTTCGTGAAACAGATCCCTGGTCTCATGTAGTGTATGTTTATTCTCGCGAAGATGTTAGACAATGGACTCTGGAGTAACGCCAGACAAATGTGAATCAGCTCATCATTGGCATGCAGAATTTATTTAGAACCTTCCTGACTAACTATGTTTTTCCAAAACTACAATTAATGATACTATGCTCAAATTGAAATATTGGTTCGGGGGAAAAAGTTGTTTAATCAGAGAAAAAAACTGAGGAATTATGTGCAAATCTTGAACGTACGGCAACAAAATACTTCACGTATTGCCATAATAATTATTGCTAGTATAAAAAGAAATTAACACTTAGACTGAAAACATTACATTATAAGAGGTTAATCATCAAAATCAGAGTGTGTCTTGCCATTACAGCACCTTATAAGCAAAGAGAGGATGACAATTCCATCATCTTTTATAAGGAAAAGATTATTTACATCTTTTAGGAGTTGACGTAAAGATGCTGCCAACTTCTAGCCAAGGTGCAAAGCATATCGTAACCGGAAAAGGTTTATAAACAAAACCCTGTATATATTAAGTACTCTTTGTGAACCATTAATTAAACATTTACTAGAATAGGAATTAAATAAAAAATACTGTTTTAATTTAAATATGCAAGTAGTACAAGTAGTGTTGAGATTATTTAAATAATATGCATAATAATATTAATTTAATAATGTATACCATGTTTAAAGTTCTATAAAATTTAAATAATATAAACAATAATTTAACTATATTTAAACATAAATCTACCAAATACAACTATCTGAAAACAATTTCCAAAAATATTATCATTTGCAGAATAAATTTTCTGAAAAAAAGTACATTATTGTAACATAAATGCTTACCTGTATAAACTATATATATTAATATATAAATTCATTTAGTGAAACAGTAACGCTTGAAATATGATTTTAAATCATCACATCAATCTGAAGATGGCGACGATGAACATTTTCGAAACTTCGGTTCGACACTAACTCTTCACACCTAGTTGAAAGTCATAGAAAATTTGAAGTAACCAAAGATATAAGTATTTCTGTAAAATTAATTACTCATGAACTGTCCCTACACCGAAAATTGGAACTTAGCGTGGATGATGATGATTATTGCTTAAGGGCGCAAAACTGCTACGGTCATTAGCGCCCAAACACATCAAGTACTGTGTCAAATATAAAAATAAATAAAGAACGCAAATCCTGCGCATAACGAACGGACAATAGTACTTGTGCAATAAAACTTATACCCAAAAACAAATAACAAGGGTATAAGGCGCCACAAACATTAGGGTGTTACTAAAACACAGCCGCAAGAGCGGAAAACCACAACAGTCCTGTAATGGACTAACAACGTGCCAATAAAAGCACAAAGCAAACACAGGTCAATAAACAAAGACCGGTAGCAAAATTAATCAGCAAGAGCTGAAAACAAACCAGTCTTATAAAAGATTAAAAAGGTAACAATAAAACCCCAAAACAAATAACAAGGGTAATGTGCAAAACAACAATTAGAGACTGGTTAACACAATGCAGCAAAAGTTGAAAAAACAACAGTTCTAAAAGAGTCTAAAAATGCCGTCAACGGTAAAAGATAAAACCTCACACCTTGCTCCAAAAACCACAAACACGGATAAAACGGAGCACTCGCTCAACAGCAACCACATCATCTGCAAGTAATTCCTCAATAGAGGAGGGCATACCTAGTCTATGTCTAAAAGCTGCCAGATGATGGCATTCAACTAAAATGTGACTCACTGTAAAGGGGTGGTCACAGTGGGGGCAGGCTGGAGCGGGTTGACCATTAAAAAGGTGTGAATGACTAAAACGGCAATGCCCAATTCTAAGACGAGCTAAAATTACTTCTTCGCGACGAACAGCGCGAGAAGAAGTCGACCAGTTAAAAGGGGTGAATTTACATTCACGGAGCTTATTATTTGGGAGTAATTCCCACTCCTCGCGCCAGCGCGAAAAAATGGCTCTACGTAACGAATGTATAAAATCCCCGAAATAAAAACGCTGCTCGCGCTCAGCAGGGTCTAAAAGGGCGGATTTTGCTGCAACATCTGCGGCCTCATTACCTGGGAGTCCGACGTGTCCAGGCACCTACATTAGTTTTACCCTGACGCCAGCGTCGAAAAGGGTTAAAACCACGTTCTGGACCATCTGTACAAGAGGGTGGTGAGTGTACAGCTGTTTAAAACTTAAAATAGCACTCAAAGAGTCGGAACATATAACACTGTTCCCCAGCCCGTGATCAGAAATAAATAAAACCGCCCGATAGATAGCATAAAGCTCCGCCATAAAAATAGATGTTGCAACGTTAAGACCATACGTAAAACTAGCCCCATTAAAAACAAAAGCACATCCTACACCTGTGTCAGATTTTGAGCCGTCGGTATAGATAAAATTCCAGCCATTAAAAGCGGATTTGATCTCGCTAAAAGAACAACGAATAATATGTGCTGCGGTCGAAGATTTCGGACAGGACGTGAGCCCGAGATGAACGGGGGCCTCTGCTAAAATCCAGGGGGGAGAAGAACTTTCCCCGGCTAAGAAAAAAGCAGGTAACTCCATGTCCAACGTCCGTAAAATCTCCCTAAAACGAAAGCCAGCGGGCTTAGGAGTAAAAGACCGAGCAGCGTAAAAACGATCAAAAGACATGTTAAAAATGGCCCATTCGTGGGATGACGAGGTTGCGCAGCTAAGCGACAACCGTACGCAGTCAGTAAAACATCCCTACGATAAAACAACGGAGGTTCTCCAGACTCCGCACACAAACTCAACACAGGACTGGTGGGGAATGCCCCAATGGCAACACGGATACCCCGGTGATGAATCGGGTTCAGGCGGCGCAGAGCAGAAGGCCGCGCAGAGCCATAAACAACACTGCCATAATCCAATTTGGACCTGATAAGAGCGCGGTAAAAACGTAAAAGTATAGTCCGGTCAGCTCCCCAAGATGTGCCACTTAAAACACGTAAAATACAAAGAGAACGTTCACACTTGCCTCTGAGTTGCGCTATATGCGATGACCAGCATAATTTCCTATCAAACACCAAGCCAAGGAACCGAACTTCGTCTGCGAAGGAGAGTGCGTCTGGGCCAAGATGGAGCGAAGGTGGAAGATACTCCTTGTGGCGCCAGAAGTTCATGCAGACGGTCTTCTCTGCGGAGAAACGGAACCCGTGAGAGACACTCCAAGCGTGAAGGCGGTCGAGACAGCATTGGAGGCGGCGTTCCAGGAGACAGGTCCTCCGAGAGGAAAGATATATGGCAAAATCGTCCACAAATAACGACGATTGTATTCCTGGCGGTAAACACTGGGTGATAGAGTTAATCGCAATGGCAAAAAGTGTGCAACTTAGCACCGAGCCCTGAGGTACACCGTTCTCTTGAATAAAATTCGACGATAAAACTGATCCCACGCGAACATTAAAAACCCGGTCTTTCATAAATTCCTGAATAAAAACAGACATACGCCCACGTATGTTCCAATCGTGAAGCGTTCGGAGGATACCGCCTCTCCAGCAAGTATCGTACGCTTTCTCCAGGTCGAAAAATACAGCAACCGTTTGACACTTGCGCACAAAACCGTCCATTACATGGGTAGTTAAAGACACCAGATGGTCGACTGAGGAACGATGACGCCGGAAACCACACTGGGCGTTCGTGAATAATTGCCTCGACTCCAACCACCACATGAGCCGTCCGTTAATCATGCGTTCCAACACCTTGCAAACGCAGCTGGTGAGGGAAATCGGACGGTAGCTGGAAGGAAGATGTGGGTCCTTTCCAGGCTTAGGTATGGGAATGACGGTAGCCAATCGCCAAGCGCGAGGAAATGTGCCGTTACACCAAATAAAATTAAAAGTTCGTAATAAAAATGCTTTGCCTTCTGCTGGTAAATGCTGCAACATGGCAACATGAATGTCATCAGGTCCCGGTGCGCAATGTCGAGAGGTAGAAAGGGCATGCTCCAGTTCCCTGACGGTAAAAGGAACGTTGTAGCTCTCCTGATGGTCGGAGGCAAACGAGAAACCTTTCCTCTCAACCCGCTCCCTTAATGCGCGAAATGTAGCCGGGTAATTGGCAGAACTAAAAACATCAGCGAAGGTTCGCCCTAAAACATTGGCGACGTCAATCGGAGTGGTGAGCACTCGATTTAAAATTCTAAGACCGGGTATAGGTGTAAACCTTGGTTTGCCAGCAACGCGGCGTAGTCGTTCCCAAACTACGGATGAAGGCGTTGTGCGGTTAAAAGAAGAGGTAAAAGAAATCCAAGAAGCCTTTTTGCTATCCTTAATGACTCGGCGGCATTTGGCGCGAAGTTGTTTGTAGCAGATCATATTTGCTGAAGTAGGGTGGCGACGAAAATCTCGGAGAGCACCTCGGCGTGCACGCAATGCATCCCGGCATTCATCGTTCCACCAAGGAACCGGTAAGCGTCTGGGGTGACAAGACGACTGGGGAATAGCCTTATCTGCGGCTGTTATGATGACAGTACGGAGGTGCTCGATCGCGACGTCGATAGATGGAAAGTCACACCCTGAAAATTCGGCCAAAGATCGATAGAGAGTCCAATTCGCCTTATCAATGAGCCATTTTGGCGTGCGCTGTGAATGTGCGTTCGGAAAGAGTACATTGATCTGACACGGAAAGTGGTCACTGGAATATGTGTCGGAGAGGACGTTCCAGGTGAAATGTACAGCAAGTGAGGCAGAACAAATGGATAAGTCCAAGTGCGATAAGCTATGAGTGCTGTCAGAGAGAAAAGTAGGTTGACCAGTGTTGAGAAGTATAAGATTGTGATTCAGCAAAAAGTCAGCTAAGAGGTTACCTCTTGCACACTCCGTGGTGGAACCCCAAAGGGGGTGGTGTGCATTGAAATCCCCCAAAAGAAGAACAGGGGGTGGTAGCTGAGACAAAAGATCGTCCAGGTCAACTTTGGTGATGGTGCCGGACGGAGGTAAATAAACATTGCAGACTGAAAATCTAAGGCCAGAAAAGTGAACGGTAGCTGCAGCAGCTTGTAAAGGAGTCTGGAGCTGTAATGAGGTGCTGTACACGTCGTTTCGAATTAAAAGTAAAACTCCGCCGTGAGCGGGAGTGCCATCTTCGGGAGGGAGATCAAATCTCACCGAAGAGTAACGGCGTAAATTAAAAGAATCACTTGGGCGAAGCTTAGTCTCTTGGAGACACACAAGCAAAGGGTCAGTAGAACGTAAAATTAATTCGAGGTCAGGTCTTCGGCTACGGAGACCACGCACATTCCACGAAAGGATAGCCATTGTTAAAATTAGATAAAAGAAGCTAAAAAATTTACCACCTTACTTTTTTGACGGTGCAGGGCGAAACAAACGTCCTTTTTTTAACCGCGTGGGACTCGGTGGTTTTGATGGAGCAGGCACATCCTGCTCCATGACCTCCTCAGAGGGAGGGCTCTCCCGCTGAGAAACATCCGCCGATTCCAAAGCCTGGAATCGGTTGGATGTGGGAATAGGCGGCGACGGCGACCGCCTAGCGGGTTTGCTCCCATCATGGGAGCGAGACCTCCGAGGAGGAGAAGGGCTCTTTTTATTCTCTACCTGAGTTGACGACTTTAAAAAATCTGTACGCGTAAAACTCGTCCTGAACTTAATTTCAGGGGCATTAAAAACAACCGCTTTGGGCTTCACGGTAGAGCGCTTTGGAGAACTAGGAGTAGTTTGGACCCGTGTAAAAACAAGATCGCAGGTCTGCGTACCGCTATCACACTTCTTGGGCGCAAAAGAAGCTGCTGCGCTGTAGGTGCCGGTCTTAGGCACGACAGGTTGGCGAGACTGGAATCGCTTCCGGGCTTCATTAAAGGAGAGTTTTTCCTTCACCCGGATCTCTTGGATACAGCGCTCCTCTCGAAAACGAGGGCAATCGCGGGACGAGGCTGGATGTCCACCGCGGCAGTTGACGCAGACAGGAGCAGATGGGCATGCTCCCTCGTGACTTGCTTCACCGCAGGTTGCACAGATGGGAACGGCACTTTTACAGGATATGCGAGTGTGTCCAAAACGCTGACACTGGAAACATCGCAACGGGCTCGGGATATACGGGCGCACTTCTATCACCTCGTAGCCCGCCTTGATCCTCTGCGGCAAATCGACCCTGTCGAATGTGAGGAAAAGAGTCCGGGTCGGCTGTAATTCCCCCTCTTTCCTTGCCTGCACACGATAAACTGAGGTGACCCCTTGGTCTTCCAGACAGCTCTGGATTTCCGGGTCGGACATTCCGTCTAGAACATTTGTTGTAACAACTCCTCGCGACGAATTCATGGTCTTATGTTTCTCGACACGGACGGGATATCCGTGGAGTAGCGTCGCCTTGAGCAACGAGTTGCTTTGAGACAGGCCAAGTGTCTCCACTAAAAGTGATCCGTTGCGTAGACGGGTACAGGACTTAACGGGCCCAGCTATGGCATCAATGCCCTTCTGAATCTTAAATGGATTTACGGTCGTAAACGACTGACTCTCTTCAGTACGACTAATAACTAAGTAACGAGGGAAAGACTTCTCGATTACTTCTTTTACGTCAACTCTTTTGCGTTTAAAATGTAAAGGATTATTTTCCAGTACCATAGCGATTTATTCCTCCACCATTGCAACCGTCTCCGATGGCGGGCTGCTTCCTGGGCGCCACCCCGGCATAGGTTACTGGCTCTGGCCTGAACCAAGTAACCTCAGGGTCACACCTCCCTGTGGGCTGACGAAGGGACCCAATCGCCTGCAGGAAGACTACAGCTCATGCAATGGCCCTTCCCCGGGCCTGGCCTTTACCAGGGGATACGCTCCCGTCCTACATGATAACCCTGTGCTGGGAGTTACGCCGTTACCCAGTCACATTTTACCGCGTCAAACACGGGGGCACCCATCAGACAAAGAACAGGGAAGTAGGACTAATAAAACAATAAAAGAGGCGAAATAAAAAGGAGTCAAACGCGCTGAGCGCGGACCTGAGGGAGCAGCTCGGGTGCCTCGGGGTCGCTACGCCCCGTACCCAATAAATTGGGCCCCTGAGGGGCTTAGCGTGGAGTTTTGGCAAGTCGAATACGAGTGGATACATTTTTTTCCAGACACAGTGAATACAGACTGATTTTGGAATAGCTCTACTACAGTAAACTAATTCAAGTCTATCGGCAAAGGAGCGATGCAGGTTGCCATTCACCAGCTATGTCTCTCGCCCTAATTAAAAAATATTTGACAGCCGAATTATTTCTAAAAGTGTGTGGTTGCCCAGAACACCCAACCTAACGCAACAGATTATAGGGATTGCCTAAAACATTGAGTTTATCGAAATCGGCTACAAACAAATGTTCAGTACCAACATAACCAAAATGAATGGCATTAATCAGGGCGTACTGCAGAGATAGTCATAGTGAATTATGCGAATTATTTGAGAGTTTGAAGCTCTTGCATGTCAGCCTCTGGTTAACTATGTTGTCTCTTTTCCTTTATTGGAGTTCCACCAACTTCTTCTGTGATAGATAATATTTTCGTTCGTACAGATAGCCAAGTAGTACTCCAGATTCTCACATTTGAGCATTGTGCGTTTAGCAGTTTCACAATCTGCAATTTGGATCTCCTTGAAAGAGTTCCATAGTCTGCAGATGTTTTCAGATTTAGGACAACTGCTTGCCTTAGTGTCTTTCTTTTCAAATGGAGCAGTGACAACATCCTCCTGCCACAAAAGTTTCTTCCCACCGAGCTAAATTGGCGAACAACAGAAAGTGTCTAGAGGTTGATGAGAGCTTACATTGCAGTTTGCTAGAAAAATGAAGCGAAGGGTACATATGTGCCTGTGGGAAGATAGAGGTCATTTTGACGTGATAGTGATTAATTCTCCCACAGATGATTTCGTATCTGCATTAAAACACAGATAAGAATAGTTTACCAACTAGTTTTATATCAATCATACAAGCAGTATCGTAGGATTTTGAAAATAAAGTCTTGTGAGAATTAATAGCTAAATTTAATTTTATAAGTTATTTTGTGCTAAAAACCATTTCTCTCCAATTCTACACTGCATTATTGATACCCATTGTTGAGATAGTTAATTGTGGTTATTGCTTTTATTGGTTGTACTAGAAGTTAGAAAATTTGCTTATGTTTCTAGCTACTTTAACTTTTTATTTAGCAAGGATGTTTTTATTCATAACGGATATCAAACTTAACAACAGAAGTAAGGTCATAACCGTACATTAATTTATGAATAAGACTCAGATAAAGATAGCAGCTGAATGAAGTTTAAGTTTGCATGCTGTTAATAACATAATTAGAAGAAAAAATAAGATTGGATCAATTTCACCTCAAAGAAAAAAGGGTGTAGCCGAAAACGAAAAATGTACAGGAGAGGCGATGCCTATCTAATCAGAACCAACAAAATAAATCTTGAAGAGAACAGTTTATTTAAAAAAAGATGTGGGCTGCAGGGGTGAAAATGGACCTTCAACAGTGCGTAGGCGGCTTCTAGAAACTGGAAGGAAACCGGTCAAAAACAGCTAATGTTCAGTACTATGAAAAAGACAGAGAGAGCGGGGTATGGGCTAGAAAACTTCAAAACTGGACATAAGAAGCGAGGAGAGCAATCCTATTTTCATGCAAGTCATTTTGAAGTTCAGGGGGCTGAACGTCTCGCATAGAGCAATGGAGAGGAAATCTCGCCGAAGCACATCATCAAAGAGACGGTAAAGAAAGAAGATGTTTTGTGGCTGTTTTGCACTTACAGACAAAAAATTTTGATTCCTATTAACGGAATGATGAACAGCGACAAATACATTCTAATTTTAGAAAAAAAGTTATCCTTGGACTGAAGAGTTGGTTTATTTACGGACGATCTTTAAAATCTCGGGTGATCAGCATCTAGAACTGTAGTGGCGGAGGAAATGATCATTGAAAAGACGATTTTCCAGCAAGATCTTGGCGCATGTCATGCATCGAAGCATGTTACAGGCTTCATGGCCAAAAGTAGCTTTCAGTGTTTGGATTGGCCTGAAAATTACGAATATCAACCTATAGAGAATATTTCGATAATTGTCAAGAAACGGATGAGGGAAATAGAATACACCACCAAAGAAAAGATAATTTGTGCTGTGATAAAAGTGTAGTCTCTTAGAAATGAGTGATATATGCGAGAAACTGATAGAATCTATGCTCAAACGATTGAAAATGCAGTTAAGGCCAAGGATGGGCACATTAAATTCCAAAAACGTTGTTTTGTGATAAGTAATATTGACATTTGTGAAATAATTAAAAATAGAATAATATGTTTATTCGTAGTGATTTGGACAAGGGTGTATGCTGTTGTGGAAAGGTAAAGCTCGAACTGTGTAATCACTTCACAAAACCACCTATGCAATAACATCACGCACATCAAGTTTTGTCAAGTGCAGATCTTTATGCATCTGTGCACAAATGTTATGAAAATTTCGAACTAAGAAACATCCTCTTACACAGTCAATTGACAGCCAGCACCTCTTTTCACTCGTGAGGTCGGTGGTTAGCTTGGCTAGTGCGTGGCAGAGGCTGGTACAAAATTTTAAATTTTCTCAGTTATCGCACCCACGAATTCATATCTTTTATGTCGATTGTGCGTTTTACACATGTATCAATTAACTGGCTGATATCAATTAACGTAAATGCAGAAAACTATTGATAACCCACCAGTTTGAAGTTTAACATCATTTTAATTAGGCGATACACTTTGAACATCATTTGCCTCTACGAGTGTGCTATGATATAGGGAAGCAGCCATCTGTGTCCTTTATTGATTTCATAACGTCTTCCATATTTCTATCTTCTCCCATTCCAAAGAATGCAATTAGAAGTCCTCAAAACCTGAATATAATTTGAACTTTTACATTGTGCTTCACTTGGCATACGTCTCAAGACGACGCTGGTTTAGCGGAACCTTTTATTTCGTATTCCCTTTGAATCGGATGAAATGGATTCGGGTTTCACCTCTTTTTTACAAATAACTCAGTACGAGGGCACTTGCTTTGTAATTCAGCTGACTGAAGTTTCAAGTGAGGGAACTCTTTAATCAAATTGCTTATTTTACTCACGAGCCATGCACACTGAAAAATGATTAGTAATGATATTCAGTGCTTGTAAAACCTTTGGGAGGTATATGAATATATCAACATTATCTATAATAAATCTTATACGTAATACTATCAACATTCGCAAAATCCTTGGCGTTTTAGATTGTGTTTTAATAAGACATAGAAAGAAAAAAGTAATAAAAATTCGTTTCTATTAACTAATGCGCTTACCCAACTGCAATAAATTATTTGCAAACTGCTCATAACAATTTTCATATTTTTATTTTGAAGTTATTTGGAGTAACAGAATAGGTGTGTTCAATATTTGCGTGTGAACTTCTCATCAACAGAATTCAATAAGGTGCTTAATATACCTGGATTAGCACGAATTAATTTTTCAGTCTCCTACAGTGTTAAAGATAGGGCAAACCTTAATGGCCTCGCCCCATCCAGCCGGTTCTGGGTGTCTATCTTATCTCTTTCGTCTAACCAGAAACCCTGCCACAAGATACCTGGTAATATTCCACCGTTATCACCGTTACTTTCGTACAGCATAGATTGAGCATAAACTGTGAATATTTCCTGTTTGTCACATTATTAAGAATATCTGAGGGTGTCTTCATTAATAAATAAAGAATAGATAATATATTCTCACTTCCACACCAGATATCGTTAGCACTAAACATATACTGAAAGAGATTGCAGATTTACAACATTTCTGCGAGCGACTGATGCACCGTAATATATCAACGTAACATAAATACTGCATAGTTCTAATCTCAGTTCCAGGATATAAGGCTATCAACGCCTGTCCGATATGATACCAGTAATCGCCCAGAGCAATGTAACCATGTTCTCTAACACTCTAGAAAAAGATATACACACCATCAATAATGCAGGTAAGGTTATACTATAAATGCACTCGTGTAGAAACTTAGAATACAAATTTTAATACAAAATACTAGAGCTAAATGCAAATTGCGCAGATATTAGTAGGAAATCATTGCATGCTGAAACAATTGCTACATAAAGTATGTTATTTGCATGTAGATAGTTAATTAAACCGCGGCCTAAGCACTTCCTGGTCCTCAGCAGAGGAATTCTTGTGCTTATTACTGCAGAGAAATGCATTCCTGCCGATAATCCAACAAGTCACAGTTTATAACAAAAATTAATATTATGGTTGCATTTTCATATTTTCAGTACAGATATACGGTGATTTAACTGAAAATGATTGAGTTATGTACCTTAGTACTTCCTTACGTAATGTGTAAGAAGAGAACGTGTTAATTACATCCTAGTGTACATCTTAAATCAGAATAACTTCACAAAAGATCTAATGTTCTTCTACAAAGTGTACTTCACAAAAGATCGAATGTTCTTCTACAAAGTGTCCAAGGATGTTATGTTATTTCTTAGCATGTGTGACATTTTAATAACTTCTGGCAAACGTATCGAAGGGCAACTTATAAGCTCACGTGATTATTATAGATAACGCCATAAAATGTAAAAAGTGTACGTGGTGGTTACGCCATACAATCAAATTTGCCAATTGCGGGACTTTCTAACAATTCAATTAGTGCAATGTGTAGTGGAGCATCGTCATGAAGGATCCATATATACCCATATATTTGTAAAGGCATATGCTATACCAGTCGTATGTGAAGCTGTCTCTGCCTCCCCGTCAATTACAGAGCAATTGAAATAATTTATATTTGTAATTTTAGAATCAGCAACTCAGTAATTATGTGCAAGTATGTTATGCGTTTTCTTTCAGTGGAGAATTTGAGTTTGGTTAATTTATGAACGCTCTTTAACATCTCAGGTCATCAGCGTCCCTTTCTATTCAGGGCGTGAAACGGCCGATAAATTTTGCTCAGAGGCCTCTTCTTTCAGGTCTGAGGTTTTTTATCGGTCGCAAATGTACGACACGGGATCCACGGCTTTACTTCCCTTCCGAAGGAAGTCATACCTTAGTGTTTTTACAGCCGAAAAAATCCATCGACCCTGGCCGTGATTGAACCCGCGATCTTGGGTTTAGTAGGCAAACATGGTAACCACTACACCTGCAGAACCGACTCTTTTCTTCAGTGGACGAGCTTTAATGACAAATCGTAATGTATAATTAATATTGTGTAGTGTTTAAATGCGTTCATAATGTGTAATTTTTGGTTATATTTAAGAAATGACAAGTAGTAATATAGCAAGGTAAGGAAAAACTCGCGTCTTTCCCCGAACACAGTAAGACTTGGCAAAAGTCAGACAATGCAAGTTAATCCCTTCTGGTATGTTGATAGGGTTGGAAATGCCCCCGCCTCTTGCGAGACACCGGCTTGTTCGTTGGCAAAGTTGCAGGTGTTGAGTAAAAGAGTCGTTGACAATAATTTATGAAATATGTTTAAATTCATCTTATTGAAGAACAGCGGAAGGATAATTTGGCTTGACCAAAATTGTCCAGCGAATAGAAATGAAGATCAGTGTGGTAAGCGCTGACCTATGAGTGACGTTAACACAAAATTGGCGGAAGTATTTCGCGTTGTTGCCCGTGGATAGCGTCATTTTGTATTCTGTATAAAAGGGATAGATTTTACCCAAAAGTCGCGCATTTTCAGAATTTTCCGGGCCCAGATACGCGTGGCTGCGTCGCCCAGAGATCAGAGGAAGAACGGCCTAAATACCAAGTATCAGTTCCGGTGACAAAGAAACTTGAGTGTCAAGTCACCACGCTAATTGCCGATACAACATCAATGAGCTGCATTAAGAATTCTGTGAATTAACAATCTCTTCGCACTCGGCACCATTTGTTTAACACAATAAACTTACATGTTTGCCAAGATCACATTTCCTGTGGTTTGACGTCAGACGTGAGTTGGCCTGAATATTCATGTTAAGGAGAATAAACGATATCGGCAACTAAAAAACGAAACGTTTTTATCGTCATCTTTTCGCATCGGAATCCCGTTCACTCAGTCCCGGCTGGCCCACAGCCCCCAAAATCCAGCGAAACGCCCTCGAGAGAGTCTAATCGAAGAACAGCTGCTACAGCCGTGGCGAAACCTGCGATCAGCGGGCTTAAATTATTTATCGCAGTAACGATAAAGCTCAATTCCATCCCCCACCAACAATGCCCCTTCATATGATATATTTTAAGAAAGGTTTGCGTATACAGAACCCGGTTAGTCATGACATCCTGGTAACAGATGGTCATTTATGCTATCCCAGATATTTACGGTGAAGTGTTTTTGAAATTGTCATTGCCGAATGGCATGTGTATTCTGCTAAGCATAAACCTTTGGAAATAATTGCTTTCTTTTGGTTCTGCTATCTTGATTCGCTGTTGACACTCAACAAAAAACCAGCTGACTGAATTTTATTACGTCTTTTCTGAGAGCACTATTTTTAAATATAAAATTAGCCGCAATATGAAAAAGAGATGCATTAAACATAGAATAAAGCCAAAATATTAACATTTTAATATTTTTACATCGTATACTGAAGACAAAATATTAGATTTGTTGAATCAAAGGTGGAAATCGAAGATGAAGAAAGATTACTTCAGTTTACTAAGATGGAAAAAGAGCATTTTCACAGATACACTTCTGTTGTCTGCGCTAAAGCTACATCGTAAATTCTAATCAATATGAAATCCAGGTTCCGACAAACAATACCATTGTGCTCTTTGTTTATGGGCCATTTTTTAAGTTGGGTTTGGATCAGCTAGCGCCGGATTATAGATATGATATGCTCTTAAACTATGTCGTTGTATATGAGGTGTTCGACCATAAAAATATGATCCCTAGGATCAGCTTTTTATGTCCATAGCTTCTCATTTCTTATATGCTCATATTTTACGTGTGAGTTTAAAGTAACATTTACACACGGCACTATGAGAATGACAAATTCATTATGAATTTTCTTCATAAAGCAGACTTCTACTCTATCTTCACAAAAACCGCCATACGTGTTTTATGTAGTCTTATGCATCAACCCCAACACTGGTGGCCAGAGTCGCTACAATAAGACACGGATAATCTGCACTTCGATTCCTATCAGACTCATTTTCTCTGACCAAGGTATTTTTCAGGTTTTCTTCAATGGCAGAGCCCGAGGAGGTATATGGGTAAACTAGATATAGAACACTTCCCCCTCTCCCAAGAAAATTGATTCCCATTTTATAATTTCATCTACCAAGTGGAGTGGCTCAGGCGGAAACGCTTGAGATTTCATTCGGAAGGTTCAGAGTTTAATTCTCATTTGTGCCAGTTATCCTCAACTTGAGTTTTTTCGTGTTCTCATTTTGGCAAACGCTGAGATACATTCCCCGAAATTTCCGTTTTCTCATTTACTCCCATTTCATTCCGTTGGATCTGTTTGAGGGTCGCAATTGCCGGGCGAAATAAGCTGATGGTGTGTGCGGTGTGACAATGACTTGTGATTTCGAAAAGTTTCTACTCCAATATCTGGCGTGGAAGCGGTTCTTTTGGGTGGTCTATCTGAAACCAATATTAAGGATCCCAATTACGCCCTTGCCTCACCACTCAGTATTTACCTCACTTCACCCTTTCCTCCCAGCGGTGCTGTCATTGTGGCATAGGCATAAACGGCCAGTCCTTGAGGGCGACTCAAGTACCAATAATTTACTTTACACCTGTGATGCCTCAGTAAATACAGATAATCACCATGTAAAGGCATAAACTTCATTACAAAAAAAGATCCATTTCAGCAATCATGGTATCTATTTGTAAATAAAGTATTATTATTATTATTATTATTATTATTATTATTATTATTATTATTATTATTACTATTAATTGTACATTTTTAAAAGCTATCAGTATGTTGCTCTGAAATATGAATGTTTTATAGACAGAAAGTGAATAATGGTTGAGTAAAGTAGATACTTCAATATGTGTCACGTTACTAAATTACTTTAATTTACATATTTAAATATTTTGTATTGATATTATGTTAAAGTATAGCTTACTTAATATTACATTTCCAAGTAAATTACATTGTCTAAATTTGTATAAAAGTTATTAAAATCTTATGTCATTAAACTGAATCATAAAAAAGGCATTTCCAAACCACTCAGATTGTTTCAATTTGTATAAAATTGATTAAAAGTTTATGTTATTAAGTTGAATAAAAAAAACGCATTGGATTAGTAAATTCTACGTTTGAAAAATAGCAAAAAGTTTAAGTTTTGTGGAATAATATTTATTTATTTTTACTTATTTTCTATAGCTCGTTATTTTCATGGTTCTTTACTAGACATTTAAGATTCCAATGCATGCACACCGCGACGGGTGGCCGAGGTCGTTAAGACGCGGACTCGTGAGCGAGAGGTCAGTTTTCGAATCCTGCCAGAACAGTCCTCCCTGATTGAGGGTTTTTCAGGTTTTCCTCAGTCCTCATAAATGGCAAATGTGGGACGTTTACTTCCTTACAAAAATCCTTTCTCAATATATCACTTCATCTCATGTATCATCAGTGTCCACCGCCTGTGGTGTTGGTCCTGGTGGTGTAGTGGTTACCATACTTTCCTCCTAAACCGAAGATTGGGGGTTCGAACCCGGCCAGGACCGATGAATTTTTTTAGAGGGTAAAAATCCTAAGTATGGCATCCTTCGGAAGGAAAGTAAAGCCGTGGGTCCCGTGTCGTACATTTACGGCACGAAAAAGAACCTCAATCCTGAAATACAGGCCTCTGAGCAAAATTAGTCGGCCGTTTCACGCCCTCAGTTGAATGGGACGCTGATGACCTGAGATGTTAAAGAGCGTCCATAAATAAATCATTCAAAAAAAGCCGCCTTTGGTGCTTCAGTAGTAAAAACGGGCGTTAAACACCATTAAAAAATGCCAATGTATAATATTTATTTGAAGCTGTCCATATCTAAGGTAAAAAAGTAAAGTAAATGTATTCAGTTCACATCATGACAGTTTCCGACCTTGCTGTACCTAAATTAGTTATTTGTTTCATTACATATACATTGAAATAAACCTGTCGCTTTATAAATGTTCCGAGTTATCTTATCCGCCATAGCACTGATGTACATAGCTCTTAATTAATATTTATGTCTCACCAACAGCTTTACAACAAGGGTTTGTTATCTTTCCAGTTATGTAAAAGTTGGCTTGGCTCTCTTGCGCAGAGTGGTAGGGTAGTCTTAAATGCCTAAAGGAAAGTGTAAAACATCAATGTTCTGTGATCAATTATCTAAAGACAGAAAAAATGTGTATTTAATTTGTTTCATTTCCATGTTAAAGTCTTAATTGAAGTCTTTAGTTTAAATGTGCGTCTGATAACTGCATACTTGGCATAGATTACGCTCAATTTTTTCTTATCCTAGAAAAAATAAACACTTCAATTAGGTTCCAAAAAATAAGAAATCTAAGAAAAGGCGCTAAAGTTATTCAACGAAATAAAATAAAGTACGTGCCTTTGTAGCAATCCACTTGGTTAATTTACCAGCAAGATTGTTTGTTGAATTAATGAAGGATTAGTTTTAGGTGTAAGAGTTTTGTTTATATAGATTTATAAGCATGAAACTGATATTTTGTTATTTACCGTTAAAAATTATAAAACACTATGAGCTTTCATTGGCTTTCAATAGCTAAATACCATTAGCTTATTTACGCAGTTACTGAAATGGCAATCGTCTTTTCATGGTGAGAGAAAAATTCAAAATCGTTTCACACAGGAAAAAACGTATCCGTTCAATGGAGTGAAATCTGGCTCGTCTGAAAGCAAACCTAAGCCAGAAGATGAGTTTATCCATGATTGAAAAAAAACATATTCATATTTTCGTCTACTGTAAGTATAAAGTTGTAACATGGTGTTTACATGACCTGTAATCGTATAAATAACTGTATGTTGAATATATACAGGGTGTCAAATTAACTATACCACAATAATTCAAGATATTGTAGAGGGGTCTTAGACAAGCAACTTGAGATAAAGCATCTGTGGCCTACTCATTCAGATTTCAAAGCTATGACTTTAAGTTTCTAAAGAACCAGTGCGTAATGAAGCTTCCATTCCAAATAATATCGCTTAATAAACGGAAGTTGTGGAGAATGTCTGTTCGTCTCAGTCGTATGAAGCTGTCGTCAAGTAAAAGCGGGTTATTGTTGTCTCGCTGATTACTTCCTTTACTTTCATATATTATAAATGAGCATATTTCATCATAAAAATAAATAAATAAATAATTTACCACGCAGGAGCCGAAGGAACCAATCATTGAAACTACAACCTTAAGTCACAGTAAGGTTAATTGTTCCCTGTAGACTAAGCTACAAAACACGATAATGCGGTTACCTATTCTTTAGTGCCATACTCCACTATTTATCATTTATTAAGCCTCCAAATAACAATGCCGAGTTTACCTCAGAGTATACTTGAGTTATATTTTAACTAATTTACATAAGTTAATATGATGCAACAATGTACTACGACCTATAAAGCTATTTAAATGTTTTACATAATAATCAAAAGTAATTTAATATTTGTTTTATATAGTTCTAGAAGGTTAAATTATAGCAATTGTTACAAAAAATGCCACTTAATGTCTGAATATTAGGAAGGTCAACTTTGCATGATTGTAGATGTCTAAGAAAGTTGTATCCTTTCACACGATGAATGTGACTGTCAAAAAGTAATAGTAGAATGAGTGAATGTTTCTTCACGTTTGTACAAAAAACCAGCATACCTAAACCTGTGAACGTAATTTTAAATGTTTCTTGTCCGGTCATGAACTGTGTGACGATAAAAGAAGGCTGGAAGAATTCTGAAGTTAGATGTCTGAGATGCTTGGAACGAAATAGTCCTATGTGTACCATTGCTACATGTTACTGCTACTCACCTATAGAGTATTCCATCTCTCGATGTTGTCTTTCTTAAGCAATTTTTAACATAGGTGATCGAACAGATTTTGAAGCTGAGGTCCAGATTCGACATAGCTGCGGTTTTTGCAATCTATCGGCCTTTACGTTGTCTACAGTTTCAGTACATCCTTTGAAGCGGTATGAATGTTTGTAGATCATGTTTTGTATGTGCGTTGCAAGGGGGTATCGGTTATATTCATTTATCTTGTATTGAGGTAAGAGAAGCCTGGGAGTTCCTAAAATACGAGCGTTTTTGTTATGGTCAATGCAGTTGCACGTGCTGGATCAAAGCGAATAATTCAGCCTGAAAACTTAAGGAAATACTAGTGGACTTATATCCTTTTTAAGAATTCCAACCTGATCTCTCCATATTATGAAAGAACAAGAAACATAAACCATATTTTTCCCTCTTTGACTATGCGGGAACCGTGTGTGTAGATGTAGTAATCATCATTTGATTCGTCTCAGTTTTTCCTATTATTATTATTATTATTATTATTATTATTATTATTATTATTATTATTATTATTATTATTATTATTATTATTATCATTATTATTATTATTATTATTATTATCAGTATTATTATTATTATTATTATTATCAGTATTATTATTATTATTATTATTATTATTATTATTATTATTATTATTATTATTATTAGAACATTCTACAGTCTTTATAAAATTAATCTTGAAGACGCTGATTATGAGCTATTAAAAATCTGCACTTTCCCATTTGCAAAGCAGGTTTAAAGATATTCTAAGACAACTTTTTACCCCATTTCTTCTTAACATGACATTGAGGAACATCACGTTGTCGTAAGCTTTTATAAATTGGTCAGCTCTGTATGCAGTACAGAATTCGTTAATATTAGGTTTATGCATAATATTATACCGGTTTTGTTCGTCATCATATCTCTACATTGTAGGACATTGTTTACCGTTTGTCATCTGTCATTCATTATTTGGAGCGTTGTGTTTGTAAATACGCCTTGAGAAATTGGAGGGTCAAGTGGAAAATGTCATTAGAGAATTAGGAGATGTAATGAACTGGGAATAATCAACCATCGTGTGCATTTCCATTCCATGGGCAAAATTAAAACATCCATATATGGGGAACCGCACATTTTAACTGAAAACAACAAAAATCAGCGGATGGTCCTCTACTTATATTATTCGTTGATTTAGCTCTAGAAAAACATCAACCATTTCTATCCAAGGGTATTAGATGTGAAGAAAAATCGTGCCTGTATGTCAATATCGAAAAAAGAAAGGAAACTGTCCGATTCCTAGCAGAAAATAATACTTCATGGAAAAGTTTCTATCCATCCACAGAAATTGATACCTGGTGAGATAAAGAAGGCGTCGTGTACTACGAATTGCTATCCAGGAAACAACTGAAATCAATTACTAGCTACTCAGACGTCTTGAGGCCGCTATTGAGGATAAAAAAGACCTAGAAAACTGCATCAAGAGCTGCTGTAATACGATAATGTACGTCCATACTCGGCTAACTTGACGAAAGTAGCTATCCAGGAGCTTGGTTGGGAGTTGATTCCACATCCCCCATATTCTCTCTATCTTGTGCCCTAAGACTTCCACGTATTCCGTTTTGTATCCAACAATCTTGGAGGGAACTCCTTCGATAACAAAGATGTTTTACAAACTTGACTTGAGGACTTCTTTAGCTCCATACCAGCAGATTTCTACAGACGTGAAATCAAGAAACTACCCTAGCATTGGTAGAGTCATATATAATGGAATGAAAATATTATTGATTAATATATGAATGCTATTTATCCCAAATAAAAGCTTTTATTACAAATAAAAACGCTGTGAATTTATGTTCAACCCTTGTGATAAATTACTAAATTTTCCCAGAGTCAGTTCAACCGTAGACCATTCGCAGTATCGGAAACAAAACATAAATATATATTGCTTTCTTGTTTCTTACTATAATTTCACCAATAACAAAATACCTAGACAAAAAAGGAAATCGCTTTTCATGAAAGGCTGATTTAAGAAATCACAGAAGATGTGTAAAAGAAGAGAATTTGCATTTATTTCCTCTTCTAGATTTCAGCGTTTACAAAGTTGAAAGTAATGGCTGCTTTGTCTGTACATGATAAACCAAGACTTGGCAGGAGCAAGGGCTTTGCTGAAGATATCTGCAAGACATTAAAGTCTGTCTAGAATTACGCCCCATAAAATCCTCTCCTCTAAGGCTCCAAAAGTAATCATTCTTGAGCACTTCTGGGCGCGGGAACTTTACTGTGTCTTTATTGAGGGTTTTAAAATATTATTTCTTGTAAACAAAGAGAGCACATTCAAAGCGATGTTGATTGTTTTATGACTCTGGCGCCATGAAGGGAAAGATAAACGACTGGAATATGGCAAGCTCCCCCAGTTCATCTTGCTCTGACGGTTCTGTTTTCTATGGCGCTTCCTGTAATCATCTTTGTTATTCTTCATGTTAATCTTCTACCATCTACCATTAATATTTTAAGCTCATAGTCATGGCTGCTTTTCACTTGGAAAACTTTCCACTTGGAAATATTCTAGAAGCGCACAGATTGTAATATTTGCACCGATGTAGGCCTGATTTGGGTACATTGACTTACCGGAAGAATATCTTGAAAGAGAATAAAATCATTCATTCTCATTACTTATACAAAAACTCAAGATTGTTCAAGCGCTTCGGATAAGTCTTTACTGCCGAAATATTCAACTTTGTAAAATGGACGTGAACTTATTTGAATAATTTACGAGTTTACTGCAATTGTGATATTTCACTATGTGTTGTAGAATACGTAAGAAACACGTTTTAAATTATTTTCCTTCAAAATGTTAAACTATCAAATATTGCATTAATTAATATAGTTATAATAATTATCACAGCTGTTTAAGTTTCAGAAAAAGGTAAACATTGAAAAGTAATTGTTTCTTATGCATACAATATAAACCAATATATGCGGCTCAATTTTGAAAATGAAAAACATGTTTTTTTTTTCTTACAACGTTACCATTATGCTTGCATATTTGCTCTCAGTTTCGTTGGTTCACATTTTTAGTCATTAGAGATTCTTAAGCAAAGCAAACTTATGAACAATTTAAATGTCATAAATGTGCTTCACTTGGCACGCGGTTAAAGTTACACACCTTATTAAAAATAATCTATGCTTCTGCTCTTTTTATGCCTGTTAAGAATCATTGATATTCATAAAATTAAAATATATCATAAAACTTGTGGATATAAATGTACTTATAACAACTTGGAATATTATTGGCCTTTATTACACATAAATATAAATGCTTCTAGTTTTTTTTATATGTTCAAAATAAAGACAGCTCTCATCTTTAGCAGTTTTCTTTTAAATATATGCAAAAATATATTAACTCAATTCAGGTCTGTTCTATCATGTTTTGCAATTACAATATATTTTTGCATCATGCTTCTTTTACTCGCCCTAATATTTCTATAACCTGCTTAGGAACTATAAATGACAGCAGGAGAAAGCCAAAAATGTGTTTGGAAACTCAAACTTGGAAATAATTTTGTGGGAAAAAGCAATGACTTGTTTTTGCAGTTTGTCTATTTTAGGCATTTAGCAAATTATTGCCTTTGGTTAGATTTATATTCATCAAACATGAAGTTCCTAGCATAATCATATGTTTAAACGCAGCTTATTTATTTCTATTTTTTACGAAGCATTTTGTAAACGTATGCACTTATTCCTCATTTCCTTGTTAAAAATGTTCGGTACAGTAAAATTAAGAGTATAATACATATTAATACACCATTCCACACAGGGTGTTCAATATGATTGTTATATGCTGCGTATTGGGTTTTAACAGTACTTAATTCCTCACAGTCTTCTAACTTACCACATCCAATGCCAAAATTATCTCACCCATATACCAAAGCGACATTAGCACCGCTGCGTTTGAGGATATATTCTAAATTCATTTTTAGGCTCATGTCGGGTATAACACATTTAATAAGATGCATTACTACTGTTTGAATAGTTCGAGGTTCAGTTTTCGGTAGAGGTACAGGATTTTTCTCAACTCTCTCGTTTCGTATTCACTTAGCTTGCATCCAAATAATTTCATGGTAGGTTAGAGGCTGCCGGAGCTTAATGCTGGCCAAATTATCTCCTCACTCGGTGAGGAACCTGTCCAATCCGATATTTGTACGATCAAAATAGTACTATAAGAGGTAAGCAAGAATAATTTGAAATAAAAACTCCTGCTGGGTACCATCTTTAGAACTATGATTTCTTAAGGGTATGAAACGCATAGTAATCAATTGGAGAGGCCGGATTTTCGAAAATAGTTTACAGAGAAATCAATGACCAAATGCAAGGCAAAAACGCACATAATCGTACAATAAGATCTTGTTTAGGCTTTCATTATGAGTGCATTCAAAGGAAGCAGAGTTTTGCAATGTGAAGCAAAACAACTTCCATTTACTGTTTAAAAACCAGGTTTTCTAATGATTTATACTAACATGATAAACACACTTAACCAGCTCGAGGACGTTTGGTGGCCAATGTTCAAACAACTTAATTGTCTTCCCTAAGTTGTGACTGGAAATGTTGCTTTGAAACTCTCTTGTCCTATTCCATTTCTTCATATAGAAGAAAGAATAAAAGTGCTTGCTATACCTCCCGAAGCCTCCAAAAACAAATACCTGGATAAAGCATTCTACCATACTTCATTAGTATAAATTTATGAAACTGTTGACAGGTGCTGAAAACGGCATACTAATGAATGTTTATATTTAGCAAGGTAACTCGAATATTGAAGAGAAACACGTGTGATTTATTTAGTATAGAAGCCAGTGCTTTTATATTTACAACTATCTTTCGTCTATCAATAACATTATTTTGGATGTGTGTCTGTTTAATCATTATTGCATTTCCCACTAAAAAACAAGCTTGCATTTAAAATACATTTAAACTTAAACAGCAAAATCATCAGTTATACCACCCAGAGAGGTCGAGGTCGTTAAGATAGGGACTAGTGAACGGGAGTTATGGCGTTCGATTCACATCATGACCGCAGTTTTTCCCCAGTCTTCATAAATGACAAATATCGGAGATGTACCTAAACTTAGACCTGGAACGTTTCCTTCTTTAAAAAACATTCTTTTCCAATTTATCATTTAATCTCAGGCATCATGAGTGCCCATCTCCTGTTTTGACTCAGTAGTAAAACGGGACGTTAAACTATTTAAAAAATATCAGCGGATGCCTGCCATAGTAACTCCCGAGTGACATGTTTGCAAGACTTAGCGAACATTTTTCATGTAAATGTGTAGTGCCCAAAAGCATCGACTGCCGGGCAATGTATAGCATATCTCTTGGACGCCTTTCTACCAACTCTGCCTATCAACAATTAAAACCATGTGTAAGCACTATGAGTATTTTATATGAAACACAAAAAAAAAAAAAAAAAAAAAAAAAATTTGAGAAGTATTACTCAACACTGAAAAGACTATTCATCACTTTTAAAAAGCACTCACAAACATGAAACATACTAAAAATGTTACATTTCGGGCCAAACCATTTTTCAATAAAACCAAGGTCGCTACGAAAATAATATTGCAATTAATTAGTTTCTGCCCAAAGTCTTGTGCTTGTCCATGGCCTTGTGTTGATCTGGAGATCAGTTTAAACAGAAATATCCCACATTTTTAAGTATTTCTATTATGTAACTGACTTTGGTAGATTTGATTACATTCGCCATGTGTGTCCAACAAAAGGACATTCGAGCATGGCATGCGATCAGGATTTTGCTCAAATAAACGCATATACACAGCTCATGATTGGATAGGCATACCGCAAAACTCACGCAAAAAGTCAATGTAGTGAAAGTAGAACAGAATATAAATTAATAATGTTATGTCAGTCTTTTAAAGTAAAGAAACCCCTTTCCGATGCTTAAAACAAGAAAAATGCCAAGTGACATCATATAAAATAATTTAATGTCTATAAAATATAACAGGGAGTAAGACAACATGTGAATTATTTGTATAAACATTTCTAACATGCAAACGGAAAGCAGTTTGATGCATCTAACCTGGAGGTGGCTTACAATAATGAATTTTTTCTGAAATCCAGCAATGTTACAAAACATCTCTCAGTTTTGTTTGAAAGGAAGCGCAATTACCAAAAACTTTTTTTCAATTTGGTTATTGTTGATATGGTATATTTACAGACGCTCTTTAACATCTCAGATCCCCAGCGTCCTATTCAATTGAGGGCGCAAAACAGCCGATAAATTTTGCTCAGAGCCGCTTTCAGGCTTCAGGTTTTTTACGTGCCGTAAATCTACGATAGGGACTCGTGGCTTTACTTCCCTTCCGAAGGAAGCCATACATAGGATTTTTATGCCAGAAAAAAATGTGTCGACCGCAACCAGGATTGAACCCACAATTGCGGGTCTAAGAGGCAAGTATGGATACCACCACACCACCAGGGTCGAGGATCATTTATGCAAAGTGACTTTTTTCTCCACATATTGTGCACGCAAAATGAGAAAATTCCTATTTCAAATCAAAGCTTTAATATCTGAAATTAAAGTTACAAACCAATGAGTTCAAAAACAACACAAACCTAGAGTTTTATGAATTTATTGCAGGCAAGATATTTGTGGTCATCTTTATGTTAATATTCTGTGACATTTTTAGTTGAGCAAATGTTTCCAAATTGTCATATCTTAAGATGTTCAGTATGTACTGATTTTATAAGCATTTATTCACTTAGACTTGTGTGGTTATGAAAGTCATGACTTCAATTCTCATTAACTATCTGTGACGTCATGAAATTCATTTAGGAAAAATCCGAAATTTTTTTTACATACAAGATTAAAATATAGTTTTAACACGAGTATATTGACCTTTTAAGGATAACACAACGTAACATCGCACTAAGGAGATGATTATGCCTACCTTATTTATACATTCCATCAAAGATGTTCAAAAAACTTAGAGTTCGGTGCAGCGATCATGATCGAGACTCCCTCAGGGGCCCAATTTTTTGGGTACGGGGCGTGGCGACCCCGAGGCACCCGAGCTGCTCCCTCAGGTCCGCGCTTAGCGCGTTTGACTCCTTTTTAGTTTGTCTCCATTTTACTTTTTACTTTTAAACCTCCGTGCTTTTAGTCTGATGGATGCCCCCGTGTTTGATACGGTTCAAAGGTGACTGGGTAAGGGCGTGACTCCCAGCACTGGGCCATCATGTAGGGCAAGAAGAGCGTATCCCCTGGTAAAGGCCATGCCCGGGGAGGGGCCATTACACGCGCTGTAGACTTCCTGTAGGCGATTGGGTCCCTTTGTCTATACCCAGGAAGGTGTGACCCTGAGGTTACTTGTTCCTGGCCAGGGCAACTAACCTAAGCCGGGGTGGCGCCCAGGAAGCAGCCTGCCATCGGAGACAGGTGTAATGGTGGAGGATGAATCCGCTATGGTGCAAGAAAATCCTCAAATAAATACTAAACGTAAGAGATTGGACATAAAAGGGGTGACTGAGGTGTCTTTCCCTCGTTTCTTGATAATTAACAGAACAGAGGAAGGTCAGTCGTTTACTCACGTGAACCCTTTCATCATTCAAAAAGGTTTGGACAGTATTTCTGGGCCTGTTAAATCGTGCACGCGCCTACGCAATGGGTCCCTATTGGTAGAAACTGTGAGTGCGTCTCAAACTACTGCGCTTCTTAAGGCTATTTTACTCCACGGTTACCCGATCCGTGTCGAGTCCCATCGTACCCTGAATTCCTCCCGAGGGGTTATAACCACTTCTATACTCGACGGTATGACGGACACCGAAATTCAGGGTTATTTAGCCGAGCAGAATGTCAGCTCAGTTTATCGTGTGCAGGCTAAGAGAGATGGTGAGGTGCAGCCTACGCGAACACTATTCCTCACATTTAATAGAGCTGAGTTACCAAACAAGATTAGGGCAGGGTATGAGGTAATATCAGTCCGCCCGTATGTTCCTAGCCCTTTAAGGTGTTTCCAATGTCAGCGTTTCGGTCACACCCGCCTGTCTTGTAAGAGCCCTAAATCCGTTTGTGCTACATGTACCGTAGAAAGCCACGAGGGAGCGTGTTCATCCGCCCCTGTATGCGTGAACTGCCATGGTCCTCATCCAGCAACATCCCGCGACTGCCCTCGATTTCGAGAGGAGCGCTCTATTCAGGAAATCCGCGTTAAAGAGAAAATTTCGTTCTCTGAAGCCCGGAAACGCTATCAAGCCTGTCTACCTCCTGTACCTAAGTTCGGTACGTATAGCTCCGTAGCCGCTACTGCAATATCCCGACGGGACAGTAGCACGCAAACATGTGACCTGGTCTTCACCGAAACGCCTACTCTTACCAGTACCAAGCGCTCAACAACAGCACCCAAGCCAGTGGTTTTTGTTGCTGATCCAGTAAAATTCAAGACTGCCTACACACGGACTGACTTTATAAAATCGTCCACAAATGAAGGAAAGACTAAGAAGAAAAATCAAAGCCCCTCACCTCCTCGGAGGTCGAGCTCCCACGATGGCTCTGGGAGCAAACCCGCAAGGCGGTCACCGTCGCCGCCTCTCAACACCTCCAACCGTTTCCAGGTGCTGGAATCGGTTGATCCATCTCAGCGCGAGAGCCCTCCCTCCGAGGATTTTATGGAGCAGGATGCGCCTGCTACTGCTAAACCATCGAGTCCCACGCGTTTAAAGAAAGGACGATTGATTCGTCCCGGTCCGACCAAAAAGTAAGGCGGTGTTTTTATTTCTTTTACCTGTTTTAATAATGGCTATCCTTTCGTGGAACGTACGTGGGCTCCGCAGCCGAAGACCTGAACTCGAGTTGCTTTTACGATCGACTGATGCTCTGCTTTTATGCCTGCAGGAGACTAAACTTCGTCCTCAGGATACTTTCAATATTCGAGGTTACTCTTCGGTGAGATTCGATCTTCCCGCCGAAGACGGCATTCCCGCGCATGGCGGAGTTTTAATATTAATCAGGGATGACGTGCATACTTCTCCCCTGTCTCTCCAATCTAATCTACAGTCGGTAGCAACTACGGTTTCTTTTTCTGGCCTTAGTTTCACAGTCTGCAGCATTTACCTACCTCCATCGGTTCCTGTATCCGTGGTTGATCTGGACAACCTTCTATACCAGCTGCCTCCCCCTATACTGCTTTTGGGGGACTTCAATGCGCACCATCCCTCTTGGGGATCCTCTGTAGAGTGTGCGAGGGGTAGCTTGGTGGTTGATTTTTTGGATCGCCACAATCTTATTTTACTGAATACAGGTGAGCCCACTTTTCTCTCTGACAGCACACACAGTTTTTCCCATCTGGACTTTTCTTTCTGTTCGGCTTCGCTTTCAGTACACTTTACCTGGCACGTTCTCTCTGATTTGTACTCTAGTGACCATTTCCCGTGTCACATTCGTATCCTGTCTTCCCAAGTACGTCCTCAGCGCACAATGAAGTGGCTTCTAGAAAAAGCAAATCGGAGTCTCTTCCGTTCTCTGGCCGTATTTTCCGGGTGTCCCTTTCCCTCTATTGACGCAATGGTCGAACACCTCAACACGATCATTGTTGCAGCCGCAAATCAGGCTATTCCCCGGTCGTCTTTCCACCCCAGACGAATTCCGGTTCCTTGGTGGACCGACGAATGCCGGGAAGTATTGCGTGCACGACGAGGTGCTTTGCGGGTCTTTCGTCGCCACCCTACGTTAGAGAATTTCATCCGTTACAAACAACTGCGCGCGAAATGCCGTCGAGTTATTAAAGATAGCAAGAGAGGGTCCTGGATTGCCTTCGCCACATCTTTTAACCGTTTTACACCTTCATCTGTTGTTTGGAACCGACTGCGCCGGGTTACGGGCAAACCTGAATTTACGCCCATATCCGGCCTCAAGGTATCACATTGTGTACTTACTACTCCAAAGGATGTAGCAAATACCTTAGGTCGAAATTTCGCTGAGATCTCGAGCTCTGCCCAATACCCCCCTGCCTTTCGCTTTATTCAGGAGCGAGTTGATCCTAGAGGATTTAGCTTTGCCTCAGACAACCAAGAGTGCTACAATGTCCCATTTTCGTCCAGGGAATTGGAACATGCGTTATCTGCATCTCGGTATTGCGCTCCAGGGCCAGATGCCATCCATGTTGCTATGCTGCAGCATTTATCAACTGAGGGCATGCATTTTTTACTCGAAATTTTTAACCGTATTTGGTGTGATGGCACATTTCCATGCGCTTGGCGAGTGGCCACAGTCATTCCTATCCTTAAACCTGGAAAGGACCCACACCTTCCTTCCAGTTACCGTCCCATTTCTCTCACCAGTTGCGTGTGCAAGGTGATGGAACGAATCATTAACGGGCGGCTTATGTGGTGGTTGGAGTCGAGGCACCTACTGACGAATGTCCAGTGCGGTTTCCGTCGTCATCGATGTTCCATCGACCATCTTGTGTCTCTTTCCACCCATATAATGGCCGGATTTGTGAGAAAGTGCTAAACTGTTGCCGTATTTTTTGATTTGGAGAAGGCTTACGATACCTGCTGGAGGGGCGGTATCCTTCGTACGCTTAATGATTGGCATATATGTGGTCGGATGTCTGTTTTTATTCGGGAATTTATGAAGGACCGGGTTTTTAATGTTCGCGTGTGGTCAGTTTTATCTTCTCGTTTTACTCAAGAGAACGGTGTACCGCAGGGCTCGGCACTTAGTTGTACACTGTTTGCCATCGCCATCAATTCCATAGCTGAGTGTTTGCCACCGGGAATCCAATCGTCGTTGTTCGTAGACGATTTTGCGATTTATCTTTCCTCCAGGAGGACCTGTCTTTTAGAACGCCGCCTCCAATGCTGTCTGGACCGCCTTTACCTTTGGAGTGTACGTAATGGGTTCCGTTTCTCCGCAGAGAAGACGGTCTGCATGAACTTCTGGCGTCATAAGGTGTATCCTTCACCATCTCTCCATCTTGGCCCAGAAGCTCTTGTTTTCGCGGACGAAGTTAGATTCCTGGGCTTAATCTTTGACAGAACATTAAGCTGGTCTTCGCATGTAGCACAGCTCAGAGGCCGGTGTGAACGTTCTCTGTGTATTTTACGGGTTTTAAGTGGCACATCCTGGGGAGCCGACCGGACTGTTCTTTTACGTTTTTATCGATCTCTAATCCGGTCCAAACTGGATTATGGCTGTATAGTATATGGCTCAGCGCGACCTTCCGTTCTTCGTCGTCTTAACCCCATTCACCACCGGGGTATCCGTGTCACTGTTGGTGCATTCCCCACCAGTCCTGTGTCGAGTTTATGTGCGGAGGCTCGGGAACTTCCGTTGTTTTATCGTAGGGATCTTTTACTTTCTGCGTATGGTTGTCGACTGGCTACGCAACCTCGTCATCCTGCGAATGAACGGTTTTTTAATGTGTCTCTCGCCCCATTTTAAGCTACTCGGTCCTTTACTCCTAAGCCCGCTGGCTTTCGTTTCCGGGAGCTGTTAAGGACGATGGACCTGAACTTACCTGCTTTTTTCATGCTCGGGGAAACCTCCTTTCCCCCTTGGCTCTTAGCAGAGGCCCCCGTCCATCTTGGGCTTACGGCCTGTCCTAAGTCCTCGACCGCAGCACCATTCATTCTTAGTCATTTTAACGACATTGTCTCTTACTTTGCTGGATGTAATTTTATATATACCGACGGTTCTAAATCCGACACAGGTGTAGGATGTGCCTTTGTTTTTAATGGGGCTATTTTTACATATGGTCTTAACGTTGCGACATCTATTTTTATAGCGGAGCTTTATGCTATATATCGGGCTATTTTATTTATTTCTGACCACGGGCTGGGGAACAGTGTCATTTGTTCCGATTCTCTGAGTGCCCTTTTATCTTTTAAACGCCTGTACACCTACCATCCTCTTGTGCAGAAAGTTCAGGATGCAGTATCCACGCTTCTGGACGGTGGCGTTAGAGTGACTCTGCTGTGGGTACCTGGACACGTGGGACTCCCGGGTAATGAGGCCGCGGATGTCGCAGCTAAATCCGCCATTTTAGACCCTGCTGAGTACGAGCAACGCTTTTATATAGGGAATTTTAAACATTGTATACGTCGAGGAATTCTCTCGCGCTAGCGCGATGAGTGGGATATCATTCCCCACAATAAGCTTCGAGAAATTAAATCCACCCCTTTTCATTGGTCGACTTCTTCTCACGCAGTCCGTCGCGAAGAAGTAATTTTAGCTCGTCTTAGAATAGGGCACTGCCGATTTAGTCACCGTCATCTTTTTAATGGTCAACCAGCTCCAGATTGCCCACGATGTGACCACCCCTTTACAGTGCGCCACATTTTACTCGAATGCCCTCATCTGGCAACTTTTAGACTTTCCCTGGGTTTGCCCTCCTCTATTGAGGAGCTACTTGCAGATGATGTGGTTGCTGTGGAACGAGTGCTCCGTTTTATCCGTGTTTGTGACTTTTGGAGCAAGGTGTAAATTTTAATGGTTTTACTCATGACGGCAATTTTCGAATATTTTAAGACTTTTGTCTTATTGTAGACATTTTTTTCCCTGTTGTTTGTTTTAAGGGGTTTCATTGTTATATTTTTAGGCCATTATAACACGTAATATTTGAGCTCTTGCAACTGCGTTTTGATCTGGTGTGTTGATGAGAATTTAACCCCAGTTATTGGTAGCGGGTTTTATATTATTGCACAAAGTGCTACTGTTGCGCAGATTTCGGTGTGTCTGGGCGCTAATGACCTAGTAGTTTTGCGCCCTTTAAGCAATAATCATCATCATGATCGAGACTAGATTGCCTTAAAATACCCTTGCCGTGTGCGGGAGTAGCAAATAAAGCTTGACCTTGAACTTGAAAACTGTCCACACCTACTTTCGTTATCTTGGAATTGTTCACAATTGTGCACACTCACACACAGAGCCCGTGATATTTTAAAAGTTTAAAATATAAAGGAAAGATTGGCTAGTATTTTATTAAACTACCTTATGAGGTGTGAAACAACCTCATGAAACGATTATGTTTAAAGCTACAAATGCTCTCCGTTGGCAGCAGGGTCATTAAAAACACATAAGACCTTACTCTTTTTGTTCATATTTCTCCACCATTTCCTTGCCTTTATAAACCTTTGTCATCATTGAATTATGCCATTGCAGCAGAATTATTATATAAATATTAACAGTAGTATCAATTAAACTATATAGCTCAGCACAAAAGATTTAAAACCACAGTAAAATTCCATAAAGTTTATTAATATTTTATTTACACTGAATTAAATAGTACATAAATCACAATAACTTTTATATTAATGTTAACACGCAGGAATCAGATAAATGCATTTTCAACATTGTTATACTTAAAATATGTAAAATATGGTTATTCATTCTGCATTATTAATAATAATGGTAATTCATAAATTATAAATTACACTTTTAGTTGCAAAAAAATGTATCACATGTATCATATTTGTGATTACCAGTAATCAAAATTGCTACGCCTATTTTAAGGTCAGATTTTCTGATACTTTAGGCATTTTACATTATATACGTATTTAAAATGCGTTGTACATAATCTACACATTAAATTAAAAGGACAACTGTCCAATCTTGGTTCTGTCATATTTGTTGATGCAAAATGGTAGTTTTTTATTTCAAAGCAAGGTTACCCTTGTCTAGTTTTGTCTGTCTGGTAAATTGATCTATCTTTTCCTTTTGCATTGCTGTAGAAGTGTAAAAGATGTTTCGCCTCTCTTAAAAGAGCTTATTTTATGGAATTCTAAAAGTTCAATTATATAGGTCGAAATCGAGTCACTAATGATCGTGGTAACTGAGTACCCTAAAACCACATCCACCATTACCTGTGAATAGTCATCATATCCACGTCGTCTCCACTGATATATTTTCGGAGATTTTACTTGCTACAAAAAGTCAAATTCCAGTAGCTTGAAGGATCGCGGGACTCTAGGCTCATTTGCGCCGTCATTAATTCATTTCACTCAACGTCCCGAAGTTTGTTAGTATTCTGGCATTAAAAAAGACGAGTTCGTTTCCACTATCTTCTAAGCAGACAAAATGATCTGGAGATGAACAAAGTTGTAATGAGGTCATAAGAAGAGGAAATATGCTTGAAGCAATTCTTTATATTGTCAGCTGTATATGGCCCATTACATTTTACATGCACTCAACATTTCAGTTTTGCTCATGTTTTCTCCTAGCGAATACAATGTAGATATGCAGTTCAGATAACTGGAAAATTTGATTACCGGATGGCCCAACTCTCCTTCGCGTTTAATAGACCTCTTTTACTGTACTCTAGTGCCCCCTTAACCTGGTACTTCAGTTTTCTACGAGAATGCAAAGGAGACGGATGGACGATGAAGAGATACATAAAACGCGAATAAATTTAGATATCCCAAAATATGTTCGCACATGTTTGAATAGATGGCTTATGTCCCTCAGTATGGGTTTCTAAGGTTATAAAGTGCACGTATTAGTGGATACTGTGGAAGTTTCAACCTCTGTTCACTACCACAGTTATCTCCTGATATATGCAAACGTTTTTGAAGTAATGGGCACTTAGTTTTGCTGTAAAATCTGTTAATGCATATAATAAGTTCGTTTACGATCGAGGCCACGGTAAAAAATTAGAGGAATTGAAAATATTTATTTGAGTTATTGCTAAGTTCTTGTCTTGAAACTCCAATCCCTTCGCGTTTATCTCTTATCTATACAGTAATAATAATAATAATAATAATAATAATAATAATAATGTATGTGAGACAAAATATGTTATATGTATATAAAGGTCAACATAAATAACAATTAATGGTTTTTTTAGTAGTGTTTAACGCCCGTTTTTATTACTGATGCACCACAGGCGATGGACACTGATGATACATGAGATGAAATGATAAATTGGGAAAGGATATTTTTTAAGGAAGGAAACGTTCCAGATCTAAGGTTAGGGTATCTCCCCGGCATTTGCCAGTTATGAGGACTGAGGAAAACCTGGAACAAAACCCAGTCAGGGAGGATAGTCCTGGTGGGATTCGAGAGGCAGACCTCCCGGTCACGAGTCCGCGCCTTAACGACCTCGGCCACCCGTGGCGGTATCATTACTGTGTTGATAGGAAACAAAAGGTATGCTGTGAATAAATGTACTGGTCTACCTATAATAGAAATTCCTTTTGATGATTAAACAATAATCACTTTTAAAAGTATGTTAAAGGCACTTATTAAAAATATAACATCAAATCTTGATTATTTTTCAAATTTCTCAAAAACTACGTTAATTCAAATGCAAGTCTATTTTCAATATTTAAAGAGTATCATTGACCAAAAATAATTCATAACAGCAAATAAGACAATTACTTTTGCATTAAGTAGACTGGGTGCAATAGCTGCGGAGCTACTTAACTATTCAGCAGAAGTTTGACTCTCTAGATTGGCTGGGATCTTGAAAGTCTCGCTGCAAGCACCAGAAATAGTTAGTTATCATGTTTTTGTTCCACCCTCCTTGATACTTGAGCTTGTGCTCTTAATATCCTGGAGGAAGTTCTCTCCTTGCTCCTCACTTCGGCTCCAAGATTTTACAGAAATAATTGAGATAGCTGTGCAGAAAATGTAGCCGCAGTAAGGTTTCAAATTTGGTGAAGCTGATATAACAACATGATCTCAAGAGATTTATGCGTAGATAAGGCTACTGATGAAACATTTTAACTCATATTAAATCAATACAAAAGTAGCAGATATTGGCATGATTCTAAAGTGCATGTCCAAGGTTTGCCCTGCTTATTCAATTTTGCTGTTAAGTTTTTTCACACTTAGTCAAATATATGTGTCTTTGTTTCCTTAATGAGGTAAAAGTCATATGCGTGAGTCTCGTCATAATTGTTGATCAGTAATTAATAATAAATAAAAATTTACGCTTATCTTTCATTTTCCTACAGATCCTCACCATAATCTCTGCGCATGTCATACACCCGATACTGGAAACCTCGGACTCCGTCAGCAGTGTCGTTTCCACGGATAGAGCACAATATTAGCTCTATTGATCATATCTTGCTCAGGATCTTCGACCTCGCCAGAGTTTCATTTTCCGAAACAGGTCAAAATCGCAAGGTGACATATGACAGTGAGCATAGTCATGCAAAAGTATTGGGTATCTTTGCAGGAGTTCTGGTCTCTTTTACTCCGAGTGCAGTCTCATTAACATTCGCTCTTAGACACAGCGTCTGTGACAAATATGCCAATCATATTCAAAAACAACATATCTTTCTCATTGCTTGGAAACATTTTAAGCTTCTAAAAGGTAACGATATTTCTCATTTCCAGGTGGATTTTTAATATTCTCTGCATTGTCTTCAGTGAAATGTCTAACTCCGCTGTCAGTTCAACACAAACCCTGTGTTGCTTGATATTTCCAAAAATCCTGCACTTCCTCTGTAAGGTCGCTCAGCTACCAAACGATTACTGGTATCTTCTCGTCACCTTTGAAAAGCGAACAACCACTTTAATACCGTTGAATGTAACATCATCACATGTTTCTCGAAATTCTTTATTTATTCCTTCCTGTATTACAACACATTTACACCACGGGCTACTAACATTTTCGCAAAAGAAAGTAGATATAAATTTGTAAACTCAATTTTAAAACTGTTCCCAAAAATACCTTTTTATTGCGCAGTTGGCACTGCCAACACCCGGTAGGATGGCAAAAACGGAATGTTTTTGAAGAACAATTACAGCAGACTAAGAAAAAATTGTACGAAAATGTTTCCTTTTTGCTGCATTATTTTAAACATTATCTTCATAAGATGTTATAAATAAATTTAGCACGATAATTAAGCCTACATATTGTACATGGTAATAAACATATTATTGCTAGTTATTAAAGTCTGAAGAATAGCTACTTGCATGCAGTTGCAGATGAGGTTACAGGAAGATGCAAAGTTTCTTTAAAGAAATTTACTACTGATGAAATTCGACTACACCATTTCGATTCTGAGAGCATACAGCAAAACTTCATCATCACCAATACCAAAAACTGCAAAAATGCCTGTTTCTGTTGGGGTGGTTATGCTCATCGCATTTTACGATATTCAAGAAATATTTTACCAACATGTCATACCTGCACAAGCAATGTAACTGGGCAATACTACAGAGATGTCCTGAAAACTCTGCATGGCAATGCCACGTTTCCGTGAAACCAGCTGAATGCTTCACCACGATAATACACGCCGCACATTCCAGATGTTGTTGCTGAATATCTCCGCAAAATAAATGTCTTTTGCCCAAATTGATGAAATGGCTTCATGGGAGGTATTTTGTATCATCAGAAGTAGTGGTGAAGACTGCAGAGGCGATTCTGAAAGACCTGTCAAAAATGGTTTTCAACATGTCTTTGACAAAAACGCTGGGATAGGTGCGTTGCATCTAACGGGAACTACTTTAAGAATAACATAAAATTATGGAAAAAATTATGATTATTTTATTGAACAGCTCTCGCATATAATAGGTTTTATATATTTTATAATGCAAGTCTAATATGAAACACACATATACCTGAATATCTTGCTCATTTAAAACGGAATTTTTATAATACTCAATATTCTTTTGGCACCTATCACGAAGGTTTCTGCTAAGAGCTGTTCAATTTTTAAAATAATAAATTGCTTTACTCAAACGTAGTACAAACTATAGAGCAAAAATTAATTGAAAGTGCAATTTATACGAATGGTAGAAATACAACTCAAATAACATAATCTTTAAGGGGATAGATTACATATAATGAAATAATTTAAAGAAAAATAAACTTATTTTTGGCCCGTACCTCTCACTGAACCTGGGTCAAAGCGATACAAGCCACCTGTCATAAAACAGCCGGTTCCCGCGCTGATGTTCGCACCTTGGTGTTACGTGAGCAAGCATTATTTCTATTTCTGTGTTATTGTAACTCAGTTTCCGCTTTAGAGATCAGTATGGCTAAAATCTTCATGTTACACAGGTCATTGGTGTGTCAGTGTTCTCAATTACAATATGTTACAACTGAATGTTGCAAAAGAGTATTGTATTGAAATGCTACCAGTAGAACAGAGTAAAATAAAATTCTACATTATGTAGGCAAAACTTAAAGAAAACAAAGAAGCAAGAAAGTTCAAACATTACGGAAACGTGCTTACACAAGTGAATGCAAAATCCATTTTAAAATATTAGAAACTTGTAACTGCAGAGGAATGCCACTTCAAACAACTCCTATTACACAAGTTAATATAGATCTTGAAATAAAATTAATATTGCGTGATTGCAACGACTTTTTAAAGCTGTGCAGTTAAAAGAAAAGGGGATCATGCTCATCGAAGGAATCGACGAATGGCGCGTCTTCGTGCGGCTTACTGCGGACTTAACTCTCTGTGTAAATGTACAGAGAGGTTATTTGATTTCTGAGCCGCCTGGGAGCGGCTATTTACTGAAGAAATGTAGCTACGTCAACCGTAGAAAGGGAGATGGAATCACCGCGTGTGAAGTTATTTATTTTGTTTTAGTATTTATATTTTTACTGAAATCATAAAAAACGATACTCTATAACTGATAATAATAAGCACTATCATGTGTTATTATAAATGTTGAAAGCGGTGCCTCTCATTGGCAATACGTTGCCGGCATCTGCATAGAAAATTGTTGTATTTCATCGAAAGTTTCTTCCGCAAGAATACGGCGGTTAGGAACGCGTTTCTTGTCATTGAGAGGTGCTTTCTGTCGTAACTTTTTAACAAATTGGCGAACAGTTTCTTTACCTCGAACACGATTGTGAGAATAGCTTCCTGCGAATTACCGCACCCCTTCTATACAAAAATTCGTTTTCACATATGTATCGTACATAAAAAACCGATCTTCAACATTGTATCATGCAGTGGTATAACTAAAGAAGAACAATTAACTCAACCACTCCCTGACTAGGCCACACTCAAATTAATTACAGGCACATGCGTTATAGCCATTGAGCACTGATTATTCTCATTGCGCAGTCATTCTCTGTCGGGCCGTAACTCAAGTAACCTCACTGTGTAAATTGAATACTATGAAGATTTTAATTAACTTTACTGAAATGAAAGAAAAGTATTTTTACGTAGCACGTATTATTAGTATTTATTTTAACATAAGACACTCAAACTAGAAATTGCAACTTTTAAATTTCAGTGCTTTGAAATGTTTATAACTTTCCAGTGTGACCAACTTTGATTTATTGAGGAATGTGATGTTTATTAATTTATTTAAGCGGATACAACTTACATTTTATTATGTATCACATATTTTTAGTTTTATAATTCTCATGACAATCTCGAAATTAAGCAATAGTACAATTAGTGATATATAATTTTGTTTCTAGTATTATATGCAGTTGTAACCATATCTGACTGGAAGAAAAGTAATAACATGTTATTTCATCATGGCTCAAGTCTTAGTGCATGCTTCGACTTATTTCAGCGCAACGGAGCTACATTTTTAAACAGTAATGTAGTTCAGTATATAAGGAAAAAGTAGTATTAACAATAAAAATGTAATTTTCAATTTTAACGAGTAAAAATATTTTGAAAAGCACTAATTTCAACCACTGCGATATTAGTAACATTATCCAGAGATTTAGGTAATGTTTCTTCTATATTCTTCCTAGTGAGAAATGTGGGAACTATTTCGAAATGAATAGAATTAAATTTACTTAAAATTGCTAATTTATTTATAAATTTTAAGAGATGTCTAGAAAACGGTAGCGATACACGTGTTAACATACCACTTTGTATCATAAGTAAATATTTGTGCAACATAAATTTTGACATAACCACAAACAGAAAGGAACTAATTGATATGTATGTGTATATATGTATATGCATATATAAACATAAATACATATTAACGTTTAAACGACTTGAATATATTTAAAATGCCTAAGCATCAGCTATTATCAAAATAAGGGAAAGTGTTTGGACAATCTTAAATGTGCGTAACACAGAGTCACTGTTTAATTTGTTTGGAGACTTTTTGACGGTCACAGAACTCAAGGTGTGGAAGAAAATATAAAAGTTCATTTCGTGAAAATGGTGATGAATTTCGTGTATTGTTGCGCAAGAAGGACAAAACCCCGGTAAACTTTAGAGAATTTTGAATGACACTTCAGGAGGTAAAAGTAGAACTTACTGGTGAGTAGAAGAGAGAAAAGTGCGTCCCAAGAGACGCAAGAAAGGGTTTTTTACAGTAACGAATGAGCAAGGGAGAGGACATTTCTCGCAACATACACAGCAGAGGAAAAAAACACTACGACGTTTGCTAACGTGTCACACAACTCGTTCATAACATAAAAGAAATGACATTATGTAAAACCCTTCAGCTGCCTTTGCTTGTTCCCTGCAGATTGACATTAAGCATAATCTTCATAGTTACAGTACTCGGTTTGTTTAAAGCACATCGTGCACTTTCTCTCCAATTAGAGTTTACTGGTTTAGTTTACCTTTGGCCAAAACAGAGCAAAGTAAAGATTCAGTAGCTTGTCTCTGAAACGACTGAAAAACAGTTGAACTTTTTATGTGTTTTGCATTTTTTACAATGTTTAAAGTTTACTAATGTCTACACCTGTTATAACTACATTTTCCCAGTGCTAATTCCTTTAGCCGCAGCATATGATTTAGGTTCAGCAAGGCATAAAATACTCTTCGGAAGGGAAGTAAAGTCGTTGGTCCGTAGATTTACGGTACGTAAAAGAACATCAAGCCTCAAGACAGGCCTCTGAACAAAATTTATCGGCACCGTCACGCCCTGTATTGAATGGCTCGCAGATGACCAAAGATGCTATACAGTGTCCTTAAATAAACCAAATAATAATAATAATAATAATAATAATAATAAGAAGAAGAAGAAGAAGAAGAAGAAGAAGAAGAATTATAACAACATTAATAATAATGGCTTATGAAATAAATTATACCTGTTTAATTGACTTTCTTAGAATCTGTTTTTGATATTTTTCATTACGTATATTCGTATTAAACATTTGCTCCTAAATACGTAAAATGATATGTAATCTAAATTAGAATTTTGTCAATTATGAACTTCGTACTTTTTTGTTAACGCGCGAACGGAAGGTATAGTAAAAACGTCAGAGGCTGCTGCTGTTGATTTCATAGTTAACTTCACTTTGTACCATTTTTGAGCGCATATAATGACGAAACAAATACATTGCTTCCACGTTTACCCTTTCATAATTGTGTGGAGATGGTTGGGGAAGGAGGATAATAATTTAATACTTCCCTTTTTTCAGCGACTAGCCATTTATGTGGGGTACCTATAGAAAAAAGGGATGCACACTATATCCAGGCAGAACTTCCGACGACGGCAAGAAGTTAGAGATTTTTTGGAAAGGCTGCTTTCATGCCAGACATCGAGTCAGAAACCCTTTCGTCACACTTCACTACTCCCCATGCTCTGGCACTTTCGAATCTATAATAGAACCTACGGAATGAAATGACATGAAATAGGAGAGCGAATTTTTCCTGGAAATGAAACATCCATCCCAGCATCCGCTTAAGCCACCACGAAAAAAACCAAATGTCAGCAGGATGACAGGTCTCAAAGATTTTAAAAGGGACCTTCCGAACGAGTCTGAATGTTACTTCCTGAGCCACCCCGCTCGATTGTCGACATTATAGTGAGACTACAAGAAGGAGGTGCGGAACCTTGCCTTTAATCATTTTCGATACACGCTTTGAACGTAGAGTCAAATGAGTCAACACATCGCAAGCAACAGTGAAGCAGCTTCCGCTCTATCTCCTCTCTCCCTGCAGGTGCCAAACGATACTCCATGCACAGTTATACTGTTGCAGGGTGCTTGGAGTTTCTCGGTGTCTAAAGGTAGGGCTCTAGTAATCAGTATATCAAGGCTGTCTGGTTTTCTTATTTCCTTAGGCTTTTCTTTATTTCCAATTAAGCAAAAGTAAGGCGTTTTGTGCTTTGAGAAGAACTATTTGAAAGAAGATTATGTTTATTTACAATTTTTAGATGTACTTATTGCTCTAATTGGCAATTAAATTGTAATTCCATATAAGGTTTCTAGTTTTACGAAGTAAGCGAGCGTTAGTGCTTTGCAATTATGAATGTACATGTACTTTGATTTTGTTATATCCTATCAACTTCCTCTATGACGCCATAAACTTTTACAACTCATCTTCCATTCGGTATTTCAACATAAAAGTACGGAGAACATTTAAAGAAGTTATGTTCAAATCGCTAATGCCATGAAATGATGACTAAAGTGTAAAGCATAAATATTTTAATTGTTTGAAATTGCTCAATAGTGTAACGGTACGTAATGGGCAATTTACTATTTGTATAAGGATTGTAAAATGAAAATGTAATAAAATAGCTCACATTTTACCGCGGAGGTGACTAATAATAAATTAATAGCAAAATATTAATATTTTGAAAATTTATGGCATTTTAAATTTTTTAATGCAGTCAAAATATGCATGCTGAGATTATCCTTGCTAATCTGTTCGGGACTATATGACTGGATATAAATACAGATTTCTGATTACGCTTCAAATAATAGGTTATCGACAAATTCCTCCGCATTTGGGTGATGTGCATTGCACAACAGAAAGTTGGTATTTCTACATTTTTGACATTCTATCCTAACTTCTAAACCGTTTTAGCAGGTAATTCGCCTATTGTTGGTAAGATTTGGACTTTGAAGTGTGTTCTTGTCTTGGTCTTTAAGAGAATCACAATAACTAAAAGTTCGGCGCGTGGTTATTGCTGGCACTGAATTAGCTTCACTAGTGAATTCTTAGGTGCACAATGGCTACGAAACAACTTCTCGATGACCTTCTATAATAAGATTTGTCTATGAGACTCAATAAATTATGAAAAAAAATATTATCATTGACATAATTTTGTTTCATATTTTAATAGTTATTTACGTAATATTCGGGTCAAGACGATCTAACACAAAAATGTATTATTTTCACGTATGATATCGGAATTTATGTACGTTTGGTTTTCATTGTGACAACTTGATCATTGCCAGCAGTCAGTGGCATATTACTGCAGTCATGAGCTTGTTTCCTATTATCTGAGCATGAACTTCCTTTACTCATCAATTATATATTTGTTGCTTAGTTTTAAGTACAGACACCTTGACAAAATACTATCGAGTGACACTGAGAGAGAAGTACTTGTCAATTCATCTGACAGTCAAATCTGTTTCTGAATATGCAGATAACTTAAGTACTGCTTTTGAAAGTGGTAGCTCTTATGAAGATTTCTACAGCCAACAGCATGTCAATTATAAACGGTAAGTTCTTTTTACAAAAAAAAGTAGCTATAAAATAGTGGTTGCATTCACATCTTCAACATGACCTTCTTTCTGCGTTGAACGTCATCAAGGAGTATCAATCAGAAAAATATAAATTTAATTTTAACGAAATGTTATAGTACTTGCAAATGAAATAATAAAGGTGATACAAAGATATATATATATATATATATAATGGGCAACGTGCACGATGTAAATTCTTTCCACCAAGCAATGACAATAAAACTAACACGTTATATGGAAAATGTAATCACATACTCGTATTCAAGTGAAAATAATGAGAATCAACAATTGTATAAAGTTTAATAAGGTGTTATTAATTCCTTTGTTATATAATAATTATGTATTCATTTGAGCAATATGATAATGTTGTAAGGAACTCAGCCATTTAAGTATACATTCCTTATGGTAAATATAACGTCGTTATATAGATACCGAAATAATAGTAAAATATAATGTTTAAATGTAACTAACACAGTAATAATTGTGCTATTTTCTACCCATTTAAATGTTTTGCAACGTTATTTCTCATGCTTTGTACTGAAACAAACACAATATCCCTACAATATAATCGAACAGAACAGCAGTTGTAAATTGAACTGAAGTAATTGAAAGTTCAGCGTATATTTGCTTTTATTCTCAAGCATAGTATATTTTGGATAAGTTTTATTTTGGGCTTATTCGTATGTTTGTACTTTAATAATATATCAGTGTAATCTCATAATTACCTTGAATTATAATGTTCTTTTCAAATTATTAAAGCTTTTTCCCCCGAATTTGGTGAAACGTATTGATGCCGTTAGAAGTTATTCAATTTCGTTTTATTGCAGTGGTATGTACAACCATTTATTACTCCAATATGCTGGAAGTAATACTGACAAAAGCGTTTGTAATACAATAATGATAATGCCACATTAGGAAATTAGGCTTCGTGTTAACTCGTCGTGGCCTGTCGGGACTTGTAAATCCTTCTAGTGGGGAAATCCTGTAATACCTGTTGTTATGCCTGCGGCCTAATGGGACTTGCCAATAATCACTCATTGTAATGTCCTCTACATCCACTCTAACGCCAAGTCATTGGGGAGCCATAAGTGAGTATCTCAACACGGTAACCAGCAAGGTCAAAATTACGATACTGCGGTCTTTCGCTTATGTGACTCCAGAGCTACAAAACGAAAAACTAAGCGCAGTTAAGTGACGTGCATCGGTGTGAAATGGACAAATGTATAGAGAGAGAATTTTTCTGAATTTTATTTGAGGTTGTAATCACCAAAAGTGAGCAAAAGGGTTGCAAGAATTTTCCGAGAAAGGAACTATGAAAGGCGTAGTCTCCGTATATTGTGATATTATTTCAATCAGGTGTTCATAGCAAATAATAGCAAGCAAACAGCATTTTGTTTAACTCCCCATCGGGCATAATACTTATTATTTCACGAGGTTAGGTTAGGTTAGGTTTGGTTAGGTTGTCGGACATAATGCATCATGGAAACGAGAATGAATATATGTATGAATAGCCTTAAAATCATCTAATAAGTGCAAAAATTCCCTGCTTAAGGCAGGGGGTAGCTAGTTTGAACTAAAATAGGGTTTGTTTTGGTTTGTTGTTTTTTTTTTTTTTTATTGATTTCTTAATGGACGCTCTTTAACATCTCAGGTCGTCAGTGTCCCATTCAACTCAGGGCGTGAAACGGCAGACTAATTTTGCTCAGAGGCCTCTCTTTCAGGCTTGAGGTTCTTTTTCGTGCCGTAAATGTGCGACTCGGGACCCACGGCTTTACTTCCCTTCCGAAGGAAGCCATACTTAGGATTTTTACGCCCGAAAAAATCTATTGGTCTTGGCCGGGTTCGAACCCGCGATCTTGGGTTTAGTAGGCAAGTATGGTAACCACTACACCACCAGGACCGACTAAAATAGGGGTGCAAGCCTTAATCTATCTTATCATATTCCACCCGGTAGATTTTTGTGACTTGACATATTTCCCTAGCTGAGTGCTTATCCACTTAACTATATCATAAATATGCATACACTTAGAAATTACACTATTTACACTGACTTTCCAGTTGCTTCCATCTCTGTCTCTGACTCTCCGCGTCAATGCTCTCCTGCTATCCTCCTGAAGAATTCTGAAGTCGGGTTAGTGGTAATCATATTTGTCTTACAGGCCCAAAAGATCTCGGTTTCAAACCCGATTAGTGTTGATGAATTTTAGGCCGTAAAAAGGCTAAGAATGGCATCCTTCCGAAAAGAAGTAAAGCCGTTGACCCCGCGTCATAGATTTATGGCACGTGAAACAACCTCAAGCCTGAAACAAGTGGTCTATGATCAGACTTTATCGGCCTTTTCATACCCTGAATTGAAAGGGACGCTTGTGACCAGAGATGCTAAAGAGTGCCCTTAAATAAAAGCCATAAACGAAGGAATCCGCCCGACGAGCTCTTGGTTTTCCTATGCTCCTTCTTCTGATTCTATAATCCCACACTCTTTTCCTATGAGACCATCATGAATTATCCATTTTGATGGCGTGTTCCCTCCACTTGTAATTGATCATTTCTGCCCTTTGCCATGTCTATTTAAATTTCTACATTCTTCTAAGTAGAAAGCCATAATCTGCTAACTTAACCTATATATTTTCGACGTAGTCTTTTCCACTCTTGAAACAAAGTCACATTCTCCAGAACCAATCATGGAAGCGATACCAACCTGCCCTTCATAGGACGCAAGAGCTTTTTCCGACTTCTAAATTGCGCCCCTCAGTTTTTGCTTGAGAGGGAACTAAATGGGAACTGTGATAATAAATTTTACGATAAATTTTACTCAGAGGTCCCTTCTTTCAGGCTTGAGGTCCTTTTAGGTGCCGTAAATGTACAACCGGAAGGCATGGCTTTACTTCCCTTTCGAAGGAAGGCATTTAGGATTTTAGGGCCAAAAATCCATGAACCTACATCTCGGATCTACGATGGCTACTACTAGACCACCAGGACAGACCCTAGTGTTGCCAACAGAAAATGTATTTCTTTCTTAGTTTCTTCAAATCTTGAAACTCAAATAGCCACCGTCGTGTCTTATTAAATAAACAATGTTTTCAGTTTTATTGCCTAAAAGTGTTAGAAAATTTATCAAAGCGGTGGTTTCTTATAAATAAATTTGGTAATTTACACGTTTTTCACAAACATGACATAATGAAAAAGAACAAAAGAAAAGTTACTACTACTCACAACACATTTGCTACTTTAGAACACTCTGTATTAGTCACAAAATGCCTTCTTCTTACAAAAGCTATGAATGGACAAAGTGTTCGAGTATATTATTAAGCCCTCTTGAATAAAGTTAATAAGAGTTATTCTAAGCATGGGAAATAAGCATTAGGTGAAAGATGACTGCGGTATCTCTAAACCGCGGTGGAAGAGCGGGTGATTAAGTCCACTGACCTATGAAGTGAAAATGTCGCATATTAAATGACTGGATTGTAGATGCATGTTGGTAGCTTGAATTTAAATGTTTAATGAAGATGAATAATGAAAATGATCAATTATTGATCGTTTATGGCGTATGGCGATTCAATGCTTAACACAGAGTACTAAATTATGAGTGACCTTTTTTCCTTACTCGTAAAAGCAAGCGATGGTAGAACTAACTAAAATTACTCCCCTTAAGTTTGGAAAAATCTGGGACAATGCCTAAGTAAAATTTTAGCACTGACAGTGACAACTTAAAAACTATTTTAAGTGGTTTTAATGTGGTTTCTTAATTCAGGGCGCTTCAACATAGCTTCAGAATCAATTACTTTGACAAGGCTGGATCCCCTGTGATTTCCAAAGAGGTGTACATTCACTGCCTGGTGGTGTATAGGAGAATGGTGGAAAGATGGGGATTGTGGCGTCGTAAATTGTGAGCGTATAATTAACCGTACATAGGCTTACGATTTCCATACACTTTCTTGAGGCAGTCATTATAAAGTACGCAAAAACCCAAGACAGAAGGGTTTTCCAGAAGTAAAATTATCAGAAGCCACATTTAACACAACATAACAATCATATGAGACACAGGTATCCAAAAGTAAGCCATGTAAATAATTTTATTGGGAATATTTCTTTGATTTAGGCAGTAAAATAATTTTACTTACGACATATTACTGCTACATTTGCCATATATATTTTAAAAAAAATGATAGTATTTCACAAATAAAGAGTTTAGCTCAATTTTGTTTATATTGTTATAATAAGCGTCTAAATGCACTCAAAGATGTTGCACAACGTATTCTAAATTTACCGTTAATCAAATATCAGAACACATTGTAAATTGTATGTAAAAATTCAATATGAAAACTATGGGAATGTTATCATATATCACTATCAGACAGTCATAAGAAGGAAGCGTTATGTTTTTGCCACATAATATCCGAACTTGCTTCTTCATTTACAATTAAGTATCTCAATAGATAAAAGCTGGAATAGTCGCGTTAAAAAGAATTTTGGATGACCGAATACACAGTTACTACTAGGTAAGGGTACTTGTTTGATGTTGTACACAGTGAGGATATCTGAACTAGGAAAAGAAAAGAAATTGATGAATTTTACTTATAATAGCAAAAATATATTAGTATGTCTAAAACATTTAAACATTACTTTTTAACACTGTCACGTACCAATGGGAAGTGGGGTGTCAGTTGCTAACTCCAAAGAAAAATGCCATTGATTGCTGAAATTTTATATTCACTTTCGTTGTTATATACATTGATGCAGGAAATTATCTTTAAGCAGCAATTAATTGTTGAGTTATAGCAATTGTTGGTACATTGTGGTCTAAATATTTATCACAATTGCAGTAACAATTATGTTATTCTAAATGTGCAACACTATGACATGAATGTGGATGACGATAAGACATAGATTCTGTTTTACAGTTTCACTAAAGCAGAAAGTAAAATCATGCTCTAGTCGTCCAAGAATGTACCCATAGGTCACTCACATATTAATGGCTTGTTTCATGAAACTACTGGCCAGTGGGATAAATAACATACAAAGAAGTTTCAGGAAGGAAAGATTATTTGAAGCAGCTTTCGAGAACTTTGCATCATAAATATAAAGAGACGTGCTAATTCAGTTAGTGTATATATAAAATACATACATGCTTTACTTATCTTTGAGTATAAGTGCAAGCAAAATCTTGATGTAGTGGGCGTGGGCACTGAATTCGCAGAGAGCTCATAATGTGGTTAAAAATATTCCAAAAATATGTCGGTGCTATTTACGTACAAGGAACTGCATTTCGTGCAGTAAGTACATGTGCCCCGCTCACACAGCAAAAGCAGAGTCAAATCCCGTTAGAGTGAACCTGAATACAATTAATGCGCGCAATTATATTACATGGATACAGTATATAAATTATATGATGCATATTGGAAGAAGCTTCTATCTTTTATAAGATCTGACAAAAATATTCTGTCTTTTGTAAAATGAAAATGAACTCATAACGCTTGCTTTAAATTACCTAATTCTAAATATTTTATAAACTCTTTGATCTGAAATACTTGGGTACCTAATGACATATACACAATCTCTAAGCCATAACGATTGCTAAAATATATCATTTATGTATTCTTACTTCCAAAGCTGTATAAATTCCGTTACTGGGTTCTACAGTGCCCATTGGTACATGATTGTTGATTGTAGCTGGAGATTGTAATGCTAAAATTGGAAATAAAATGATATAAAACGTAACAGGACTACATGCAAAATCAGTTGTAAAGAGCTGACGGAACTTTGTTTATATAATGAAGTAAAAAAACACATACGTAATTTAAACATCGAAATATAAACAAATATTCTACATTTCTTTAGTAGTATTTTCTTCTCTGCAAATTTCTGGCTCTAAAGCTACCTAAAGGGAACGTTGCTGTTTTGCTTACTTTATAATATGTAAGAACTGCAGCAATAAATATGCGAGAAATCCATAGCATTCCGAAATATTTTTTCACAAGTACGGCTATTACCTGAAGAGAAAAGGCAGCAATTTTATATTAATTTCTTTCAGTGGAATAAAGTTTACTAAGTGGTAAAAAAAAATATTAAACATTTTATTTATTTAGTATTTATACTTGGAAATTTTAAAAAACATCATATATAAGCATGTAACTTCCAATAGAAATCTCTCATACTTAAGTGAAATAAAATAAAAAAAACTTAATTAGCAGTAAAATAAAGAAATAGCTGAACTTGTATCGCGCAGAGAGTGGCAATGTATCGATATACTCACCGTTACATTATAAAAAACAGGACAGATATTTTTCTAAATTATTTTTAATCATCAAACGGTGTACACCACTGCCTATGAAAACAACCTATGCAAATATATCTAGTGCTGCCATAAACAGTGTTACAAACATTTGGAATAATCCGTATTAGGTGTTCTGGCTATCAAATAACAGTTTTGCTACTGTTCAGCTCAAATGCAGATCAAGAGTAAGTACATTGCTTAAGATATGACTTTAAAATGAGGAGTTTATGAAAACCGTGCTGCTGTGGTAGGCATTCATAAGTTAGAAAAAACATCAATAGAGAATGCTCATATTATTAGAAAGTATTATTAGCTGGGAACCATTAGAACATTTATTGTTAATAGCCGTTCGAGTTCTGGACGCCTGCGCTCTTTGAGGACCGTAAAAGTGCCAGGAAGTGTTGGGCGGAATTCATTTCGGAAGTAAATAAATGGTCCCTGAGATGAGCATGTTCAGAGTGTCTCGGCAAGACCATCGACTGATGATATTTTGTCTCAATACTGGACATTTTTCTGAAGCAGCAGAAGGTGTTGAGATTGAAACCACTGCTATTGCTTTACTTTAACAACGACCTCCGTAAACTTCTTTTAACTGATTAGAACGTATTCAGTATTGAGGAAAGTCACTCTCAAAATGACATATTATATATCTCAACATCGCGAGAAGCTTTTGAGAAGGTTTATATAAAAACCTCTTTCTACCAAAATAGTATTTTCAGTCAGCATGACAGATTTGTTTATTTATGGACCCTCTTTAACATTTCAAGTCATCAGTGCTCCATTCTATTCAGGGCGTGAAACGGCCGATAAATTTTGCTCAGAGGTCTCTTCTTTCAGACTTCAGGTTCTTTTACATGCTGTAAATCTACATGGGATGTTTCAATGGAAGAAGTACATGCTGCTAAAGGGACTTTCACCATGTGAGAAGGCAAAAGGGGGTCATTCTAAGAACTGGTTGACGTTTGAAGTATATGAGAACTGAACATATCAAAAAGAGATTAAAAATATTAAAATATGTTGCACTTAAGTAAATTGTTGCAACAATATTTACATTTATATGGCTTATCTTAATATATTAATTCCATAGATTCACTAAAGCTTGTCTATAAAACGTTTTGAGTATCAAATAAAATGAAAATGACCTGCCAATCATGATCCTTGGATCGAGATGTCAATCCTACCTTAATCGCTGTGAGATAACCATCATCAAAACAAAACTGCAACTGATGAGCATTTTCTTACCTAAAACAAAAGATAAACGTGTATTAGTGGAATTAAATAGTTAGAATTACAGATTTAAGTCAAATTTAAAATAAATATAAGCTCTGTACTCGACAGTACATATCTCTATACTTAAGAAAGTAATAATTTTCCTTGAATTCGATTGTTTACCATCTCGAAGTGCTGAATGAATAAATGTTCAACACCTCGATAATTTTAGAGTTTCGTTTCTTCTCCATACTGTTGCATTTTAGAGAAAACAACACGGTGTTGCCGGAGCACATTTGTCAGAGCGTAGAGAAGTGCTCACTACGAGAGACATATTACAGCACAGTGACTCCGTCTCTGTATCTCGCTCTTCCTGAGAGTAATGAAAGATCTTAGGTCTTGACCTTTTCCATTTATTTGTAAGCCCCGGGAATATAACTTCAAATTTTACCTCTGAAAAAGTACGTGAAGGGTAACTGGTTTCTAAAAAAAGCCTTAAAACGTTAAATGGGGGCAATATTTTAGAATGAAATGTTTTCAAAGCGAGTCCCAATAGACAAATGCATGGAAGTACTAGGAAATTTTGCGCATTAAGTAATAATTTGAATTAAACCAGAATTGATCGAATGACCCAGTATTTACTGATGCAGGTTAGTAAAAGGAAAAGGAAGCTAAGAGCATTCTACAACAGATAGACGAGGTTCGACAGTCTCGAAAGATCTAGGACAAGATGAAACGAAAATCAATTTCTTGGTCCTTCAGTTTGCAGGTCGTGCGGCAGAGTAAGAAAGTGTTTCTAAACTATAAAATCCATATTCTTAGAACAGTTCGCCTTCTGCTAAAATGTACAACTGCCGTACAACTGGAAAAAGAAATGTATAATGGTAATGGTAGTATTACCATTATAGCATGCATTCGAAGGGATCTTGCAGTGGCGTGTCTGTCTGCATATCCCGAGATCTCGGGTTCGAATCCCGTAAGGTTAGTATCCTGGGTGAGATTTTCACCTGACTTTTATCTTACCCTGAGAATTTGAATGCCAAGTAATTTTAAGCATTTTTGAACCCGGGCTCATTTACGCGTTTATTTCTTCTGCATCGTTTCTTTGAACCTTCGTTGCTATGAAGAACGTTAACCGATTATAAAAAAATTACAAAACTCATATTTTTATGAACAGAGGATTGTTCATGTATATATAACAACTTTGCATTTAAATGGAGAATAGAACGATCCCGCAACGGTTAAGTTTCTCATATTTATTGTTCAATGTCCTCTGCCCGTAGGCAGAGCATATAGACAGCATTTTTCCTAAGAGATTCTGTTCAAAGCTGTGCAAAAAATATGAAGAGACATAAAGTGAATAGTCTGCTTTTCGCCATCTTGAAGGCTATGGCAAGAGATAGCGAGCAAAAGACCACACTGAAAGGAAAACCTATGACAAAAGTTGAGCGTTTTCAGGTATGTTAGACGAGAGTTTTGATCTGTGATATTCATTGGTGAGTAATGTTTGTGCTGATGCTCTAGAGAGTGAAGATGTTGCAATAGATGAATTAGCACTTATTGAATTAGAAAATGTACTTAAAATCTTAATCAATAAAAAATAAGCTGCAATAGATATAATAAAAATTGTATTAATAAAACTTATCGCTACCCTATTGAATCAAAGAGGTATACTCTTATTGAATAAATACTGCAAAACATTAACCATCCCATACAATTAGGTAATCGTAACCACTCTAAAAAAGAAAAAAAAGTGATCAGAAATACAGTAGCAAAATATAGGAATAACTATATAGGAAATATTACAAAGTCTCATGTGCAAGAATATTAAAAAACAGATGAGCTAAATTTAGCGTAAGAATAGAGTGGGTTTCGACCAGAAAGATCTCGTACAGGCAATGTGTTTATCTTACAAATGCTAATTAGTTAAAGAAAAATAGTATGGACTCAGTTAATGCATTTGACATAGTAGATACAACAATTTACGGTCCATTGTAGAAGAAAGTGATTCTACAAATAATTTGATCAATTGTATGAAAAGTCTATATAAGAACTTTAAAATAGTTTTAAATTTCCGACTTAAGTTTAGTAATGATGTTATTATAATCAAGATTTAAATCAGATATAGCTTGTCACCGCATTTTAATTTATATATGGACAGGATTCTGCTCCAATAAAACAAAGAGACAAATTTCGGAATTTATTTAGGAAGGGTAACTCTATTAAAACATTATTGTATGCGGACGACCAAGTTATTATAGTAACAATGAGATCGCACTGTTTAAACCAGATCTGTAAAAGATTTAGGTTTGAAATTTCACCTGTAAAATAAGGTCATTGCATTCCAGTTTAAAGTGCCTAAGATAATACTACAATTATGGAACAGACAAATATTATCAATTATTTAAACTGGAACGTCTCCTTCATACGAAGTTTTGATATGATAAAAATATAAAATATAATGAAACGTGTGGAACTACAAAAATAACTTTAAGAAGAAAACTAAGATACAGAATTGAAATTTGATATAGTAATAGCGGTTCCCGCTCTACTTTGACCCAGATTCTTTAATAATAAAAAAATAGTGATGAGAGGAAAATAACGACATCTGGAATGATAATGCTTATATCTGTTAAAAATTGTGAAAGAAGTTATAAAATAATGAATGATAAGAGCTTAACCAAATAAGATCTTAAAATATTTTCAATTCAGGAAAAAAACAATCAATTACAGGCAAAAATGGAAAGACCATATTAATATAATGGATCGAAACCTTTAAGCAAAGAAAATAGTGTTATATCAACCCGTATGTGAGAGGAATGTTGGCAGACCCAAAGCAAGATGAATCAAGAAATAACTAAAATTGGAACAGATTTATATATTTTAATTCATGATTGTGATAGTAGAAGAACAATATTGAATCATAAATCTTGATACATTGCAAGGAAGATTAATAAAATACTGGTCATCTTCTGTCATTGTGAGCAGCAGAACTATGTACTGAATGAATAAAATGCAAAACAAATGCAGTAAAGCAATATATGTACACTGGTGTCCGCAAGTAACACATTCAATACACATAAAAATGGTTAAAAGGTTTTTGTTGAAATTAACTAGCAATTATGTAAATCATTCAGAAGTACACACTATAGCATCAATTTTGATAAATTAAAAATATATTGCATTTTAGTGTTTCCCAAAATGTATTCAATTTCGTCCAAATCTAGAAAAATGTAATTTCTGTAATATGGTGTATGACAACTTCTGGTAGCAATACAGCCTGTCAACGACTGGCATTATGCGGGTAGTGTCATCAATTTTATTTTGGGATGAAAATGATCATTCTTCCTGTGCAGCAGTTCGTAATCCTGGAGAGGATTGGTAGATGGCCGTGTGAAGTAACCGATCTCCCTAAAGCGGGCATCTCAAGGTCAGATCTGAGCCGGTGGAAAAGAGGGAATGCGGGCATGTTTCACATGGAGATAGCCGAATGATGAGGGTGCACTGTTTTTCAGGAAATACGTCTTATATGTCTATCGATTTATACTCCGGTCTGAACTTATTACTAATGTTAGAAGTACCAGATGGCAGTCTAATAATAAAAACAAAACTTCACAATGCACATACGTAACGAAATTAAATGTGGCGATTAGCGGTTAGTGACCTGATATGGAAATACACCAAACGAATTCCCACTTCTTCCACCAATCCAAGGCTAGGTAGTAGAAGGAAACACTGGTGAACAAGCTTGCGCCGTATTTGGCCCGTTTGAGACCACAGCACTAAAGTATCGCAAACATACTCTAATAGATTCAAGTCAGAAGAAGAGCAGAAGCCAGCAACCATCTGTGCTCTATGAGAACGAACATTAACTTCCGTCAGTAGAACGTCTAGACCCGCATTAGATTGAAACAATCAAATGTCGCACAATACCTAACAGCGGTTAAATCTTGCTAGTTTACCCGTTAAACTTTACGGAGAGATATTCGTACTTATCATTTTACCGTCCCACAACATTATTGATCTACCTCCATAATGGTCTCTTTCCATAATGTTTGAGGCTTGAAATCGAGTTCCAGATATTCTGGAGGTGTGAATCCTTCGAGGTTAACTCTGGGGACTGAACCTGAACGTATAAGTAAAGAGAACACTGGTTCACTATTCTGTCCAATTGACATGTTGAGAACTCCACTCTAGACATCTTCTGTGATCACGCGTCAGAGCTGTACATACAGCAGGTCCCAATGCCTAAGTCTTCTGTACACTGTTTTAATGGATGTTACAAACAAGATATCAACTGCAACAGCGGCACCGTCTTTCACTTATTGGCAGGTAAATGTTCTCTGATACTGATGTCTTGGTTGCTCGGGAAACATTTTCGGACTCTATTACTGCCACACCCAAAAAACAGCAGAACTGTGTGTTTTAAGTCACTGATCACATCAACTTGAGGCTGCCCAGCCTCCGTTCTTCCTATCACCATCCACTGAAAGAGAACCTGCCAGGCTCTTCTCTGTGACATACTGTATCGTAGCTGACCGCTTACACACTGTAAATTGATGTTGGATTGGTGCAAGCACTTTAAGACTCTTTTCTGTGACATAGTGTATCGAAGCTGACTGTTTGCACCCTGTAAATTGAAGTTGCACTGATACATGTAGTAAACATTATTCACAGCGTTTGATACGTGTACTGAAGTAATTTTTTCATAAACGTAAGAGAACAGCGATGCCATACCCAGTTTATAATTCGATTGCGCTGACATTTATTTACATTTTAGTGCCAGTTGGTACACTTTCATGGAAAATTGGACACACAAAATAAACATTTCAGTTTTTCGCTTTAATTTTGAACACTAGTGAATTTTACTGTTTCTTTAAAGCAGCTGTTCCAAATGTCGGCTAGCACGATAACGACATACCTTATAGTTATGCATTATGGATGTTGCATAAGCTCTTAACCATTTACCATGTCCCTAAGAATGCTGGCTGCAATCTTGTAAATTATGCTTTTCACATGACCTCAGAAGTACCATCCACCGGATATCAGGTTGTCAATTTGCTCACCAATACTGATCTATCTTTGCCAATCGTTAAGTCAAAGCCCTTACAATTAGCTTACGCAAAATGTGCCGATGCACCATTATGTTGAAACTGCATGTGTATCAGAATCAGCAGAGGAATATGATGAACATACCTCCGTTGAGACTGTAGGAAAGTACGTAAGGACCTGTCACAAAATAGTTTGTAATACCGCTCTACATTTGCAAAGAATGCCTATGTAAGAATCAATGTATCAGCGCGATTGCTCCTGTTCCCAGATATGATTATTTTGGTTATTGAGTATTTATCAATCGTAATCATGCTTTCTCAGTATCACAAAAATTATTCATACCACATCGATGCAAAAACAAGGAAGTAGAAAGTAATTCGGGTGCGATGTTGACTTTAGTGCAGCTATTGCTCATGCAAAACATTCAAACCAGTTCGTGCATAATTTTGCAATAGAGCGAATACGGTTGTAGGGATATTTAAAATCCGTTCTTCTCGGAAATTGGATAATGCTTGCATTCTGTTTCTCGTAGTTGCCTATACACAAAAGCAAAAATCGCGCTTGATGAAGTTGTCGCAGGGAAAATCGCTCAGAATAGAACCGTTAAGTGGCTGTACCATACACTAGGTGAACATCAACCAACTCTTGAGTAAACAAAATATTACATTTCATAATCGTAAAACATCGTACAACAACAAATCCGGGACCGGATTAAGCAGTGTGTGCGTCTACAATACAGTGATATCAACGGAATTCGGGGAGGGTAATGGAATGAACTAAAATTGCACAGTAATGAGGTTCCGGAGGAAATGGGTTCTTTGTATTAAAGCACCCATTCACCATCCCCGGTAAACCTCTGAAAGTTTGTCACTTCTATTCTAATGAATATATGTTAGAAGCTAATAAAGTAAGCATAAAATACGACAAATCTAAGCTGAAAGTTTCTTTGTTCAAGTAATATACAACAATTAAACGTGATATGAATTCCCACAATGCAATATAATCAACTAAAAATTTTTATTCTTAAAATTATGTTAGATTACCATGTTAAATATGTATTTTATTTTTGTAAAGATACTACAAATAGTATCCCAGATAATATTTATTAAACTTCCCGAAATATATCAATAAATAAAGCGATGTACCTAAGGATTTGAAAATGAATGTTCCATACCAGAGGCTGGGGAAGAAACCTTTTGAATAGTGCAAGTCACTGTTACATCGCACACAACACCAGCCCATCTCGCCTGGAGCTTTCTATCCGGGAATCAATCGAATGAAATGGGAGAGCAGAAAATTCTTGGGAAGGAAATATGCTCTCCAGCATTGGCCCTGGCGACCGAGTGCGCGTCCTAAGTATTACCGCAAGAACCACCACATTGGAAGGCTCTTTTAAGAACCAAGTGTTCCTAATTTCCTGGTTTAATTAATGGAGTGCTAATTGTCTCCCTTTTCGTCTGCTACTCGCTGATATTGTAAAAGTTTTGACGCAGGCCACATTTTGTACATGGATTATTTATGTAATCTAGGACTTCTCTTTTAATATTCGTTTATATAAGTAATTT